>OZ020480.1:13270762-15670762 GCA_963971345.1 Andrena flavipes
TCATTCGTTATGGGCCAGAGTTGAGCACAGCCCAACGTTCCTGCCCGTCGAGCGTAATTATAAGCCGAGTTCAAATCCCAAAACGAAATTCGGAAGAACCGACAGTTAGAAGAATCGTGGTTCGATACGGACGGGTACACATTCGTTTGCACGACCCAGGAAATAGTAGGCACGCGTAGAAATCACGCGACATCTACGTTCAAGGTGCTCGGAGAAACGTCCCTCGCGGTTTCTTTTTTTTTTTTGTTGATCAAAAAGATCACGAAATGAAGAATGGGGCAAGGATGAGGAGGGAAATACGGACAGGGACAGTTTCGCATTGAATTAGGAAAAGTAACAGGTAAAGGGAGAAGGGAGGAGTAGAGTGACTAGCGGCGGCGAGCTCTACAACTAAACAACAACAACAGTATTTTCAGTTATAACAACATTAACAAGTAAGTTTTCCGCGTATATGCGCTTACACGCTTTTATGTGTGTGTTCCGTGTTGGCGCGCACACGCGTACGTTACGCACGTAACAAAGTGGGCGTTCCGAAATCGCTTGCGGTTTTTTCGTTTTTTCTTTTGCATTTTTTTGTACGAGCGTTTCGCAGTACACGCGTGCACGTATGCGCCTCGAAAAGGGACCGCATGTGTGCGAGTCACGCCAGCGTCTCTCATTGTCGGCTAACCGTTTTTCCTTTCTCATAATTCCTTTCTCTCTCGTTTTCGTTTCCCGGTTGTTTCAAGAATCATTGGGCGCGCGTGTCCCTCGTTTCGACGATATCGTATCCAACGTATATTCCTATGTACATTGTTCTCAATAGCGTCACGTGCCACGCGCCCGCGCGCCACGCAGAACCGCACGGAAGCAGGCGCCAAAGAGAACAAACTCCTCCGATGCACAAGGCATTTTCATTAATACGGAAGCGACGCGTTTTTTTACCTACTTGGCCGTGCATTCCGCAGAGGCGTGCACACGGGTAGGCCTGTCACCTTGAATTTCGACAACTCGATTAGCGTGTTCTCGCTCGCGTGCGCTTGCATTTCGTTTTCTCGTAATCGGCGTCTCGTAAACAGGAGTGAGGTGGGTCGAGCGGGCGAAGGTGGATAGGCGAAGTGAGCACGAGCGGTAGTAGTAGTAGGTGGGCGAAGAAGAGGATAGGCAAGTGTAAGTAAAAAAAAGATCGATGAGATCCTGGCCCCGTGGCCGTTGAAACAATGGCGAGAAAAATAACAACGACAACGACAACGACGATGAAAACGACGTTTGACGATCATTGTCGGCGTCATGGCGTGTCGATGCTCTACATGCCGATCGGTGGTACTTGTACGTAACGATAAATGTAGAGTCGGTAATCCTTGCTGGCCAGCACGACCGATCCGTCATCCATTAGAGCAACATCGAAGCACTGGGCGTGCTTGACCTTGCTCTCCAGGGCCGATACCAGTTGACCGTCTTGCGTGAAGATCGTCAGATTGAAGTTATTGTGATTGTCTGCTATCAGTATCTCGCCTACGGCGTTGATGCCTACCCCGATGGGGTAGTTCGTGATCCCTTCTCCGCCGATCTGTCGGAGATAAGCGCCCTCGTAATTGAACACCTTCACGCAGTGGGCGCGATTGTCGCTGATGAAGATCTCCTGTTTATCGTTCACGACCACTCCGTTCGGGAACTCTAGGTGCTTCGAGCAGCCGAACTTTTGAAGGACGTTGCCGGCCTGATCGAATATTATCACGCGCATCACTTTACACTCAACAACAACGATGCGTCCCTTCGAGTCGACCGTTACACCGCGCGGATGCTGCAAAATATTCGCGCCGAATTTACGCACGAATTGACCGTACTGGTTGTATATCTGTATCTGATGAGTCGGCGACCGTTCGGTCACGATTATGTCGCCCGACGTTTTCACTACGGCCACCCGATTCGGATAAAGTAACTGACCGTCTCGCTTGCCGCACTCTCCGAATTGGAATTTAAACCTGCCCTCCTTGTCAAAGATTTGAATGCGATGATTGTTCGTGTCAGCGACTATGATGTCGTTCTGCGCGTTCACCGCCACTCCTGACGGCTCGGTGAACTGACCCTCCATCACCCCGAACTCGCCGAACTTACAGTGGTAGATCATCTTCTGCCGTTTTATTTGCGACTTCGGTGGGAATATCGCCGCAGCGGACATCAGCTTTGAAGTTAGGTCGAGGACAGAGTCACCGGAGGCGGCGTTTGCCGCGACAGCCACAGACGTCGGCATTGGGAAGTGGTCGTTCGTAGTGACAACTGGATAGGCGTCGCTGCCACCGTTGCTCCACTTCTCGTAAGGGTTCGTGTTCATGCCGTTCAAGTTAAGATCGCTGATGGTGGTCGAGAACGGGCCCAGGCTGTTGGCCGAACTGAAGCGTTTCGTGATCACGCTGCTGTTTGTATCGAAAGACGACGGTGAAGTGGACGAAGCACAGTTTGAAGTGGAGGATATCAGGCCGTTGCTGTAAGGTCGGTCCATAAGGAGACCACCCAAGGAGCCGCCGCTACCGGGTCCGTTGCTGGTGTTGTTGCTGCCGTTACCATTGCTGGAGAGTGCCGTTGGTCGAGCAATGGGCGGTTGTTTTCCAATTGGCCCAGCGTTGCTCTCGTTGTTGCTTCTCACGTAACCGAACGTGTTCCGTACGCCCACTTGGATCGCTTGATAATTACTAACAAACTCCAGGTCTACGGTGTGATTATTGATGTCCGGTGTGTAATTCAGCAACAGTTGAAGCTTAGAGTCGAGGAGCTTCTTAACCATCAGCACGTCGGTGATGGTAGTGTATTTGGTTAATCGCTCGACGAACTCACAGGTCTGAAGCATCTTATCGGCCATCTCGTTGGCTTTTTGCGATAGGACACCGAGGGATATCTGCTTGGTGGAAAACACCGACTCGAGCTCCTTCAGCAACTCCTGCTTTCGCTCCTCGAGCATGGATCTGTAGAATTGGAAAGTGTCGTTGATCTCGTTCTGTGCTTTGTGATATTGCACTTGTAGACGGGCTGCGCCGTGATCGGCTGCCTTCACGGCGGCTCTAACGTCCGCCGCTTTGGCTCTGCACTCTTGCACTACTCTTGCCATTGCCTCGAGCTGTTGCGTACCGACCTCGGATATGTGCGCGCAGTCGTGCAGCGGGCCAGGATGATCGGTAATGGTGCACTCCTTGCAAACCAACACTGTGCAGGTGCGACAGAAGTATTTCAGCAGCTCTTGCTTGTGTCGAAGACAATACGGTACTTTCTCGCCGTTGGTGTTGCCGCCGTTAATCACCAAGTTGTTCTTCGGGATCTCGGTGCTGGCAGAGCTGGTCACTGTTTCGAGCTTCGAGTCGCCCAGATTGAGGACGCGATGCCCCTCGAAGCAGTGCATGAACTGATGCGCCATTACGCAGTTCGGGCAGAGGAAATTCGCGCAGTCGAAGCAACGAGCTACAGCGTCGGATTCTGTGGATTTGCAGCCGGTACAGCGAACGCCGCCGGCGCCTCCTAATCGGCACCGCGGGCAGGGCGCCTCTCCAGGTTTCTGGGAGTCGAGGCAAAGGTCACAGCTGTCGACGTCGCAGATCGCAGAGTCGCTCGCAGGCGGAGAACTGCCGCTCACTGTAAGCGGGGACAGCGAGGCCAGGGACCCGATGGAATTCGCGCGCGATTCCAGCGAGAGTGTCGGCGAGGCCATCTTCAGTCAACCGGCATCCCTGTTAACAAAAAGCAATGGTTCGTTTTAAGGACGGCTCACCATTATATATCCTCCTTCTTTTCAGTCTAATTACCCATCCCACGGTTTGCGACAGAGAACAAGCAATTTCGATCTTTTGCTCTGTCGCTGTCACGCGTTCAACCAACCCAACTTTTTCATACATCTCTAAATTAAACGATAGGAATGAATAAAGGGCTAAACAACCAGGTCCTCGCGAAACACAACTTAAGTGGGTTTTTCTGTTTATTTTCACATACTATCGATAATTTCTTCACTCTTGCAGGTTCATACAGGGTGTTTTGTAACAAATAGTACAACCTGCAAGTTAAATAAGTAAAGGATATATTCCGTAAAGTTTTCAAACAATAAGTGAATGATTATCTACTCAAAAGCACATTAAGTCGGTGGGCTGAGGCTGACAGTAGTGTTTATTGTAAATGCTTAATTAATTCCCTTGACACGTCTGTTTCGATTAAGCGAAACAATTCGTTTCTAAAATCATATTCATAAAATTGTATTAACAGCTAATATACAGGATTCGACATTAGAAATTTACTAATTCCCATTGATTAATTATTAATTGGATAAGAGTAGGTGCTTCCACAGGAGGTTGGCTTTCTCAATTTTCGCCTGTGTTACATCGCTGCACTTGCGAACGATTCACGATGGAAGGATGTCGTCCCTTCTAATTAAATCGCCCTGACCGAACGGTCGTGTTTCATTTGAGTGCCCGTGGGTAGACGGACAGATAGAGGGAGACAAATATAGGGGAAAAACACCGAACAAAGAGAAATAAAAGGGGCCAGTGGCCTGTGAACTCAAGGTCACGAATGTGAAGGTTACCGCCGGTGCCTCTCCTACTCGGTGCGATTGAATGTATAGTATTTTGTGCAATGTTTCGTTCGCTTTTCCACAGGAGGACGAAGATGCCAATCTTAAAGAAAAGAATATAAGGGTAAGTTTGAGCAGAGGAGATTAGCTGAAGAAGGAGAACCGAGTGGAAGAGGAGTAGAAGATGGTGGAAGGAGGATGGAAAAAAGAGAATAACCGAATGAGTAGTCAGCAGAACAAAGAGCGACTCGTCGCTGCAGAAAGCACTTCCGAACTCGGGCTAGTTACTTTTCTCTCTGGTACGCGATGCCTTCGTGCCGGAATTTTGATCGAGTCCCGAGATAAAAGGTCAACGCGTCTGAGGGAGTATGTACTTGCTGGAAAATTGCATTTACCATAGTGAATGTCAAAGAACGCATATGTTGAACACTTGGAAGATAAGCCGCCAAGTCTGCCTTAAACGATAGTTGAATTATTTTACAGTTGCAAATTATTCAATTGTAAATGATTTGAAATTCAAAGGCGTTTGCTCTCGTGAACACGAATTTCAGGGGGAATAGTGAATTCTTTAAATTATCCGAGCAATTGAATCGGTTGAAAAGACCTAAAATTTGGCTCGACAAAGTATAATGGCAACATTATTTTACAAGAATCTTATTTTATTTTTCACATCCATTTACGGAGTAATAAATCATGTGTGATAAGTATTTTTTTTGTTCTTTTCAATAAAACTACGTATGATGAAAGATTTCACTTGTGCTTCTACACGTTATCAATTATCAATGCTGCAATGCTTTATATGTTTGACGTATTAACCAAAGAACCGGAGATTCCGAATGCAACGATGTACAAGGTCAAAATCTGTCGAATAATTTGTACTCTAAGAACCACGGATAAAAAGCTGCGAATTATTGTTGGAAATTTTATTTTTCGTCTCATTAAAATTAATTGCTTCGGGGCCATGAAGGAGTTATGAAACGAAGAATATCTTAAGTGCGAAAGAACTGAAAACGGGCAACGATAGAGGAACGTGTCAAAAGGGGAAGAGAGGAAATGAGGGGGAGAGGAAGGAAGGGAAGTGGCGATAGAAGAGCGCGGTGCCGGAGGCAGGCAGGGTGCGTGCACCCCGATCGATGAACGTCGTTCAGGGGTCACGCCGTTTTCCTCTTGCCCCTTGGCTACTTCTGTGTAGAACTTCGAGGTGTATCAACTCCCTACTCCCTGTCACGTTTCGCCTTCACAGACTGACAAAGCGAAAAAGGAGCGTTCGCGATCGCGCGCGCTCACAATAACAGTGTGTGTATACCTGGAGCTCGTTCGCTAAAACAACTACTACAAGGCCTTAGACGAAAAAGACCTCGAATCCACCACGTAAGTTATGGTGAAGGTTTCTTGCTTACCGACGGTGGTACTCCTTTGATAATAATCAACACAAGAAATATTTGTACGTTACGATCTACGTTATTTATTATAGTTAATCAAATGGAACTTATTTCGGACACCTTATCAGTTTTATAAAAATTAAAAAAATAAGTAAGCACCTTTCCCCGTTCTTTCGAGTACTACATAATTATGTAGTTCGGAGAAAGTACTGTAAAAAGTTAATATTTTCTTTAACACTATGTTAAAGTAATTTTCTACTGAAATTAAGATTCGGAGCGTTAATAACTAAAAGCTAAATATTATCAAGAATAAGCTGTAACTGATTCCAAGTAAATATTTAATACAGAAATAAAACAGATTGGACGAAAATAAATATATGAACTGTTTGCATTTCAACTTAAATTCAACAGACCCGAGATTTATTTAATCGATTCCCGAAGGTGAAACGAGTGAAATCACTTATCCTCTCTCGTTAACAGAATAACCAGTTGCTGGTAATGCAAACGGCGTAAGGTCTTGAGAGCGCTAGGACGTCGCAAGTCAGTTTTCTTCTTGTTCCTGTTTGTTTCCGAGGAAGAAGATAGCGGTGTATCCTGGTCGACACGTTTTTATAACAGTAGAGGTAGAGAGCAGCGCCTGTGTAGGTATACTGCATACATATACACGGCACCGGCATTAATCCTGCCGGCTGTCTGGGCGATCGGATCTCCTCGGGAGGAACACTCAAGGGCAAACTATAAATCTTGTCGCCCCTTGCCTTGGGTCACCTTTGTAAGCTGGTGTCTAGCAATCGAGACTAAGTGCATCAAGAAAATCGCAGGAGGCGACAAGATGCTCCGTATGTACAGCCCTGCATCGTCGTACGCATAATTATTACACAAACGCCGCGTCATAAAGTGGTAATTCAGCAGTAACGACGTCATTTCATTATTTTTATTAACTGTTTAGCTATGTATTTATTTTCGGAGAGACATAGATACGATATGAAAAGCTTTCGCTTTAGTAAGGATAATAGCAACGGAGTTGTTACAATACAATTTAATAATATCAGAAAAATCAAATTCAATTTTTCAATTTTGATCAGGTATCTACAATTAGTGACAGACTTTGGAAATGTAAAATTATAAATGAAACACCCAGAACAATCTTTGAACGACTGACATTCTCATCTAAAGAATCCGATCGTTAGGAAAAAAAATCGTGGGTTAATGTCAAGGTCGCTAGAAGGTATTCCAATAGTTCTTTTTTATATATATATAGAAATTTCATCACAGTTTGTCTAAAAAATTCTAGATTACCATATGTCGAGAAAATTTTAAAAAAATTGTAACTTTTACAAATCTCAATATTAGAAGCTAAAAATCTACAGAGTTATTGCTCAGATATAATAGTTTCAGCAAAAAAATATTATTTTGAATACAGAAGGTACAGTCCGTCAAAATCAGCTTATGGGTGCAAGGATCGGCGGGCTTAAGCTATATTGATGGAGGGGGAAACTCCTACACAGGAGCGGTGTGACAGGCGCAGTTCATGCACACATAACCACCGCTGCTGTAGGAGTTTCCCCTTCTATCAGCGTAGCTTAAGCCCGCCGATCCCTGTTTGGGTGGCTCATACCCAGAGTGTGAACGAAGGGTAAAAAATGTGAATTTTTATTTTACAAATGCTCGTCTCAACAGATGAACTGTTGCTGTTCGATTAATAAATGTCTTTTAACACGATAATATTGTAGTTGGGCAACATGATTTTGCAGTCCCCATTGAAATACTCGAAATACGTACTACTTTATTGAAAACGCATGGCTGTAGGGCCTATTCGCATTGCCTAGTTAAATGTCCGGTGCCAATGGTTTCTAAAGGTTTCTTTCAAAACTTAATGCTCAAAGTGCTGAAAAAATGCGTTGTTAATGTTTCAACTGTAGGCAACCACATCGTAGGATATCATAATATGATTTGCAATCCGTAGTTTAAACAGACGATAGAAATCAGAAAATGTTGGAGCGTGCAGGCTGCTTTCGCTTTTAAAGAAACAATTTTCGGTGTTGGAAGAAATGGCGAAGGGTAGCGGATTATCGAGAAGATGACTACTGTTGCCGAGGAAATAACGGTACGTTTTCAAACGAAGACTGCAACCCTCGGTTGAATGTACCGTAGGAAGGGGTGGCGGACGGTGCGTCTGGTTTCTATGGAAACACCGCATCGACCATCCCAACCCTTCGACCGGGGTTCCGACGAGGGTCGAGTCCGTCACCGATGGTGGTGGGACCGACGAGGAAGGGGTAACCGCCCCTAGAGAACGGTAACTGCCGGTGCATCGCCCTTCAACGCAACGCGGCAATGCGTATTTCTCGTTTATAGGGTGATCAGAAAGTATTGCAGAATATATGTCCCCGATCCAATTTCTCCTAGTTTTACGGCCAGTGCCAGGACACAGAAATAAAACGGAGCGTTTCATGCACGTAATATTACCCTCCGGTTGGTCTCGTTAAATCTTGCGAATAAAAAATGTGATAAATACGGGTTGAAGGTGGATAACTTGTTCATATTAATCACGATCATTTATCCGTTACGTTTGTAACTAATCGTAAACATCTGATTATTCATCCACGAAGGGGTTGAAAATTTCCTTCCGCCGCTAGTTTCTTTTATTAGCAATATAAAGTCGTGATTTTAAGTGTGTCTCCTAGGTTTAAACAGTGTTTTGTTGCAGTGATAGGAGTTCGAATACTGAAACTGCTATAAAACATACGATTCCAAGGACAAACGCAGGGGCGGATTTGGAGATTTGGCGCCCCTAGGCTACCTAGCGTCTGTCTCCCCTTCCGTGAAATATCATCCAATATTTTAATTTAAAAGAGTCGAAACAATTTGAAATTAATTCCATACGACAACACACATACGAGTTATTGCTGATTTGGTATATGGAAAAAGTGAACGTTTGGTGTTATGAAAAATAGACACGTTAGTTCTACCACCTTCTTTAATTTCTTCCGTCCAAAATTTAGTTAAAATTAGTTTACTAGTTTAGAAAATGTGTAATACTTTTGAAATGTTTCGAGAAGGGTTCTTCTGTTCAATTTTGACCAACGTATGTTCGTGAGTTGGTGTACGTCTAAGACCAATCTAAGGTTGAATTATTTGGCTTCCTTGCCATCGGTGTAAATACGATTCGCCCAAGAGGCGGAACAAAATGAAACCGTACGAAGAAAGAAAGATCAAGCTCTTCCCGTTGCTGGCTAGCGTTGCAACCGTGAAGGTCTGTTGTAACGAACGTTTGCAGCTGTACAATATTTTGGAGGGGCGAACGAAATAGAAGAAACGAAGTATATGTGTAAAGGGTGAAAGGGAAAAGGGCCCACACGTACATCAGCTTCGAGGCTTCGATACAGTAACAACTGGAGAAATGAGTTGCATGGTTTTGGAAAAATACCAGGCAGGAGAATATTCGTACACACAAGGCAACATGCACACATTTGGGGGCTAAATCGATCGCGTCTGCGGCCTGAGTCTGGGCAGGGGCATGAAATGATTGTAGAAATCGCTGGGCTTGGTGTCCATATTTGAAATTCGTGACTGTCGCTGTATCTCTCAATTCAAATTATAGTAAAAAGAGTTCACGCTGTACGAATTAAAAATGTAAATATCACCATTAAAATAATTTTCTATGTTGTTCGATTACCTGCTTTTATGGAATTACAAAGGCTAAGAGCGTAATTTCTGTTTCCAGGTACATAATATATTAATAAATATCACATTAAAGGATAATTAATAGGGCAACATTTGTTTTTGCAGCCCATATACAAGATTATATCATTACAAAAACTGCCATTTACCTTAGGCAATTCGGGCAACCTGATATGTAGATCGATTTCAGTCACTGATATGAGCCATAGCATTCCTCCATGATCGATTAAGTTTAATCGTTGTCAGGTAAGTGATTGGTCCAGGTTAAAACCAAACGCATTCTTAAAATTTTAAAAATGCATTGCAGTATAAAGGGTGGGCAAGGAAGGGGTGCTTCAACCGAGCATATTCCTTGCATAAAAATAAATCGAAAGTGTAGAATAAAATTTTATGTATGCCTCTCTTTCCAATAAAACTCGATTTTAAAAATTCATCTGGTAGGTACTTGTAGGTATATACAATTCTGAGTATTATACAACTGTAAGTGTACATAATTCTATAATATCTCTCTTCGTA
This sequence comes from Andrena flavipes, assembly GCA_963971345.1. Lineage (NCBI taxonomy): Eukaryota > Metazoa > Arthropoda > Insecta > Hymenoptera > Andrenidae > Andrena > Andrena flavipes. The sequence goes on from OZ020480.1 coordinate 13,280,876, forward strand.
CGAGGCTTTGTTTTCGAGAAAACTGATTAGAAGTTGGAGCTTGATTTTTAGTTGTATGCATTTTCGATGGATTTTCAAACATGATTTTATATAAAACAAAGTCTATAATTTCGATTTATTTCTGCACAAAGGCTCAAATCACTCGCGGTTGTATTATATTTCCTGATAAATTCTGCTAACTTTTAATCAGGTATGCAGGTCTCGCAAATTTTCAATATCGATTTTCACAAAGGTTCATGCAGAAAATTTTTACTCTACAGTTTCGATTTATTTTTGTGTAAGGATCTAGCATATGCCCGATTGTACTAACGCCCTGACCCCCTGGTGCATTTCCCCGTCAGCATTCAAGACGTACTGCTTCATTAACACTTCTAATATTTTTATTAAACACCGAGCCAAAGTGAGAGACCGTATTCGATTAAACAGTTACGAATATGCGAGGAAACCCGTTCTATAAAGACCTTTCTAAGTGAAATTGATGCGGTCGAGACGCGATGGTTTCCATAGCGTTCAGAAACTTGGGAATTAATCGTCGGTAAGCTGAAAACATTTCCTGACCGTGAGAACTATCGGAGATAAGATCGTAGAGTCCGGCGCACGCTTTCCGAGTCGTCGATGTTGCGCGAGCACGATGCCGAGGGCCGCGTATGGGAGCGAGAGCACAGCTTTCCGGAAGTGGCGCTCGTTTCGCCGTGGAATGGTTTACGAGCGGCGATATTACGACGTCGAGCACCGCCTGTGCGCTGAATGTGCCAAGGGTCACTGTACCCAGCGAACTTCGCGATGCCGGAAGGTCGCTGTAACGCTACGCGATACGGAAAATCGATTCTAGCTCCGATTCTCTTTCGATAACTCGCGCGCAACCTCCTCCGAGCAGCAACGAGTGCTCTTTGCGCCTGGATGCTGTGGTGCCTACATACACATCTCTCTCTCCGTCCACCGCTTAAGTACTTCTAATTTCTCAAGCATATGTTGCATCCGATATGCATGCTGCTCGCTATTTCTTCTCTGTTTCTTTTAAGATACGAACGTCCTACAATTCCTCCGACTGTCTCCGCTCTCATTGAAAATGACCATGTTGATAAATTTACCTTGTATGCCGAGGCTTAAGAAATGTTTCTCTGTATTACGGACAAATTAGTTTCAGTTCTAACGCCCGAGACTATCGTCGACGGTAAATTAATATCTGTCATTATTAGATTAAACGATAAACATGATCTGTTGCTCTATTTTTAACGATCCTGGAAATTTCTTTTTGCACGAGATTCGTTTAAAATCACAGTGAATAATACGTTCATAAAACTGAGATAATTAAGTTCCAAGTAATAATGTGATTTTACAATGCATTATTGTAATAATTGTTCTATCGGAGCGAAGTTTTCTCATGAGAATAGGTCCGAATAATTTTAATCACTTCTGAATTTCATAGAGAAACGTATGTTACGTGTAATAGAAAAATATCCATAAGGTTTAGTATAGAAAATATGGACACTAAGAAAATATGGACCAATGAAGAATGCAATTTTCGAGTTTGAGTTGTTTTAAAAGTAACTCTCGAACAATACCGTTGATGCTTCTTAGAGAATAGTGAATGACGAATACTAATGCGAAAGTACTAGAGTTGTCAAAGTACCTACTTGAAATATTCAAGTATTTACATATCTATTCGAAATTCAAACCAAGTAAAACTCGTTTTTTTTTTTCGAATCGAGCCAAGTACCTAGATACATGCTCCCTTATCCAAGTGATATTTCAACTAGCACGAATATTTGAAAAAGCTTGACAAAATTCAATCTTTTCGAATATGAGTGGCTTGAATATTCGAACAGCTTGCTTGCATACAAGTTATGTACTTGATTTCAAATGAAATACTTGAATCTTTTCTAACTACTCGATCGACTCCAAGTTACTCAAAAATTTTAATCCTACTTCGACACTTCGGGCTAATAATAGCAATTATTACTTATTTTAATAACGATGGATATTTGATTTAAGGCTTATATTCAATATAAGGTACATTTATTATTCTGGACACCCAAATTACCGAATATTAGCTATCACTATTCATAGCCACTAATTTCATTCACGGAATCTAAAATCATTATTAATTTTCGACTTATCTTAACTGAAAATAGGTCTTACACACTTATATTTCGTATTTATTATTTTTGTTTCTGTTTATTTGTTTTGTGAATTTCCGTTCTTTACTTTCTGTTTGATTTTTAATTATAATGCTTTGACTCTACTCTGTGCCATTTTGTCTTCTTTCTGTTACTAAATGAATAAATGAATATTATACTAAAAGCGAACATTTAACTTCAAGCATAATAAACCCTACAGGTATGTACATATTTTACATTTTTTCATTGCCAAGATAAAGCAACACAGGCAACACGTTTGTTCTCGAAATAACCTCTTCCTCTATCGATTCATTTTATTTTTATAAGCCCCTTAATCAATCGAATTGTTTGAAAGGACACAAGTAGCTTGTTGTTTTTCAAGTACCTATCTCAAAGGGATTTGACTAATTATTTCAATTCGAGCAACTTGAATGTACATAAGTAAGTAGTTAAAACCTTCAACCTACTCAAATCATTCGCGAAGATCGATTTTTGTCAAGCTCTGTTGAATAATTAAGCCACTTACTCTTGACACTCGAGTACTTGGCTTGGTGTGAATGATTTGACCCGAGTTTAGCTTAACTTGTATTTTCAAACTACTCTACCAACTTATTATGCAATGACAGGACGCGGTTCCGTGAAATAAAATCTCGTCGTGTACGCCCAGCATGACTACGGCCTTCGTAGCTTTGCCGTTCTTCGCGTGATCAAAATTCAAAGCAATCGAAGGAGAAAGCAAAGAGTTGCCTGTTTTCCATTAGGAACAATATAAAACGTAAGTAGCGCGGCGATTACACTTCCGCTTGCAATGTCGCGTTTCTTCTTGGCCATGAGATCAACGCTTAAAAAACGAGAGAGGCCAGGAGAGAGAAAGAGGGAGGAGAAAGGAACAAGGAAAAGAGGGGGGGGGGAAGGTTCAAGCATCATTTAACCGATCACTGAATCATCGTTAAGTGACCGTTACATGACGGCTCGTAAAACCGTATTGTAATGTGGGTGGGTCAGATGATTCGCACGGTTAAAACAATACCAACATTTACAGAGCTGTTCCTAGGAATTCCTTCGTCGATGATGCCTCGCTTACCTTTCTATATACAAAATTACAAATTTAATAGAAATTTACACCGGTGCCCGGATTTCGTTCAAATTTGGCAATGTATACATTTCTTTGACCACGCCCACTTTTACACTGTTATTTAATGAGAAATGAATTCTCGCGGACCGTTTCGTCTAGGAAGAAAAGAAATACTAGGAGGAATGCCATTGTATATCTAAATAACACAATAAATAAAATATGAAAAAATACTATTGCCTTCCTCGCTAATTTTAATAACGCTATCAACTGTTTTGCCATCTGCAATACTGTCGCTTTTATTTTAAAAGTTACATTAACCCGGGTAAATCCAATCGATGTTAAATACTGAACATAATAGAATGTAAATATTGAAGACTCCTGGAATTGATTCAGTAGATTTATCGTTGAATTATTAATACGTATTTACACTCTGTCTTTTATATCGTTGTAACGATGAGATCGAATGCTTTAAAGTTTGCGTTATAATTTACAATTTCTCTGATAAGTCCAAATGGTCAAAGCTATGAGATGTAAGGAGCTTGATAAAATATATGTAAAAGGTATAATACTAAATAAATGTAAAAGAAGGAGTGGAATAATATTAAATCAAGGAGAATAGCAATTTATTAGCAATTTTCGCGAAGTAGGTACGTATAGTATTTGCACGCACGTGAATTCTTCCATTGTATAAGTTTTGTGTCGTATCGACTGCAGCCTATGTATAGAGGCGCGTGTCAATGGGGCGCCTGTAGATACACCAGGGAGAAGAACGGAAATGACTAATTTTAGAAATGAGATGGAATTGTCTCCTCGAGTAGAATTTCAATTAGGACAATCAAGTAATTAATGAGTTCCTTTGAAAGGGATTAATCAATCCTTTTGTCTTGTTCCTTCTTCGCGCGTTACTAGGCACAGCCCAACCGGCATACAAAAAAAAATAGTTATATTCTCCTTATTGTTTCTCGTTATTTGCAATAATATCTAATGAACTATTCTTAGTATTACAGACTATAAATAGATAAGATTACATTGCATTCAAGGTACTTGTACTGCTCAACACTATTTTAAGTAATTAAAAGAAAATCTTGTAAAGTAAATATTATATCATCTGATACATAGATGGCACCGTTGTAAATTATCAGTGATGACTTAGAAGAAGATGGCGTATTGTTTCGAATTTAAGAATCAGTAAACAAATGACTATTCGGAGTGACAAACTTTATCGTCAAAAGAATGTCGCATAAAATAGCCCTTATTATAAATTTTCTAAAGTTGTATGTAAATTTTGTGTATTCAAATTGTTTTGTTGTCTTATTTACTTGTTACACGATTTTTAGGAAAATTGTATATGCCTTTTCTGGGGCATTTATTTTTCAATTAATATATACATAATTGAAGAGCCCTTGTAGAAAATACTGCAGGTGCCAAACTTAAAAAAAAAAAAAAAATTATCGGGAAATGTTCAACGTGCCAATGGTAATACTATAGCATAGAATTTTAATGCAATTTCCCTTTGGAAATATGATACGTCCAACGCCCCTTCTGCAGAAAACAATGTAAGAGCCAATTATCTAAGTGATAGATAAATTGGCACTTACAGTGCTTGCAAATTTAAATGAATGGCACATTCAGTTTTCTCTACAACTAAGAGGTGGCACATTCCATATTTTCTATATACCTATACAATTCTTTCTTTTTTTCATAAATTTGGACTATATTAATGCGTAGAAAAAAAATTAGAAAATTATGTGATATTTTTGGGCTATTGTATACTTAACCATATTTAGCGATCAAATCATATCAAATTTCGGTGAAGTCAGAGAAGCTTTTTATCTCCTGAAAAATTTGATTTTTGGCACCTACAGTGTTTTCTACAGGTATGTACTCTTCAATTATACTATATTCGACAAAAATAGTGTCGAAGTGTATACATTTAATTGGAAAATGTTTATTAATTGTACAATTATTAATGCTCACTTTGCTGCATTACAACGTTATGTATTACTGAACCCCGCAATTGCGTTCATATTGCAATTACGTTTCTTTAATGCCCTTCCATCGTTTAGAGAATTTTGAGCTTAGAAATTCTGCTGCGAAACGGAATTGTTACCTTTTCGAATAGAAAAACTGCACCTTCTACAGCCTATAACATTGTTAGTATGAGTGTACGTACCTACGTATCTACGTTTCTGTTTGTATTTCAGAGCGACCACGAGAGTACCACAAAAGCGAAGGTTGTGGTATTCGGTTTTCACGTTCCAGCGGAATGATTGTAAAATGACATACCGTTGTGTTTCTCTAGCCGTGGTTATAAAAGAGGTAGTAGGAGGGGTTGGTTTAAAGCGAAGCCGACGAAGGGACTGAAAGCTTTATTACAGAGCCGGGCAATTGATTGCTCCCGACCTCACGAGCATCGGCGCGGCGGCTCGCACTTCCCCTCCCGAGTTACCCCCGCTATGGGGTTTATAGAGACGAGAAATGCGAACGCCGATGCTCGTCACCTCGTCAACAATCAGTTGTCCAGCTCCGCTGTATAAAAGTGAACTCCAACGGCGCGTGGCTCGGCGAGCCGGCAAAGAACGGGAGGCCGAGCCAAGCGAGCTTGAGCTCGGCGACTCGCGGACACCTAGCCACGCACCGTTGGAGTTCACCTTAAGATGCATCGATGAAAAGCACACACCTGTGGCGCGCCTAACGTTTATACGCCGACAAAGCCTTTGCATGAAAGTTAGCTTCTGTCTCTGCTTTAGGAACGTGATATGCAAGGGACTCTAATTTTCCGCAACGGAACAATTTTTGCGAACTCTTCATAAGAATTGGAAACATGCTTAGAGGGATATAACACTGATGTAATTACAGAATTTATGGAGCGCTAATGAAATAATTCTCGTATCGTTAATTTCAGCATAAAGACATATTTGCTAGTTATGGAAGATTAAAATGATATAAATCACATTTAGATGGTGTTAATGAAATATGACGAGAATTAATTTTAATAATTTAACGGTTTTAATTAGCGCGATGTGTTCAACCGCAATACGCTGAATGTAACGAAGCTACATAACTCTTTCACGGAATCAGAGATAGTTAATTATTGCGCTTTTCGCTAAATACCTACTGGTATTTGCGGTTGATATAAAAACGTATTTATATATATATATACCATTATATTTATACATATATATATTATACCATTATCACAGATCAACACAAAATATATCATTAACAAGCATAATGGCGAAAAGAATTCTACATTTACGGATTAAAAACATATACCTATATACCAATACAGATGAAATTAAAGTGTACATAAAATAAAGAACTTAATTACTTGAAAGTGTTTTTAAATACCCAAATGTAGAATTCTTTTCGCTATTATGCTTGTTAATGATATATTTTGTGTTGATCTGTGACAATGGTAAACGATGCCTGCACAAGTAGGTACCCAATTGCCTACTTACAAAGAGTAGTGTACATATTTGTATTTTTCATTGGAAAAACTCAAAATACTCGGAATAAGAATAATATTTCCCCTCAGATTACAAATTTTTTTTTAACTATATACACGAGTATACCGCATATTACTCGGGTGTCCAATAGACCTTGATCGTACGATATAGGCAACTGTCACATATTAATTTTTTATTATACCGTGATTGGATTCATTTTCGTCGAGCGAATCTCCGAATCCTACGGTACTGCTCTCGTAAGGATCTAGAGGGAACTAAGAAACTTATAATTTCCAGTGCAGCATGAGTCATGCCACACTGTTATTTCGCTTTCAGTTTACCCCTTCGCTATCCATCTCGAGCAGTACGAGCGAACATTCAGCCAAGCGTGCAACAATGAGGTGCTAATTACTCCTTCCTCCCATACCCCGGTTGTAAGCGAACGTTCGGTCTCACCCAGCAAGCATACAAGCTGGCACTATCGTACACGTAAAACCTGAAAAGCTTTGGCAAGCATATTTTAATAATTTACCTAAAATTTATGACCCGGACCTCGTGCACCACCCGTATAAGAACATCAATTGTACAAGGACATCTTTTCGTTTCACTGAAAATACGTGCAGGTACGCGTATAGTACACACCAATGCACTTCATTGCAATCATCCAGGCTGTGGAGTTATCAGTCAGGATATAATTGAACGCGCGGAAGGTATCAGAAAACGGCATAAATCATCGCTCGGTGCGAGGTAACGTTTCCATCACTTAGACGACGGGTGTTCGAGTTTCCTGAAAGGCTCGATGAGCACCAGTCAACGGATCGCACTGGTACCTATTCCCAGAAGCATTTTGCAATGGCGAGCATGTCTTGTAAGTACGCCTGTTCGCCCGTATGCCGTGCTTCGTGGAACGAAAGAAGGGAAGAGAGCGCGACGAACGGCGCGCGGCGTCCTTAATGATCACAGAAATGTTATACGGCAATATGGGGGAACATTGTTGGCTCACCCGCATGCGTGTACTTCTTACGCGAGAGCTTCTGTACGCGTGCCTGTTCACGCGTACACGGTCTTCAACGTCGACATTTACACGCGATGGGTAAAGGTAACGCAACAAAGGGACGTAAAAATGAAGAAGCTTCTCGAGAGGAAGAAGGGTGAAGAAGACTTAAACGGAAGAAAAGAGCGGGTAGCTAGCTTCCTTTTACAATGATATTGTGTAAAATAATTGTATATGGGTGTGACGGGGATTTAAGAATAATGATTATTCAAAAGATATCAGTGAAGTAGCACTTTACTTTACGCTATGATTAAATGCGCATTTTATGCCTCAGCGGATCGTAAAAAATAGTATCTAGTATTTGAAACAATTAATTCAGATCTATTTACTGCTTCCAAAATGTCAGCTGATTGTTAAAGAAACATAACGATAACTTCTAGCGTTAGAAATAAAATACTTCGCCGGGACGTGTCAATTGGGTTTCATTAATCTCGCGGGTGGCAATTGAATGGAAGGGAATCGCGCGAGGCGATAAAACGAGAAACACCAGTGAGAGTCTATATTCCAAAGTACCTATGGAAACAGGGGTGAATAATAAGAAGCTACCTCATCCGACTCTAGGAATGTAGTGGGAAATGACTACCTGGAGTAATTCTCGTGTCATCGGTAAATCAATTGTCATTTGCCGTGGAAACTAACTCTTCCTGTTATTCTTTCTGAAAACCAGAGATGAGCAAAACTTTTCTGTAAATGTTAAGTCCCTAAGGGGATTACTGACCTAGGAGCGTGCAGCAATTGCTATCAAGATGACTCGATTGGTGCCATTTTTAAATTTAAAATAGCCCTACAGCTCGAGATGTTGTAGTTTTGAGCAAAGGACACCGGTAGTAAAATCTCATCTGGTTCGAGGGACCTCAAGGTAGGTACTTGAGGAAAACCCGAGGGATGTAAGCGATACTCTAAGTAAATTAGATAATTCAGGGCCCTTTTGGGTCTGTGTTTGCCGCATGGACCCCTTTCCTAATGCTCGGACATTCAGGCCATTTGTTCCAGGTGATCCCATCTGATTTCAAATTTAAAAATGGTATCGATCGAGTCATCTTGTAGAGATCTTTCCAACGCTGTATAGAAATCGCTGCGCGCTCGCAGGTCAATAATCGCCTTTCATACTTAATTTGCTTTCTATTCATTCGTCTTTATAAATACCTGCAGTATAATTAACAACAGGGGATTGCCAGATTGCCAGTCATTTCTTTTTTAACAAGTGAATGGAAAAGGATATGATCTTCTTCGTTGTTAGAGGATGGAAAATGACTTTGTACGAAAGAAAAGAGATAAGCTTTTTTATCCGTTCGCGTATAATTTCCGTGCTCCTTCTTAAAGTTTCAAAGCCATTCAATAGAATGCCTGAAGAATTTTGCGGATTTACCAGCGTTGACTAGAGAACGCGAACCAGCCGATTAATTCACATGTTAATTAACGGGGACTGGAAGGGTAGGTTCAGGGAGGTAAACCCGTTTGGTTTATTCGATTTCAACGAAAGCGAGATCTCTCTGCATTTGTTTGTTCTTATTTATTTATCGGCTTTTTTACGTGTTTATTTGAAATTCAATCGCGTGGTGCTGCTTTCCATTGAACTTCCGGGTTTCGATTACATTTAACTTCACTATTCAAATAAAAACATTGCAAACGTTCTAACGATGGTATTTACAGTAAAATAAATTCTTGAAATTCTTAACACACGAGACACATTGGGTATGTTAAATAAAATTAAGATATTCGTCGCGAGCACATATAAATGCAAAGTTCTAGAAAGAAAATACTTTTATTTACCTCACCGATGTACCGTACGTACATTCTAGACGTACAGAAGGAAATATAGAACCCGATGGACTGGAGGTGAAAAATCTATAAGGTACGGCCGCGATAAATCCTTCAGTGGAACGCTTACTTCAAAATTTATTTATTTTTCGAGTCGGCGGTACAAAGTAAGTAGGTACGCTGGGCTCGACGTCAGAGGTGGCTCTAAAAATCGAAATGACTACCGTGGCTACATAAACAGAGAATGAATTCTTAATGCGAAAATGCCGATAATGCTTCGCACGCTCCACAAAATCGCCGCCGTTATCGCTATTTTATATAGGCTCCAATTTTATTTCGTGTATCCTTCCACTCCTCACGATTTAACTGCTACATTCGGAACTTCCAAGTTGAAAACTTTACTAACTTTATATACTTGGAATAAAAAGGGGCGTAAATTAAATCAAGCAAAAGCTACGATACTAAGGAATAAGGGTGATATATGTAGGTACCTACATAAATTATTATTATAAAAATTATATAAAGAAAAACATTTACAAGCCTTATGTATTTCCACAAATACAATGTTAATATAGGCAGCTGCACTACATTATGTAGCAATGATCTTACAAAGGACCAGTTTGTTCAATGAAGACATTGAACTCGAGTGAAAGTCTAATTTCACGATCATCGAAACACTTCAAAATCGCAAGATAAGGTTTACCTTGAACTATACGCAAGAATAGAGTGTAGACGAGCTGATTGGCTCTGTATCATGTATTCGAGAAAGCATTCCATTCTTCAACAATAAGCCGACTGTTGCATGCCACCCAGGGGGTCGTTCTTGAGATCGAAGCTTCATTCAATACATAGGTACCGTTAAGGAACTAGTTCTTCATAATTTCAGCGGGCTTCCCGCTTTAATGCAATTTTTGAACGTAATAAAACACTAGATAAATACTTATCAACTCAATAACCGTGAAAATATATATTTTGCAATTAGTGTTCTCTTTTTAATGTTGAGTCAAAGGAATAATTTTATAAACAATTCATCCTAATTTACTCGAAGTTGGTAACGATGCAAGGTCCTAAATTCTTGTAATAGGGGAACAAACAATAAAACGTTTGATTTATGGATGGGGTAATTAGGATCAGTTTCCAGCCCAAGGTATTAAAAACACAATAAAGTAGACAACCGTACCCTAAGAATATTTCTTTCCAAGACGGACAATAAGAACGACCGTTCCCTCGACCTGCTCGCCGCGCTGTAAAAACAGTTTACAACCGGCGCGTTTCCCTTCTTACCGTGTTTTAAACCGCTGTTATAAAACAAAAACGATTCGAAGCTGTTCCTGGCATTATTCAACTTTTCTTCTTTTTGTCGCTTTATTATTTTATTTACGTCTGCAGGATCGCAATTAGATTCTTTTCTGAATGGGCACTATTTGCAGCTGCTAATAGACATGAAGCACTATACAGGGGGTCTAATAAATCACAGTAAACTCGAGTAGAACTTATTTTCTGTGAAGTATTTATGCACAGACGAGTCATTTAATTGTGATCGACTTCACATGGTTGACCTCCTTTTTACAACATTTTTACCATATTTCGAGAACGCGGTCTAGACCACTTTTAAGGCTCCCGCAGACCAGTGCGAATATTCGCGGTGGCAGCGCATCCGTCGCGGTTCAGCAGAATTTTTTACGTGGCAAATAATCTCGTTGGTCTGTGAGAGCCCTTATTTAAAGGATGATGTAATTACTTTGGATATTTCAAATTCATCACTTGCGATTCATTGAAATGAGCTCACTAATGTATGAATGATATACATGCTTCTACGGAAATTGAATGCAGAAATATTTGATTTTCAGATGCATATGCAGATTAATATTTTAAAGATGATGCATTGGGGTACGTCTACGTCGGTTATTAGTTGCTGATAAAGTGAGCATTAAATTCTTATGATTTTCTTCAGGTTTAAAAGGCAGGGGTCAACCACAATAATATTTCCCCACGAAAGAAACAAATAAATAAAGTAGGACAGTAAAGTACTAATGAAAAGAATGAAAACGAATGTTAATCAGAGAGATAAAGGGTTAGAAAAACTGAATACTGAAAAAAGCAAAGTTTCCTCTTGTCTTCATAAAAAATGTATCACGTTTAGTTAAATTATGTAGGACAAAGAAATTCGTATTTTATTTCAAAATCTACCATTCCTGATTTTATGTGAACAATAGGAAACTATAGGTACATAACGTAATGTTTCCTGAGGAAATAGAAGTGGTCTAGACGAGTACCTATGGCATGGCAATGCACCAAATCCTCTTCTTGAAATATTGTACTCTAATGCCCGTCGAAAACAAGGCTAACCATGTGAAGTCGACCACTAATCAAAGCCACGGCGGCTACAATCGAATGAGCCGTCTGTATGTACGTACTTTTGCCTCATCTGTCAGCAGTGTTCGAACGGAAAACCGAGGCTTGAATTCTGAGGGTAAATCGATAAAAGCTAAATTTAGTCTAGCCCACTGATTGACGAGGGGAGTCGGAAGGACCGGAAACAGTATATTTTGTATTCGTCAATTCAGTAAATCCACAAAACTTAAAGAAAGAAAGGTAAACGAATGGAACAATAAATCTACGCATCTACCGAGTAATTATTTTCCTTCGCGAGTACCTAAATGTTTGTGCAATAGCTACTTGACGTGTCGTTTTAGATTCATTCATTCGAAGCGAGTGTTCAATCAAGTTAATTTCGTGATTCTCTCGTCTAATATTAGCGTTTCGTGACTAAACAAGGCTATAATTTCTTCGTATAATAGTGTAAGAGCCCTTGAAAGGACCTCGTTTTTGAGATTACGATATTCAAATTTAGCAACACTTGTCTCATCGAAATCATATTAGCTATTTATTTGTTACGGGCACAAGAATGTCTTCTGTAACGTATTTAGCATTAATCAGTTACATAAAACTGACAGACTCCATTTTCTTTCAAAAATGAGATTTTGGTCTTCAGCAAATGCCAAATTTACCGCAAATTGAGAAATCTGTACGATTAATGATTTACCTTTTAAACATTAGTGGAATAAAGATATACTAAAACCACACAGCTGAAAATTTCTAATCACTAAAAAAAATTTTTTTTTACATCAATATGTAGGTAAGGAAATGCGACTAAAAACAATATAATAATATAAAGTAACAGAAGGTGCGCGATTTTCCATTCCCTGTAACCAATGTGTTCGTTTGATAAAATCTATGCAAAGGCTATCTATGCTGTAATCATGCAATATAATAGCAAGGCGACAAAATATTAATCTTACAATAACTTGGAAAAAGTTCCATCTTAAAAAATTTTGAGTGTGGATATTTCCAGAGAAACGAAAGAGATTTTATTGCTTTCTCGTCAACTGGACGAAAGGCAGAATGAACAACGCTGTTGTGAGATATATAAAATAAGTAAGATAGAAAATGTTCCTTTAGGCAAGAATAATCTAGACTGCTCATAAATTTTCATGGACCTTACGACCGTATATGCTCTCTCCCCCGATGTTAAAGACCCACCCCCTCGTTCCGACATGGAGGAGGCCTCAACGTTTTCTTCTTATACGTATACCAGGAGGCCTCTTCTACGGATGATCCTCGTATCGCCCTTTTCCGTGCCGTGCACTTTCCTTTCGAGCTACGTCAATATATTTCTAACCCGTGGTTCCATGCACTGAGAACAGGGTGCGTTCCGTCAAACAAAAACGATGGTTTAAAAGTTTATCCTCTTTGATGGTTGTTTTAGTAATTCGTGTCATGAAAGATAACTATTTAAATGCAAAACCGTTTCAAGCACACTGTGTGCGAAGAAAAACGATTAACGCAGTAACGAGTGTAGCATTTGTTTCTTGAACAATACTTTCTAATAACGTATTTCATAATGACCTTAACACACGTAAAAATGTTAATAGTCATTACTCGTTTCAAACATTTGGCACTTTTCGCAATCGACCAAAGTGGACAGAAATTGCTAATACAGGAATACAAGGAATATGAGACAGAATCCAATGATAATTCGACTACTGGAAAATTCTCCCTTTTCGAAGGCAGAAAGAAGAAAAAGTACACGATATGTTACCATAGAATTAATCCAACACAAGACCGTTTATAGCAAAATTTGAGTCAGAATAAGTTAGAAGACGATTGCATTTAGAAGTTTAATTCTTTTAAGCTTTGTTTTCGCATTCGGCAATCCACCGTTAATCGATTCCACAGGTCTGCGATGAAATTTTTTTTTCAATATTTTAGCGGTTGTTAATATATTTCTGTTTTTGACGACGAAACATGGAATATAAATTTTATACCACATTTAACTTCTCACTAATAATTTACCTACAACATAAAAGAATCAAAGCAAGTTGTGAAGAAGGTGAAAGAGAATCTGAGGATATTTTGCATTTATATGGAATTCCAAATTCCTATGAAACCAACATACATTTTTAAGAACACTTTGTACGACCCTCAATTTTTCAGCCCTGTGTTACATACTCCAATGCGCAAAAAGCACACGCTACATGTGTGACTCAGAAGTAATTGAATGGTGTCCGTTTTTTTTCTTCCTTTTTCTTTTCTCTTTTTTCGAGGGGCGTCTCGGCGCTCGGCGCCACACGCGCCGACGTTCCACGCGAGGCATGCGAACGATGCCATATAAAAGAGGGGAAAAAAAAGGTAGAACTGCGATGACACCCACCCACGTGGTGTTTCGCGCAACTAGCAAGCATGCAATCAACTACTACGCAGTGAGAGTGAACTTTTTCGTAGTGCAATCGATATAATTATGGTTCGGTTGATCGAAAGAGGATGGAATAATTACATAAGTTAGATCGATAGGTAAACTATAAAAGAATATTTAAACGAATGATAAGTACGTCCCCAAGAACAAAAAAACTTGAAAAGTAACAACTTTAACTGCACCTACGGGGTAGAGCGATATGACAGAATACCATGGATTTGCGTGTTTCGTGCAATTAATAGAAGAAAATGTACATTTTATGACCAAACTTGCCGTAATGTATTTGTACAACTTGTTTCCTCCAGGACCACATTAAAAGTAGTGACATTTGTTCGTCGTGTTACTATTTATAATCATCAGTGCCAGAGTACCGCTTGTGGTTTCATTCGTGCAAATGGATTGACGTACAAATATTTGTACTTTCGGATAGCTTTTTTCGGTTGCAACAATTTTTCTCTCGAACGTCCCACTTCGTATATCCGAAGGAAGCTCCGGTACACAGTGGCGTACTCAGAGGGAGGACTAAAAAAGGAAAAAAAGGAAATTAATGTAATCATCGCTGAAGTAATTCAAGAGTTATGTAAAAAGAAAAGAAAACTGGATTTTATTCTTCAATTGAATTAATACAATCACCTAATGAATTTTATTGAATTTGGAAAACTCGGGGAACTCGGCTGCCCCTAAGATTAAATTCTGAGTGCGCTACTGACAGTACATATTTATCAGCAAACAAAGATTTTTTAATATAATACTACTGTAAGTTTTTTGTGAACTTATCCAAATTACTGTGTATCCAATGTAGTTCCTAATGACCACAGAAGTCACATTGACTCAAAGCACTCAATAAAATAAAATAAAAAGTATTGTGAATTACAAAACAACATGACCGACAGAGACAAAAACAGCGGCGTGGTGGAATAATTAGAAGAAAGTTGAATTCAAACTTAAAGTTGAAATCAAACTTAAAACTGCAGATATACAAATTCATATGAACCAACAAATTTTTGAGATCATTTCTAAGATTGAGATGTTGACATGGTCGAATACGAAATGTCAACTAGCTACTTCGACTTATCTTAAGAACCCTCGGGGGTACGCGACAACGGCCGCCTTCACACCTCAAGTCTATCGTTATCTTCATTTTTTATAAACACTTGAAGAGATTCTAGAAGGCCGTGAGAACCAACGCAACCATTGAAACGTAAAAAAAATTGTGTACTAGGTATAGCTTGCATAATATGAATTATAATTTACTGGTAATATTATACTTGTTATTACCGCGAAGTATATTTAAGGTAGCATTACCTTTTAAGGTGCATCAGTTTAAAAGGACTATGGAGAATGCTTGGCGTGAAATAACCATAGAACAGTGTACGAGCATTGTCGAAAATTAAAAAAAAAAAGCGTCTTGACGCTTGTATTAAATGTAAAGGTGGCCATTTTAAACATGTAATTCTATTTATCGTATTTCTTAATAAAAGAAAGAATCTTAGAATCCTAGAAACTTTGGTGGTTCACTTATTTTGGACCACCCTGTATTAATTAACTAATATAAAGGTGTCCTATTAGCTGTCAGATATTAGGAGAGATTTCTTTATACATACGGGAAAGAGTAAAGCATGCTCCGCATATTTGCATACGTGCGTCACAGCTGAACGTAAACCGTGCCTACGAGAACGGGTTTCCCTTCCGTAACATGACTCAACTAGACTCAACTCTACTTGACTCGACGTAGGTACATATCCGCATGCACGCGATGGACAAGTCTACTTTCTTTTTCCTTTTTTCACACCAGTACCAAACCCTTCTCTCAACATCACAAAAGTCCTCGCAGCCCCGACTTGATCGCGACTTATTGTGCTATCATCCACCTACTTACGTGCACTAGTGCACGTTGTACCCCGATTATTTCGAACTGAACGCTGAGGCTCACTTTGTCAGCGGCAAAGTCCTCGCTCTGAAGCGACTCGGTAATCATACGATGGTGGATAAACTTTTCGTTTCAGGACGATTCCATTGTGCTGAAATTTTCTCCTTTGTTCTCAACCAACGCTTTAAAGCATCGTTAGCGACAGATCTGGATAAAGATTTTTCGCTTGTATACGATAAGGTAATATTGGGAAATATAATTTTTCTTCGCAATATTTTTGTATGAAGATCATATAGGTATAATATAATTAAGCTTGACGATGTAGGATATCTTTGTAAAAAGTTATAGGCATGTACACATATCCCTCGATTTGCGCGGTACTTTTTATATGCGATCTTATTTTACGAGGTCAGAAAATGTAGCTTTCTATCCGAACCCCCAGTGTCGTAGCCGCCGCCACCAAAAAACAAACTTAGGGCAAGTTCGGAGCACTTGGCTTACCTAACATAAAATGGCTATTAAGACTAATACTGTTACGGTTTATTTTAGTAGAATAAATGTAATATAGTCAGACTTTTATGCTGATTCAAAATATATGATCATTATTTCCTCTAAGACAATATTTGTTGAAACATTAAACTATAATCGTATTATTATTGTTATTATTATTATTATTGAGGCGTCTGTCCTAATAATGACGGGGCATTTCTCCTTTGTTCGGGGAGAGATGCCCCACTCGATAGCTTTCGTTACATTTTTTTCAAAACCGTTTCTATTTTAAATAATATTCTGTACACTACTGCTTTATAGTAGAGGTAAGATATAGCCTTCAGTTTCCTTTTTCAGGATATAAAACAGAAAAAACGAAATAAGGTTATTCGCTCAACTATATGTCTCGTACTGCAGGGATTGGCACTATAACACGCTCTTACATATAATCTGAAGTACAGCGACTGGAGCATGCCACCCAGATTTACCATACCACTGCGGCCGCGTGTTCCATAGTTCCGGCAAAAGGCAGAAACATCATGCTGTGCCAAATATTCCTAGTAATGAGGATACTTCGAACCAATTAAAAAGAATAGTTTGACTGCTTTGGTGTACAGTACTGAAAATGGCAAGGAACAGAATGTAAATTTGTTTTTCTAAACTTTCATTATTATTGTTTTGGTGAAAATATGCGAAGTAAATATTTTTGCAACATACACGGGCTTCTCTCCTGCGTATTTTTTGTTATTGTACGCGCAGATTTCAGTTACGCGAATTTCAAACAAATGCGAGGAAAAAGTAACAATGCAGTAGAGTAACTTCCGCGCACGCAATGAGTGTAATGTTCTGGAAGGTCTTACAAGTTGCAAATAAGAACTTTTCCAAAACTTTCCCGCTACTTACTGCTACGTTTATTCCTGAATCACTATCATATTTCACTTTGCGCCTTATGAATTCAGATATTTCTTTTGCTTTCAGAAATTTCTTTTCCTTTCAGAAATTTCTTTTTCGTTCAGAAATTTCTTTTTCTTTCAGAAATTTCTTTTCCTTTCAGCAAAATGCAAGAAATTGGGTCGAAACTCATCGTCTCAAATTTCATATACATACATTTTAAAATATTGACACAACTATCTTTTAATTATATAAGTGCACAGGGCACAATAATTGGCTCCTTTACCCTAGGCAGTATTTGGGTCATTGTTTTGTTGGAAAGAAAACTAGAACTAAAATGAATCGATTGTTTTCACTGCCGTGAAAATCCGATGAGAAATACGGAACTCGACATTTTTAATTGCTAGTAATTACAACTTACAAATTACGATTAAACTGTGATTGTGTAGTTGATTACACATTATTTTCTGTAATCGTTAATTTAAGTAGTTGATAAAATTGGGGTCAAGCACCTACATTAACGATTACAGAAAATAGTGTGTAATCAACTACACAATTATAGTTTAATCGCAATTTGTAAGTTGTAATTAGATTACATTTTGCCTAACTCTGGATTCAGTGAGGCATGAAATCGGAACTGTGATGTTCGTTTATCGCCCCGAATAGAAGATAATCTCCACCGCCTGGAATTATCAACATAACCGGCCACCACTTTTTTTTTAATTATAATGAACTGTTAATTATCAGCTATCTAGCTAAACTAGTTTAATTAGTAAACGTTTCGTACCTTTGCATTCAAAGTAACGCATTTACAGATGCAAGAGGAATATGTACTTTCTTAAGTGCTTTTATAATGGAAAACGAAACGAAAAATGGAAAAACGTGTGTAATTTTATTGTTAAATGTATCAACTGTACTATAATCCATTAAAAAAAAAAAAAAAAACTGTCAGTACCATACAGTAGCGCACTCAGGATTTAATCCTGAGGGAGGGGGGCCAAGTTGCACGGATAAAAATATTTTAATTACAAATTCAATAAAACTCATTACGTGATGATAAAAATTGATTGTAAGAATAAAATCGAGTTTTCTTTTCTTTTTACAAATCTCTTGAATTACATCAGTCGTGGTTACATTCATTAATCTCCTTTTCCCTTTTTCTTTGGCGGGTGCCAGAACTCCTTACCCCCCCCCCTCCCCCCCCCCCCGGGGTACCATATAATTTTGCCAGATTATTATATAATACCACAATGGACATCGCTCACAGCCTAAATGTAAATTCATTCGCAATGGAAGCAATTGGTTTTAAAAGTGTATTAAAAGATTACGTATCTCTTCTGGCGATAGCCTTTTACTTGGCATTAGGCCATGTTTACATTGTTGCAACGCGCCACACAATAAGCACAGATGGTTTTGAGGTCTAGCATTGACTCTGCCCTGAAAAGCGGCGCGGAAGACATTTCAAGCACTCGAGATGAGAGGAATTCACATTCTACCACCTGCCTGGGATGTTTTCGACCAGTCACCGAAAACAACAGGAGCACTTACTGAAATTAGTTCATAAATATTTAAAAATACATCGTACATAATTATATAGTAGTCGTACAATTTAAAACGTGGCAAATGGCGTTCCCTTGTGCACACAAATAAATAATAGAATCAAAAATGGACTTGAGCTGTTCCCAAAATGAACAGTCTTTCAAAATGTATGTACAGTGACTCCCCAAAATATTCGGACACTTTTTAAAATCGTAGGTATAACTTTTTTAAAATTAATCCAAACGACTTTTTTTTAAGCTAGAAGGATTAGTTTGCTAAGTGACATGTTTCGTCGTTTTGGAAAAAATTGCAACTGATCGGAATAACGAAGAAAATAGTGAAAGTCGTTTTTTAGACTTTTTTTATAAGCCTGCAATGAACATTCAAAAAACCTGTTGTAGATTTAAAAGTTGTATACATGGTGAAAATTGAATGAAAATCGGTTCACGTTGCTCTGAACTACAAACGTTTAAAAATCACAGAAAAAGGTGGAGTATCGCGGAAATTCCCGAAATCAGCGATTTTCAACTTTATTCTGCGATATTCAAATGTTTGTAGCTCAGAGCAACGTTAACCGATTTTCATGAAATTTTCAGCATATGTACAACTTACTTAAATCTACAAAGGGGTTTTGTGAATTTTCATTGCAGGCTCACAAAAAGTTTAAAAAACGACCTTCACTATTTGATTCGCTAATCCAATCAATTGCAATTTTTTCCAAAACGACGAAACATGTCACTTAGCAAACTAATCCTTCTAGCTTCTCAAAAAAAAAAAAAACTCAAGTCGTTTGGATTAATTTTAAAACAGTTATGCGACTTTAAAAAATGTCCGACTATTTTCGGGAGCTACTGTATGTTAGTGCAAGAACTTCCATTATGTTAGGACAATGAAGCAGTGTAAATGTGTCTGTACGCGTATAAAGGGCGCCCTTCGATAGATCTTCGTTCACAATAAAATTGAACAGTATGTGCACTTTTATGTGCCAATTACCCACCTTTGACCGTTTATCACCCGCACACCCTAGGCCATTCTGTTTTAAACCAGCACGCTGCAGTACGTGTCACGCTTTCCGTTCGAAGCGGTGCGTTGCCAGCGCAAAAGATTGACATAAGGGGTCGTCTTTAAATTACGTAAGTCTGGGGAGGGAGGGACTTCTTACGTTTTCGTATCGGGGGGTAGTCAGATAGCGTCTTTACGTAAGATTTTTTAAACCTAATTTTCAATACCAGTAGCATAAAAAACAGTGTTTCATCCGACACACTAAACCCAGTTAAATGAATTATATAAACTTTGAAAAGAATTTTAATAATTAAAAAAATGCAATGTAAAAAATATTACGTAAGGAAGGAGTGGAGTATAAATTCTTACGAATTCTTTTGGCGGGGGGAGAGGGAGTAAGAAATAATTGCCAAAATTTTTCCGCACAAAATCGAGAGACTTTCGGATATGTATCCATAACTTCACAAAAACAATAGTTTTTTAACTGTAACTTTTTTTTAAGTCGTTCATAATACTATGTAAAGACAGTAAAAAACGGGAAATCTGCATGAAGCCGTTAACTTTATATTTAAATTGCTTAAGAGAAGACCATTCCAGTAATTTTATTTCGTTATTCTCACAACGCTGTTCTACAATATGTAAGGAGATTAAGAGGATTATCTTGCATGGAAAGATTAAACCACTTTTTAATAGAGGCAATATTCTGAATCAAAATTAGTCTACACTTGTAAAATATTAACAGAGTCAATTAGACCAAAATACCAAAATAGACCAAAAAATTATCGGATTAATATTTCATTAATACTTAAGCTTTCGACTCACGATATGACTAAGTAAGTAAGAGTACATCTTTACGATTTCTTCAAATGCTGAATTCCTTCAATGAAAGAATTTTAACTGCAATAGCAAACACAAGAAAGGTGTGTGAAACGTAAGATTTCTAATTCCAGATTTAATTTCTCTTAATGTCATAGAAATTTCAACAATGAAACTTCGAAAAGGCTTGAAAACGCTTCAATCGCGTATCGTAGGTACAAATGCTATAACGTTGAGGCACCATATCTCGTTCGCGTGATAGAACGTGGCGCATCTCTTACGGTTAAAACGAACTCGTATTTTTAGAATACCCACATGTATCGCATAGGTGCTGTTTTATCCTCCTGCGTGCAGTGCGTCTGGAGGTATATTCACCTCGACTACGACCTTCGATCTTTCTTAGACTGTCCATTTACGAATGCTTACTCACGCTTCGCAAAGTGCAAGTCCCGAGTTTATACATATACCGTTTCTAGTTTAATTGGTATTATTGCCGCGAACTACTAGATCTTAAATGAACGTCATTGTTGGTAACTCAATCGACTGCCAGTTTGGTGGGGCTGATCCGCGTGGTGGGCCAGAATCGATTGGAAAAAGAGGGACCGCGAGTAGATAGCAACACTGGGCGATGTTCGATAATATAGGTAATTAGTTTAAAAGTAAATAGCTCACGTATTAAATGTAAGTATCTGTAATGTTAATTAAGATCTGTCATAAGTGTAAGCGACTCATGAATTAAATCATCGCGGTTCCTAAACTTTCATTTTTAATAGTCATTAGATTTTATTAAATCTACCGCAAGTAATGTAACTTCCGCAAATGATGTTTCGTCGGTTTTTTAATTTAAATAAAATTCTACCTAATGGATTGAAAAATAATTACCAATTTGTAAAGACGAAAAATTCTGGTTCCTCCATGGGTTTGAGTCGAATCTCTGTTAACCGTTTAATCAAACATAACTCGCTTTTCTAATTAAGATTCGACTAATAAAGATTAAATTGAGTGGAATCGCGGTATATTTGTGAATTTATTAATGTCAATCGGTGATTCATATTAATCAGCTCCCCTGGCGGATGAAACTTTTCGACCCCGCTAATTGATATTGAAAGTACAGCGTATTACTAAAATATTGGCTTGCCAGGCCCATGACTCACCATACATTCCTTTTAGTGTTCCAGTTGCAGAGGAAGTGATTCATTTCGGATATATGTCGCTGACCTTTCAAATTGTGAGGGCTGTTACTCCAATGGAAGTAGTAACGTGAGAAAGGGACTGGGTATTTCCTAAAACGATCAAGTTTAAAAATTCTTACGACCGAGGAAACCGATTCTGGCTAACAATAATCAAGAAAAAGAATATTTTTGAGCTTTGAATACTGGGCGATTTTTTTTCGTTGCAATTAGTTTAACCCAAAGATAAGTAAAAATGCGTAAGATTTACAATGAATGTAACAGCAAAATGTCAATGGCAACGTGGTTTTAAACCCCAGGCATTCTTTTCCTTGCCAATATTTTTGTAAATTTTTAGACCCAAATAGTAAAGTTTAAAAATTTGGCGCCTTTTAACAAAAAAAATAGCTTTTCCCCACAACTATTTTTTCAACTACAAATTACATTTCCAGAAAAGTTTGAAAATTAGAGGATCACTGAAAGGTTAAGAGATTCAAAAATACGAAAATGGTAACTGAAAAATGAGCAATTTGTGATTATGAGAATGTGTGACCACGAAGTATTAATCTATTTCTTTCACTACCTAAAACAGTTCACAATATTGTACACCCGTAACCAAAGTCAACAATTTCAAGTGCAATAAGACTTTTAAGATCTTCGGGACTTCACAAAATTTGCAAGATTATCCACATATAACAGACACGAGTCTCTCGCAGAACGTTTCAGATTTTTAACTCAAGAATTTCCTTGATTCCCACCAGCACGCATAGGAAATACTCCTGCGCCGGTCTTTCTGGCGTCGATTTACAAGAGCAATTGACCTCTAGCGAAACGCAACATTCCGCGCGACGATCTTGGAATTACGAAAATGCGATGGCGTCTCCCCTCGAGACATGCCGCGAGCAAGTAGTAGGAAAGGGGAGATCCTTGGGGGATCCCGATTCCCGAGCCAGTTCTCAACGAGTGTGAGATCCGATCGGCTGCATCATACGGCTGGTTTCGTTCGCGTTCGAGGCGAACAGCACCGAGGGCTTCGTGCGAAAAGTCTGACGTGTTCGATCAAGCCGTCCTCGGCGTACAATTTGCCCGCGGATAGTTCCTAAGTATGTACATCGTATAATATTTATGCCACGTGACGCGGTCTCGAGTATGTGTAACTGCACATTGGCATGCGATTCGTTCACGGCAAGGGTATGCGTGATGCGCGAGATAATTGTGGCGTAAAAGTAGCCGGTTTACAATTAGCGCATGGGAAATTACTGGAAGAGCACGGAGCCGGGAAATGATCGTCGATCATTTTTATGAAATATTAATAACGGTCACGAAATTGTTGAATTTCTCGATGCGGTCGAAACGTTAGTCTGACTTTGGAGCGAATCGATAATATTCAGGTACCTATTTGTAATTCTATTTCACTGAATGTAGGGGAAAGGGGGCAAGGTAAGACGGGGTATCGTAAAAAAACCAGGATCGAAAAATGCTAGACATTTGATGAAAGTACCAAAAGGATAAAAGATAAATATATATTTAAAAACGGTAAGTCAATTATTTTTGTTACATTATAATCTGCATTCTATTTAATTACTTTAATGTTCAATATTACAAATTTCAATATTTTTTTATTTGTTGTACAAGTAACACCAGTCTCTGGAAAACGATGATTTGAGACAAGAAGGGGTCCTTGATACGGGGAATGATGGGATACCCCATGTGTTGTTCATGTGAGGTGGAACAACGCTATCATTCTCTATTATAATTTAAGTCGAATTTTCGTTGCTTTTAATTGGGATTTGAAAATACTAAGGACATATAAGATGAAACAGGGAAATGAAGTGATCATTGATTTACCATTAGGTCCAATTAAGAGTGTATTTTCGCAAACAGATGAGGAAGGATTTGTCGAATATTTAAAAGATAAGGTCCCACAACTCCTGCAATCCCTTTATACAATTAACTAGATTTCAGTGGTGTTTCTAGTTATTTCGTGTAATTTAACAACTTGACATATGATACAATTTTAATGTAGTTTATAACAGGGATAAATGGACAAGGTTAATTAAAAGGATCTAAGTGAATTAAACACACAAACGTCAGTTGTGTAATTACTTAATAATAGTTTTAATTTACGTAATTACTTAATAATAGGTTTTCATGTTATGTCACGAGAAAAGAAATAGATAATGCTACATTTAAGGGGTAAGTCAACTTACAATTAGATGGACATTCTAAATTTCTATTATCAAGTTCCATGTGGTAACACTGTATGTCTATGCATCTACTTTATACAGATATTAAATTTTCCATGATTAAGTAATTACATATGCTAAAATAAATGTAATATAACTTGCAACCCCTGATTATCTAATTAATAAAAAAATTCAATCATTATCCTCTCGATATGAAATTTCATAAACTATTTTCGGCGGTACGGTAAGAAAAAAAGATCTGAAACTCGTTAGTTAAGAAACTTATTACACGCGCAATTAGGAAGAGCAAATCACTTGGGAAACTTGGCCGTCTTTAAGAGAACTGAATGAACGGTTCGCAGGCAAGATCTACCAGAACGTGTTCAAAAGTCTTCAACTTCGAGAAAGAATCGTGTAGGTGCGTCGATTTCGCGTTCTCAGAGCTCGGGGAATGCAAAAGGTTGGAAAAGAAGATGGCCGTGGGTTCGCAGGGCAAGAACCAAGTTGCCATGTGGCAAAGTAGAAGAAGATGAAGAAGAAAACGAAGAAGACGAGGAGGAGGTGGAAGAAGGCGAAGCACAAGAAGGCAGACTACAGTGGTATATACGTGAGATTCAGGAGCGTCTCTATCAGCTTGCAGAAACAAATAGAATTTACGAAAAATGAAATTCGATAGATTCGAATATATAGGCATATTTGTGAATTGTAGGTACATCATTCGTATCATTTGTATTCAACGGCGAATTTTAGGAAACAGGCCCAGGTGGCAAACGTTCCGATGGGCCCATTGTTCGGGGGAAAATGAAGAGGTAATTTAGTAAACCGACCTAAGTGTAGTAGTATAGAGGGAAAATATAGTGTTTGAATAAAATCTGTTTTTTTTTTTATGAGGCCCTGGGAGTCCTTCTGGGCAGGGGCCCAGGCGCCATCTCCTCATCGGCCGCTCGTTAAATCCGCCACTGTCTTTATTGTACCGTCCGTATTTGTACTCTGTTTCTTTTTACGATTTGGCTAACAAGAGAGTATCCCGAGAAATATCCACTGCTTCCTTTACGATTGTTTTACTCTTTCTCACGTTTTTTCTTTACCTATTATTCGGTTAACCAGATTAACCGTCTATTGCAAAGAAAATGTTCTGATTCATAAATTGTTTTATGATGTTACCACTGATCTACGTATGTACAATGTACATGCATACATATAGAAACCAAATCGGTCGAAATAAATGTACCAAGTACTGACACTATTACGCTTGAATTGTTTCATTGGCGAGCAATGATTTTCCATGCCACAAAGTCTACTGGTTCGATCAAAGCAACGTCAAAATTCAGTATTCAAGTGTACGAAGTAGAATGTCATTTGTTGGATATTGTTCGCGAGAACACGTAAACGGTCCACCAATACCTCTCCAATATTTTCTACCCTAATTCTCCTACGCTAGTTTCGGCATCGATGCTTCGGAATCCATACCCTCAGGTTTGACGACCATAAACGAAGTTCCAACGAAGCCACTGATTAAATATAAATCTACGTTAGACTGCTACTTCTGCAGCTGTTCACGACTCCGGTCACTGTGCAATGTACCGTGATTTTTTCCTGAATTTATCAAATATTGATCGTACGCGGAAGATCTCAATATTTCAGGCACAGAGAAAGAATATTTATTTCTTTTTTTTTTAGAAATTGCAGTTCAGTAATTCCGTGCTTACACTTGCATTAAAAGCCTCATCCATCGTGCTGGTTCACATTCACCTTCAAACTTTACTATTACCAAATACAGTATTCCCCGAATATGAACAACTTTTCTCCACGTTGATGAAAAGCCGAAAAGTAAAAGTTGTAACTTCGAAAGCTCGACGAGTCGTCTACTAACGAAAATTAAATTCCTTATATTTTTCATTACATTTTCATGAGAATACCGGATTGCTGAGCTTTTCTCGATAAAAATGAGATCGAACACGACGTATAAAGCAACTACGATAAATCTACTTTTAATTACGCGCAGTGTGTAATTCACACACCGTCGCTGTCTGTGTGTTAAACATAAAACCACAAAAACGCTACTTGTAGACGCTTAACTAGGAATTACGGCACATTACTCATTCACGATGCACGAGTTTTCATGGTCTTAACTGAAACTGTGAGAAAAAGTACTTGACATTTACTCTAGGATTACATGAGTAACGATGAAAACCTGTTACCAGTTCAGAACAAGCAATTTATGAATAGTAGAATTATAGTAAGAGCGACGGGAAACAGATGCAGATAAGTCCCTATTATAAACAGTGTTTGGAAACACTAACATGGATAGAAAGAATCAGTAAGGTCGTTTTCAATCCTACGCGCTGATATCTGATGAATTTTCAAGATCAATTTCTTTAAGCTCCGTACGAACAAAATTTTCTACCACATTTCTCGTTTCCCTTTGCAATACGAACAATCAATCATTCCCTTTCATACGCTCCAGCCTGTACATTTAATTTCCATTTCAAATGAGAAAATCAGTGTACCAAACATTGGGACGGCTGACTATGATGCAACACGCTAGCAACTGAATCGCTCTGCAGGATGGTACTACTAGAAATTAATTATTCGGCAGTATCGAGTGCTGGCCGGCGTTAATTGCAGGAGTAATTCAACGTATCCTTTACGATGACTGGAGTGTGTGCAAAGAATGGCGGCGATTAAAAGGAATGCCGAGCAACGTCATAGTTGCGCCTCCGTCATAGTTGCTTCTCCAGGTGCACTGACCTGCCTTACGGTGATCAAAGAGGATACGAGCTGCTCACGGTGAGAAATACCGGCGGAGAGCGCTGCAACGCGCATCTCGAATAATTGATGGCATGTTCTCGGGGGCACAGAGTAAGGAAGGAGTAAGGAATAAGAAAGCTCGGCCACGCGATATGCCACGCACGTACCCCTTGCGGAATAAAACGTTCGCGCATACACGCAGTGGCTATTACTTTTTTTTGCACGGTGGAATATGTGCCTACGCGAAACTGTTTTGCGTGCCGGATGGAGCGGAACACAACGAGTTATTGTGCGCCGATGCAAATAATGAAACGCGTGGTTCGTCATCCCGGAGGGGAGACTCAATTGACTCGACTCATTGGCATGGAAAATTTCATAAAGTTTTTACTCTTTTCATCAGAGTTCCTAAATATTTTATATGCATATCAGCGGCATGGAATGAATTTCCCTGCGAAGTATGCTCCGGTTTCCTTGAGTAATTTATACAATCAAAGGAGATAATTCAAATTTTACATTTTACAGATTTGTCTCGTTGTAAGTACTAACATCTATCGAAATCTTCTTCGAGTAAGTCGATCTTGAACAAAATTTATGGCTTGTCGCTGTCGCGTCTCTGTCGCTTATTCTTAGTTTCTCGCGGTCCCCGCGGCGACTACAAAAATTGTAATGGGGATAGAAATGTACTTCTAACGAAACAGGGGATCTGAAACTATAACGGGACAATGCTGTACAGTAAATCCTCGGTATAGTCCCGTTTTTACCACGCGTAGTACGCCCGGTGACTATCCCCACCGCTTCTTGGAAGAGAACGAAAGAGTCGACGGCAACTTCGTGTCAACTGTTTCGTTCCCTCTCGCTCGGCTCTTGGGTTTTCTCACTCGCGGCATCGGCCGCACGGAATAGTTAGTGGTCACTAGGAATAGTGTCCATATCGTGCCGTACGCCCGCTGCTAGCCCCGTTCGCAGGGTTTATTACGAGGAATTACTGTATATGTAAAATCACAAATTGTGTTTGTGATATGTTGGTATGTAGTGTTCAACAATTTGTGTAGGGAATATGTAAAATAACAGTGTCGTTAATATTATTAAATGCCAATAAGCTAAGGTTCAACTCAGCGTATTTTCAATATGTACATTACCATAAGTAAAATCGTTTCAAAGTAGCGCCTCTCGAGAACAGCATAGAACTCACCTGAAATCAGAAAACAAATAGTTGCTGTTATTTATTTGGAACTTTATGATGAGCGTTTTCTCGTCGGAAAATGAAGTATTATTCTTTGTGTTCAATCACTGGGTGAAGGTATTCATTTATTGGGTATTTTGTTCATTCACTAGTATATTGAGCATTGATTACATTTTTATGATTTATTTCTGACGCCGGTCAAGTAAAAAATCACAAACAATTTTTTTAGACATTTTTAAAGCCTATTCTGTTACAAATTCTTGTTTCATGAATAATAATAATAAATTATTCGAATTATTCGAAATTATTCGAATTATTCGAAATTATTCGAATTATTCGAATTATTCGAAATTATTCGAATTATTCGAATTATTCGAAATTATTCGAAATTATTCGAATTATTCGAATTATTCGAAATTATTCGAAATTATTCGAATTATTCGAAATTATTCGAAATTATTCGAAATTATTCGAAATTATTCGAATTATTCGAAATTATTCGAATTATTCGAAATTATTCGAAATTATTCGAAATTATTCGAATTATTCGAAATTATTCGAAATTATTCGAAATTATTCGAAATTATTCGAATTATTCGAAATTATTCGAAATTATTCGAAATTATTCGAATTATTCGAAATTATTCGAATTATTCGAAATTATTCGAATTATTCGAAATTATTCGAAATTATTCGAAATTATTCGAATTATTCGAAATTATTCGAAATTATTCGAATTATTCGAAATTATTCGAATTATTCGAAATTATTCGAAATTATTCGAAATTATTCGAATTATTCGAATTATTCGAAATTATTCGAAATTATTCGAATTATTCGAAATTATTCGAATTATTCGAAATTATTCGAAATTATTCGAAATTATTCGAATTATTCGAAATTATTCGAAATTATTCGAAATTATTCGAATTATTTATACGATCGTATCAGTGACATTAATATACGCTTCTTGCCATAATACTCATCATCACAAGCAGAACCTTCGTCAAATAGACAATGTCTTAATCGCTATGACATTATCCATAAATGTTCAATTCTATTCTTTGCCACTTCAAAACATGAAGATGATATGACTCGATTTTATTCACAAGGGAACAATTTATGTCGTCAGTGGTGGTATCGGATGATAGCTAATGTAACACAATCGTGAACTCACAATTTAGTCATATATGGAATTATTTAAAATTAATTTTATTATTCTTATGGTTTTGGTTAGACTTTCTATAAACGATCAGTATTCTTAAATAATTCAGGGTGTTTTGTAACCGGTGATACAAGGGAAAGGGTGGTTGGTGTTTCTATTACGTTGGTGCAAAAGGTTTTTCGTATTTCTTAAAGATGGTTTGAAAAATAAATTGTATAGTTTCGAAGTAATTCTTTATAATCAAGGTACTCCCAGTACTTTCGCTATACTTTTCGTATCTGGAAATGAGTTCTTCAATAGCTTTTTTACACAATTTCAAATTACTACAACGAAGTATCGTTTCCTTGGTTGGGAATTAAGATCACACTTGTCCATGTCAGTTACTGGCCCTTACACAGAGAGACCACTAAACGTTCACACAACTGATATGTGGGAATCCGCCTTTAGTGTGGGTTCTCATTTACTGTGGCGAGAAACGTTCCCCTTACCTCAGCGTGCCCCTGGGGCGCGGTAAACTGCACTTTGGTGCAAGGGTACTCGGCCGAAATTCAAAATCAATTTTCTCGAAAACTGAGTTACGTCAAAATTGTGTTCTATATTTTTACCACCCTCCCGCTATTACCACTAGTTACGAAACATCCTGTATATGTATTGGAATTGATAGACTGGTGTTAGTCGGGAGTGCTTTGGGAAGTGAGAAAATGGAAGGCCCTTTAATGTTTTTTTTATATTGTGAATACTAAATATAATTAAGGAGGTATCATATTTTGTTACAGAATAATATGAATCTGAAATTACACAACGAGGAAAGTTTGAGTGGTTTTTCGATTTAAACCTGCAAAATCTCGCTCCCAAGCCACAGACGAAATCTTCTATTGTCTGAGTTTAAAAGGGGAAATGCGGGGGTGTTGGTACAGCATGGCAGTTGGTACAGTCATTAGGTATATTTCAGACTCTATACGTAAAACGCGTTAAAGTGCAGACCAATTGTTTCTCTAGAAGCCAAACAGTAAATGAATATGATAATTTCGTTTGCTCCTACGTTTTTCTGAATTTATTGTTATAAAATTTTCATTGAGGTGACATTTAACCTCTTTTAAGAAACTGTGGTGTATAGAATCGTATTTAAAATATACTTCTAAGTTAATTTTCGTTTAATGTTTTGGATAATAAGATAATAGAGATATTCATAAACAATTCAGCGAAAGTATTTGGCCACATTAACCCTTCCTTTCAAAGCTAACGAGAGGATCATTCCTCCCTGCAGAAAGGAGAGATGGTCCCAATTATGATTCAGATAGATGCTTCAGTTTCAAGTTGCTTAGTATATACAATACTCAATAAAATACAAAACTGAGTACTTGACTGTTTATTATGCACAGATATTGAAATAAAGTTTTTGTTTTGTTAATCGTATCAATGCAATTTTTGCACTTCGCGCAGTGCAGCTTACTCATGCCACCGTGTTTCACAAACATTCTTGTATTCTTGTTTTCTAATTTCTTCCTCATTTTCTTTGGCAATAATCGTAAGATCAATGTATAACTCGCAGACGCTCAGAATCCAGTATAAAAGGCAAGTGCCCCGTGGACAGGAAATACTTTGCCAAAATTTTGCACAAGATGAGAGGTTTGCTCGGATCGATAGTCCTCGCGACGTTCCTGGCCTCTTGTTTCGGAGCTGTCAGCAGGGATTAAACGGGAAGCAGGATTGGTTCGAGTGCGGGGGATTAAATGACTTGAACGTGAGAGAATTGTTTGGTTTGCTGTTGGATTGTTCTAGGGACATGGTATAGTTCGCTATTGTTACGCAGAGAAGGAATTATCCATGGTTAGAATTTAGATAAGGCATATGACTACTAAAACAACGATTAGTTTATAAGTACACATTTTTTTGCAATTAAATATGAATATCTAATATTAAAAATTGAAGACTATAGGAATATAAATATAAATCAATTCCTCTTTCACTATTGAAGAATAATTTTCTATCTGAAGGTAACTTCTTTGAATTAATTCTTCAGTATACTGTGCAAGAATCAAAGCAAATACATTTCAATGCAATTATTCTGCTAACGTTTGAAAGATGGAGTAAACAGTTGCAGAAACCACCCATAGCAGCTGGAATCAGTATCACAAAGTGCCAACATCCGTAAAATAAAAACAGACGCGTTTTCTAACTTCTCCAATTTATTGATGCAGATAAGCTTAATTGATTGTTTTGTTTGTGTTGAGGTTATTTTATATTAAACTCACTTATAGCCTTAAAAGGGACAACCGTCCTTCTTATATCGAATCCATCACCAAAATCCAACACGATTTTCTCCAAAAAAATCCGACATTACAAGATTTGACACTACAAGTGTCAAAATGCATAAAAAAATATCCTTAATTGAATAAAAATTATTACGCATAAAATCCAGTTATTCAAGAATAACAAATGATTTTTTATTCGAATAAATTTTGCCCAACTCCCGCTCGAAGAACGTATTACCTTCTTTCGACCAAGAATAGTTTATAATATAAACACATCGTTGGAGAAACCGAGGGACAACACAACCGCACAGCAGAAATTCATTAATAGGTCCCTTCGAATAACAGGAAATGTGCAGCGAGGCGAAACTTCCGTCGAAGCAGACACCTATGTAACGACTGTGAACGAGCGAAACCGCGCGAGCATACCATTCCAGATGTATCGTGAATTTTATACACCCTAGAATATTTTATCTCAAGCAATAACAGAAATTCATGAAACCTGGGGAAAACTACGTATTTACACGCGGTACCTACATAAATCCGATTGTTCACAGCAGTTATCGGCTGAACAAACACGACCGTGAATAAGTTTAAACTTCTTGGCAAATATTTCGATATGCGCTTAAGCTTCTATCGTTTGTAATTTTAAATACAGCGAACTGTTTTACCACCAGCAAAAATTCTGGTACTTGTCATAATAACCAAGCAACTAGGGTATGTGTATCTACTTCTTTGAGAGGCATTAACAGTGAAAATAAAATATTAAAAAAGGGGGAAAAAACGGCAGTCTGAAAGTGAGCCAAGGACGCGAGCTCGTAAATCTTGCAGGTGTGCGAGAGGAAGAACGGTGCGCTGCGGAAACGGGTGGGAAGAAATTGAAAAATAAAGGTGCGCGTAATAAAGTACAACCAGCCATAAAACCGTCGAACCGACAAGTATGTTAAAAGACTGCAGCGAAAACGTCCAGAAAATAAATGAGGGGCGTTGAACTAATGTTTACGCATATGACGTCATATCACTTATTTGCAATTCGTTGACGTGCATTTAATGTTTCTGTGTGTGCAAAGCGTGTGCAGTTGTTCTCGGTTAAGCTGATAATTACAGGGTTCGGAGAGTATCTCGTATTCGGGGTGATAGGGGAATTTCACCTCCAATTTCAGACTTCAAAGAATTTTATGACTCTCGGCGCTGGAAAATAGGGGACCGGGAAGACGAGGGTAGCACTAGTCATTAACCATTCTTACCTTACGTAAAATGTAAGTTACACGTATACTGTATTTGCGTGCTTTAAAGTAATAAGTAAATATTATATAGTACATATTTCCCTTTATTTATACGGCGTAATAAATAAGACAGTTTCAAAAAGTTTTATTTCTCGCTTCCATCACGCGAAAGCTGACTATGTATTTAATTTTTATTCAGGTTAACTCGAGAAAATAAGTTACACAGGCCTCGCGTTTCGAGGTGCTGAAAGATTTTGTACAGAGAGAGGGCTCCTATATATTTTGATTTTTGTTCTACTCGTGATTTTGAACAGCGCGTATTCTAGAAAGTCTACAAATTTGAGTAATTTCTGTCTCGTCTAAATAAATGCGCGATGATTTAATAAGTTTACGTTGTTAATACAAAATTATGGGTTACAATGATAACTTTATTCTCGAGATTTAACTGAAAACTAGTTCCAAGTTTCTTCTTCTATTGAGAAAGATTTCTAAATGTCCACGGGTATTGCGTGTCATAAGCAGAGGAGAATCGACTAATAATAAACGTTGAAACAAAGCGTTTCCAACTAGAAATTTCCTTTAATTCAGCGGAAGAGTGGAAACAGATGCTGCCAGGAACCCTGCAGATATGAAAAATCCTTTTAGAAATGAAGCGAGCAGCCGCGCCGGTTGGTTGGAGATAAACGACGTCAACGAAAGGAAAGAAACGAGCAAGGGAATTTGAAGCGTTCCAGCGCGACGCTAATTTCCACGATTCAAAAGAATCGTGAAGAATGTAACAAGATGGAAAAATTGCAAGATGCCGCGGCAGGGGAACAAAATGGAGAGTTCTTTTCTACTTGCATAAAGAGACAATTCGCTGAGAAAGGAGGGGAAACGCGAATAGAGATAGGCAGAAAGTGGAATAATAATTAACGTCGGCACACGAACAGAAGAAGATGTACAGAGAATGGATCGTTGGAGACGGTAGCTGCGATTAACGAAGTGGCGCGACGATAATGAATATAAACGGATACAGGTGGATGAAAAAAAAAAATAACACTGAAAATAGAAATTATAACCACTGGACAGCAGAAAGTTGATACGGAAGAGTTCTCAAGGTCCAAACTATCGCCATTTATTGTCTCACATCCGCTCCATCTGCTTCCTTTTTATTCACATTACGCCTTCTGTCATTGTTTCCGGCTGTCTTGCAATTACCTGTCAAGATCGCGTGTTTCGATATAACGATTTCCAGAGAATGCTAAATACACGGACGTTCCCAAGGAACAATTGTTTGAATATTACTGTAACAAGAGCGGAACGACATTCTAAATTACAACATTTCTGAAAACATGGTAATGCAGTCGTTAACTCCGTGCCTACAAATAGAAGTGTTGAATATTTGAACAACGCTTGATACTTTCCGAATAACAGCTTTTGTAAGACGAGTTTGCTAGCGATTGTTTAAAATGGTGATGAACACCGAATGATTAACTTTCTGCGAGTTGATAGTATTTGAGAAAAGTGATGGAATAACTAAGGCATAGAATGAATTGCGACAATTATTTTAGGCGCCCTACGCGAAAGCAGTGTTTATTAGAAATCAAATGATTTTTAATACCTACAGGATATTATTTTTTTTAGTAAATTCAATTCTCTTCAGCACTTCATTAATTACACGTTTTAACTGGATATAAATTAGACATTGTTATCTCAGTGACTAGTGTACACAGTTTTTTTAATGAGGAAATGTGATGTATTAATAAATATCCACTGAATGAGTATCAATTATCAGTTATAAACGATGTCAGCTCATGATTATGTTGCACAGAAAAGTTTATGAGTGATCTAGGGTCAATTAAGGTTTTGTCTTAATTCCACTTAATCGTTATGATCGTGCATGCCGTGTCATGAATACTTAATGCGCCGGTACTACAAATTGTTTGCTAAACAAGTTAGCGTGTTTTACCTTTATGTGCACGAAAACGATGGTAGAGAAAATTACTAAAAATGATCCAAGCTACGCAGCGATGCTAACGATTATTAATTACTTTCCGTGATAGTCGATTAGATAATAAATTAGCTGTTAAGAAGTGATTGGTTATCAAACTCCGTAAGACGGATATTTTAATTACACTACTCGTTGAAAGTACTATTACGAGACTCAAAGGGTAGGTATTCGACATGAGCCTTGCTGTTTATATGGTTCTTGATAAAGATAAAATTATATAAAATAAATTGCATTAATATAATTTGTATTCCAATAATTCATAATTTGATATAAAAGGGAATTGTCAAAAGAGCTACTGTAGCATTCACAAAATTAAGCTTCTGGTTATAGAAATTTATTCAAAGCCACTCAAAAATAACCTGTTTATTCATTTTATATAAACAAAATTTCTTATAAAAAAATACCCATCTAATATTACACTAAATCAAGTTATACTTAAATAGCAATTTTCCTAGCTTCAAATATGTTTCTGTTCATCATGGTATATTCAAGATCCATTTAGAACTAATCAACTCTATTTATGGCAATGCAACTTTGATATATTGAAAGAGCAACGACCTAAGCTACCTAGTAGAACTCTGCTTGTAAGCTTATATGGTTGAAAACATTACTATTTGCACTGGAGTACCTTCAATAAGGAAATACTTATATCATTCATTACAAAAATTAAAACGGAAATTTCAAATATCAATAAGATCAATTGAAATTCAGAAAGAGTGTCTTTCAACCACCTGAAATTAACGCCATGAATTCAGCCCAAAAAACGTAAGTAATTTATTGCAAATTATCGATTGAAGTTTTAAATCGTATTATTTATCGAAATTATTCAAACGGTCTCGAAATAATACATTTTTACTGACATGTCAATTGCAATTATTCGATCAATTCTCAGCCAACAGAACAAGAAATACAGACATACTGGAATTTCCTCTCGAAATATTCCATATATGGCTTGTATATTTTCTTGATTGCGTTTCGTATAAAAATGATTATGTCGATACAGTCTGGGTTCACGTTACTGAACATATTAGGAAGTTTCATGTGGTCTTGAAGGTAAACAGGTTTTCTCAACTAACTTTATCGCCTGTACATTTCTGCTACATTTAAAATTTTATAAAAATGTTTCCTACGAAAATTGGATAGTTTCGAGGGGGCCGGCGTATAGTAACAATAGTTTTATTCTGTTGGGAAGGGTTAATAAGATACAGGAGTCAACTTTGTTTCTTTAAATGGAATGCTATATTTTACTTGCGGTACTCGATAGCCATTTTAAAGACGAAATCAACGACGTACAACAATAAGTCCTCCAAGGTTACTAACGGTCCTTGAAAAACATTGAAAAAAGAAAGTTTCATCTCATTAATCCCTCCCAACAGAATAAAACCACTGTTACTATATGGCCGCCACAAAACTTTGCCACTCTTGTAGGAAACATTTTTATGAAATTTTAAATATAGCAGAAGTATTTTAGGTGACAAAGTTAAGTGGAACACCCTGTATACTTTCCCAGGTATTTTGTTTCAGAAAATTTCACGCCGACGTAGCGAGCTCATGACCCATCTCGAGGACACAAGTATGTATATGCCTCACTAAGTAGCAAAGTACCCGTGCTTCGCTATGGTAGTATAATTAAAAGGATTTACTTTTATATCTGTTTTTTCTTTAAGTACTTTTTCATGTAGTTTCTGTAAAGTAGCTTTTGTATAAGGAACATTTATATGTGTATATGTTTGTTCACACCTACTATTAAAAAATTAAGACGCCTCAATTCAATGTACACTTAGTACGACATGTTACAAAAAGATAATTTACCAGATCCAGATTTGTTCCTTTAAGGGCTGATTAGGGAAAAAATTAGAAATTGGTTTCAGGCATTTATGCGGTTAGGCTCAAACCAAGTATCGATATCGAATTTGTCCAAAGAGATTTTGAGGAATCCGTAAAATCACATTTTACCCCTTTTCGTACCCTGAGTGATTATTAGAGCAATAACCTGAAATTGTTTATTTTTGCATTTGTGCGGGTAACCTGTGTATGTAAAAATCAAGTTGAAATCTAAACAGGCCTAAGAGATTTTGAGGAGTCCGAGAAAATACAGTTTACCCCCTTAGGGATGGAATTTCCAAAACTCCTTCCTTCGTGGAAGGAAAAAAAAACGATTTGAGCTGGGCGTTAATGAATCAGTCAGTCAATCAACCAGGACTTCTTCTTTAATATACGTAATAAATACAGATTGTCCTATTCTTTTTCTCTCAACGGTAGCAATGACACCTATACCAGATCACTCTTATCTACCCCAAGAGACTTTCCTTCCCTATTTGGTAGAACGTCCTGAATGATCCGAGTGGTAGCGATAAGTTAACGAGAAAAGTGCTCAGCGTCTAAACTACACATGTAAACGTGAACGTAATCGTAGACCGAGACCACCATCCGTTTCCTCTCGCGATATGACGCGAGGTTTGACTGTTTTCCATGCCATTGGTCAATTAGTCCGTTTAAGGGCGCGTACAGACATAAATACGAATGAGACAAGCCGTAGCCGCACGAGCATGCAAGTGTGGACGTCGCACAGCGTTTCAAAACCGCTGTCTGACCGCTGCAAACTATATTTCCTCTTAATAGTGTAGGTACAGATCGTGGAGAACATGTAGGCTATATAGCACCGTGGAGACTATTGAATATTAGTCTTTTTACTTGTTTTCTTTATAATTCGACATAGTTAAACTAAAAACTGAATTACTTGAGTAAAAATACAATGATTAAAAAATCGAACTATTTCGTATTTCTCCGTCGCATCGTAACAAAGGAAACGCACAAATTGTTTAACAGAACACCCAACGTTGACCTATTAATCACTGCACGAGTGCGACTCGTATTTGACACATTTGACCTGTAATCTCGACCACGAATTTGACACAATGTTACAAGACAAAGAGCAAATCCTAGCATAGCGACACGACGGTTGTGTTTTAATCCCTGTACACAGACATTATCTACAGGCATACATCCGTGTACAGTAAATCCTCGTTATAGTCCCGTTTTTACTATCCTCACCATTTGTTGGAATTCTTCGGTCGAAAGAGAGAGAGAACAGGAGAACGTGTGAAACCGAACCAAAGAGTCGATGGCAACCTTAGAGCATATAGACATGGAGGTCTCATTGAAAGCTTGAAACTGTCGCCAACATGGTGCGAGAGAGAAAGACATGTGCGAGCGAGGGAAGTATAGAGTCCCAATCGACCGTAATGCGAATGCGTCGATTGAGAATCTATACTTCTCACTTTCGCACCAGTTCACGCGTCTTTGTGTCTCGCACGATATAGGCGCATGCGCATTACGGTCGATTGGGACTCTATACTTCTCTCTCACGCACCAGTTCGCACATGTCTTTCTCTCTAGCGTGATGTTGGCGACAGTTTCGCGAACAGGAAACATAAGGCAATGAGACCTCCAGTAATTATACTCTAAGGAGGCAACTTCGTGTCAATTGTTTCGTTCCCTCTCGCTCGCTCTCGGGTTTCCTCACTCGCGGCATTGGCCGCAAGGAATAGCGTGCGCAACGCGGCGTACTCCCGCTGCCAGTTCCGTTCGTCGGGTTTAATACGAGTGTTTACTGTATAGTCTACAGATAAGCTCGAATAGTCAAGTGACAGGGGATGTTGTATATGTTATAGTCTGCAGCGGGGGTTAAAAACAGTTACGATATCAGTTTCGGTTCTTGAAACTGATATGAACAATCGATATTCTGAATAACTGTTATAAGGAACTGAACTTCTGACTATATCGATTTCAGTTACAGTTCTAGAAACGTTATGTTCTCTGCTCTATATCATTTCTCTTATCAGTTTCACAGTAATTGAAATGGGGAGGAATATGAATATAAAAAGGGGAACTTTTAAAGAAGGAATATGTGAGCAAAATTAATTCTTCTTACATCTATTCCTCCCAAAAATTAAATAAAACATATGCAATACAAAATATGCAATAAATTAATTCGTGTTTCGGTAGAAATGTACATATAGTCAAATGTACATGTAGTTAATGTACATTTTATTATTTACCTTTGTAATGCGATTGGTTAAAATGCAATATGTATAATATCCTAAAATTATAAACAAATTAACTGTGAATATTGCTTTGTTCCTTAGATTTATATGCAATATTAATATAAAATATTGCTCGTGACTGTAAAAAAATCGCAAACAACACGGGTTTAGTAATACATAATATCAACCCCTATTACGAGGGAGGAAGAAACATGCGTGTAAGCAACATTAAAGACAGCTAAAAATGTGAGAACTATAAATTTTAAACCGCATCCAGACCTGAATGCCTATACATAAGCACGTTGAGTAGGGGCTGAACGAGCACGAATAACGCATGCGGATAGGTCCAAATTACCACCTGTCTTCCTTCGCGTTTCTGTGTTCAACTGGGTCCGCATTCGTAGACATTACATCGAGGGAACAAGTCCTCATTACAAGCGTGTATATACTCAAGAGATACGGGACCGTGTCGAATTTGAAGGGCGGAACTACGCGCAGTCACCGGACTGCCCGTTTTGTTCCTGTGTCCCTCAGCAAGAGACGTTGCCAGCCTTGCATAGTAGCACGGTCGCAAAATCGATACCATGTTGAAACGAAGAAACAAGTATTTCGTATTTCGGGCAGGGATTGTAACCGCTGCCTAACCCGAAGCAGAGTCCGGATTACCCAGGGAAGGTTACTGTAACCCGTAGTAACCACAAAGGAACAGCTCCCAAATAGTAGGTACACAGAGCGGGTTACAAGTGACATACGACATTCTACGTTCAAAATCCGACTATGGCTGTCTGCCCACCGCCGCGATGCAACTGCAATTTGACCAAGAAACGACCTGCATGCAATTGCGCTAATCACTTGCAGAGTTTTCTTTCTCGGTCTAAGTTTTAATCTCGCGAGAAAAAGTCTGAGAAATTTCCTCGAATACTTTGGGAGATATACGCGAAAAAGTGGAAGTGCCAATTTGACTTTCAGGTTAGTTTATACTCCTTTAAAGGGCGATATGGCTCAAATGAATCACACCGTTGTTCTTGTTTTAGGTCACTATAAAAACCCACAAAGTTGCGTTCCAATCGGCGAGTCCCGGTTCGCGGGGTTCCCTTATAAGAGCGGGCTAACCGGGAGGCCCTTCGTCGGCTATCAGCTTATCATTGGTTGGGCTGAGAGTCTGCCCGGGCTCGATAGCTGCATACCCTGACCTTTATCCTGTGCCTCGTTGCGTGGGGTTACCAGGCTATGCGGGTTATTCTACGATACTGACAACCAAACCTGGATCCGATTATGGTTACAATCCCTGATTTGGGACAAGGGATGTGCCAGAGACAAGAACTTCGGCCTCTCAGGATCAAAGAATCATCAGGTTACATCAATTTGTGCCACTACTCGGTACTAAAACGGGCCTATTGTTCCGATTGCTGAACGAATTTCCGAAATGCAGGTAGTCTCTCTCTCAGGCGTAACAAAGTCTGTTACACACGTCCATTATAAATGTTGTGTTATTAACTTTAGAGCCAATTAAAGTTAATACATCCATAAACACAATTTTCCGATTTTGTGTTGTAACTCGTGAACTGTAAAATAATTTTTTACCACGTGATAGATCTAATTAAAAGAAGTAACTTTTGTCTTGAAACTTTTTTCCTATCTCGTACAGTTCGCGAGTTATAACACAAAATTGGAAATAGCCGAATTTCCAAGGTTTAATTTCGAAACCAAAGTTCGTAATGAAAAAATACAAATACACCCGAGTAGCGGGATTTTCATGAGAAGAAAAAGGGATAACGTCTTATAATAGCAAAAATAATACTCTATCGTTCACGATAGACAACAAAATTCATATAAAATATAATCCATTACTTTCTCAATAATACTGTAATAATAAAATTCCATTTTTAGGTAGCATAATTATTCTTGATTAATTCCTGAAAATCGCGATAATACTGGTGCGCCATTTTTTTTTGTTAAATTAACACACGCGTTACCGTTGAACCGATCATAAGCAATTCACTATTTACTATATCTAATGAGCATCTTTTACGATACATTCATTCATACACTGAAAATTCGTTACCGCTCAAAGAGCACCTGGATTTAAAATTAACTCTTCGCGGCTCGTTTCCAGTAGGAAAAGAGAAAGGCAGGTGGAGCTCGACCTTTCCCGCGAGCGGCTTGAATTTCCTTCTTTTCGCCCATGCTCACGGATAATCCGCACGTAGACGCTTGCCACGAGTGTGTTATACGCGTGCGTGTTTAAATACGCGCACTTCCTGAATAAGCTCGAGCATGTATTTCACAATTAAGCCGCGTGGCGGTTGAAAACAAGAAGCTATTCACGAAGCCGGTATAGGCGTCAGAACCGTCGCTCTAAACCCTTCCGGTTTCGAGTCGATTCTCACGAGTCGAACAGTGTTACGAAGACGATTGCGAGCAAAATAATGCCACCACCCCAACAATCCAATACGCGCGTATTTCTTTCTTTTTAAAATTTTTCATCGTATCGCAACATTTGTAATTCATCCAGTAGCGGACTAAGAATAAATGTAACGTCATCGCGTGTTTGGATTGGATTAAAAATAAGTATATAACGTTCGATATTATTCTCTCGAAGGATCGAAGAGAAAAATTTTTCTACGACTTTTTGCACAAAAAACGAAAAGCTAAGGCTGAACGTATTACGGGAACGAAGGCAGAAGCATTGCGTGTTGGACGCAAAAATGATCTTGCCAGTTAGAAAAGTAGTGGTGCAATCCGATACACGAGCGAAAAGTGATGTAAAATGATCCACAATCGCCCCTCCACTGATTACAGCAGCAGTGCAACCAGTGTGGGAAAATTTTCCATATTAATTGCCGGGAGAAGGAAGAATGCCGATGCATGTGTTTACGCGCCACTAAGTACGCATATGTACATAGATTAGGCAGCGTATATACAAGTATCGGAGTTACGAGCGCGGTTTGAGAATCGATACTCAAGGAGGCATTAACGTCCTCGGTCCAATCATCCTCGACGCTGTAGATACTCCCCCAATATTAGAGCTCGATCAAACACTCGAGCGACGTATGTCCCGGGGAGCAGGAAAGGCAGAAATTAGATCGTGGTTAGTAATTGTAAATCGAAGCAAGTAGTTATAAAGTTTCAACAGGCAAATGCGTGAAACTGCCGAGCATGCGCAGCCTCGGATTCTTCCGTGCTAGAGCTCAACATCTGGCATCGTTCCAACCTACCAATTTTCGAGGAGTGGCCTGTATTTCAGTTTGAATGACTTTAACAACTATCCTCTAGATCGTTACATAAATATAACGCTATCAATGACTACTTTAGCCACTTGTTCATTCGATATTAGAGCGTACAGGAGGTGCACAGGAGAGCATGGTTAAGTTTCTCGACAGTTTTCAATAATCGGAAAATGAAACAAATCTTGCTTAGATTTATATAGATGTGAAGGCTAAGGGGGAGAAACAAGGAATGTCACAAGACAGATTTATCGAGAAAATTAAGTTTTAATACTTAGTCCACCCGTAAAGAAACAAGGT
The DNA here is from genome assembly GCA_963971345.1 of Andrena flavipes. Taxonomy (NCBI): domain Eukaryota; kingdom Metazoa; phylum Arthropoda; class Insecta; order Hymenoptera; family Andrenidae; genus Andrena; species Andrena flavipes. The sequence continues at coordinate 13,323,196 of OZ020480.1, forward strand.
TCGAAGAATTTAATTTTCTTATATGTAGGTATAATTTACTTCTTAAATAATTTCTTGTTTTAGCTTGGCAACAGAGGCTTGAAGCTTATGCTTAGGTAAAGTGTGGGGACATTATGCATTTTGTTCCACTGTAGAGTGGACATTTCCTGTTTTCAACCAGCATACTAAATCTTTATCGTTGTTTTACTGAGGTACTTGAACTTGCTAACCCTTTGTGATTCAACTGTTCTGTAGTCCCAGTTGCCACCAACAAAGTATGCTAAAAATCCCAAAATCACGAAAAATGGACATACATATGTGTTTGTTTAATCTGATACTGTTGTTTAGTAAATCATAGAATGTAGTACGTTTTTGTTGTTTTATTTTTTATTAAGAGAACTTGATGTAAGGGGATCACTTACGAATCGCAAGTATAAAAATTATTTCGTTGCAATTTTTCGTAGAATAGATTAAAATACTATTTACACGGAAAATCGATATATTCGTGGTACTTTGGTTTACGAGAAGCAAACATTAACATTATCCTACGAGGAATGCAGAGGAAACTGAACATTGAACGTGGGCAACTAAATAATTTGTATAGGATAATTGAGAATCCTTCATACACGTAATCCTGTAAAATTGCACTGCATTAATCCCTCTCTGATGTATGCACCTATGTAAGTAATATATGAATGCCAAAACAGTCGTCTATGAAGTGTTGAGTGCAGAATTTCACTGCTACCAAAACACTTACAAAAGCACACATGTGTAATTATTCTCAAGGCGATAACATCTGTACATGTACATCCAGCTTTTAAAAAATTAAAGTGTGCACGAAAAATTTAGATTACAAGTCCGAATTAAAGGTCATTTTGTTTGAAATGAAAAAATTGCAATTTTCGATAAGCTTGGTACAATTTGAATTTTCATATTTCTGGGGGCGACTAGTGAATTTCAATTTATACAAATTCATTGTTAAGTGATAGTAAGTGGAACAAGACGGTTGTAATTGGTCATTAATTAAAAAAATCAATTTAAATGGGAGTAACTAACGGTCTACTTACATTAACAAAACAGTTTTAAAACGCAGACTCTACACTACAAAGCTGTGCGCCATCTGAGACAGACTTGATTATGACTTCAAAGAAGTAAGTGATGTCACGTCGACGGAATCGTCGAATTCCATTGTAGTGCTGATTCGTTAATGATCCTGCGCGACACTACCAATGATATATTGTCCGATTTTGCGTTGACGGGATCTTTCTGCTTTAAAACGTTCAAAAATTCAAATTTTATTTCTCTGTATTCTCTAAAGTGCTAAATGTGTAGAATTTGTATGTATAACACAGTTGCAGGTTCTGGGGCATTCATAAGATTGACAATATAATTAGAATAAAACGATGCGCTGATCGCCCACTTAACGTACACGGGTAGATACCTACGCAAATAATGTATCCTCTTCGGATGTATTTATATGGTGGCAACAAATGTCCAAATAAGGATAGGTACGGAGCTGAAGTCTATCAGGAAAAATAATTAAAGGAAATGCTTGGAAGAGAAACACGTCCATTGTGGTTCAAAGATCGTTACAAATGCCGCTTATTTAGCAGGATTTCTTTTGTTCGCATTATACCAAGTACAAACTAGGGTAAACCAACCAGTGAATGACGGAATTGTTGAATTTATGGACCTTTCAGATTAATACTTGAATATATTTATGTATAACAACAAAACAACTGTTGAAATTGCATTTAAATTTTTTTTTCTTGAAATTTCTATAAAAATAATTACTTAATCTTATCGTAATTTAAAAAAAAAATGATTATAAATTGCAAACTGACATTTCTTTGCCTGATGTTCATTCACTGGTGTGTGGTCAATTATTGGTTGGTTTACCCTACGAGGCAATTTTTGAAGACTTAGATTTTTAGATTAAAATTGGCATTATTCGATTCGCCTCGACGAAACTTTACCAACAGTATAGGATAACCCCGACAGACTCTTCGGTCACCAATTACTTTTGTAGGTAGATCGTCGAAGAATATTTTGATATTTACCGTCAAGGACCCAGTTCCTGATCAGAACCCAATTCCTGATCAGTTTAGTATATAAATGCCAAATAATAAGTTTATCACGATACAAATTTATTCCAAAAAATGACTAAATAATTATGAAGTATTTTTAAATTTATACGCAAACATTTGATAGCTCATAGTAAAATATTTTAGGTAGATAAGAAACTGCTCCCTTTGCATCTTAAGTGATCAGGAACTGGGTCCTTGACGGTAGTAATAAAGAATCTTATGTGCATAATGCAAGTTTACACAGAAAAATATTTCAATACTTTTGTGTTTGCCTTTCGAACGATGAATGAAATATATGAAAGCGTGATGGAAGTAATTAGAAACTTATCTAAGCATAATGAAACTAGTAACATCGATCATTTTAAATTAACACTTTAATCATTTGCTGTACTAATACAAACGAAGTGTGAAGAAAATGATCTGTGGCAAAACGGTACTTGATCTCGGTCCGCAGGATTGCAACGTTCCGACTTATCAGGATATTGTCTTACTTGCACGGAATTTCAAATCATAGACCAGTGATTCCCAACCGGTGGATCGCGAAGTGTTCCCTGGGGAGTCGCCACGGTTTTTGAGGCTCTTTTTTTCTTTAGTCAGAATTATATTCTGGAATACCCATTTTTAATGTGTTTTCTTTACCTTAATACATTTATCTTACCTTATATGGAGGGGATCACAGGTTATTTGAATATTATAAAAGGGGGTCGCGAAACAAAAAAGCTTGAGCAACACTGTCATAGACACTTAATACAATAAGGAGTGAAATACGATTTTTATTATTAAATATCTCACAAGGTACTCTGTGTTTACGCAAACAGCAGAGTAGGGTATGAGTGAAATATTTGTCGGTTCTCCATCTACATAGAAAGTTTCATTAAAATCACAGGCCAGCACTACTTCATGTGGTATTGATTTCTATGAAAATTTCAGTATGTAGGTATGTAACTTACTTAAATTTATAAACGGGATTTTTAAATTTTCATTATAGGCTCAGATAAAAAAAAGTTGAAAAGCGACCTTCACTATTTTCTTACTTATTCCAAACACTCGCAATTTTTTTAAAACAACGAAGCTCGTCACCTAAGGTCGGTATCAGATATATTGCCCGGTGAATTGAATGGGAAAACGGAAACGCTGCTCGGTTGTTATTTATTCTTAGCGTAATAGTTGTGACCAATAAAGCTCCTGAATTTTTTCGTAGTTAACGTATGTATTTCTACGCTGACAGCTCGGTTTGGCCTACACGCCAGAAGCTTGGCACTATCCCCACCACCTCTGGCTCACTCTTGGGAGCACCGAGGCAGGCAAATGGTGTGGTGGGAAAATACCCCTCACGAAACTCACCGGCCAATATATCTGATACCCACTTTAGGTGACGAACTTCATCATTTTAAAAAATTGCAATTGTTCGAAATAAGTAAGGAAATAGTGAACTAATCCTTCTAACTAATAGTGGACTTAGTAAACTAATCCTTCTAACTTCTAAAAAAAAACTCAAGTCGTTTGGACCAATTTTAAAAAAGTTATTCTGTTTTAAGGGGTGTCCCGATACTTTTGTCCAGCACTGTACGTAACACTATTTAAATAATCAACTTATCGTTGAGGCAAACAACACGCATTCTAGCAGCTTGCGTGGCCTAACTGATAATAATGGAGGAAGGACTTACGAATCGTGGAGACTACTAGCGATAATAATGCCATTCGAATTTCAATGTATATTTTTCTAGGCACGGAAAACAACTGATGTACATGCATAACTTCACTTTTCATCTTAATTCTTTCCGGAATCATCGCAGGCAAAAATGCTCCGGAAGTTTGTTTTAACATGGGGGGGGGGGGGGGAAGGAGACGAGGGAAGCACTGATTCCTTGATATGATTACTTTTACAATTTGAGGATACATACACCTATATTGAAACACAGTTGGTGCAAAAGATGTTTTTTTTTTTCGAACAAAGACAGCGGTTATATTTTTTAAAATGAATCGTTAAAGACAAGTCAAGGTTAATTTTGATGCGAAGTTCCTGAGCATTCGTGACAGAACGGCGTTAATAGTGCCGACTCAGACCTACTAAGTACGCGTGCGTATTCTCACGAAATACAGAAAGCATGCGAATATCGAGGCAGAATCTGGTATGAATATAGTATAGCACATTTTATATCGGCAGTAGATAACAATAACATATACCTCTCCAAACAAAATATAGATACATATATAATGATGTTTCTACTATAAGCAGAAAATATATAATGGCCGAGTTTAGCCATATTGTGCGATGATGTATAATTTTATATATATGTAGGTAGTTATTAGAGAATTTGAGAATAAAACATCTTAAGTAAATGCACTTGAATTACTTCAATAGATTTTATATATTTTATAAGATTGATTGTTTATTTTTTTAGAACTTTTGATTAGGATTTAGCTTTAAGTGGTGCTTTTACCCTACTGGTATGTACTAATTTTGAGGGACCAAAGAACAAGAATATCGCTGTTTGATGCAAACACAGCTAGTCGAAGTTAAACAACAGTTCAACTCGATTTAATCAATTATATACATGCCGATACAAAGAAAGTACTCATGAAAACAGACAAAAAGCGTTCAACACACATAAGTCTCCAAATCAATCCAGATAAAGACACAAACAATTTGTAGAAATCGAATGTACTACGTGAATTTTGGAATATTTTCTTGTGTATTTAAGATTTTTAATGTTACAGCATATATAAAATTCTTGTGGTACAATTCCACACAGGCTAAGAATTTTTAAAGGTGTAAGCAATTTCTGTGTTAAATAGTTAATGCACCAAATGTGCATTAAAATGAAAGATAGAGGCTAAGATTTTTTGTGCAATGGGCGAAATAAAAATCGGAGTTGAAATGAACACCCATCTTTATCTTACCTTATCTTCGTTGGAATTAATTTGCACACCTTCGTTGACATTTTTTATCTATTTTTTTCTGAGTACTACATGCCCCTGCAAGCTTTGATCTTTTCTTTACATAAGCCTGTATGTTAGCTACTCACGTATTGCGAGATAGAGAAAAAATAGTGTTATTATTTACATTAAGATACATTTCGTGTCATACATTTCATGGTGAGTTCATAAACAGCGTATTAGTATGGACACATCGTTGAGTTCACTGTAACTTCCGGTTAAGAAAGAGTATTAAGTATTAAGGACAAGTACATATTATGAAAGTATAGGATTTCATTTGAGAAATATTACCGACCTTAAAAGATTCAAAACGATGACCCTGAAAACAATAATTTTCTCATTATCACGATCCTCTTTTCGAATTCAAAAACTCTCTCTTGCATCCTGTTCATAAATAGTAAGATTCTATTGCGTTTACCTACGCTAAAAGGATATTTATAAAAGAGAAGCAGTTACACGCCTACAATTGTTTTTAATAGGCATAATTACTTTTCTGCGCATTTTGTTTCTAATTTTCCATAAAAACGTAAATTTCATTCAATTATGTGCTAAGTCAAATATGTATTTTTAACTCGGTAACTAAAAATGTAAAATCAGTCGGAATAATAATCAGCAAATGTAGAGAGGCATGGCTCAAAACAAATCCAGTGAAAGCAGTATATTCGATTACGCGTATCATACACGAGTTCAGATACCACAAGTTTTCAGCAAATCAACGTGTTTGCTAATATGTCGATAATTTACACGGCATCGGGAGTAAATAAAAATTCATGTTCTGTTAAATATTGACACAAGATAAAATGTACTTTTTTTATCGACCGCGTATAAAGGAGAGCGAAAGTAAAAAATAGCCACGACCCGAAACAATAATTTCGTTGTCAGATTTGTGTGAAACTTCGTGTATACTATTAAAAGCATTCCTTTCTTCGTCACGAGACATCCACACTACGTATTCGTAGAATCGACATCACTCCTTGCCATTGATAACTCAAGAAATGTAAATTTTATAGGAAAAGTAGTCAATCATCTGGTTTATTCGTTTTATCTAATTACTTTCTTCTAATTAATGTTGCTTTATGCCTCGTTCACATTAGTCAAGTTTAGTGCTTCAAGTCGCTTGAAGTACAACGTATAGAACTGAAGTACTGTATTGGCCATGAAATCTAACGAGTATTTGAAAAGATATGTAGATGATCCATCACTCCCTAATTTACCCTATACCTGATGAAATTCTGATGTTTTATAATACTCAAATATCAACTTCTGGTGATGATAAGGATAATGATAATATTGGAAGATAGCTACTGAACTTGTAGTTCAATGAATTACCTTTAACTATTCAATTTGATATGCAATATTTTTTTATCTTTCAACTTGAGACTTTCAATAAAATCCATACTTCCGTTTTCGTGTGTTTACTCATTCACTAATTGTGGTTTACGCATTTACTAATTTACTTGATTTGTGGTTGACTATCGACAGTAGCCGTGAACATTAATTCGATATTAGCACTCGACGTCGACCATTTCTGGATCGTGTTTAAGTACTTACAATTAGTTATGTTTAGCTGGACACAGTTGTCGATGAATGTAGTTATGCTGTTACGGCGATAATTTTCCGATTAAAATGAACGTGTTTGGCAATGGCAACATTCTCAGTTATCGTTGGCAAATAGATAACATTATTGTTCCTTTTAATTTCTTATATTCAAGGATTGTTCAATATGTTTCATAGATACGCTATCGGATGAAACTGGAGCGAAAAACCGTAAAACGAACTTCAATTACGAAACGCAAAAGGCTAACTAGAACTAGATCCACTTGTATTCGTGCAAAGTGCTTTCTACGATATGTGCGATCCTCAAGCTACATTTGTGTTTCATCCGTGCTCCGCGCAATCATAGAAGCGATTCAGACAAGTTGTGTACGACGACTCTTCTCTAAATTCGATAATACAAGTACAAACAGAGGGGCTCGAGTGACGCAAAGCACTGCACGCGGATGAACGTATTTTTTTCATGTCGATATGCATACATACATACGCTGAATCAATGACATATTCGTTCTCCGATAACGTGTCAGAGTCATTCTTGAGCAAACTGATCTACTCAAACACACGCACAAACCGAGGGGAATATTGAAACAAATTTTAACATTGTAGTACTTAAAATATATAGGTACTAGTATCTCGAATAAAGCGAAAGCTGTGCTTAATTTCTAAACATCTAAAAGAGCATATCTATTTTCCCTAAAAGTCCATCGCATGCGTTACGGAAAATACAATTGCTCTTGAACGTTCTAGGCCTCTCTGGTAAAATTATCTTTTGCCTCAAAGGGTTTATCCCGTATAGAATAGAAATTAAAAATAATATAAATCGTATAAAAACATGATTTTTGATAAACGTTTCAGTAATTAAACAATATGTTGGCAATAAATATTCACTAGAAGGAAACAAAATTTATTCCGTTACTTAAATATTTAATGATCGTTCTGTGCTGTAATTAGACAGAGCATGTCAATTTTAAAAATTCGTAAAAATTTAACTTTTCACTAAAAAGGTAATAAAAAAAAGATAAACTGTATAATACAACTTTGAAATACACTGAGTGTAAAGAGTATTCGTACACTCTTTAAAATCGCACAACTTTTTTAAAATTAATCTAAACGACTTGAGTTTTTTTTGAGGCGCTAGAGGGTTTAGTTTGCTGAGTGACGTGTTTCGTCGTTTTGAAAAAAAATGCACTTGGTCGGAATATCAAACGAAAATATTAAATGTCATTTTTTAAACTTTGCTTTGTGAGCTTGTAATGAAAATTCAAAAAACCCGTTTGTAGATTTAAGTATGTTATATACGTGTCTAAAATTTCATCAAAATCGGTTAACGTTGCTCTGAACTACACACGTGTAAAAATCGCAGAATAAGGTCGAAAATCACTGATTTCCGGGAATTTCACGATTTTCGACCTTATTCTGCGATTTTTACACGTGTGTAGTTCAGAGCAACGTTAACCGATTTTGATGAAATTTTAGACACGTGTATAACTTACTTAAATCTACAAACGGGTTTTTTGAATTTTCATTACAAGCTCACAAAGCAAAGTTTAAAAAATGACATTTAATATTTTCGTTTGACATTCCGACCAAGTGCATTTTTTCCAAAAAGACGAAACACGTCACTTAGCAAATTAATCCTTGTGGCTTCTCCAAAAACTCAACTCGTTTGGATTAATTTTATAAAAGTTATGCGATTTTAAAAGTTGTAAACTTTCTTTTGTCCGCCAATATATATATCATTAAGAATGCCTAGCCATTATAAGTGATGGAAAAGCATTTTCCTTAAGTGTGTTATCCAATGGTGTGTAATTTATACGTCGCCAGTTGAATCCATCGAGGAAAGTATCTTAACGATTAACTGATAGGTTCAATTGATTCAAGTTATTTCCTACTTATAAACACCAAGTGGGTAGGTATTTCTTAGAAAAGGAAAATACAGTGTGTTCTGTATAGTAAATCTCGCGTAGTAGGTACTTCAAGAATGAACGAACAGGAAGATATGAAGAGAAAAGCGTGTCAAGGTCCTGAATTTAAACTCGCAGGTTCACGCAGCGTTACGACGACAAGTGATTGAACGAGACAATCGAGCAAATCCATCGATCCATGAAAATGATTAAGATACGGCAAATGCGTAAGGGGCGCTGCGAAGAAACAAGCATCACAAGAGGTTTTAAATAAATAGTTTGTAGGCATTTATACGGTGTGTCAGATGCTGGTATGTATAAAGTATAAACCGTGAGAATAAAGGGGAAAGGAAGAAATCTTTTCCAAGACTGTCAAAATATTTATGGCGCAGCAGAAACCAAGCCGAACCGGAAGCACTTCAATCTCGTCCACTTCCTCTTTGCCCGCTCTTTTCAGAAGCACGCCATTAAGACAGTGATGCAAGGACATCGTTGGATCTCTCCTTTGTTTTTGTGCTTTGCACTATGGATCAAGCGTGCCCCACATTTAACTTCAGTACAAAGTTGTAATACTTACGATGCCCTTTACAGAAATGCGCGGCTCCAAATGTTTCTAATCTTAATGGCTTTCACTCAATATTATTAAATGTCTGAATTGCAGATGGTATCTGAAATTTGTTAATTCTTGAAGATAGATTAAACAGAAATGTGGATGCCGCTTGCTGTAAATACATGGAAATCATAGGATGCAAGCAGAAAATTAATATATTGATTCTTTAATGAAATAACGAGAGTGTTTGTCAATTTTCATGTAGAAAATGATTAAAATTAAATGCACCCGTTTCAGATAATACACTCCTTTGTTCTGAGATCGACTGTAGTTGAACCGAGTTATAACTAAATCTTTGTTCCTCCTTTTACGGCAACATGGGCAGAAGAGCCCGTTTTTATGTTCCTGTCGCGAACAAAACACACTGGGCAAGAGCTAAGAATGCCAGAAGGACGCCAGATGTGAACTGGGAACGCGAGCACCCCAAGATTATAAACTATGCACACGGATGGATCTTTATGGAACGTGAATTACCGTTTGCATCACGAATACAAACGATTCTGTAACTAGAATGATTATATATCGTTATTGATTAAATATCCAGTTTACCCGAAATGATTATTATTAATATCTGAATAATCTGTTATTTTTTTATCACATGACTCCTATTGTTGTAAGAATTTTTTAAAATAACTTCCGTAAAAAGAATGTTTTTAATTAGCTAAAGGATGTCTTCCAATGTAAAAGTACATACTTATATCACACAGAATACTTATGTCCGATTTTCCCGTATACATGCAGTTATTTCTCGAGTAATTAAAAAGATAGAAAACTAGATGCAACTATTTATTTAACGCTTAACTACTGTTACGTCTGACAGACTCCGCGTGATACATTTCTTATTGTTTCTCCCACCACAAATTGTTCTGGAAATTACCGCCGAGTACCTTTCTCTTTTTCAGTGCTCCGGAACGTGTCAAAGTGATAACTGCCTCGGATTTTTGTAGCTCGATTTAAACGTTATACGTGCTAGTGGCACGTGTAGTTGTAGATGACGAAACTAATACCCTGAAAAATTCTTTGATGAAGTGTTGTGTGCCTAGATATATGACATCGGTACGTCTAGATATATAAAATAGACGAATAAATAACTGTAAATAGAAGATCCGTAGCAAATGCAAGAGGAACTTCTGGAAATTCGACAATACTGTTATATATACTCTTCCAAATTAAGAAAAATGATTGTCCTTACATGCGCGAACTGCAAAAAGCCAATATGCATTTTAGAATATTTAGAATTCAGTTCAAGATATTTTATTTAGTATATCGTTATGTTCACTGTATTATCTTAAGAAACAAATGTTTCAGTTTTTATAGGAATATTATGCTATTTTATTTACGTGTATTGAAGATTAAGAGATTTCCTTATGTTTGTAGTTTTTAAGTAGTTTAATAAAAATGTGCGATTCGTTTTGTTTCACTTTTATTTAACAGTTGAAGTCATATTAAATTTATAAATATTTAATAACAATATGTTTTGATCGGAGTCTGATAGATTCCGTGTCCGTATTAGTGAGTAAAAAGTGTGTGTCAGTATTTAACAATTAACTTGAAATGGAAAATACGACAATGTTATCATCGCATTTTAAAATTTCATTTTATATTCAATTTCAATATCGTATTCAGTCGCTGTTCCAATTTTATGACGTTGAGACAAACTATCAAACTATAAACAATAAATACTCGAGGAAACATGTACTTTAATGGAAGAATCACATACACAAAACTATACGATTCCAATTAAGGAAATTAAGACGCCATTAAAACCTCTGCAAATGTACTGCCTTCCTTAGTTAGAATTTCCCATCTAGCATTTTTTTTCATTTCTCAAGACATGTTGAAATATTTGAAATTCCACACGTCTTTTACATTTTAAGTGAAGTTAGAAAACCCTACATGCTTCGTAGAGATATGATTAACATACCCTATCTGAAACATTCCATTAATATCTACGTTAATAATTATATTATGTACCGGTACATCTATCACGACAAATTCACTTTTTTCAAATCGCATGAAGAAAAACAAGGACGGTACAAAGAAAATGATAAATAATAAAATTAATGCAAGATAGGATATTTCAACTAACAAGGGAAGTATAGATTATACATACGTCCCCTTTAGAACTAGCAACTTCCATCCGAACAAGTATTTCGTGTATTGAATAGTTGAGAAATATATTTCTCAACGTAATTCAGGCCGGGCATACTGCATGTGTTCATTGAAAGCGGACCCTAGCCGGGCGTTATGTTCTCTGACGGGTTCCTCGAAACACGTAGGCACATTCTACGTGACTCGAGCGGGCATGTGCAGCGACTATTCGCTCGGCTGAGGCCTATCCTCCGCGCGTACGTGCAGACACGTGTGTACGTATATGTATATACGGTTGTATGCACGTGCGTACACACACGCGTGCTGCCTGTACGTTTTTCTGCGGCGCGTCGCCGCGCCGTCGTCGCCACGGGTCGTTCGATTAAAAAGGACCGGTTCGCAATTAATCGATCGACTTGGCTCGAGTTCGTGTGCTGTCCTTAACCCAGTTCTCGTCACCGTTACCCATAAAATTGCGTACCTCCGCCGTGCGTCCAGCGCGATTCCGCGCGAACGATGAAATTATACAGAACCCCGAGGACGATGAGGAGGCCTACGGAAACTTTTTCATCCGGTCGGTATACTTTCACTTTTTAACGAAGGTACGTGGTTAACGCCGAATTCCGAGATTACGTCAACAGCAGGAAATGAAAGTTAAAGTAAACGTCCATGATCGTGTAAATGCTCGTAGAAATTTGACGGAAGAAAAGGCGTTAGGAGCCGTGGACACGCTCGGAGCTACGAGCACACGGTGCTCCCCATAATAGCTCGCTCAACACTTTCTTCCTTAGAAACGTTTAAGCGAGTATTTCGAAACAGCTCGGGCATTTGTAATTTTACCTTTTACCGAGCAACCCAAGCATTTTGTCGCCCGAAAGCCGTGCTTTATTGTCATATTTCATTTTTTTTTTTTCAAACTTAAAGGAATAGGTAATAGGTATCCCCATCCGACAAGGTGTGAAATGCCAGCGATTATAATGTAAAATTCTTCACAGAATAATGATCTGCAAGCAATTTAAAAATATGATAATTACACACATGGCAAAAAACAGTGCAATGGCCACAAACGGTACATCTACCCTAAAATAATAACAAATACGAAAAATACATCAAATTTACGCACCGTGGAAAAGTTTTCGTACAGCAGCGAGGCAAAACAGTCCTGCCACGTCACTAACGTTCGCTCGACTAACGAGTCACGAGGGAGATAGCCTATAGCCGGTTCACAGAGATATTCATTTGTCAGACGTTGAAAAATGGCAGTATTCTATATTAGGTATACCTACTATTCCATATTTAGCTACTTAGTTTCCTCTATAATTTTCGACTCTACAGAAACTGAACTACAATAGCCTACTGTCAACCGGAAGCTTTATTTTGTATCCTATGTGTTATTACTGTATCCTTACGGTATAAATTAGAGGAAAAAAGTGATTTTAAAAATTTTCGTTCCCATTATGTTACTTAATTGTTGGCATTGCTACGTGTCTCTATACATTTTGAAAATGTAGCCAACATGGGAATAAGTTTCCTTTCTAAACATGAATCGAGGCTAATGTTCGCAACAATTTGACACGTAGAGAACGCTTTCAGTTTCATATGCCATAATTTACCTCCTGCCACGTATAGGCAATAACCGTGGAGTCAATTCTTATTGCTGAAACATAAATAACGCTGCCTCAACGATGAAGTTCATATGTTGATACTTTGTGATAATGAGGATATTGACAATTTTAAATAATGCATCAGACAGACCGTGTCCAGTATGTAAACGACGGAGAATAGTAGCTGGAAAAGGAAGCTATAGCGAGGTCATAAATTAAATTATCGAGCGACGGCACCGATTGATGTAGCGGCTCTGATTGAGGCTTCAGGTCGTTATCTTCGTATATTTCTATTAATTCGTTTGTGTCGACGCTGGGAACGTGTTTATTTCAACACTTCCGCAAGTTTACGACCTCGCTATACCTTTCCTATCTACCATACCCTCGATTCATATCTTTGTAAAACTATTATATACAATTAAAACTACAGAAATCATATGGAGAATAACGGGGTATAGACTGGGTATAGATCTTTAGAGTTTCTAATAGTAATGCGATGTTAATTGAAAAACTTTTAGCGTCATTTAATTTATAATATTATTAATGTTGTCATAAAATTTCAACACTTTCCATTAAACTTTACGAAAAATAACTTGAAACAAGAGGTCAACTACATTTCAGTGTGCACGATTTCTGTGAATCAGTATGTTTTTATTTATATTTTTTATTCAGAGGTGTGGATGTTACTTTCACTTTTTGCAATAGAACCGTGGCATCGTTGGGCGATTTGGTTGCCATTCAAAGCCTTCGGTAGTACACGGCCCTTCTCTCCCGCGATTCTTGACTCAACTCCACATGTGTTCTCCCCCGCTCCTCACTTTCTTGCGCGATCCGAATCCCACCACCCCAATCTGGGTTAGGTCTGTGATCGAGTGATTCGGCAAGCTTGTGTTATCACTCACATAACAGATCAAATACCATTCTGCCAACATGTTGCGCACAAAGCTGATTCACCAGAACAGCTACGCGTTATCGATACTTTATTCGTCTGCAAAATCGCGTTTGCCACGCACGAGCCTCAAATCGATGCGCAGTTGCATAGCGTCATAGTTTCCCGTCCAAGAGTAGTAAAACGCGGAAATCTCTTTGCGAGCGAGTTGATTTGTGGTGCAGTGGTCATGCGGAAGTTCGAAAGGAATTGTCGCATATGACGCACCGTGACGCTTTCACACGTAATACTTTTCGTGGCGAGGAAGAAAGAAAATCACTACGGCTTTATGTATCATCGGAGTAAAAAGTTACATTATCTAGGCCAACGGAAAAAAGCTACGCCGCGCGTGAATTTCGTACGATTACCTTGTCACGGAAGGGAATTAAGTTGATTTGAAACGATTTCAAATGCAGCGATTCGTTACAAAAATCTCGTTTATCGATTATTCTTAAAAACTTAAAACTCCGTTAGCTTCGAGTAATTTTACTTTCCATGATAAAATTTCTTTCGTTATTCTTTACGCTCTATCGCATGCCGTTTTTTGTAGAAAATTGATAGACTTTTGGATGCTTCAAAGTGTAGAACCGAGACCTTTAAAGCCGCTTCGTTTAATTACGTGTCCAGAGTGTATAATATTTAATTACGATATCACCATTTTGAGGTCTTGAAACTGTTAACAAGTTGTAAGAGCAGACGAATTGGAACGCTGTGCAGACACTGTGTGAAATCACGCTGTGAATGTAGCTTTAGTAGGTACGGTTCGACGTGACGTTACGTACGGCTGAGATTATGAGGTAACAACAGCACGCATGGGAAGACATACCCTTTCACTTCAGCATTTCACTCTCGCGAGACCGAGAGAGGCTACCGATCGTGAGATGGCACGAGCCGTCAATCGACGAATCCGTAAAAAGCGGTTGCGGAACAAGAAGTCTTCAAGTGCCTACGGATCATTAATGTTGAAATATCAGCATGTTCGGCAAGCATTAATTCTTTTCTACATATTTTATACGAAGTATTTATTGCACTTCGCACGCGGCCTTAACCGTGACATTTAATTCAAAATTGGTTTCTAAATATACACTAATTGAGGCATTAAGAGCAAAACAGAATAACCCACAGGAAGAACATTAATTTTTCCTATTTTATATAATTACTACAGACTATTGGAATACACTACTGCTACTAATTCAATTTCGCAAAAAAAAGTGGGTTAATTCATTTTTCTCTCGATGCCTCAATTTCCGATACCCAAAAATATTTATATATTCGAAGCATTGAATAATAGTACACTGTCTCAATCAATCCAATTTAATATAATATGCCGTGTTCTAAAGTGAATGCAAACACTGTTTTAATAAACGTACGCTTCGAAATGTCCATAGGACATCATACGTTTATGACCCACTTGTTTTGCTTCCTCTCACTACTTGACACCTCCAATGGCAAGGACGACAGCGACTCAAAGGGGTATAAAGGACAGGAGTGCTAATATCTTTGATGCGACGGGTCTTCACCGATATCAGCTGGAAACAGTCCTAGCATCACGGCGAACCTGACTTTCCTTTGGTCGAGGACCTGGAAAGTTCCTCGGTATATAGCAGGCAACCTTTCGGTCTGCATCACTCTAAACACTATCTGTTCTCTAATTTTTAGCAGTCACGAGTCATAGAACTCTGTCTAAGTTGGCGTAAATCGGTAGAAATGTGCATTTCGCACGTAGAAACATAACATTATGGTGTCTCACGTGGTGTTCGGCTCGAGGCTCGACTCATAATTAGATCTGGAGCACCCTAAAGGCGGAATCAGACGGCACGTGAATCGGCGAGCTTGCTCGGCTCGCCCCGGTTCGGCGATCCATTCACGCGCAAAGATCACTGATTCACGTTCCATCTGATTCCACCTTAAAGTGCCATCCCAGGTCACGAATGATGAGCTCGGCCTCGCGCGGCTCAGCTCTGCTTGGGCTTCCCGCCTGTTGTCGGTAAACGTGACACGAGTCAAAGAGAAGCTCCTTTGGCTTGGCTAGAACGGCGAGGCGAGCCTAGCCGCGCCGTGGGAACGCCCATGACTCGCCGACTCGGGCTCGCCAAACAGACTCGCCGGGCCACGCGCCGGCCGTGGGATCGTACCTTTAGATACTCCCGAACTGCCTTCCTGTTTGCACAACGTAGAAATTCCCGTCGCCCTGAAATCCGAGGCGGTCACGTGACGCAGCGTGTTCGAGAAGACGAGACGACGCGTTCAACGTCAAACAGCCGGTGAGCACGTAACCGCAGACAACTTTCCCACAGTGGGATCGGGTCGCGATTAATTTAGCCTGCGTTAATACGAGGTAGCTCAATAATCCTGCGGAGCGAAGAACGAAACGTAATTGCCTTTCTTACTGCCTGTACGGTTATGTAAGACACGGCTAGAGCCGGTAAATGGCGTGTACGCGCGTTTTGAAGCTCGGTCGTGAGGTACTTTCGCCCATATGTACGAGCTGCCTAGCCGAACCAACAACTTCGCCGCTCTGACAGCCGTTTACTTTTGCTGCTTAAGGCCCGTCCACACGACGCTATTCCTAAATAAGGTACGGGCGGCAGAGAAACGAGTTTCGCGCAAGGTAATCTCGTTAATTAGATACGCCGTGGCTCGGTATCTCCACTGTGGAACCGTGTCATTCATTCGCGTCGACATTTCTTGCTCCAAATTTTTGTCCAGCCAGCAAGAAATACCGGCGAGGCGAATGAATTTTTACAATCGCATAGAGAATGTTTGCCTCCCATTGCACAACCAGGTATGTGCGTGCGGTTTCGAATGAACGCTGTATAACAAATTCCGGCAAACGCTGAGGCGCAAGGTACGCTGCACGTGCTGCATACACACAAACTGTACACGCATGCCTGCCTGTACCAATATGTTACGTTGATGAAATTTCAGGGACTTACGTAAACACGAGAAATCGATTTCACCTCTTTAAAAACTGGTTCAAAACCGTTTCCAAAGGTTAAAATGGCCATCGGTTGGCAACCGCCATTCTGACCATATGTTTCCTCATATTCTTTTTCCGGCTATAGAATGTGGTTTGTAGGAACGTCAAATTGAATACTTGATCAATGTCTAAAGGCGGAACACACCACTGCGACGGCTGAAAAATAAGCCCTTTTTAAGAACTTTTTCAGGAATACTTTAGTTTTAATATAAAATTTCTATTACCTACTTTTATTAACATTTCTTAACAGGTTATAAAAGAAACGAATAGAACAACATGCATAAATTTTAATACATTAATTAATCTTCTAAACCTCTCACGAAAATACATAGCTCACTTGCGGGATATATAACTTTTTGTATAAACTCTATGAGTGTAGTTTCCGTTACACGTATTTCGTAAAAATAATACGCTTTAGAAGAAAAAGTTTCGAAAATCCTCAAATAAGATGGCCAGCTTTTCGAGCGTATTTCAAAAAAAATTCGTTTTCGATCAAAAAATGCGTACGTGCAATGGAAAGTAGACTCATATAATTTATGACAAAGATTTAAATTTGATTTCAGAGGTGCTTAATATATTTTAATGCATTTTATTCAGTTCACGGTTCATTCATAATCTCTTAAAACATTGTACTAAAGGTAGGTAATAAAAATTTTATATGAAAGCTGTAAATTATTGCTGAAAAATAATCTTAAAAACGACTTATTTTTCCGGTCGTCGCAGTTGTGATCCCCGTTAACTCTGTCGCTAGCGACTATAATCGCTCTATACAAGGCGCTATGTATGTACGAGGAGCGACTGTAGTCGCTCTCCACAAAACTTTCACGATCCATAATAATACAATAGTAATAATAATACAAAATATAATGGTTATAAGACTATTATTGAGCGATTGTAGCTTCACTTACTACTTAATTGTTAACTAAGCGTCATTAAACAAGTGAAAATACGTTTATGGAGGAATTATAAATATCTTGTTTTAAAGAAAAATAATCCTTTTTCTACCAAAAGCATGTGAATGCGGCGTTGCTCAAGCGTAAGACGTAAATCCGAACGCCAAACACTGTCCACGCGCAATGTGTACACTTTTGGCACGGGGTCCCACACGGGTTCAGTGGCGGTGCGGACCGCCGTAGCGAAAGGGTCGCGTACCGTTCATTGCTTGAAACCTCCAGGAATTCCAAATAAAGTAATAAAAGTGTTTGAAACCTCAGGCAGAAGGAAGCAAAGTACGTGCTACAAAAACGAATGCAGTTTTCGAATCAGGCTGTTACAATGCTCCCCAAGTATGTACTTTGGGAAACTGGCTGTTAAGGTCAAAGAAAAACCGGTTTCCATCGTAAGAGGAAACCTGGACACACAGGGCCGAATATTCCGTGCGACATCAAGGAATGCGAGTCCCTTTCTGGAAACAATGGTTTTAGAAAAGCTGGGAAGGGCTTTTATAAAAGAATTCTTCGGCGTTCGAAAGAAACCTGAACGGAGAGCCGTCAATCTATCACAATCTATATTTCTTTACCAACGAACACGTGCTTCTACGATTTGTTACATAGATATTTAAAGTTAAACAACCGTTTCCAAATATCTGGCCTATACATATTGTTTTATCTTCACTTTGCAACTTCGCTGACGAAATTACCATTTTATCACTTTCTATTTTAGTTTTACATTATTGCATAGTTTTCTGTTTCACACAGTGGGTTATTTAAGCCTTATAAAAATCGTTCGCGCAGAAATTAAACAATGAGTCCAGAGAATAATTATTTCGACATGTAAAATGATGAATCAGATAATGATTCTTCAATACTAATTGTCAGAAGAGCCAGTTCAAGGAAATAATTACATTTTCAGTTGCCAAACCGATTAACTCCCTGGGTTCGTGCGAAATTTGCAAATACTTGAATAATTGTTCTCAATATACATGTCGATAACATCAAAGCTACGTAAACATTTGAACGTTAAATCCTAAGATATTTATAACCTCGTAATCTTATTTTTCCATGTATAATGGGTAATATTTTTGTTCTTCGCGTATTTATTTTTAACAAATATCTCTCCAAAACTGTAACTACAATAGCCTACTGTTGACAGGCAATACTATTTTGTATGTTACATGTGTTATTAGTTCTTTATACAAAGTATCGGAGAATCAATTGGGATATTTATAAAAATTTCGTCGTCGTTTTCTTTTCACTGCTCTTTATGATAATTTTGTGAAAAACTAAATATGCTTTGAAATCGTGAATTTCATATATTTTTATGTTTCGTAGAGTTACATCTACTTTAGTAATAAACATAAAACAAGAGCTGATACGCGACGAAAAGGTCCACATAAAATCGACGACCAATTTTAACAGAATACTAACGCTGCTTTCCACTGACATTCATTGAAACAGGAATACCGATATTCTCGTTATGACACATTCATTGATCGATTCTTTCTCGGCTAGCGGTTCAGTGTATCTCTAATGTAACGGAAACTGATTAAACGCGGTTGCGTAATCCGCTAACAATGATATATTAATCGCTACAACACGCCGCGCCGAAGAGGACAACACTCAATGCACTGATATTAATGCATTGAAATTGAAACAGTGCGTGCCTGTAATTAATTGGAACTTTTCAACGTACAAAGGATTAAAATTATACCGCAATTTTTCCTCTTTTTCTCACGAAAATCTACCTGTGATTTAGTCGTGTAAAGTGCTGCACACTGTTAGTGGCGATTATGATCACTTATCGTTAAGAACTGGCAATTATATTAAAAAATGGCTTTATCCCTAATTTCGTCCCCTACGTAGATCCTAATAAGAACATATTTTTCTGTTTGTGACTGTAAACGTTATGAAAGTACTGGTTTGTTTGAGCAAATTTCAGATGGGAAAACGTAAAACGTGGAATTCTGAGGCAAAGATTGACGACTGTGAATACCATAAGAAAAAATAAAATGGAATGCAAGGCGGCCTGAAGAATCTTTTATGTATCAAGTGCCACATTAAAAGACTATGTAAAATCACCGCTTTCCCCTGAAGATCTCGTGAATACTATATGAAAATGGAAAATAGTTTTTACGGATTAGCTGCTGGAGATGTAAGGCGTATGGCCTTCCAACTACCTATGAAGAACAATTTACCTCATCCATTCTCTACTTCTACAGTATCACAAAAAGACTGGCCGAAAATGGATCCGATTGTTTTTGAAAAGACAGTCTTAGGATGAGACCCATGCTCATATTTTCTTAGAAAAGATGGCAGAACGAATTTCTCGATAATGATGCATTGGTGATTGCCCTCTTTGCCGAATGGTTTAGGCACTATATAAATGTTGTGAAATCCACAGAGGGGAGACCAACTAGTTGTACTAATTCTCGATGGCCGCCATGCTCATACCCAAAATATTCATGGAATTGACAGGGCTCGTACAATCGGAATTTCATTTGTTTGCCTTGCACCTCACTTCACGAATAGAATGCAACCGCTGGATGTTCCGTTCATGTTTTCATTAAAAATATTTTACGCCCCTGAAATTGTAATCGGCCTACAAATCAACCGAATGAAATAGTTAGAAAATTGAAAGCATCTAGCAAAACTTGCCTCGCTGCCTCATAAATCTAGAAGCTTGAACAACAACAAAAAATTGAAATAGAGTCACCACGTGAAAACAGAGAAAGATTCCCTTTTATGTGTCAACAGACGATGAGGATTCCGAGGATCAGGATGTGGCTTGTTTTCTATATGGCAAACAATTTTCAAGCGACGTCAAGGGAGAAAAATAGGTTAGATACACTGGGTGTTTCTCATGGAACAAACAAGTTACCACTTTGAAATTTCTATAATTTAATTTTCATTCTTCTTCAAAAAGAAGGGTAGCAATGGATCGCTGAGATCTTCCTGATAAACACGAGTACAAACACCAACTCCATCGGACTATTTTGAGTATAATGCATTCTGTATCGACAAAGTGTTTACGTAAAGTGTCCATGTACAGACTTTTCAATATTAACGGAGGCCGACTTTTCAATATTGCACGTAAAGGGTTCATGTACCGACTTTCCAATATTAATATTTTCAATACAACATTCAATTTACGCATTATTGTGTATTGAAAAAATTTTAATAAGTAATTCTCCCTTTTGTTCATTCACAGGGCATTACCTATGAACCTATATACAAAACAATCGAACAGGCTTCCATTAGAATATTCATTGCGTGATTGCTATCTTGTCAATCTAACCTTAACACCACCAGATTGTTTTCAATTGATCAAGGAAACGAATCATACAACTTTCCACGTATCGTTAAACACGAAACACGTGGACATTCTCAAGTGAAGCATATTTACGCGAAATCGAGAAAAAGTGACTCATCATGCTGTCGCGTAACGTATATTCTCGCGTTATGAATGAAACGATTCTATAGGCATGACTGCTACTTATCAGGAATTCTGTTTCGTTTTATACGAATCGACGTCGCGCAGACTACGTTTACACGTATACCACTTTATCAGCTTACATCGCGTTTTATACCTATTTTCAATATGCCTATCACTTTCTGTTAATACAAATATGCGTATGAAAAACATAGAACACATATGTACGCGAAAAAAAATACTCTAAAACTTGCAACAATCTTCTTTCTCCATAACCATTATCATGTGCTATTTTTCACATTTACTGATTTATTTATACATATTAAACTGTGGAAATAATTTATTCATTTCAGATAAATCTCTTGGCGTGGTACAAATAAATAATGATGAAATTCTTCATAAAAGTTGATATGCTCGCGTAACAAGGAACATGAAAAAAGAATTTAAATGGCTAGATACAAAATACAAGGTTCGATTTCTAAAGCGAGTTCGTTCAGCAGAATTCTAATCACACCCACATCGTGGTGAAATTAATGTTGTTCAAGGTCTTCGTCCCTTCCTTCTTTCCTTTCGTTTCATTCTGTCCT
This sequence comes from Andrena flavipes, assembly GCA_963971345.1. NCBI lineage: Eukaryota > Metazoa > Arthropoda > Insecta > Hymenoptera > Andrenidae > Andrena > Andrena flavipes. Next base: position 13,344,828 of record OZ020480.1, read on the forward strand.
CCGCCTAATCTTACTTAATGTGCTGCCATTCACCACCAGAAATCTCATTTCAAGAGAAATCAATGCGGGAACGATAAACGCACACTATTCGTTCCAACCGAAAATGAATCATCGGTGTAACTGGGAGGTACTCGGCAGTATACATGTACAGGGTGTTAAAAAGAAAACATCTAATCCTTTAGATGTGAAATCTACTTTTGTATTTACGAACGTTCGGTATCGTACGCGAATCTCTTTGCAACACATCGAATGTAAACAGCAGAATCAGTTTGGAAGTACATAATGTGTACATATCTTAGTTCAAGGTTGTATGACAACAGAAGATTATCACGAATATCAACAGAGATACTAGAAACACGCAGATGTCAGTCTTGTATTCAAATGGAACGAAGACACATTTACAACATCTCTTGTAAATGTGAAAATAAACTTTTGTGTTTTATATCTACGGGATTGATTTTAGAACCTACAGGATGTTCATTAAACATTTTTCACACCTCTCGGAGAGTACTACATATAAGTCTTAAGGCTCTGTTTTTTAACACCTTGTATGTACATGTATGAAGACAGATCCTTCCACGGAACACTATTTTCGCAATGAATACACAGTTGCTCCTTCCTCCAAGTTCGTTTATATGTGTTAGAAAAGCAATTTATTTTGTTCATCATTTTCTCTATACTACAGTTATTTACTACTTGAGTAAATTAGAATTTGTATGTGCCTTTGTCCCCGCATTTAAAGATAAAAATGTGTTTAAAAAATCACGCTATCTTCTTATTCCCTTTGCACACAATTGTTTTAGTAATACAGTAATTAATATACGTATAGTAATTAAAATGGAATTATTTTGCAAATAAACCATTTCATTTTCTGCTACTTATATATTTTTATACAATATATAAAGTGCAGATATGAAATTCAATACTAATTTTTATTTCTTCAGATTATATCTCGCGTAATAGTCGTTTCATAGAACTGAGAAAAAATAATAACTGGTAGCGGACACTGGTTCTATTTTATCTAGGAATTCGAGTAAAATATTTATACATTGCTGAAGCGACAATATCTCCAACACTAATCTAACGTACAAACAGAATGAAACAATTAGAGTATCACAAGCATATTTCAATCATCTTATAACACGAAACAATTGAAAGATATCATAAAGTAAAGATTTGTTCGAGTATTACAGAAGCAATCATGTTTTCAGTTCTAAATACAAGTTTTTATTTTATAAAAAAAATGTTGTTTTAATTAGACAAATTATTCAACTCATGCAACTTTGATATTTGAATTTGACAAAACACTATATAAATGCAAAAGCAGTAGAAAAGAAGGAGTTCGATTTTATACTATCAGCACACAATGGAAATACATTTACTATTGACACTCTTGAAACATTAAAACGTTTTCAAATTCCACACCGTACACACTGCTGAACTTAAACTTTCATAAACGATATGGTTAATATTTTGTCACATCTCCAAATTTAGTTGCGTTACTTACAATTAGATGTTCTGTTTCTGACGGTACACCTTATGCACCTTTGAACGCCAGGAAGCTATATTTAACTGCATGATAGTGATAACAGTGAAACCACCCACACTATATTATTTATAGCAAATGGTTATTAGAAGGTCAAACAAAACGAGTGCCTAGCGCTGTTATGCGATACATATCTGACAAAAAGCACTAAGTAATTTGTAATTAAACCTGCAGTTGCGTAAAACGTATACATATGTACCGCCTAAGAAAGTAGCCTCTCATTTACAAAGGTCGTATGCATGCATAAATTACGTTCCCAAATATGTGAATAGTCTTTTGTGTATCTTTTATCTCCTTCTCATTACAGCATGCACCTTACAGTCTCTGAAGAAGCACACAGTGGTACCTTTTTAATTGGAGCGCTTCTCAACTAAAAAAATGCAATACCTTAGGATGTGCTTACCTACTTAGTTAGTGGCTGAAGATTGCAAAACGGTGCCACGTATGTTAGTATTAGGGCAAAGGTTAAATGAAACGATTATGTGGATACAAGTTTGACGACCGTCGAAGCCATTAAAAGTCATTGGAATATTTTATCCTTCATATATAGCTGAAGCCATGCAAAAATTTGCTATCCCTTTGTTTCAAATTACATTTAGTAAAAATGTAAGTAATTATGCCTGCGTCAACATAATGAAAGGATTTTTCCTCTTATCGTACCCACTACTGAACTATATTTCCTCTTGTTTCATAACAAGGAAATAATATATTAAAGTTGCATAAAAGTAGGTTTCTATCTAACACAGATGTGACACCGTAAATAATATAATTTATACAGTAAGGGAGACCAGGGCAATTCGTAATACGGGGTAAATTGTAACATAAGTAAAATCTTTGGAAAGATAAATCTGGTGACCCACAGCATGCGAGAGCTGCTTGACGATATTAGTACCGTCGGTTTTAGTGACACAAACGAGCGTTATGTATTCATTTTGTGGTTGTAGCCCAGGATTTTAGTATTTAGAGCACGTAAGTAAATGTTGTCTCTTAGTACGTTTGGGAAATAACCTAAATGTTCCTTTAAACATTATATCGACACTTTGAAATTTTGTATAAATTATAACCTAAATGTTGGATACTATAGCTGTACACTCATTAGAATTTTACACATGCATCTAATCAACGTAACTGATATTCTACATTATTCCACAATAAAATAAATACAGCATTTCATTTATGCAACCAACCTAATTAGTTTGCTTTATCATTATAGAGATCCAAGTCAGCAGACGAGCTGATGCAAAGCTATTATTTAAAAAATCAGAATGTCACGTACGATAGCGTGCAATGACCTGTCAATCCGAAAATGCTCAAATCTTACATATAACGCATATCAGGAATAAAAAATGAAAGCTATGATAAGCGTGAATATTTTGACTACAAAATGGATGTCAAGAAGATATAAAATAAAGAAATGTATAATAACGCACCAATTACAACTTGTTATAAATTACAAATTCAAATAAACAGACGGATTCAGACATCCATATCCTAAATGCAATGCAGTTGACTCTTGAACAACGCGGGGATTAGGACGCCAATTCCCCGAATAGTCGAAAATCCGCGTATAATTTTTGACTCTCCAAAAACTTACTTATTACACTTTTTTGATAATAAAATAAGTTAGGAAATGTTATTTTGAAAGTTGTCTCCGTGAGTGAGATGTACTATTCCGCCCTTTGTTAAGATAAAGTTTAAGAAGAAATTCCAAAATTTTTCAAGGAAAAAAGCCACGTATAATTGAACCCATATTGTTCCAACTCGTGTTGTTCAAGGGTCAAGCGTATTTAAAATATGATTCTATATTTCCCCATATTGTCCACCATTTCAAATATTCCACGCGACGTGTATGCATCTGGGAACACCGTATGTAGGCACAGTAATGCCCCGTTTAATATTGAAAGTGTCGAGTCCGCCGATTTAATCTATGAACGAGACCGTGGCACGTTTTGATTCCGAGATTGGCAGCTGAATTCTCCGAGCTCGACTCGAGCGTGGCAGAAAAACACGAGGGTGATGTCACTTCAGCCTACAAAAATTGAAATTTTTATAATTTTCATTTTTTCTCGATGAGACAGATTTCAATGAATTTTTCAGATCTTCCTGTTGAAAATAAGTCTAAATACGAAGTCAATCGGACTATTTTGAGTATTTTAAATAATAATGTATTCTATATTGACAGAGTGTTTACGTATATTTGTAAATTTTACAAGAACTGTTTAAGGGGACATTCCGGTTACGCGCCGATAAATTCAACGATTTTCAGGAATTTATTGCGACGGAACGAATTATAGTAATGAAATAAAACTTTTTTCTATTTATTAAACTACATTTCTACAGTGAATAAAAAATATAAAAGTAATACAAGTTTTGCTTTTAAAACGCTTTTGAAAGCGGTCTTGGTGAAAGCGGTTTTCGTGCATTCGATTTCAGCTATTGGACTTATCCCAAACAAAAAAATTCAAACAGATTTTTAATCGGTATAACTGCGGGTATCGCTCGGACTATAATTAGTGATTTATCTTCAAAATTAGCAAAACAGCGGGGAAAATGCAAGGGAAATGTTTTCGGCTTTTTTCTTTGCTACTTTCAATTTTAAAAGTAGGCCGTGCTAAATAAAATAGGTGTGTAAAATAGCTTTTGAAATTTTACCTTCACTATATAAAAAAATGACGTTTTGAGCCAACCGCGTTCAAAGTTTTCATCTACAGCGGCCGAGCCTCTGCGCTCCCTACAAAATGTCTCTGTAGAAGCTACAATACTCGGAATTTTTCCATAAAAATTTCAGTATATTCTTGAGAATATATACTTTCGAAAGATGTTTTAAAACAAATCGATTTCTTCAACCCGCCTAACCAGAATGACCTCTTAAAATACACAAAATTTGACTGTGTTCGTATTCAAACTCTTTTTTATCAGGAGGGGCTCAGCCTTTTTATTGAGAAGAAATGAAAATTATAGAAATTTCTATTTTTGTCGGCTAAGGTGACAACATTGTTTCTTGGCTCGCACGTCGAACGACGGCGAGTCGTGCTGGACGCTGACCTGGGCTAAAGTGGTGGGGATAATTTATTCCATAATAATGAGCCATTTCTTCCCATATTAACGGGGCATTACTATATAATTGCATATTACTATTTTAGAAATAGTACAATCTGTCTAGACAGACAGTACTGTAAGAAAATATTTAAGCACTCTATCCGCTGTTAATAGACTTCTTGAACGACTAGGTCAAACTGAATTGTACGATTACGTGAAAATTCGCGTTACGCGACACAAAGTGTATGATCACCAGCCACGCTTTTGAGTAATTATCCGCTGTCAGTGGCAGCCGGCAAACGTCACGTATTCACGAATGGCACGAACGTCTAATTAAGCTCTCCGCGCTACACGCCAAAAGTATCACCAACTCTTCAACGTAGTCAGCTTTTGATGTAACAAAATGATTTTGTGAATCGCATCTATTCGTTATATTTGACAAAGGCTGAATAGGACTTATAAATAGGCGTGGAGATTAGAGATATAGTGCAGTTGTAAATTTGATACTGAAGTAACGACACTGATTAGAGCAGAATGGCCCAAGGACCGTACATAAGGTGAATTCTCGCTGTCCATCTAGCCGTCAGCAGAAAACAATTCGTCGAAAGATTTTCTGATCGGTATCTTTGATGGAACGATGACGGAGAGTGTGAATACCATCGTGCAGAGCTCACTGAAGGATTTTTCGACGAAAGGTTGCCTACAGCCGGTTAGACGAGTAGTGAGAATCGACCTATAGGGATCCGTGCATGCTGCAGTGGAATTACTGGCAACTGAATCTGAACGAGTTACTTTATACTGTCCTGAATGAAGCCGAATTCTTATCTCCTACTATTTCTTTCAAGTCACTTGTCCCGGCGCTTGGAACATGTTTACTTTTATGCCTGGCTGATTTTACGATTCCACTTCTGTCACTTACGGTATATACATGTGTAGGTACATACATCCACAGTGTTAATGAAATAGAAGAGCGTCAAAATTCTCGTATGTGTATTTTAAACTACGAAAATACAAAAATTGTTCGATTGAAAGGAATGATTAAAAGACAATATTTCTCGAGTTGAGAATTCGAGTTCATATGTGTAATATTTGACCCGCTTGTAATTTAATTGAAATATTTACTGGGTACGGAGTTTTCTCTAATTTATTGTATAGGCAATTCTTAAATTTTTAGAGGAGCCAATGTTTTTGGCAATGATTTATGAAGAATGCTTAAAAAATCTAGGTTTGTCATTTGTTCGTATTCAGACAGATCTTTAAATGCATCAGTAACAATTTTGAATTACATTTAACGTAGTAGACATTGTTTTTGGTAATTTGTTTTGTTGTTGGAAAAAGAATTGCCAAATAAATAAAAATTCCCTCGTTTCTGTTTATTCGCCGCGATACTAAACAATTTTTTACTTGATACATTACTAGAGATGAATAGCGAGTATTGCACAATAATATATGAACAACATTTGTTAACAAAAGGACATTTGTTAACAAAAGGTGAAATCCCCTTTTGTCATAAAAATCTTCCACCACATAAAACGATCGCGACTTAAGGAAAAATACCATGATTTGTGTTGAGAACCAGGGCCCGATCTAGAGGGGTGCAAGCAGAGCAATTACCGAGCTCGGTAAATTTAGGGGCAGCAAAATTGGTAGAAAGAGAAAATTAAAATCAATACAAATCAATAAAAATGTAAAACTTTTTGATAAAGCGGTAATAAAGTAGGTAATACATCTTTGAATTTAGTATCAAAACTATCAAACTTATTACTTTTGATATTCAACAACTACCTACAAAAAATTTAACTCACTGTCAAAAATTACATTTTAAAATAATTATTTACAATTAAATATAAAGAGCGGCAAAAAACATTTTTGCTCAGAGTGGTGGAAAAGCTACATCAAGGCCTGTTGAAAATCGAGCGTCCACTGTATCATGGGCCCTACATTTATACTAATAGTGAGATATTGCCGTCTGTTTAGGTGGTTGCAAAATGTGATACATGATAAGGAAATTCAATAGTTGTGAGAAAGTTTTATGCATATGTAATTGGACTGGTAGAAATAATTTTGTTAAACAATCAACGTCCATACGCTAAAATTCTTTTGTAAAATGTTTCCCTAACTGTTCTTTCGAATTTTTTCGTTTTTTTATGGGATTTTGGTTAAGGGATCATGAAGGTGGTGATAAAACCTAATTTCTTCTCAAATTCCCATGTTGCTTTCTGCTAAATTATTTTTCAAAATATATAATCTTTATTAGACCACGGTGTTTTACGGTCGAGTGAAGTGTTTTGAATTCCATTTTTCTTTCCGTATCCATTCCACTTTCACTCTTCTATCCATCACTACCGTAGATGTTAAATTTGCTTTGATCAGCAAAATTAATGTTATTCTACCCCTGATGTTTTCTCTACACGACTTGAGTACATATTGTGTTTACAAACAGTGTTTCTACGACTTCCTGAGAATTGGAAAGTCGTTACGTGTACTAAGTGTACGAATATGTTTGCGACATTAGAATTAATTACCTACTTATTGGTAATCTTCTGTAATTTCGTTAACTAAACATTCTTTATATCACAGCATAATTATATTGTGTCCATCGGATATTTACTGAAGACACAAAGTGTAAAAAAGATCCAAAGTATACCGATGGCCGAATACTTTTGTGACTGACTGTAATTCGTTGAAATCCCCGCCGCGCGTTTACGTGGGATCCACTCTCATGTTTATATTCATTTCTGTAGATTCTTTAATTGATAACTTTTTTTAGAATACCACAGAAAGTTTAACCAAAATTCTCAAAATAATGAGAACAAATAACTATTTCAAATATCGGAGCAATGTAATAGATATAGCTAGATATAGTTGAAACTGGCTTCAAAATCATTAATGCTGAAACATGCGTGGCGTAAAGGTCACTTAGCAAATTCAATCCAACGTAAATGAATGTCGAGACACTCTAAACGACAGGATTTTGAGACGCATTCATCTCTTCTTACTATCATCAAAACATACAACTTAAACGAAAAACAACTTATGTTATTGATACATGAGTCGTCAGAGGGACAATAAACAGGAGCCAGTTAGGTGGAATACCGGCTGAAATAAGTCACGATTTCCCGAAATAGTCGCATTCTACAAAAAGTTATTCTGGAATCTTCGAACTTTGGCTATCTTACACATGCTTGGTTCGAAGCAAGTCTCAAAGTTCATGAAAAACCGAGTAGCGAAATTCTGAGGTAAGCACCAAACGTGGTGCCAACGGTTTTTTTTTACGAAGAGTCTGCGCAATATATATGCCGCGTACTCCGTTCAACAGGATAAAATGAAGTTAAAGAACGCATATTGCTGGTAAATCATTCGCAACTCAAGTAAAAATATAAACTCACCGTAAATACGAGGATAATCCGTATGTAGTCGAACGGAAGAACACTGCTCTTTAATCAAAGAATCCTCTACTGATTCAGGCGTGCACCGCGTTTCTGTGGCACATGTCACACAAAATTGTACCGGGGTGAGAAAATAAAGTTGTCGCTTGCTACGCCACCAACCGACTGGAGATCGTATCGCTACTAGTCACTTTTGTCTTTATTCGATTCCTGTTGTTCCACTATACGCTGACAGATCGGTTCGTTAATGCGTACGAGTAACGATTTTATGGCTGGTTATTGCGTGGCTAATCCTTAGAGGGCGGTCGTTAGGTTAGGTCGCCGGTAATATCGCGCACGCATGCATGCACGCATAAAACTTGAAATTAAAAATCCGGCTTGTGTCCGTTGCCTTCTAAAAATTGCCCGAGCTTAGGTTAAACACGAGAACGAAAGCACCTTGGGAAGCACACACGCGTAACAAGCGCCTCCTCGGCATTCACGCGACTTCGGTGTTAAACGTACGTACACGACACAACCTGAAGCGACAGGATACGCGAGAACGACATCAAACGTACCGCGGACACAAACGGAGTCGGTATCGATGAAAATATTTCGATAGGAACGTTAAATTTCCTTGGCCCGTTAACGCAGGCTTCTGTATCAGTCAACGATACTTTTTAGTCCGCCGTTTTCTCTCTGTTTCCACCGGCTTGCCGGTTTAGACGCGCGCTTCCTTTTCGCTCTCTCTACTTCTCTCCTTCCTGTCCTTCCGCTCTTTGTTCCGCACGGCTCGGCCGTTGCTACGTGACTGACCGTCTCGTATACACTCGTGCCGCACGAGGCGCGCCGAAGACTAACGAAGGGGGACCGACGGACGGTTCGTCGATCGGAAACGACCCTCGGCACTGAGGGAGCCTTCCTTTGTTCAGGCGAGACTGTTCGGCATGGCTGGTAACGTGCTTTCTCTCTCTCGCTCCTCCCTTGCTCGTTTCCTTTTCCTTCCTTCCACTTTTATTTCTATTCTTCTCTTCCTCTCCTTCCCATACATACACAGCAGTCTCACTCTCACTCTCTCCCCCTCGGTCACTCCCGATCTCCTTCTCACTCTGTCGCTCTTTTCTCGTTTCACAAAGCTCCGAAGTGAACGATCGCGCGGACTGTTGGTAACTGAGACGGCGGCAACGGTGGAAGGCGAATTCACACACGGCGTCCCGACGTCGCGTCGGTGGCAATGGCGGTGGCGGCGTTGGCGTTGGTGGTGGAGGTGGCTGCTGACGGTGGTGGGAGCGTCGGGGGTGGGGGGTGGTGGTGCAGGCGACGGCGACAGCAGTGTCCCTCCACGTCGCGACAAACTTGGTGGGGAGGACGTATAAACGCAACCACCATCGGTTACTATTCCCCTTTGTATCTCCGTTCGCTTCAGGATGCCGTACGACGTCCTCCACACCCCTCCGATATTCGCCCCACGCACATCAGCCCAGCCACCTATTGGCAGTCGTCACAACGGATGTACGAATCCAAAGAAATCGCCCGTAAGTTAATCGTCGTACGGCTTTAACTATGATCAGCTGCTTTTATGCAAACCAGTGAATGCCACTCGTTGCATTTACAGCCATCTGTGGTTATACATATTTGCGGTCGCATGCACGGAGGTGGGTTGGGTGGTGTATTATAATTTCCAAACATTCACTGGCGCGGCGTAACAGCAATCCTTGAATTATAAATGTTTGCTCGTCCTTTCGAAAAATTATATTTTCCAGCAAGCAACCGTTACTTTGCACGAAACAGATAGGCAGTTATGCAAGAATAGAATTAAAATTAGATACAAATTTTCTGTTCATCGTTGGTATGGCAAAATGTTATTGATTTCAAACGTGTAGTGGATGGTTATGTTGTAACCAAATCCATAATATGTTTATGAACTTTCCTGCAATAGCGACGTGGTTGTTGCGTATCCACTATGTATGAATAATGCAAAACCTGAGGGAGCAAGGGTACATAATATGACGTACGATAGTATCCAATTACTAGAAAAAAAAAATTATTTACTGTATAACCTACAATATGTTATAGCCTTTCGTGGATCGATAATGTCCTCCCTTTTTTGCAACCTATCTTTCACGAGGGTCCGAGACATGGGGTCATTATTTCCAAGAATTCACCACCTTTTGTTCGCTGCTGCTCTTTTATTTAACGAATCATTGTTCCACGCATTTAACTTTTAATACATAATAAGCGTACAATTAATTAATTTCTATAAAAATTTTCCTCGTCAAGTATCTTACGTACTCGTCTGTTATACAATGTAAAAGCATACCGTTGCTTATACTTCAACTTTCCCATTTTCTCTGCCCTTTTCATCTGTAATATAATGGCCGTCTTCTTTTAATAGTGAAAAAACTGTACGAAATAAAACTGTTTTCCCGTGTTTCCGAAACTTGAACACACAATTTATTCAGGACAATATGCGTGTCGGTCAAGTCGGGAAAAAGTTGACGCAAAGTAGAATGGAAAAAGTTAGAGAACCATGGAAACATGTAGGCACACCTTATATATGAGAGAAAGATTCAGAAGGAATGAAAATTAAAATAGCTATTGCAATGAAGGGTGGCGAAGAACAGGGTAGCCAGTATTTTCAATACATAAATGGGGGTTTGACGTTTGTGAGATAACAGACTTGCGACGATCGTTGCGTGGTTTTCTATTTTATGTGAAATCGTTCCCTTACGGTTTTCCATTTCCCAATAGCAGGGCATTTACGGTTTCACACAGCGACCCCTCATTTCCCATAATATGTGACAATCCTTCGGTTCAAAGAGTATATCTATAATTTTTTACAACAGTGCTTTTTGATTACATTTTGTGCCATAAAATATTGGACTTACAAACCATATAAGCTTCCTCGACTAATAACTGAAACGTTTACTTCCTAATTTCGTTAAGCATACAACAACACCGTCTTCCTTTAATTGGTATCTGCATACCTATTATCAAAGCGTGCACGGTGAAAGTAGTAATTATTATATCTCAACTAATATTGCCAAGTGTATACGTAGTAATTAATTACTGAAATGAATTTCCATACAGAAACTCATTTGTAAAAATATTAATTTGCAACGTTGGTCTGTAGAAATCACACAACAGCATCGATTTGATAGAGAATATCATATCGCGTGTCTCATATGCTACTAACGTATGAAAAGTAGACTTCTACAAATCCTGCAAGTATCCCTAAGTGTATACTGTTGAAAAGTGGTCGAAGAAACGCAGAAAATTGTTCCTAAACGTTCAGTTGGATACGTAATGTTTTTATTCTCCTGTCTAACGTGTGTTATGTAGAGAATCGGAAACAAGGAATAAATCATTCATAAAATGAAAATGTACAATGATTTGGGGATAGCAAGAATTGTAGGGAAATATGGAAAATTATATCTGTGGTTGTAAGGTAAAACGACCCATGTCACAAGTTTTCACTTTCGAGATATTGTCGTTGGACGTTCTAAACACGAATTCTTCTTATTAGCAATGTTTCCTTGTTTTTAATATTCAATATTCGTATAATTAATGTAAATAATAATAAACAAAATAGTAATAATATAGATACACTTTAGACAGAAAATAGTATATGCAGATAAATAAAAATAGAAAATAAAAAGCGATCACTAAGGAAAGATACGTCGTATTCTCCAAATTTTGTTGTTTTGCTAAATGCGTATTAATTGAATATTGGACTCCGGTTAAATTGCATTATTTTTTCAACGTATAAAATTCGTTTGCCGTGCCGTAAAATACCGCCATTTAAAAAAAATTAAAAAAAAAAGTGTAATCATACTTCAAGGTATGTACAATAAAGCCCTTCAAACAGAATTGGTATTCCATTCATTATACTCGCATAAAAAAATTCTCAAAATCAGGCTGCTTTTCCAGGTTCTACAGTGTAGTGTCATTACCCCGTAAGTACATATTTTTGGAATTATTTTTACACAATCCTTGTTATATATTTTATATAGGTACATACATATACTCAACCACTTCCCTAAAACGGACTATTTTTGTCAGGGAACCAATTGCCTACATCCGTTAACTCTTTTAGAACCTGGTACCTGCAGTTAATCTTAATAAATAGTGAGAATTGGACGAACGTAATTCTAAATTTTTCAATTTACCGATCACAGAGATGTACCCAGTCCAAAAAAATTAAAAGTTTCGTCCTTTTAGGGGAAGTAAACATTATATTTTAAGTAGCATTAACATTAGAGTATTAGATACAGCAAAAGGAATACTATTCCAAGAAATAGGACTTTTAAACTGCGAAGAAGTTTATTCAACCGCAGTGTTTAACATACATAGTATCTACCTCTGCTATAATCTCTGTAAATGTCATTTCCGATTCTAACGTACTTACTTACCTACACACATCTATATAGTCTACTAACCTATGATTTACACGCTTCACCTTTACGCATTTTATCGGTATCTAGACAAGTTTTCCTGTTCTACCCCAGTTACATAACATAACTATTTAGACAAAGAGTATTTTTCTATCATGCGCGTTTCCAATATTTCTAAGCTCTACGGTAGCTTGCTTGACTATTGCAGGCTTCGATACACGAGTGCATATGTACCTACCTCGTGCACATTTGTAGAAGCCTCGTTGAGTCGAAACTTTACTGGTTACTAACGTAGTTCTTCCTAAATTTTCAACCAATTGAATGATGAAGTGCTGATCGAGTTTTTAAGCCCGATGAAGGAAACGCGTTGACCCTCAACCACAACCAACCAATAAAGAGCACCTGCTTCGAGACCAAGAAACGTTACATGCAACGAACATACCCTGTGTAGTTTCTCTGGCTGGTTACGTTCCGTTTCGTACCGGGCAAGCGGATACAAAAGCCAGAGGTTCTCACTTCGTGTCAACCACATACGGAGGATTCGAATTATTGGGTATCAGGATCTCGCGGGCAAACTGCACAGGAATAATTGATATACAGGCATCCATAAAAGGCGAGTATCGTAAACAAATATCTACCTGCGCTTAAAATTCATAATTAAAACTTATTTGTCGAAAACCGTTAAAATTGATAACGTGGGCGTTTTCAGCACGAACATATGCCCCTTCACACCTATTGACATTTGCTGATAAGCAAGGCGAATGACGTAAATACCTAGTTATCAGGAAAATGCAAGCGGGCAGAATACTTTCAAAATCTGTTAAATTCAGTTTGCATAATGTATTCATACATTCGGTAAAATATTCTAATCTAGGTCACGTATTTCCTACTTTGTATTTTGTGATAAATAAATTTCTGACCTTTGTATGAAAATCGTAAAATAACTTTCTGACACAAAAAATCGTTTTCTTACCATAGACGCCTGTAACTTACTGTAAGCAAACGATAAAAAAGTATGTTAGAAAGTGTCAGTTCTTCTACTGAAACAGGAAAACTATATTCAAGAAGTGTACCAAAATTGGCACCAAAGTACGTCGAAGTGTCACAAAAAGACACGGTTGCTTCGTAAATCCCCATAAAAATACATTTTCTCAAATTTTTTAGAAACTACATAGAGCAGTCAACGTGGCAACGTCTCACAATCGATATGATTAGACATTTAAATAGCGAAGGAAGATTCAGATTCATATGAACGTTTTTTCCCTGACATTTTGGTTATAAAAGACGCTCGGAATGAATGCGACGTTGTCAGATTTGCTGCTCCAATTCACTACGTTAACCAACTTAATATTCTATTTTCGTATTACAATTATTTATATTAACATTGAACGTTTTAAAATATATGTACAATTATATTTATCATTTATTACCAAACTCTAGTTTGATTAGCACAGTTGGTTAGAAACTACCTTAAACGAGCAAGAACTTTGAAAAATGTTCTTTGTTCTGCTACATTCAGAGTAAACGAAAATGGTAGAAACGTATAAAATAAAATGTCAATTATTTAACGACGAATTATCGCTTTCGGAAGCTGCATATGTCGATCTCGTTTTCGATTCCACGGTTACTCGTAATTATCACGGTGCGCGGCCACTTTTGACATCTGTGTCAGGAAACAGCTGATCTTTCGAGAAAGCGGCAGCTGGGAGTCGTATAGGTGTGTTTGCTGAACAAAGTCAACCGTTTTCAGACTAGGAGCGATGCTATGCTTTCCCCATTATCACTCACAGAGGGCCACCACCTTGATGGAATAAATCTTGAAATTAATTGTTGGGCGTACGACTCATCGATCTACCGGCGATTCCCTCTTTCGTTCTCTTCGCTCGTTGGTTCGCGGCGCTTCGTTCCCTTTGGTCGGCTTTCTGGTCGATCGCCGCCACCGGGAGGTTCGGAGGCGAGCAATCGTGTCGGCGTGTGCCATGCCGGAAAACAGCTGACTTGTACATTTTCGTTAGAGGAGCAGCTGGCCTCCCAGTCCGAGGGCCAAGAGCCGTCTGCGTTCCTTATACCGGGTGCCCCTCGGTTACTCACACCTTTCACAAGGTGTTTCCAGGCCACAAGCTATCGATGTTCCATTCTTCGTGGAATTTTTATATACTCAATAAACGATTGTTCACTAAAACGCTTTGGTGATGAACCAGGTACCTAACTAAACACTTGTGCACACCTTCATTTCTCTAGTAATATTATATACTTCCTGGGTTTTTACCCACCCTCAAATAATATTCTATTTAAAATAATTGAAAGAAATATAATAACACAGTAAAAATTTAGTTAACAGTGTATTTGTATGGAATGCAAGTATTGCAAATGAATAGAATTGATTTATCTAATACCTATGTAATATTCAAAATGATATAAAAGTACTTGAATAATTTATATGTATAATTATATCATTTATAGCAGCGTTGCCCAGCCAGCAGTGGGGCCCCTCGTGCGCCTGCCTCCCCTTCTAACCGTTCCTTTCCCACACAATATTCGCTAGGAATTGTAGTAGCATTGGCTTGCTGTGGCGACCGCGACGTGTGTCACTAATCACACGTCATGTGTAGCGTCTGACTTTCCTTGACGAAGGAGACGCCAGACGTAGGGGATCCGATCATAATTCAAATTATTTAATTATTGTGATGAAGAAAAGATGAAAAGGAATATGAGGGTACTTTTCAATAAGGGAGAGAGAATTTTTATAGTGTACTACCAACGCATTCTTCTTGGGAAAGCGGTTGTAGGTACGTAACAATTATGTACATTGTTACTAAAATGGGGAAAACCCCAAGGAGGGACAGAAGGAAAGATGGGAATGTCTGCTGAAGAAACGTATATATGCGTTTACGGTTTATAGAAATATACCGCTAGAAATATAGGTAGGGTTACATTTATTGCTTACATGGAAGAATATTATATTTTTTAAGAAGTGGCCAAAACTGGTACAGTACCTTAAAGTGGCCAAAAGTGGTGCATCCACCCTATTCAATTTTATTTTTAAGAGATAATCCTACAGTTCCTAAGTAGTTACCTATATCACAATATTATGCATAGAGTTTTATTTAATTGTATAATTTAATTAAAATACCTATCGATGCAATTGAGAAATTGTTTGTAGGTATTCCATACATAGATATACAGGCTGAGTCGTCTAAGACAGACCACCTGAATAACTTCTACAGCTTTTGAGATAAGAACAAATGTTTTTGAGACAAAAGTTGTTTGGTTTCGAGGGGCCCATTACGTGGTGGACAGAACTTTTTCTCAAATGGAAGGTACTTTGGAGATTAGAAGTTCGGCTTTATTTTTTTGAACTAAAATCATGTATTTTGGAAAGCCCTTCTCAAGGGCTTTCCAATAACCATAATTATTCAAGGTCATCCAGCTTTATTAACGAAATTAAACTGAAACTTAAGACTAAAATAATCTGCTACAACAGATGCTCAAAATGGTAACCAGCCACAGAAAGACACAGTCTGAAAGCTTTCACCCACTGACTGCGTTACGAGGTGAAGTGTTTGGTGGTTGATTGCAGCGCAAGCTCTTTATTTGCGTTCACCCATGTCTTCTTTAGTAGTGGATGCTTCATGACAAGCACCTTTATTTAATTTTCCCCTTAAAGAAATCCAATGGTTTTAATTCTGTTGATCGCTGTGGCAATTCTCGATGTTCAGATCGTCCACTCCAATGATTGAATTGGCTAATAAAGTTGAATGATCTTGAACGACTATTGAAAAGCTCTTCAAGTTGACCTTCAAATCTCCTAAGCTATGTAGGAGATTTGAGTAATGGGAACTAAACAACTTTTATCACAAAATTTTCTACCTATCTCAAAAGCTGTAGGAATTATTCAGGTGGCTTGCCTTAGGTGACTCACCCTGTGTATTGAAGTCTATATCCGTTATGTTGTACTTTACATGCAGGTATATCAAAACGTTCCTTTCGATCTTGTTTCGGTATTACTGGGAAACAAAATAATAATAGCAATCCTCATGGATACGAGGGAAATTGTTGGAAACGAAGTCTGAAATACAGTAAGGAGGGTGCAGGTACCGTTATTTGAATACCACCATAGATTCTCCTACCTCGTCTTACCGTACGCCTTACCTACGTATTATTCCCAGGGCGAGAGACGGTCGGAACGTTGCGTGCATAGAAACGAATGAAAGAAGCAGTAAAAGTGCAATTTGCCTGGCCGGCAATTGCAAAAATTTCACACTTTTAATTATCATTTCTCTGCACTGCACCGTCGTTATACAGTTGTAACCGATTAAGGGGTCTCCTTACTATGACGGCCTGAAAAGAAACGCGATATTTGGGATTATTTTTAAGAGAATCCCTTAAATTATATTAATTGAAAACTTTATGTCTGCATTTTTACCTATGTGGGCATCATTTTGAAAAAAAATATATTTAAAAAAAATGGTAGCTAAAACTTTAAATGTGTCACAATTAGCGGGCAATGTAACTCCAAAAATATTCAACCGATCGACTTGGCCTTGTGCACGGATATTTGTCAACATTTTCTTCACAGAACATAGCTATTGGTATAATGATATTGTTTGAATTTAAATATGATATTGTTTAAAGGCAAAATTTCGTTGGAAAAAGTGAACTTTTTTTCAAGATGTCGCCATTTCTTCAGTCTTGCATTTTTTAAGTTATGATTATAAACAATTTGTGCCTACACTCATAAACTAAATAAAAATTGTTCGATTTTCGGTTTCAGATGAAACCAAAAGACGACTACGTTGCCCGGAGTGGAACAATTGCGTCGCCAACGGACTGGGGCATAAGCCCTTATAACTTTGTTACTTGCCGCTCTTTTTTAATAAAATTTTTTCTTTGCCTACCTTAACCTGATAGTACAATATCCCGAAAGTTTCAGAAAAAGTTTCTTTAAAAAAGATTCTCGAATAATGCCTCGATTTTCAGCTAGTTACACCAGACTCCCCCCTTAACTGTTTGATTCACTATTCAGAAACTTTTACACCCCACGAGAAATATAAATGTTTCTCTTTCAATGATGGATACCCGACTCAATTATCAGTATCATCGTCTCTCGTGTCTAGGGATCTAAGTAGTATAGGGTAGACCGGGGGCAGTAGTAACACTTTGACTTTGGAATACGATTATGCAAAAACTATTAAAGTTACAACAAAAGTTTTTTATATGAAAATGTTACTTACTTATCTGACACTTATTGAGCCACAACAGATTCGCTGTTTGTTAAGTAATATCCAGGTTATTAATAAAAAATGAGAAGCGGACAAAGTGTTACAACCGTCCCCGACTCCGGGTCGGTTGTAACACTCCATGGGGTCGATAGTAACACAACTTTAATTTTACAAAATTAATATATTTATTAATTTTAAATTATAATAATGACTGCAAAAAGTAAAAATTGTAACCTATTATTCAGCATCACAATTGTGGCAAATATAAAACATGTTTTATTTTATTTTATTTTATTTCGTTCATATCATTGTAAGCATGTTCATATGCTTTTATATTTTTTGTGCCTTTATCAGTCTTCCTAATTCTTGTACGAGGCATTCTAAAATAAGTTTAATTCCGACTTTAAGTTGAAGGAATTATAAAATTTATTAGCTTATATAATAATAATAATGCTTACCTGAATTTTAAATTGAAGAAAATTAAACGGAGGAATCTATTGTTTGAGCGATTATTCGATCGTCAAGATTGGTTATAACCTTATAATTTGCGGTAAATGATGGTTAAACGTCAGAAAAGTTACATCTAAACGTTACAACCGACCCCAACTGTCGATGTTACAATCGTCCCCGACCATGCTTTTGGACTTGAATTACAAATTTTGACTAATGAGACCGTTAAAAATTCTAAGTGACGATCAGTATTACTTTAAAAAAGGTCAGATTAAAGATTAAACAAAAGGAATAGCACATACTTGCAAAGATAGTGTTTATATTACAATTTTAAGTCAGTAAGAAAAAGTTACTTTAGGGTATCGAAAAGTTATTTTCTTCGCTATACATGTCTATTGTGTATCTATACTGCTAGAACATGGATGTGTGTATTCCAAATGTCATTCTTCATCATATATTCAAAATTTGTGTTAATATCTATCATATGTTCTGAGATATTTAACGTGTTACAATCGACCTCCTGTTACTATTGCCCCCGGTCTACCCTACACAATTGCCTGAAGAGTTCGTTATTTCTTTATCGAAATTTTACGCAGTTCTATTTTACACCCTTTTCCATATTACTTGCCTTTACCCTACTCTACTTACTTCCGTAGAAAGTTGTATAATTTTCTAAATTTCCGAGTTGCTTAACTTCCCTTGTGAGATAATTGCACAGTAATACGATGGATCGATGAATTCCGAGATGGTGATCTGGACCATGAGAAAGCAGGATTTATAATCTCGTGAACAAGTTCTCTGGGTAATGGATAGAAGAATGCATTGCGATTTTACTCGCCAACTTTGTCAAGCACAAGATCGGATCATTAAATTCATACGCCGATTAAACGCACCATTTCGTGCAACTCGTTAGACGTACATGTAAATATCTTCTGATCGGGATCGATACGCCATGTCAACGTGACAGACATTCAACCAACATTATCGGTAGGAATATATTTTTCAACGTGCACGCTAGTTTGTAACACGAGCTTTCGAACTGGCATGGCGTGAGACATACATTTCGTACATATATTATATTGTTTGAGCATTATACGTATAACATAACTTACGAAAATTATTAGAATTTAAATTTTTGTTCCATAGTTATATAAATGAGTGTCGTTATAGGTGTTATTATACCTATAACCTATTTAGTTAAAAGCAATTTATAAAATACCAATATGACACACATTCCATTTGCTTATTTATTTTGATAATTCGAAATATTTGCTCAAGTATAACTAAATAACACTTGTCAAAGTTTTACTCTGATAGAAAATATATATCATTAAAAAATTGATCGAATATGTCATTTTACTTTCTGTAAATATTTTAGATTCACGACGGAGAATTGGGAGGACAAAAAACAGGAGAGCGAAGGATCCTAAGATATTAGATGACAAGAATTTAAAGAAGAATAATAAATCGATCTTTTTGATCAGATAATGTATTCATACCCACGTTTGCAGCGGCGTTTTCTTAGAAAACAGATTTCAATGATAAAATCTGCACGAAACGCGAAATGGTTTTTCCCGCGAGATGAGAAACATTGTAAAAACGGAGGTGGAGTAATTAATTTTATTCGACAACATTCAATGTGCGTAACATTTAATTTTCAGAGTCTCTTTACTGGGGTTTCATTATTTATTTTGTAGCATTCGTAACGCTTGAAGCTATCGTATAAATAAATTCAAATTGCAAGTTGCAGAATATGCGCGAGTTAACGAGTATTTAGCCGGCGAAGGTTGACGAAGAGCGGAACTTGGAAAACTCCAAAGAACTTGCTCTTTGAAAGAACCAGCTGTAAACAAGCTAAAAAAATGCGCAAATCTTTCATATCCGGTACGCGTTTGAGAATACTGAAAGGGAATCCTTTTCCTTCTATTGCATTTAACAAGTTTGTAAGGCTGGAGGGACTTGACGTTTGCAGGTGCCCAAGAAAGGAAAAAAGGGGGACAGACGTAGGCGGAATGTGCTGGCCGAAGGAAAAGAAATTACTATCTTGCCTTGCTGGCAAATCATCGCCTGGGTGAACGAAGAACGGGAGGATAATGATATATCAAATGGCGACATACCTATAGCGAGTGGAATGGCGTTAACGTGTATAGGTGCCACAAGAAATATGCGGGAAGGGACAATTGCCGCAATTAGCTGTAATGTAATACGTATAATGTCGTAGAACAGAATTCAACCACGTACTAAAATAATTCCAGCGTATCGCGCTTAACAAATTTGATGTACCATAGCTATTACTATTTTACTACGATATTTGAAAAATTTGTTACTTTTTATGAATCAAAATCCAGTAAATTGACATTAAATTTCAGACTTCAAATTTCGACTAGAAACAGCAGAATAAGTATGTAACATTTAATACAGAAATAAAAGTTTTTATTTCACTATGAAATTGGTCAATTATTGAGAAAATGAAGTTAATAATTTGTTAACACTTATTATAGAAAAAGTAAGAACACTTTCAGGTGTTTCATATAATATACAAATAGAAATTATTACTTAAATTCCTACGATGCAAAATTTCAAGAACTAAATGCCTTGCTAAATGCGTGTTTACTTAAAGTAATAGTTAATCGCTGATTCTGAAATTATACAGAATGTGTCATTGACAGGACAATAAGCAAAAATGCTGTACCAAATGGGGTAACTTCGACTACAAAACTAGATTTTAAAACAAATTCCTCCAGCACCTACCGTAGAACAGGTGTTATTCTCAGACACAGTGTCTTGGATAGCTTTAATTGCCTACTTCAAGATGCACTCCGCCTGAGAATACATTAGATGCTAGAAGAATTCGTTTTAAAATCTAGTTTCGTGGTCAAAGTTGCTTCATTTGACTTCTGATGTATGGAGAATTAAAGAGATCGCTTAAAGTCTAAAGTACTTACATATGTGTACCAGTAGATGTTTTGTCATTGGTCTTGTTACTCTCTCAATACCTGTAGGTGTTATTTGGATTTGAAGCTTGATCCACCAACTAGATATTACAAAACTTGATACAACTCATAGTGAAAATCAAATATGACATGTTTATATGAACTTTTTGTTGGTTCTGTTGAACTAGTGAAAGTTTATTGATACAGAAGAGCGTCAATTATCCTCACCTCGATTAACCAAACCAGTGCTGCATCATCGTTATCCTCACCACTCCTTCGAACGAACCAGTGTAGCGGTACCGATTGATTGATTGACTTTTGCGTAATATAAATTAACGCAGTAGTACTCTTGTATTTAATAAGTAAATATATGTGTAACTCCTACGTTCATTTAAAACTGCTAATGAATATAGCATTGTAATTTTCAACTCCTTTGCTCGTTGTATTCCTTTGACTATCACAGTCAGTGCACAAATTAAATATGTATCGATATAGAGAACATGATCTCTAATCAGGATATTTACTTCATGTATAGATTTGTTTTCACATGGTAATAAAGAACACGTAAGATAATCTGCCTCGTGCATGTCCTACTCTGTGGCTGTTATTTATCCACAGCAAGTATTTTGACGCACAGTGTGACGTGTCTGATCGATTGCAATTTCACTCATCGGACAAACGTTCCGTATGGCCGGTTAAGTAGGTATGTATGTACGTTTATTCTCCGGTGCCAAGGCCGTGGCGATCGCGAAGAAGAGGCACAAGAAAAAGAGGCAAAAAGGAAGTGCTGCTATCGGTAGAAAGAGAGAGTGAAAGTGGTTGTGTTACTTTGACGACTTTTCTTGCGGTGAAAACAAGCCAAGGTTACAACGCTTTGTTGCATCGTCCGTGAGCTCCAATTTCTTGTGCAATTCTGCCTGCCGAATCGCTACTAGTCTAGCTCAACGTAATTTCGCTGTATGGTGCAATTATGCTGCGACTTCTTTTTAAAATCTTAAATTGTTCTGAATTAAAGTTCTCTGTTTCCTCTTGAAAATTACGCGGCTCTGTGACTTTGCCCAGACCTGCATTTCTACTCAGCCCAAAGAGCACAGCTTTTTAATTGAGCAAAAGTTTACCCAGTAAAGTGAGGGTAAGTTTTGTTGAAATATTTGTTGGTGAGGCTAATGTGCAGGTTAGAAAGTCTAAATTAATTTGGAACACCATATGCTCCTTTAAACTTACAAGGAGAGGTTCCCAGCTGTCCGCCTCCGATTGCTTTGAATTTTGGAAACATTTTAGGGGACCGAAAAATAAGAAATACGTGTTTTTTTTTATTTTGGCCTGCTTAAATGTTTAGGGAGTGAAACCACTCCCCAAAATTTATAAGAAAGGTGCTCGCCTTCGACTGCTTTGAATTTTGGATATGTTTTAGAGGGCTAAAAAATAAGTACGTGTAAAAATTAAAAGTAGACCGAATTATATCGTATTTATACTCGTTTTCATCAGGAAAACGTCACCAATCCATTGGTAAAACTCTCGCGAAGATCTATGAAAATTATGAAAATTATAATTTTCTCTCGTGGAAGTCTCATCTGGCACGCCAGTTTTATTACTCTTAGCTGTCGGTACAGCGGCTTCCCGTGGGAGAAGGGTTGCTCACGTCGAGTAAGCAAACAGCGGTAGGGATAGTTCGCACGCATAGGCAGAAGAACCGCAGAACGCATGCATGCGGGGACTGTAATACAGTTCGTGGTAGTTAGTCTTAGAAAATCGTATCAAATATTTAAATGCATAGTGAATATGGAAAAATCCATAAGGCAGGTATTTTCCGGAAAACAGTTTACAGCTAAAGAAATTTACGGTTATAGCTTCATCGCATTTCAAATTTATCTTATTGTTGGAATTTAATTTGTCACAGACGAGAAATACTATTTAATTATTGGAAATTCTAAGATAGTATAAATTTAAGTGCACCGTGGTTTGCTTTAGCTTTATCTGTCGCGTAGATCTTTCGTTGAAATAACATATGGTAGTAGTAGGCTGTACGTAAAAGCATGCTCACCAATGGCAGAACAAACTGGGAAACCGAGTCGCAGAGAATCATATGTTTTTGCCTCTAGACATGTATACGAAGCCAAAAGCTGACGAGAATAACGAGAAGAACGTTTATCGCCTCGATTCGTCACCGCCGGAGCACATGCTGAAGAAATTAAAATTTTTTGCCCATTTCCTCGAACGAACGACCAGCCACCATCCGTAGCAGGCCGCTATGGAATACCTTATACCAGTAAAAAATGAAAATAAAAACCAGAAAATGAAGCAACGTCTGACGCCATCTACGGGCGATGCTTTCAGAATTCATTAATGAAAATTTCACTCGCCGGCATCTCCATCAGCGATCAACATTTCCGTGCTGGTCCTTTCTTACTATTAAAAACATTCTGCTTTTTGTGTAATTTCTACTTCTCGCCGGTTGTGTAATGCCTGATAGTTTAGGGTAACCCACAATTTTGTGAACGTGTTTACCTGTTCATTATTTCTTTGTTTAATTTAAATTGCATAGGTATATTAATTCACATTATAGATAACTACTTTTATGTAAAAGAATTAATGTCTTAGTTTACAATTAACCAACATTGCTTGTCTTCTATGTCATACCGCAATAGTTTTAATTTTAAAGAAATTTTCATATGAATGTCACTTATCACTGTGATATTTATCTATATCTAACACAGATGTACTCGTAATAAATATATAACACTAAACGTTACGACAATATTTTAATTCTAAGAAGAGTGTACAAGCAAAACTGATTTCACTGTGACGTTTCACTTTAAAATAGCACGAAACTTCTGTGTCACGAATACACCGTTTATTTGATGAGCATACAGCACGAAACAATAAACCGCGGTTTTCCCGTGGAATTGAAATTGACGTATTTCCGGGCCGAAAACAATTGTCGAATCACGCCTTAACCATCGATGTACTTCCGTTCTTCAATTACTCAATCACCGGACATCAACGAGAGACGCAAATACGAGACTGTTGTTGAGAACGGTGAAATTTTCATCGTTCGGAGCGCGTGTCGTGTTCATAATATACACAGCAACATTTACAACGAATCATAGCATAGCTGTGTGTCAAATTTACGAATTGCCACTCGAGACCACTCGGTACGTATTTTCTAATTATTATTCGCAATTTAAGAGACAATAATTTTCAAGATCTTTCAGTCGATTCATCACGATATATGTAGATACGTCTCACCTCGTGTGTGTGCCGCAGTAGTTGTCAAACGGGCCGGTATATCTTCAATGTGAAAGGTTTGAAGGTTAGGTTTTCGCCGGTTCGAATAGAGTAGCGTTGTTTTCCTTTCATTCACGTATTGCTGTTTCACTGTGTTACAAGTTACACCGTAGCAATTGTTTGACAAATCAATCGGTGATTGTACACGCGTATAATATTCACTGTAATTGTAAACCGGAATATCAGATCCTTCACTCTTTCGTGCTATATGAGACTCGACATTACGCGCGCACTCTCGTGGCTGGTTCGTGTAACTTGGCTGCTTCTCGGCCAGGTACGTGCCCTCAAGAATAGCAAGCCACAGTTCAAAGACAAAATCTACTGTTACGATTCAAGGAATGCTTAACACAGCATTTCTAAATTGTATACGTACGCATTCTCACTTTCATTATTTTTTTAATCATTGATAACGAATTTATAACATGATGGTGTCTTATACAGGGTATCCCATCTAAATCGATTCACAGGCGACATCTTCGAAGCTATTGGCGATATTAAATTCGTTTTATACAGTAGTTGAATAGTTTAGTCCAGTTGGAGGTCTAATGGAGGTATGTGTTTCAAATTCAGGCTTTTAAATGGAATCGTGTACTTTGTAATGCATTTGTTGACGCAGTTTTTCGTTCGTCATAAAAAAAGTATTAACGTCTACGTGCTCTGACTTTAAATTAATGACTTTTTGACACAAATACTAAGTTTGATCTAGAACACTTTACGACATAATTAATATTTTCGAAGATAGGTATTCGTGTGGAAAATTTAAATGAGATATCTTCATGTACAACCTATGAAACAATTATCCAGACGATCACGTAATTGTCTTGAAAGCAACATTTACAAAAACATAAGCGAAAATTCTAACCATAAAATTAAGAGAAACAGCCTATTGAGAGTTTACATTTCCTTTGTTTAAAAACCATATTGAAAGAACATACCTAACCTGCAGTATCTGCAGTAAGTGTTATATCGAGCTGAGGAATTTTTTTGAATGAATAAATATTAATGGCGATTAACAGATTTAAGGCCGATTTAAATTCGGAGTAATTTAAATTGCGTTGAACAGATCTCAATTTAATTAACAACTAACGACTACAAACAACTAAAAATTTTAAACTCTTGAGTTAATTATAAATTACACTTAAAAGTAAGTTACTTTTACCTGCAATTTAAGAAACTAGAACTTGCAATTAATTTAATTCTTTGTATTATTTATCTTCAAATGTGAATTAGATTTCCAATATAACTCAAAATATTTATTAAATGAAAAGAATTTATTACACTACAAAAACTAATCGTCGTTTATTACACAATTAAAATTGATGGTTAAAAATTGCCGTTTGACACTTTCAGGTACAACAGAAGATTAAATTTCTATTAGTATTATTTTGATTCATTTACGTTAGAATTGTTAGAATTAAAAACAATTGCAATTGAGTGGAATTGATTTCCTTTTACTTAGATTAATTGTTTGTTTCCTTCTTGATTCTGTCATGTTAGTGTTTAAAAACTCGCGCCGAACGAGAGAGCATGGTCGCGGGTCAGACGAGTGCGTGATTGGATGCGTGGGACAGAGTGATTGATCGATATGAACGAGAAAGTGTGCAGGGCGTGCGAACGAGCGGGTGTACCTATAACGAGCGAGTGAGTAAGCAACGAAATACAGTTTAATTGAAATAAGTCTCCAAATTTTATTTTCTTAATAAATTCGTCACATTTGATTAATTCTAAACTGTATGTAATCCAGAATATTATAAAATGTAGCTAACTTCGTAAATATTACATGCCAGCTTGTGGTATTCTCACATTTCACACGTGTACCACAAGGCTCAATGTTTTTTCAAAAACTCTCGACCCAATGCTTTTCAAAAACCCTCGGTCCTCGGATAGACGCACTTTCAAAAGTTATTCGAGCAGAAAATAAATATCCAAAGAAGGTATACATAAAGATGCAAACCTTATTGGACGAATAAACGGACGGAATAAAAAAACTCTCTATCATTATTCGTTAATTAAATTCCCATCGGATAAATTCATTTATTCGTCACTGGTCGCATAAGGGTAACTCGGATTATCTTTACTCGATGAATATGAATGACATTTTTTATCTCTTATTCGTTATTCAACTTTTATATTTGGATAAAAATTATTAGAAGTAAAATTCTGTTCGTCTCTGACAAAGACCTGCAAATACTTTGTTCCCGAGTTACTGTCTAGTAAAGTTGTTTGGGTACTCGAATATTCGAGCAGCTTGAAATTTGAACCGAGCCGGGACTCGGGTTTCGAGCCAAGTCGGGTAGGTACCCGTAAAAACCGAGCGGCACAAAATATCCGGGGAGCCCGAATTTCTTCGGGCGGCTTGAGAAATGCGGGTACCTAGTTCGAATTTTTTCGGTCGACTCGGAAGAACCAGGTAGCCCGAACTATTTCGAATGCCTCGGAAGAACCGGGTAGCCCGAATTGTTTCGGGTGGCTCGGAAAATTCGAGCGCCTCGAATGTGGTTCCAGCACTCTGACTATGTCGAGTAGGTGAAATATTTCGAACGGTAGGAATGTTTAGAATATTTTAAGAAATACTTTGCTGCTGGGATATAAATGATGGTTATCCATAATGTGAAGAATTAAAATGTAAAGGTAAATACAAATATTCCGTAACAGTTGAAAATAATTAATTAATTCAAATCTGTGTTTTATTTTCGTTTTTGTCGCGTTCTTTTTGATTTAAATTTCATTTCAACCGTTTTCTTTGTTTTTTAATAAATAAATAAAGAAATAATCGCGGTCTGCTTGTAAACGTTTGAATATGTGCATCTCGCGTAATTCATTTTTGACAATTCATTATTTTGTATTAATTAATGTAACATCATAAGTTTAATTTCATATGTAGTAGCCCAATCATTTCGAACGGAGTGTTATGTATTTATGTAAACACGATTCTACCCCGTTCGAACGTGATAGTGTAGCGTAAACAAGGTTCGTTAGGTACCAGATAACAATACGAATGATATTATTAGTTTGCAATTAGTCCTCGTATTATAATACATTGTTATTGTAACACTGTAATGACAGAGGTCTATTTCGCGTACGAGCGGAGTACGAATGGGAGTAGCAGATGTATGTAGAAAGAAAGAAGTCTAGCCTCTTTATCAGGATACGTTTCCACGTTGCATTGCCCACACGAGAAATAAATGTTCGTGGGCATTAATAGGTATCTTGTAAAGATAAGATTATTTCTGTTATTGAAGGACCTTCTTGCAACGACACATTTCAATTTTCTTCGGGGCACCCTCCAGAATAGTTCCAAATAAATAAAAACAAATCCGTGTATAATAGTTTAAGTATGTTTGTAAATAATAAACAAATTCATTTCTCACACACATTTCGTTTTGTTTGTTTTTTGGCTTAGGTGTTCGCGATTACCCCACTCTCCCCTACGCGAGTGCAACGAGACCTTAAGTGGAATTTCGTTGCTCACTGCAGATCGATCTCCTACTGTGGAATGCAAAACCTCCCACGCCAAAAGAAGCAATAACTGGATGAAACGGTGCGATGGATGCAACCGGGAAAGCCCGTATTTTTTTTGCGACTGGCTACAATATTACGCTGTCCTGAAAGGAAGGCAAATGCACACGTGCAGTTTCCAAGGCATAGGTGAGTTCTAAATTTCCTACAAACATTGAAATCTATGAACGTGAAAAATCTATATTCATAATATTTATCAAATTATATTACTCTCATGATATCGAACGGAGAGTTTTTTCCATCGTTTCATCGATTCTAATTGCTACTTCTTTTTACTTTGCTTTCAAAGAAAAACAGTTGTTCAATTTATAACACTAATAAATAGTGTATCTTACTTTAGAACTTGTACTGTCGGTAACTCAAATTATATTTTCATCTACATAATTCCTAGAGAAGTGTAGTGTTTTCTGTATTAAGGATAAATAATGCATTATATAACATTACAAATAACCTACTCTGTAAATGTTCGATGTCATCCGAGTATTATATTACATGATTATAACCGATACAACTAAATTTTTGCAAAGAACGTGAAATTTTAATTTTGACAAACTTGGTATAAATTGGGGGTATGTAGAATAAAAAAAAGTATCAATGTATACTTTTTTCTGTGATCTATTACTTATCCTATGATAAAAGGAGATTTAGATGAGAACAAAGAAACGATTGATAAATAAGAAAAAAATTGTGTTTGGATATTTGCATAAATTTTCATTGTGTTTAAAAAAAATGAGATTTTATCGAGAAATAAAGACCCTCAGCGCTTCTTAAGAATAATGATGAAACGCTGCTTTATTGCACGAATAAAGAAAATGAATTAATAATAAATTGAAATATGTACATACAAAATTTTTTATTCTGTTTTTGATATCTTCAAAGGAAACTTTTTGCAATAGGTACCTATGTACAATGTTAAGTAATATTAATTTATTGAATATCACGGAGCCAATTGTTCCCTTTCAAGGCCTCTTTGTCAAGATTACGACAATTTAACGGTTGATCGAGTCGGCCAAGATACCTGCACTTTCTACACCCGGTTTCTACATTACGTATACGCATATTTCCATGTGGAATTACGTAGCGATCGATGTTAAAAATTTATCGAATATTAGCATAGTAAATAAGATTTTTATATAGTTCTGTGTATGTAGACTCGAGAACTTTATGCATACTGCAATATTTAGCGATCTATCATCAGAATTATCCTAGAAATATATTGTGTTCCAACTTCTGGTTACCTTACAATTATAATAGACACCTATTAACATTAACATACTAAACTGGAACGTACAAAGAACATAGATGTTCGATTGCATACGTAATCGTATTTTTACGAATGTGATTGTTGAAATATATAATCGGGTAATGGGTAATAATATCCCCCCCAAGACGAATTAGATACACTTTTAATTGCAAAATTATTGGAGGAAACATATAGTCGTAGAATCAATGCGTTGATGAAGTATTTATTAAACCCACTATAACGTTTACAATTTTATTACATCCAGAGCCAGAAAATTACATTAAAAAATCCGTATAAACGAAATGTAAACGACAGATTCCGGTTCTAGATTAATTGAGGCATCGAGAGCTAAAACGGGTAACTCACATGGGAAAAAAAATCCTATTTTATATATTATTGATTGCTACTAAATCAAATTTGCAAATAACGTGGGTTAGTCAATTTTAGTTCTCAATGTTACGCATTTATTGGATTATTCTTTACACTTGAACAACTTTATATAAAACTGAGTAACTCATATAAATCAACCTAACTCAGTAGTAACCTGGGCCATGAAATTTCTAAAAGCCAAGTTATTTGGTAATTTCGTTATTTTCGAAATGAGTAGCATTCTCGACATTCACACTATGGAATACAATGCGGGTAACCGTGTACTACAAAGTGAAACGATATTTCATAATACGTGTACGTAGTCTCGAGTAGTGTTGGTGCGGCACATAACAAACGGGTTTTCCTTTCGCGCTCGGCGAGAGTAAGAGTAATCCTGCAACTTTCATTTGCACTCGTTCGGCCTCGTGATGTCATAAATACAACTCTGTATCGTAATCCGAATCTGTGTTCTCGCGGTGAAAGGTTCTGTTCGAGAAAAGAGGTTAATACCGCGGCATACGAAAATGAAAGCTGAAAGCCCATCGGTACGAGAGACGATATTACTGTTTCTCTGTTCAACCCATGAATTGATTGCAAATATGTAAAATATTTCTTTCACCTGAAATTGTTAGGTAGTACAGGGTAATACCGAAGAAATGATAAGTATTTATGCATTCAAATTATATTGATGATACAGACTTTCGTTATTTAACATTTGCCTTGGTAATTAGGCACATGTAGAGAGGAAACCATTCATGAAACGGGGGAAAGGGGTCACATTTTCATAATATTTTACACAGAGGATGGTTTCAGAATATTAACGGAATGTAATAGTTGTTTACAACAAATTTTTTATTAATTTGAATAAAAGTAATTAATCAATTTTGAACGAAGGGAAAAGCAAAGAACAATTCAGTTATATATTTTGAAATGTATTTAATAATATTAATCATGAAGTCAGAAATGTATTCGGTTTTGAGAAATTTATTTAAATATTTTATTTCTCTATCTTGGCATTGTTGCAGACATATTAGTGCCAGTAGATATGTAGATATTTATATATTTATATTAATTGTTCTGCCACTTGAAAGCTAGAATAAAGTCTTGTTATTTTATGTATTTTTATCCTCTTCTACCTGCTCAAAAATCAACGTTCAGTGCAATAGCTTTTCAATTCAATTTTCCACTTTAATATTGAACGAATTTATTCGGTTTTCATGGTTATTGTATTATAGATTTTTTTTCACTTAAACATAAAAAGTGCTAAGGATTAATAGGAATCGTTCAGGATGACTATTATTTGATTTCTTTATATTTGTCCATTATGTACATCGGAACCTAAAAAATAAAATATTTAAGAAATCTATATTTTTCTAAAAAACATGAAATCAAAGATGGATAAAAATATATTTATAGAGCAAGAAATAATAAAAGCACGTGTGAAAATGACTTTAAAAACTCATATATAGGTATATATATATATATGAATTAATCAATATTTCTTGGGGTGGCGATATTAGGTACACTTTTTTCAGGACTCGATTTTTGCATGTCTAACGTTTGTTAAGTCCTAATTAAAAATTTGTAGGTTTCAACGATTCTAACTTATGCTACATGAAAGATGAATAATTTCTCTTTACTTTGAAACGAACTGCATGCAAAAATATTAAATTTTTATTCAATTGACAACGATTTAACTTTTGCCTGGCAATATTCGGTACAGTCACCCTATATTGTATACCCAATATCTCTACTGTCTACATCTACAGTCTACACTTCTACAGGAACATCCTAAGCTCCTAGTCGTAAAATTCTAATTGAAAGATCGCAGATGTCAGTAATGTATCGAAACTCAGTTTCTCCTCAACAGTACATTCACCATGGTGTAACTTACAGTCTGGTTTAATAATTTCCTCGATAGAAGCGTACCAGTGTATCGTGTGGCGTACTAGCTACGTAAGAGACCGGAAGTCGTTTGGTACCTACGGAAAATTTCTATCCCCGGAAACTCCAAAGGTGAAACGACTATGTAATAAGGATCGAGGAAACACTACTACATCTACACTTGAATACACTCTGAGAATTTCTTCCTCTTTAAATGTAATTAGCATTCTGCGACTTGGGTTTGCTCTTTCAAATCAATTTCTATTCCGCCACGATAAATTATCGTGTTTGGAAAATGTGTTTTACTGAAACTAAGGTACTCCCTTCATTGGAGGATTAAAACAGTAATGAGAAAGACTTTAAGTAAAACAGATTTTGTACTAAAAAAATAAAAAAACAGTAGATATCCTGTTCTTCTTTGAGCATCGTGAATATTGATATTAAATGTAAATATTTTTGTACATAGGTATTTACTTTTAGTTTGTTGGTAAATATTTTCTTCTACAGACTTCCTGAAATGTTTAGCCAAGCGTTACTGACGCTGATCGTACTAAGAAGATAACATTCTGTAGTCCAGTTTTCCCATGTTATGAACA
Organism: Andrena flavipes; assembly: GCA_963971345.1. Lineage (NCBI taxonomy): Eukaryota > Metazoa > Arthropoda > Insecta > Hymenoptera > Andrenidae > Andrena > Andrena flavipes. The sequence continues at coordinate 13,376,679 of OZ020480.1, forward strand.
TTGATATTTATAGATTGATGACAGTACTTTATATTCTTCCATTAGAAAATATTTGAAATAGATTGTATATCAGAGATTACTTAGTCATTGTTACTTGAAAAATTCGCAACCGTATTGTGGGAGGTGCTATCACGTAATTTCGAATATGTAAATAAATCAATGGGACTTGGCAAAAGTGTCCACTTCAAACACTTTCTCTGACGTAAATATTTTTGTATTTTTTTTATTAGCATTTCAAGCCATAGGGCTTACATCTGCGTTGCAATGAGAGTAATCACTTGGGAGTAATGAATTCTTATACAACATTTAGATCAATTCGATGTGTACATACATAGGTGGAGTGTAACTTATGTTTTCATTGTAAATAAAAATATGCCTACTAGCTGGTGTGTTTTGGTTGATAATGAGACTCTCTATTTGCAAGGTAGTTGGCATTTGAGATCAATCAGTTTCTCGATTAAGACCTCTCTCTGCCTATTGTACAGGGAGCACTGCCATAATATGTGGTTCAAATCTTCTAGTCCTTGTGTGCATTCACATACCTACTGGATTGACGTTAATAAATATTCTAGTAACAGAGGCTGCCAGACTGTAGTGATCGGCTCTACATCTATTAAACGTGACTATAAATTTGCGAGAAGAGTTACATTTCGCGAACCATGGTACAGAGGACGGGCTGAAAAACAATTGAAAGTATTTTTTACCTTCAACTAAACTTTAGTTCAGAAAGTAGACGATGACTTTCGGCTTTTGATATCATTTTAAAGTGGGAAAACGAATCGGAAAACAGTATGTAAAGAGATTCAGGCTGTATACCCCTAGCCGCACTTTTAGTAAGACGGTCTGCCGCCTCGTTATTAATTATCCCAATATGTGAAGGGATCCAAACGAACTATAATAGTGACTCGGTATTATTTGCCACAATTTCTCTGTGCATTTTTTTAATATCTAAGGTATAATTATTAATTGTGACACTTATTTTCATGGTTTGCAAACTTTGTAGACCACTCAGAGAATTGAAAAAGATGAGAAAGTTATGGTTAAGGTTCTGTCTGGAAATATTTATGGCATGAAAGAGGGCAATACTTTCAGCTGTATAAACGGAGGCATCCTTTACAATCGTCCTTTTTATTTCTATGTTAAGAGCTGGACAAATACAGGCCGAGCCCACATAGGAGTCAGTAATTTTACTGCCGTCTGTGTATATGGCATGTGCGCCTGACGTACATATGTATTACGTACCTACGTTTTTGCAGAAGTTTATTTCATCTATAGGATTATATGTATAGTATGTATCTAGACTCCAGACCCAGAATCCAGTTTATAATATAACGACATATTACATGTTTCCGAAAGAGTGGAAAATTTGATACGGGAAACATGGAAAATTCTATTTTTTAAAAAAGTGGACTTAATATACTCTGGCTCTGGGGGTCCGGATATATTTATTAATTTCAACTCTGCAGCCACAAAATGGACTTGGTTTACAAATTTAAATTTTTGTCATAGTCTCCATTACCTGCACACTTTTATTCACTTCTATCTCATTCACCCCCGCAAGAAGTTACATTAAACTCTACATATTCCCTTGCAATACTCATCCTCTCCGTTCCTTTTTCATATTTTTCTTCCGTTTTCTTACTAACTTATTGATAGTATAGGGTAAAGGACCCAGTTACTGTCACCTTAAGCAGTTTTACGTAAAATAACGAATAAATCTTATAAAATGAAGCATAACTAAAATTTAGCATATAATTCAAACTGTTATTTATACGATACTATTTATACGAGCTCGAAATATATCTGGAAGACGAGAAGCAACCGGTGGTTGTGATGGAGGTGACAAGCGGCTATCCTCGACCTTCCAACCCTTTGAGCATGACAGAATTTATGCCTCAATGTCGTTGTGAAATGTCCCCACCGTTATACCGAAATTTCTGCCAGCCGGCGTAATGAATGATCCAGTGAAGCAGAAATGCACATCGAGTACGTTTCATTCATTAAAATATTTTTACGTCGATGAATTTCGCACGTGCCACCTCTGAATGCGGCAGAGCCTCGGATATCCAATTGAGTGACACATGAATCTACTAATTAAATTTATTAAATGATTGGAAATCACATAAAGTGCTATTTATTAGACACGAAGTAATATTGCAACATATTATTCTGCTTCTTCTTCTTTTATTATCGTATATAGTTCGATGATATTCAACAATTCAACAATTATTGTTTAGTTTATGAGTACACGCACAAATCGTGTAAATTGATAAATTAAAAGATGCAAAATTGAACAAATGACGGCCTCTTAAAAAGAAAGTTCACTTTTTCCAACGAAATTTTGCCTTTAAACAATATCATATTTAAATTTAAACAATATGATTATATCAATAGCTATGTTGTGTGAAGAAAATGTTCACAAATATCCGTGGACAAGGCCAAGTCGATCGGTTGAATATTTTCAGAGTTACATTGCCCGCCAATCGTAAAACTGTCGTTTCGAGAATAACACATTTAAAGTTTTCTGGTAACTTGGTGTTCCGTAGCAAAACCGGCTATATCCGCTTTAATTTATGCAAAAAAAAATCGGTTTCTTCGCCCCGCTACGCCAGGATCCCCCCTTAAGTGTTATTACATTAACCAGTGAATTATGTCAAGAGTCTGGGAAGAAAGTACATACATAAGTACCTTCAGATACGATACGGCGAGTGTTGAAAGAAAGTGGATGCAACGGCAGAGTGGCTCGCAGGAAACCGTACGGATAAACGAGGTGAATCGAAGAGGAAGATTAATTTCCGCTGCAGAATTTGTTTATAAGGATCAAACATGGTGGAATAGTGTAATATTCGCTGACGAAAGCAAATTCAAATTTTTATAAAGCCAATGAAGAATTTAGAATCAGGAATCTGAAATCAACAATGAAGCACTACAGTGGAAGTTTAATAGTTTGAAGCTGTATCTCGGCTGCAAGAGCCGGTACTCATCGGCGGCATCTTATTGTTAAATGAAAATATATATTTGAATATGTTAAAAAAAAGCTTAATAAAATGTGCCACTGATATGAACATACAAGAAACTTTTAAATTTTATCAAGACGACGATCCAGAACATAAAACGAGAATAATAGCAGGAATAATTTATTACACAGTTGCTCTAAGGTATTCATTATTCTCCGCAGAATACTTAACTCCAATAAGATAAAAAATAAATAAAACAACGATTATTGCACTGGGTTGCCTAAGAAAATTTAGTTCCAATATTTAGTCCGAATATTTTTATGACGCAAGAATTATATATGTTGATTTAAATTATCAATTGTTATAAAATAAAACGTGTACATTAAGAACATAAAATTTGTGTTTCTGCTAATTACAGTAAGAGCTTTAACATATTAAAGAGCAATCAATTCATTAACGCTGTTATGAACAAATAAATAGAGCAATAATCTCTGACGTACCGTGGTGTCGGAATATTAATGTGAGTCATGTAGGGTATGTAAGTATCTACATGTATACACAATGTGTTCAACATGCCGTACCTCATGTTCAATACACTTCTGAATACATAATCTAATAATGAATGCCTTGTTGCTTCAAATACATTAACATTCTGATTCATTGTCGAGCGTGCAGCTATAATTCCTTCTCGTATGTTTTCCGATGTTATTGAATCATCTACATTCTCATTATTTATTTACAATTTTGTTAAATCTGCACTTTCTCGAGTTATGTTAAGCACTGAAATATGTTTATTCAAACTTTGAAAGTTTAAATCCTTCTCGAACACTTTTTACTTATAAAGGCGATACAAAATTGTAATTTTTATTTTCCAGGACTATTTTATTTTTTTAACATTTTCTGGGGGCGGAGGCATATACCGAGATATGTCAAAAAGATCGATTTTTTGCATATTTTCAGTGTTTGATATGTCATGAATGTTTCCCGAAAATTTGGGACCGAAATTCGCAAAAAGTAACGATCTTTCCCTTTTATTCTATCGAGCTCAAATTTCACACAAATTTTCTTTTATTATTTGGAACTATTCTAAGGTGTGTCGCGAGGAAAATCTTGAAAAAAAATTCACCATGAGTAAATAAGAGTCACCCTAGTACCTACTTTAATCTTTATTCTTTAATGTGTAGATTCAGGAAACGAGCAAAATGTTATGTGAATATATTATATTACAATCCTAACAGTTGTTATGTATCTTTAGTTAATGCAGTATATGTTAATGTATAATGCAGTATATGTATATGTACATAGAAGACATGAAATCTTTTATCGTATATCGGCTGCTATCTTGATAGAGATGTGTCAACTTCAACAGTCTGGCATACCTAGGATCAAGGACTAATATATCAGCACTGTATCTGGGCCAAGTAAAACTAGTTATGGAAAAGCCTTGCTCCATCGTGGCCACTTTTCTTTCGGAAGATGACCAAACTGGTTTTAACCTTGTCAGGGATCTACCCTTGATTTAGATCCGCAATCTAACGTTAATTCCGGATTGCGTTCTTGCCAAAGCAATGTGGCATGCTGCAATCCATAAATGTACAGGGAGATCGAACAGCATTTGAAAACGTTGCAAAAAATAGAAACTTAATGATACTCACCCTTCCAAGTGAATTTATTATTTCAGACATAATATTGGAATGTCGAGCAGAGTGATCTGGATAATAATTAGTTTTCTTTTATTGTGATCTCAATTGTATTGCTATTTCAAGAGAATGGTCGGTATAAATAATTTAATTTTTTTATGATTATTATGTTTATCTAATAGTTACGAGAATTACAAGTTATGCAATAGTTATGAGAATGAGATTAAAAAGTTGTCGAGAGAATTGAGAGGTTATTTTTCGTGTTTCTTGTATCTACGTTGCTTATACAATGGGATAATTATGCGCATTAAATTAATGTTTATATCATGTCACGTGTTCAAAAGGCGTGTAACGTTTCATAAAACCTTATATAGAGGTTGTTACTACACTGATGATAAAACACAAAATGGATAAAGGAAGAAAATTGTTTCATTGAGTAAATTTCCGCGAAAGTCAATTTTGAAAATTTGTCGTTCTTGAGTAAAGAGCATGATATGGTTATTGAATAAAATCGGTCCCTGTGGAAAAATAAGTTAAAATTGCAGGAAGGGGTTTGTTCGAACGAGGTTGTCTCTTCAATCAGTTTTAAATACAAAGTTGATACTTATAATCAGTCCAGTGCATGCGTAGTCAATGAATTTTTGAAATCCTCTTCCCGGAAGGATTAAGAACAGCTTAATTATATAGGCTCGATCCAATTTCAGTTACGAGTTTATTGCATATAATTAGCATAGAGAGTGTCTGTACATCTATTCACTTTTACTACTAATAACAACCTGTCTGAACAACAAGTTTGGCTACCTTGTTAAGAAAAAGTAATGGCAAAGCACTTTTTGCTGTATATTATCAATGTCATACACTGTATTATTAGTAAATATTAGTAATATTCTATGAAGTATATACACTACATGCGAATATGAATAAGTATGTAAGTATATTAGGGTGGACCTTATTTTTCGACTTTCAAATTTTTTTCGGGACACCGCTCAGGATTTTGTCATTTTTGAAGGTCAATTTTTTAAATTTCAAAGTCATGATGTTTTTTTAAAGTGATCTCATACTCTGATTCTATATTATTACAGATTGTAAAAAGACAAATTTAACGATATACTACAATAGAGAAAAACTAGTTACAAAAATAAAAAAATTAAAATGCGATGAGGCACGGTTTTCCGTTCCCCGGTCGATTTCAAATTTTGCACACGTTATTTTTTCTCCAAATGGCATAATTCTGGGGAGTGTCCCCGTCAGAAATCTCAAAATTATTTTTCCACAAGAGTGTCTAATGTACACCCTAATATGAATCAGAGAATTTTACTTTACGTAAAATTAGTAGACACGCCAGATATTAATAGAAGCATCAATCGCAAGTAGAAGGACGATAACTGAAATATCCTGATTAAAGCCGAGAAACAAGGGCCAGATCGATTTATCCCAAGCAGGGAGACAAACCTCCCCCAGCCGAGTTCGTTATTGGATACCGATGAAAGGAAAGCCCTGGGAACACGTAAGGGGCACTGACACGTCCTGAAGGAGTCGAGGCCGACTCCTTTGGCAAGATTAAACAGCCTGCGCCGTGATATACGATGGGCTGCCATATAAGGAGCACAATAATATGAAGTTAAGCTATAATATCGTCTGTGGGTTCAGGCCTGCACTCTGGGCTTTCTCGATCGGGGCAGGAGACTGGCGAAGAAGACCGCGGAGGTCCCAATTCGTGGAAGTCTCGTACGGCTGGAGTAAAAGAGCAGCAGTTCGTTCCTTCCCTTTCTCCTTTTCCCTACCTTCCAGCCGGCTTCTACCTCCTTCTACCCCCGCGCCGCCTCATTTTCCTTCCTCCTTTCCACCATTCTGCACCTTCGGCTTCCTTTCAAGAATATTCTCTTTATTGGCCGTCCTCGTCGCGCTAACCGCCAGGTCCCGTGTCTCTCCTTTCCTTTTCTTCGTCTTATCTCGTTTCCTTCCTTTCTAGGCTATCCCTGATCCCTTTTCCCGCCTGGTTTCTACCTCCCTCTCTCGCGCCCGTTCCTTATACCTCCTTGGATATTCGTTGCTTCGGTGATCACCGGTCTGCGTGTCCCTCCGCTCCCTTCCATTTCTGTTCTCTCTTCCGTGGGACTTTACTCTTTCTTTCGGCTTCCCTTCTCTTTCGTATTTCTTGCTCGTCGCCCACACACTGACTCCGCTGCTCCTCTACAATGCATCTTTGCCGGTTGCAGTCTGCCTGCGAGCACGCAACGCTGCATCCACCGGCTGCCTACATGCTACTCGTCCACAGTCAGCGACCGATGCGTTGGGAGCCACTCTCCTTTCGGGGAAAGAGCTTAGGAAAGGCCTGGAATTCTTATGGTGCATGATAATACTGTTGTAACACTGTGGGGTGGTAGCTCATCAATATCGTTCTGCTGAAATGCCAGACGTTTAGCAATTCGACGCCAGCTTTCTTTTCTTAAGTTATAACGCAATTTCAGGTGTTTCAATTCCGAATCATTCGATGAATTGATATAAAAATTTATGAATAATTGCGATGGGTGTTATTTTCAATTAGACAGTATAATGTATAATATTCCATATTTCTGAGGGTCTCAGAGTTATGTGAATTAATCGTTAAAGGAAGAATTTATGATTTATTTATGGATGGAAAATGAGTTTATTTTAAAGACTGAATGTTAAATTTAATCTGTCGATGAAGTTTATATATGCGTATTGATCACATATGCACGTAATAAACTTATAGGTACAGATAAACGTTCGCTGATAAATTAAAAGGTTAGATATGTATATTATTATATAAATGCTTGTAGATTTCTTAGTACTATAGTATTCTTCACAATTTTTCTACAGCCTCATTTTAATCCAAGTACTGTACAAGTTTAATGGCATTTGCAAAATTTGGTCTTCCATTTTGGGAATATGTTGCTTTCACATATTACGATCAAAGACTATAATTTGTGTAGCTACAGAGAAACAGGATAGAATTAAGCACATATCGCTTTAAAGATAAGAGTATTAAGTATATCATGGATTCTATTTTACACTATAAGAACACCTTCCCCTATCTTTTCCAAGTTCATACCTACTGCCAACCGTGACCCTCGACTAACACGATGCAACGAAATAACATGGGTAAGCGTTTTTCACGATTTACCAAAAGCTCAATTAGTAATGGCCCCTCCGCAATAAATGGATGCCCAGTGGAACTTTCATCCCCCTGTAACACCTAAAAACACAAATTCTCGTAGCAAGAATCCCCACAACGGGATCCATTAGTTTAATTCCCCCATCGAATCCCGTCGACTCCCTGTGGCGATGAATCGCGAGATCGTGAGATCGCGTTTCCCTCTTCCTCGATGCATCCTGGGCCGTGGGCCCGCAGTTTGTCACAGAGGAGAAGGTAATGACTTGCGGAAGGCTCCTCGAGGTTTTTGAGGCGGCAGCAGGCCCAGTCCCCTGATTGGCAGAACACGAGAACACCGCTGGCGGTGGGCATGGGGGTCCCTCCTGATCGCTATTGGGGTCCCGTCGCGGACAATAGAGGACCGTTAGACGTGCCACGGTACAGGGATAGAGGCTCGGGCCAGCCATGGGAATCCCTGGACCGAGGGTAGACGCGAAGAACCACGACCCAGGCCGATGGTCCCGCGAGCAAGTAGGAACTGGTTTACCGGCCTCCTCCTTTCGTCTTCTCTTCTGCTCTTCCCTTACCTAAGAGGATACATTGGCCATTGGTGACGAAAGAATTTTTTTTGCCATTAAAAATTACTTTGATTTTCCATTCATTTGAACAGCCTGCCAAATTTCAAATTAATTTGCAGAACAGTTTTCGTGCAATAAATTCACAAATACTCAACCTATTTTTTCGGTCCCACAAGGTAGAATTTTCCCTTAATATACTTACTACTTAGGTATATTCTCATTCATATCCTGTCGTTCTCGCCTTTGTTTTCTCAAAGGCAAAATGGTAATCAATATATCGATCCGCGGAAAAACAGATGGGCTTCGTTAAATGTCACTTTAATATGTGTTTCAAAATTTTTTTACTGAGGCATTTGATGGAAAAAGGGCACATTTTCCATATTATATATATATTGGAACCGTTCCCGTAAACATGTCTCATATTTTTATAAACACTCTGTATGTACAACGTAAACGAGTCATTCCATTGCAACTGATACAGGATTTAGAAGCACAGTCACCATTGTTTTTCACCTTCAAAGCATCTATCGATTACCTCAAGAAATTTTAGTATTCCAGCTATGACGCTTGTCAATAGTATATTGAACGTTAAAATTGAAAGAATTGAGCGAGTTGGATATATCACCATGTCGACATATACGTTGTATTTTGGAGACAATGATACTTTGCTTATACTCATTTTAAAGTTGAAATAATACCTCCTCGATTTTAGAAGCATTGAAATAAAAGCTCTGGAATTTTCCTTACAATTGCCCTAATTAAAAAAAAATTATACTTTCATGTTGCGTTTATGCAGCAACAACTGTTAATGGGTTAAGAGAAAAAATCAAGTTTACAGCGGAATTCTCAAGAATGTGAATCTATGCCATGATCAAATCTGTGACAAACCGTAGAAAACTATGCTCTTTGGAGATCACCGAGAAGGGAGATTTGGTGAGGTGACGATATAACAGAGGGATTCTCGAGAAAGAACCTAACAAAATCGTTATAAAGCAGCTTGAAAGTCTGCTGGTACATGAACCCATGCAAATACCTCATTAAAGAGCTAAGAGAAGCTGCATTAGTGACTTTTTCAACATGCAAAGCGTAAGAAAATGCAGAGTTCTAGGTCACACCAAGGTCGCAAACGCTCTCAATGCAGGACAAGTGTCCTGGTTAAATACATAAGGAAATACGAATTTACCGAGTGACCGAGATATTCTTAGAACATGGCATTTAGATGAGTTTAAAGAAAGCCTATTAACGCTACCCCAAATAGTTAATCGGTCGAGGTCGCATTGAGGGTTCCGAGCATTCTCTAGAGTCCAGAGAATTAATACGAGAAAATAATTTAAGGTCATCATCAAAGAGCAGCGTCACCGTCAATCTGCCCGGAATAAAGCCATGTTTAGATTGTTGAGCCTTAGATAAGCTCCCCTGTTTAAACCAGAAAGTTTGCTGGTGACGATCTTCTCAAAGATCTGGGGAAAATACTAAGTAGAGATATAGATCTGTAATTCTTCATCCCGGACTTGTTGGTGGGAGCCACAACACTCGATTTCTAGAGAGAATATGGTCCAAAGAACTCTGGATAACCTAAAATTGCAGGATTTCATGAAGACAGGAGACAATCTATCGTCACCAGCAGACTTATTAGACTCCAAACCCTTAATAGAGCTAAAAAGCTCCGCAAGACTGACGTTAAGGTTCGATAGATACACTGCAGTAGCACAGCCCGGGTCAGAGATGTAGGATAACGTGGAATAAGGTACGAAAACAGAGTTAAAGTGCTTAGCAAAAAGGTTCCCTCTCGTCATTAAGGTGCATACGTGTTGGCAAGAAAGTGTCTCCCCTTTTTTAATTCACATACCCTCAGAAAGCCTTCCGGTTGTGTGGGATGTTACTTTTTCATGTCTATCAGTGTAGGAAACAAAGTTATGTTTAACTACCTCCTTATAAAGTCAACGGAGACGTGAAAAATTTAGAAAGTCACATTGCAGGTTCGAGCATTTTCATTTTGTGCTTTCTTCTTATTTTTAATATCCTGTCGAAGTTCGCGTGAAAACTAACTAGGGAAGAACGAATTGTAGGTACATTATATGTATACCTAGGTACGGAAAAATCAATAACATAATATATACATCATCGTTAGGCAAATTACCTAAAACACTATCCCAATCAATGCAATTAAGATAAGGGATGATAGAACTGTCATTAAAAGTTCTATAAAAATCATACTTTCGGGAAATTTTACGGGCTTTCAAAAATGCCCCCTAAAGGGAAAGACAAAGCTGGATGATATAAATTTATTCGTAAAGAAGATTGGAGAGAAAATATTAGACAGAAGAATATTGGAAAACATTAAGTCAAGCATGTCACCGTTGTGATTACGAACATGAATAAATTATGGAATTTGCTGATCATATAAACCAACGTCGCTTTTCATGTTTCATTTTATGCAATTGAAATCTGTAAAATGTAACGCGGATGCATAAATTCGATTTATAGCCTTAAAAGACAGAATGCATTAGCGAGTGGCGATATTAAGTGCACTTACTCTATTTATACATAACATACTCTATTACATAATACATAAGGTGTTACATAATTTGTAAAATCAACTTTCGGCAGTCTTTATGTTAACAATGGATAAATGTGCAGTATTTTAAAAATGTATTTTACTAACAATAATGCATATAATATAGTTTCTGCCACGAAATTCAGTATCATCTTCATCTGCAGCTGTTCACGTTTCTCCGGCACGTTATATGAAATAACTACTGGCTAGTGATTTTTCGCCGTTCATACGCTCGGTTAATTTAACGATACGGTTATTTCGTCGCCACAACCAAATAGCCGTGCGACCAATAAATTGACCGTGCGAGCTAGTCGCAACTGGTCGTTCAACAATCGATATGCAATGGGGTGGGTTGATTGATTATTAGAATGTAATTAAAAGTGAATGTATTTGTCAATTTTCGAAGATTTTCGGTTTATAACGGGTGACGGCTAGTATGATTAATAGTTTGAAATATTCGGTGTATTTAAAACAAAGCAACCTTTTCCCCATAACGGGAAAACCCTCAGGTACAGAACTGATCCTTCAGGTAACATGTAAGAAATTTCTTGCATTCTTACAAATCGTCGCACAAGTTGTAAACTTTATGAGTACCTATATGGACCTTGAATTAGAATTTAAGAGTGTTTAAATTCTGGAACTATTAGTGACATTTCAGGGGAAGTTCCGGTCTAGAGCCCATAAAATTTTATGATCTTTAGGAATTAATTGAAGGAAAACTACCATAGTTAATGGAATGGAACTTTTTGCATTGTGTTAAGAATGTATGAAAATGCAAATGGTACTGGGAATTCGTCGAAATGGAGGCGTCAAAAAATTAACCCGAAACGGTGGGACTTGTAGCACATGAACCATTGGTCTGAAATAAGAAACAATGCCAGATTATTAAATGACATGAAATTCCTCAGCGGACATATCTTTAAAAATTAGAAAAAATTACATTTTTTGACTAAATAACTACACTTACAAAAATTTAAAATGTTAGAAGCTTCTCCGCTGCATAGAAGAATATTCTTCGAAATGAAAACAGTTTCAATCGAATCTCACCGTAACTTTTTGAGAAGTTTGTCCCACCGATTTGTGGAAAATTGTTTCGAGAAAAACTGTTTAAAGTTTTACCTGAACACCGAGTGGCCGGCTTTTACCCACTTATTCGCGGCTACTCAAATGCTTACTTATAACTTTAGGAATATTTTAAATTTAAAAAAATCTTTTTGACACGTATTATTGAAAGGTTCTTGAACACTCGAAAAATGAAATAATAAACAATCGATTTTTCGATATTTTTAGACCAGAACTTCCCCTTATTATGTTTCGGTCTGGATGCTGTTTAATTATTGTCAGTACTGTTGCAGTGCGTGATTGTAGAGATTCAGCGAATATTCTGCTTTTCATCCAGAAGTTAAAAAAGGCTAAAAAAGTATTATTCAGAATTGTGGGCTAATTAACTGGATGCATACTTCGTTCGATCGTTGTGAATGAGAATTCGGATGAAGGACATTCGAATTTTGAGAATATTGAGCACGTCAGCTGTAAGCCGGGCCCAACAATGCGTGCACACTTTTTCCTATTCTATCTTTCTCGTTTCTTCGTTCACCCACCTTCGAATCTCAGTTTCGTCAATGGAACAGACGCTCAGCGTCAGGTTGAAAGTTCTGGGTTTCGGATTTCCGCGTAATACGAGCTTTGCACGTGAAATAGCCAGTGTGGTAATAAACGATGTATGGCATTGTGTTGTAATAATTGGAGCGAACGGTTCAATTTTCAATTTCGCACTGCACGTGTGATAGGGGTGCATTTTCGTCATCTGTACTGTCCACTACTATCAAGGAATACATATTGCGCATTATGGAATTATAAAACATATAGATTATACCAGTTTTACCAAATTCTGTTATATTCTTATATTCTTTTTATATTCTCTTTATATATGAATTGCATTTTAAGTTACGAAAAAATGTGGGTTTACACTGGAGGCTTCTTGTTACAAAATGCTGTAATCATTATAAACCACAAAAGTATTTATTATACTTGTTCTTTGTTGTCGTTTGTAGGTAATTCATATTCTAAGTGACATAAAGCATGATATATATTACATATGCTAGTAAAAATGTTTTTCCAAGGAATATGATTTTGTCCATGCATAAATGTGGGACATTTTTTAGGTCGCATGTAGTACTTACCTACACGAAGAAAAAGCTTTAATATATTTTAGGAAGTTATATTATTTAAATAATACATTGGTATTTTCTTTGCATTTATTATTTTGCATATTTCTATAATAATTTAATTAATGTTCATGTTTAAATTATGTATAGTTGCATAATATGCATAATAAAATTTTCAACAATTTTTTACAATTTTTAACTGTTCACGATATTAACTGGAGATATCTAAGCATCAGTATATTAGTAAATGTGTGTTAAAAAAGTATAGTTTTAGTTTTGTATAAAATCATAAATATGATTCCTAGTACGGAAAAGATCAAAGCAGAGTCATTATATATGATTTTGTCCACTTTCGAGTGCAACTGATCATTTATTTTCGACATATTTGCATTTAAACAATCGGTTATCATGTCGAAACTCGGAATTAATTGTGTCGCTACGTCCTAATTAGATGTCGCACAGCGACTAAACCGTTGTCGTCTGACCAACCGACCAACACGACTATAAACAAACAAAGGATTTTCTGCGAGTTTGTCCAAATTAACAAAGCGTGCGATGCGACAACTTCGTATATGTCGGTCGTTTTGTTTGAGTTTCAAACCAGTTTGTTTCTTGTCGTATCGCACGCACGATGTCGCAAAAAGTAATGGATAATTTTGACAGACATCTTATAATCTAATCCGCAAAAAGCGGTTGCAAATAGTATGTACTTTACAGCCGGCCGTATATCGACACTAGGGCGACTCTTATTATTATATTTAGTATATGCCTCCCCCTTATATGTTTAAACAATAATCCTCAAAAATAAAAATTCCATTTTTTGTTCACCCTCATAAATAAAAAGTGTTCTAGAAGCATTTAAACTTTAAAAATTTGAGGAAAAAATTTTTTTTTTTAGTTTTCGGATATTTTTCGAAAACAGTTTGTCGCACGAAAAAAAGTAATAGAACATAAAAGATGCTCCTAGCCCGATTCTACAACTTTTGTTTGATATATTTTTTTATTTAATGAAAAACTTGAAGGGTATAATATAAAATCGACTACGCGAGCTGTTAAATAATGATTTAAACGTTTAAGGGTCCAGGGGCACCCTTTCCCGTTATCTGACCGAGCTCAAACTTTACACAGATTTTTCTTAATTATTTAAAATTATTCTGGAGGGTGCCCCGAAGAAAATTCAAAAGTCGAAAATAAGAGCCACCCTAATGGACACTGTCGCATTGTCGTACGACCGACTGAAAGCTGTTGGTTGGACGACAACGATTTTGTCGCTGTGCGACATCTAATTAGGACGTGGCGTAATACGGTGGCAGTGCAGATAGACCGTTGACCCGTTAGAGGTAATTGGCATAAATGTTAATTCCGAGTGTTGACTATTACGTATAATCGATTTTGAAACACAAATATCTCAGAAACAAATCAAAAACGCATTTCCAGTTCTGGTCCTCTCCTCATTAGTGTTCTTTTGAATAAACCTACGTAGTTTCAGTGTGCATAATTATAGAACTAGATTTAACATTTCAAAAATTAAGAGTGATATTCGTTGAATAAAAGTTTAAATATATTCTTTGCTATTGTATAGCCCATAAATAATCTCATATGATTAAGTTTTGTTGTTTGTAAATTAACTTGTGATTTCAAATCACTTATTTAAATATTTAGTATGTTCTTATCTTATGTGGAGTGGATACATATAAGGAGGATATATTTAAGGATAACAGATTTAATATGAAAAGGAGGTTGCGATCGCATTTTCTATTTCAAATAATCTTTTAACCTACGCCAACGAAATGTTATGTCAACTTTGTTTTTTCAAGGAGCAAATCTCCTGGGCTTTACCTCTCTTATCCAAGATTCTTCGTTTACCGAAGAGTATCTAAAAGGGATACATCCATTGGATATTTTCCTAGTACGTGTATGTAGGTACCTATGTATATTCCACTTTTCCCCTTGGAAAAGACGAGCCTGTTATATACACATCTAAGTTAGGGTGGCTCTTAGTTTTCAACATCCGATTTATTTTGCTCTCACCCCCTAGTTTGGTTCCATTTGATAAGAAAATAATCCCGGAAACAGTTTATTGCGATCGGACAACAGGAAAGGGTGCCGACCAGCCCTCAAAGTTTAGAATTCCATCAATGATTCGGATTTAAGGAACTTCTAAAAAAATTGGTAAACTCCATCCAAATTTTGTCCAAATAATATTAAAAGAGCATTCAATTTTATACAATTGAAGATCGCTGGCGATCCGAATACGTTTGAAAAGCATCGCTGCTGAACGCCGATAACATTTTTTACACTCGCCAATAAATAATAACATATTCACTTCTTGGTCGAAAGAAGATATGATTACGAGAACTCAATTCTACCTAATGATACTGATTCGTATCAATTATCCCCGGTCTCCCCTACCATAAAACCTTCAGAAAAGTTTCATTTAAAATATCAACTTAACACTATTTAAACATTTTTCAATTTCTGTATTAGTGCGATCAAAATCGAGAAAGTAGTATAAAACTTGTATAAGTACATATATGTATCTTTTTAATTGCCATACGTTCTTCATTCTTCGATCCTTCTTTTAATTTTGGAAAAATGGAATGAGAGTGAAACGAAAGACATAAGATTTGTTGCAAATGTACCTACACGTGACAACAGTTTTTAGTTCTTGCCAAAGGGACGATCTCTGGAATTCACTGTTGTATTCGCCTATTTGCACTTGCACGATAGTAATTGTTTTTAACGTATTGGACTGTGCGCAGAAACTATCTCCACTTCAAATGCATACTGCGTTATCGCGATCACGCAGCTCACGCACGCTTAGGTGTAGAGGATACGCTGCTGCGAGTATCATATTGGCCGACGACCCTGTGCACAGTATATGTGTGCGCACGTGAAGATCGAATTAACATTCGTAATTTATACGGTCCTGAAATTTCCGCAATGCGACGACCGACCCTGTATCTCGCACGGCCTCGTATCTAGCTTTCACGTACGCGCGGATTACACGCACCGCGATGCTTCGCGTACTCCGAAAGGCTATACACTCTCAATGTACACAAGTTTATTTCAAGGGGTTGGAAATACTCAGTAACCTTGGGTGCACAAATGGGGAGTACATTTTCAGGGGAGTTGCTTTCACGCTGATTATATCCACATTTCATCATAAATGTAAATTCTGTCGCCGTATAACGTGATTGTTCGAAGAGTATCCAATGAATATTTATTTTTCGCGATTTTACGATTTATAGCACATTTTGTTGGTAGCAACTGGGATTACAGAACTGTGAAAGCATAAAGGGTTATGCAGTTCGAATGCCTTCGTGAGGTAACGTTAATGAGTTGGTATAGGTCCTGGTTAAAAACAGGAAATGTCCACTCGGCCCTGAAACAAAACACGGAATGTCTCCACTCTTTGCCTAAGCACAAGCTTCCCACACAGCACACTTCGTTGCAGTATTATTGCAGGAACGTTGCTGCAATATTGCGATATGGTAGGTTGCATTGTAATATTGCAGGAACGATGCTGCAATATTGACGTGCAATGTTCCAGTGCCAACGATCCTACAGTGCAGGACAACTATAATTGAGAACGAGAAATGGAGAATAATGATAGTATAAAGTAAAGATATGACAGAAACGAAGAAAAATCTTGAAAGGATAACGAAAGAAACCGAAAGGGAAAAGCTAATTGTCGGTGGGAACTTTAATGCGAGGATTAGCTCAGAACTTTCTACATCACAGGAAGATATACTATGGGCAAGAAGAAAGCATATAAGATGAGACGTGGAAAGGATCTGATGATTATAAACAGGGTATGGTGCATATCAAAAGCTAATCAAAATCGAGGCAGTACTTTAAAGAATTAATAAACTGAGGAGATACGTACGAACGGAACGAACAAGAAGGAGAAACAGCAAACCCACGGGAGGAGCCGGAAACAGTAACGATAGAAAATGTCGCGAAGCAACTAATAAGATTACAGTGAGGAAAGGCAGCGGGGGAAGAGTGACGGAAATAATAAACAAGGTATGGAAAGAAGACGGTTTTCCTCAGAGATGGAAAGAAAGAGTTATATCCCCAATATTCAAAAAGGGGGACAGAGATACCGAGAAGAACTACAGAAATATAACTCTGCTCAACATGGCGTACAAGATAGGTATACGCGATGGTTATTATAGGAAAATGATTGAAAAAAGAAATGGAAGGAAGAGAACTAACTCCAGAAACGCAAGCAGGGTTCAGAAGTGGAAGGAGTACAATAGACAACATATTCATCCTGAACTATATCGCGAGCAGGGAGTTACAAGTAAAAAGAGGAAAATTATACACATTTTTCGTAGATTTGAAAGCAGCCTTTGACAAGTTAAACAGAGAAAAAATAAGCTTAATGACAGAAAAGAGGAATAAGTCGAGAAACTAAGAGAAGAAATTAATCATTAGTCAAGTTATTCTGTTCTAAATGGTGTGCAAATACTTCTTTTACTCGCTGTATAATAATTAGCGTTTAAAAGAAGAGAGATTTCTACAGCTTTATTTTCATCATCTGAAAAGTCATATGACCGACAGTAAGCTGGTGAATTTTTATCCTTTCTTTTTCTGATTATGTGCTCTAGATCGTTGCTTTATTTGGAATCAGAAGTATAATTTATGTTCTGGTACTTATTAGTGATAATAAATTCTTATACCCGCCTGACGATGTAGATATAGATTATTCAGTACCTACTTACCTATGAATAGCACCAAAATTTATAACTACATTATACAGTATGTACATACCTATCTCCAAACCATGATGAGCTTATCACTCTGACTACATACTTGGGAAATGAGGATCTCGCGCTTGGAATTTTGTGTTCGATTCCTTCCACGCAAATTTCATTTTATTCGAGTTAAATACATGTACATACTGAATACACTCATTCAAGAACATCACTTTATATTGAAATTCTGCTGATTTGTTAGAATAAAGAATTCCGCAAATTTTAATTTCTTTTCGCTTTTCTGACTTCTAGGTTACATTTTCTGTCGTTATACCACACGAACTGTAATATAACAATTAAAAAATATACCGTGACACGTTTAACCCGACTTAAACCACTGGTGCCTTAAGTATGCATACACGGTAGAGACTTGTGTGCACAGGGAAGCGTGCATCATTAATATTGTCTTCATAGGGTAAACAGATTCAGTAGTTGACCACCTAAAGGTGGAATCAGACCGCCGATCCAAGTGCCGCCTGATTCCACCTTAAGTGCTCCAGTTTCGGTAAACGCTATGGAATAAGTAACTTGAATTTTATAAATGAAATTTTGTTGTACCAAGCGGAAAGCTAAGTATCGAAGATGATTATAACACCAAAGAATCTTTGAAGAAATCAGTAGTTTCGATGTTTCGAAGCCATCTGTCAATATACCAAAATCAAAGACATATTATCTTGGGGCAGGGTGAGTTTTATGTGCACATTTCAAGAAGTGTGCCGTGCACTTCGCCGCGGTCTCATTGGCTCCTCATTCACTTTTTTTGGTTTCTTAGACTTGGACTCTCTCATCAGCATTTTCTTTTCTTCTCTTTGCCTCTTTGTTCTTCCTTCGCTTCTTTTTTCCACTTTCTTTTTCATTTCTTTTGCCTCTGCAATATCCTGCCACGTCTGTGATGAGACTACATAACGCATATGCTCTATATTTCGTTTCCCTCTTTTGGGGGCTTTCAGGCCACGTCAAAAATGATTTCATACCTCTAGACGTGTCGTCAGAATCCATCGTCAATAACTGTATTACTGTGCGTTCGCTGAACCAGTTATTGAACACTCCCCAAAGCAACATAATCACGTTCCACACGACTGAACGTATGACGAATGTTAATACTGGGCTCTTGTCACCTATTATATATAATAGCATTCACGGTAAACAAAATTGAATAATGATTACACAGTCATTAAAGAAGTCGCCGCTCTAAAGATGCCCGCCAAGTCCTTACCTTCTTCGAGAGTTGAAATTACGGGTTTTCCTTTCCGACGATCTCACGACGGAACGCTTGTACTGAAATCATCGGTTGCGGGTTCAATCGAAAGGTAGAACTGTCTTTTCTGATCAAAGTGCATCATTGATGCGGAAACGCGCAGGTTCATAGTCATTAGACTATGACGGCAGAAATTTGAAGTGGTCAGCTACTGTACCCTGGTCAATAACTTTATCGTTTACCCTACGCATTTACTAACTTGAAATGACCTAATTATTATCCATCATAAAACTATACAACAATTACAAATAATTGAATACTTATGTTCTCACGTAAAGAAAACTAACAAATTCCAAACACTTCAATACTGAACAAAAATAAAAAGTTTTAAATAAGAATGTACCAATTTTCATAACTTTCCATTCTTTGTTCCCTAAATTTTCTGGGTTAGCAATTGTTTAGTTAATTTCTGTTTAGGAATCGTATTGTCTCCAACTGTTTCCAAAGCAGTGAATGCTTGAGAATATGCAATAATTACCCGTCTACAATAGCCACCCACATTCTTCTCGCACGCTATAATAATTACTCTACAATCATTCGTAATATGTGTGAAAATATATACTCTGTTGGTTAAAGTTTCCATTTTGCTTGCTATGTTACGTTAAGGTATGAAGATGTTGATTTCGTTTGTAGTAAGATTCTAAATGTAACCGCTTCCACGAGTCTACTGTCCCCCGTACAGTTATTCCAGAAAGGTGGCGGATACAAACATTTTTTGTCGATTATAGATTTGGCGCTACATTTGGTGTACGTGGATTATGTGCTAGTTGCATGTCCACAGTATCGTGCCCCCGTGTACGTGAACGAATTGCTGGTATTCTGAGCTATACCTACATATAGGCGTTTTGCGGTTGTAGTTCGCTGCAGTTGCCAGGATCCTACAAGTGGTTGACCCTGGCCGCGACAGTCTGCCAGCCGACTGTCGAGACCCGCGCCAACGGCAAACCGTATCTGGAAGGCTTCTTCGGCTTTCTTCCCTTCGATTCCTTTTCAAACAGGTGTACGGACAGACGGCCGTCTATGACCGTACCATCCGAGCAATTAACCATTATGTTGCTATTTTTGACGCGGACGGACAGTTATTCCTTTCCCGCGCCGAGCTCCTTTTTTTTCTCTCCTTTTTCTCTTCCACCTGCTTTCACTCGGATGTCCATAAAAGTTGGCCATTTCCCGCAGGTCAACAGAGTCGAGCTGGAACCCTTCTCACTGACGCTTATTAATGCATACCTGCACCTCGGAAGAGGCTTTATGGTTTTAGTAGATACAAGGTGCACTTTTCGAAAAAAGATGTAATTATACTTGCACACAGCCAGTTTACGAAAACCGGTTTTTAACAATTTCAGTTAACAACCTTTTTAAATGTTCGCATGATATTGTAATTGCTGCTGAAAATAAGGAAATTTAATGGAGATTTATAATTTCTGTTAATGCTTGGGAATTATAGATTTTCGTTTATTGTGTTGGCTCATTTTGCGGTAGGTACTGTAATGATTTAAACAAATACCTACATCTGCAAATTGCCAGCAGAAAATAGCCAGCAATTAATCATTGTGTAGGGATTACATTATTTTATACTCCTTTATGCATAACAAATTATGAACATTTGGGTTATATATTACGTATTATCATCAATAATTGCTTTTCATTCTTGCGTTGAAAACTAATAGAAGTAGATGCAGAAATATTCTTTCTCGCTACAAAAACACGTAATACATATACATATTTATATATATGTATATTACCTACTTTGGTTCCTCCTGCAAGAATATCTGAAATGTAAAAAATATCCTCTTTTTCCGCGTCTTCTGCAGGTTTTTCCGTTCATCCCAGACTCTATTTACACATCTCAAAAAGTAAACTATTTAATAGTGCAATGGTGCATTACTATTTCAGATTACTAGTAATGATAACTGCTACTGTCAAAGCGTCGGTCACCGGTGACCATCGCAACGACGAATGTGCTAGAGAAATATCTGACATTTGTGAACGTACGGAATTACAATTTTACAGTCAGTTTCTGAGTCATAAAGCATCTTTAGCACCTTCAGGTAAACTGAATGTATCTCTTTAAAAACAGGTGTTTCAGCGTGCAATAAAGCAACAGCATTTATGACATCCTTTATAAGCCAGGTATATCGGGATTTATAGTGCGCACACCTGTCCATACCTGCCTACCTATTTCATAAATGCGAATTAATCAAAGAAAATATGTATTTTTGCGGGCTCCGTGTATAGCGGGTAATCATAGCCTGCTGGTGCTTTCATCTGAAGTTAGAGGACGGTTGGTAAAGACAGATCGAAGTTGTCATCGATATATGGAGGATATAATATCCATAGAAATATGGAGGAAGCATGCAATGCACCTTCCTTTACAGATTGCCTACTGTATAGATTTACTAGAATTATTTCATTAGGAATATCGAATTCCCCATTAAACAATTGCAACGTAGGTATAATTTGTTCAGGGAAACTATTTTAATTCCTATATATTCCTCACATCTTGTATATTTAGATAAAAAGTGAACAGGATGACTTGTGTCTCTAGCACGGCGAAATAGGCTTCGGTCAAATGTGAGACCCTTGTTTCGGCTACTGAACTCAACAGCCAGCGCCAGATAAACACAAACCAAGATGCGTAGACTAATCTGTCCAGTGTTTTCGATGTGTGCGCCAAGCATTCGCGTGCGGGGCTGGCAGAGCTTAGGCTCATTTCGTGCGTGCGACCTCATAATAAAATCGACCCTACCAAGTGCTCGAAAAGGTCGTGCGCGGCGCGCAGTTGCACCAAAGGCATCAGAACCGCCGTCTGCGAAAGAGTTAATAAGGTCTTCTAAAGAGTCGCTTTTGATCAAACTGTTGCTATTAAAACAGTTTAAAAACGGCATTTCTAACAGCAACATTTTTTGGACTTTAATGGACGCACCTGAAAAGACCTGAATGCCGTTGCTATATATTTTTAAGACGTTTTCAAGACGTCCGTTTGCTTTCTGGGAATCTGGAAATGCGTGGGGTCAGTACAGACCACAAAAGTTATTCTAGAAATAAATTCAATGATTCTTTAAACGTGACAACTGCAGATTGTGCTGGTCGGATTCATCATAAAAAATATTAGCTAATGGTACTACTTAAATAGCTACATAATTTTGTTGTACAAAACTCTTGTAAATATTTTATGCCGATGAATTGACTTGGAAGAAGTTTCCTCGGAAGAAAAGTTTTAACGTACGTTCAAGGAAAGATCTGAAATTTCGCAGTGAAACTTATGTGGAACACCCTTTATATTGTATACAATTTACTAAACGTAAAAAAGATCAAACTTCAAGGATGCAATATGATTCACTAACAATAAGCCGGATAAATTCGATGAACTTTAACGAGTGAAACTTCATTTCTCGATACCTATGCGTTCACTGGTCTTTGACGGTGTTATTACCCTTGAATCTTCGAAACCTTTCTAAGTAGCAACGGGGTACTCGGTAGGAAACCCTTATCGAGCGAAAATCCCCAAGGTCCAAGCCCCGAACGATACGGTACCATCCTCAACGAGGGTGGCCGATTGTTTAGGTTGGAATCTCAAGAGGCGTGCACGGTATTCCGGCTGGTGGCTCGGATAATAAGGGTGCGTTCAGACCTGAACAGTGTGCTGGGCCGTGTACCACATGAAACCCAGTTACGCCGCGTTCCTACGTGTGAAACGGGTATTTCTACGGATTACCGTAGGAAGTCCCCATGTGACCAATTTGTAATTATAAGAAGGTACTACCACGAAGGGTTAAGTAATTTTTTAAATCTGGCGGTTCATTGGTACATAGTTCATGTAATAAATTCATGTGAGAACATCTATGCCGTTGCAGTAACCAACTTTTGAACCATTTTCTTCCCTTTTCTATTTTTTCGTTTCCTGCCAGTATTTTTTTTCAAGCATTTGAAATTTTTCGAATTAATATATTCGATCAGAGCTCCAACTGTCGAGTCACTCGTAAATATCCGAATTACTCGGGTTACTCGTATATGTCAGCGTCACCGTATTTAGGGGTGGGGTCGAGGGCGGATGGCCTCGTGCTGTCCTGCCTACAAGGATTTTATGGCAGCGTACCCAACGTACAAAGTTATTAACTGAGCACGTAGAAGAAATGTTTTTTTCAACACCTCCATGAAAATGGGTGTTTTTTTACGCCTGCTGAGCTTAGAGCATACAGGGTCATCCGTTAAGATTGCAACCTACGCGCGCGCGAACAGGTAAATTTGGCAACACCGCCTCACGAACGCATTCCACTACAACCATGCGCCGATATTTCCGCCATCTATGAGCCAATGATGAAAGTGTAGACTTTTAGGTGATAGTAGAGAGCGTAAGTTGCTTTTGGCTTTCGCCAGAGAATATTAAATTTGACATAGCAGGCGGGTAAGAAAACGGCAGCCATTTTAAGAGTGCCACCGCGCCGATCCCGTTATCTATGTATGCAATCCTCCAGCAGCGGTTAGACCACGCTGACGCGTTAGTAGCCCGGGTTGAAGAATTTGGAGCTGCTTTCGCCTAACTTTTGAACTACAAAAGATATCGGAATGCAATTAGCGCCATTAAATGGAAGCAAATGATCCCCTTCTAATGGGTGTAAAATTTACCAAAATGTATGGCGCCGATAAACAATAGGCTAGTTGTCCCTGTATCAATTATTTTCACAAAGTGAGGAATTAAATTTTTATTCAATTATACATTAGTTCTGCAGCCTCAGAATCTAATGCTCTAGCTTCCTTTTTTGTGATTTTATCCTTAATGTAGTGCATGCACTACAGATCAGAAGAAAAGGGGTAACTAATGGGATGTAGCCCCGTTTCTAGAAAAAAAGATAACCAAAAAGGGGAGTCTTTATCGCAAGCAGTGCTTTTAGTTTCTTTCTTTTTATTTCAATAAAAACGCAATCAAATGTGCATATTATTTTGCGAATAGCAAGCGTTAAAAAACACACCTTTCATGCATTTATTGAAAAAATGTATTGTGCGTGACAAGGGAAAAATGCGATTTTGCCTCGCGTGAAGTGCTGCCCTCGCTGCGCTCGAGCTGCAAACTTCTCTCCCTTGTCACGGAATGTACTATCCTTCGTGAAAACATGATAATAACGCAGAAGCATTAAATTGGCAACTAATATATCTCCAGTACTCGAGTAACTCAAGTAAGTCGAATATTTACGAATAACTGGAAAATTTGAAATTTGTTCGAATACATTCGAGTAATTCGAAAATTTTCGAGCCGAAAATTGATCTCCGTTTCTGATCTTCGAAGACGTAACACCCGTACTAATTTTGCAAATACGCGGTTTCATATTCAATGGTGTTGTAGAACAGCTATTCTAAGTAAGCTTTCACTGTATCTTACTTGTTCAATGTTTCTCACTCTGACCCTCGATGCAACTTCGAGGCAATCCAGCCAGAGAGAGACAACAGTGGGTTATTCCTGGAAAACCTACCTTCCCGCTTATTGTCTTGGCAAGGTCCCGACCTGCGACAATTAAGCGGGCACTACTATAATTCCCAGAATTATCAACCTAACCTATATTCACAAATCGACTACTCATCTAAAATGTAAAACTTTAAATAAATTATACAAGTTTGTGCAGAATAATATTGAATAAAAGTTTACTGTCCTACCGAGGTAAACATGCTGCTTGTTAGGCCCACTTCCAATGGCCTTGACCTTGACATATGTTGTCAAGGTCACCCTACTGACAAGGGAACACCGCGAACCCGCACTCACCTATTGGAACGCAACTTTGTGGGTTAGTAGAGTGACTCAAAACAAGAACAACGGTGGATTTCGTTTGGGCCCTATCGTCCTGAAAACTAACCTCAAAGTCAAATTGGCACTTCTACTTTTGCGCGTATAACTCTCAAAGTACAACAGACAGAAACAAAATGTTTCAAACAAAAGTTTAATGCTGCAATAAGCGCTACAAACTTGCGTTAACAATGCTTTAGAATGGTTGTGAATGATTTTGACAGGCTGACGATCGTGAAAGTTTATATCGACTCTAAAGGAACTATTATCACAGGCAACTGCATATCATGACACGGGCGAGGACAAAACCCAGTAACTTATTGATTCGGAACTACAGTGCCTTGCACCGATATCCCTGAAGGTATAAACATCAAACATGTTCCTAGTAACATATGAGGCAGTCAGAGCAACAACGGACTAACCCACATTTTTTCGAAATTGAATTAGTAGCAATAACGTATTCCAATGGGCTCTACTAACCATATAAAATAGGACAAATTTTTTTTTTAACGTGAGTTGGTCCGTTGTTGCTCTGACTGCCTCATATTACAGTAGGACGGTACTTATATGGTCACAGTTCTACACCCTGGTAGAACTTAAGTAAGACCTTAAAGCAGGCATGCTCACAATCAGTCAGGAGCACAAGACCTTAGGTTCTGACACTCGGGTCCCAGACACTCAAAAATTCTACTGACTTTAGTCCTTATTGCTTTTACGTCACTGTAATCAATATAATTCATCAGCCTATAGAAGATTTGCGGTAACGTCTATCTACTAACGTAACGGTAACGAATATCTACTTAAGCTCGTCCTTCTAATTAGGGGGAAGATTACTGATACCAAGCAGCAGTTAATACTTCATAGGTATAAATGAACACAACTTGATTGAAAATATATACTATGGACATCGCGATGATAGACGAGTAAATTAGAACATGCCGGTACATGTAAGTACGTCGTTACGGAAGGCCAAACATGGAAATATCAGTGGAAGAGTAAGCAGCAGTAATGACATCATCGTGGCGCACGTGCACCAACTATGGTGCATCTGCACCACACTTGGCGCCGTGTTTGTAGTTTCTACGCCATCCACGGCATGCCTATTGCACTGTAAACGACGTTTACATTAGTCTGATAATGTTTTTTCTGAATTCTGCGACCACAAAGTTTATTTGTTTTTCAATGACACTTCTGCTTGCGCGATGTGGGTCTTGAACATACTTGAGTATAATTAAGGACATTGTAGCAAAAGGCCTGCAGCTCCATCTTTACCAACTTCAAGTGAATTAGAAAAAACTGATTGAAAAATATAGTAGTTATTGAATCGATAAGTTTTTATTTTTATTTTTGGCGAAAAAATAATCGATAATGAAACAATTAATATTAATATTTGCATTTTTATTTATTTGCTCATTTGTTATCGGATTTGCATCAAATGTGCACCAAACGATGTAAATTTTTTTTATGGATAGGTAGGTATTATACGACTTAATTCAAAAACTGTCAAAAATAGAGTGCAACCCTCTTGCTGCAAGGAAATTTTTAAATTTCACTAATTTATATTTCTCAAATGTGACCGAGACTGGACGTACCCAAGATATTACAAGGACCACGGTAAAAGAAGTAAAACAAGTTATTGCAGAAATTCGAATTAAAAAGATTCCTGGGTTTGACCTAATCAGTGGAGAAATCATTAAAGCACTCCCACCAAAAGCGGTGAGAATACTTACCATAATTTTCAATGCCGCATTCAGGACTAACTGCTTACCCATTGACTGGAAAATAACACAGGCAGTTATGCTACCTAAACCTGAAAAAGAACTTCATCTGTCATGGTTAGAAGCAGAACAAAATTATATGTACAGTAATTGTAGAAAATTGAATACTGATTTCGGGACTTTCGCGATTTTCGACATTATTCTGTAACTTTTAAGCGTTTAAAGCTCAGAACAACGTTAACAGAGTTTGATAAAATTTTAGGGATGTATATCACTTAAACTTGAATCTACATACAAACGGGATTTTTAAATTTTCATTACAGGCTCAGATAAAAAGTTGAAAAAAACGACCTTTACTATTTTTTTCGCTATTCCAATCAATTGCATTTTTTTTCAAAACGACGAATCACGTCACATAGCAAACTAATCCTTCTAGCTTCTCAAAAAAACTCAAATCGTTTGGATTAATTTTAAAAAAGCTATGCAATTTTAAAGTGCCCAAATATTTTCTTTACTGTAGGTAGAATTTATGGTACGTACAACGATGCAATATATGAAAACAATTTCTTCAAATCTTCTTGTGTGATTGCATTTTGGCGCTCAATAAACATTTAAGATGCGACCCTGTATGTATGTATATAGAGTGCAAGCAATTCTCGGGCACCAACTTTACTCACACAGTGAAACAGCTAACCAAAGTGAACCGAGTAAATTCGCCTGTGGCCTGTAGGCGCTTCCCTTACTTTGGTTAGCTCTCTCACTGTGCGAGTGCGGCTGGTGTCCGAGAATTGCTTGCACTCCGTGTATGTATACATATAGATGTGTAGGATAAGGTTGCTGAAATCGCGCTGTTTCTGAACTCGCACTACCCCTCTTTTAAATCTTCTACCTTCTAACCACAACTATGGATGGAACGAAATATAAGGTTAAAATATTTTTTTATTATTCATGACTTTTAATAGTGGGCGAAAGTTGCCTTTTATAATGGTATTTAAGCTGCCAAAGTTTGAACGCGATCAACAAATTTTTTTAGGTGCCGCAAGCCTTTGAAAAATTAATATTTCAGTAAATATTAATATTTGAAGGGCACCATATGTACAAATTTTTTGAGGTGCTCTTCAAATATTAATATTTACCGCAATATTGATATTTACTGAAATATTAGTTTTTGAAAGGCCTGCGGCACCTCAAAAAATTTGTTGATCGCGTTCAAGCTTTGGCAGTTTAAATATCATTATAAAAGGCAACTTTTGCTCACTATTAGAAGTCATGAATAATAAAAAAATATTTTGTTCCTGTATTTCGTTCCACCCTACTAGAGACACTATAATAGTGTCTCTAACCCCAACCGGTAATTCTCGCCATCTATAGGATCAAGATTGAACTAAATTGAGTACCCATGAAGTAGTTCGGTATCAGTTATTCACTTGTTGTTGGCAGTGCGCTTGTCCAAAGGAAATTCTGCATTCTGATTTAATATTTTCGTTGTTTTTGAAACTCTATGTTACGAAGATAGGCACAAATATTGTCATTTCAATATGGTGGACGGTTATATAGATCCATATGTAAGATACATATTCGTAATATTAAGGATCAGCTTGGGTTACCCGCGTCGTCGAAACGCCCACGGCTTGCCGATTAAATATGTAGTTTGCATTGGAATTTCAATATGCATACATTAAGTAGAGAATGAGACTTTTAATATTTATTTTTTCCAAAATTCTTGGACACCCAGCCAAATGTAAGTAGTCACCTTGACTTCAATTTATTTAAAATCTCTTAAAATCTCCTTCTTCACGGCTTTCAAATGAACATCAATGCGATATATGAATTCTTAGACAAAAAGAATATTCGCACATGAATAATGAACGCGACTTGTCATATTTTTCGGATGATCTGCAACCTAATCACGTGTACCGTAGCATCGATGAAAATTTCATCAGGATTAAGCTCATTAAACCTGGTTTCGGTGCTTGTCCTAAATCGGCTTTGCCTAACGCGATCTATCAATACATAATTCTCCCTCATGTGAAAGTCACGATAGACAATCTCACTCTTAGACCATCCCGCCTTATGAAAAATGCAACCGCATTAGCGGAGTTGGTGGATTAGAGGAACTTCCCTAAGGTTGCTTGCATTCTGTCAACGGAACAAAAACACTCTTATGTGTATGTATGTATACTATTTGCGTGGCTTAGTGTATTCCATGCGCGTTTGGCATAATTATCAAGATGTGTTATTTATACATATAGGTGTATATGAAAAAAGAAGTCCTGACTGACTGACTGACTTGCTCATCAACGCCCAGCTCAAACCGTTTAACCTAGGAATGTGAAATTTGGAAGGTACATTGTTTTCATAACGCAGGCACCCACTAAAGAAGGATTTTTGGAAATTCCATCTCCAAGGGGGTGAAATGGGTTAAAATGTATTTGGCACGAATATTAGGCACGATTAGATATCAACTTGGTTCTTATCCACACAAATGCCTAAGAACCAATTTCAGGATGTTTCCTTAACCAACCCCTAAGCGGGTGAAAAGGGGTGAAATGTATTTTCACGGATTCCTCAAAATCTTTTAGGCCCGATTAAACATCAACTTGGCTTTTATTTGAAAAGGTTACCCACATAAATATCTAAAAATCAATTTCCGGATTTTGTCCTAATCAACCTCTAAGGAGGTGGTGAAAAGGGGTGGAATGTGTTTTCATGGAGTCATCAATATCTCTTAGGTCCCCGATGATGATAAAATTAATTCTTTTGAATAAGGCTTCGTTTTCGAGAAAAGCACTTTCGAAAATAAAAGTCATTCTGGGTTAAGTGTGCGCGTAGGTACTCGACAGATTATCAGAAACGACTTTCGTGGAAAACAATTCTAGTACGAAGAAAGGTGTTGCAACGCGCGTTTCTAGCAATAAGTTTAAATGTGTAACGATTCATCCAATTATACATTCCTCTGCATTATTGACTTACGGAAATTGCTACCATATAAATGTGAGTGACGGTGAAAGGGTTCAAACTTCTTACTACCCTGCCCGTTGTTCGAAACGAAATATACACATAGAATTTATTTATTAAAAATATAATTGTCAGTGTTATTTTAAGGAGCTGAAAAGAGTACAGAATAATCAGTGTGGGGCCGAGAATTGCATGACAGAGGCAAAATCAATTTCCTGTTAGTTCGATCGTGGCTTTCTTCGCAGATCCGGCAAATAAAAAGGAAGCGGTCTGGCAGGGACTATGAAACTAAAATATTGGATTACGTCCGATTCTGACCATGCGGAGCAACCCTCTTCGTCACATGTAGTAACCATTTCCTCCGGTTGCGGTTAAGCCGAACCTATTGCCTCAAACGTGTTCCGGCTTCCTTTTCGCAGGAAAGTCTTTGAAAAATCCTGTCGCCACCTCCGGCCGCAGCAGGCTTCTCACTAGCATCGCCTTTCATTCCTGCAGCTTCCATCCTCTCGGAATTTCATGGCCACATTTCTCTAATTGCATTTCCTGTGTCTCCGACCGACCTGCTAGCCGAATTTAATTTTTCACCAGCTTCGACTCAAGTTTCCAAATAAGTTTCCAAACTGTTTTTACGTTGACATTCCTTAACTGGTCGGTGGTCGTATTTCTCGAATGTCGAGCGGAGTCAGCTGGTCAAATTAGCTTAACGTTCCAAAGTATCTTATTCTGAATATATCTGTTTAATTATCATATCTTTTTGTTAACTTTTGAATAATTAAATGAGAGGATATTTTTCCTAAATTATTGAACGTAATATTTATTTATATAGGATAAGAGATTTGAAAAGAATTGCTGATGGGTTTGTACTTTTTATGAAGAGAGTTTCTTTTCTTACCAGATTCTTTATAATTTATATTGTCAGAATAACATTAATTTCATATGTATTTGTATTTTGTATTTGGATATTAGTTAATGTGAATTACATTTCTTACACAAAATTAATGCGGTCTCTATATTGGGCCTATAATTTCGTTTATACACCTCTCACTCAGAATACTGATAATCAGTAAGAAGTATTTTTTTTAACAATCTTTTGAAATTTCATAGTATTGCTTGTAGAATCATCAAGAATTCAAGGAGTAGAGTTAATAATAAACATTCAGACTGCACGATTGTAAGAACTCGTAGGAAATTAATAAACAGAAACGTCACTTTACCGTCAGCTTGGTACTCTTGGCAACATCTTATTGTAATATCTATAATTACATTATACGATTATAAACGGTGAAACGTGGATGCTGGTTCCTATACAGGTTTTACTTGTTTCAATAATCGCAATAGGAAGTGACAGTATTGTGGCAATAATCTAAATAGAATTCCTTGAATTCCATTTGCCAATCGAACAGCCACGTCACAAGCAGCGGTGCATAACGAATCGTAATTCTATCAGATTCAGAGCCAGACAATACACGGACAAATGAGCGTATCGTGAAATAGGTAATATCGCGTCTGGTGTGTCGAGTTTCCGGCGTCGCATTAACGTCAAAGCTACAGCAGACACTGGCAAACGATCCGTCAACGTAATCTTGGAAAGAGATTCTGAGAGAAAGTGGCAACTAAACCAGAGAGATGAGAAATCTTTGATGGCACCGGCAGAACGACTTGCTGCCACGCGAGGGAATATCAAGCATGCCTATGTCTTGAAGTATCATCGTTTAGCTTCGCCGCCCCGCTTCGTAGAAACTTCGCTGATATGTCAACTGTTGCACAACAACTCGTCAGTTTCATACATTCAGCCAGAGACGAGGAAGCTGTTTAGTCGACCCGTTGCTCTCTATGTTCTGTTTAGCAGGAACGTCTCGGCGTTGTCGTTCACCATCATTTAGCAATTTCTAAGAATAAGCGTTGCCCTGCTTCGTTTAATTTTCGATGAACAGATAATTGTTTTAGTTAATTACAACATTGAATGTAAGTATATAATTACTATGATTTTACTTTTTACACTTTACTGCTCTTATTATTAAAACAAATCCTAGCAAATTCCACCAACAGTTACGATTACGAGTATGCACTTTATGATAACATGATCACTTTCTTTTTTCCGCTGCCATTTCGCGCGCAGATGACACAGAATAGGAAGGAATGGTGTTGACTGAATTGATGCTATTGAATGAAACAAAGTTTCTAGTGTACTCCACTGTCTAGGTCAGTTTAATAGGCTGACGAAGGATGTCAAGTGTTTCACTAGGCTCTACTAAATGTAGAATTTCCCTGGTATGGAAAGCATACTAATTATCAGGGTTCAGTGATAATGCACGACATAATGTGCCCCAACGAATTGCGACAGGAATTTACGAATTGTAAACAAGGAAAAGTTTCTATATAAAAGAATGTGTTATCGTATAATTTGATAGGTATTTCACAACTATATCTCCATAACTTCTGACACAAAACTGGAAAAAATTGTTGTTCATATTTATAAGAATAGTAAAAAAGGTACAACGAAATGTCATAGTCGCAAATTAATCTTACTAGCTTAAGGGGGAAATTGGAAAATATTAAGCTCGAAAATTCACAATGCTTTTTCACTTTATTTAGTTATTGTTTAAAATGACATAACCACAAGACTTTATAATTTATCTATTTAATGTTAGGAAGATGAAAGGAATGAAGGGGATTTAGGTATATAACAATTTTTCAAAACAATGCAACTAATTATACCAAGCAATTTAAATTTGTCATGGTAGAGAATGCTTGACTTCGCAAAGATCGAATCAGGAAGTGCAACGAAACCAGAGTAATTACATAGTGATGATTAATCTTGCCTGTGCATGAGAAAGTTCCAAGAAGACCTATGTGTACACTGCAGCTGATTATATCTGAATAAAGTCTCTTACCTATAAATAGTTTGTTAAATATCGTAGTACTACTCATATAATTTATATAAAATTTTTACTTTAACTAGAAGTATTATATTTAACTATAAATTGTATATACCTTTGCCATTTAACAAACCAATACCTATATTAACCGCGCAAGTGGAATAAATTAAGTACACGAAGTCATTAAAACTCTAAGTATTATATCATTTAGAAACTAAACGATTATATTAAAACAAATATAATTCTATTATTTAGTGCATTTTGCATAACTCTAATATTTACTAAAACATTTGACATATTTATTTTTATATCGTTGCATAATTGAAAATATGTGGAAATTAGTATTTATTACATTCACATGAAAATGTATGGAAATGTGTATTTATTAATAATTGAAAATATATGTAACTTTAGCAACAGATCTAGCCATATACCTAATACTATTTAACAAAATCCACCAAAGAAGCGATTGTGGTTCATAAGCTCAATTATTATTATTTTTTTATAATATTAGTGATTTTCGTATTTTTCTATAATTTTAAATGAAATTCCAACTAGGTAAATAATCTATTACAACAAATTTAAAGGTAGTGGTTAATTTTAAACCTGAAATTGTACCATTTTCTCACTAATCGTTTTTAAAATTAAAACATTAAAACAATTAACACACCCTAGTAGGTATGTATAAAAAATTCGCGGAATCTGAGTTTAATAATTTATTGTGAGGGAATGAAAGAGAGCAAAATTGATGCTTCACCTAATTCGATTATCGTAGACAGCGATATTACTTACGCAATTCTCTTAAAAGTTCCTAGAATTTTTTAAAGACTGAGAAACTCTGCGACACGGCAACTGCAGGCTTGCATTCACGCCGAAGGTAGCTATTTTGAACACTTCCTATAAAGGTAAGCAGTTGCACATTACTGGAGTACAAAAATGGCTATAACTCGGGAACGAGGTCAAATAAGCCACACGTTTATATGAACTGTTTTCATTGGTTTTGTGTCCTCCGTCCACTGCTGAAGTGGATTCAAGATGTTGAAAAACATCGTGTATAATCGTTAATCGATTATCACAATCTAATGTTCTCACAACGTTGTTAAGGTTTTACAAAAATTGGAATTCTCATGGTGGCGCTGAGCATGTTAATATTTATTGCAGTTAACAACTGTATCTCATTAATATCACAATTAACCCTTCGTTGACACACCTCTTTTTTTTATCAACTTTGACATACTGCGTGGCTCACACCCAGAGCAATTTTTGAACGAGTGCCATTCTCATCTGAAGAATCCAATCGTTATGAAAAAAATCATGGATCAATTTCAAGGTCTCTAGAATGCATTCCAGTGACCATTGGAATACATTTTAATTGAGATTTTACCATAGTTTTTGTAGAAGAATTCTAGATTGCCATATGTCGAGAAAAATCGAAGAAAATCTTCAAAAAATTGTATCTTTTACAAATTTCAATATTAATAGCTAAAAATTTACAGCGTTGTTGTTCAGATATAATATTTGGAGCGGAAAAATAGTTTGTAAGTCGGTTTGGAAAAAAAGGTATTTATATTGCATACATAAGGTACGCTATTTCTGTAATTGAAAAAAAAAATATTCCCTGAATATCTTCGGTATTCTACGTAGAATCTACATATTGGAAAAGGTACAGAGCGTCAAAATCATCTTATGGGTGGCTCAAACCCAGAGTGTCAACGAAGAGTAAATAATTACTGTTGTGTTATAATTTTGCAATATTATAACACAAATACTGCCCCTTCAATAGGTAAAAAATATCTGTCAGGAGCAGATTATGAATTTTCGATACTTCGTTATTCTGTAGTACGAATATGGGAAGTGTATGCTTAAATGAAAGAAAGACATACACATATAAAACATGTTTTGTAAACATCAACGTAGGAACGTGATAAGATAATCCTTTGTTTCCACCTCTGCATGCGATGTGCAGAAGCAGACAAATCACTCGCATTACTAATACGTATCTCGTATCGTCACCGACTCTGTCAAAGCTGATTTGTTCACCTACGTTCATCAAACATTATCTACTCAGTTTGGTAGGAGTATCATTTACGCTTTAAACTCTGAATTCTCCTTCAAAACCACCCTGTATGCATAGAGCTCGTTCGAACGTATTACTGATGGAATAGAAATAGCGAAGTGTGTACTTGGGGCACATACGAGTGGTGTGCAAAGCAATAGCCTTGAGGGTACAAGCCGCCAAACGTGTTTTTCGCAACAGGGTTCCCACTAACCGAAACATCCATTCAAGTTGGTGTGTTCAAGGCTATAATGTAATAGTCGAAAAGCTGTGCTGAATGCGTCCCTGGGCTAGTGACGCCCAACACTCAGGAGCGCTATCGTATTTGCTCCCTGCTGCTTTTACGCCTTCGTTACGGTTATCTGTTCCACCAGCAACACACTCATCGTGGCATTCCCGTCCACAATACCTCTGATGACCATCTCTATCAAATATTCATCGGTGATTGCAATATTCACCGACACACTCTTGTTCAACTTATGAAAAGATAGACTCCAGATACATACCACAAGAGTCGTCTCAAAAGTAAGTTTCCCCAGGCAAGGAAAAATCGAAAAACGTAGTAAAAAATTCGAACAAAAATTTATTTATATTCAGGAACATCATATTACTTCCCACAATTATCGTCATTACGCTCAATGTATTTTTGATACGGTGGCAACACTTCTTTTATACCCTCCTCCTTCTACGGATTACTCATTTCTGATAGCCAGGCTCCGACACGTCGTCTTGACTTCGTCATCCGTCCTGAAGCGTTGACCTCCTAAGGAGACCTTCAGCTGAGGTCCTTCAGTGACTGGATGACCCTGTTGAATGATGTTTGCAACTGCGTTAACAACAGTTTGATTTTTGGAAACAGTGGAAGACTCATCGTGAACACCTGTTCACACTTCCAGGAAGTTTGTTCGCTACTGACGAACCATTTGCATACTCGTACACGCTTCCCCGTATACTGAGATTAGACCTCGGTGAACGTCCACCACCGATTCGATTTTCCTAGTAAACAATCGGATGACTGCTCTCATCCCACAATCGGTCTCGCACGCGAGTGGTATCTCCATCATTGCTCGACTCGTACTGCTAGCCCAAGTACGGTATATTACATTGTTTTACATCATATTGTATTTATATCCCACGTTGTGTTTTCACTCTGTCGCTCATAGGCGGGAAGAAAAAATATAGGGAAACTCATTTTTGAGATGCCTCGTATTTTGTACAAGGTCCTTAAATGGTATTATATTTGGTGGTCTAATACTGAAAATTTTAATTTTTATATTTTATATTACTTCATCATAAAAGTATTACTAATGCATTCCTCCATGATCTCCCTCAGAATAGTTTTAATTATATATAATATATAGAATTAGATTCAAGAATTCAGAAGTAATTCAAATTACATACCTATAAATAAACATAGCCCGAACGAGGTCATATTTAGATTCATTTTTTTTGGGACAACTTCGCCCATCGTTTTATTGTTACTTTATTTAGAATTTGTTAGTCGCGGACCACCCAGTGCCTGGCTAACTTCCGTAGCCACAGGAAGTTGGATGTCGTGAACGAACCTACGGCTTAACTGTAGGAAGCCACTAGGATAGCTAGTTTGGCTTCGTAACTTTTTAGCTTAACACTTGCAGCGGCAAAAGTCTGTTGTTGTGGGTTACTACGGCAGCTGCAAACCCAAATGTTGACTTGGTTCTAACATAAAACTCTAAAATACAAAACATCAAAGTGTGTGCATATATTGCAATTCGTTGCAATTCGTAAAAGGTATTTACAAGTAGTGTAGTAGGTATTCTTGTCGCAGAAATAAGTTCGCTTCTCGGTTAAGTAGATATTGACTAATAGTAATTTCACGTAGGGTAAACTTGCTTAATTCGTACCTGTGCCTAAATCACATTCCTACTGTTTCTTTTAAACTAAGATAATCACAGATGCTCCTAGCTGTAGCAAGTGTAAGCAACAGTTAGCCATATGTCATTAATAAACCGAGGCACCATGCGGTCACTCCGCAAAGAAAATATAAAAAAGTTAAGTATATTCCATTAAAAATTTTGCCATGATTCTTAAGGATTTCGTAGAATTACTAAATAATTCTAATTCTTAAGAATCATATCAAAATTTTAAAAGGTTGTACCCGAAAAACTTACCGTTTTCACGGAGTCATCGCATGGTGACTAAATATGAGGATCAGTGAAACAAATTTCCGTGTAAAACGTTATACAGTGTTGTGTAAAACTGTGATATGTTTATTTTTAATTTGAATTCAAGTCGTCCTATGTGTCTATTTCGTACCACCATGTGTAAGATAAAATCATACTGAGAGAAACTTGGATGAGGTTAAAAATAAAACCGAACACATAAATTTAACCGGAACAGCAAAGAAAACTCGTAAGAGGAAAAATAGCGTCAGAACCGATACGTAAAAGGACAAAGGGAAGAAAAAGAAAGGCGATGAAAATGAAAGCAGGTTCTATAAAATGTGTGAAGAAAAACAAAAAACACAGTCACAAATAGATAAATTGCAAGGAAAGGAAAGAGACAGAGACAGAGTAAATGGTACAGAGAAAGCACGAAAAGGACTGCTCTGCGGAATGATCAAAGAATCCCAAGGATACTGCAAAGATTATTGCTTATGTCAGGATACGCAATTCAATGAAGGCTTATGAGTCGTCGCTACGTCTGACAAAGAAATGTTCTTACAGCAATTTCTTCTATTTGAATAGCAAATTGCCGGGTGATTCACCACTCTCTGCTGATGAAGAATGTATGTATGTATCACGCTCGGAGCTTATTGGCATACATGTAGCAATGCACAGACGAGACGACAGCAGCCTTACGATTAGTGATATCGACACATAAGATTCATCGATAGATAAAGTAGAAATGCAATCAAAAGCGAAGGGGGTGGGGAATAGATTCGATAAAAAAAACCTCGATACATACTGCGAACGTAAGTGTCTGTGTATGCCATATTACCTGTAACCGAGCTGTAATGACATTTCCAGTGCATTAGCACTATCCAAGGATAACGCTATCTTTATATTACAGTTTAAAACAGACTATTCTTTTTATAAAAATTATACAGTGCCCTGTAATTGGTGGCACAAACTGCAAGGGGCTGATTCTACATGTGGGAATGAATTGAAAATATTACTATAATATTTTGAAGCATTAAGGATGAAAAATATTACATGAGAAGACGTTCGTTATTATAAATCTCTGACACTGAGCATAAAGTCTCACAAAGTTAAACGTCAGGATTTTGAATTATTGGAGTAGCATCCTGTAAAATATTTTATACAATGCCCACTTAAAAGAAACTGTGCATGAGACCTACATATCTACTCGATTGTACGAAATATTTATTAAATAAATATCTGTTACGCATGGAGACATTTTCTGTGTCTAGAAAATGTAGGCGTCTACGCGAAACACATGTGTGGGTGAATAAAAAGTAAATAATGGTCACTGTTTTCAATAGTGAATCTGCACCTATGGATGGGTGCACATTTTCAAAAAAAAATCGCCCCAAATAGTTTATAACATGAAAAGTTACCCTTTTTTTCATCAGCGAGCTCTGCACAATGAGAAGAAAAAATTCAAAAGAAACCATGTCACGCAAACATGGGTATCGTTCACCGTAAAAATCGGTAAAATTTATGCAAAAATTAGAGTGTAGAGTACTGTAGAACCATTCAATCAGCATTGGCTCCCGTTTCCTCTCACTCACATTGATGTATCATTTCCTTCTCTTCTTTAAAAAAACAAAGGCGTATTCATAATCAATATATCGATCCGAGGAAACAGCTGGGCTTCGACAGGAGTGTGAGTGAGAGGAAACGGAAGCGAGCAGGAAAACTGTACGAGGACCCCAGACAGCGAAACAGCTCAATTTTTACTGCTTGTTGAGTGCTCTAATTTTTGCGTAAACTTTACCAATTTCTTGCGTCGAAACGGTGCGTTTACGGCACATGATTTCTTTGAGCTATTCTTCTTCTCATTGAGCAGTACACGTTGATATAAAAAAATTGATATTAATTTTCAATGTTATAAACAGTTTTGCGGAAAGTTTTGTTTACAAATGTCAGCCGTTCCAGAGCTGTAAATTCATCTCTTAAGGAGGCACAGTACTTTTCTTTCTCGAAAATTAAGCACTCTTTATGATTTTTTTTCTGTAGGAAAATGAAAAGCTAGAAAGATGAGGTTTGTTGCAAATTCTTCTCCTCATACTTCTTTCTCTATTCTTACTTTGTTCGTTTTTGTTTCCTACAAAAGTAGATATACTTACAGTGTAGCATACCGTCGCGTCGGAAAATAAGTTGATACTCTTTAAAATCGCATAACTTTTTTTAAATTTGTCCAAACGACTCGAGTTTCTTTTTATAAGCTAGCGGAATTAGTTTCCTAGGTGACGTGTTTCGTCGTTTTGAAGTAAATGCACTTGGTCTGAATAGCAAAAAAAAAGTAGTAAAGGTCGTTTTTTAAACTTTTTTTGTGGGCGATAAAATTACTTTCTGTAGATAATTATTGATACCCAATTTATAATTTCTAAATAATGCTTCTCATCATACCCATACTTATGAACATCACTAAAGGGATTTAAAGCGATATCCCATTGTCTTTTAAAATTCAGTAAAAACTAATGATCAGTAAAAGCAAAAAATCTAATGTTTCTGTGGATAACGAATTTCATTTCGTGAAAATGAAATTTTGAATTCAGCACTGAATCTTTATACTTCTTTGGTGGGTATACACGGTTGGAAGCCATTTAGGGCTACTGGTAAATATTTACTTATTCCTTCTTGAGTCAACATTAAACGAGCTTCTTGTTTCTCACGTTCCTACGTTTACTTTAGACGAGGTTTCTTCGTAAGTGAAAGCAAAAAGTACATATGGTAAAATTTATGCTTTCAGTAAAAACTCAACCGTAAAAAAACTTTTCAAGCACTCTGCAACCGAAAAGCTGGTGAAAAGGAATTATCCGAATTTATCGTTTATTGAGAGGTTTGGTTAGTATCTCATTAGATCAGTGTCTCTCAACCTTTTTTGAGTCGCGACCTCCTTTTATGATATAAAGTAAGGTAAAAATAAGTTAAAGAAAACGCATAAACCTCAAAACACTGCATTAAATGTAGCCTTTTAAGAAATTTTAGTTTGTTTTTCGTGATAGTCGAAAGTTGCAAGGTTCTTTGTTAGAAAACATAAATTTATATTTTATTGCTCATAAAAATTCTATTTACTCATAGCACAGCTGATTTTAACTTTGATGGGACTAAAGCTGAGTCATTTTTATAAATTAATAATTCAGATTTCTGATGAAATGGAACTCGGTTGATTTTACCAAACTGACAACGAATCCATTAAAATTTAAATATATTTATGAATTTAATATCAGAATCAACGCAAATGTTTTTACAAATTAAATATTTCATGAATTTTGGAGAACAACTACATTAATATAAATACATATTGTTTATTATCTAATTTTACCAGTTTTAATAAGTCATAAGTTTTGTTCCAATTATGTTTCTGAATTTCGCAGATAGTACCGTTTTTTCTCTTAAAAGACAAGGAAATTAACAGGGAAAAGATATGAACTTTTCATATTGATACCAGTTTTTCTGTGAGAAAGTTTGAATGTTTCTGAAAGTTTTGATTTTAAAACAGCATGCGAAGTTCAACTATATTAGTTTTATAATTTCTTTGAAATTTCGTTTCTATTAAACAGCTCTTGCTTCACATTTACACATTGATTACACATAAAATTCTTGTAAGTGTAACACATAAATCTGAACACGTTATATATTATGTTTGTTTTTGCAAAAGTTATTGGATAAAATTTTACGATGAACATTTTTCTGGAATTAAGTTTCAGAAAAAAGTTGCCTCGAGCCTCGAAAGATGTACTCTCACTTCTTGGCCCTTCATTTTGCTCTCGAGAAAAGAATTCACGAAAGGAGGCCAGTTTACTGTTTCCTTGAGGAGGTAATTTCAGAATACTTGCTACTCTTTTCTCACGGTGCACTCGCGTTTACTGTTGAGGCACGGCACAGTGGTCCGACACCATAAAAGCGGGAACTAAATTCCTATTCGCTATAAGTCACCCAACATTTTTTAGAAAAAGTTTGAAGATAGGGAAAATTGCTAGTTTCTTTTTGAAATTGACATATTTTGCCTCACTATATTTTTCTATGCTTAAGATTGGACTTAAATCTAACTATGCTGCATTAGAGAGGGAACGTATTGGAACCCATTGAAAAATACCCTTTCGTGAATCTTTATTTTATCCCATTTTACGGTTTTGTTACGTTTACAAAACGAAAGTCATACGATCAATTTTGCATGAGAGTATTTGATAGAACCTAGTTAAAATGGCTGCATAAAATTGTTATGCAACAGCGTGCCTGAACGGAATTTATAACGATATAGGTATTTGTAGTGAATGCATCAAAATCTGTTAACGTATGGAATGGAGAACACGAGTAAGTGCTTATAATGACCACAAGGTAGTTAAAATTCTAGGTATAATTGAGAGATATTAAAGCCATGATAAAGACAAGATTTCGTTGTGAACAGAATGTATCAGTCAAAGTATAGTCAAATGAACTTGCATAAGTTCAATTATTTTAAAGTTTATGCGGACGTTCATAAGTAGATTCCCAGGGTCCCAACTGGCTCATTACTTTATATGGTCTCCAAGAGTCGTTTCTAGATAATGCCTAACACTCGAGCAACTTTTCCTTAACAATGCCATAGGTACCTTTAATAAAAGACGACTAACTAGCACACGGTAAACGAGCGGAAGGGATGGTTCGCGTCTTCTTAACGATATGTTTCGTTTTATGGAACAACCAATATGTTTCGAGGTGCTCGTTTTCGCAAAAGCCGTTTTACTATTTTATTATTTTTAACGTGTCATCATCACATATCGAAATACCACGTAATGTGATATCGCTCGTATTCCTTTGTCAATATTATTCCCTTGTTAAGGGGGGTTCTGCTTTGTGGGACCGAAAAAGTAGGTGATGTTTGCGAATTTTTTATAAAAAAAAAGACTGTTGAAGAGTCATATCAAATGCCGGCAGTAGCAAATGTTTTGGAAATTTTGTGACCCCACCGAATTATATTGCGGCACAAGAAACCCAGCCAAATATACTTGTGCTACGCGCCTACGAGCCCGCACCTACCCTACTGCAGTTCTCCTCACTGATTCTAACCTTAGTAACGGCGTACGGCAGGTTGCTCGCCGCTAGGCGCTGAAAAAGGCTCCTTGTGCAGTGCGGCTTTACACCTACCATTTAATACTGTTTATCCAAGCAGTTACCAATTCCTTCTTTATACTCACTTGCCTGTATATATAGGATAAGTAAGTTTTACATTTTGTACAAATTTTTATTTGTCTCGATATAAGAATATTGACTATTTTTATAAAGTGCATACAAAATGAAATATTGCGTTAACATAAGTAACGTAAATGCATTTACAAGCAAGAGAAATTTTGCCATTAGTTTTGTTGTAGCTTTTTGTTTATAATGAAATATACTGCTTTTGGCGAAAAAACAAAAAACTAAAAAGACTAAAGTTAATGCTATTTATATGATGTGCCAATGTTACGATTAGATTTTAGTTAAGATGTAAAAGATAAAATAAAGTAAATAAATTTAAGTGTCAATGTATCTTACTGACTTCAAATTAGTAAAACTTCACCTGTTAATAGGTACTATTTATCTGATGTGCCAATGTTACCCCGTACCGACTGCTTTTTAGCATGTATTAAAGAAAAAAAAAGGGACAAAAATTTATGCAATTTGCCACTTGTAGTATAATCACAAAATTTTATAACAAAATGTTTCAAAAACCTGCCAATGTTCCCCAGTTTACATTTTTGAAACAATATTCTTTAAGCAATTGTAAAAATAAATCAATTTCTAAAATAGAATATCCAATTAAATAGACTCTATACGCGTCCCTCTCACGGTGCCCGCTAGCGCGCGTGAAGT
This sequence comes from Andrena flavipes, assembly GCA_963971345.1. NCBI lineage: Eukaryota > Metazoa > Arthropoda > Insecta > Hymenoptera > Andrenidae > Andrena > Andrena flavipes. The sequence continues at coordinate 13,419,108 of OZ020480.1, forward strand.
TTGGTGGCGCAGTAGGTGTTCCCAAGGTAGTTACACCTTTTCGGCGCTGTTATACTCAACCTGAGAGGAAGGACGAAACGTTCAAATTGCCCAGGAACACGATCACTGCATTTGTTTTACTATATCTCAAAGAGCGGTTGCAGTTCTCACAGTAGAGCTGTCTCTACTTCAAAAGTGCCGCTGGAAAGCGTAACAGGGAAATCTTATTACGTTCTATAGTAGAACGTGGAGGTGTACAGCAGAAGCTCGAGGAGACACGAAGAGTTAGAGCGGTGTACTCGCACGCCCGGTCTCTTTCTCATGCCATGAGTCATCCGGCTTTCATGAAAAAATGCAATTTTTACAGCGAGGCCAGGCAGGGCCTTATGTCACGCGCTATAACAGCCGCTATTACGACCGCCCCGCTAGACATCGCTGAGACAAAGCTAACCGGTTGCTCCTTCTCGGATCCACCGACACGGCGGCATTACTGTACCACTTGCGAAATGAACGGGATATATACTCGAACGTGCATTCCATTCCCTCGAGTCTGTTACCTGAAATTTCGACCTGGGAATTCTGCCTTGCACGAGGATCATCTGAAGATGTTCTTGCTGTGCTTTTGATCTACTGTAGCGCTGACGTTAACTCCTCTCGGGTCGAGAGTTTACTGAAATTTGTTTAAAGGGAGAGGAATTTTATGGATCTCAGCATGTATCTAACGACAGATAATATAAAAGCAACTCTTTCCCTTTGGTCTAATTAGTAAAGTGCTCAAAATTATTTAATTCGGACTCCTAATTTTTTTTCTCTAATTTTGACATTCACTTTTCTTGTATTTTGTGCTTTAGTAGAAATGTATGTGTCTGTGTAGAATATTTGTATACCTAATTATTTTCATGTTTCCTTCTTGCATTTAGGGTTTTTTTATTAATATTATCATATAAATTGTAATGAAATTTAAGAATTTTAGAACTAATTTGCATAAAAATGTAAAAGCAGTGTTTTCCTACATTTCATATCTGCATGAGAATACATAATACCAAAGATCGCGCCGTTACGGCGCGTGTCATACCTACCTATTACGAAATGAATTCGAAAGTGAAAATTTTCATTATGATATGGATCTAAAAGTGACTGGGTCGTAAGTACGTACACGTAATACCACTGATAATAGTTTTTGAATTGTATACCTTCTATTCTAGTGCAGTATTTACCTTGAGTGTTTGTCGGCTTGCGAAGTGTTCTAGCTTTAGTGATAAAAAACAAACTTTGAAAGGTTAGTTCCACTGCAACCAGGGGTGGATTTGGTGAATTGGCGGCCCTAGGCTAACATTTTGAAAATTCGTGACATGGAAAACATTAAATCAACACCGGTAATTGATATTTCTTTAAAACGGAAATCTGTGGTATTATTGCGGATGAAAAAATAAAAAGTGACAGGCGGAAATATTTTGTTACCTTTTTCAATTTCTTTCGCCCAAAATTTGAGGCCTACTTGGCCTATATACAAATCCGCCCCTGACTGCAACGCATCGAATCGTTGAAATTGAAAGTAGGTGGGTATGTATTACTTGTCTAGATTTTCTAAAAATTTCCGAGCGTTGTTAAGTTGTTAAATGGGCTACTTTTAGACCAGAAATAGCTTCAATCATTGGGAACAGTAAGTACTCGACAAACGCCTATAGGCGTGCTCCGTGTACTCTTATTTGAGAACTATGAAATGTAAATGAACTCAACTGGTTATTACTCTATAACTCCGATTATTTGTTAAATGTACGGTTATTTTGAAATGATGAGTAGACTTATTTTCCCCGGATAAAAACGTGTTTAGTGATCTAGGTAACATAACAAACCCAAAATCGTGAAAAAAAAGATTTTACTTTGTATTTGATGTGACAAACTGATAAGAGTATAACACTCACTGATGACTGATGACGAATGGAATTCATCGTACCACCATATTTCACCCTAACAAGATCGAGTTTAATTGTACGACTCCGAATTCCAGAATTCTAGACAGCAAAGGAAAAGACGGCTAATGAGTCACTTTCATGGGAAAGCGTAGTTCTCTTGTGCAGCGTCGCCAGCTTTCATAATTGTCCATACAAGAGGCTGAACATACCCTAATTACATCATGACAAGGCGTCCCTTTTCCTTGTACCAACCAAAGGCAATAGATTGAACAGAGAGTTCAGCGAATCCGCACCCTCCTCCTATTACATCATTATTTGTAGAGTGATTAACAAATACTACTAATTTCTAGAATGTTAAATTCCAAATTAATTTGGATATGCATCCGAAATCAATTAAATTTCAAATTAGAACATTTTGTTGTGCTTACCGTGGGAATAAGTCATTTTTATGCCATATCCGAATTTTTTAACAATTTTTGTTATAAATTCCTATGTAATAGTAGTTTTGTTATGAAATTTTTTCAAATTGTAAACATGCATATACATATTGCTACGTATTTCTTATTATGTTCTTTATTGAAGCTCACGCACAGTTTTTAATATAGTAAGTACCTACATAATTAGAAAACCAGAATATCGTTTTTCAACGTTTCTTCTTGATCACGTTCACCCATATTTCTTTCAATTAGTCACATTCTAGTTGAAGAAAAATGATAAATTCGAAAGGTGTTATACTTCTCCTCACTTTGGAATAAGAAATCCAATAATATGAATTAAAACAGAAATTTTTAAAGGCTTAACAGCTTTCCTAATCGAAACTTTCTGTGAAAGTAAAAGGAATAACTTTCTGGGGGGAAAAATATTCCGTTTTTTTAAATGTAAAGTGAGTGTGCTATGTTATCTTTAAGAATAAATATTTAACTAAGTAGCACGTCAAGGTAAAGATTTATACAGAACCTTTTTACACTATTTAACGAGTCTATAGGGGAAAATTTAAAAAGTATGTTGAAGTTTACAATCCTTTTGATTGTAATTTATGAGGACAATATAAACAAATAAGTTATTTTAAGTAATTCAAACTGCATCTTTAAGATTTGTCTTTGTCTATATATCACACGTAATTCCTACACAAAAGTGATGCAAGTTCATTGGTAGTTACACATCTCCCAGACGATCTTTTTAACCGTCACGCGTAACGCTTAGAATGCAGATGCACTTCTAAATGAGGCTATCATCACTATAGTGGCGTAAACACAAAACTTTCGTTTTGAAATCACCGCAATAGCGAAATTATTAACGTTGTAAAGTCGTTACTTTAATTTCTATTTTTAAGTACAAAGGTATTATTTTTAAAAACGTACAATTGCTAAGGCGTGTATTATTAGTATATAACTGTAAATGTATAAATATTGGAGAATTGGTTTTGCGTGATGTAAGTGAACAAAATACCATGCAAAAATACGTTTGTGTGCTGTCATTTTGTAGAAGTTTTTGGAAAATTTCTCAGGCCACTAGAACTCTGCATTTACTTTTTCTCGCAAAATACAATATTTTTCAATGTAATTTTACACCCAAGCAAAGAAAGAAAACTGTAGAAGTTCGGTAAGAGAAAATTGTCTCTTGCTGGACCTAAAGTCGTATCTTTATTTCCTGAAGTTGTAGCTTATAGAAACGTGTTATCTATGTTTTTTTTTCACCCCCTGTGGTGAGAAATTCTCGTCCAGATGGAAATTTACGGACCACGTAATGTTCAATGTCCGCTGTTCACAGAACAGTTGGTTCATGATCTGTACGATCAGACCGGCACATGTTTACGTATGAATGTACACGTGTGTGTCTGTAAAAGAGTTGCAGCCGTCGTAAGGCTGACTTTCTCCTCCGGCGAGCAATAAGGCGGCATTACGCAACCCCGCTTTCCGTGCCTTTTACTGTGTTGTGAACACAGGGAGCCGTTTTGGTCAGGTCCGTTTTCATCATCCGCACTCGCGCTGCGAAACGTGCGCGTGAAACGGTTGATTCGAACTCCAGCGACATACCACATTTTTCACGAAATCATCGTGTATTAGTCGACAGCCTACCCCATTACGTAAGGTTCTATTAATTATTCAACATTGCGCGATAATGCTTGTATAATTTCATTTGCAATCCCAACAGACGTGAACGATGGTATATTACTATATTTGTCAATTTCTAAATGATATAGTAGATGTGGACTACGTTTTTCTATAATAGAAAATTATTATTAGTCTTTAATTTTGTACCACAGATATTTTTTAACACGTGGTACTAATGTACTCTTTTTCTGGAATCTTAATAGTGACTCTTTTTTAATTAACTACTACACTTTTGCGCTTATTTTATTGGGCTTTTTCTTTTGCTATTTTCGATTTTAGAAGTAGGTTAGACTCAATAAAAATACTGGGTTGTAGTCCCTGTGGGAGACATAGCTGTGCAGAATAAGCAGGAAAATTTATAAAGGAATCGGTTCGATAGATTGTGAGATTTTATCTTCACGATGCGAAAAAATCACGTTTCGAAAAAAACGCGTTCAAAGTTTTCATCTAGCGAGCCTCTATGCTCCCTACAAAATGCCTGTGTAGAAGCTAAAATAATTTGAAGTTTTCCATGACAATTTAACAGTACATTCTTGAGTACTTTCGAAAAATATTTAAATAAAAAATCAATTTTTTCAACCTGTTTAACCGGAATGACCCTTTAACAGAGGCTGCACTGTCGTGTTAATTCGAGAGGGCGTATCTGCAACTTTCGCTTAAATCGAGTTACTGCTGCCAAGTAGCACAAAATATATATGTATATTAAATAAGAAAGCCATATTTGCATTGAAACTGAAGATATTACAATTTATATGTCGCACGTATGTGAAATCGATGTCTGATTTTGGGTGTATAAACTAAAGTCTCCTTCGCTTTAATACAATATTTAAAAGAATAATAGATCGCTTGTTCAATCCTTGATTCTAGATCAGCGTTATAACTCCCATATATATTCAGCAATACGTGATCGAAAAGAATAAGCTATAGGCTTATAATAAGATGAGTTGAATAGAAGTGAGTGAATTTCATTCACGAATGAAACATGAAATTCATACATATAACGCAACACACACGCAGGTCTTATTACTCTCGGCTGCTGGCCACAGGCTGCAGGGTCGACTTATGCGTGAGTGAATTTGGGTTAATTCCTGACACTTGTGCTAAACCTCTTTCGAAGATCACCTCTGGTCCCGATTCGTAATTTACTAGCAAGGGATTGCTGTGATACTAGGTAGCTGAAACGTAGTTAGTAGGTAAATATTATATAATGTACAGTCGGTCAAAAAATTATTCAAACACACAGGAAACATCAGAAGAATATTGTGATTACAGACTTACAATATTTATGCATACCTTAGAATCTAAATATCTAAGGCTTAGATATTTATGCAACCAACAGAAAGAAAAAATTTCAGTTTGGAAAGTTAATTTGCCTAACCCAGACCTTTAATTTTTATTTAAAGTAAATAAACCATTTTCCTATTATTAGCCTCAAAAACTAAAATCATTTTCAACAATAAAAATAGTAGATCAATGAAAAATAATGGAATCTGAATAAATAGGTAATATCAGTAAACTATTACGAAGACTTTTGAACATGCGAACGGAGAAATAGTAAACCATCTAAACTTTAAATTCTAAAGTATCTCCTAGCTGACTTCTTATTTTATTTCCAATATAACCGGCCGCTGAAGAAGCCCACTTTCCTTTAACGCTTATTGGAGGAATTGAGAAAATATATTGATCTGCTAGTTCTAGATGATGTCCGCGGGTACCACCATCCTCAAAGAGACTTATCTCTTTTTTTATAGGGTGAAATTACCGTGAACACCCCCCCCCCCCCCAGAAACCACTTCGCGACCCACAGGTTGAGAATCACTGCTGTAACATAACTGTAACATTTCGGAATAATATTTGTAATCTAATGGCACTTAATGTGTCCATGGTGTTGCTGTCATCGACTGATGAGTATAACGTAGAAAATTATAAATAAATTCTATTCACTGGGAAGACACTTACCAAGATCGTGTACAGAAAACTCATCGCACTAGTTAATTCATTTACACCAAAATTGATTATTCATTAGGTTTACCACCCTAATGGGAGCATGTGGCTAAATCCAATTACACAGCATGTACCTCATAGAAACGACCACTAACGATGTTCACCTTTGCACATATTATCATCGTTGAAAGGATGAATTACGTTCGATGCATCCGGAGCTCAAACAGTAGGTTATTCCATAAATGTCATTTACTTTTCTGTTTTCCTTACAACGTGCTAGAACCATGCTACACTGAACTCCTTTTATTTACTTGTTAATTGCAATTCAATTTTCATTTTTATAATAAGAAAAGCAAGACTTTAGTGACACGAATATTTGTTGTTGATATAATAATAATAATAATAATAATAGTAATAATAATATTAAGAAGAAGAATAAGAATAACAATATTCATAATGGCAGCAATAATAATAAGTAGAAATAAAATAACAATTAACAACATTAAAAATCAATTGTAGCAAATTCCATACCAGTGTGGTATGTCATCATTATGGTCTGTCACAGATCATTATTAAACATTTGATATACATGAGTTAAACAATCATTGCTTATTCATCTGATTCTTTCAAAATCTTCTTCTCCGCTTTTTTTACTTCTTCCTTTATACTTTTTTTCTACTTTTTGTATTCTCGATTGTTCTGTTGTTCATCTAGAACATCTTCTTCCGGTGTGTGAGCGAATAACTTGCTTTATCACCATTTAAAGCGTAATTTTTGCATTTTATCTCTGCAAACGAGAAACTAAACATCAAATTACTAAAATGCGTACAGATTATAATAAACCAATGTGTACTGATTCGTTTGCGACAAAGAAGCAAAAGATTCAAATCGTTTCTAACGACGGTTAATTGAAATGAAAGTGCTAAGACAACGTTTACTTACGTGCTCTAAATACTAAAATTCTGGGCTACAGCCACAAAATGAATACATAACGCTTGTTTGCGTCACTAAAACCGACGGTACTAATATCGTCAAGTAGCTCTCGCATGCTGTGGGTTACCAGATTTGTCGTTCAAAAGGTTTTACTTATGTTACAATTTACCGCGTGTTACAACCTGCCCCGGTCTCCCCTACTCATATATTGTCAGAGATTTAAATTGACAAATTATCTGAAACCCTGCAAGGGGGAACGTATGATCTGAGAATAATACCTTGCCACACCACGCCAAGTATTTGACTTCCAGGCCTGGCCACCTTTTTTTGTATTTTATTGTGTTACACAGTGTCGCCTTTGCACGCTGCAGGGAAACACCTTTATATACTTGGAGTTTTATTTTGTAATTATTATTATCTTCTATTTTTTGTGATTTATTTGATTTCATGCACCTGGCGTAATTTTTGTACTTTTTCGAAGTTTTTTATGGGGATTTTAAATTACTCTAATCAAATTACATTCATCCACTCCGAACAGCTCCAATGTACAAGTGCATCGCAAATCGATCAATCTCGGCGAGGTACCCACCTGTGTTTAATGTGTTACACATCGTTACAGGCAGCTGGTATGTTCGACGAAACCGGAGAAAAGCGCATTTCACATTCAAGTATTTTGATTCTCGCGGCGCGCATAGTTCGGTTGGATGCGTTAGTGATTCACCGTACTTCCGCTAAGTGTGCGTACGTACAGCCTGAAGTTGTAAACACATCGCGGACCAAAATAGGGTTTACATATTAATAGCTCGTCTCAAGATGCATCTGGACGAAAGTGGGCAAACTGCACGAGGGGACAACTTACGCCGAATCGAAAAGCCACTGGTGCAAAATTGTGTCCATAACCAGACTGTTTCCCACCTGGAATACACGCTTTACAGCTTATGATACTAGGGCCAATTGTCCTCGAGAAGTTTCAGAGTTTACATAATAGATGCCTACTGAGTGCTCTAAAGGACGCTTAGGTTCGAAGAAATCGCCAAAACTCGTAGCACTGCTTATTGTCTTAATTATTGACAAAACTCAATTTTGTTGTGATGTTTTACACGTTCAGCGGTTCTGTATGAATTATTATAATTTCTTAATTGTCAATATGTTAGAAAATGATTTAAGGCCATCTATATAGGTACATGTGCACTGCCCAAGTATTTTGGTTACTTATTTTGTATGCTTTAAAGTGTTTAAAAGTTTCAAACTTTGAATTTTAATGTCATTGATTCTCTTGAATGGTTCACACGTGGCATCGTAGTTTAGGACACTTTGTATGGTATATATGAGGCAGTCAGAGCAACAACGGACCAGCCCACATTAAAATTTTTTTCTCCCCATTTTATATGGTGATTAGAGCCTATTGAAATACGTTATTACTAAATCAATTTAAAAAAAAATCTGGGTTAGTCCGTTGTTGCTCCGACTGCCTCATATGGATTGTGTAATACACTGGCAAAGAATAATAATAATTCCTATTACTATCTTGCAACCACAGTTTCCTTTTTTCTTAAGATTTATGTCTAAAGTTTTACATGTCACAATTTAATTATAATTTACGAGTCGAGTTAAAGAAAATAAAAAAATGTTCAGACAAGGGAAACGAAAGGCGGGAAATTCATCATGTTAATCCTTCCGGATATTCATTGCATATAATTCGTCACATATAGGTATGCAGTACGTCGATACACGTTGAATCCAATGTTCTTTCGACAGATCTGTCATTTGATGATGAATTGCGTCCGTTTGCTACCATAGGTTCTCTTAAACATTATCTCGATAAATTGGACAGTTGGAATAAAGAGGTCTGATGTTAGCTCAACTGTGCGTGCCGACTCCGTTGAAACGAGATAATTAAACTAATCGATATTCCATGGAGAGGAGAGCTGTTAATGTAGCGTGCTATTATTTCATAGCATCCTACCTAACAGTTAACGCTTATATTATTTCCTATTTGCGAATTAAACTTAAAAGTCAAATGATTGAATATTAACTAAATCTTAAACCTTTTAATATTAATAAGCACTTTCTACCTTTCCGTTTAGTAACATTCCAAGCCTGCTAATGATGGCGATATTCATTTAGTGATATGAAATGATTAACAGTACCTATCACGTTATCACAGGTTTGTGAAAATTGAAATCTTTCGAGGATTTAATTGATTTATGTCTATCACGGATTATAAACCGATGAAAGTTAAGAAATTTTTTTTATTAACCTTCTTGACATTTTCCAATGCTATTAGTGTTAATATCAAAGTTAAACGATTGATTGAATGTATCAGAACGACCTTGAACTTGCTTACCTTGGTCCGGCCATGCGATGATGTTCCTTCTGCACTTTCGCCACGTGACGATAGTCCTAGGAATCGTCTTTAGAAAAATTCAAAGTTCAACACTAACGGGAAGAATCAAAACACCGTTTTGGGATCGATTCGAACCCAGGAATAACTACACGATAAAACAATGGACGCACTAGAATAACGGTTACGAGGAACAAGGAACACTTAACCAGTCAACAATAACGTCGGGATTTTTAAAAAACAGGTCTGTCGAACTCGCGACAGGATGGTCGAGTTATTTAACGTCGGACTCGTGGCTTTTTTCCGAGTATGAGCATCGATCAATCGCCATTTATGGCCCGAACTGTTTCCGTACGGATGTTTAACGAACCGTCGCAATCAAGTCGACGACGACGATGACGACGATACTGACGACGCCAGTCTACAAAGCGCGGATGCACGGCAGGGTTAGAGGACTCTGAGGAAGGTGAACGAGGGTATGGAGCTGACTGCGGAAAAGGGGGTGGGGAGTCAAGTGAACCTGAGCGCAGGTTCGTCCGCTCGACAAGTACACTTCCCTGTCGAATGCACTTTGCTTCATTTTCCCTTGATACAAAAATTCAATACAACCAGCTCGGAAATTGTTCCGCTGGGCGTGATAAAAATTATACATACAGTTACTCGCAAAAGTGTCCGTCCGCCCCATACGTATAGCATATTTTGGTTAATTAAGCGGGTACCTAATATTAAATTCAGTAAGGACGAAGCAAATGCTGAAAGAAATTTTGCTAGAAGAATGGCCCAAGATGGGCGTGAATTTCGCAGAAAATTAAGTAGTTGAATCTATGTATGTGTATTAGTTTAAAGGCTACAGACATATTCCGTGCGAACTCGGACATATTTCGGAGTAAGTTTTCGTAGATTGCTGAAATTTGAAATTTGTACCTCAAAGGATTTTTCAAACTTTTGAAAAATGTCGATTTCACAGCTGTTTGAAGTTATGTGCTAACTTCTTTTCAATACATTATAGTTATGGAAGCAGTAAACGGATGGAGATGAGCTTTGCGGTGCTTATAGAGAAGACATTGAAGTTCTAAGAAAAAATTATTTCAGTTTAAAAAAAAATTTGAAGCATTTTTGTGCAATTATTTTCAACAAATGCAGGACCCAACAAAAAAGGAGAATATAGTTCTATCCTTCCCCTTGATGGACAAATTTATTTATTATATAATAAAATCGCAGGAATATTAAAAGAATATTAACTTATTGTAATTGTTTGTATAAATTGAACATTGGATCTTGCCTACTTCCGCGGATAATAATAATTTTTAATTAAACTGTGTACATTTTTCAATTGAATGCACCCAGAACAAAAGTATATTAATCACGGTTTATATTAATGTAAATTAGAATTGCGAATTCTTATTTTGAAGTAGATTTATTACGAAAAAATATTTTACATACAGGGTGGACGAATACTTTTGTGAGTAACTGTATATGACCCAGCAGGTGCATCAATTCATTTTGGCTTTTGTGTTAACCAAAATGTTTACGGCTGCTATTAAGCCGATTATTGAACCGAAGTTCGGTTATTAAACCGAATTATTCCGGGTATTTCAAGCGTCCTGTTTGGTTACATCCGATATACAGTGACGATTTCACTTCTATCATTTCTGATGACACTTTACTGAACTTCCTATGACGTATTAAGTATTGTGTTAAAAGATTTAAGCGAATAAATTAGGTGAAACTAAATACAATCCGACGCTGACAGCATTCGTTAGTATGATAAGAAAAATATTCATAATAAATGACTTGATACTGTCAATAATTAAGCTCTCAAATAATTTAGGTATAGTGCCTAAAATACATATCGGCCTATAATTCCTCACGTTAGCCGAGTCGCCAGATTTAAAGACTGATGTAACTAAGGTAGTCTTCCAAGCAGATGGAAAAATCCTACTAGTCAAAGAGGAATTGAAAATAATCCATAATGCCCGTGAAAGAGTGAAACAACATGATTTGAGAAGAATTGGCGGGATTCCATCGATACCTGCACCTTTGGATACTCGTAAACTATTGGTTTTCTTAAAAATATCACCAATATTCATGTTGATATTTGAAAATTAAGTTTGAATACTATTATCAAAGGTGAGAAATATAGACGGAACCAAAAAAGGATGCGAATAGATTCGCGATGAATAAGGTATCAGTTGCACTACCGTTATCTAAGTGCATAACATTTGGTAATTTGTGGGATTTATGCTGGTTGTTTATGGAACTCAAGAAAGGTTTCATATCATTACTATTCAGCATAAAACTTTCTGTATTTCTTACATATTGAATATAGCACTTCCTGGATAGTAACTTGCACTCAGCGAGGAGCTTAGAGAAGAGAAGATAATCGACATAAAGATTAGTGCGTTTATAAACATAATGTGCTTGCTTCTTCCGGCAAAGTAGATTAATCTCTTGCTTCTACCTACTTTCCGTGGAGCTTTCATTAGCTCTCGTGTTAATTACAAACGCCTCGTTATGCTCACACAAATGTATTCAGAATGAGTATTCATTTTATGTACAGATTTTGAATAAAATATTTATTTGTATAAAAATGTATATGCTTAATATTATATAATACATTTTTTTTTTTGTATAAATAGCCATTGTGATAATTAGCGCAATTTATGTATATCATTAGTTTTGTAAAGCTATTAATTTACGACAATGTTTTTAAAGGGGATTCTTTTTGATGGGTACTAATTTACAACAATATTTTTAAATGGGATTCTTTTTGATGGGATTATATACTTGGCGCTCTTTTTGTACCTTTTTTTAAAAAAGCTAATTTCCATGACCATGAGGTGACTTTCTCTGGGGTGAGTGACCCCGTGCAACAGTGGCTTTGACGATCACAGCTGGACCCCTCGCCTGACTTGTCCCGCGTGCACCGCTGCAAGCGGATTGAATGCTTTTAGGCGTATCCTCAAACACATAACTAACAAACTAAGTCTTAACCACAATATCGTTATTTTTTATGTATTTATTATTTTTATTTAGATAGTGCGTTTAAATTGTGCGCACGCGCCATATTGGGCATGTGTAAATTAATTTTTCATGTGGTTTCGGTATTTATAGCCCGATTTACATATTATTTGATGTCTTTTAATTGGGAAAACACGAGGAATCAATGGTGTCACTTTAGAGAAGATCCGATAAAAAATGCGGATCTTGATATTTTCACTTCCTTAGAGGCTCACAATACCTTTGTTTCTTCTCGGCCCCTATTCTCGAGTTCCGAAAGCCATAAAACTCAGTGCAGCGTAAAATCGGAGGTGTGAAATTCGCCGACCACCCCGAATAATGGTCTCCAGTTGAATCCTACTAAAACCACTGTTTTAGTTGCTGGTTCTCCTAGTTTCCTCAGTAACCTGTCCTCTTTTGACATATCCTTTGGCTCCTCTGTCCTTGGTGTGCAACCTGTACTAAAAAACTTAGGTGTAACCTTTGATCCCCATTTTTGTTTTGACCGTCATGTTGCTGTATTGTGTCGTTCTGCCTTCTCTCGCATGCGTTCCCTTTACCCTTCACGTCGTGTATTGTCTCCGTGTCTCCGTTTCTCTAATATTGATCGTAAGTATGATCACATAACTCGTTCTTTCCAACGTTTTGGCTGGTTAAAAATGAAGCAGAGATGGATTTTTCATCTTTGCTGTCGCGTCTATAAGATACTCGCAACAGGTACGCCTACTTCGCTCCACTTAGTCCATGCACTCTAGCGGCTCTATGACAACAAGACGTTGTTTTGATTCGTCCGTGCCTCACCATCGCTCTTATAAATTCACTGCGTCCTTCTCCTACATATCTTCCTATTATTATAACTCCATTCCTTCTAATATACGTTCTCTGCCGTCGTTTGCTTCATTTAAACTTAGTGTTCGTTCTTTCATTCTCTCATGGTTTCCTCTGTAATCGGTTTATTCCTATTTTCTTTCCTTTTCTTATCACGCAACGGCACTTTAGATTAGGTTGTAGAGCAGCAGTTATCGCTGAACCTCGCCTACTCGCCATTGCAATTTTAATTGTCCATTCATTTTCATAACTTCCAAGGGTTCAACGTTTCAGAAATTAAATGTTAGTTCTCGCTGCGCCATATTAGATATGTTAAAGTTCGATCGGGGAGTCATGTCGGGAGAGCGTTTAAGATCGTTATATGAAACGTGTTCCGTTCAAATTTGCACTCACGTTTGAGTACTCAACCAACAGTATGTACCAAATTCGCTGCATAATAACGCGCACCTACCACCTCAGAGACCTGACCTAAATTCAATTTTAATAACTTGTTTTACACACTGAAATCAAGGACAGTAAAAGTAGGAACGCCGACCGCGACTTCGTTACACCAATATTTTGTGGCAGAGTAACTTCTTTCTGTGCCCCATCTATCCCTTCATATTTAATTCGATACAATACCAGATTTACGTGCAGATGTTCGGAAATTTGTTTCTGAGGAAAATATCAGACACTTGATCTATAAATATCGTAATTTAGAATTTTCCTAGCTACAGAAAATATTATACTACACCTACGCGAGTCTTTGTATATCCGTTCGCTTAAATGTGTACTCTAACACAGCTACATAGTTCTTCTGTTCGAACAGCGCCGAAATCATTTGTACGACGACCAATTTTCCATAATTAAAAGCAGAGTGATACTTCGCCGGAAGAGTGGATTGCCTAACGATCTTGAAACTTTGATCTCAGCCTCCTTCCTTTTGCTATTCAGCAAGATGAAAGGAGATTTAGTTCTTCACGGAGAAGAAGACGGAGCAGCAGCATACCTTTCTCGGCCACCCCCAGGAGCCCTTGGCCTCGGGAAAGTTCTTGCCACCTGCTAAACCCTGGCTCGCCTGCGACGCGTCAATATTCGTCGGCCGCCCTTCGAAAACGACCACCCCGTTGCAGTCCCGTGCGAAATCGGGCGCATGCGCCCTGTCCACTCCTCAGCCTTCTACAAACACGACGTTGCGTGGCTACTATCCCCGTCAACATATTTTCCGCATCTACGGAAGCCCCGGACGCTCGTCAATCTTACCTTCTTCTTCTCGAGGACGAACACAAACCTCGAGATCATTTTCAATACCTGTTCCTCCGACACGTTCTCTTCTAGGTTCTCACTCGCCTGTTACGTTTTCACTGCGTTTAAATCGCATCGACTACGGGAGCTATATAGCTACTGTGGTGTCCCGTCGCTCAGGGACAAGGATTTCTCTCACCGAAAAGGTATGCTATTCGGCTCGCCTTTCGTCTTTGCTGTCTGCTTTTAGTAATACGACGCCGGCCGGGCCGCTTACTCGAATGAAAATGGCTAGTCGCTGTTATGTGCTTTTTCGTTCATTCGCCGTCTCTCGCACTCACCGCGGCGACTACAAAAGAAGTAGGCGGGATATAAATGTTCTCTTAACGGGGTGCTCTAGTGTAGCTGCTCGTTTTTCAACGCCATCGTCGGGAATTTATTTAACACAAACTATAAGTTTATACTGTCTGGCATTTTGCCTGCATATTGCGGTATGTTTGAAGTGATACTCACAACTTTTTGAGCTTATTTACAGGCATTTGAGTAGCGGTAAATGCATGGGTAACACCCCGCCAATTAGCGCTCACGTAAAATTTTATACGGGTTTTTTTCAAAAAAATTTTATTCGATTCGATTGAAACTTTTTTATTTTAAAAAATGTATTTCTGGCTCGCGGGGAAACCAGTAAAATGTGATAAATTGAAAATTTGTAATTTTTAAAGGCGTTCAAAGGACGAGAAATATAGGGAAAAAGTGATTTCAAATTTAAAATGACGTTATTTTCTAAAAAAAATGTCACAAAGCATTGTTTCTAAATGTAAAACTTACTTAAATCTACAAAAGGGATTTTTGAATTTTCATTACAGACGCAGAAAAAAGAAGATTAAAAAACGACCTTTACTTTTTTTTCGGTATTCCGACCAATTGCAATTTTTTTCTAACGCAAAAGAAGAGGAATTTAAAAAATACATTAAGTATAGGTTGTAGCAACATTTTTTAAGGGTTGACCATTGAAGTCGCGCTTGCTGTGCAACTTCTGCGATATTTAGCACTCTGTTCGTGATTTCCCACAGCAGTCGAGTAATCACGGACACCAAGGGTTTGCTTTTTCACTACAAAGTTGATTTTTATTATAATTTTTCAAAAATTCGTCACTACTTTATAGATGAATAGTTTAAGTATGTTTGTAAATAATAAACAAATTCATTTCCCACATAGTTTTAGTTTCATTTGCTTTTTTGCTTATAACGTGTATCCTTCCCACTTTTTCTCCATATGATTCGTGTGTTATGTTAATAAAGATTGGTTAAACAATTTAGGAACACCCTGTATAGATTCGCTGCAGGTGATGACGAGGGCGGTCAGATAATTTCACCCTTGCGGCACCTCGGTCAAGGTCATTGCCTCGAAAAGATCGTCACGAAGAGATCTGACGGCCTTGCAGCGTTTGGTGCCCGCACAACTATTTAGGGTCGATGCCCTCCCCTTCCTGACCTATGTCGCGCAGGTACGCGTGCGCGATGCTCGTCCATGCACCGTGCAATTATCCTTAATTATGCTAATTAAACTGTCGCGGCAACATTGGCTCTGAAATCGAATAAGCATTTGCCCTGATAAAAGGGCACTTCTTTCATTTCTCTCCTAATTATTCTTAAAGCGATGTAACGAGAAGATTTCCGTGTATGTACTTTAATTTGAATACATTTATTGAATTATAACAAATTACGCTGCTAAAGAAGCTTCACGTAGATATACAGCTTTTAATTGACCAAAGAATTCTTATATCGCAACAGTGAATTGTATTACTACCAATTACCTCCACATATTTAAGGTTTATAGTTACGTGTTAACACCTGACTGGCGTCGGCGTGTCTTCACGCAGAGGGATATGCATTCTAGGTGCTATTTTGGCGCGTTTTTACGTCTATATTTTATGAAAGCATCGGAAGTATTGTCTGAGAGTTCCCAAAGGAAACTTTAAAAACAAACAAAGCCCGAATTTCGTTTTGTATAAACCATTTCCGGCAAAAGTGCTCACTCGGAAAGGCCTGGCCAACATAAAGGCGTGTTTTTCAAAACTTTGCGTTACTCAAAGCGAACATACCATTACATGAAACAGTTCGTACTATGTATGTATGTTTGAAAGCACAAAATCCGAAAAGTAAGGAACCGATTTCGATGAACCATATGCCAGAAGTATCTTTGTTTTAATGGGACTGCTATAGGCTATTGGATAGCTTCAAGATCCAAGCTTCACGCGCAGTACTAATCAATACCGTAGCGAAGCACGAGCATTTTGCTAGTGTATTATATTGTATCATGCATGGAAAAATCACAAGATTAATATTCGTTACGTTTATGCAACCACCTGGTGCTAATTTATGTGAGACTATTTTATTAGTAAAATTACTTTTCATGAAAAACGCATTACAATATATTAAATACAACCTTAAAATCATAAAATATAATAAATTTAACAACAAATTAGTCAATAGTGAAGAGAATAACTACATTATTTTTCAGTCATTTTTTATGTTTTATTGAAATCGGAACTTTTAGCCCTGGTCTCCCCTACAGAAATTTTGTGCCGGAGGGTAGTCGTCTCGGGTTTCTTCGCCTATACTCTATATCATGACGAACATTGTCACAGTATTTCGAATAGTGTGAATAGTGTCCATTTTAGCTGGACAAAACTCCAAATTTATTTTTTTAAGAAATTACGCTCCGCGTGTCGGCTAGTATCTAAGTAAAAGTAAGTACTAAAAAAATATATATATAAAACAATTTTTATGTTAAACGATTTTATTAAAAATGCGCTAAAAACTAAAAAATAATTCGTTCCTTGTACTACAATATCGATGGTGTTTTTTCACTTTAAATAAAATCGTAGAGCTGTATATCTCACAACAAATTCATTTCGACGTTTAATGCTGTATTAAATTGATTCATATTCTGTTATGAAAAATCCTGCAATCATCCATTTAAAGGAGAGAAAACATCCCCCGAAGTTAATGGTCAAAAACATATTTTCTAAAATTTTCTAAAAACTGAACGGAGCACTGGATTTTCGTTTAAAAAACACACTTCAAAAAAAAGATTTATTCCACGTCAAATAGCTCTCGAGATATTTCAGAAAATATGTTTCCGACTCCGATTTTTAAAGGCTGCTTTTACTCCGTCAATGTGGATTATCACCAATAACAAAAAATACGTGAGAAATATTTTTCACTATTTTGTAAATCTGCAGAGTCTGTGCAACATGCACATACCTATGTATGTATTAAATTTTCAAGTAAGTAACAGTAGTATTATTGTGATGAAGCTCTGACCTGAAGTTTAGTCCGATAAAATCATAAGCGAACTTTTTTGAAATAATCAAAAACGCATACTGCTACGAAAGTAAAAAGTTATTACGTTGTTTGTAAATATATTCTTAGGAATAAGTGCCACGTTTTTATTATAAAATAGAGAGTAATATCACTACTTCTTTTTCACTGCCAGTCGAATTGTATTTATATTTAACTGATTATTTAGAATTGTATTTTCCCAAAATCAAATTGTTTCGTGATTGTTCATAGCCTGCATAGTCTTCCTGCTTATTCTTCGCTGCTAGAAAACCAGTATTCGAACCAAAATTAAATTTTTATTTTATAAATATATATTTCTGAAACTCTATAAAACAAAGACGGTGTTACCTTTATAGATTCGATGAAATGATGCGGAGCAAGATGAAAACTCGCAGCAAGAAAGTTACGTATACACGCGACAGAAACACAGAGTGAGCTGTTTAAAATTCTTTGGAACTTCCAGCTTACGCGTAACCTGAGTATATCTTCTAGGGATGGTTACATCCCTCTCGACCGAGGAGCGCATAGATTATACTTCCCCTGTTCCCGTGGCCGTTTCTCTCTTTCCTTTCTCATCAACGACCTTCGCATTCCTTCGATTCCTTCCTATCTGGCTGAATGTACTTCTTCTTTCTCTGGAAAGAGAGAAGACGAACATCTAATGGATTTAGCTCCCCACGGAGAGCAGTGGGGTCGGTTTTGAAAGGAAAGAAGATTCTCTTCGGTGCTCGGATCCTCGACCGAACTGCACGATTGGAAAGTGAATAAGTAAAGTCGTGGGAAGTACTCCGAGTCTCGAAGTTATAGCACTGACACGGTGATAAAACAACCCGAAAAATCAGTGACAAAAACCTCCGATTGTCTTGCGAGGACTATTCATCCGACCTCAAAATTGTTTTTAATAACTATCCACTTTGCTGGAAGATCAATGTGTTTCTACTTTTGTAATAAAATTTTGTGAAAAAAATAAAATTACTGAGATTCCTTTATCCATTCTGTTGAATTTTCCAGAAAGCAGATCCGCAAGAAATTTCAATACTGAAAATGTATCAACTGTGTACGTTTAGTCAGTATTTGATGATGCATATGGATCTAATTAACCTAATTAACGTGTTCGTATTTTTCTGTCATCTTTTAGGTCAACAATGTAAAACGATATTTTTATTAAAATATGCGTAATTCTACATACTTTTATAGTTTGTTTGTTATCAAGAGTATGTTTAACTGTATTTTTAGGACTTCGAAAGATAAAATTTTATCTAGCAGTACCTAACCCATTTCCCAACTCATAATTAATAACTACAGCATCAAACCAGAAGATAAATGACTGCTGAGCATAATTTCATTTTAGCCGATATTAATTAAATACACTACGCCATCGTTTTAAAAAATTGTGAAGGCGATTATATTAATTATTTCCGAATAGTTTCATCCTCCAAAGAAAATAATTAATATAATACTCGGAAGTGATAATATAAGAATATAACATATGAATAATATTGAGAACACATAACGGTTCATTATAATAATAATTGTCTTTAAATGTAAAAAAGATTTCAATACTAAAACTTTTCGAAGTATGAATCAGACGTTTCAAGACATACTGATTATAGTGTATATGTATACGTTTTGTCATGACTAAACCAAGATCTAACAAAAAATATAAATAACAGTAGCAATATGTCTTCGTACTTCTGACGAAACTAAATACAACAGTCGTAAAACATTGATGTGCTGATCCCAATAAAAATCACGATTTAATCTCGTAGGACCCAAACGAGTGGGATAATAAAGTTGTTTAGGTAATATGTATTTAGAGTTGCCAGCTCTTTTACAGAAAAATAACGTACATTTGCTTTGGTGAGGTATAAAAAAAATGTACGCTCAACAAATTAAAAGTACATTTCAATCTTATTAGTTTTTATTTCTTCCAAACATATTTTCTATTGCTTTTAGCATTACATTTTGGAATATCTCAATAACATAAGATACTTTATTTTAAAGTACAGGTGGCAACCCTATATGTACTATCCTGAAAATTAGGAACAGATACAGCTTTATTTGTGCAACCAGAGGTTAATTAAACGAAAGATTAATTACAGTAAAGTAAATGTTGGAGTTTGTTTGATGAACGGAGATTTACTTCCGAAGGGCACAGGGGACATAGAAAAAATCTTGCTCTCGCTAACAGCGATCAATATTCGATAAAGCAATTAGTCGTAGCACGAGGGTGTACCAAACAGCAGCGTTTCCCGAGAGATCGAAAATTCGAGTTCGGCCGCGAAGCTTATCGAATTTTCGCTGCCATACCCTGGGGATTCCATCAGGGTCGAATTCACCCTCGAAATCACACATATATAGGGTGTTACGTTCAGAGACTGTCTGTTCACATTTTGACCGTTCCTGGTGTCTGGGATACACGTGACCCAGCGCGGCAGGGTCCCCATTTCCTATAGTGGTGTGATGCAGCCCAGCTTTTCCACGAAAAACTGATATTCAATTGAAGGCATTCATGTCCCCATCACTTTCTAAGCCCAATTTCATAATATAAAAGGGCCATGAATGCATACGCGGTGCCTCACTTCTAGTTCAATACGTCTAAAAGACAGAGGCTTACCAAGATTGGGTTCCATTCCCTTTTCAGCAGTATATCAATAAGTTAACCATGCAGTACCTACGTAAAATTGCTGTTAAGCATTATCTTTTATATTTATTATAATTATATTTATTACCCTTTGAAAACCCTGCATTTCCCAGTGCGTGAAAACCGAGAGATGGAATTAGGTACCGCGACAAACTACACTTTATCAATTATAAAGATTGAACCAATAACATATACTTTGTTATTTCTTCTTCAGAATTCTTTAGAATCTAATCATTATATGAAATTTCAGGGTGAAATGAATACAGAGATACATCTAAACTAACATTCCTAGTGGCTCCCAGTGTTAGCCCAGCACCGGTTTGTCCGTTACTAACAAACACAAACTAATAAACCGAATCCTCGGCTTCGCAGCCGTCCTTCTCAGACCTCAGCCTTCGGCTTCTGTAACGTTCCTACACGAGGCGTTGTAGTGAGTTACAGGAAGTTCTACGGTTAAAGCGGTTTACCCGCGGATTGTGGGATTGGTTTAGGTGGCGTGCGATAAAGAAGTAAAATTCACGAGCAAGAATGCTTATTAAGTCTTTTATTCAGACAAAACACTTTGTTTATATAATTATTCAGGATATAGATATGGATGACGTTTGTTGGTATAATGGAATATATGACACTTTGGTTAATATAATAGAATTTAACTAGATTTGAACAATTTAGATTATGACGCTTGGTCGGTATAAACACAGATTTAAATAATATACAAAGTGTCCCAAAATGATAGACCACTCCGAAACATGCAAAGTATTCATGCAAAAAGACATCGAAAAGTTC
Source organism: Andrena flavipes (assembly GCA_963971345.1). NCBI lineage: Eukaryota > Metazoa > Arthropoda > Insecta > Hymenoptera > Andrenidae > Andrena > Andrena flavipes. The sequence continues at coordinate 13,440,167 of OZ020480.1, forward strand.
TTTATCGTTTTGAGATCCGAGGCTTCGATCTCGAGATATTAGCAGTTGAAGTTTAGTGATGAAACTTCCGGGCCGCGCGGTTTAAAGCCGAAGCAGCTGAGCGCGGACAGTGACCTCTGGCGCGCAGGCGCAGGAGGTGCGCGAAGATACAGGCCCCCACACACAGTAGAGTCGACCGCGCTGTTTCAAACCGTGAAGATGAGTTAGCGGCATTAAGGGGTTAGACCACCTTGGACCAAGCAAAGTTATAATCATTTTCGACAGCTTTTTTGAGGCAGATAATGAAATAAATGGGAAATTTAATATAAGGCCTGTTATTGTACAACTCTCGACGGAAAAAGCTTATATTTTTTTCGTAGAAAATGGCGACCGTAGAGCCGTGATACGCAACATATTGTCGAGCGACGTTCTCCGCGGTGTTTTTAACCTCACGGCTATTTTTATTTTCTACACGCCTAAAACTGTAGAAATTCATACCGATTTCGCAAAATATTGAACATATTCTTTGCAATTGACACTTTTATTAAAAAAAAGCACTTGTTCTGCGCATGTTCACCATTTCGACGCAAATGAATCATGGATTTCATTTACTGATTACTCCTTTGGAGATTTGGAACATTTAGTAAACCTTGGTGATTCAACTGGTCTTTACAGTCTCGATTGATAACATCACGAAGCTTAGGAGCTGGTTAAAGCTGCCTAGGATGGTAGCCGAGGAGCAAATTAAAGCTATCTCGGATGGTAACCAAGAAACTGGTTAAGGCTACCTCAATTGTAGATTCATGTGACCCAAGAGCTGGTTAAAGCTGCCTACTTAGGATGGTAGATTTCACGTGGCCCAGAAGCCAGATAAGGAGTTATGCCTAGTTACCTGGCGAAAAAGAACGCGATTTTGGGGAATTTTTTGTGGAATATCTACTGTATATTCTTTTAAAACTGTCAGTAATTTTGTTATAGAAAAACATTAAAAAATGAACGAATAACAGGCATTCTCGTGAAAGCTAATTCGATAAAAGCGTGGTGAGCACGATTTCTCTGAGCCGGATCGTTTAAAATTAAAAGTTCATACAGATTCTATTAATATATGGATGAATTCATTAGATGAAAGAAGGTTTTTTCAAAAAATTGATTTTTAACAAAATGGTAAATTGATTTAACAGAATGTCTGTTTGTTTCCCGTTTATTAAAATAGAGTTTTTGTTAAAATAAAAAATCATGTACCATTCGAAACCTGTGGAGGAGAAATCGAGACTAAATCCACTTGCTACAACCTGAAATAAAATGAACAACTATTGTGCATAAAGTTACCTCGTATATATTTATTGTGAGCTTTAGCAAATATTTATTCCTAATGAAGCTTTATGATAATAAAGAATTATAGATAGAATTTTTGCAAATTACATATTTAATCGACATCGATCATTATAAATGACATGGAAAATACCCCTATACGTTCCTAACGCAAATTATACAAATTGTAGCTACCTATATCTTTCACATTTCTACCTCCAGGAATATTGGAGAAAATGGGGAAGATCGTTCGAATAAAACATCGAATTTTCTATATCTTCACCGTCGGTATTGCGAGAGAGGGGTGTCTGGAAGATTTATCGAGCAAACGGAAATGCAATTTTCCACGAAGAGGTTGGCATAGTTAAATGAACCTCCTTACGGACTATCAGGCTCAACAACGTTTATTTCGTAATCCTTACTGCGCTTTTGCAATACCTTAACTACAAATTGAAGATATATTTTTGTGGATTGTTTTAATTCATACCTCTTTGCATATTTTACTTTAATCTGCTGATATATCTCAGCTCCTCTAAACCAAGGTATTTAAAAGAAAAATAATTTGAATTTATGCAGTGGTAACTGCAATAATTATTAAGGTAATCAAGTTACGTTGTCCACCCTGTATATGGCACGAAGGAAGATAGTAAAATATGTAATTTGTTATAACTTTTTGTAGTTTATCTTTCCATATATTTTCAAAAATAGTAATTTGTATTTATTTCATATGAATAGTATAAATAAATATTAACATATTGTTCCATTAGCGATGGACACTGTTTTGGTTTCAATAAATTTTCCACCAATCTTCTTTAATAATATTAATTCATCTTTTTGGGATTGCAAAATACTTTCTACTATTTTGGTTGCATAAATCGTGCATCCACTTCTGTTAATCCCGTGATTCGATTGGTATTTACTTCCAACGCGTTACATCTGATGCAGCGGTGAACAGATTAATTATGACTATGCACGCGACTGAAACGCAGCTTCAAAAGCACGGGTTAACGGCGTGTTTAGCAACCTAAATAGACTCGTAACTCTGCCTATACCGCGTAATTGGGCATTACTGCAAAACATGACAAGGACTGGGAACCAGGAATACCAAATGAGCGTCATGAAAAGTCCCCTGATACTTTCAACACACGACAGTCAAAAATATTTATTTGTAATATGGATAGTGCTTTCAAATATATTTTACTTTACGAATACCTTTATAGTCAATATTTATCAATCTACAATTCAGAAGAAAATGATTAATTTATACCGCAACCCTGGAATATTAAAGATATGGCGATTAATATTAAATATTTTGCTACTCGCAAACACGGTTAGCAAAACAAGATTACTAAAAACCGACTAATCTATAGGCTAACTAAATACAATATCTGCTCTATTATTCCATTCGAATATTTAATGCTGTGTGGTGCAGTGCACGTAACAAAATTCACCAGTAAATGCATGTATTATGGAAGTTCGTTTTATAAATTGTTAATTAGCCGTTATAATACAAAACTGTATGTGAAATTGGCATGAAGTAATATAGAAGAAGACAATATTTAAAGATATTTTCGTAAGTAGAATATTGGAGTAATAAAAGTGCGATGTGCAAATCTGTTTGAATATTGAAAGCGAATAAAGATGAAATCCACAGGACAGTACTTATTACTTTCTGACATCTATTTCTGTGAGTGTAAGCAAAAATTTATTGACAAATGTTGGCGTGCTAATAAATCTTAAAAATTACAAAAATACATAGACAAATGTGCAAAATTTGCAAATATAGCAAAATATTGGCCGATATTGCAGATAAGTCTAGTAGAAAAAAATATGATTATAAAATGTTACTTTCACTTGAGTATCACACGTGAAGAATATGAACATTTTACTTTCGATTTTCCATTTCAGAATTCGAGATTTCTTCCAAGTTTCTCGTAATGAAAACGTTATCCATTGCAGGTTGTTTTAATTGCATTTTCATCTTAATTCTAATTGAATTCGTACTACATTCGACTCTAATTTATTCTATTCAAATTACATATAATTTATATGAAAAGTGGTCTATAATTTGCATTTCTCAAATTCCTTCAATGCTGTAGGTATTTTCAATGCTATATATCGTACATAAAGAAGTAATAATAAATAATATAAGAAGCTTATTTAAGTTTTGAGATAATTTAATTACCTATAGCTTCATTAAGATGCTTCGCACTCGTATATGCTTCACTCGATTAATAACAAGGTAGCCGATCAATGATTACAGGTAACTTATTAAAACGCATGCAGCAATGCATCAATTTGAGCAATACACGTTAAACACGTGAAATAGGAACGATTTAATAATACACCATGCATAGACATATAAATAGCTGATCGTTATACGGGTTATGTAATTAAATATTATTATTACATGTTATTAAATATTAGGTTTGAAAATAAAGGAGATAAACTTGACTAGCTGAATTTCTTATCAACTTTCACTGATGTGAATACTATCCTATTTTCTAACATACGTGGAACACTATCTTTTATATTTAATTACTGTAAATAAGTACTTCGCGATCTTCTCTTTTATTTACTGTATAATCTCATAAAATTTTCTCAAAATCAGCGGAAAACTGGGCGAATCATCACGTTCGACCGAACGTAGAAGATTCTTTTAATTTACCAAAACTTAAAATGTGACTAAAGTATTGTGTATCATCAAAAACGGTTATACGTAATGAATAAAATATTAAAATTATGAGTACATCAAATTTAAAGCGTAATAATCCTTTCGTAACAATTGATGCATTAATGACGGTAGAATATTGCATATGTAGTCAAATCACGTTAATCTATAACTGTCATGTAATAGTGAAATTATTAATTCTTGTGGGGAGTTGAAGTTGGCAATTGCAAATATTTCACGTACTACGTAAAGTACACAGGTGCTATAAAATATGAAGATAGGGAGAAAAATAAAATAATTAACGAGGACGAAACTAAGACGCTTAGACGAGAAATATAGATGAGAAGTTTCATTTTGCCTGTTTTAGGAGCTATGTACATATATAGGTATATGTGTACATGGGTACATACCTACATACATATATTCGAATAGCTTCCCTGCTGGACGAAGCGCTACACTGAATCACTCGTGAGATTGAATTATAACGCAGCCTGCGCGAAACGAGAGCTTCGAAGATTCGCAATTACTCAACGAAATTTCATTCGAATCTCATCGACATCACGAGAGTCCGCGAAAAATGCTGCAAATACTGCAGCTTGAAAATCCCTCGGACGCCGATGGACACTAATTAGATTGTAACATTTGTGCATTCACTTTCGCAGTAGAAATATAATTAACTTACAATTAGATATACAATTCTGTTTACAGGAAGACAAATTGTTTAAGCATTACTCGTAAAAACAGAGGAAATTATTGCTTCCTAACGAGAGTACAGATCTAACGAAAATGTTATTATTCGAAACTCTTCATCAGAACGTAACAAGTTGAAGAAAAATGAAAAGATAACAGGTTTTGTTTTAATACCAGAGGTACCTATAGAGAAATTAATTTAAAAAAGAATAACACAATAAATTAATATTCACGATACCATTATATTGGATAAACCAGTGTTACAAATTTAAAGTAGATATTTATTAACCTTAAAAGTAAGAATTAACTTTTTTCCAACATGAAATTTTGATTTTTTGTCCAAACACATACGACCTATGCATGCTGATAAAAATTTTAATTTAAATTTAATTAACACTTTTGATCTATTTACGGGAGGACTGCAGTACTTCGAATTAACAGAAAAAGTTATTAAACATGATGTTTATGAGGTCAATGTTTTTGATGTTAATGAAAGTAGGCTAGAATAAGTAAGTAGTAGGGGAGACTAGAGTTAGTTGACTAATTTTTTACATTTCTAATTTTTATAAATTGACCATTGGTATTTTGTTGATTTGCTGCGTACCAAAAGTTTACAAATTTCATTAGTTATACAGGCTTCAAAAAATTCTAAAACGTGAAATAGGTACCAAATTTGGCGGAAAATACAAGTGGAAATACATATATTAAAGGCCTCGTTTCCAGTCATGTTAGCTTGCATATTCTTTGCAAATTGGGAATATCAGATTTTATTTGATTTTAGATTTTTCATTTATTAAATGTTTAATCTACTGGTTTACCATTTACTTACCTAAAGGTACATATAAAAATGTTATTTTTCTTTACGTTTAGGACTTTAAAGGAAAGGAATAGGAGAAATAAAGTCATATTAATTGCACAGGATATTAATTACTTTAATTAAACTCACTACGATTTTCTTCCCGAAGCAAATTAATGCTATTAGACGACGACAAAGGCGAAAATTTATATTGATCACGTTCAGGGTTTAGTAAACGTTTCGCGGAGCTCATCGGAAGTACAGTGGAGGACGAAAGAAAGTTCACAACTTTTAAAATCGCATAGCTTTTTTAGAATTGGTCCAAACAATATGAGTTTTTGTTTGACAAGCTAGAAGGATTAGTTTGCTATGTGACGTTTTGATGAAATTTTAGGCATGTATACAACATACTTCAATCTACAAACGGGATTTTTGAATTTTCATTACAAGCTCACAAAAAAGTTTAAAAAACGAAATTTACTATTTTTTTGCTATTTCGACCAATTACATTTTTTTTTTCAAAACGACGAAAAACGTCACTTAGCCAACTAATCCTTCTAGCTTCTAAAAAAGACTCTTGTCGTTTGGACCAATTCAAAAAAAGTTATGCGATTTTTAAAGTTGTAAACTTTCTTTCGTCCTATACGTACTATATAGTATATAAAGTATAGACGAGATATATTCCTGGATATGTAAGGTATCTCTGGCATTTCGTCATATATTTAACAAAGCTCTACCCCACTTTTTCACCTAATGGAAGGAATTCCCGCCCTTGCTAGTACAAGTCGTTCGATTCAATTCGGTCGGACTCGGTTAAATTCGAAGGGTGGTCTGATTAAATTCCTTCCGGAATAAGATTACGCCGAAAGAAAGGAGGAGAGGCGTGGGAAAATGGCCGACGCACCCTCGAAATCGTCGGAACAAGGGCGACTCCTCGATTCATGGGTCGTTCGATCGATTCACCCGTGACGAACGAACAAAGATGGTTTCCGGCTCGTGATCGCGTTTTATCGGCCCGGACGCTTTCCACCATGTTAGCTGCTTCCCAGAATTGGATAATTGAAGTCTCATTACTGGAATTTCTTGTGCGCTTGACATTTTGATCCGGCACATAGCATGAGAGAACAGATACGAGTGAAAACAAGTACAACACTCATTGCGGAGCGTCATTCCTTTATTGTGCGTTTCATTGAAAGAACAATTTTGTCAAGGTTGGGTAGAATTTAAGAATTATGGTAGAAGGACACATGAAAATGCGTAATCTCGGATTCCTTGATTTCAAAATACAATAGAAAGTATTTATGATAAATATTTTCTGTAACGAATAAGTAAATGAACATTACTTATGCTAAGACTTCTTAACAATCGTCATTATGTAGTTTTGCAGCTTGTAGCTTCTAATATACTTTGAATAAATATATTACCTAGGTATATTTAATTTTCAGATAGGTACAGGTAACATTTTATTTAAGTACTTCTATATTAATATTTTATGTCATATAGTATACTGTTTAAATAAATAAAATGTTTCTTTAGTACCTAGTGCTCAATTCAGTTGATAATAAATTTCATTAATCTCATATTTGACGAGACTTGAGGTTCACCGCATTATTATAATCATAATTAAAGAAACTATAGTTAATTCTTTCGATAATTATTGTCCTTGATTTAATTATATTGTCACATTGAAAATAACACATTCAGAATATCAATTTTACTGTAATAATTATTTATTATTGTTGTATTACTATTCAGTGAATAGTATTCAGTATTTCTTACAACGATTGAGAACTTTTTTAATATTGATGGAGAAAATATCTGTTCCTGTTATAGAGAAATTTCTATTTTTATATTTTATAAGTTTCATTCCAACTAGAACTTTTATTTTCAAGAACTTTTACTTTGTCAGTTCTCATGGGAACTTATAATGTGGGATCATTTTTAAAAAAGTTCCACGGTCCATGTTTCAAATAGAACCTATAGAAAAGTTCCAGAACTCTTTCGAATTCTACAGTAGCTATTCTTTTGATAATAACGATGATCTTTTTAATTTAAACGGGTTTTGCTAAATGTATTTAAATAAATGCATTCTATTGCAGTAATTTCTAAATTGTTCGAAACATATCCAAATAGATAATATGATATTTCGTCGGAAGTTGTATTACAAAATTCATATTTCAACAAGGTTTTTGCCGTGGTTCCCTACAAGCACGAATCGATACAATATTGCCTGACGATGGGGAATCTTGAACCTCATAATGTTATACCAGGAATTACAGTATAGGTACCATGTCATCAAGGTGTTGTGGGAGTTTCGCATGATACCCTCGTACTGTGCATAATTTACATGTGGGAATATGACGATATGTCTTTCGGAAAACTCCTCTGTAAAATTTTATCCGCATAAAAAACTTAAAAAAAGTAAAAAAATTGATATGCACAACGGAAATTTCCACAACGGAAACTAGACTCATATAGTTTATAAAAAAAAATGAAATTTGATTTCGGACCATAGTTACACATTTGACCAGCTTGCGTGGTGGTGGGGGGGGGGGGGGGGGGTTAGAAGATTAATTAATACATAAAAGTTTATGGATCTTTTTCAATTTACTTTTTTTGGTATAGTCTCTTAAGATAGTGTGCTCAAGATGAAAACTGTAAATTATCTAAATTAACTATTTACAGTCTACAAAGTAACGAAGCTGCCATCTAGTCACAAACCTCTTTAACCCAAGAATAAAAAGTATGCATTTCAAGCACACTAGTCCTCGATTAAAGTTCGTTAACGATGAACGTGTTATTCTCACCAAACGCCTTGCTTGTTCTGGACTTCCAATTAAGTACCACTCTTTGGCCACTGTACGATAAATCATTCGAATTTCGCAGATACACCATTTCCCTCGTAATTGTCGCTTGGGAACCCCTCGTCACGTGGCGTATCAGCAATTACGGGGTACCGGGCTAGGGCGATGTGTGTTCTCTCATGGTGGTCCGTAGCTGCGTACCCACACAATACCGTGAACCTAGAGAGAATACTATACGCACGTGTAAAGCTGTGTCGACCACGGAGACAATGGGGTATGGCTATACCATTAATCGGGCCGATTCCCGCGCATTGTATCGGGATCGGCTACGCTACACAGGAACGATCGCACGAAGGCCGGCAGCCACCTCAGATGGGAGAACTAAGCTCTCGTTATAATACGACCGCCGCTTTCCCCAACTTCTACGAGAAGGGAAGCGATTATCCCGACGGGAAACAAAGAACAGTTTGTGGTCCACGCATGATTACGTTAAGAAGTTGAGGAGTCCTTGTACATAAAAAACACTCTACGTGCCAAGAATCAAATTTTTCAAGATTCTCGTCCTTAATTCATATATACATATGAGTTATTATTAGATTTACCTTCTTTGAATGAGATGTAAAATTCTCACACTTCAATAAATTTGTACACAATTAAGATTAACTAAAATTCAGTAATGCCTCGTTATAGTCCCATTTTTAGCATATGTAGTACGCCCGGTGACTATCCCCATCATTTCGTGGAATCCTTCGGTCGAGAGTAAGAGCTCGCTCGACTCTTGGGTTTTCTCACTCGCGGCATCGGCCGCACGGAATAGTTAGTGATCACTAGGAATAGTGTCCGTATCGCGTTGTACGCCCGCTGCCAGCCCCGTTCGTCGAGACTATAACGAGGCATTACTGTACTTCTCTTTCTGTACTTGTTGATCACATGATGCTGCAATTGCAGTATGTCTTCCTACATATGTTTAGCAGTACTAATTCAGTGCATAACCGATAAATATTAGAGCTTACTTTGCGAGATATAGCGGGTGGCTATATAACTAAACACTTTTCATTTATTTTCATCAGTACTGTATGTCTTTAAATTCTTAAATGATTCTTCTGAATCACCCTGTATATCATCACATTTAAAACACTAAAAGCGTTCTCAGTTCTAGCCATTTCTCTGCAGGAAAGCTGGCCTTTCTGAACGAGTTAAATTTAATTCTCGTAAAACAACAACCTAGATAAAGTTCAGTGAGTTTCAGCCTGCGGGTTCATTCACGTGACTTTTGCAGTGAAAACGTCGTATGCAGATTGTTGAAAAACATTTTTCTTGGCAGTTCGGTTTGCATAAAGTGTTTGGAGGCATTACAAGGAGAAACATCTCCATCCATCATCTTTCATGCAGGTTAATTAATTTTGGAAGTAATTGAGCGTAACTTCATCGAAGAGTAACTACGGTTTTTGTTCGTCAAGTACCTACTACTTCACGAAATATTTGTTCCTGTAACTAGGGAGAAATATCGGTTCTGACGGCAAGAGTAGCACTCGTGTAGCCTTTAATATCGTGAATTCGTTTCAAAAGCGTTCTGAGTGATCACGTTCATTTGTATCCGTTATGAATACATGGATCCACCTAGTTATCGCTGTACTGCAGAACGGACTGTATTTCAGTTGATAGGAGTTGCATTCCTGATTTTTGTCTTCAATACAATGCCCGGCATAATGAAGCTGAGCATTAAAAAATAAAATACGGTACTTTTACTTCGAGTTCATTAAATACTAATTATAACCATTTTATTCAGAATTGTGAGCTATAAGTGACCTCTATTTTTGTTTCAACTTTGTGTCGTTGAATATCATAAAATACACGACGGAAATAATTGTAGGGTCTTGTTGAAAGTATTTATGCAATAAATGGGAACTATATTATACCAAAATATGAATTTAATAAAATGGATGCCGTTAGTATAGTTTCATTCAACAAATATGTTGAATGAAACTATAGGCTTTCTAAGGAAATTCCATCACCGCGGAAAACTAGGTCATCATTTTTCTAGCGTAACTTTTGGGTATTATAGGGACCAGCGCAATCGGCAAATGGATTCGCTTTGAGATTTACTCTAGGTTATCTTGAAGTACACTTGGGGTTCGCTCCGGAGTTTATACGTGTTAGCGAGCTCGGATTCGAAGTCCTAATCAAGCAGTCGTGACCTTACACTGCTTTAATTAATGTTAGGTAATATCTGAAACACTTAAGGTCGGTATCAGATATATTGACCGGTGAATTCGGTTTCGCGAGCAGCGATCGAGGAGAAATCAGCCACCACCGTCTGACGATCATGGATTTGGCAGTTGGAATTGCGTGGCCGTCACAGGGTATAGTGGGGTAACAGGAACACTGCTCGACTCTGTCTGAACCTAGCCGTTTGACTGTTATTTACGTAATACTTGTGTGATGCGAAGATATGCGTAAACTAATACGAGATGAAGTTTATCGAAAAAGAATCAATCTGCTGACCAATAAAACTTCTGAATTTTTTCGGAGCTAACGCACACCTAGGTATATCCTTTAAAGAAGCATCGTAATAAAGGTGGGTGCATCTATCTTTCTTCGGTGAAAGGGAGGGAGTTTTTTAAAAAGGTTTCTTACAATAAACCAAGATAATTTTTGGGTGTCTTCTCAAAGTTTGAACCTGCCCCTTTTTTGCACTAAACTGGTGTTTGATTATCGTCATTTGTACCATAAACTAAAGAACGAAACTGAGCTTCACCCTCAGATAAATAATTAATGCTACCCATAACACAATTTCAGCAAATTATGCAGCTGCTTCCTTTTTGCAAGCCATGTCTTCAATTAAAAGGTACATTTGTAGACCACATTCTCATCGTCCGGCTGTTGCGTCATTCTCAAGTGGCCGCGACTTTATTCATGAGCTTCGTCCTCCTATTTCGCTGTTTATTGTCCCGTTTCTTCCTCTGCTCGTTGTTCTTGCCCAGTGTTCGTCGTTTCACAGAATGCCGTCCACCCCACGATTTCGTCACCGACGTCGCCGACAATTACCATCATTCGTCGCGATATCAGCCAACCACTCTGTAAACAAGTTTCGTCGCTTTTTCAACGAGACGACGTGCCGTTTACCTGACAGAGCAATTACCGCTGCTGCTGTAGCTCATTGCCACTGCGTTCCTTGCAGAGTCGTTCTCCCGTGGATGATTCGGTGAAAGCCGTAATTAATAATTATATTAAGGATGGAACAAATATAATGTCCCCGACGGTAACTCACTAGATACTCTTCTGGTCTCCATTGTTGTTTTAATTGCGATGCGTTCTCCGTTATCAACGGTAGCTAGGTGTACCCGGTATTTTGAAATGCTACGCACTAAGGGAATGGTAATAAATGCGAACGTAATTGAGCCTCTTGCTGGGAAAATCTTAATTATCCGGGACTTAGGGTACGGAAGTTCATAAGGGTATTAGTGCGAGATCAATAATTGGATCCGTATCAAGTGTAATTAAACGTTTAGTCTTGTGCTCTTTCCCGTTGCCCTCAGTAATTAGGGTATTACTGTTTCGCCATTCCGAAACAAAGCTCACACTTTCAAGGAAGAATAAAAAATATTATTGAATAAAGGAAACCGAACGAAAATTAAAAATTCCATAGTTTAAAGTATTCTCTGCAAGCACTATCATCAGGTCACTACAATTCTTGACTTTCTCCGCTGCTATCTTGATCGTTTTTATCTGACTCTCTAAATTCCATTTATAGGACGGTTTTGGTCGTTTCGGTTGCCAGTCTTTACGATATGTATCACGAGCTTCTCGAGAACTCTTTCTTTTTTATTCATGGTGCACGCGTTGAAATAAATATGAAAGCAATCGACTTATTACTTATGATTATATACTTATACGTTCGACAGAGTTCGACTCAAATACACGGGCGTTTAACGCCACGTTTTTTCGCCCAGACGCGCTTTGATACGTTCGCGAAACGATCGGACTCTCTCGCACGCAAGGCCAACTCGCGGCTACGGATTTGGGCTTCTGTGTACCTGTGCGCCGCGGAGTATAAGATGTTATAACTTTTGTAGATATTCAAATTTCTCAAAATCACTTTAGAATAACATTCTAGAGTCTAGACACATGAATATTTCAAAATATGCAAAAAGAAATTAATTTTTTCAACCCAGAGAAATACTGTGCCACCTTAATCCAATAGGCCTTAGTAATTTAGATATTTACAAGTAAATTACACTAGTGTACAGCCATTTTGCGCAGCAGATGCCACTATTTCTTTCTTATGTAAAATGGCTCCCTCATTTTGAAAATAAAGTGCAAAATTTATTCTATGGATACGTTTTCGAGATATCGACAGGTGAACTTTTTACCTGTCTGTCAAAAAACTGGTTCCACTTAATTGCGAATATCTCGTGTTGCGAATGACGGATTTGATAGAAAATTATATCAAATTTAAGATAATTGATTTACCAAAACTTAAATACTTTCTGAATCTCTATTGCAAGACGAAGACCTTTTATTGCGTAAATTAAAATGATTTTGTAATTTGATCAGTGAACAAAATATATTATATCACTTCAATACCTTCTGAACACGATAATTATATCTACGCACACAACACTTTTTTAATTTAATTATATTTGCCATTCTTTTAGATAAAGAATATATATATTTATTTTTAATTTAAGGTACTAATGCCACGAATTATACTATTTTTCGATGTATCTCATGAACTTATTTAAGAGAGTCATTACACACTAATAATTAAGAAGTTTTACGAATTACTGCTTTCAAATACAATTACTCAATTGGTACCATTTGATATATTGATCTGTTTGTCTAAGCTGTAAGCGTTAATTAACTATTAGTTGTAAAGGTCCCCTGATCTGCATGTGGAGAACTAGAGACGTAAAAAATTTCAACGATATAATATAATCTAGAATTGTACGATTATCATGTTGGCAAAAGTATTGCATATACCAAAGGTTACGGTTCGATACGACACAATTTTCAAAATTGATTTTAACATAGACGCGTTTAGAATTCTTCTATGCCCCATTAATCAATTGCACCCAGTGTAAACAGTTGACATCGTAGATGACAGCAGTAACGGCAGCATCTACGTCATGAAAGATATTGCATACGTTGGTAAACAGGCTGAATTCTTGACATGCACGCGAAAATGTGTATATGTGTAGCTGAGTATAACGTATTAATAGGTAGATCGATAGAGAAGGTTGGCCGTGCAAACAAGTTCCCAGCATTCCTCTTTGATGTGTCCGGATATACGCGAACATTTGCTACTGAGTACCTCGTCATGTAGTATATACTGACGAACATATCGCTATCAATTGGCCACGTGAATGCAAACTGAGAGACCCCATTGCAATGCGAAGTGCATCGCGATGGTATTGTATTGTACTAGCAGATAGGAATGCGAGTGCTCCATAGATCTTCGTGATATTGATCTCTCCATTAAAACTTTCAATTTTGCTTTGCACTTATTTCTTTGCGCTTTAACTGTATCAACGGATATGTACCATCTTTTAAGCATTACTAAATTCAGAATTAAGCAATCCTAAATTCACCTTTCAACTTTGCAGAGATCAATATTGCTCTTTGAAGTAGAAACAGGCGCTGAGCTCCTGGCATTGATGGAGTGGACTACGAAATTCTTCAAAATCTCCGAATAAAACATTACCTAATCCTACTTGAGCGTTATGCTTACCAATCTTCAGTTTTGAAATTGTGAGAAGGTATTATTTTAGTCCATTTATTCTTTAATATTCTACTATAGTCGGATTTACTAAAGAAGGCACCTGGGAAGCCCGTAGGCCGGCGTCCGTGGCACGGCAGAGACCCAGTGCCCGTTCCGTACTTCGTGCAACGCTATCACATTGTGTAGCAGATCGGAAGTCCCTTTCTATTTTCAAGCGCAACTGTGTGTCTTTCACTGGCTCGATAAAACAGATTCCTTCATCTATAAGTCACTTCACCCCAAAATGATCACATTTCTTGAGGCTTTGATTAGATGAAAAAAAATAATAGATGAAAAAAGTAACATTTATAACCAATTATGCGGTGTCGCAATTGTGGCAGAAATAGAAAACGTTGTGGCTAGTGCATTCTCGCCCTATCTTGCCCCTCCTCCTCTTACCCCTGTATAAGAGACAATGCGTGCCTCCAAAAAGTCTTTTACTTTTTCTCCCACGGGAAAAGTCGAGCGTGACAATTCGACTTCCGGGTAAATAGCCAATAAAGGTTAAACATTGATCTCACCTTTACTTGTCTCGTAGGTGAAACTCCACTCTGTGAAGCTACGAAAATGTTAAGGCAATGATGTTACGAGGTCCCAAGTGTCTTTCGACGAGAGATTTTTGGTACCTACTCGTAGCATTTGTGCTGTATAGAGAAGACCGGGGTTAAATGAACCTCGGGGTAAAATGAGCTTTCTTAATTTAGTCTTTAACAATAGAATATATTTATAAATTTTGTTAACGTAATAAATTGTGTGTAATACCACATTGATAATTATTCACATTCAGATATCGAAAAAGGGAAATTCATTTAAAAAATTAAAAATGAAGTTTTAGAGACTTCCAATTGGTTTTTAATTTAGCTGTTTGGATAAATGAGACCAAATGTGTTATTCTAACTCCAAATTTTTTCTGCATGTTTATAACAAGCTTATAACATTAATCCTAACATTATTAAATAATTAATTTTCCATTTAGTTTATCTCAAAAGAGTAGACATTAGCGACATTGTAAAGTATTATACTATGGAAAATGTAATTGGTCAACAGATAAATAATTTACATATTATCAGGGCCAATTCCTTACTGAAACGTCACTTCTTATTAATTTAATAGATAATAATTCCCAAATAAATTTGGCCAGTTTAATGCTTTTATCCTTCTAATATATCCAATTAATCATCTACACGAAGCAGCAGACATTTTCTTTAACAATAATGCTGTTGACGGTATGGTAATCCAGCTGACATTCATTTTTCGCCTGTTTTTTCGCGCCAACAATAAGGGTGCGCAGCTTGAAAAAGACAATGCATTATCTTCCACAACGTTCACTCCCTTGAGTGTATGCCTCATACCATTTTTTTGTTCCGTATGGTATTGTACTTTCGTGATATGGTGGTCAAGTGTACATGCATCGTTGTCCAATCCACTCTGCGTGGCTATCGCAATAATTCCGCCATAAAATCCTGATTGCAGTTTACTACTTTATAAATTTTTAAAGCCACTGTAAATGGATTTGTGTGTACATATTCAATAAACTGCTCTTTCAGATATCGCATCGAATAACCATAGATATACCTGCGTTTCATAAATAATTGATTTGTCGCGTTAAGGGCAGGCTGTTTTGCCTTGATTATCTGTAGTTATCACAGCTAGTGATGGGAAGTAGATTCGAATCTGACTGAACAATTTCGTGTGATTTATCACAATTCAAGATCAGGACTTCAAATTTAAATAGCCGTCATTTCGTTTTAAATTAATATTTCGGAAATTCCCTCCGTTAATCATGGGATACGTTAATATATACTTACTAACGAAATATTTTTTTATTTTTTGATTTTAGGTAGTCTGGTTCCAAATGGCAGTGCTCACCGCAAAACCAAATGTTTAAAAAGGCTTCTTGGATGTCGGTTGTAACTTTTTTCATCATCTTTGCGGTAAGTAATTGTACCTTTACAGATCCTTGAAACCTATAGAATGATGCCTTCTTAATATTTTAGGTGCCAGAGATAGCCAGATTTTTATCATTTTTTACCGTCCACCTTTGACGACGTCATATGTTTAATTATAGCATTCATGGAAAATATTTTAATTGCTTGAAAATCAAATCTTCGATGGTATCTGCTTTTCTTTATCGATAAATGATGAATATTCTAAGTAAAGTAAAATATATAAGTAGGTATCGCCGAGGTATCGACGATTCACGGTACTGATACAGATGACGATACCAGCTGATACCGATTCATCGATATCGAGAAAGTGAAATACACGTTGAGATTTGTATCGGTATACTGATACTTGCAACATGTACCGATCAGACCTCAACATGTGAGCAGATTTTATTACCAAAATTTTATTTATGTTACATGGGTAATATAAAGTATTAATGAATATTTAAAGCAATAATAATATTAATATTAAGTTTATAATTGTAATTATGATAATTTTAAATTTTCAATATTGAAATAGCGGCAGTTACTTAAAGTGTGTTCAGTACAGACGACTTTTACTAAAAGTCTCATTAAGTATGTAAACCTAAACATTGGTCGAATATGGTTACTATGTTTGTAATAACTCCTTTGGTGTATCCTCAAAAATAAATAAGAAAAAACTAAACATTGAACTCTTTTAAATTTAATATTATTACGAATAAGAGTGTTACATTATGATTCTCGTGGAATTTGTGTTAAAATCCCTTATAGAATTATAAATAATAAATCATATTGTTTCATATAAAGAACTGAATGCCTACTTTGATTTTGTTATGAAAAAAGTATTTTTGAAATATTTGTTATTATTTTATGTTGCTCGCGTAATACAGATGAATTTCTATTTGACTGAACCGATTTATAACTTGTGTTATTACGTATTATTTTGGTGATTAAATTAACTCCCTATCAACAAAGTGCTATATG
Organism: Andrena flavipes; assembly: GCA_963971345.1. Lineage (NCBI taxonomy): Eukaryota > Metazoa > Arthropoda > Insecta > Hymenoptera > Andrenidae > Andrena > Andrena flavipes. Next base: position 13,457,091 of record OZ020480.1, read on the forward strand.
TAGATAGAACAAATTAAAGTTAGAGCTTCATTTATCACTAAGTCAAAAGTATAACGTATAATTTATAATATTTTGGAACGCGATTAATGCATTTCCTTTTAAAACGAAATATCATATTACCATAACATTAATATAATGGACTGAAAGTACATTTTACGGGTTATACCTATGTACATACATGTACAACTAGAAATGATTAAAAATGAAAGGATAGCTGTAACATTCTTACTTATTATAGGTACAACAATTCACTTTTTTATACATTTGGTAATGTTGGAATATTAGTTGCCAAGAAGTTTCCATTCGTTCTACTGTAAGCACAACGACATTTAAATTTCAAACTTCGAAGCTATTTCTTACCAAAGTGGCAGAATATTATAGATTCCTTACTATTTCAGAGTTTGTTTGTAATTACCAGTTAGAAGGAATTACAAGTTAAAAATTACTTTCCCCTATTAGTCAGCCACCATTCTAGCTTACAAATAAAGCTTTCACGGCGTTCGTAATAACGTTAGCTGTTTCAAAAATTACAACTACAAGGAGGAAATTTTGTTGAAAAGTGCCTTATTCAATAGGAACTCGAAAGTACAGGCATGGTCTTACTTAAAAGGAAAATGAATACACAGTTGCTGCGTTTCCCTTGGCAGCTTCCCATTAGTCAAAAGAGAAAATGTGATTGACTCTAAAGCGGTCTTTAGACGCTCAATATTATTGTGCAATATATTGCACAATATTGTTGCTGCATGCCCCACACGGTCAATATATTGTGCAATATTCAATATTCAATATTGCACAATATTATTGACCGTCCAGGGGCTGCTTACTGTCAATATGATTGTGCTATTTATTGCACAATAGTTATGTTGCGCGTCCCACACGATCAATATTGATGTGCAATATATTGCACGATATATTGACTTTAGGAGCTGCTTACGGTCAATATTATTGTGCACTATGTGGCGCAATATATTGACCGTCTCGAGGCTGCTTACGGTCAATATTATTATACTATATGTTGAACAATATTTTACTGAGTGTCACACAGACGGTCAATATTATTGTGCAATATTACTGCACAATATATTGAGTATTTTGTGCCGTTTTGTTGCCCCAATATATTAGGAGCCAATTCTCTTCTTCATTCACGCAATATATTGCACAACCTTTCAATTTTATTGTGCAACCTGCCAATATGCTCCATAGATGGCCAATAATTTTTTGCAATATTGAATATTGCACAATAATATTGGACGTCTACGGACTGCTTAACAGTCTGTGCGCGCAAAAGCAGGCTAGCACTGAGGACGTCGGCAAAGCAGTTAAAGAGGGGAGGAAGAACCGAGGAGAATAATTCTGGTGAACGCCCTCACTGCCTTGACCTTAACGACCTCTGCCCGTACTCACAGGCCTGAGACCAGATTCCTACGTAGCTCCGCGAAGGTGTAGATACCTCTAGATGTATCCAGTTACTCCAAATCACATTGAGCTAACGGATTGATCGGATTTAACGATAATACGGTTTATTTTAATGTATTGCAAATTCCACAGACTCGTACTACATAACTGCATGAAACCGTATTCTGTCGTTTCAGTAAAATTTATATTATTGCTAGTTCTTAAGCAAAGTGAAAAACACGGCCAGTTGTCAGATAAAGGAAAAATTTTTTTGCAAGGAATATATTTATAAAATAACGATCTGGGATTTAGGTCGTAGTGACATCACTTATCACTTCTGTTCGGGTCATTTTATTATTCATAAAAGTGCACGATACTTATTTCTATCTCAATTAGTTTCCGAAAAATTTAACTAAATGTGCTTTCTATAGCCCAGTTGGAGAGCAGTTTTTATCTTTTCAAATGAATGTCAATCGATGAAGGAAATATGTCTGAAATATTCTTTGACACTTTACCCTTAGGTATGCAAAATTTCATCAAAACCGGACCTTGTTCGAATAAAGAAAATTTACAATTAATATGAAATGTTTTAATTGCTAATCAACAATGCTACACAGTTTCTTACGTATAAATGGATAAAGAAATGGAAATCATTAGGCATATATAAAAAAAGGAAGATCTAGTAAGCTGTAAGTTTCATCGATTTTGATAAGTGCCATTCATTCCAGGGCGTAGACGAAACCCTTTTAACATTTTATTGCAAAGGGTATATTTTTTAAAAAAAATTTTTACACATGTTGCGATAAGTTTTTGATGTAGTAACATTACAGTAGATTCTCGGTACACACACTACCGAATTGTGCGTACCTCAGGTGGTCCGTGCTGAGTCTAATCAGATCGTCCAATGATGCATGATGGAGTGGCCGGGATTGGATCATATCTCACAGGATGTCCTCTAATCCTATAAATCCATCCATTCTATAACAAGACGTTTAGTGCGTCACTGCTGCAATTGCACTTTTCGCTTAAATTTGACGCTGAAGTCTCAACACATTTTTAGTACTAAAATATTGTGACTAAACCTTTCTCTACCTAATACGTCACCCTTCGGTATTAATTTTTAATTACAATTAAAATGGCAAATCTCTTCCTTCGGTCGGAAAAATTCCTATCTTTTCAATGAAGTAATATTTAACAGTTTTAACTAATCATAAAGGTTGCAGGAAAATTGTACACAAAGTAAACGAAGTTATACATACGTTTAAATGTCACTCATCATATTAATTACGAGTAGAAATTAATTTCGGTAAAATCATTCACTAATTGTAAAATCAATTGCATTCTTGACGTAAACGTATGGTTCATGATTTCATAGTGCGGCAATAATAGCGTTTGGCATTGATAGTGTATTGTAGTTTTGAGTATTTAACAAATTGGAATAATAATTTTGAAAAAGGATGCCGTACAAAACTACACGATTCAATTTACATTTAAAGTCTCGACTTCTCGATAACTCGGACAAAACCGGGTGGGTAAAACCGGAACGTACTATTATTTTCTAAACTGCCTTAAATTTTCCCGCGGCAAGTTTACAGTGCTATCCTGTTGTACACTAAATAAAATGTGTGTTAAGTTACATGTGTTCTAAATTGTATGTGCAATATTTTTTGTATACTATCTTGTGTGTGAAACCGTACTATGCGGTATCCCGATGTGCAATAAAAAAATGTGCGTAAAACTGCGTATGTTCTAAATTATATGTGCACTATCTTCTGTCCGAAGTGAAAGGAAACGATATTTCCAAGCATTATGTACCTATGTTTTAGTCGTTATAATTGCATTTTCGACCAAGAATTAATTGGGACCCTTGTTTTAGTCGAGATGCCGATTTCCTGCTCATAAATGTTATCAATTTTAATGTCTATCGCTTCATTAATTTCATGAATACCTTTTTGTTTCACAGCACCATTCCTATAATCCCTGTTTGTGTTTATTGCATTTGCACACCACATACTAAATATTTCATTTCCAATTACAATACAATATTCACAGCGTGAATAAATGCTTATGTAAGTTATTCCTTTGATATTTTACATTGGATACCGAGATTTCCTTAGTTAGATAATTAAAATTCAGTATTTTAATTAAGCTTCACACGTTGAACGACTCTGTAATCTATAATTAAACAAGCTATCATTTTCAACGCTAACGAAAAACTTATATATTAAAGAAAATAACAAACGATGTTACATTTTACTACAGGACCTGTCCAAATTTTGTAATTATTTTTTCCAATCTTTACGTTATGAAAATTGTCACGATTCTGCAGGAATTTTTTGCAAAAGACACATCACTTTGGAATTGAGACTTCTGGGTGGCTAGAGTGACGACTGACGCTGTGATTTTCTTAGTGTTTCATAAAAGGTACCGCGCTTTATTATTCCGCGGGATGGCATTTGAATAAAAAAGAAAGCGGCGGGAGACTGGCGCATACAGAAAAGGACAGGAACAGAGGGGCACAAGGGAGTGGAAAAAAGGAGAGAAAAGTAAGGGGAGAAGAAGCTAGGGTACGTAGACATCTGTCGCAGTGACATGCAAATTAGTTTACGAGACCAAAGGACACTTTCAAGATAACGCGCCTCTGCTAGGAGTTTTACTTCCCTATTTTCGTTTATAAATCGTGGTACCCAAAAACAGGATTAGAATAAAATAAACTTCAAACTCTGTTAGTTACAGATCCAAAATTGCCTTTCTTTGTATAAAATGTTCTATAACTGGTCGTACAATCGGAAAGCTGGTGGTTGAGGGTCAAAAACTAAATGGAAAACGTGAAATAAAATTGTTGTATTTGAGTAATATTTAATATAAAAAAATTTTTATTGAATAACTGCTGGGTAAGTACGCGTGCATCTGACCCAGAACTGACAGTATACGGAAGAGAACATAATACAACAACGTATAAAATGAGTCAAAGTTGAATAAAAAAAAATTAAAACTGACTTCACAAAAATAAAATTGCACTCAAACGTAAAAAATAATTTTTTTACCTTGTTTAATCTACGACTCAGTGCAAGTAATGATATCGACTTAAACAATATGAGTCATAGATTAAATAAGGGAAAAAATTATTTTTCACTCTTTAGTGTAATTTTATTTTTTTGAAGTCGGTTTTAATTTTTTTAAAATTTTTTTATTTTTAACATTTCACATTTATATATGTATATTGACACACCATGCTAAGGAGATATGTGGGTACGTACATAAACTAATAATAATTACATGACAATAGTCTTCACTATTAACCAGAATCGACTGAAATTACTCCAAATAAGATTTCCTTTATTTTATATATTTTGCACATTCGTAGGTCCATAAGTGAGACGTCTATTCCAAGTGTTAAATTTTCTGCAGGGTACCAAGATCTCTAACAATATATACTTTTAAACATTTTAATTTTTTTTTAATGCATGTCTCATGTGTCCTTTCAGTTTTCGTAGGCCCAGAAAATTTCCAAAAACTGCAATTCCGTTAAACTATATCGCCTTTCCTCAGAACGAGTTTTATTTGAAACGTTTCACAGAAACGTACCTATAGGTATATCATTAAATCGTATCGTGGAAAGTATTCTCTGTACACACAGAGGTTTGTACGGCGATAAGATTGATAGCGTTTAAAAGATTGGAAACCTTCGTACATAACCGTGTTGCAGCCTTCATTTTCAACGATTCACGATCTATTCGGCGAAGTAATACAACGGGCATTCAACACGGGCAATTGAAACACTTTTTTAGTCTGTGAAATTAAGTCGCAGTGTAATTGTCATTGCAACCATGACTGGTGAGTAACCAAACTATTTGTAATACGAGTTTACAATTCATTGTATAATTAATGGTATAGGTATGTTGTTAGATTACTGCATTTTATATTCTGTTATCTTATGATATGATAACTGAACTATACACAAAATGTATTAAATCGTTCTCAAGAATATTTAAAAAGAACGCCTGACATTAGCATATAAACGAATTCATTCTTATTTCGAGTGTGTATAAATTTTTCTTTCATTTTGTACTTTTCAGTAGCAATGTTAATCAGGTGTTGAAATAATTGATTCGGATTTACATATTTCATAAATTCTGTTTATTTTTATTTTTTCAAATAAAGTGGAAAATATAACTTTTTAAAGCTGTCATTTTTATGGAAGAAGTGTAATAATCAATGTATTACTGTAGATTATATCTTCCTTTAATCTTATCATTATTGACATATTTTATCGACCAAAGAGTTAACTTTAGATCCATATATTTGTATTCCCGTATTTGCACGTTCTATATATACGATGTTTCAAAAAGGTTGGCTAAAATTTTGGGAACTGGTACCATTATTTATCGTAAGAAGAAAGAAATTTTATAGCAATATGTTTCTAACAGCGTTTATTCCTCAAGTTAGAATCAAAAGAATAATGACACGTGTTTTTTATGGTTCATCAAATTCATATTGTAATTGATCGTCGAATTGGAAAAACTAGATCGTTTGTGACGTTTTGTGAAAATTGAGAAAGCGAGGTTGTCAGTGTGTAGCTTGTAGCACGTCTTAGCTATTGTCTCTGAGATACATTGAATCATGTTTATAATTATTAGTGGGTAGGCAAAGGAGAACCCATTACACCGCATTATAATTTTAATTCCTTCGATTCTCAGTTGTGCAGAATTTAAATATTAGTGTAGAAAAAAGGTTTGACTATTTGGCGACAAAAAAATATCTCCCTTAATTTTTGAAACCTCAATACATAATATAATTCTAACATTTTCAAATTATTTCGCGCATTGTACATTAATTTACCCCCTTCTCCTTCCTCTATTATTATATTATATAGCACTATTTAGTATTGTCGATTCCATTTGGAACTTTCATTCTTAAAAACTTTTTTCGCAGAGGAGCTCACTCGCCATGTCGATTGTTAAGCAAATTCATTCGAAGCGCTCCGCACTTGACAAAATTATCCCCAATCAGTGCTGCACATACTACTGAGAGATAATCACAAATTGTCTGCGAAACATTCAATCAGAACTGTTGCTACCCATGATTCCTGTTTCTAGAGAACGTTTGTACGTCGAAGTTTCCTAATATCTGCGATTCCTGTTGCAGGGTACAAATGGGTTAGATACACGGGTGCCCGTTACACGGTACCAGGGATGATTTCAGTCGGCAAGGATTTGGATGGCGCGAATCTCGTTGTAGGGCGTGCTTTACACCATGGCGACATGCTTCCTGCAAAAGTGAAACCGGAACACGGCATTGCTTATGTCTGTCACGATGGTCGCGAGCACACGAAACATGATTTCGAGGTAAAAATGAACGATTTCCAAAAATGTCCCCATTTCTGCTCACCAAAATTTTAGTAATATAACGTACAAAGCAATAATATGTTTTTCAAATAGCTATCATTTTGTTTAGCACAAAGCTTGGTTATTTTGCAAATGACGCCCTTGTTAGATATAATACAGAATTCTTAAATTCTTCACAATTGTCGAATGTATTCGTGTAGACATGTTTAAAATGGACGTGACGAAAGAACATTTTTGGCATGTTGTGTTATATGAGTTTAATAAGGGAATAATGCAATTGTAGCGGTGGAAAACTTATTTTAGGTGTATGGACACATTATTAATGCAAGCCTATGTCAAATACGGTTTAAGAGGACATTCTCATTACAATTTTTCAGAATTTTTTCCCTTTCTTTTACATATATCTATAGTACAATATTTAAGGAATATTCCATCACCGTTATAAGACAAAATTCGTAACGGTATAGATTTTACAACGATAAAAGCGTCTCGACCTTTGACCGGCCGCAACATACAATCCAAACTTTAAACGCGTTTTTCTCGAAACATGATTTTTCAAAATAAATTATGATGAGATTCTAACCATTCTTAAAATTTTGTTGGCATTTTCTTTACAATTGAATCCACTATCTTAGAGGCCATAGTTTCTCGATATTAACATTTTTAGGCGTAAAATTATTCCTGTTTTAACATGTTCGTGTTCAAACGTGCACCAAACATAGTCATTTTGCTTTCTTTATCTTCTTAAAAGCTGATGAGATAGCGATTGATATAACACCTAAGAATATCTTTACTTCTTTTTGTTTGAGACAATCTTACGTCGAGTTATATTGGCTATCGTCGAGGCCACTTTTTGTTGTAGCAGTGCACTTAGCGCCACGTAGAAATCGAACCACTACAGAAAATTGAAAAAAAAAAAAACATTTTCCCTGAAAATCGCCTATTTTTTAACCATTTGATCAGAATCATCCCCTAAAGAATTTTGAGCTGTGAACTAGAATCTCGAAGATGAACCTCGTGCTGGGAAGCGTTGAGAAGAAAGTATTTTTAGTTTCGGTAGAAGTCCCTGTCATCAGCAGACACATATCACCTGCTTTTTTAATAGATGATCATTGAATTTGTTTATATTGCACCAACGCAGTGGACTATAAGGACCACTGTAGACATATCTACAGCGAATACATATCAAGACATACCTATTCAAAAGACAGTGAGCTCTACCCTATATCGGAAGTCATTTGTCATGTGCAAATGCGAGATGCGAAATTTCCTCTATCGTTGCTCGATAGCGATTGCTGCCATTCTTCACCGTCCTTAAATTAATATAGGTAGACATGATCCTAGTTTAGCTACCCCTTATTTGCCTTGTAATACACTCGATTGTACTCGTCGAAATCAATTTCTCCGGGTTCGAATATACCAGCAGGCGTGACCGTAGTTAATTACGCTTCTGGCAGCCCGCTCCGGATAATTTATTTGCCGAGGGAATCAAGAGGATTAGGATGGTGGGAAGCGTGACTCCCTGATCTCTGCCATCTTATCGACGAATTTCTGAATGCATAATCCACACAGATGTTTCAAGAGCTCTTTTTCCCTCGACAGATTCTGATGCCTGCTGATTTTAAATGGATACATGCGTCTCATGGCAACGTCCCGGAAGACGCAGTCGAAGCTGGAAGAACGGTGGAAGGAGAGGTGCTTTATGTCGGTCGCGCGTATCAGAACGGCGTACCATGCCTGGGAAAGGTGAGGCGCGAAGCAATGGAATCATTCGAATTGATTCAAATAATCATTTATCTAACAAGGGACACTATCGAGGTGTTCGACGCCGATTTCTTTCTCCTTGAAATATATTGTTAAGGGGACCTTCAGGATAAAAAGTCGATTTTTTTGTATTTCATTTTTCGAATGTCCAACCTTTTAGGAATACGTGTTTAGAAGGATTTGTTCACATAAAACTTTAAACGCGTTTTTCTCGAAATAGTGTTCTCAAAACGGTGGGACTTGTATCTCCGAAAGTTATTATCTGATTCGACTGAAACTTTATTTATTTATTCGAATAAGCATTCTAAAATTATTCAAATAACGATATGAATAATAATTGTCTATGCTTTCCGTAGCTTCCTATTTGATAGGTGACATTATATCCTCAATATGACATTACGCGAATAACAAAAGATGTGGATGACATAATTCAAGTAACCGATAAATAATTAGGCGAATACAAATTATTTGATTATAGCGGGTGACAGCTTATTCGTTATCTTTTCCGTTATTCGTTATCTTTTCCTGAATTGAATCATGCCTATCTAGCATATGAGTCATTCATGACAAATCGATCGTTCTCAACAGTCAATGTTTGGGATTTTCATGAAACTGAAAGATAATATACCTAATTCATGTGAAATTGTGATGCATTTAATCCTTCGTTGACACACCTCTTTTTTCGATCAACTTTGGCATACATGGGTGACTCACACCCAGAGCAATTTTTGAACGACTGCCATTCTTATTTAAAAAATCCAATCGTAATGAAAAAATTCATGGGCCAATTTCAAGGTCTTTAGAATGCATTCCAATAGTTTTTTTATTTAAATTTTATCACAGTTTTGATAAAATTTTATGGTTGACCATAAAGCTCATATATTATTATATATCATTTAATAATGTCTACAAATACAATCGACAAGTCTCGTAGCCGTTTTCCACAATAATTAGATATCAGTGTGCTGCTCCTTTAATTATGTATGTACTAGCGTAAAGTACCCAGCGTTGCCTGGGTAAAACGTCGATTATTACGGAGTGTCAAGAGGGTGAAATAAGGGGGCAGGGGTGGGATGTCCGGATTTCATGGAGCCTATATTTCCCGCTGGGTTCCAGAGAGTAATTATGAAAAATTTGATCCAGATCGGTTAAAAAATCGGGATAAAAAGTATCCTATATATTATTCCTGGTCTCAGACTACGTATATACAAAATTTCAGAAATATCCGTTGAGTAGTTACGACGTGATTGAGTAACAAACATCCAAACACACTTTCGCATTTATTATATTAGTAGGATTACTTAGTTTTTTATTTCTTTTTTCGTTATGGTTAATCATTTATTGAAGTGTTTGAATCATTCTTTTTATTGTTTTTGTAGATCCACAGAAGTCACGGTGTATTATACGTACCATTCGATGGCAGGGAAGTTCCAATCAGAGACTACGAAGCTTTGGTGCAAAACTAACTTGTATACGAGGAGTGTCCATCTACAATAAAATAATTGTCTTATAATAAAATCATCTACTGATAGCTTGAACCAATGAAATAAAATTTGTATTTATAATCGGAAACCGCTAAATGAAATCTATATAAAATTAAATTTCTAATAAAAGAATACTAACATGCAAATAATTAATTCGTTCTTTATAGCGAACTTATGTAACAATATATTTAACACGATGTATACAGAGTGTTTCGCTACAGATGGACAAACCTTTTAGGGAGTGATTCTACAGTCCAAAATAAGACAAAAATATAGAATACAATTTTTGCTTATCGCACTTCGTTTTCGAGAAAATTGACTTTGCATTAGTTATTGGCTCCTGAGAAGCACGCGGAGGTAATTTGTCGCACTGTTCATACTCCGTAGTCCGTTCCGCTTTACCACCTGTAGCGAAACACCCTGTAGAGTACAAGATTGTCAGTACATAGTCGCATCCAATTTTATTTCCAGCATTAATCAATCTCTCAAAGTTCGTTAAGTGCTTTTGCCTACTGTGCAGTATTTTACAACAAACGAACTGATCACTAATAATCAACTGTTCAAAAGCATTCGATGCAAAAGAGCCAATTTTTAATTATTTGAATAAAACGGTGCTACTAAAAGCAATAATGTAAAGTTCGTAGCGAATTTTCGAGACAGAGAGGGAACGCGCGTGCCGCGGATAAGGCGAACAATGGGAGAGTGCGAGTAATTAAAGGCGATTAAGTAGGATGTGGTGAGTACGAGGAAGTGGGGTGGGTCGCGAGCACAAAAAAAAGTGTCTGTATGTGCACAGACAGTACAGTACAGGAGAGTATATAGTACAGTGCAGTACAGATAAGAACAGGTGTAATAATAGGTAATGAAAGCACTTTCGGAGAAAAGAGACTTCGTATCTTGTTTGGTGAGGATGAGACAAGTTTGATGAAAGAGGAGACAAACAAAAGACTGATTTTATAATACACTTCCCCTGGTAGATTTTAATGGAAATTGTTAAAGGGGACATATGGAACATGTAACATTTAATACAGTAGGTGTGCTCAATTTCGCCACCCATAAGGAATTCGTGAAGTAGGAATAAGAACCGCTTGATATCATCAGTGTATAGTCTGTAAAGAGATGGTCGAGATGTTTCGCTCGCTGAAAATTGCCCATGAGCCGAGCATCGAGTTTAACATCGAGTGAACACTATTCAGTTTACGAACAAATTCGACGAGCCTCAGTTGTACTAACACCGCGAACCCGGACTCACCGATTGGAACGCAATTTTGTGGGTTTTCAGAGTGACTCGAAACAAGAACAACGGTGTGTTTCATTTGGGCCCTATCGCCCTTTAAGGGGGTTAAGACTAACCTCAGTCAAATTATCACTTCCACTTTTTCGCGTATAACTCTCAGAGAACAACAGACAGAAAAGAATGTTTCAAACCAAAGTTCAATGATGCAATAAGCGCTGCAAAAGGATCATATGGTACGGGTCTGAGACGCTCGAAGCACCTTGGTAGAAGCGGTAGCCAAGACGCGTGGCAGGAGAAAGGAGGCGTTGCCTCTGGAAATCGGCCGTCAAGTTCACTTAATTCCCATGCCTGATTTAGAGCACGTAAATAAGTAAAACAGATGTGTTACGATTTACGCCGGACTGGGGCATGTAACAAAGGTTCAGATTTGTCACGTACTTACACTCAACGAGTTCATCACATATGTAAGTAGTAAGTCACGCAAAGTATTTCCTGTTTGAGGAAAACACTTTCGAGAAAAAACTGTGGAAACTTTTTTGTTACAATCTGCCCCGGTCTCCCCTACGTTGATCCCATATTTCAAAGCACTAGCGAGCACGCTACTGCTTACCGTACAAAGATTCTTGACCAGTTCATTATACTTTTCATCTTCATTTCAAACAAGGAAGACGAAAAAAGTTAATCAAAACGATCTAATATTCTAATTTAACAATCTGTTAACGTAGAAGTGGTGGTAGTGAGTTACATAAAATTCAGTTTTCATTTTCTTTAAGTTTATTGCTGTAACCGATATAGAAATAAATTACATCCCCATAATAATCTCAATCAGTGAGAGGTACAGAGAAGAAACTTCCTAAGGGGAAAAAGAAGAGGAGGAAGATATCGAGATAGAGAAATCGGCAGAGAAATCTGGAGGGTTGTGTAGACCGACTGGAAGTTTAACGAACTTGAACAAAGGGAAAGGGCCTCCAGAACGAGGGAAAAGGATTGACGAATGGGGTGTTACTGCTGTCTCTGCCATTGGAGTGGAGCAGAGTACACGTACATTCTCTCCACCATCGGGCCATGGCAGGAACCCCCCGTGTATTACGAGCGAACACCCCCATAACACTACTCCTTGGTGCTGTATCGATCCATCCCCATGCCGGATTCAAGTTCCCCTAACGTGCCAGAAACTTCGGGACGTCGCGCCGCGCCGCATGGCGGGAGAAGGCGAACAAAGAAAACACAAAGATGAATCTTCAGCTATTTCTCGCTTTGTTTCGCCACGTCGACCACCTTCCCCCCTGACTTTCCGTCTCCCTTCAAGAGACCACGCGGGGGCGAAGATGTCACGTTTGTTTTTTTCATGAACCGTGGTTAAACCTCCCTTCTTCACTCGCGCGAAACTTCTAAGTGAAGAGTAATGAATCACACTCCTTAAACGTATCGCACTAGGCTTTCAACGACTTGCTGACTTTAATCGAATTTAAACAACAATTTCGGCCAGCTATGGCCAGTGAAATACATAAATTCAAAAGGAAGATTCCTATTGTTAAAAGATCATATAGGGTGTCCCTCCGAAGCGTTTCAAATCGTTTCGTCTGAGTGTATATATTTTTTTTGTGTTTTTTATTTACGTTAGCACCCTTAAAATTAACACCACTGGAAGCCTGGAAAGGGCTGGAGGCTTTACATTTATTAAACTTGATCAGTGTATAAGGACAGATCTAATTGAATTTGATAACTTACTCGAAGCACTCTATTTATTTCAAAATTATGGTGAATACTTTTTCATGATGAATATCAAGAGCAGTTATATGAAATTATAATCACTGTCGCAGAGGCAGTTCAATTTCACTTTCAGAATTTGTCTGAGATACTTTAAGCCTGTTTGCAAACAAGGGATCTTATCAGAGGGTTAATGCTCTTTTAATAAACACAGAGATTATTTGAGAATATAAATATGTTATTAACGCTTTCATTGCGGCGGACCTTTCCGCGGAAGTGCTTTTTTCTTAATTTATTTATGTAAAGTACCGGAGAACCGAGTAAAGTCGACGGTAGATTCGACGGCTCGTTACGTGATGACGACTAAACTCGGCGTTTGTACACACAGGTCGTCGCGTAGATGCCGACTTTAGAGAATTCCTTAGAATCCTTTCACTTCCGATTCAGCGAGCGTGCAGCAAACGCCGAAACTCAAACGAGAAGCATTTATTCCGCGCATGTGTATGTGTTTCTACAAACTTTGATCATTTGAATTTCTCTGTTTCTAATTGGAAATAGAGAAATTCAACTAATACGATTTAATGAAAAGTAATCAAAGCAATTAATTCTCTAATGATTACAACAACCACTTTTCTATGTTATTATTTTTAAGAAACTTCATCTCATGATTTTTTTTAATACAAATGTATAAATTATATACTTATTACCTATCGAAAATTTTCTTCGAATATTATTCTTGAATATCCCGGAATGACATGTTCTTCATAATCTGACATAATCTGTCAATTTTTAGGCAAACATAATCTCTCCGCGTGTTTTGTTCATAATTAATGATACCTATGTATAATATTTGCGGTTCCAAATGGCAAGTTAATATCATCTTCATTTTCACTTTAATCAGACGAATCACAGCTGCTGATTTCATTTTCACTATTATTTAATAAGATAAGTGCGGGTAATAAGTCCTACATATTATTTATCCTTGGTAAATACATCCTATGTAAATATTAGTCAGACTAAATTGAGCACACCTACCTTATTTCCATTATTCCATTATTCAGTTACATAAAAAGCTGTATTTCATATTTAATAAAAAATTAGGTACGATAGCCGAAATTCTAATCACATTCTCAACAAATAATACATGAGAAGATGCTGGAATGGAAACTATAAGTCGTAGCAGTGCACCAGTGAGAATAGGAAAGGAAGAAACCGACTCATAAAATGTATCCGGGCGCTTAAATAGCAACCAGTGGCCGTTTTCTTGGCGCACACCCGTTAGGTGGTGGGCACGTGGCCGTTGCGGCATTATGTTCCCATGGCTGGCACGTGGCCGTACTCCGGTACCCCAAAATCCCCCTTCATAATCGAGAACCCCGCCACCTCCTATTGTTGAGGAGCCGGTGCCCCCGAGGGTTTGTCGCGCTATTTAATATTTTGATCGGAGAGAAGCGTCTGCGTTTCGTTTGAGTAGCGAGCAGTAGGGGTTGCCCACGTGCTCGCGATCGTTCTCTTTTGATTAATTTCGGTACGGATCGACTGGCACGAACGTGGATGATGCCTAACAAAGGAAAGCTCTGGGAAGAGCTTCGCCGGGGTGGAGCGAGAGCGAGACCGAGAATGGGAAGAAGAAAGGAAAGAAAATAGCAACAGCTGGCATAGAGACGAGAATCGGCGACCAACACAATGCGACCTCGATACAGGGGCTAAATCACCCCTCGACATCCCCCTCCCTGGCACGCTCGTCAATTCTGACGCGTTCCAATCAACACACGATTTGCACGCGTTTGCGTTGCGATCATCCTGCTGTATTATATCACATAATCGTGGACCACTTGCATTTCAAGGGAGGAATATCGTTAATGACGCCGTATTCTCAATGAAACGGAAACCAGCGCTGAGAATAATTCCAGCTCCTATTCTCGATAGAAGGGGATCGAGTTAATTATATCACTCGGAAGCATTATTTGGCTCAGCTTTCAGAGATGTTCGAACTTCAAACGTATTTTTATCAGCATGAGTAGACGCCAACGCAAATTAGAATATGTCTATACATTTAATCGTGTTGCATTGCGCATTGCAAATCACTTTAATTCTTTTTCGACAAGCGATAGTAGCAACCCGAATATTTGAGTAGCTTGAAGTTCGGACCGAGTCAAGACTCGGTTTCCGAGCCGAGCCGAGTATCCGTAAAAACCGAGTAACTCGAAAGAACCGAGAAGCTCGAATTTATTCGAGCAGATCGAAATTTTCGAACAGACAGACTATATCGAGTAGCTTGAAGCTTGAAACTTGAATGTTTCGGGAATGTTTCAAGAAAATCGACTTTGAAATTGTTGACGTTGCGTCCAGTCGCGTACAGAATAACCCATCTTAATGAAAATCACGGATGTTGTGGGCGATTTGGGACTAAATGGAATTCACCCATAGTAATACACTTTTTAAGAACAACTTGAAACTTAAAACATTTGGTCTATGTACTATGTGCTCGTACATTGAATATTTAATACATAGCTTCTGGTAGTGAACCTCTCTTATGCCTTTTTCCTCTCTTAAAGGCACCATAATATTAATACCTCAACAACAGTTTATAACAGATTAGATATAATTGTTGTGCATTGTTAATTTTTTATAAATTTTCTTGACAAAGTAAGTATGATGCTTGCCATAGGATAAGTGCATCTAATGTGGCCTAACGCTGAGCGGGTAATATCTCGCGAAGATGGAGTGCTTTGTGTTGGTAATAAACTGAACTATACGTAGGGGAGAATGGGTAATGGCGGTCACTTAGCAATAAGTGTAATAAAACCAAGATATAAGGTGCAATACTTTTTGAAAATGATTTTTTTGTAAACTTAAACTATCAACCTATTCGTAGGATACGAAAATAATTAATATTACATTGATTTATTCAATAAAATTACGAAATACAGAAAATATATGTTTGACTGCCATTGTCCACACCTGCGGATAATAGCGGTCACGTTGCGGGCGATTAATTTAAAAATTTCCGCATATGTATTCATCCGGTGAGTCCCATCCACAACATTCAGAATGAGCCCAGAGGCCACACGAGATGCATCGAAACCACATTTCATTATCATGACCAAACTGATAGAAAATCTATTTTCTGCTTGTCTTATTTTATTCCAATCGCGATTGAAAGTCATTAAGTTTCATCAGTTCTAATTTGCCGTACGTGAAACATAAATATTTTCTTTTTTATCTGAGATTAATTAGATACTAAAATAATATATGAATTACCTCTGAATTGAGAACAATTTGGATTTGAGTAGGTGAAATTAGGTTCTCTTATCCTGCGTATTTAAATGTTGTTGGTTATTGCATTATGTATGGGGATCGAGTTAAATAATTAGTAAAATAATGAACATCGAGGAACAAATCACTGCGGCTAATTTTCAAATGTCAAAATTAAGTCCAGTACTGAAATATGTGAACAATGGAACGTCATTGAAACTGAAAATATTATTAGACGATATTCTCGTATACTATGCGTACCGTTATGCAGAAACGTTTAATATAAACGGTGGAATGCTTATTTTATTTCAAGAATGCGCTTCCTTGAATCTACGGAGCCACTCGAAAACAAGTTCATCCATATGGCGCGAAGGACACGAAAAGCAGAAGCTGAACCAGAACTCGAATCATGATTCAGGAGTGGCAAGAGAAAACAGCTGCTCTCTCGTCGATCGAGGAGAGCCCAGCAGCTGCTAGTGTTGTTACTGCTATTGCTACCGCTACAGCCACTTCAAACTTCGGAAACTAAATGACAACGATGAACGTAATACATTTGTAACTGTAAACGGCAGTAGACTCCGCTCTGTGTGAAGTGAGTACACAACTATTGCACCATTAAAATCGACAGTTTCTTTTACGTTTGATTGCTTAGATACCAAATAATCACCATACCGGAACTTTTCACAGTTTTTATGCCAGCTTTTACAAGTAATTTAAAAAAAAAATAAGAATGTTGAAAATTAGTGAAGTTATTGCATTTTTTTTCTAACGCACAAGAAGGAGAATTTGAAAAATACATTAGGTATAGGTTGTAGCAATATTTTTTATGAGTTGACCATTGCAGCCGCGCTTTCTGTGCGACTTCTTTGATATTTAGCACTCTGTTCGTGATTCCCCACAGCAGTCGAGTAATCACGAACACCAAGGGTTTAGCTTTTTCACTATAAAGTTGATTTTTATTATAATTTTCCAAATAATCCTCACTGTACTTTATAGATGAATAGTTTAAGTATATTTGTAAATAATAAACAAATTCATTTCTCATATAGGTTTCGTTTTGTTTGCTTTTGTGCTTAGGTGTTCGTAATTACCCCACTCTCCCTTATATCTTATGCGTTTGATACATTACTGTAGATATTCGCGCGTTGTGCATTAAGTATACATTTCCTGACAATAAAGTTCCCGAACTGCGGCAATATAAAAACAGATAACATCTCAGATAACAACGTGACACGTCTGTGATGCAAAGCCTCGAACCATTTTTTAAAGCTCGTAGTTGGAATGTTGTCCCCTCCTCACATTCTTCTGAATATACCTACTCGACGTCTTGAAAATGTTTACCTTTCACGATGTTGAACAACATGAAATCCGCGGGGGCAGATCCGACGAACGAGGTGGGTGGCTCATCCGAACAACCCCTTTCTTGGCTGAAACTGCTTCACAATTATTCCACCGTGCGCAGAGGCGATGTCATGCATCAAACTCCAGATTCCCTGTTAGTTTAAGAAATCCGGTGTTCCTTTCACTATAGGTAGAAACAGCTGAACGAAATCAGTTGTTCAAGGCACTCACGGAGATGTGTAAGGTGTTGCAAACATACACAAAGTTACTTTGAGAACATTGGAACTTGCGTTCTAGTTCTCTGCAACTCGCGACGTACTTGATTGTCAGACCGTGTATGAGATCGTCCTGAAATTACATAAGGCTTGGGGAGGGAGGTGTCGCGAAATTTTTACATTTTCTTCTAAGAGGGAGAGTTTTACGTAATATTTTTTTAATCTAACTTTCAATATGAGTAGACTAAAAAGCTATGTTTCACCGCGCGCGCGAAACTCAGTTAAATGAATCATATAAACCTTTGAGAGAATATTAATAACTGAAAAAGTGCGATGTAAAAAATATTACGCAAGAAAGGGAGGGGGAAAATTATTATTATTATTTCTATAGTATCATACTACTTTATATTTATCCTTCATTACGCAAGTCTAATTTGACTAAGATAGTTGGTTAGGAACTATCTTAAATAAATAAAAAAAGGTCGTGCAATTGAGCAGGTACGTTGATTTGAAAACACCGCCACTATTAACGTATGCGGTTAACGTACGTATGTAACTGCATACAGACGAAGAGTTGTAACAACCACAAGTTACTTTTATGAGGGACGGTAGCTCATTTCCGTTTTCTGGCGACCTATTCAAGAACGGGATCATCATTAAAGTGGTGACGGGAATCTGCCACTGACAGAGTAAAACCCACACATCAGGGGCTTTCTTTCGACTGGTTCGTAGGGGTTGGGAGGTTCTCGCGACACGGCCCTTCGCCCTCTCTTTCTCCCTCTCATTTACCCCACTGGATTCGACTCTCATTCTCGAGTGCAGCTGCTCGTCACATGGGCCCCGCGCCATCTGCCATTAGAAGCTAACCATTGCACGCGCGCTTCAGACAAGACCCCAGTGTAAATGGTTTTGCGATAATACCGGGTGTGTAAAAGTTTCGGCGCGGCCCCTTTAAGCGGTTAATCCCACGCTGCTTTATTATCATTTTAGGAGAGCAATAAATGCTTCCCGCGCTGAAATGAGGATTACTAACTCGACTTGCCAATTTCCATTTAATACGTTCATACATTTACTGCTTAAAGTTTCGCTAAGTAAATGAGAAGCAAACATATTGCAATAAATTATACTATTAATAATGCAATGAACATCCGGTACCTCTTCCAAGTTCCATTATTGTAGGTTCTTCATATTGCAATATATGTATATATTTTCGATATCCTTCCTTCTTATCCTATTCGCGAGGGTTCGGAAATTATGTAAATTTTTCCAATATTTACATAAGGCGCCCTTACTTTTGTTACGCCACTCCTAGTAACGTCTCTACGCAGCTACTTTTACTGTTTTATGTGACGAATCCCAACTGCCTATAATAAGCCAGACAAGTGCACTCAAAATATAGCTTCTTACAGTCTCTTATGCCCTCAAATATAATATACAAAAGTTTATTTTCTAGTGTGTCCAATACAATTTTTCGTACGTCGCACGTTTAACACGTGCCAGGTTTGCAAAAGCAGCGCAGTTTTCTTTTTGATATACTTTCCTTGATAATGGTCGAAATATTGACCGAAACGTTGGAAATATTAAATCATAAAATTTGCAAAATAGCTTTTATATAATTAATTGTATAACAGACCGACCCAGTACGCCGACAACAGTTTTTTTACAATTTTTATTATCAGACAACTAATTTCTATGCAAGACAATAGCCCATGCGTAACAAAACGAGATTGAAAGAAATGTTCGCTCAGAAAGGAGAGCGTAACCGTTCGCATCGGATTAAGTGATTGGAAAAGGATAAGAGAGAAGGACTTTTTGCAGGAACTAATGCACAAATACATGAATATCAGGCCGCTTTAATATTTCCACAGCGGTCTGAGATATAACAATAGCAGCTCTAAATCGTATTCATCGCATCATTCTTGCGCAACGTGCTTCAGTTACATTCTTCTGACAGGAGCTGCACAGAAATTACCATAACGGACACTGCACATAGTGAAATACGAAGAGGGTGAAGGGGGCTGGCACACGCAGCCGGCACGCGACATCGGGGTTGCAACAATAGCTGGATCATTGCTCTCTGTTCAGGAGCTTCAGGCGTGGCTGCAGGCGTTTAAAAAAAAAGTTATTCTATTTAAACCCTCCCCTTGTCGAGCTCCCTAACATTCAACTGCACGAAACATGAAATACGGATCTGTCCATTCGCAAAATGCAACCGTGAATCATTCAGGAGCTAGCGAACTGAACTTATTGTAGTTAGTGGCAGATGAAAATTACGGTAGTAGGAACTTGACCGCGGCACTCGCTTGTTCTTTCGCTGCCAAAAAAGTTGAAATTCGAGTCACGAAGGAGCTGAATGCTCGAATTCAAAGATCTTCACTTTCTTTTGTAAGTAGGTATGTGGGGGATCATTCATTAGGAGCTTAGAACTATGGTGAAAGCACAGACGAGGTGTAGGGTATGCATATCCAATAACTCGTATGTGGTAAAAGTAAACAGCCAATAAACAATATATAAAAAAATTAAATTAAACGATTTTATTTAAAATGTAATAGAAACTAAAAAATAATTATTTTCTTGTACTACAATTTCGATGGTGATATGTTACTTTAGATAAAATCGTGGGACACCATGCGCAACCAGAAGTTGAAGTATCAGTTGACAGATCCATCATTAACTATAGTTTATCAATTTTCTGTCACATTACAATTTATATCCCGCATATTAAAATATTTTGTTTCATTAATGCGAATGAAAACTCTGTCACAAAAAATTCATTTCGACGTTTGCTTCTGTACTAAAATGATTCGTATCCTGCTCCAAGATTTTATCCACAGTAACATATCACCATCGAAATTGTAGTACAAGGAATGAATTATTTTTTATTTTTTAGTGCACTTAGATAAAAATCGGTTAACTTAAAATTGGTATATCAACGGCCATAAGCGTATATTTTTATTATCCTGAAAAAATGTCCCACCTTTTTATAAACAGCCTGTATGTATAAATTTATGACACTGACTGCTTAAGAACATTTACATTGATGACAGGGCAAATGCTACTAGTAATCTTATTACTATAAAGTCAAGGACATAGACCTGAAAGACAGTGCATAAGCTATAGTCAAATTAATGAAAACAGGCGCTTTGGGACCGGGGCCTCAATTTGCGACGTTGCCGCTACTCCGGGCTCGCGATTGGTGCTTCCCCTACGCGGCTCCCTACACCTTGGCCAATGATTTTCGTCTACTTAGCTGTGGGCCTATGTAGAGTAATCGTTGTCCTTGTCGGGTGTATATTGCTATCCTCTTCCAGAGGGCGAACCCAACTTGTATCCTTTCGAGGTTGAAGTTTTTCGTAGGATGTATATTATCCTTGCGCAGTCGTCGCGTTGTTAACAACTCAAACAGATAACTTTCATTTAATTCAGAAAGTTAGTCAAATTTTGATTCACGTGGCAGTTCAAGCATCGGCGAATTGTTTTGTAATTTGATGGGAAATAATAAATATTATACTTGAGTGGTATGCTAATAAAATTCTCGATTAACAACTGACTAAACAAATCTCATAGTTTATTATCATTATGCTAATTGCATGGAATAATAAAGATTAAACTATTTAAAACATTTAATATGATATCAAGTCGAAATAATATAAAATGTTCCAAATTTCTTAGAGGCAATTAATATTAGCTATTACAAAATTAGAGAGAAAACTCAATATAACCTCACAAAAATTAATAGAATAAAATAGTAAGAATTACTTTGAAGTGAAATATTGTAATTCCCGGTTAGGTGGAAAATGTACTTCCTTAAAAAAAACGCTAAATAAATGTAGGAACTAGGGTGTATGGAATTACGCTACATACAATATAAAAGTATCGTATTTCATAAAGATTATACAGCATTTTTATGTTCCTTCTTGTAAAATGTAACCAAAAGAGGAAGAAAATAATCCTCCGGAAAGGAAGATTTTTATTTTTCATAAATCCAGCTTCACTTGAAATATTCCGAACGCAGCTGAATAAAATTACAATAGTGTAACGTTCCCGCGCAAGGCGTTGTCGCGGGTTACAGTAAGCTCCACGAATAGAGCGGCTTAACCATGGATTTTGGGATTGTTCGTGTCGCACGTGATAAAGAATTAAAATTGAAGATGTAGAATTCTGTTTAGTATAATTTTATTTA
The DNA here is from genome assembly GCA_963971345.1 of Andrena flavipes. Lineage (NCBI taxonomy): Eukaryota > Metazoa > Arthropoda > Insecta > Hymenoptera > Andrenidae > Andrena > Andrena flavipes. The sequence goes on from OZ020480.1 coordinate 13,479,026, forward strand.
GACGTAACACCTTATTGCTACGTGTTTTTGTGTGATTTTTGTGCATGTGTGTCTCGATAAGACAATAGACTAAAGTGGATATAATGGAAACAATAGATTTTAGCGAGTAGACAGGTTTGGTGCAATTCATCGATACCTTTCAATTTTCTATGAAGTGTCGGACACTTGTGTGGCCATATCGAGTGTCATAAATTTCATCACAGCTTCTCTGAGGTGAGTGACCTCGCGCAACAGTAGCGTTGATTACCACTACTCGACCCCTCGTCTGACTTTTCCCGCGTGCAGCGGTGCACGCGGATTGCCTACTGTTAGGCATATCTTTAAACGCTTATAATTATCAAATTACGCCTGAATCGCGATATCGTTATTCTTGATTTTCGTCAATTTTCATACTGGCAGTTCCGCGATTTGAAATATTGAAGAAGCTTTATTACAAGAAAACTCTATTCCATTTTGTTTGCTATCGCGGCTGTCTTGTCCACGCTTTCTATTTCTAGACTTGGCAATTTTAACTATCATAAATGTATCTATCACTGTCAATTTGTGTTGAAGTAAATTTTGTGATTAAAGTCTTTAACTTGTATAGGAGATAATATATTGTTTAAATATCATGACATGATTGACTAATTATTCTAAAAACACACAAAAAATATATAGTTTAATATTTGTGAGGCCCAGTGAAAAACAGGTACACGCCACAATATAAGAAAACAAATTTTAGGAAAAATAATTTTGTCAGGACTTAAATTACAATTATTTTAACTGGTAATTGAATTAGGTATATGCGTGTACATTATTATATTGTATCTCAACTTTAGAACAAACTTTTATTTAATCTAACTTTTATCTATGTGTTCAAGTTCTTGTCTCTCTTCACTTTCATCTCACTCCAATATTTGAAAATGTGGAGCATAGATGGTAACCTTTTTCCACTATAGGTATTTGTTTGCTTCCAATATCAAGGAATTTTAATATGTTTCTGCTTAGGAAAGGGTACTACATGTCACAGTGCTAGAAGTTGCTGGAATGGACGCTAGATCGCAGGAGTTACTTGGTGGTACAAAAAAATCTATATCAATAGATGTGCCATATACCCATTTGCCACTGAACCCACTCATTTTAATAACCGTAGAATGCCCACAATGTAAAGCGCCCCATAATCAATTGTACTGAATGCACTGTAGCATAATCGTTATCCATGTATACCTACTCTGATTCAGTTCGATAGTCTGACTCTGTTCATAGTACCGATATTACTGTATCTTTCAAAACGACTCAGAATTATACAATTTATGTTAAATAAAGTAACCGGTAGAAAATGAGTGCTGTTACTCCTATTCATTAAACGCTTTTAAAGTGAAGTGGACTAAAAATAGAATGAATAGGCTTAAAATATATAAGGCTCGACTCAGTTGACCTGCTCTCTGAATTACGCAAAAACGGTGAAATAGAAGTTCATATGCTGGATAATAAAGCGTTTTAATGTCGTATTGCGGAGTTTACTATAGATACATTTATGCAAAAAAGTTTGAAACCTGAAAACCGTTTTATTGAATTATACAAGGTGTGACGATCTTAATTTAAATTTTCTTGGATATAATTTGATGTCTTGTGATGTAATTTTGAATGTTCCGCTTTTGGGCAAGTTTTGGGACTTATTGCTCTGGAATACTCTAGGGGTTAGAGTAGAACAAGTCGATTCTTGATGGAATCTGATAGCCGAACCCACGTGCCGTGAGAACGTTCGTGACTCGTCGAATCGCGCTCGCTAAAGTTGGGATTTCCAATGCGCGGCTCGCCGCTCGCCCCAGCGGAATCCCAGCTTAAGCCGACTCGCCGAACCTGGGCGAGCCGAGCAAGATCGCCGATCCACGCGCCGTCAGATTTCACATTTACACGATGAATGTGTCGTAAAGAGGTGTTATCGAACTGAATCATAGGGTAAAAGACTCTATTACTGACACATTAAGCGTTGACGCTGACATTATCTTATAGATATCTACTTATAGACTAAAAGTATATGTTGTTCTTGGCATTTATTATTGTTTAATACGTTTACTTGATGAAAAAAATTTGGTGGATCTTTTTATGTATAAATTCATCAATTTCAAAAATATATTTGAGGGTCTATTGCTGACTCCCTTCAAATGTATTTGACTGAATTACTGACACCCCAATTACTGCCAGCTAACCTAATACTGTTTATGTCTTCTTAAGGTTACATAAAATGTTACAAAATTTCGACCGAGATAATTTTTAATTTAAAGAATAAATTTTAAGCTCACGCCGTGTCACAATGCAAAAAAAATTGGTTCCGGATTCGTCCGGATGGAGGTTTTACAGTGAATTTAGGTAGAAATGACAATCGAGAGTTGCAGCGTTCCACGTACGCCAGTACGGTCGCATTCCTGTGTTAACAGGTACGAGACCAATACTATGAAAAATAAGTAATCCCTTCCTCAAAGAAACCATAGAAATACTTCTTCCTGGTAACTATTTAGGACAGGTCCTTGGACATACAAGATTCATGTTTCCATGATGAAGAGGACGTAGCTGCAGTAACTTCCGGCGCGACGAGGAACCGTGGACATCATCATCTGATTGATCATCGATTTATTTTATTGTGACACAATGTGAATTCACCTTTATTCGGCTTCAGCCTCTCGATTAAATGCTTGTGCTCGAGCAATCAGGCACGCAACGGAGTCTGTAAGGTTGCATAATGCCAGGCAATCCGCTTCACTCACCGCCTAGGCGCCTACACGACGCGTCTAATATCAAAAGCAGAAGAAAATGAAGTAAACAACAAACGTGGACGGCACTGAAATAAGAAAAGGTATTTGTTCCATAGATAAAAACGGGAAAATGCTAGAATAAGAAAACAGTGTAGCAATAGAAATATATTGGATGCAAATGTAACTAACAAGGAAGGATCCCGAATCCAGAAATTCAAAAAATTCTAAGAATTTGTGAATATGTATTGGATTATAACGCAATTTTTGTTGCATTCCCCTTGAAGTTCATTGAAATCCTTATGAATAATTATATTCAGTCGTCGGAAACCGAAAGAAGAAAATCTATTATTAGAGAGTCCAAATATTTTGAAAGGAACGAACAGAATCCTTCAAATACTATTTCATTTTAAATTGATTGTATAGTATGAGTGCTGCATAAACAATAATAATATTTGCTAAAACAAATGGTGGCTACTGTAGTTTCCTAAATGTATTGGTCATAGGCAATAAGAGGTAGAAGACAGTGGTATCATCAGAAGAGTAGATAGAATTTCTTATAAACCTAAAAATCGATTGAAAGTGTTTCTGATGTTATCGAAATTGAAATACAGGAGACAGAGGTATTAAAATTTAAAAAACATTGAAAATTGTTAGCAGTATTTACTTCAGAAAATGTTAGAAATCAGAAAATGACAATAAACTAAAAGTAGCTGCGTATAAATTATAGCAACTCCAAAAGAAAAGTTTCGGTATTCCAATTTGCACTGTTTAATTTTCATAAAAAAAATTAGTAAGGTAGTAAGAAATTATTTTTCTAGTATAAAAAATGACTATTGTTCTAAATTAAATGCCTTACCTCTTTTCTAACAATAATGTATTTCTCATTCCTGGACGAGTAGATTGATTGTCCGAAAATTCGTTTATCAGAAAGGTTTCATCTCCCTACAGTTTCGAAGAATCGACGTGGAGAGAGACAATGATAATGTTGAATAGATGATTTTAAACCAGAAAAAGCCTAAGTGATTTATATTTGAAAATTCTAGTGCGATATTTTATCGCTATCGGTAGCCTTGGCTATCGTGGTCCAAATTTACCGCACATTTAATGTTGCATGGCAACTATTAAATGTTGAAATGAAATTTAATTATCTAGCTCATATCGCGGCGATATTAATTAGTTCTGCATAAAGCAATGAACATTGATTGTATAATATTGTACACCTAATAGCAAAATTCGAAACGAAAGAAATTACAATGGTGCATGTCTGAATATAGGAAAGAGTTGCCAATATCGTACCTCATCAATTTCTAAGTAATTAATGAATTTAAACGACTTCTGATGATAAAAATATCAAGTAAATGCGAAATAAGAGGTATTCATAAACGTGTCTTAAGATTAAGCAAATGCTTAAGCATTCGGCATCCTTTACTAACCCAAGTAGCTAGTAAAGGATGACAAAACGATTAATAACAAATTAATTTATTCTGAACAAAAGGTTAAGCGTATAATAGTAGTTGCTTAAAAGATCAAGCTACAATATCCAATAGTCATTTGCGTTCAAATTAGTATCAAATATGAAATATACCGCAACGATATAGGCAACCCTCCCCTATGTAACTAAGAAAGACAACTTTGCCCAAAGTAATTGAAAAATCAGAAAGCTGAACGCAAAGAATGACTGAATAATAAGAGGAAAGTGAAACAAAAGGAGGTGATGAAGGCAAAGGATCTGAGAAAAATTATAGGGGTGGGAGAAACCTGAACGAAGAACGATACGAAATAAAGAGACTTACGGGCAAGTGATCGTAAAGTGAAACTTAGCAAATGGAAAAGTAAAAGAAGGCGGAAGTTATGGAGATAAAGGAATCAAGTAGGATGATTACGGCGAGACGAAGAGATGGAGTGAAGCGAGTAAAGGTAAGCAAGATAGTGGAAGCCAAAGAGACGAAGATAGCCCGAAACGGTGAGCAGGGCACAATTCAGAAGGGAAGAAAAGAGGCAAGAGGGGAGCAGGTTTATAGAGAGGGAAGGGAGAAAAGGGGGTGCTGCAGACGCGCCTCAACAAGGGTAAATGTACGTACGAATACACCCCAGATTGGCTTTGGGTGGTTTCCATGGAGACCAATTCGCTCGGCCCGGGGAGGTCGCAGTTACTCCCGCCGCCATTGCCGTTGCCGCCAACGCGGCTTTCCCGGAAAATCGCACTGCGTCCGAACTCCAAAAAGTTTTACCCAACCGTTCGGGACATGTATTTGCCTAATTTCACCATCTCCCTGTCGCGCCGTCCCATCCTTGATCCCCGCAAACGTGAATACTCGACCAGACGAATCAGTAAACTGTAAACAGGAAGTAAATGAGCATACAGAAATTGATTATTAAGCATAGTTACGAATGTCGATTGATAGGACACACATTGTACTAACGTTATATGACGAATGCGAACCAGTCGTTCTCTTCAAAGATTAGCAGGTACACTGGTAATCGAAACTGTTAAATAGATATAGATAATGGATATCGCTTGGAAAAATCGCAGGAGCTGCAATCATACAGAATTTCATTCTTTCTTACGAGTTTGCAAAGATTCTGAATTAGGGAAAATATTGTGTTTTCTATTTGCAATCTTATTAAGAATAACTATGTTCTAATTAAATTAATACAAAAGCTTTATATAAGCTTGTTCTGAAACTTTATACCTCGGAAGTACATTTTTTTTAATGCAATTTTCCTCACCATTAATATCTACTTTTATGTAATTCGTGACGAAGGCGAGGTACTGCCGTAGCACAAAGGAAACAATAACTTATGTGACAATTTCATTTAAAATGAAAGGGAATTTAAATCTTGTTACAATTAATCTAGTCGCATTTAAAGACAAATTCATAAATTACAGTGGCTTTTACATAAAAGTTGTAGTCTATAATTAAATACGAAGCCAGAAACAAGGATATATGTACCTGATGTACATAAGTATTAAGTAATATACAGCAAATAAAAACAAATTAAGTTCTACGTTTGATTCATTCTGTATGTAATCTACAATGAACACTGAGAAAAGTACTTATTCAGATTTAATATGTATAATACTTGAATTTACGATACAAAAGACAACAACATATGCACTGAAATATGTACTTAGATATTCGTATCAGTTGTACGCTCGAGGTATCGACGTTACAGTACATTGATACAAACGACGATACCAGCTGATACCGAGACAGTCAAATACAAATTGAGATTTGTATTAAAACTATAATGATTGAAATATCGAATAATTCGAATAATTTCAAATAATTTTGAACACGAATAATTTCTTTGAATATTCCAATATTCGAATAATCAGAAGTATTCGAATATTCGAATCATCAGAAGTATTCAAATATTCGAATATTCGAATAGTAGGAGGGATCGAATTTTGGATTGTATCAAATAGGAATCTGAACGTGAAGTATTCTTTCACACTTTATCGTGAAATTCTTTTCATTTTCGAACAAAACGTTTCTTTTCATATTCTTTGATCACCCCAAATATTCGAATACCCCTGTTAATTCGAATATTCGAATCTGAAATTCGAATTCTCTGGTATCGAATACTTACATTATTCGAATATTCGTTACAGCCCTAATTTGTATCGCGATACTATATAATAATTGCAACATGTAGTGGTACAGATTACGGATCTCAATATATATGGGACCCGTTTGATCCGTGCCAACTTGATCTTTGCCGAGCCATCTGGCTTGATCATTTGACGGGTGCGAACAAACGAGGGTCGAAATTGCGAGCGAAGCGAAAACCAACCCTCCTCATCTGACATTTTGGCTATCTGATTCGACGCACAATGTCATACTAATCTTTCAACGGTTGATGAATTTCTGATTCTGATAAATAGAGTGTACAATTGTTGGGTCATCGACATGTGTACTTTTTATACTGACTGTATAAGTACCGAGGCCTCCAACGAGGTAGGTAAACGACAAACAACGGCAGTTGTTTCGTCGAACCCCATTCCACCGTGCTAGGGACATAAGTCAGCCTGTTCAGTTTTTATTTAGCAATTAAGAAGTATTATCTACCAGGTCCACCATCAATACACCTCCCGGAAAGACACAGGAAGAAAAGAGGTAGCAGTCCGCTGACTGCGCGTGGTCCCGCCTGCGTCGACAACATGTGGTTGCCAGATTTCCAAAGGGCAATCAAGAACGTATATATACCTTCGCCATTTATAAGAATTTATAGATTATTCGCTGTGAACAAAAGCGCGACTATTCATTAATCCGTAGGTGTCTGAGGGAATAGTAAACAGCTAGATATTTCCTAACGTATTGGAGATAAAAAAAAATTGTTCATTTGCAATTGCATGGTTCGAGGAAGCACATTTATTAGTGCAGACCAATTTTTTCGCCAATCATTATTTTGTCCCGATGACAATATTGTAGTATATAAACCGGTTTTCGAATTTTGCAAATTTATAATAGAAAACAGTTTGTAAACCCGGTTTTTAAAAACCGACAAACTCTAGTCCCGATTTTCACGATGGCCTGATATTTGGCGAAACATTTTGGCCATATTCACTGAGAACGTCACTCGGAAAATCCTCCACCTGGTAATAATCACCCAGAAGATGGATTGAAGTTTAGGTCCAGTTGAAAGGATGTCATTGCGAGTTGATGATCCCCTGGCAGCCGACGGACAGGACGCGCTGAAGACCACTTGTATTTTCCTCTGACTCCCTGATTCTTCCCAGACGGTGTGATGTGGCGGGTAAATCCAGCTTCTCCATTGTTGAGTGGTTTCCCCACTTCCTCCATATGTTTCCGGAGCGTTGGTTCCCAAATATCGGCAAAATACCGGCGTTTCAATGTGAACGAATCGATTTTTGCTTCTAACTTTTCAACTGTGACGCCTAAAAAAATACATAATTTTGAAATACCAACCAGCTCACGAAATGCAGTTTCAAAAAAAACTAGTATAATTATTCGAGTTGTAATTTTGTAATTCTTGCGACAGTTACTGTTATTCAGCGATACCAGAGCCATGTGGTATGTACTACATGTTTCTGTTCTTCAAAATTGACCTACTATTGCATAATCTCAATCATGCGAGCTGTACGCGCCTCTTTGTCGGGTAAGACAATAGACGCTCAACACTGTAACCATTGAATGCGTTGCTCGTTCCCCGTATAGACAAAATGTTTTGTTTGCGGTCTAATTGTTTACTCCCATAACAGACAAAATTTACATAATTGTATAAAATTCTTCGTTAAATATACAAATTGCTGAATAAATTGGAAATGATGTTATTTGTCAGGCGCAGAATTTGCGCTTTAATGCGAAAGTCCAAAATAAGAGTTGAAACTAAAAACGCTTATAACTCTGTTAATTGTACAAATATTTATAAATCCTTGTGACGAAGCCTCCGCGAGTCGCTCTCCCGCCACGAAAATATTGGTTAAATATGATCGTTATTTTAAGAGCGTAAGGGAAAAACACGGCTAAACTGTTTGCAAATATTAAACAGAATTTTAGAAACCAATAAATATTTACAATACAAGAATAACTAAATATAAAACATTAATAACCCACATCATTCATTCCGTAAATTACAAATTCGCGCAAACCAATCATAGAAACATACAACATACAAACACAAAACCTTACACTGCTATCAATAAACTTGTCTCCTCGCGAATGTATTCTGCTTTTTTTACACATCCCGCGGTCCAACATGAAACAGCTGGTTACTTTACACTAAACATAACATTACATAGTGTTATTTCGTGTGTCTCCATTGGAAAAACTAATAAAACACATTTTCTATAAGTAAGTGTAACGTCTATACAGAATTTCATCTAAGAGTAGACTCGTTCCGCGCAGGGATTGTCAGATCCGTGGGAGTTGCGCAGATCGATTCCAAATCGATAGAGGCGTAGGTCAACTCTTAGGTGGAATGCTATATTATTTAGTTGGTTGCTCATAATTATTAGATTAAGTCATTAAAAAATAACAGTATAAATACAAAATACATTTGTCTCCGCTTTTAGTATTTATTGAGGAATAATTTTACTAGTTCAATTAAAATTACATACATACAACTTTACGTTCGACTTCTGAACTGTAATATACTATACAAGTAATCCTCGTAAGTTAAGTTTTCAAGACATTGCAAGAAGCACTGACACGTAAGATGCTGAAGCTTTCATGATCTACAAGTATAAAAAACAAGCTTATTTATTTTATTGGAATAGAAATTTAGTTTCAAAACATTACATGATAGCTTCATGAATTTTCAAAAGATTATTTATAATATGCCTGCAGATTTTCATACTTTTATACGCAACCAACTCCCGTTTGAAAATTATGTTATATAAAAACATTTATTCACAAAATACCAAAGAACTCTCTATATTAATAGCAATTAAAACCACTATGTAATAATTATAAGTGCCGTACCTGTGTAAAGCTTTCATAAGAAAGCTGTGAAAATTTTCCAAAGGTAAGTGTAAACCCCTTCTGAGATCTCCGTATTACAAGTATTAAAAGTCGACTTTCATCAGGCTGCAAGTCGTACCAAAGCGATTTATATGCTGTATCACCGATCAATTTGCTCTAAAAATACTAAAATTTAATCATTGGTCATAGACATAACTTCACTATATATTTAACTCTCAAAATTGATTACGATTTTTTCAAGGTACAGAGGTGCCCCGTTAGCCGCCCCTATTTCTGCCTGGTTAGCTGACCGTCGCGGCGTTTACCTATCCCCACCAGTAGGGTTGCCAGGAAAATCCTACTCGTCGAGGGGGAACATGCGCGTAGTGGAGGACACGCCACGCATGCGCGTAATGCCGCCGTGACATCAAATCCCCTCCGCTTTTCTCTACGCCTAATGGAGGGGGAACACGTACAGCAGTGGCGGTATACAGCGGTCGCTGGGCCGGTGCATGGTTGAAATGGAATGCGTCCGTGAGGCGCTGTTGCCATTTTACCTGTTCGCGCGAGGACGGGTTGCAGGCTATAAAACGCTGACCCTTTACGTGCACGTGTGAGATGACACCGTTAAACACATATACCTCCACTGCTGTACGTGTTTCCCCTCCACTACGCGTAACGAAAAATCTGGCAACTCTGGCCCCGACAGACAAGCATAATTCGTTTAACAACCTACCGACTTACAACCTAGCTATCTCGTGCCGGTTCCACCTCCAACTCCATCTCCCTCGATAGCCGATCAGATATCGTCCCGGATCCCGATCAACTAACAAGGCACCTCTGTATATACTGGTACAGAAAATGCACCGACTGCAATAGTTTTTTCGCCGAATGTACTGTATTCTAAGATATGGGAACACTTATAATAGCATCGTTGTGTTTCCACGCAGAGAAACTTCCAGCAAGTGCACCTTAGTAGTGTCCCTCGTTACTCTACTGTCGGCGCGCGTTAGCCAGGTCAAGCACAACGCAAGCAGAGCCGTAGCCACCTAGAAAGATCCACCTACCTTCATGTATAGAATTCCACCTAAGAGTAGACCTATGCCTCTACCGATCTGCGTGGAACGAGTTTATTCTTAGATGAAGTTCAGTATAGTCGAAATGATAACGCGATGCCACGCGATATTGAAATAGTTTTTTTTACAAAACTTTATGAAATACATAAGGAGAATTATTGCATGACATTAAACCTGTCTGCTCCCTAATCCACAAAGGCTTATTAAAATCTGTCGCATGGGATTGTCAAGTAAAAACGATGAATGTCCTTTTATAACGACTTACAACGATTGATCTTTTATATAATTTTATAAAAAAACTGTTGCAGTATATGTCATTACTTTGACTACGAGATAAGTTGGTCCTTCTAGGTAGCTATGGCACTGCCTGCGCCCTCTCTAACCTCTGGCTAACGCGCACCGGCAGTAGGCTGCCGTTCCAATGAGCGGCTGGCGACTGCGGCTGGCGTCGCTTCCACTAGTGCAAGGGAGAAACAGATGCATACTTCTCCCTTGCACTAGTGGGAGCGTCGCCAGCCGCTCATTCGAACGGCAGCCTTTAACGTAAGTCCCTCGCGGCAGACGCTTTTAACGTCGTATGTACTTTAAACAATTCATAACTTGAAAATGACGCAAATTTCGTTATTCTTGATTTTCGTCTTATTTTGGCACTTAAAGTTTCTGACACCTGTTGCCGAAAACCCTGCATAGAAATTAAAATTTTTGAGATTTCTACAGATCTAAGTCGTGTACCTACGCAGTTGGACGCAAAAATGATTCCTGAGACAGCGAAGTATGAAGCAAAATCCGATAATCGCTCGGCCTTCAATAGAAATGTTTCAGAATTTCAGAAACAATACCTTCGATGCTTTCTAGAAAATATCGATGTGAAAACATGCCAAAGCCGTGCACAGAATGGGACGTCAGTTAAAGTGCCAATTGCAGTGCATTTGATACAAGATGGGTGTTTGGAAGCGAACATGAGTATATTCTTAACAACCTTGTTATTGAGGTATTCTCCAGCGAAGCAGTATATAAACGCTTCTAAACAAATGACGACGTAAAACATAACGGATTTTATGAATATGGGGAGTCCATTTTCGTCGTTTAGTGCCTGTAATGTGGAATTACTTTTATGTAAAATATAATGTATATCGGTTACACATTTACACGTAAAAATTGACATTGTTACTTACAACTACCATGATAAATCCTAAACAACAAGTAATTAAAGTGTTCGACACAAGTTGACTAAGCGATATATACGTAAAAAATTGTTCAATTCTCTCTGTAAATATAATGATCTCTTGGTGCCTGCTAACGAAGAATCGTAATTGTTTATCATCTATGGGACAAATATCCGTTAGTGCCTGACACATAATATCGACTTGACAGCCTACGTGAAGTACCTAAAAGTAATAACGGCATTGCTGTAAAATTATAAGAACAAACTACACATCAAATTGTAATATTAACAGAAGTATGCAAAAATTTTACAAGAAAAATAAGTACAGTTAATTGGAAAGAAGCGGAATAAAGAGTTTCGTCTAAAGAACGAACAAAGAAGGGATGAGAATCTCTAAAATTACTGCTTTATTTATTATTCATTTAGCATTATTTATATTAAAATTCATTTAGAGTATTCACTTGTAGATCGACTTCACTTGTTCTTTCTAGATACTTACAACCATTAAAAGCAGTGCACCGAAGACGCCAAATGTTATAGCAGATGACACCTGATGAAGAAATTCTGCAGTTACCACAAGCTCGTAAATTGGTGATTCGTTGGTTTCGAAGGGTAAGTCGACGTTCCAAAGAAGATTTCGAGACGTTGAACCGTTAGTGCCTTGAGACGTGAGAGTACCGGCTAGGTAAAAAGTCGCGGATACCACGTAGAGAGATATAATTACGCTCGTTAACCGATAAGAAAGGCGTGATGTTTTTGATATCAAATTATTTGTATCAGTAACAGCATATTTTTGACAATCTTCTTCCATGGTTGATAGAATGTCGGTAAGCACGCTGCGAGATATCATTATTTTCGTTAATTCTTTTATAAACATAGGAAAACTAATTTGACTTTCACATGAAATTACCTTCAATACACAGAATGTGCGATAATTGTCAACTTTTAGAGTCTGTATTTTTTACACAATTTTGTATTTAGCAAAATAATTATTTCACCCCCATTATTTTCACGCTGACATATTTAAATTTGAAAAAAAAATCGCTATCGTTCGCTAGTCACCGTGATTCATTCAAGCGTTTCTGGCGCAGGGATCGGCGGGCTTAAGCTGCTATTGATGGAGGGAGACACACCTACAGGAGCAGTGGTAATATGTGCGTGACCTATGTTGATGAGATCTACAGATCTAAGTCGTGTACCTACGCAGTTGGACGCAACTTTTATGGCTCATCCTATGTATTGAAGGTAATTTCATGTGAAAATCAAATTAGTTTTCCTATGTTGATGAGATCTACATTTTACAACCAGTCGATTCCATACGTTATTTGGCATTAGCGTGTTTTCATATCGAGACTATGCTCAGAAGAATAAGACGCATTGTCCCGGACTCCCTGAATGTTTAGTTTAAAACCTAATACTTTTTCATTTGGCCGTATGATCGTTATCTAGTAAGTATATTAGTATTATCAGTAAGTATATTAGTACATATAATACGAATAAAACCTTATTTGTAAAAAATATAAAATCAAAATTAATTGTTTGTATCCTCACGTGCAAAACCCTCGAAATAAACAAACATTTGGAATATTATTATGGGTTCCATGAGACCCCTCCTCACCAATTAAGACAGTGACGGCCACATGGAGCCATTTGGGAGCCCGGGCTCCATGATGTTTACCATAGCCGCGCGGAAGGGGAGTTCGAAAGTCAATGACAACGTGTACTATACAAAGTTTGGCACAAAAATTTTAAAACACGCTACGTTAGAATTATGTTTACCTCAGCACTGTTATTAAGAATCAAATGTTTTATTTACATCTTTCTTTGTTTAATTCAATTTTTTGTATCTCATTTAACGTGTTATTCATTTATGTAATATTAACAAAGTGTTCATGCTTATGTATTTGAATTGTGTTTAATCCTCCATCACCCGGAAGGACGTATCAAAACTATAAAGCACGAAAACTATGAAGTACATTCATAAACCAGAGTCTTGAATGTAATTAGAAATTTAATAGATAAGCTTGCTTTCTTTGTAACAGAATTAAATCACAATAGAACAACTCACCCGTGGTTCAACCAAGCAACAACTAATTTGATACACACCAGAGTAAATGGCATCGCAATACTCAGATTATCTATCATCTCTATTAGGCTATCACATTGATAGTGCGTGATGACATATTTGTATTGACAAGTTTGAAATATAGTCATGAACGTCACCCAACAAAATTTATGTAAACCTGGACATGGTGTGCCAGGCCAAATACCAACAAAATGAAGGCCACACTTGACAGATCGGCTAATAGTGCTTGGTGATTTCATTTCGCACTTTGTTTGGTAATTTGAAACCACTATTGTTTGAAATTGCACTTTTGGATTTGCGAAGTCTCATTAAGTACAGATTATCGTTTCAGTAACTGTAATCTTCACGAGCACTTAGCTGTTTCTTCGACGTCTGTAGTGTTCGAACAATGTCTTACGATAGACTGAGAGCATTGTAAAGGCCTTTGTGGACGCACAAGCTTGCAGAAATAATCCAGTTCACATACGTATCGCAAATAATATTGCAATGATTACTGGTTTGCCAGATACATGAAAAACTTCCGAGAGTTCTTTCTGATTTAGATTAAAAATTCACGACTAGGCATGCAGCACCCCAGCGCATATTAAATTCATAGAATCACATGTCGAAGAAAGTTTAGAAGTTTCAAAAGTGAAGAGAAACATCACGACATAAATATGTTTTGCATGAAATCTTGATAAATTTGAGCGTTATCGAAGCAAAAAAATAAAACTTCAGTTTTACAAGTTTATCCCGTACCTAAAGAAGTTTCGGTTCTATAGAGAAAAATGGATATATTTTGTATTTAAAACCGACAGTTGAAGGGAGCTAAAAGATCAAAACGTGTAAATAGACTTTGCATCTTCTCTTTTATCCTTCACTGTTAAAATATACAGAATTAAATTAGAAATATTTTACTACGTACTTCTCATAAGGCATACATGAGTTATGTGCAAGTGTATAAATGTTTGATGTATTTCTTTTTTATATTTACATTTAAAAATCATCGTGCTCTGGTGTTAACGAACAAGTGTAACTTTTTACTCTAAAGGTTGTCAAGAGAATTAACTGTATTTTAAGTAGTATTGAATTAAAATGACAATTACCAACTGCGAATTTAATCACCTATCAACTAAAATCAGTGAAAGTAATTTGTACGCTTTCGATAGCACATGGAAATTACTAGTTATATAAAAAAGGTGTAAGAAAAACCTTTGATATCATAAACAAATTATTAGTGGAAGTTGGTGCAATTCAATTATTAAATCATATTACATAATGGTAAATATTTATCAAATTATATGTATACCACCTTGAACGATTAATGTTATATTTTTATTTTTCAAAACTTGACAAAATTATCGGAAACGTTTCAAAAATTTATAAAGTATTTGTGTGTAACTTTCATATACATGAACAAGCAGTGAACAAAAAATGTTGTTTAATTTGATTGAGTAATCGGTTTGTTAATGGATCTCTAAACACGTGCAAAATCTACGACCATCTCCTTTCGAATAATACAGTAATTTCTTGACAGAAGTACAGTATTTCCTCTCTGAGAGCTCGCTGGTTCGGACCGGCGTTGAGCCCGTATCGTGAACAGAGCCCTAATTCCGAGTGTTCATTTCTCACTTCTTTCTGACCGAAGAAGAAATCGGCGCCCGAGGCAGAAGCACCCGCTGCCCCCCCACTTTCGTCACTGATGCTATATAGTTTAGTTGGTTGCTCACAATTATTAAATTATGTCATTCAAAAATAGCAGTATAAATAAAAACTATATTTGTCTCCGTTTTTAATATTTATTGAAGAATAATTTTACTAGTTCAATTAAAATTACATACATATAACTTTACGTCCAATTTCTAAGTTATAATACACTATACAACTAATCCTTGTGAGTCAATTTTTCAAGACATTGCAAGAAGCACTGACATGTAAGATGCTGAAGCTTTCATGATCTACAAGTATAAAAAACAAGCTTATTTATTTTATTGGAATAGAAATTTAGTTTCAAAACATTACACGATTGCTTCATGAATTTTCAAAAGATTATTTATAATATGCGTGAAGATTTTCGTACATTTAAACGCTACCAACTTCCGTTTGAAAATTATGTTGCATATATAAAATCATTTATTCACAAAATATCAAAGAACTCGCTATATTAATAGCAATTAAAACCACTATGTAATAATTATAAGTGCCGTACCTGTGTAAAGCTTTCGTAAGAAAGCTTTGAAAATTTTCCAAAGGTAAGTGTAAACCCCTTCTGAGATCTCAGTATTACAAATATTAGAAGTCGACTTTCATTAGGTTGCAAGTCGTACCAAAGCAAATTATACGCTGTATCACCGATCAATTTGCTCTAAAAATACTAAAATTTAATGATCGGTCATAGAAATAACTTTACTGTTGTAGATATATTTAACTCTAAAAATAGATTACGATTTTTTTAAAATACAAAGGTGCCCCGTTAGCTGACCGGATTTCTGCTGTCAGCTGACTCTCGCATCACTTACCTATCCTCACCTTACCTAACTTCTCGTGGGATAAATGGTTTTCGAAAAGAGTCCGAAAAACTGAAAAAGAAACTTTTTTCTCAAATTTTAAAAGTTTAAATCCTTTTCGAACACTTTTTATTTATGAAGGCGGAAAAAATGTAATTTTTATCTTCGAGGACTATTTTTTCAACATTAAAAGGTGGGACATATACCGACATACATATACCAAAGGATAAAAAATCCATATTTTCAATATTTGACATGTCATGAATGTTTCCTGAAAATTTGGGACCGAAATTCGCAAAAATATCTAAGATGTAGACATCATGATTTCGAGAAAAATGCATTTAAATATCTCACTTCTGATATCTTCATCTTCGATATTCTTCCCCCCCAGTGTTCCCCCTCCTCCACGCGTGGGGAAAAACCTGGAAACTCTGTCCCCGATACCTAAACATCATTGTTTTAACAATCTACCAACTAAAAACCTCGCATCTCATGCCGGGTGTTGGTATCTCACTCGCGCTGAATGTTTCTGATTAAGAATGTTGGAGAAAATCGAATTCCTTGGAAGTCTACCTCCCTCGGTAGTCGACCAGATATGATCCCGGATCTCGGTCGGCTAATGAGGTACCTCTGTATACACAGGTATAGAAAATGCATCTATTGCAATAGTTTTGTTGTCGAATGTACTGTTTTCCACGCCGAGGAACTTCCACCAAGTGCACAGCTTTGACCCATTTTCGCGACGACATTTAATGAGAAGTATTAAAAGCATTGTCCGAGAGTCTCCGAGTGTCTGCTTTTAAAAATCATTCCGAGTTTCAAGTTCGCTTTATGCTTCGACACCTCAGTGACCATTTGCCACTCAAAGTGCTAATAAAAAGTGTGATAGTTTTAAGATAATACTTAACTACATATACGCATATGTAACACTTTAAAAAACAAGTGTAGAAACATTTAACACTTTGACTGGCACAAGGTTGCGCGAAATACTATTTAAATTTGAAGTCCGTCGGGAATTTCCGAATACACTCCGCACTCCTTATAAGCCCGTTTCTATCAAGCGTTGTACGTCCGACAACTATCCCCACCATTTTTTGGAATCTTTCGGACGAGAGTGAGAGAACCAGAGAACGAGCGAGAGTTTCCCCACTCGTGTCATTGGCCGCGGCCCGCGCGGGATAGTATACACAACGCGCCGTACGCCCGCCGCGCCGCCAGCCCCGTTCGTCGCGCTTATAATGAGTGCGTACTGTAATCGCTTTTGGTGGGAAAACATGCCAAAGCCGTGCACAGAATGGGAATTTATCGGCATGCAGCCGCATCAACGTCAGTTAAAGTGTCAATTACAGTGCATTTGATACAAGATGGGTGTTCGAAAGCGAAGCATGATACATGATTACATTCATTAACCTTATTATTGAGATATTCTCCAGCGAAGCAGTATATAAACGCTTCTAAACAAATAGTGAAGTAAAACATAACGGATTTTATCAATATAGGAAGTCCATTTTCGTCGTTTAATGCCTGTAATGGAGAAGTGGGTTTAGGTAAAACGTAATGTATATCGGTTACACATTTGCACGTAAAAATTAATATTATTACTTACAACTACAATGATAAATCCTAAACAACAAGTAATTAAAGTGTTAGCCACAAGTTGACTAAGTGATATATACGTAAAAAATTGTTCAATTCTCTTTGTAAATACAATGATATCTTGGTGTCTGCTAACGAAGAATCGTAATTGTTGTCCATCTATGCGACAAATATCCGTTAGTGCCTGACACATAATATCGATTTGACAGCCTACGTGAAGTACCTAAAAGTAATAACGACATTGCTGTAAAATTATAAGAACAAACTACACATCAAATTGTAATATTAACAGAAGTATGCAAAATTTAAAAGAAAAATAAGTACAGTTAATTGGAAAAAAAACGAATAAAGAGTTTCGTCTAAAGAACGAACAAAGAAGAGATGCGAATCTCTAAAATTACTGCCTTATTTATTATTCATTTAAAATTACTTATATTAAAATTCATTTAGAGTATTCCCTTGTAGATTATACATATTCTAATAGAGATATTCTTTCTAGATTGACGACATAGTATTCGAATCAAGATGTCTGTTCAAATACAGTTAAATAAACCAGTTATACTTACAACCATTAAAAGCAGTGCACCGAAGACCCCAAATGTTATAGCAGATGACACCTGATGAAGAAATTCTGCAGTTACCACAAGCTCGTATATAGGCGATTCGTTGGTATCGAAGGGTAAGTCGACTTTCAAAAGAAGATTTCGGGACGTTGAACTGTTAGTGCCTTGGGACGTGAGAGCACCGGCTAGGTAAAACGCCACGGATACCCCGTAGAGAGATATAATTACGCTCGTTAACCGATAAGAAAGGCGTGATGTTTTCGATATCAAATTATGTGTATCAATAACAGCATATTTCTGACAATCTTTTTCCATGGTTGATAGAATGTCGCTAAGCACGCTGCGAGATATCATTATTTTCGTTAATTATTTTATAAGCATAGGAAATCTAATTTGATTTTCACATCAATACACAGGATGTGCGATAAAAGTTGCGTCAAGCTTCAAAGGTACATACATATACATATATATATATATATATAAAAGTGTATATGTACCTTTGAAGTTGGACGCAACTTTTGTCGCAAACAAATATATATATATATATATATATTATAGGGTGTTCGACTACACGTGGTCATCCCCTTAGGACAGACCTGCCCTTTACGGTGCAAATACCTCCTGAAGTTCTGGGACCCGGGCAACAGCCGAGCGCGTAACTGTTCCAATGTTACCCGTTGCGAGAGCTGTAAGGGAACTGCGCAAGTGTGCGTCCATGTTCGAGCCTGCATGGACGGCCGCACACTCATGCAGTTCTCCCGCAGCCCATTCTACGGTTAGCAACGTAACAGTCTCGCGCTCGGCTGTTACCCGGGCCCCAGAACTTCAGGAGGTATTTGAACCGTAACGGACAGGCCTACCGTCTGAAGGATTCCGCGAAATGGTGTGGGATAGTCGCCGGGCGTACAACGCATAGTAGAAACGGGCTTATAACGAGTGTATCCTGTACCTGTATGCTATGTCGCACAGTGAATCCCAAGAAATAGGGGAACAATTCAGCATCCCATTTTTTGCACTCACAATGCTAAATATTATTAACGAAATTTATAAAAAAAGTGTTAATATACAACTCATACGAAGGTTCGACGTTATTTAAAAATGTAACGTCAATACTTACAATAAATCTAAAAGATTTCGATAAATATATTATGGAAAATGCAGAAATATTTGTAAACCTGTATCCATTTTATGGGGCAGTGCTGTAGTCACCTACAAAGACCAATTTACCTCGTAGTCGAAAGGATGACATATGGACCCACGCGTCAGATGGATATTTCTAGGTGGCCAAGGCACAGCCCTCGGCGTACCTGGCCTGGCTGACACGTGCCGGCAATATTCTAACAATAAGACTCCGCGTCAGACGCTTTTATTCGGCAACGAGGTCTCAAACGCAATTTCGGCATTCTTGATTTTCGTCTTATTTTGACGTATAGAATCACTTCCGAAAAAGTTGCCCACCTGTCATCGCACACCCTGCTTTTATGGCACATCCTGTGTATCGAAGGTACTTTAATGTGAAAACCAAATTAGATTTCCTATGTAGAGGAAGATCTAGATTTCAGGGCTAGTCGATTCCATACGTTATATGGCATTAGCGTGTTTTCATATCGAGACTATGCTCAGAAGAATAAAACGCATTGTCCCGTACTCCCTGAATGTTTACTTTAAAACCTAATACTTTTTTATTTGACCGTATGATTGTTATCTATCTTATCACCATGGAATCAGTTACATACTACTGAAAATTAGTATATGTATAGTAATTATATTAGTAATTAGATAAATTAAATTTTTCTATCAATGACCTAACGAGGCTTTCTCAATAAATATAAGTTTAAATACAACCTAATTCGCCTGATTTTTAATTCTTATTATTATTATTTTTATGGGATCATTTTAAAAGTATGATGTGCAGCACACCAGTTGACACGTTACAGAAATTGGAACAAATTTAAAATTGTTGTTGGATAATAAAATGGTGGTCTATATCGTCTAGCATTATTGAACGTAGATATATGACAATCTCTGAGGAGATATGCATAAGTACGTATGGAAATGAATGGTGGACATGTTGAACGTTTGCAGTAGACTCAAGTAACGTTTGTCTAAAATATTTGACTTATAACTTCGAAACAGGCGATTTTCAGAGTCGTGCTTATTAACTGCAGAAGTGGAAACTTTGTTATGTAACTGGTGAGGTGAAAGCTTTGTTACCAAACTGGTAAGGCGGGATCTGACATACTCAAATTTTTAGTCAACTATAAAACCTTATTTAAGAATTACTTGTTTACAAAAGCCTCGAAATAAACAAGCATTTGGAATATTATTCTGCGTCCCATGAGACCCCACCTCACCAATTAAGGGTTAGCTGCTGTTCCGTATCTTCATGAATACCATACAAAATTTGCAAAGTTTGGCAGAAAATTTTTAGCACAAGCTACATTAAAATTATGTTCACCTCGGCACTGTTATTAAAAATAAAATGTTCTTTACATCTTTCTTTGTTTAATTCAATTTTTGTATCTCATTTAACGTGTTATTCATTTATGTTATATTAACAAAGTGTTCATGTTTATGTATTTGAATTGTGTTTAATCCTCCATCACCCGGAAGGATGTAACAAAACTATAAAGCACGAAATCTATGAAATACATTCATCAACCAGAGTCTTGAATGTAATTAGAATTTTAATAGATAAGCTTGCTTTCTTTGTAACAGAATTAAATCACAATAGAACAACTCACCCGTGGTTCAACCAAGCAACAACTAATTTGATACACACCAGAGTAAACGGCATCGCAATACTCAGATTATCTATCATTTCTATTAGGCTATCACATTGATAGTGCGTGATGACATATTTGTATTGACAAGTTTGAAATATAGTCATGAACGTCACCCAACAAAATTTATGTAAACCTGGACATGGTGTGCCAGGCCAAATACCAACAAAATGAAGGCCACACTTGACAGATCGGCTAATAGTACTTGGTGATTTCATCTCGCACTTTGTTCGGTAATTTGAAACCACTATTGTTTGAAATTGTAATTTTTGTTTTGCGAAGTCACATTAAGTACAAATTATCGTCTTAGTAACTGTAATCTTCACGAGCACTTAGCTGTTTCTTCGACGTCTGTAGTGTTCGGACAATGTCTTACGATAGACTGAGAGCATTGTAAAAACCATTGTGGACGCACAAGCTTGCAGAAATAATCCAGTTCACATAAGTATCGCAAATAATATTGCAATGATTACTGGTTTGCCAGATAGATAAAAAACTTCCGAGAGTTCTTTCTGATTTAGATTAAAAATTCAGGACTAGGCATGCAACACGCAAGCGCATATTAAATTCATAGAATCACATGTCACAGAAAGTTCAGAAGTTTCAAAAGTGAAGAGAAACATCACGACATATATATGTTTTGCATGAAATCTTGATCAATTTGAGCGTTATCGAAGCAAAAAAAAACTTCAGTTTTACAAGTTTATCCCGTGCTTAAAAATGTTCCGGTTCCACAGAGAAAAATGGATATATTTTGTATTTAAAACCGACAGTTGAAGGGACCGAAAACTTCTAAGCGTGCAAATAGATAAAATTCTATTTTATCCTTCATAGTTAAAATTAACAAAATTAAATCAGAAATATTTTACTACGTAATTCTCATAAGGCACAGATGAGATATGTGGAAGTGTATAAATATTTTATATATTTTTTTTTATATTTACATTTAAAAATCATCGTACTCTAGTGTCAACGAACAAGTGTAACTTTTTTCTCTAAATGTTCTCAAAGTTGAAAATTTGCATGTTTCCTCAAAATCGAATTTCTCAAAAACTGTGAGTGATGGCGACAAACGGTTTGCGGATTGTGAAATCAGACAATACCCAACTACACGATTAATAGTGACCATTTTATTACATAAATGAATAATGGGAATAAAATAGAGTTGTAGCTACATTATCTGTAATTTTGAATGTGGAATTTTTTAAGGGGGTGTGTCAATTCAGATTTTTATTACTTTACATGACATGACATTCCTGCGCGCACTTAATTTATTTTCAATTTTCAATCTTTATTTGTATTCCAACATTTGTAGGTCCTCATACTGCGAGACAAAAGACTTTTGCAATTAGTACATCGCATACAACACTGACACGTACGATGCCGACGCCTTTAACATCTATAAATTAAAATTTATTTGATTTCAGTGTTAGCTTTTTCATAAATTATTAAGTTATTATTCAAAATATACTATAAAATTACAATTTATAATAAACGGTAACGTGGAATACTACATTAAATATGTGTAGTAAATCCTTAAAGGTATGTAATGCGCTAATATTTTGTATTTTACTGCTCCGTACTTGCTGAAAGTAAATATTTCTTATTAAATGTTTACTTGCATAGTCTAAAATTTAGACCTAACCCTGCAGTTTATATTCTTACAACAATGGGGTCTTAATAACTCAAAATAAGGAGAATTTACACCGATTTTTGAATTATTAGAAACTTTGATTAAGTGCAATTTAAACATACTCGTATACACTTATATGAGGACGCAAGCATTCATACGCAAGCGTCTTCTACAAGCCTCGCGGAAGGAGGCGCTCGAAGCCAATTAAGTGTGCCCTTAGGCCCTAAAGGTGAAGTTCCACGGCGCGTGGCTCGGTGAGTCGGCCCGGCTCGCCCAGGTTCGGCGAGTCGACCACTTGAAGGTAAATAACATTCAAATTACATAGACGTATTACACCTCTTTAAAGATACTCTGCACATACGTATTTTACACATTGCTAAACAATTAATTTTAAGCAAGATTTAATTTCTAACAAAATGAGACTTACATTTGCGAATCCTTCTAAAGATAAATCCCCAAATTTTCCAGCAGTGATTGTTAATTGTTTTTGAGATCTTACCATAAGGAGAAGCAAACCACGACTATCATTAGGTTGTAAAAGATACCAGACTGAATTGTATACGGCATTGTTAATTGATGTACTCTAAAATGGAATGACAATTACTTTAAATACATGCAATCCTTTTAATTGAGAATGATTTCTAATTACTTACTAACCTTATTGCTAAGATACTCTCCAGCGAAACAAAAAACAAATGCCTCTAATATAATAGCAGTGTAAAAGAGCAATGTTCTTATAACGGTTTTGAAGTTTTGATCCGTATTAAGCGACTATAGTAAGAAATTAAATGAGACAAATTGGTCTAAAGCTTTGAATACATCATTAGTTCTTATAAATATCACCAATTTCATTTTACACTGATTTATAATAAATATCAGTTCACACTATTTAAACTATTTAAATTGTATTATCTGCGTCTAATTAAATTAATCTCTATTCAAACTCATGGATACACGTTACAGCAAATGTAAATAAAGAAATATTATACATTATGATATTAACAAGAACTAATAATGTATGTATATATAAAATTCGCAAATGATACCTACAATAATTATTAAGAATCCTATACAACAAATAATAACAGTATTGCATAATAATTGCAATAAAGCTATGTATGAAAACAGATTCTCAATATCCTTCGAGAAATTAATAATCTTATAGTGTCTACTGACTAAACTTTTCATAGTTTCTTTCGGTAATTCACGATTTTCATTTTTAATAGAAATTTCGGCTAGAGCTTGTTGCATCATCTCTATCTGACCTCCAGCATGGAATATCTAAATATCATTAAGGAATATCATATATCAAGGTCTATTCTACAATTATTCAATACAATTTCCCTAACATATAATTTAAGGGGTAATTCTAGTCGCCAAAATAAGATGATAATCAAGAATATGCCATCTGAATATAATTATAATGATTGTCTACTTCGCACCTACACTACTGCAGTTCTCCTCACTGATTCTACCTTTCGCAACGGGACAGCTCGACTCACGGCCGGTTGCTCGCCGCTAGGCGCTGAAAAAGGCTCCCTGCTGTGATGCCAGGTCGGGGACGGGTTCCCTCGAGAATTTCCCCCACCTCGCGCATACTACGCCGGAGCTGCGTGTCCGTGAGTTGGACTCCGAAGCGCCGAGCTCACGGACCCGCCGCTCCGGCATAGTATGCGCGAGGTGGGGGAAATTCTCGAGGGACCCCGTCCTCGATCTGGCATCTATGACTCCCTGTGCAGCCAAGAGCTAGGTGAACGCGGCGACAGTGTCTTTAAGCGCTTATAACTAATAAACGAAGCCTCAATCGCAATATCATCATTCTTGATTTTCGTCATAAGTTAGTATCTAGAATCACACCTCCAATTTTCTCCCAGTAGTAGTCGAACACCCTAGTATATTTAGATTTGTCATCGTGCAGATCGAAAAGCGAAAGTTTATTTTTTTGGGAAAAATAATATTCATGTTTCCGTTTTTGAATAATACATTTCTGTTCTGAAATAAGTTTATGTATTCGCAGAAATAAAACAAATATTTTAAGGATTTTGTTCGTCATACAACAAATACATTTATAATATATTTATTAATGTATTGTGTTTTAACTTAGATATAGAGTTATTTTATTTTTTAACGTGAGTAACACACCATTTAAAAAACCAATGATGCATTCGGAAGTAAATACAAACAAATAAAGTTATTACACTTTTAACTTTGTACTAATACTTACCAGTGTTATTATTAATGCATCTAGCATACCAATGACACATGCAATAGCCAGTAATTGGAAAAATTGCACAAGGAATATACATTCGTACATCGGAGAATTATAACTCACAAAAGGAATTTCCATTTTAATTAAAAATTCCCGAGGTTTCATTTCGAATTCGGTGTTGTCAATTTCACGAGTAATTTCGACGAATACACTGGTATAAAAAAATACGGCAAACGTGTATACAGACATAATTAGTTTCGAGCAACGATTTGATAGGTCAGCTTTGCTTATCATAGCATTTGTATCAACTTTGCCAGTGGAAGAATAAGTCCAATCAGTAGCCATTGTGGTTAAAATATTCTTGAATAATCTGCAAAATATTGTGACAAATGTAGCAAATCTATAAATAACTGAAATAATCCTAAAAACAGCGTTCTTTGTTCTATGTTGTATCAAAAGGTAGCAGATGATCCATATATAATTGAAACGTGAAATCGTGATAGCAGACTTCGGGATAAAGAGTTTCCAGATTAAAAATCAGATTAAAATAAAATGAACTCTATGTATTGTTGTTGTTGAAATGCAAGTAGGGCACACAATATATTTCTATACAATTTCTTACATTAGGTACTTAAAAACAATGTACACAAACATATGTCTTACTAAAACATATCTTCGGATTATAAACAATTCTATATTCCATATCATATTCACCTATTTTTAGAGAAATTAACATTACTCATAGAACACCCTCAAACTGAGTTTAGTCATGTAGTCAAATTCATAAACAAAATATCAATAGCTTTTTGTAAACAGTTAAATGAAATATATTGCGTTCACCATCAGAATGAAAAATTGCACAAAACGTCCTTAGTTTATGCATACATTCAGGGATGGATTTGTATACAGGCTAATTGTGAGTCGGCTGCAAAATGTTTTGCCAGTAGCTTTTTATGTTTTTATTGACAATAACAACATAGATTTGCGTTCTAAAATAAAGAAAAATAAATGAAGGGTGATCTTTAAACACACAAGCTTGAGACAACTTAAAAAGCAATCACTTTTCTTTTCACGTAGCAAATTAGCAATAACTTATACGTGAGTTGTCATATTAAAATTAATTTTAAACTTGTCTCGATTCTTTCATATTAAAATATCCGATCATATTTCACCGAAAGAGCGGGAGATGCTTGTTAGCCCAGGGGCGCCAAATCTCTAACTTCCCCCCTGTTTATATTGCATCATTTTGCAATATTTGCGTAGTATACATATTACATATTTTTTAAATTTGCATAACGCAACTCACCCATGTTTCCTCCAGAAGGTAATCAACTTGAAATACAGCAAAGTATACGGCAATGTCGTGCTCACACTGTCCACTAAATTTGCTAGGTTGCCGAAATTAAAGTGCGTTGAGAGATACCAATATTGAAATATTTGTGCTGTTGTCATTGCAACTATCCAAACTATGCGAAATACATATTGATACGTTGATGGCAAAATTCCAGTCAACAGTAAAACAATTTGTACTGGACGACTAATCCTGTTGATAGACATACGAGTTGACATTATCATTTAAATTTTTTTCACTGATTAAGGATTTATTTGAAAAACTTTGGTAGTATGCTCTAAACCGATCATACAGGAACGACTGAATTCTATGTACTAAAGATGCTTCAGACTATGTATGTATTGTAGTGTGATACTACTCGCGCATCGGCTACGTTTCCATAAAATATTCAGATCATGTGAAGAAGATACGAACACCAAAGTTGCAATAGAATCCTTGAATATATAATCAAAACATAAGAGCAAGTTTAGCAATTTTTTCTTTCTGCATTCAAGATTGCAGAATTTGCTAGCTGTCCACCCTTAAGGGTTTACCTGTGTAAAAGCAAGATACTGAAGAAACACTCCAACGAAACCTCGTGTACATAGGAATACTTTTACTAATAAAATCCAAGCTGATGGAGAATTTTACTAAAAAACTGGATATCTAAAAAAGATACGAAAACAGATCGAAGAATTTCTTACATTTATGTAGGTATGTATTTATTCAGTCGATAAGTTATCAATTTTAAGTACGAGGTAGGTGCTTGTCAAACAATCTCACAGAAGTCTATTATAAACAAAATGTGCCTTGAATTCAGAAAAGCAGTATCTATTTTCCAGCCATATCAACGAAATTTTTCTTTATTTTCAAAGAAACAAAATATTTCTGGGAAGTTTACATTATACTTTTATTATAGTCCGTTATAATAAATTATTTTTTGTGCTGAGTTTCTATTTAGTATGTATTAAAATAACCTTATTATGTATATATTGAAATAAAACAATGATCTACAATAAATTTTTAATTATACTATTACTCCAAAAATGAAAATTCTACCAAAACCAGATACGTAGATATTTAGAATTCTTAAACAAATTACAGTAGGACACCGGTCATTAGAAATAATATGAATGGAAAATATTTCCTATTGGATTTCTGGATACTAAATCGGTAGAAACAAAACTGGAAAATCAGTGAAGAATATGAATAATAATATATGTAATATGAATAATATGAATATATGTAATATGAATAATTATTATACTGCCATTTTATTACGATTTCCATTGTATTTTTTACTTCAACATTGTGTGGTACCTATATTAGATTCTTGCGTCATTTTGTCTCCTGTACTAGTAGAATCTTTATTAAGGATAGAAAAGACAATATCATTATTGTTCAAAACTTAATAACGTGGAATATCTTAACTTTCCTGTAGGTAAATGTTTCTGAATTTTACCATATTAGTCTTTCAATCTTCTACTATTTCAGGGTCATTTTCTATTATACTACCAAGTGGAATTTTATCGACGTTATTAAACGCCATAATAAACTTACTGCAAACTTATTTGCAGGTAACAGAAGATATACTGTTTTTTTTAAATTAAGTTTTTCATTTTTCAGTATGGGTCTTGGAAGATCGAGGACGAAAAAAGAGGAGAAGGTGCGGGGCGGGCCGCGTTTCGTCTTGGGACCGTCAGTCAGACTCATCAGTAGAGCTATAGCTGACGGCCCCTGCCCTATACACACACGAGGAAATAACGTAGAACTTATATATATACGAATGAGGTTGGAAGTTAGGACTTGTAAGAAAGAATTAGGAAAATTAAACCTCTGGTGGCGTTGACGGACACTAAGTCGCGATTACGTGGTGGGGCCGGGACGTCACACTCCAGTCAAAGTATTAATAGTTTTTAGTCAAATACATATGTTGTTTGTATTTCGATTAATTCTTCTCAATGTTTGACAATTTTGTCGAGATTTAATACATTGCATACAAAACCGAGACGTACGAAGCAGAAGTTTTCAACATCTGAAAATTTTAATTAATATAGCATATTAGAAAAAAAGCATGCAAATAACACTACCAAATAATACTAATGAAATGGTAATAATAAAATTATGCTAACAAATTTTTAATAAATAAATATCGCAAGCAATAATCAAGTATGTATCATAGTAATCGAAAAAGTTTTTTTTTGCACTTTTACAATATTAATTTTAATTTTTTGAATTTTTACGACATACCTAGTAAACTGTGGGTAAAATATTATATACTATATAGATTTGTAAAGTAAACAGGATATAATAGTGCATAACACATCTATATTTGCATCATTTTCTTACATTAGCATATGTCTGTAACGATAGAGTTACGAATTTTCCAGCGGTGAGTTTTAATTGTGATTGAGATTGCATTATTATAAATAATATATCACGAGCCTCTTCAGGTTTTAAATTGTACCAAAGGAAATGATATACAGCAGTAGTAATATTTTCTCCCTAAAAGAGGATATGGCATTACAAAAAAATTTACCAAACCAGCATTTTTAATATATTATAAGTTTTTTGTTTACTTTGCCTCACCTTCCAAGTAAGATATTCACCAGTATAACAAAGAATGAATGCTTCACAATTTATAGCGATGTAATAAGGAAAACATTTCAGTGCTAACGCAAATCCTTGTTCCATATTTAAAGACTTCATTATTAAAAAAAAAATGATAATGAATTCCAATATCAAATTAAACAATCACTTCATATTATGATAAAACACATAAATCAGATTTACTCACGACTGCAAGGACGAAGCTTATAAAACAGATTACCGAAATATTTAACAAAAACTGTCCCAGTGATATATAAGTAAAAACTTTCTCGATATTTTTGGACAGACGTATAATTTTCTGATGTCTAATAACAATATCACTTATTATCAAACTCTGTGATTTGCCCTTACCGAAATAATCAGATAATTCCATCAATGTTTGACAAAATATGTCGACTTGACTACCAACATGTAACATCTGAAACAATCATTTGGTCAAATATGTACCTACATAATGCGTAATATATATATATGTAACAAAGGATTACATAAACTGCAGCATGAGTCATAAACAACTTCCATTTCTGTGTCTTTCACGCTATCCTCATCGAATATTTCACAGTGGATTCTACCTTAATACACGTTTACTATTATTAATAATAACTTTGTTCGCATTTATTAAGCAGCTTATTGGTTCTTTCTGTTTAAGAATTAGTTTTCTTTCAGATGAAGGAGTTTTCAACAAGATTTTGCACTTAATCATCATCACTGAAGCTTCTTCCATTGAGTCCACTCTGAACGGATCAAGAATACATAATGGCCATTAGCTAGCGAGACGAGTGCGGCAAAATGCAATGCAGATCGAAAATAAAACAAAAAAGACAGTCTAAATAATTTTTAAATTGTTTTTCTACATCACTATTGCTGTCGATCTGCTTAATTTTTGTTACTTCATGGGGATCTCGAACACGTAGGTACCTACACTTAGATACGTATGAACATAATATACAGGGTGTCCGATTACAACAGGTGGGCATCCTTTTAAGGGGTGATTCCACAGGCTAAAATAAAATAAAAATCAAGAATGACGAAATTGCGTTTGAAGCTTCATTTTCCAGTTAATAATTGTCGAAAATGTCGTTATGTTAGCCACCTGTCCAGCAAATGCCGCCGCGACACTTCATAATAGACATGTATTAAACGCGACATCGCTTGTTGTACACTTCTCTACAGCGGCCAATGTAAAACAATGCAAGCCCGTCACGTTTGCGTCGCATCTGCACATTCCTCATGACGCCCAGCGTACGACATACGCGCGACGTCGCATACATCACCTTATACCGCCGAGAGGGAATTCTTCCGGCAACCCTGATATCCAGTGTTACCGGGAAATAGCCTCGCAGTGGCAAGATCATAATTCGTAGTGGAGGGGCAACACGCCGCACATGCGCGCGATGACGCGGTGACGTCAAACCATTCCACGCCAAGATGGGAAACGATGGGAAACGTGGCGGCGCCACGATGTAATTTCCTTCGTTATGGTCCGAAATACGTGATTCTTGGTGTCAGTTTCATCGGCGAAACATAAGGAATCGATTGGCGTCGTTTTTATAAAGATTTGATGAGAAATGCGGAAGCCAAAGATTTCTCACTTCTTAATAGGCACTCCAACCCCTTCGAAAGTCGAAAGCCATAAAATTCGCTGGAGAATCACCCTGTAGTATAATAGTGGTCTACGGCAATGCCTACCACACTTTCCTCACTCTTAATTTTTGTCTTATTTTGGCCTGTAGAATCACTCCCTAATTAAAAAAAAACACCTGTAATCGAACACCGCGAATTACTAAAATTTGTGTTGTACTTTTGTTAGACATCAAATAAAGAACCATTAAAGTACGTTCTCCTGCATGAGTTTCAATCATCTAGCCAAAAAATCAGCCAAATTGGAAGGTGTACGAGTTTAAGTGACAGTCACTGTATATCGATTCTGTTAATCTGTTTGCAGTTTATACACATTTTTATTATTTTATTAAAGTTGAAATCATTTACTATAATAACAATATGTATACAGATAATCACATAAATTTCCTTAAGGGTGAGTAATTGCGAACACCTAAGGCAATAAATTAACAACATTACATTGTGGATCAAGTATTTTTACACACGGCTTTTACCGTATAGTTTTGTTTCCCATTATGACTTAATGCTTCGCAATTTGTCCAAAACATTAAACATGCTTTTCTTGGTAACTAAGTCGATAAAAGATATTCACAAAAACTATATTTGTTATCTAATGACAACAAGATGCTTGAAACATTAAGTGCGATGAATAAAAAAAGAATAAAAATTTTCATAATCGTTTTTATTATCACTCCCAAGCACAATGACGGAAAGGGTACTTACTAGTGCAGCTATCAATGCTATCCATATGGCCGCTGCATAAACTATAAATGCTTCGAATATAAATTGTACAACTACAATAAATTCGTAAACTGGAGATGTTGTATATTCAAATGGAAATTCCATCTTGATTAATAATTTTCTCGTTCTGGAAACTGACTCATCATTATCCTCGCCAAATGATACCAACGCAAGTGCTATGTACAAAAAGAAACTGATCCCATAGTAGGCAATGACAAAATTCGTAATACGAGAAGATAAAATGGCTTTATCTATCATTATTTGTTGATTTTGTTTAGAAGAAGAATTACTATGCCAGTCTTCGGACCAAGTGGCCTGGATGTCACGAAAGGTTCTGCACATAATAAGTTTTATAGTCATTACTACATAATTAAATAACGATTGTTTTTAGTTTATAATTGAATACAAAACGATTATTAAAAAATATTTAATTCTATTAAACCGTAGTAGTAACAATTACGTTAATATAAAGAAATAATCTTATTTAATATTGGGCACTACTAATATATCCCAGCCTCCCCTTTTTCGTAAATAAAGAATAATTAATACGACTCTTACCGATTATGAAACCAAATAATAATTAACTTGAGAAGAACAAGTGTATTCGATAAAGTAAGACTTAATCCGTCTAATACTTCAACTAAGTTACTCGATGTAATGCGAGTTATGCAGTACCAGTATTGAAATACTAGGGATGTTAATAATAATATTGTCCAGATAGCAACTTTCAAAATTGCATATGAAGAACTCGGCCAGACACCGAACACACAAAGACCGAATTCGAGCTGATAATTAATTATACTCGCAGACTTCATTGGTGCCAATGTTCTTTGCACAGTTGCACAATCAAAATACAATACGAAATATTGTTACAAACATTGGATAATAATATGCTGGAAACTACGTTTTTTCAATATTAAATATGTAGAGAATATGGGAAGAATGTATTGCAGAGAATTATTTTAAAGATGAAAAATGTTTATCTCAATTGAATACCTATCAGATCGTTCCATAAGTAATGCGAATTAGAAAGAATTCAAAATAATGATATCAAAGAAAAATAAATTGCTAAATGTACATATTCGTCGCTGACATTCAATTTAAATACATTAAGTTCCATAATCTATCGTCACGTACCAATATCTAGAAAATGTGCAAAATTTGAAAAATCATACATGGGATGTCTCGAAATGGGTCATTGATTAAGAGTGACGAATTTTTTAATTCTGCTGTCAGCGAAAAACTTGTGCGAAACATATTATATGTATAGCTTCTACGAAAACCGAAAATCATAATTATTTAGTCGCTAAGGGACGAAAAAGCATTAACAAATATGCGTAAACAATGAAATATCACAATAACTATAAAATACCAAATGCGTTTCGTTTTCGGTATTTTCCAATGGCGATTGATTTGCGAAATTCTAGTTAAAAAAAATTCGTAGGTAAATACTTAATAGGTTAATATTATATATGAGATACAGATCCATGGGTCTCAAATAGGAATATTTTATAACATTTTACTATATTTTACTCTTTGGATTCTGGGACATCTTAACAACCAACTATTATGTACTTACTTACGAATTGCGTTAACGATTATTTTGCGAATACTCCGTCAACAGAAGCTGATGGCGATGAAAGATATTAAGTAGCCCAGTGACTATCTGATGATTACACATCTTTATTATAACTTTTTCAACACATCTTCAAAAAATAATTATGATTTTCAGCGTCTTTGAAATCACGAACTATACAGGGAGTTCGGCTACACGTGGGAATAAATTTAAGGGGTGATGAAGAATAACGCTATTGCGGTTGAGGATTCATTCGCTAATTATAATCTTTTAAAGATATGCCTAAAAGCAGGCAATCCGGGTGCAGCGATACACGCGGGACAAGTCAGGTGAGGGGTCGTGCAGTGGTCATCAAAGCCACTCTCGCACAGAGTCACTGGGATCACCAAAACCTGGTGTCTAGAATCACCTCATAAATTTATTCCCACGTGTAACCGAACACCCTGTATAAAATATGAAAGAAAATTCGCATTACTGTGGGATTACAAGATAATTAATATTTTATTAATTTTACATCTACGGAACTATTCGCGGATTTAGTGAAAAATTGCAATAGAATTCAAATTAATCTTAAAACCGAAGTAAGATAAAATTTTTTTAGTCACACTGGAACCACATCTGATATAGAACCGACCATATTGCAAATCGAACATATAACTCTAAGTATTACAGTTTCAAAGTGCACAGTGGAACGTCTACTAGATACTGAGCTTTCCTGAAACAGCTTATCGATCAAGCGCAATCACCAGTCTATTATTACATAAATAAAGCTCCGAAAAAAATATAAGAAAGCAACTCATAACCAGTAGTTACGAAGTAGTAGATGGGGTCCCAAGAAGGGAAAGGAATATTTTTTATTTATTGCCGTAGGGACACGACTATTATGAAGCATTTGCATTGAAAATGTTGCAATTGCGCGGTTACTGTGCGTCTTCCTTGCAACTTTCTGTTACTGTTCTTTGACATTATCTTTTACGTAGATATTCTTCAACAAAACACTTACTGACGTAGGTATGTGAAACGTGCATGTGTATGATAGTGGCATCTGTATATCTGTAGATTATTCTCTCTTTAGAAATATTATATGCGAAATGTTGAAAGGAATTCAGAATTCTCTCAGAATTAATTACACAGTATGTGGTAACTAAAACGGGGCACCTGAATAACATAATTTAATGTGAATAATTATTTTGCAAGTGGAGAACGTCACAGTTTTAAAGGGAATATGTTTTCTACTCTCTTTCTAATAGAGCATTTTAAAACGCGTACAACGACCTATGGCTGAAGATCATTCTCGATCACAGAACCCCAATTATGAAGGAAAAAAGTTTATTGGAACGAACACATCGAAGACTTTGGTATTTTATTTACTTACATATACACTGCTACTGACAGTATTCGCAATAGAGACTTCGAGGATCAGCGCACGCTGTAAAGTGCTGTTGGTTCCTATGCTTTCGGCGTTTTGAAATTTTTTTTATCAGTAAAAATCCCATTTTAATTTAAATAAAAATAATAAATAAATTATACTGGTAACTTTCGTCTTATATATAGTTATTGTCGAGCAGACTAACAATGACTGATTTTCGGGTTTTCCAAAAAAATTTGTTATTAACTGATAAAAGAATAGTGTTGAAACTACAAAACGAGTTTGTTGATCTAATAAGTGAGGTGCTTTTAAAGAGGACATAAGATGGGTCGAACAAAATTTTTCTAGGTGCGGACGGTTCGGAGATTTGAAGGTGACCATTGATTTTTTAAACGGGAGCATGTATTTTTTTATAGCGGAATTGTAGTACATTTTTTTCTGAATACAACCAACCATAGTATCTATAGCTCTACATACACTGAAAAATTGAAAGATCAGTGTTTTGTAACCTGCAGTAAATGTATAAATACTTTTGATTAGAGTGGTTACACCTGAATATTGCTCGCATTGAAAAAGATATTGCTAATATACATTATTTCTTATTTTTCTAATTTTTGTGAGTACTATGTGAATAGAAATTTTCGTTCTCCTGAGAAACTGCAACCGTTTTCTACTACATTGCTGGCAGTTGCTCGAAATTCTAGTACATGGCAAGTAGTATCGACACGTACGAAGCGGAGGCTTTTAACATCTGAAAATTTGAATGCATAACAAATATCATATTTAAGAAATTGTATTTACGGATAGTTATTTTAGCTACAAATAACATTACATAAATTGCAAATAGATTAAATTTAATAGTAACCCGGAAATATAAATAAATAGAAAGTTCTTGCAATTTACAATACATTTACTAATGCAATATTATTTAGGTTACCTGCCTCTCATCATATAGTATATAAAAACAATACAGTATTTCTTCGCTGAAAGCTCAGTTTGGCCTACACGTTGAATGTTCGGCGCTATCCCCACCACTTCTGGCTCACTCCTGTCCTGCGAAGTCGCTCGAGATGGAACGAAAGCGAGTCAGAGAAACTGAAGCGAGCGAGAAACGGCACGAGACAGACGTCGCGACGCGTTGATACTTTGTCTCGCTCTGCCTTTTGGGCGCCTGAAACTCCGTCCTTTGCGTTTACATTCGCTCGCATTTAATCCCTCTGTCTCGCGTTCGTTCCATTTCGCTCTCGCCTTCGGCAAGAAAGAAGTGAAAAACGATCGCTCGGGATAATACCGCCTCTATGCTGATTGGTCACCGCCGTGCCAGTCCCGAGCTGCGAGCTTTCAACGAAGAAATATTGTAATTTCTGGAATAAAGATTAAGTAATAATATCGTGAGTAATAATTTAATGCGCTAGTATTGTTCTTACGACCCTTACATTAGCATACGTCTCCAACGACAGCGTTACAAACTTTCCAGCTGTAAGTGACAAAGGTTTTTGAGCCCGTATCAGCAGTAGTAGCACAATTCGACTCTCCCGGGGACGTAACTTGTACCAAAACATATTACACGCAGCTTTACTAATATTTTCGTTCTAAGAGAGGAATGTAATTGTGAAGATAGATGAATATAAAATTACTTGTTTCCTTTCTCATTTTAATGCCATTACCTTTGAAGTTAGATATTCACCAGTGTAACAAAGGACAAATGCTTCACAATTGACAGCAACATAGTAAGGAAAGCATTTGGCCAGTATCGTTGGCCCGTTCTCAGTGTTCAATGACTAAAATGTTGGAAATAATTATAAAAACTACAAAAAATGTGCACACTTTACTTATTAAGAAATTTGATAAAAAAACGCGTAAAAATATTAATTTAATTAACTCACGTTCACAATAATAAAGCCTAAGAAACAGATGACTAAAATATTTGTTAAGAATTGCACCAATGATATATAAGTAAATAAATCTTTAATATATTCAGATAAATCAATAATCCTCTGATGTTTGCTAATGAGACATTTTAATGCCCGGAGTGTTTCTTCCTCGTCATGATTAGAAATCTCTATCAATTGCTGACATATTATTTCAATTTGGCTACCTACGTGTAACACCTAAAAGTAAAGATAAAAATTCGAAATTGTTTAAATTGCTATAAACCTTTTCACAATTCCTGCGATGGTTACATTTGACTAGGGTCGGGGCCAAATATATTGGCCGGTGAGTTTCGTGAGGGGTCATATCTCAACGATATGAATAGATACAGGACCATTTTCAAGAAAGGATGTAAAAACAAATAATTGATTTCTTTTTAATTGTTTTGTGCATAGGAGCAACAACATCGACATGAAAATTTATTACTGGTGAAGAGTCATTGTATGTAGGAAACGAATAATTGTTTTTTCAATGCAAGTGTGTGTTACATTACTTTTACCTCCTCGCGTTCTGGACGCCGGATCAGGAGCCGAGGAGGAGCTATTATGCTGCACAGTTCCAAGCTCGACTCTGACTCGGCGCCCAGAATCGCAAAGAGCTCCGTAGGGCTCCGTGTGCACCTCTGCTCTAAGCGATGTTCCTTGTAAGATAAACGACTGTAAGATGACAGGAATCGTAATTACAATTATAGAAACGTAATTAAAAGATAGTAACTTACTAATGCCGCAAAAAACGCCATGAACATCGATGCAATAAGAGCTACAGAAAACTCGAATGCAAACTGTACCATTATAATAATTTCATATATTGGAGACATCGTGACTTCAAACGGAAGCCGCATCTTAAGTAACAATTTCTTCTGGTTTGGAGCTAATTCATCGTCAGTGTCGTCAGACACCAGCATTGTAGTTGCTGAATACAGAATACATGTCATCGAATAAATGCCGATTAGAAAATTTGCAATGCGAGAGGATACAACAGCTTTATCCATCATAAACTGTTTATTCTGATCGGTTAGATCTTTATTATCCCAATCCTCTACTATAACCGTCAGGATGGTGCAAAGTATTCTATATAAAGTAATTGTTACAATTGTTATTATTTAATAGTGTAATGATTGACTGTACTTGAAAAGAAACGAAGCGCAGTATAGGTAAACAAAACGGGGTCGTAAACTGCCACACGCATGCTCAAAAAGAGACGTGGAGAAACAAGGCGTTTCGAAAAGATATACAATGGGTCGTCGGGCCCCTCTTCACTCATTATTACTTCTGACAGTGATGCCCTATGTAAACGTGCGTTTAGAGTTGAATATATTCCCCGCGTGAGTGGAATAATAACTTCCTTTCGTGCAGGGATGACTCTGAGGCGGCGTTGCAACGTCCAACTCCCCACTTAATCGCCTACTGCAAAGGTGCACAAAGAGCCGCTCAGACCTCTTGACGATGGAGCTGGGCAACGTCCCACGCTCGGCTCTGGCCTGGCGACCAGAATCGCCAAGATGTCCGAGCGGCTCTTTGTGCACCTCTGGCTATGGTTATACCGGTAATTGATAGTAGCTTCAAGAATATTGTAAATGAGGTTTTCGAATATTTACAACTAAAAAGTATAGGTTTCTATACAAATGGGATAAACGAAACAGATAACGTTACAAATAATATTTATTTTCTTTACACCACCGTAAAGAGTCAAAACGACAGAACATTCCTATTAGTTGCAGGAGATAAATTAATGATTAACTTACAACCACATGAATTATTTACTAAAAAAACAGACACTAACACAGCAATAAAGCATATTATATGATTATATGATACATGAACCTCCAATAAATACATGGAGAAAAATAATTAAATAGGGAACGTATCATCGCATTATTGAATAATTCATATGACTATTTTATATGTCACTAGAGTGGAAAATGATTATGATATATGTCTTACCGATAATTAAACCAAATAATAATAAGCTTAATGAATGTAACAGCATTCGATAAGGTTACACTTAAGCCATCCAACAAGTCAGGCAATTGTGCTGTTTTAATGTAAGAAACACAATACCACATTTGAAATGTTAAGCAGGTTCCCATTATGACAGTCCAAAAAATACGTTGCAAAATTACGTGCAAAGATTTCGGCCACGCACCGATCAGACGAAAACATAATTTAACAGGATGGCAAAATATAGTTTTAGACGCCATCGGTGTTTATATTCTTCTAATTAAACCTTTACACGAATAAAAAAAGTCATTACTCCCACTTTATGTTCAAAAATCTATCAACACCGCTTATCGCACGAATCAAATGCAAATCTTCGCTCGAACACTCTATTGCATACTGGAAAAATCTGTCGTTCAGAATAATGCTCGATTTTTCAAAACAGTTTTATAAGTAAATTACAGTTTCGGCCTCAGTATTCATTGATCAAGTGAGTTATTTATTCCATGCTACTTCTTGCTTTATACATATGCAGACAGAATAATCTCAGTTATAAGGGTATACCATCAATGATTATTATCGACCTCCTCTTTTTTGCAGTGCCTGCCTTGCAATCGCAGTGCAGTAAAGTATTTGATAGGAAAGTGCAAACAATTGCAATGCGTCTCATTCTCGGTTCATTTACCTTTATTGTCTACAGTGCTGGGATGTTCCATGACACAAGAGTAAAAACAACGTTGTTCGTGTGAAAAAGTGGACAATGTATTTGTGTAATCTCTTCTCTGTATAAACATCTTCGAGGAATTCGGTCATATTTTGGGGGACTTTTGTTACTACGACCTTAAAACTATATTTACAAACTAAAAATTAGTTTATAATTTTTTCCTTCCAAAAAGGTATATTCATGAAGGCTAATCCTTCACGATTGAGATGAAAGAAGAACATATTTCGAAGGATTTTCGGTGAAAAAAATCATTTATGGAGCTCATTTCCACGAAAACTGTAAAAATTGCAAACTTTGGGGGTCTGCATTATTTAAATAAATTCAAAACCAGCAGAAATCTCACCTAATTTCAAGTGGACATCATCATGTTACAATTTTATCAAAATCCCTGATATCGGCTGCAAAAAGTGATCAATTTGACATATAATAACCCTATTACACGGTTATGTGTGAGCAACTACAGTCTTAAATAATAAAAATTTAATAAGGGGTGATCCTAGACACCATATTAAGACAAAAATCTAGAATAACGATATTGTGGTTGAGGATTCGTTTGTTAATTAAAAGCATTTAAAGATATGCCTAAAAGTAGGCAATCCGCGTGCACCACTGCACGCGGGGCAAATCAGGCGAGGGATCGAGCAGTGGTCCTCAATCAAAGCCACTGTCGCCCGGGGTCAGTCACCTCAGAGAAGCTATGACGAAATTTACCGACTATCGGCATGACCACACGATTCTGCGTCACTTAATCCAAAACACGTCGCGAAGTAGACAATCATTAAAAGTTACAAGTTTTAATTGTTTGAGTGCGTATAAATCTGTATTTTTTTGCTTGCTTCAGTGCGGGTGAATTTGTGTTCTTTTTACATTTTTTACACGTTTTAGAGCAAGAGATCTAATATTTTTGGGAGGTGATGTGATTTCTTGCGCGTGTGTCTCGATAACAGAATGGACTACAACCGTGAATATAATGGAGACAATAGATTTTAGCGAGTACATAGTTAAGTACCCTTTAATTTTGGATTAAGTGTCGCAAAATCGCGTGGCCATGCCGATTGTAGGTAAATGTAGTCGAAGCTTCTCTGAGGTGAGGGACCCCGGGCGACAGCGGCTTTGAATGACGACCACTGCTCGATCCCTCACCAGACTTGTCCCGCGTGCAGTGGTGCACGCGGATTGCCTACTTTTAGGCATATCTTTAAACGCTTATAACTAACAAACGAAGCCTCAACCGCAATATCTTCATTCTTCATTTTCGTCTTAGTATGGTGTCTAGAATCACCCCTTTAATTTATTCCTATCTATAGCCAAACACCCTTTATATCTCCATTTCTACACACCACTTTGTAACGAAAAAATTAATTTTTATTGTCTGAAAATTAACTAAAATACCCCGACTGTTTGGAAAAAATACGCTTAACATTTTCTTAGAAAAAGTTCACCGTGTTTTCAGCGTCCGAACCTAGGCTCCCTCCTTAATAACTATGTCATTCTTTCGATTATCCCTTAAAAATGTCCTGCTTATAAGGGAATTTCTTTAAACATTAATTAATTATAAGTCCAATGTATATACAACATTTTTTTTATATTACAAAATATATTTATCACAATACAACATATGTTAGGTACATAGTCAAATGAAAATAGAATTTCTTCAAAACGCTTTAAAACACATTACTGTTACATATATATACAGTTTTTTGTGTGCGGGTGGTATTCCATTAGATAATATGTATGCAAATTGAAAAATTGATCCAAAATATGTAAGTACCTACATAGCATTTTCGTGTAATGATTATTTGTAAATTTGATAATACGTTGTACATAAAAATATGAATTACCTTAATTATTTTCTCATTATTTATCTAATTAACAACGTCGATTGTTTTGATCACTATCTCCGAGTTACATGTTGTATATTGTATGCAGCTTTGTATAATGTTATAAATGGCAAAACGCATTTTTATAAATTGGAGAATTCCATATTACATCATTACATACACCTATGTACACTTTGGCTTTCGTAAGAAAAATAAAATTTACTCATACATGATTATAAAAAATTTAACAATTTCCAAGTAGCTATTACATTCCATTGTAAGCTGGCCCACCTCCACCTTCGGGTACAACCCAGTTGATATTTTGACTTGGGTCTTTAATATCACACGTTTTACAATGGATGCAATTTTGTGCGTTGATTTGCAGTCTTTCTCCCTCTCCAGATTCTAATGGTACAAACTCATACACACCTGAAATTGAGAAATTTGTAGAGTACATAAAAAAACCTTCTCCAGCTCAAACAATGAAACAATTTCATGGCACAATTTCATACAGCATAAAACGCCAATTAAATATTCATTGTAAAAATTATTTTTATCTTATATAGTTTTTAAGATATGCAGGAAAATAGGAAAGCATACATTAACATTTAAGGGATGTTTTCACCCGAAGGAACCATAAAGTGAAAGCCGATCTTGCTAGCTTCTTTCGTCTGAACGTGTCACTATACGTAACTTCAATATTTGCACTTACTTAATTTGGTTTCAAGCGTCTGCCAAATCTGTTTCTCCCTTTTACACATTCGTGAAATTGAAACACAAATATATGCGCTACCCGTAAGAACCGATAAATGAGTCAATGGCAACAATGAAGTATTTAAAAAAGAGAGGGAATTATTTTGATTCTGCTCATGCTGTTTTTTTTTTCATTAAATGTGTTTAATCTAAAGTAGCCTCCATTTACTTCGATATACAAGAATGCAAACCATTCAGAAAAAATTTGAAAGGAAAGTGAAAATTGAAGAAAATGGAGTTAGGATGCATCAGAAAAGTTTTTTTTAGTTATCGTGCGAGCAAAATTGAATTCTACATCAGAAATTATAAATGATCCCTAGCGTATATTTAATTATAAAAAAATTATATAATTGTAAATATAATATAATGTTTTTTAAACATACATATGTATATAAAATATATTAAGTTTTATTATTATTATTAGTAGTAATAGTATTAAGGCGTTTATAGTATATCCATTGTCAGTCACATAGTATGTTCTTTATCATTATGTCGCAGTTTTTTATAAAGTGATTACAAAAAACTGGGTGCAGATTATTGCAGATATAGTGTTTTTCAAATATTCTATATTTGTATATTTGAATACACCCTTTCAAACGTAAACGCCCAGAGTTTCGTTTCGGAGGTCAACTTATGCCCTCCGCCAGACAGTCAATAACCTATTCCCCACCACTTTCCAGGCATTCGAGTCATCCTGTAGGAAAACAACTCCGTATCGAACTCCTCCCTGTCTCCCCGACAACGATCCTCGGAGAAAGAAAGAAACCGCTCCGCGAGGGAAATAGAAAGAATGATGTAGTGAATATCAAGGGTGGTGGGAGAAGATATTAAACATGGAAGACGTATTATCTCTGCTTGCTAGCTAACAAATGCCAGTTCATATCAATTATTGCCTTTTAAGCACGACACCAAATGACTGTTAATACAATATTGTACCCTGATATTATTTGCCTCTAGCTTGTCTATCCCCTAATATACAGTTAATTAAAAACAAAATCTCCTTTCATTATGTAACAAATCTTTAACTAAATACAATGGTCGACTATGTTGGATATGTTCCAATTTTTTACCAATAGTGAATTATTTAATCATTATTATATACAAATATATTTATAGTAAAGGGGCATATCTACAAGAAATAATGAATATATCAATGTTCAATAAAATATTCCTCACGCTTAATTTTATGCGACTTACTTTACTGTACAGGTGTTCACTAGGCCCTTATTTTTCAACATCCGATTTCTTTTGCCCTCACCCCCTAGTATGGTTCCATTTCATAAGAAAACAATCCCTGAAAAAGTTTATTGCAATCGGGCAACAGATCGGGTGCCGATCAGGCCTTAAAGTTTAGAATGCATCGATGGTTTCGATTTAAAGAATTTCTCAAAAAATGGTAAGCCCTATTGTTGCATATAAGCGATCCATGGCCGATACGCGTAACGCCATCTGTGTGTCGCGTAACGCGCCACTGTCTCGTTCTACTTCATAACTTGTTCTGTACGAGTCCGTGCTTTAACCGAGGAGAACAAAGCGTATTATTATTGTCGTTATAACCGTAATTACCTAATCATTTACTTACAATTAGTATTATATATTCAGCGCCTTCCGTTATAACCCACAGTTCACTTGTTAATGCCTATCGAATTTTTCTTCAAATAATATTAAAAGAGCATTCCATTTTCTACAGGTACTTTATATACATATAATTTTCCTGTGTTTCCAACAATTTTTTCAGATAACAGCGTTTGAATATATGTAAAGAGGTCCGCACTACGCATGTATAGACAATAACCTGCACCATGCAGTGCGTCGCGTATAGGAAGGACATTCGAGACAAAACTCGTAACTTCTGAACTAATCAATTTCGACCTATATGCCCTAATACTCAGGGTCATGCCCCTGACAACATGTGTCAAGGTAAAGGTCATCGGACATGCCACCCCTATACTGCATAATTACCAAATCCTATTAATCCATATAAAGTACTAAATGTAACTTCGATGTTACTGTGAAACAACTATTTTCTCAACATCCCTTATGCTCAGAGCCGGATTTACCTATAGGGGGCCCTAGGCTGAATATTTGGTGGGCCCTCGATTAAGTGTAAAAAATAAAATGACGCTGATTTGATTTTTTTTATCATAATACTAGTATTACCTAAATAAGAATATAATTTCAAAATTAACATTGAATATCAAAACTGAACATAACATTAACGTAAATAAAAATTAAAGATACAAGTTAATATAGATGATATAAAAAAAATGCTAATTTTTCGAAGAAAATATTTAGAATGAGGCCCGCCCTCCCTAAACGGGGCCCTAGGCTTCACCCTTGTTAGCCCAAGGGTAAATCCAGCACTGCTTATACTACATATTGTCCACATAACGTAGATGATATTTTATCAACAACTTTTCTTGCTATATTATTCAAATGGCTAAAAAATTGCGCGGTCGTTATAGTGAACACTCTGTATAATACTATCTTGATGCTACAGTAATACTTCGAAGTGTGAAGTCGATGAAGTACTTTCATATATTAACAAAATGACAAAAAATTCATTGCCATTTCCTTCCGAAGTGGTTTCATCAAGTAGAATATAGATACTTGGGAATAAAGCAACGAGTAATATCAGACAATCAATGTCTGCAGTGCTAGAGACGAATAGGGAGGCCACATTGTGTGGCGAGGTTGTTGGCCGCAGCTACGTGCACCTCGAATTCG
This sequence comes from Andrena flavipes, assembly GCA_963971345.1. Taxonomy (NCBI): domain Eukaryota; kingdom Metazoa; phylum Arthropoda; class Insecta; order Hymenoptera; family Andrenidae; genus Andrena; species Andrena flavipes. The sequence continues at coordinate 13,522,925 of OZ020480.1, forward strand.
GGAGTTGCGCTTGGTCGAGGGTAGTCTAGCCATGGGGGGTGTCCGGATGGCTCAAGTTCAAGGACGCATTGGTCGATAAACCCGGACGAGATTCAGGGAGGGAGAAGAAAAGGAGCGAAAGATAGCGGGTAGAAAGTGAGAGAAAGAGAAAAAGTAGACGGGTAGGCGCAGCCCTATGGAAACTTACAGCAGCCATTTCAATTTACAAAACGTAGAAATTGTAGGATAGTTGTAGGAGTGAAGAGAAAGATATTATAAACTTAAGTCCGCTTAACGAGCCGAGTCACCAGTTATAAACAAAATATGCACGCGGGAGAGCTATTGGCTATTTGCTATTGTCGTCCACGGTATGATTCGTAAGGTTCCGTAATAATAAAAATTTGTTCACTAAAATATATATTTGTAAAATAAAAAACATTATTAATATTTTATATTCGTGGGAAGTATTTCAGAATTTTATGTCTTATGTGTGAATATACGAATATTGTTCAATGTTCTCACAACTGCATTATACAAATTTATAAGATTTACTTTTATCCGTTAAATTATCACAATTATTAAGAAAATATAACAGAACCATGTAAGATTGTATGAAAATATTTCCCGCGGTTTGTCAAAAAAAAAAGTTCTTCAGCTTTTAACAGAGAAGAAAAACAAACTTCCAATACAATTTTTTTTTTAAATTATTCCTTTGGCAATCAACGGCCGAAATTTCAATTTTTATAAAATCACTCACTTTTGCATGCCATGCCCGTATTTGTTTTAATAGTTCAAAAAAAAAAACTACAGAATTTAAAGCATACAGTTCTATTTTTAAAAAAGCAATAAATAAATATCACTCTTCTTGAGACAAAAAAATAATTTCGAAATTTATTAATTTCGTTGATAATTAAAAAACTCTAGCTTGTACTTCTATTCTGACAAAGATCAGAAGTAACTCAAAAAACGTAGCGATCGCTGCAGTAACCATCCTATATGTACATGCAGACATAAACTGTACCCGAAATATCAACATCCGCAATGCAGTGACGGAGGCGACTTGTTCCTCAAGCCATAATTACGCTACATAAACGCTATTTATGCGCCGTCGACATAAAACATCCTCGACTAAATTCATTTGAACTCTTCTTAATCTTAATGACTTTTTGAAGTGCCCCGTGAAGTGCACATTTACTTTAGTTTCGCCTGCATACAAATTATAAACACGCATGCATTGCTTATATGCGACAAAATAATATTTGTCGCGAATTCATTTCTCACTTGTTTAATAAAGAAATATACGAAACTCAAAATTACCATTCTTTAAGTATCTTGAAAACTAAATGAAAAAGTAATTCATCGATTAACACTCTAACACTATATTTTAAAAGAAAATGTAGCAACATTTCATAGAAAATATATAAAAAATTGAAATATTTACAGAACATTAAAAAAATATATATTACATTACTGCAATATCAATTAATTAATTTACACGATATATTTACCACAAATAAAGAAAAAATAATTGAACAGTGTTCGTCAATTTATATTCCATTGCGAAACATTTAAGTAGAGAACGGTCATGAATATTCCAACAAATGAAAATATAGTAATAGATGACATCAATCGCATCACTTATACAAATTACGTAAAATTCGTAACAAAAACATTTTTCCAATTAAAGAGTGGTCTTAGAAAGGGATAAGGGAGACATAACAAAATAACAAATCTGTTATAAAAAAAAACATTACTCACCGGCAGGACAGAATCGACTTTCTGGGCCAGCAAATTCTGCTAAATTTCTTTTTACCGGAACCGTGTCATCGGCCAATGTAAGATGAGCAGGCTGGTCGGCTTCATGATTCGTACCAGTAAGCGCCACCGAAGATAGTAAATCGAAAGATATTTCATTATCTGGTTTTGGATATTCAATTGGTGTACATTCAGACGCCGGTTTCAACTTCTTGCAATCTGGACCTAAACAAACATTGTGATTCGTAATAATTCGTAACCTTTCAGTTCGCCATTTAATTCTTTCATAAATAACATTAACTTTACCATTGTGAGAAAAAGTCCATGGTTCCCTTCCACCAATTAAAAGTGTAAATGCAGAATACGATAAACCTCCATAAATACCAAGAGTTGTATGGAAACTTGGTCTCACATTTCTAACAGCTCGTAATTCCTTATAAATCCAACTATTTTCTATCTTGTTTGTGTAAGTTGTTGGTTCTAAGCCTTTTGTAGGTGAAGGACTGCTTTCTGCATCTATTATAGCCTCTACGGCACTTTCTGCTGCGAGCATTCCGCTTTTCATAGCATTGTGGGTTCCTTTAATTTTGGGCACATTTAGGAATCCTGCTGTGCAACCAACGAGACAACCGCCAGGGAACTGAAGTTTTGGAATACATTGGATTCCTCCTTCTACTAAAGCTCTGGCCCCATATGCAACTCTAAAATAAATAATTAAAATATTATAAAAGCCAAAAGAATGAAAAAAGTCCTTATTCGCGTCTATAAATTTACCTTTTCCCTCCTTCCAGTACGGATCTAATACTCGTATGGTGTTTAAATCTTTGAAATTCTTTAAATGGATTTAAGTAAGGATTAGAGTAATCTAGTCCAATAACGAAACCTACAGCTATAAGAGGTGTATCTTCGTTAAGGTGATATAAAAAGGAACCACCATAAGTATCTCTCTTTAATGGCCAACCAACTGTATGTTCGACTGTACCTGGCCTATGATTCTTCGGATCAATCTCCCAGATCTAATAAGAATCATATCTATCTTGTATTCTTCAAATGTACATTAAAAACATATGAAAACCGGTAACTTGTGTTAACTACCTCTTTTAATCCAATACCATAAGATTGAGGCTCACAATTCTCCCTGAGATTTAATTTCTTTGAAACCTGCTTCGTAAGATGTCCGTGACAACCTTCTGCGAATATCGTACATTTCGCATGCAATTCCATTCCACGTTCGAAGGTATCCTTCGGCGAACCATCTTTAGCAATACCAACATCATTCGTGGCTATTCCTTTAACAGATCCATCCTCGTGATAAAGCACTTCCGCCGCAGCATATCCAGGATATAACTCTACTCCAGCCGTTTCCGCTTGTTGTCCAAGCCAGGATACAACATGACCCAATCTACGCAAAATAGTAATTAGAAAAAGAATATCCAAAGATTGTGTTATTCGATTAACTTTACTAATCGCCGTAACAAATTATTACCTGACAATGTAATTTCCATGATTGTTCAGTGGCATTCCTTTCATAATTGGTATTGATATTCTGCCGTTTTTAGTGAGAAATGCAAATTTGTCCTGTGTGACAGGAGTATTCAATGGCGCACCCAATTCCTTCCAATTTGGAAATAGTTCATTTAAAGCGATTGGGTCTAAACATGCTCCGCTAAGAATATGACCCCCAATAGTCGAAGCTTTCTCAACAACGGTAACTCTAAGTTCTTTTCCATGTTTCTCTGCTAACTTTTTTGCTTGAATTGCAGCAGATAGTCCAGCTGGCCCGCCACCAACGATTAATATGTCAGTTTCATCTACGTATCTCTCCATGTTTATATCTGTGGAACATATTTAATGCTTGATGAGTGGAAAAACAATTAGCATGCCTTACTTCAGTTTATGGAAATACTTATATAAATTGTTAAGAGCGATGAATTTATACCTTTCCATCGTAAATCTGTCTCCCTGGGCACAACTGTATAATGAGTGGTGATTTTTGGAAACTTTTCTTGCGAATAAGCTCTTTGGAACATCCATTTCCACCTCTGTACTGCCGATAGAATAAATGTGATTAAAATAGAATATTAACATTCAATTTATAGTTTTCTAATATTCTTTATTAAATATACGATTTTGTATTTATTAAAAGTTTTAAGAATAGGAAGTAATTGATGACAGATACGAATGAAAATATAAATTTTAAAATCTATTGTACTTGCGCATTAATCTCTTGTCACGTGTAATTTGGCAAGTACATGCTAAGTATATCGATATCAACGAATAAACAAAGAACACTAACCTAACACTAGGATCCTAACAAAACTCGTCTGACTGCAACAGAACGTTTCAGCTTGTCTTCATTAATATAGATAAAAAGAATTAGGTGTTTTGCTTTCAAAATTATGTCATAGCTACGTGTGTACGTATATATTAATATCCATATCAAAAGTACAAAGTTCAACAGTGTCACGTATGTCATACGAAATGCAGCGTAAAATAACTAATCCATCTTAAATTGTATGTATAAAATGTATAAATTATATTATGATTGTCAAAATACTTCGCGAGACGAATTCATTTACTCAATAATGAATATTTTGGGCAACATTCATAGAATTAAATAAGGAAGACTGAATATGGACTTTCTAAAATGACAGTCTGCACTTATTGTATTTAGTTATATATTTCACAAATTCTAATTGCAAGGCAGAACATTATGTAGCTGCAATCTACAAAAGACATGCGCCCTCCCCTTCATTCACTGCATGAATGACCTAACAATTAAATATGTCAACCAATTTATTAACACATAAAGAACTTTCAAAATGATTTATTTGTTACAGTTTGATATTTCATATCATATGAAAACGTAATTAGTATTATCAACGAACTTACGGCTATTGGATGGATTAAATATTGCACGAGCCATAATTGTTCATCAACAATGAACGGATTGTAATCCCGATAGTAATACCGGTCAACTTATGATACGTGAATCACGGCCAGCTGTTGCTGCAAGTGTATTCTGAAATCAGTCTATAAAACCACAATCATTGCTCTCTCCTTTTCCATTTCATGTGTTTGGATCATGGACATAGGAATTAGGGACGGAGGAAAATTGCGACTTTAGGCGAGGGGAGTGATACGTATTTCAGGGAGGGATAGGGGGAGTATCAACACTGCTTTAATTTGATTGGTTGCATTCTACGCATGATCCGTACCGCTAATTATGAAAGAGTGTTTGCTACAGATTAGTACATAGGCCGGTATTCATAGTCGCTATTTATTCTTAAGATCGTCTTAAACATGCAACATCCTCTACTAACCTAGTAGACTAGTAAAGGATGCCGAAGACGATCTTAGTCTTAAGGTTAAGGTTAAGGATTATATTTTCTCTTAGCGTACAACTATACTAAAAGAAGGCATTTCAAGACAATATCTTATTTAGCCCAACGTGATCTTAGTCTTAAGCAACAACTATGAATACCGCCCATAGTGCTTACAAGGGAACACCGCGAACACGGACTCACCAATTGGAACGCAACTTTGTGGGTTTTTAGACCTTTGTTTGAAACATTTTTTCTGTCTGTTGTACTTTGAGAGTTATATGCGAAAAAGTGAAAGTACCAATTTGACTTTGAGATCAGCTTCCACCCCCTTAAAGGGCGATAGGGCCCAAATGAAACACGTTGTTCTTGTTTTGAGTCACTCTAAAACCCACAAAGTTGCGTTCCAATCGGTGAGTCCAGGTTCGCAGTGTTCCCTTGTCAGTGGCGCTGTAGTCCGCGCCATAGAACATTCGATATCTTGCACTGCCTCTGTGCTCGTGCCAGAAAATGACTTGGATTGGTTGATTCTTATTGGGAAACCAAGAATTTCGATACGCCAACTAGTGACAGAAAATTGAACTATTGAGAGTAGGTCGAAATCCATATGATTATCAGTGTTTCAATAGACAAGTTATGAAAAATGAGTGTTTTTAAATTTTTTTCAACACTAATTTCTTACTTATTCGATTAATAAATACTTATTCGGAATGTTTGGTGGGACCCGGGCCTACTTTCAATAGTTTGCCAACTCACCACCACAGCGCTTTAACCTAAGCCACGCCTCCACTAAGTTTCCCAATAGAAACAAAGAAGCTCTCCAGAAAATGACTTTTATTGGTTGATTCTTATAGAGCTTCTTCGTTTCTATAAGAATCAACCAATACAAGTCATTTTCTAGCACGAATACAGAGTCAGTGCAAGACACCGAATTCGCTAATATTTTATTCGACAGTCTACTCGGAAATAAACCACATATTTCAGTTTAAAATATCGAATAATTTTTATTCTATATAGAAGGCAATTATTATTACCCAAAACTTTCAGTAAGAACGAAGTCGAACATATATTTGACAAAGTACACAGTTGCCGATAAGTAGATATGTTTAAATAAAAATGAACGAAAATGTTGGTTTCTTGATTTTACAATATTTTCAAACTCAGTACATAAGTACACGCGATCCCAAATCATTCATACATTTAATTGATGAAACCGTGTAGTATTTACGCAAACGTTAAAGCAAATAAAAATTGATGAATTAATTACTTCCTGGAATATACAGGCTTGTAGCTTATCGTTAAATAAGATTACTAATCATTTTAACAGAGTAATTTTATTGTAACGAAGAAGTATTCCTAAACTTATCCTGTCTTAACCAGATTTCAACGAGCATTAAAGTGTCCTATTCAGAATAAATAGTTGGCATGCTCTTATGTCATAGCCACATCAACCACATCAACGTCCATTTTCAAGCGCAAAACCAGCGCAAACGCTCACGGCTCATAACGGATTTCGGTGTTAGAACGTTAATGACGGCGGTGTGAACAGTTAAAGAGAAATTGTAAATATGATATTGTGAACGGCACATGAACACGATACATGAATATATGATACCAGGTGCGACGGTAATGGCCACTGTAATATTGTTAAAAGAAACTGTCTCCTGTGATATCAATAGAAATGTAGTTCGCGTTATTCCATGAACGTTTTGTGGTCTAATTGTACATACAGATTTTCCGATTAACTAACATTAATAACAAGCTAATTTGTTCCATGACTTCTCTACCGAATAATACGTGAGTAAAGGCTTAATCTTTATATTTATCTAAGAGAGATCTGAGCAATAGGTACGAATTAGTACATACATAATTAACGATCCGAAGTTATTCTATCTTTACGTAAATACGAATGGGATTGAAGTGATTTCGTGTTGAAAGCAGCTTTCAGTCTTCGGTAATTGTTTACGTTAACAGGTGACTTTTATGAATCATAATTGTTTCAGCTTAGCAGAAAATGACTGTATTAGAAACAGAAGAAGACGCGGATAAACGTTCAGTTCCTCCGAGAAAGAAATTTTGCTTATCCCTTTCTGGAAGAGAAAGCACAATTTCTAGCAGCATCTCCAAGCTTCCACAGACATTGGCTAGGGAGACCCTTTCGAACAGAGACCCTTTTAAATATAGTACGTAAACAGCATTATTTTATAAATTTTCATGCCTGTATCACTTAATCTAAGATTGGCGGATTAGTTGCGAATTACATGGGAACGTTTATTTCTTAAAGGTACAAGCAAAATGTTGAATGGCTATCGCAATCAGCTAAGCAATCATCAAGATGGAAGTTACGATATGCCGAACAGTGGCGCCGAAGGATTGAGGATAGCTACGTTATGTAATTTAGGAAACACATGTTTTCTGAACAGTGTGATATACACTTTACGATTCGCACCGTCTTTCCTACATAATTTGCATCATTTAGCAACCGATTTGTCCAACTTGAACGACAAACAACTCCAAACTAAAGTGAGTTTCTTTGTACACCGCAATGATAACGAGTTTGCGCGAACTGTATATCGAAATATATGTTTTTTCCGATAGATAAAATCGTCGTCTTTGGGTAGAATCGGTGGATCTCTTACGTCAAGCAGCAGCCGTAGCTGCAGTAGTAAAGATTTGTTAGTCTTGGCTGGACCAACCGGAGATAACAACAAGCACAGGATACAAATAGCTACTGAAAAGTTACACGAATTGTTCATGGCGTTACGTGCATCCGAAGGGAGAGAAAACAGCGAACCGTATCAGCCGGATGCATTTTTACAAGCTCTTAGGTACGTAAAACTCTGAAAATACTAATCTGACGCGTATCTATTATAATTTTCCTTTTCAGAGAGGTGAATCCTATTTTCGAAGGAAACCAGCAACAAGACGCTCACGAACTTCTAGTATGTTTACTCGATAACATTAGGGAAACATTTCAGTTGTTGGTTCGACATAGGGAAAGTCAGTTCGGCCAGAATAATGGACTATCGGACTACTCTGCTGTGCATTTAGCCGACATGCAGTCGGAAAGTAGTAATTCCAATAAGAGAAGTATTCGAAAGTCTAGGAAAAAGACGAAAATAACGACGAGAGGTAGTTCGTCGCGTCTTCTGCAGTCGAACTTAAATGGCGTATTGGTATCTTCTAAACCGTACGAGAATGGCCACGCTGAATTCGCGGAAAGTAATGGAGACATAGGTAGTCATAGACCAGAGAGCAAAAAGTGCTTCATTTCTGAGGATTTTGAGGGAGTTAGTCTGTTGCGAACAACATGTCTCGAATGCGAGCACGTTACGGAAAGAAAAGAAACATTTTGCGATATATGTGTGCCTATCGATATCGATCGATCGAATGAAACAGGTAGATAACACAGAATGATCATTACATTAAATGAGGTTGCAGTGATTGGATAGTCTGTATCTTTATTTCTAGACGAAGAAGTAAGACCAATGGATAGTAGCGAGGTGTACAGGCGTGCAGTAGTTACCAGTGAACTTCTTTGGGGCAGAGATAAATATTGGTGTGCTCGTTGCCTTCGATATAACGAAGCTCAAAGAGCTGTATGTTTTCCATCCTTACCACGACTCCTTATACTGCAGCTGAAAAGATTTTCCACCGCGGCAGGGTAAGATCACATATCCTTTTGACTCTGTCTTATTGAATCGCAGATAAGAAGAAAAGGTGTCCGCGAGTAAAAATGTATATCACATTATCTCAGGTCAATGGAGAAAATAAATAACCACATGCCAACACCATTAATCCTGCAATGCTTTTGCGAGGAGTGCAACAACGATCAGGCGCATGGACCAGCAGGTGGCAGATCGGAATCACGACACGTGTACAAATTGTATTCCGTAATTATGCACCAGGGTGCAACTATGACTGCTGGTCATTACGTTGCCTACACTCGTTTACCCGACGAGTCCGCGTTTGCAGAGTGCTTTCAGTGCGACCGGGATAGCAAGCGAAATAGTTCTGCTCAGAGTAGCAGCAGCGCAAACGCGAATTCATCTTCGTCGGACAAAACGTTGGGTATATTCAAATACTTCAAAAGTAAACCGAGCAGCAACGAAACCAAGGATCAATTAGTAAGGCTCGGTTGTCGCAGTATGGATTGCTGTGGCGTCCGGCGTCACAAACATCCTAGTACTTGGTTGGAATGTGATGACGAAGCAATACATGTAATTCCCTTACGAGAACTGGAAGACAAATTAGCGCCGAACCCGCGAAACTCCGCCACCCCTTATCTCCTATTCTATGTGAGGTCCGTGCCGTAAACATCCCTCTCCTGACGGACACGTATTAAACATCAAAACTAAAGAATACATCGGGCCTCGTTATCCCCTGCTAATGAGGACGCTGTGATGTCACACACATTCCAAATGTTTACTATTTACGTAATGTATCGGGCTTAGACGAGCGTGTATAATTTCGTAGAAGGTAAATTACGTATTAAAGTCACGTTAAAGGATAGAGTTTGGTAGTTAAGTACTCGAATAAGTCCTTCAGCCTAAACGATGATGCTACTCAAGTCTTGCTATCAGTACCACAAAGTGTCAATTTGTATTTAGACGGTTAATGTTAGTTAGGACATGGAGCGTTTTATTTTTAAGTTATCCCTGTAAAAATAAAAGTGTGTACTCTGGATATAATTTCCTCATTCTTTTAAGCTTCTAGATATTTTCGAATTCAACTAGAAGCGTAAGAATACGATGTTTGTAATAGTTACGTACGTTTATGTCGTAAAGTTCATGATTATATATTTTCATTATTCGCACTCCTTCAGGTACTATTTGCAGTATGTATTATTTTATATTTACTATTAATTTATAACCAATGATACATTGTTTTTATATGTTTTTAACAATATTAAATCACAGATATTTTTATTTACTCGCACTCTCATGTCTTTATTTCTTAAGTAGCGATAGAAGGGTGAGATTTTTTATAAAATTTTGTCCTCTGAGATTGTCTGCAGAGATGATGCTCAAGAGGATAGAAATTGAACGAAAACTTAATGTTTCTTTGTGGAAATCGTTTAAGTTGGCAACGTGAATTCAACGAAAGATGTTTAATTAAATTAACTGTACCTAATTACAAATAATTAAAGCACTGTTAAACATGCGAGAATCAATCATTATTAAATGTAGTGTAGAATAAATATTTATACGTCCAGAAAATTGGATTCCAAGGTTTTGAATCGTAAAAACTGCTACGAAATGATACCAAAGTGGAACAGAACGAGAAACGGTGAATTCTTAATTATTCTGGAAAGCCTACCTTCGCGTTAAAATATTTGTAAGATGTTGGGATGTCAGTTTAATCATACGTGGCTATATCCATATATCGATTGTTTCGATAGGGGTCAGTAGTGGATAGTCGCGGCTCACCTGCCAGCCTGACACATTGTATTTTCTTCTACTTTTCTACTCGCGTCATATACGAATCTCGTTTCCCCTAAAAAGCAATTGTGCTTTATTTGGATATGATCGCACTACTATTTCTATAAAAAACGGTAAGTTGATTAAGGACGAAAGGCAAAAAAATATTAAAATCCTCGGGGTGTTGAGGGGAAAAATGTTTGCGCGCTACAAACACGGGAGTTTGAATGAGAGTAGAATTATATTCTTGATATTTGTCGTTACACAGGTCAGTAGAAATTCCAAGTTGCGAATTAATTGAATGAAATTTATTTTATTGGTAATTCCGAGAGGAAGGTAACTACGCTATTGCGCATTTCAGAAATATCAATAAACAATTATCGCTTCAGCTATGTTTCAAAGATTAAGTGTCGCGTCATTTTTTTTCTGTATTTTGAATTTCGGTTCGTAATTTTCGCGAGCGTTAAAGCACAATTCTAAAGATAGAGGAAAAATCAATTATAATCGGTAGCATACTTTTTCCTATTTGCAATAGTGTACATAGTCTATGAATTTTCCTAACTTATATATTTCTCCATTATACGATAGTCTTTCCTCGAATTAATTCGTTTCTTTTATTTACATAACTTCCGAGTAAACCACGTACCTCCGATTTATTCAGCAGTATCAATTTAACGTCAATTTGTGTAATAATATGGTGAGTGAGATATGAATATTTTATTAAACCTGCATATATTGATGTAAAACACTATATGTATCCGAACACCGTACACGATGCAATTTTTTTTTTTTAAAGAAATTCGAATCAACGTTCAATTGCTCAGTAAATTATCACGAATCTGAAAGAAAGACATTTTTTAGGAGAGTCACGAGTGCTCGGAATATTTGCAAATCATAATGCACATTTGTCACTGTAACGCAGTTGGCGTAATCAATATACTCACGGTGTATCGTTGACGAGTAAATGGATGTCGCAATATTATTGACGTTTATTACACGCACTGTACACTATTACATTCGATAGTACATGTTTCTCCAACAAATTACTAATTATTAATTCACTGTTCACACGTTTCTACTTCACTTATGTCTACATTATATATTTTCAACATTGCTCAAGATAGTTATATAAATGTAATACAATATTTAGGTATGCATTTACTGTATAAATTAGTACAATAAAAATATTGATTATATAGATGCTTACATACATATATGAAAGATATAAGTTCTGAGAGGATTATATTAGAAATGTAATTTACATGTTGATCGTCTATTGTTGTATCTATCAGTAATTATAAATATATTTATAAAAACCGTTATCAAGTATGTTGATTCATTTTAGATAAAAGAAAAAGATATTGGAAAGATTAACAGATTTTGAGTAAGGTTTGGTATTGTCTGGACAAAAAAAGTTACCTGAATGAATGATGATTTATTTTTATCTTTTAATCAAACGGTTTGAGAAAGCAGGATTATAATAATTAACGAACATAAGGGTTTTTATGATTTGTGTATGATTCTTGTATTAGTCTTGCCATGTATAAAAATGACCAAAATAATTCTCCCTATCCTAATGAATAGAGAAAATTAGAGAAAATTAGAGAACTTAATTTTGTTCTAAAATATAGAGGAACCTAAAAAAAATATTGTATTCATATAATTCCAAGTTCATTTTGTTAAAATGGAATTGAGTGTTATCCTTTACAGAAGGTGGTATTAAGCTAATCAATTATGCTTATGGTGTTATTCAAATTTGGATGTTGCCTTATTTATTCGATGATTACAGATTCTATCGCGAGTAATAAATTATCGATATGAAGCATCAACAGATTTCGGTGGACTTTCTAAGTATGGTGTTCACTGCCTGTTCGTATTTGGTTCTTGCTGGAGCTGTTTGGATATTCTTACGACTCATCCAGGCGTGTGTCTGGCTGCCACGGCATTTCAAAAAGCAAAATGACGTCCAGCGTATGCTGCAAGACAAGGTGCTTAGATTTTATGTTAGGAATTAAGAATTTTGAAATCAGGGGAATCTTTCTCATCTGCCGAGAATAAATCATTCAGATCTATCAGAATTCTCGTGTATTATATAAAAGAAGTCGAATTTTTTTTACAAGAGCAGCATATGAGACGTCACAAACCTAAATAAAAAAATTAAGCAAAGAATGTAATATTTTATCCAGCACCTATACTTTTTAATCTCGCAATACCCAAATAAGATTTGCAAAAGCAAAGAAAAAAATTCATTTCTCCACAGGTCGAGAATTATGAGAAGTACATATTGGAGTGCGAGAAAAGGGAAAAATCAGAACAGGCTACGCAGGGCGAAGATATCAAGATAGATTCTGCGCAAGCAGCGAAGTGGAAGGAACGACGAGAATGCCTAGAGATGTTGAAGAGGGAATTAAGTAAAGTTCGCGACTCTGGTGACGATTCATACGACTGGGACTACCTTTTGAAAGAGGAAGAGGAGACACAGAACGAGGGTGCGAATATTACGGAAATTCAAGATAATAAAATGTCTAAGGACGAGCCTAAGGATAAACTGCGCAAAGACGCAAACACGACTAAGCAAGCAGTTGGTCCACAGCACAAGAAAGAAATATAGTTGCACTTTGTGCTGACTACTTAATGGCATCCACGCTGACAAATTGATATTCATCTTGAAATTCAAGAATAGACGGAATGTTCATATAATTAAATATCGAGTGCGTGCTGATGTTGTTGGTATGCTAAACAAAAGTTGAAAAAGTACTGACTACCAATGACTCTATTACAGTTGGCAGGTCTAGTCACGTTTGTTTTTTAATCGCTATTACTTTGTCTTTATAAACAAGTCTGATCGATATCTTTCATGTGCACAGTCACTCTATGTGTGAGGCACATTAATGTAATGATTGCATAATGCTGATTGTTGGAATACTTTTTTAATTATAGTCTTTATAATCTATATCAGTGTTAGTGAAACTTTTTCTCGCCACCGCCCCCTTAGCTCTGTCAAATTAATTTAAAATTTCCTACGGTACGAGGTCCTACGTTGCGTGCCGAACCATAAAAATCGATCCTTGTGATGGTGTTGTGTAGCGCGCATTGCATATGTTTAACCGTGCCTTTACAAGTAAATATATACATATATGTGTTCAGCGATGTTGTTTTGCGGATGTTTAACGCTAAACGAATGAAGTCAACATATTCTTGTAAACTGTATTTTGGTCACGTATTTTGGTATAATTTTTTTATTAGAAAATAATCAATATTCATTCAAAATACAATGCTACATGAATACTGCAATTTAACAAAATTATGATAATTTTCAATTTAAAATTTTCGACCGTAAGAATTAAATAAGATGGTATCGGCGCACTGATTCGGTCAAATCAGTGCGCCGATACCATCTTATTTAACAAAATTATGATATGTTTATTATATTATGATATATGTATATCGAGCGTGGGGCTGTACTATTGACGTCAGAAATAATGTTAAATATTGAGCAAAAGAACTTTTGGACTGATTATCGTTATACATATTTAACGCGGTCATTGTTGTTATGCAACTAATGCACAGTATTTGTTATGTACAAACGAATGTTTCCTTATTCTTTAGGCGTGTCGTATATCTATATTTGTACTGTTTGAATTACAAATTTATTAAATACAAAATACGATTATTCTTACTTACACGCTAACCCCGAAACTTCTTATTTAGGTATTCACAGGAGAATAAATGTTTTTGTTTAACTAGAACTTTTTTCTACATTCAAGAAAAGAAGAGTTTTTTATTTATACAAAAATGTATGGAATAAGAGATAATAGTCATAAAGTTATAGTTATTTCATAATTAACTAGCAAAATACCCCCCCGCTTCGCCTTGGGCCCAAGAGATATTAAGGAATCCGTGAAAACACATTTTACTCCATTTTACCCCCTTAGGGGTTGATTAGGGCAAAATCATGAAATTGATTTTTAGGCATTTATGGGGGTAACCTTTCGAAGTAAAAACCAAGTTGATATCTAATCGGGCCTAAGAGATATTACGGAATCTGTGGAAACACATTTTACTCCTAATCACCCCCTTAGGGGGTGCTGAATCTGGTTGTTAGGCATTTGAGTGGGTAATCTTTGTAAGTAAAAACCAAGTTGATATCTAATCAGGTCTAAGAAATAATAAGGAGCCCGAGAAAACATATTTCGCCTCATTTTACCCCCTTCGGGTTGGAATTTCAAAAAACCCCTTCTTATCGGGCACCTACGTCACAAATGAAATATAACCTTAGAATTTCACGTTTCTGGGGTCAGCGGTTTGGACTGGACGGTGATGAATCAGTGACACAACGATTATAATATAAGTATGAATTGAAAATTTTAAGTTTCATTCGACCCTTGATTTTAGCATTTTACATATACAATTATATTTTTTGGAGAGGCATAAATTGTCAATATTTATCTTTTAAACTACTCTATCCAGTTTATGCAAAATTTTTTTCAAATAGAATACTTTATATATTAGTCTTTCGTTATATAAAAAAAGTCACTTGCATAAAAAACACTTGCAAATTCACAAATATGAACAAAATCTTAGAACTGAAATTAGAACGGAAATTGATCGAAGGAGATCAATTTACAGAGAATTACTTGCCTCTTTCGTTTCGAATTAATCAGTATGTATTTGCAGGTGGATGTTATCAAGGAAGAAAAGTTTAACTGAAACATATCGATTAAGGGCCACGGATATTTTTGGAAGACAGGCGTGAACGAATGTAACACTGCATGTAGATGTTCCAATTACGGCGTCTTAGGGAGCAGGTGCGAGGTACCTGCTGTGGGATGCCTATCGGTACACCTTTCACGGCCTGAAAGTCAAGGCTACGCTCGAAGGGCAAACTTAAAAAGGAGCTAGATTTGCTGGCGCACACCCAACTGGAGCAACGATTATTTTCTTTGCCTGCGAGGCAGTGGAGGTCGCTGCGCCATTCTAAATATGTATTGTGTCTACGAGATACACATACGAGCACCATCTCACCTCGCCATGTGAACAGTCATTTTTCATCCGTCGTCAACCACAATTACCTTTTTTTTCAATGTCACTTTTTTCCTCGGCGATCCCTAGACCGCGGGGGAAATGTGTCACACATATGTACATTCTAAGACGCAATCATAAATTAGCCTTGCCAAGCACAAGCAGTTATAAATCATAAAATGTAAAAAACCAACCATTTTTTCATTTATTCCTTATTATTTACCTTTGCACAGAATTATAGAATTACAAGTTTGACTGTATCGCTGGAAGAGTAATATTACGAAAATAAAAAAGTAAGATATATAATTCAGTAGACTCAATTATCCGAAGTGATCGGGCGATAAGATATTTGGGTAATCAGATGATGACGTTTTTATTTAAGAACATTGGTTTATCACACAATATTCATATCTGCAGTATTAACAATTAGATTACTTGCTGCTTCACAATTAGAAGTATTTATCTTTTCAAAGATGTCTTCTTTACTTGTTTCAGTATTATGAGTAAGATGTTCGAATAATGGAGATTCTACTATCTTAGATTTCTTAAAATTCGATGATTTTCGAATAGTACAATTCCATTGATGCCTCGTATTCATTAAAACTTTGTTTACGACTGATGCATAATTGTACATTCCGCGTGTGTAACAGCCATTGATCGTATGCACCGTCTGTTAGAGACGGAATGAATTCCTACGTGCATCTTTACTCGTCCCAGTGACTACGCATCAAATCTCCATATGCAAATTGTTACGAAGTTACCAAAGAATCAATTATACTTTTACTTTAATCTCACGATACATTTTTCTCATCACTCCTCTCTTATTTATCGATTAACTCAGAGGCCAAACTGATCGACAAATGAAAAACAGGTAGTACAGAAAACTGATAAGTTAAGCACCAACTATGTGCTCAAGTACGTACTAAAATTGGGAAATGACCAGAAAGTAGGTCCTTTTGTCTTCCGAGTGGCTCGTACGTGCATTGATCGTGTATAGTTTTATAGCGTTCGGCAAGTTTGCAACGGTACGACACGAGGTGGTGCCACCAGCGTATAATATGTACACAATCAGGGAGCTTGTTGGTGGGAGGGCGCTGCTCGCGATCGGGTGTATATACAAGGGTACGTGAACGAAATTGGCCCTCTCCGCGTATCTAACCGATTACGTTCCACCGCGTAACACAAGGGACAACACGCGAAAAGTGGTAGGCACGCTGATTCGCGGTCACGGTGACAATGTCGTCCAAGAAACGGCGTTCCACGCTCGTCTAAACACCGTAAATGTACACCCTCGTCGCTGACCTGGAGACCGGCGACAGGAGCCATGCCGCAGCGCAACCCCCGACAGAGGAAGCTGATGATAATGACAGCGACGAGTCGTCATCGCCTTGCCAGCTAGGGAACGCCGACAGCAAGTAAGTAAGTAGACGAGCATCGCGGTTTCCCTCCATTACCATCGTCTTGCCTCTATTTTCTTTCTTACCCGGCCAATTTCACGCCAGTCCCACCGCACTTTCCATTCCGACTGTATTTACACACCATAGCGCGACCTTTCGATTCCTTCACGTGTGGAACTAGCGACGACATGTGATTACACGGACGACGGTCGTGCACGGTTAGGTAGGCTCGGCGTGATCGGAAGTGATTAGCTTCGCGGCATAATTTACAATTAGACGTGATCAGTCGCGGCGGTGTGATATAGATCGAAGTGTTTGCCCGGTGAAGTGGAAAGGATCAGGATGCTTGGCGTGTCTGCATGTTTCTGGTGTAAAGGTTGCGGGGCGTTCGATACGCGGAGTGTTGGTTTTCGTATGGGGATCGCGTGCTCGCGTATCGCTGGTCTAGACGGCACGTTTGCGCAGCGGGACTATGGTCGAAACGTCGCGCAGCTGAAATATCGTTTCGCGAGTGCCACGGCGGGGCTTTTGTCACCGCTGCCAGGTGACTGGAACGGATAGAGGTCACTGACCGGTGAACTCTGACCGACCGTGACGTCATTGATTCTAGACTGTATCGGGGAGGTTATTTCTGTGCCGCTGCATGGGAGATGTATCGCGTCACACTATTTGCGGCCTTTAATTCCCGTAGCACGTTTCGTCAAAGCGGTTGCGTCAAACGTATATGCTTGCGCCTGAACAATTAAAATAGAAATTAATGAATTTGCGTGTTGGATGATGGATGGGTTGGATACTGTTTAACCGAGCGTACGATTGTAGTTTTTACTTTGAAAGCGCGAGGAAGTAGTCCCGCCAAAATCACGATTTCAAGAAAAATATGTCAACTGGTGGTCAAAAAGGATTGATAGAGCAGAGTAGGTGCAATTGAATTTTTGCTAGCAATGTAGACATGAATTTTGTTTAGGGTTCGGTACGTGTGGAGAATATTTTTCTGCCTCCCTTTCAAATAATTTTCGATCTCGCATTCCGGCAAGGAAAACGCCCTAAAACCCCTTCTGTTATGTCTAAAGTAATGTGGGGAGCATGATCTCGACCAGCTGGATAGTAACAACATAGGTATGTAGACTTAGGATCTCCTTATATGGAACTTTTAGTGAATCCCCCACTCATCTGTCAACTATACGAACCCTCCAACTTCAGCCCTTGCTTTTATAAACTTATATCAATATTTAATTTTAATATAATCTAATTTAATGTGCACTGTTTCAAATAAAAATAAAATTTCGTAGAAATTAATAGCTACCATATGCAATTAAAAAATGTAACCAATAACAATATAAATAAAACATTATTAACCAATAAATTATCACTTTATTGCACATAGGAATTAATTACCAAAAAATTTTACTTAATGAAATCAAAGAAACTCCCAAGGTATATAATAAATAGATTCGTGGGAAAGTCTTCCCAGTGAAATCGTATTTTATAACGCAGATATCCTGCATCCGTGCAGAAGTGGGAAGCAATTGACTTAAGTTAATTTGTGTACTGAATGCGCGTTAATTTTTGGTAATATCAGAGGCACTTGCCACTGATTAAAACCACACTTGGCACACAGTAATTTGCACCGTTTGTTTTCCGGTAACATTGTTGTTTGCTTAGGACCCGGAATGCAGACTGCACCAAATACAATCTGAATATGCATTAATGTCTGATAAGGGATGAATTTGCATTGATCCGCATCGAAAATGTGTCTACAGTGGCCACGCTACCCTCACAGGAAATTTCCTTCCATTCAAAGTGATTCCTCGCAAGTTAATCGCGTTTGCGTGCCCACGCGAATGCTATATAGACGTGACGAATAATTAAATCTCAACTTTGCTTTTCTACAGGAAAATATTAATAATACTGAAATTAAAATGGAATCACCGTCATATAATGTCTGGGGTGTGTCTCGATTTCTTTGAAGGGTTAACCGAAAAGATTTGTTAACATTTTATGAGACCGAAAAATTTCATAATATATCATTAGAATAATAAATGACTTGGAGTTCTTAATTTCTTTCATTCTAAATATATCACACATTAAACTACGTAGGTAAGACAAAAATGCTATTATTGTGCCAGGAAAAATTTATTAAGTCCTGACATCTCTGAACTGTTTTCTGTTTCGTTGTAAATTATCGCTCCTTTGATAAAATTTTATTTCTCCAAGAAAGACGATCTTAGTGTTAGTTCAGGCGATCTTCATAAAAATTTCTATGTATGGGTAGGCTCTGTTTTGACGAATGTGCGTGGGTGGATGCCGTGTTTTACAGACGATCCATTCCACCAATCCAATTGACTACATCTGTGAAAAAGTTTCACGAATATTTTCTTCCATTGATTCAGGAATTGTAAAGTGTCTAAAAGGTAACGAACTATGCTGTTGTTTACTTATTTATCGTGACATGGAGGTCACATTTGGAATCTTGATACATTGAGTAGGTATCGCAATGGAATTTAAGGTTCTAGGTAGCACTTCAAAAACTGATGATGTTAACTGATTAGATTGCATCCAGGGCCAGCCTTCTCTACATATAAAGGGGCCAAGAAATAAGGTGGTCTTAAACAATTTCTCAACGTTAAAAATGACTTAACGTTTTTCACGGAAATAAGCTAATAATAACCATAATAAAGAATATAAAATAGAAAAGTAAAGGAAATAAGTAAATTTTCATTTGCATTTGAAATTTTTAATTGAGGTCAGTCGAATAAAAATTCATTCGAAATTTTTATTCGAAGGTTAATCGAATGAAAATTTAATCCAATACTGCCCGACGCCCTCTGCACCCTCCCTGTGGCCGACCCTGTTTGCAACATCCAGTTATAGGGAAACTGATGTTGCATTAAGGCTGGGGGCGCAAATTCTTCATACTTTCAATCTCTTTTTCCTTCGTTCTATTCCAATATCGAGTCGGTGGATGTACTAGTCCCTTTGACCAGAGTTTCGCTCGCGATTGATATTATGGGTCACCAGTGACCCACGTGGTATGGAACGTGTTAAATGGAATACCTACTCAGCATGTCAGCATAGAATTTGAAAAAGCTTTTAAAAGGTTTCAAGGCCTTTTCACATAGGACACTTTTGTAGCCTGCATTTGAATTTTAAATAACTTCACTCGTTTCAGTTGACACATAAAGTTAATACGTTGGCGGCTCCCTTATAGAGCAGAATTTATACATTTTTTTGAACTCTCAGATTTGTAATCTTCTAAACTATATTACTACTGCCACTACGCAAGATGTAGAGTATTTAAATACATCATTACCACGCCGAGTGGAATAAAGTTTTAAAAAATACTCCTTTTAAAGTCGATTTGGCTTTTCCGAGCGATCGTTCCCGCTGGGAATGTTTTGTGCAAAGCGTGCAAAAGAATCAGTCTATCGATTCATCAAGGGTTCGTTAAAACCATAATATTTCACCGGTTTAAGCACTCTCATCAATATGAACAATGAAAACGTCAATGATGAGGGATGTAATCTGATATGGAAACTGTCCGTTATTTCGTCCGCTCGTAAACTCAAGCTCGCTTACAAATCGTCTAGGCCGTTGACACCGTGTCATTCCTATAAATAAAAGGGCCAACAGGGTGCATTATAGGATCTCGAATGCTCCTAAAATAGCGGGAAAGTCGACTCACAGTGGGGCATTTCTGTTCGAAACTCGGCACAAAACTATTTCTGACTGAAATCATATACTATTTATCGCTTATTTTTTAATTTCATTCAGTAATGACGTATATTCGTGGTCTTCTTGATACAGAATAATTTATGAAACTTATTTATTTAACTGTATTTGTAAATAAATATTTTGGGAACATTTGAAATCATATAAAACGTATCAAACATATTTTAATTAATTTTAACAAATATCACACTGGTTACGTACAAATTGCCGATAACACAGCTCGACAAAATTTAACTTTCTTATAGGTTTTCGAAAAAAATTGCAAATTTTCAACTTTGAACTTTGATTACCTGTAAAAAAATCCAGTATAGCGATATTTTTGTAAAAGGACTTAGTGCCGTGTTTCGACCCGAAATGGCACACTATGCGACGAGACAAAATGGAACGACCTCTACGTCCGATGATACTATACAGAGAAATCTAACTTGGTAACAGCCAAATGTCCATTAACGTTAATCAACGAACATATTCAAATATGTGAATAAGAGTCAATCATATTCCACTAATAATGACAAGAATTGTTTAATTAAAACGGATAGAATATTTCCTGTGACATTTCCAATATATTTAAATGTCATCGTTATGTGTGCCCATCACTCTTGGAAGGGAATTTCATTCCAAAATGGACGAAGGGACACGTCGATTCTTTGAATAGGTTTATTCTTCAAAAATAGCTCTTATTAGTTTCGGCAGCAAAATATGTACTCCGAATTTTTAAAAAATTTCTATAATTATACAGTGGTGATCAAAGGACAGTTTGAAACTCAGATTTTGTATGTCTGCGTGAGTTAATACTAGGCTTTAGTGATTAAATTGGTACCACTGGTCAGTTCTGGCAACCCTCCAATTTATGGGATTTTGAGATATAATTTTTTGTTTATTACTGTGCACAGTTTAAACTTTCTCTTCGCCTCTACAGCACATTTAACAGTCGATAATATGGAATGGACACTAATTGATGTTGTATACAAGTGATCAACGTATAAATTAGCCTCGGTTGTATAGCAATTCATATCTATAGAATTTTCAAGTCGACTTCTATTTATAATATTAAGAATGGGGTATAAATTGAAAGTGACTTCAGAAATGGGGCTGAAATTGGCATTCTACGGAATAACTACAGCAGTAGGGTTTGCATTAAAATTCTACCTGCAGTGTTAATATGTATTTTACTGCACGTTAAGAAAAACGCGCGTGGCAGGTGTTCCTATTCCATTTCAACATACCCCTATCTGATACACTACTTTGCTTATTAAATTAGCCGGTGGTACCACAGGTTCGTTATACTGGCTATTACTGTTTTTCTAGCACGTAAAATAGTTAAAATGTAGTTATCTGTTTTTTCCAATTTATTATACACAATGTACATTCAATTGCACGGGGTTTAAATATGATTAATGAAATTTTGAATCGCAACCTAATTAGCTCTTACACATTATGAAGCTTAATCCTGCATTATTAATATATTTTTACTTTACAAAAAATTGAAAAACTTCTGAGAATATCAGTAGTTCTACTTAATTTTAATTTAATTAATTTCCTTAAACATAAATTTTCCAACTATTTGTTCAAAACAGAGATTTCATTATCAAAATACCATCCCTATTTTTCCTAGTATGTTAATATTAATTACAAAAATATTAATAATTGCAATCAATTATTTAAGGTACGAACCTGTTTATTGCCAAGCATTGAATAATTTCGAAAATCTACTTATCATCATTCACTGAGTAAATTTAAAAAATGTAATTAGGATTCTAATACAGTCAGCGTAAAAGGTTTGACAAATTCTTTTCCATTAGACTCTATGTCCATTGTCCGAGTCAGGGTGGTATTTTATTCCCAAGTGAAAATGCCCATCCTTGCTGAATTTGTATCCTTCGATAGCCTTGAGATAACAAATATTCCGCCGGCAACCATGAGCCAGCGTAGCTGCATTCAAAGTCTGGTCTATTCATAGAGAACGGCCAAGGGTTACGTACGTGCATGCACCACGTGTACTATAGGCAGCTCTTTGAAAGGCTTAAAACGCGAAATTCCTTTTGAGTGGGCGCAATTTTAAAAGTTAAGGTCAAGGCCTCTCCGCTGATATTGACCGTGAATGTACACACGGCTGGCAGATTGAGAAAAAATTGCCTATCTGCTCCATAGGCCATTTTCAAAAGCTTCTTGAACTAATACGTACACAAAAGAAACGTTGGATTACAACCTGACCTGAAACAAGCCATTGCAAAAACATTTCGCTATTTTTTTGCGATTCTGCAAATGCCATCCAAAACCAATGGACAAACGGTTATATTATCCAACAATGCCAAAAATCTTATGCCCAAGCAATCCATAGGAGCGACTCGATTATAGTAATTTGGGCCCCTGCCTACATAGACTTCGAAGGTAACGAAAGAGCGGCCAGAACGATCAGAGCAACAGCGTCATCGTGGAAACCATACTCTCATGTTTAAAGAAAAAAATAAAAGAGAAATGGACCGAAGAATGGAAGTCCACAATTAAGCCACGATTGCTATCAATTAAAGACGATGTACTCAAGCAAAACAGATTACGCTCGTTACCAAGACCAGGGCCGTTGGAAACCCATAATGCGAGTTATGCGCCGCATAAGGGCGCCAGTTCAAGGGGGCGCTAAGAAATTATATCGCACGCTTAATAATAAAGGAATCCAACTTCCACATAAAGAAAATGTAAATGTAATTCTCTTTTTTTTTTGTAATCCGTAAAGGCAAAACATATTAAATAGAAAACAGGTGCAAAAATTTAAGGCCCCCCAATTGGGGAGCCAAAAATTTTCTTGCATTAGGGAACAATTCTCACACCGGCCCTGATCAAGATACAAAGAGGTCGTCACTTAAAGAATCACGATTGAACACAGAGAAATTCACTCGTCAGTAATTCCTCAACAAAGAAGAACCCACATCGTTAAATCTTCAGTTAAGTTTAACTTCAAACCTGCGTACTTCGTTAATATTTCGAATTATTCAAAAAAGTTCAACAGAATACTCAAGAACCTTTATACCAATAAACAATATATTTAAAATCCCCCTCAAACGACAAAGACTTTAGCATTATCTAAAATACGACAAATTTTACAAGGAATTCTAAACCAAAAAGATATCGCGATTAACTGCCAGCAAAGTTGGCGCACGAAAAAATCGAGCGGCACAATATAGTCGATCGGACGCGGAAGACGACGTTTCCAAACGACTACCCAATCCCGAGCAATATCCAAACGCAGAATGCGCTCCGCCGGATAGACACGCGGCAACTCGAAGGGGTTGATACCCCGTTGCCACTCTTCCAACTGCCGATCGCATCCAATTCTCTCGAGGTTCGCGAGATGATGGGAAACGAAGGTTGCGGGACCTCTGTTCCTCTCTCGTTACGGTGTGCGCGATATTTTGCTCGCGGATAGTGACGAAGGGAAACGATCGAGTGGAAGGAGCAGGAGACAGAATCTGGCACGAACGGGTTGAGGAGGGACCAGAGGGAACGCGACGGCCTGGGGAAGTCGCTCCCCGGCGGCAGAAAGATAGAGAGATTGGAAAGTATGATGGTAGAACGGGGGTTGGGGAGAGTTAGAGGGGAGTGTCGAGGTGGAAGGAAACAGGAGGCACGGAAGGAAGGTATAAACGTCGATGGAGAGAGACGAACGGCGCGCTAAAGAGGAGGAAGGAAATTAGATAAGAGAGAAAAAGTGGAGTGAACAAGAGGAAACAGGGGACAAAGAAAAGCTTCGAAGAGAGGGGGTTGGGGGTTGAACGAGCGGGTAGAGTCGATCGACAAAGGGAACGTAGGGCGACAGAGAGGGCCACGGCTTGGGACGCCAGAGGGGAGAGGAGGAAGGACTCCTGGCTGCTGCAGATCGATAGAACGGAGCTGCGTGATGCTCCGGTCTCCACACGGGAAACCAATAGTCTCGCGGTAGAATGCCGTGAATGAGATACGTGGGCTCGCTGATGAACGCACTTCGGGGAAATTGCAAGTGCGTGCAGAGGTCAGTGCCAGCACAAAGAGCACCGCTGCACGCGGGCGTGAAATGATTTTTAGAGGGCGCCGGCCAGCGGCGGGCTGCTGCTGGGAACTGTTGCTCCCCGGACATACTCTGCGGTTTCATAAATATCTGGACGGTTAATGGTGCTTGGGGAAATGTGAAATATTTAACGAACATTAATTACTTCAGCCACTTTATAGTATCTTTTTATCACGGTTGCTTGTCTGAGATTATTATCCTATGAGGAAACTAATGTTTATTAGCAAGTAAGGTCAATGATAGAGGTAAATAGAACTTACCCGAGTGAAACGAAAACGTAACTTGATGCTATGCCAGTCAGTTTAGGTATATATGTATAGGTATAACAATGTCGAACAAAAAGAAACAACTTTTTCAATGTTAAACGGGTCCTTAACCCTGCGGGTGCTATGGACGTATGTAAATGTATAATGTATGCGTTCGTTCAGTACTCGCAGTGTGCGCGGGGAACGCCCATAGGTGTTCTGTGTCTATGTTTAACATATGTGATTAGAGGAGATCCGCACGTGGTGTATGCTAATTATCAGCACCCAAAGGGTTGGAGATATAAAAACGACGTAGTAGGGTTGTGTACCTTACGACTGTTTTTCCTCTGAACGCTAAAACAGGCTGATCTTTGGGAATTTTTTCTGAAGAAATTATGAACCAAATCGAATTTTTATATTTAACGTTCGAAGGTACGAAAAAAATGTATGTTAAGAATATGCATTGTAGATGTCGCTATCGAGGCATCTTGCTACAGCATCGCCGCTGAAGTTGCAAAACGGTGGAGGTTTTAGCGCTTTCAATTATTTTCTAGAATAAAAAACTCTAAATATTCTTATTATTTATGAAATTATATCATCAATGAAGCTCAAAAATAATAAAAACAAACGAAATTGACAAAATTGTAGAGCTTAGGAGAAAAAGTAGGTACGATTTTTGAGGATATTTTTTTTATTGATTTATACAACAGTGAATAAATAATTTTTTTTATAATTCAAGGTGTTCATCGAGAATAGTTTGGAATTGTCTAGTTGTATGTTGAATAGTTTTCTCTAAATCACCCCCACAAGTTTGAAGATAATACTTTTCACGCTGTAAAGCCATAAAAAGCTTCAAAATGATTTGCTTCATGATTTCTTCTGATCATAAATTCTTAAAGATCGGCCTGTTTTACCGTTACGTAAAGTATAATCCTCCCTTAAACTGTCCACGTCGTGATATTAAGAGGGGTTGCTCCTTTGGAGGACCGAAGAACATAATATTTCTTAGGAATTTGCACAATTGACTTTTATTTTTCATTTTTCACGGATGAAACTGTGGCATTCAAAGATTTATATTCCATTTACGAAATGGAGTGATTTATATTCCATTTGCAACCTTTCTTGATGATATTCGAAAATCAATTAATACGTGGGAGATTTAAAAGGATCGGCAGTGAGCGTATGTTTGCTCCAACACATGCTACACTAATCTTCTAATATTAAACACATACAGTTACAATTATTAGTCTGTCCAAAATTATAGCACCCTTAATAATTTCATCCTCAGTTATTAGGGTTGCCAAACTACAGTGTATTCAATTCATGCAGGGACATATCGTATTGTTGCTACAAAACTAACAATATACTAAACCAATTTATAGGAATGAAAATTTAGAAAATTTTGTGTGTATATTTTCTTGGAATTATAGAGGTAATTACCTTAAATCTTCGCAGCGAACCACACAAAGTTTACGTGTAAGTGGCAATTAAGCGTTAACCGCAATATTAAGAAGATTAATCGCGAAAAGAGCGGAGCGTTACGAGCTTCCACACAAAGAATACTTGTGCAATAAGCCATCTTTCCGTCCTGCTAAAAAAGAATACTAAATTTCTTCTAATTAGGAACCGAACTGTCAGCAGATTAATCTTAAGTATCACACGAGTTCGCACAGGCTACACTTTCACAGATTTACACCAGAAATATTTAAGCAATATAATTGTCAAAACTGTGTATTTTATTAATTTAAATAAAGAATTTTGTGTACTTATATTGTATCTACCTCTTTTCCAAACCAAAAGGCATAAACTAAATTATAGTAGGTATGTAATCATAGAATTAATGAACAACGTATCATATTTTAAAGCTGTTATCCATGATCCCAATTTTGCCAAATTCGAATATTACTGTAAGCAACGAATAATATTGCTGTAGTAATTGATGATTAAATCTATTGTACGTATGTACCTACTACCCGCATCACGTCTATCAGGAAGTCACGAATGCAATAGAAACCATGATTAGATGTATAGTTGTACCCAAGGGCCATTCTCGTTCGAGTAATTTCTAAAGCTGTTCAAGTAGTTAGAATACAAGCTAAGCTAAACTCAGGTCTAATCATTTGATTCGATGCTATCTCAAACTGAAGCATATACATACATCGAAGGTGAAAGAATGGTGTCGGTCAAAATTCGACGTTTAATATTTTGCAAACCGTTAGCGCTAGAAGACTATAATTTCTACATGCATACATAGTATAAAATGAAGTCCCCAGTAGGCGTCTGTATGTTTGATCGCGTTAATCTCGAGAACCACTGGACGGATTGTGATGCGGTTTTCACTGTTTTATAGAGTATTTCTCGAGGAAGGTTTAGGTGTATGCGACATTAACCCATGACAAAAAGAAGTCGAGCAATGACGATTTTAGTGAAGCAAGATTTGCGTGAATCGCAGCGCTCACAGAACAGCTAACGATGTGACTCAGCATCCCCACCACTAGGCGGGCGACCGTACACGCATGTTTTGCGCGCAGAGCGATGTTCGCCACGTTTGTGTCTACATTGTCTACATAATCTCGAGAACCACTGGACGGATTGTGATGCGGGTTTCACTGTTTTATAGAGCATTTCTCGGGGAATGTTTGGGTGTATGAAACACTAACCTATGGCAAAAGGATGCAGAGTGGTGGCGATTTTAGTGAAGCATTCCGCGGGAACAGACGTCTACCGCGACTTGATGTTATGCTACGCAGAGATAGATACATGTATAACAAGCCCGGGCAACATAAATGCGTTTTTCTCTAAACCACGTTTTCGGAAACGGTGTACGTTGTAATTTGAGTAAAACTCTCTGGATTTTTATACAATTTTGTACAGATGTTCTTAAATGTATTCTCTATCGTCCGACCGACAAATTTTTGTGATATAACTCAACAAAAAATAACACCATAGACCAACAACTTTGTAAAAGTAAAGCATAATCTTTGTAGTTTATACAAACTAACACCGTATATCTCTAAACTATTATTACTAAATTTTACATAGGTTTATATGAAAACCGAGACTTTCAGCCCCACCCTACCGTAGGTATGCGCGCTCCCATATGATCCGGTACTTACCGTTTACGTCTCCAAGTAAATCCTTGATCGACAGAAAGTCGATACTATGTGCTGTGCCTTAAAATGAACAGGCCACCCTCCTGAAGTCCGTCCACCTTCCCCAGATTCACCCTACCTGTCCTACAATCCCCCAAGAAGCAGCTACGAGGGTTCATTCATCGTTAGAACCGGTCGCTCACGCATTAATGCGTTTACCAGTTTCGCAATGGGCCGTGCAGTTTTAACCGATGACGATTCTAGAGCGGTTAGGTAACCGAATGTACATCAAAGTTGGCATTCACACCAGGAACCATTGCGCAGCGATGAACCGACCAGATTCAGTTATCCGTCGGTTGTGCCGATGGTAGCTTAACGACGAATTATCGCGCGCCGATCGCGAGGAACAGCTATGGGCGAAGTCTGCTCGATGTTCCAAGCGACCGAGAGTTGGGCCCGGGAGCTGAAGAGTCCCAACAACCTCTCGAAGGTCCGTGTTCCCGAGACGAGGATCGAAGTCGAAACGAACGACACGAACTTTGACCACGAAATGTGGAGGCAAGCTTTCCTAGTCGACGCGCCAGTTCTTCGCGGCCTGTTGTTCGGCGCGTCTACGGAGAGCAACCTCTTCGACGCCGTTTGCACGATCAATCGTTTGATCTTCTTCTACGTGATCATTAAGAGGATCAATTTGGAAGTGTGGACAGTGACCGGTGGTGGGCTTCTCGCGATGAATCGGTGATGATGTCGCAGCACGTAAGCGTCAATGTCGTTGATGTTGTTGGTCCGCCTTGGTTAATTCGTAGGACTTGTTACGGAAGGTTCCCTTGGGGATGGTATGGAGGAGCGGAAGGTTCGCGGGAAAGAAGAGTACAGGAGGGAATCCAAAGAGCAGGCTGATACCGAGAATGTCGAGAATATGATGTTCTCGTGTACAGAAACGGTGGCGGCTTCTGAGACATTTTTCTACTGTTTTCGTACTTCTTGGAAGTTCTGGTGACTGTCTACGGTTCGTGGAGAAAGTACGTTGCTTGCTTGCTAATCGAGTCGAATTGTAATTGGTTGATTTCAAATAAAAGTATGTATTGAAAGTAGTATGCAGTGATTGAGTCTTTCGTTTCTGTGATTATGTTTGTTGGTAGTGTCTTATTATTTATGACAATTAAAGGAGACTCGGTACGAAAATATTTTAACTGCGATCTTAAAATATAAAAAGGAATTTATTTGATGAAAGAAATTATATTAAAATATTATTTGAAATATAAAATAGAATGTAATAGTTGAGTTTTGAAGATAACTTAGGAGAAGTAACCTTATACCGTGCCAAGGCCGAATAAATAATTTCAAAATCATTTTTTATTTCATTACTTGCTGGAAATAAAATAACAGATGACCTTGAGTTTGATAAACTATGTTTTTGAGATTATTATACAATTTCACAGCGTTCTTTCGTAGGACAATCCTGATTTCAAGCATTTCATTTGACAGATAACTGTATCAGAACTTATTCCAGGATACATTTATCCAAATATAAACTAAAGTTAATTAGCAAGCAAATAACAAAATAATTTAGAGAAAAATCATTTCCTTGTTCAAATAACATAACGTTCGAATGTTTGAATATAACTTTCATTTGTAGGTTTGTTCAGTATTTTATTCAAACAATGCTCAAGACTGACTTCTTCCCAATATGGACTCAACAAAATAAAGAATCTTCACTTTAAACCTATTTGCATACACATATCTTCATCATAAAATTAAAAATTTAAATTACGAGTGATACAGTTGTATTATAATATTTAACCATAACGAAAGTGAATTAAAACGTGATTATATTTGCTGCAAACAACAAGATTTCGTGTTCAAACAGTGTTACGAGAGTTCCTCGACCTACGATGCCGCTCTACATCCCAGAAGCGTTTCCTACTTCTTTCCACCGAAGTCGCGTTAACCATCATTCAGCTGGAATTCGGGGACACGAGTTTAGCGTTCTCGAAAGTCGCCAACATGCTCGAGAATCAACATACCGACGAAAGCTAAAATTAAGTCAGCCTTCCACAAGAATTGGCGTGACATGCGCCAATAATTGTCGTTGAACTTATTTTCGGCTACGATGAGAATCACCTGCAAGGGTATTAATTTTCGGCTGGCTCTTGCAACTTTTCTGTTTATCTGGTGTCGAAAGTAGCTAAAAGGACGTTATCGAATGGCGCCTCGTTTTTTAGTGACGCTTTAGATGTAATTAGGTATATGTAGGTCTAAGGGCTTTGAAATTTCATTCACATACACTTACTCATTTCTCAAGAAAATTAAATTAGTAGGAGTTGTGTGCAGCATGTCTAGAAAAATAAAGGCGATAACTAATTATTTTAATGAAAATAATGAATTAATTTATTCGGAATGACTTGCTAAAAATAATTTTCAAAATTCTGTTTGATAAATAAATTATTTATAAATCTTTCTTGCTGGAAATGCCTCATAAATCTTTCATTATGTTTCACGTATTTGGCTTGTAGACTCATTCGTGACAGTCCTTCCTGATATTAAATACATCTTCAGAATATATTTCATATTCCACTAATTTTTATATGTTAAACTTAGAACAGATAGAAGTTGGAATGCGTCCCTGAAATATTGTAACTAGGAATAACCTAGTCAAATATAGGAACACGTGGAACTCTTTCTCTTAAAATATTCCAAATTACACCTATTCTTCTATATCTTAACCACCCCATTCGGAATATCAAATTACGCTCATGCTGCTTTCTCTGTACCATATTTAGTAAAAACGATACTGGATGAGCCATCTAAATCGATTCCCTCGAGTACCTTCGAAACTGTTGATTATATAAAAAAATATTTCAAATAAGAGTAGCATAAAATTTATATAAACAAAAACCTACCGTGCATATCCAGAAAATTGCCTTTATTCTATATTCAACTGCTGTTCGAACTCAGTCGACACCAATTATTAATTTGGAATTGGAGTGGCTAATGATATTCGTGGCAAAAATTGGGGGACGGGCAAGGATTTCGGTTTCAATGGCCGCAGTGAAATCTGGCTTACGATCGAACGCAATTTACTTCAATGTCCATGCTCCAAATCTGCGGCGTGCATCGAAAATAGACCGCGATTCCCGTCAAATGCATGAATCCGTCTGTCCCGGCCGTTTGAACGTTGGACCTCTCGTAGCCGAAGCCAACTGATTTGCTGCACCGCGGAAAATATACCGTGGCGCCGTCAGTTTCGAGCAGTTTAATCCCCCTCTTTAAAGGCGCGCCGCGAGTAAATCTTGGCGCGCATCTATGGTACACCTATACGCGTTCCGAGCGTGCCCTTGCGCAACTGTTTCGCTTGATACCCTGATTTACGGAAGTTTCAAGCATAAGTTAACGATCTGGCATCCGGGGAACAATCTCTTCGGCACACGTGCTTTCATTCAACACAAACAGTGCCTTACAGTTGTTCCACTTGTTCATTCTTAACTCGCCTGCTACCACCGTGTATGTACTTGCGAAACTTTCTCGTATACACTACTATACTGCTCATCAGTTGTTCATTAACTACGTGTTTTAAGTGTTCCTAAAGGCGTGGAAGATTTTCTCCTTTTTCTATAAAATTCATCTTTGTAAATTTTCGGAGTAAATAAACCCGTTAAAAAATCTACGTGCATTTCATTTTTAAATTCAGGATTGGAAAACAATGTATGTATATCGTTTTATCCATCAGTGGCAGCTAGAAGACAATGGGAATATTCACACGACAATAATAGCTATAACGATAAGAACAATAAGAGCTATAAACGTTTCCAAAATCGTGTTGTCAAGACGGTCTGATAGTATTATTGTTGGCTAATCTGCGTGCTGGAGCCGTGGGGTGATTCATCGCGAGGAACGCTACAAAAATTTACAGAAGGCTTTCGAAGCTGTCTGCATGAGAGAACATGTGACGCGCTCCGTTGCGTGTTCCTTTTTCTTTTATTGTGTGGGTCCTCCGACACTTGTTCTTCGAATCGTATAATAGTGCACACATCCTAAAGAACAGTACATAGAAGAACTCTCTTTTATGAGAACATACAAATTTTATGAACAAAAAGCCGACTTCAAACAAATAAAATTGCACTAAAAAGTAAGAAATAATTTTCCCCTTATTTAATCTACGACTTTCATATTTTCTAAGTCGGCGCCAGATTTACACAGTGCAAATGATGAGGCACCGACTTAAAAAAATATGAGTCGTAGATTAAACAAGAGGAAAAATTATTTTTTAATTTTTAGTGCAATTTTATTTTTTTGAATTGGGTTTTAATTTTTTTATCAAATTTTTTCATTTTTAACTTTTTAGTTTTATATGTGCGTACGTATATAAAATAATAATAATTAGGTGACAATCGCCCTAAATTTGAATAAAAATAAGATAATCAAAATACTAAGGAATTAAGCGGGGATAAACAAAAAAAAGAATACAAACGGGTCGAATCGATAACCTCCTCGTTTTTAAAGTCGGTTAAAAAGGAAGCACGTGTCGCTTTCGACACGTTGTATCCGATTTGTGTATTGAAATTTATTATGGAGGAAATAATCCATTAGTTCAGTTACCAGGGAGATTCAATTGTTTGAATAACAGAATTTGTTAACGTGCGAAACACTCACTCTTGTTATTGCATATGTTTGAGTAGAATATCAGAAATGTAAAAAATAGAATCCAAATGATTTTGTTAAGAATTATTGAGTTTCATTTATTTCGCATTTTGGAAAACGGTGAAAGAGATCAATGTTAAAAATTCCTTTTGGTTTTAAATGTCTAGTAAATAATATTAGCGAGAGATTTAGGGTGTTCAAGAATAAAATAATTCATTTACTGATGCACCTTTTTACAATTCGATTTTCCCTTTTGAGAAACTATCTCAATAATAAAATTGCAATGATCTAAATATACATACACAAATATATATGTATGTACATGTCCCTTCTGGGCAAAGATGCCGAAAAAATTATTTGAAATAAAAATTTCGTATACAAATTTTTATAAACACCCGCTGTGTTTAAGACTTTGACTCCTACTCCGCTCTTTTTTCCCGAGAAATCTCAGTGACTCGCTAATTGTCATGATAAACTGTGATCTATATTTTTAACTCACATCCACGTAGGCTAGTTGAACGCGGTATGGCTACTCTTTAAGAAAAATCGTCGCAGTAACATTTTGTTGTTCCTCTTCATTATAAAAGGTGCTTTGCTTTTTCTTCGTCCTCATTTACAAAAATCTTCATAATGGTTTACTGATATTATCTACTTATTGAGACTTTATTACCATTCATTGTCCTACTATTTTTATTGTTAAAAATTATTTTAGCTTATGTTTCAGACTAATGATAGAAAGTAAGTTCGTTTACTTTAAAAAAAGATTTAGAATTTTAGCACATAAATTATTTTAATTACTGAATTTTTCTATTACCCAATCCCGAGATAGACTTTAAAAAATCCCGGGATGCTAAATAATGACCGAGATTGAGTTCCTTAATCGTATACTATAAAGCAAACGTCGATATAACGATTCTGCCGCATCCACGTGGAACGTGTAAAACGCGTGCACGCGTAATTACACCGGAAACGTTGGAATCACGGACGTAGTTTGATATCAAGTAGATCGGAATTATTCTACAGATGATAATAGAATGATTGTAGTTGCCCGTGGAATCGGTTGAATCGTGGTCACGAAATTCTGCCATACGATTGACATGGATAAAGCTATTCCGCGACAAATGTTTCACACAAATGATGGATAGTTCGCATTTGTGAGAGTATGCATACAAGTTGTGCGATATTTCCCTTGATATGACAGGTTAAACGTAAACGACGGCAGGGAAGACGACTCACGCATCATCGCGTGACTGCATTCTTAAAAGTTTTCTAAAATTTACAACCGTTCGTCAAGCGACAACATGAGGGTTCAAGGATACTGCGGGAAACATTATTTCCTTCTTCATAGAAAGAGCGAGGTCTTTAATGGTAATTGCATGTGGAACGAAATTACATATTGGATTATTCTATGAGTGGGACAGTGTTTCCTAACGTTTTTTCAGTCGCGATCTCATTTTATAATATTCATATAACTTGCGACCCCTCCCCCCCCCTCCCCAATATAAGGTAAGGTGAATTTAATAAGGTAAAGGGAACACATTAAAACTAAGTATTTCAGAATATAATTCTAATTTAAATAATAATATTTAATTATCTTAATAAATATATTGAATATACTTAAAGATATTTAATACATTTAATTATCTTATTTAATGTGGTGCTTTTCATTTTTTCATTTATGAAAAATCAGTGTTACATTATTAACGGGGGAACCTGGTGCACATAAAACGCAGAGAAAGTAGGCAAATTGGGGAAGTTTTTTCAAAGTACCAGTACAAGGTACCTTTTTCAAATTTTTTGGGATATACTTTTGCACATTTCGACCAGTAAATAAATGTGTTATTTACAAAATGACCGCTGGTGATGAAGAAATTTTTCCACCTTTCCTTTTTGAGTTATCTACAAAAAACAATTTTTTATTAAGAGAACTACCTTAGGATTTTTTTTTACACAAAAAATAACTCATCATATTCGGATTCAGCACCTCAAAAAACATACAGACGCCAGGTTTCAGAAGGATTTTGCCGTTTTTAAATAGGTCCGTTGCAGATATAATTTTCAAAATTTCTTGGTTACTATGAGTGCTTTCAAAAAAATATATTCCAAATCGGGAAACTCTATTCACTACAAGTGAATGTTTACCTGTCAGCATACATCCCTTTTACACAAACTTCTGAGGGTAAATCGAAAAAAGAGAAAGACGGGTGAAGCATGCCAGGACGCGCCAAAAAATATTACAAAATCCAGGGCCCCTGGAATGGATATCATTCCGCCATAAGTCAACATTTCCTCCGGTTTCTCGTCGCCCGGCTCTCAAGCAGCCTGCTATGCGAGGAACCTGGCGTATGATGTAACGCAACGATGCGGTAATGCACTCGGTCCGTTCTTGGTCGGAAAATGGTATCCTGTGTTCCACAGTTACCTGGGCATGAAGCCAGCTTTCGATAGGCCGAATTCCCTCTGTTCGCGTGGCCACAGAGAGGCCCCGGCCTGCCAATCGGAGCTGCCCCGTGGCCCGCGGGGGATAAAAAAGCAGGACAATCGAAACCTCAGCGGATGATTTTGTGGGCCGGCGGTGCTGTAACGACCCAGTTTGCCGCGGCCAAACATTTGCATCGACAGCGCAGCCACCGCGACAATTACGACCGTACTACATAGCCGCGCGACAGTTCCGAGAGGATTTTCCCTTTTCCTTGTCTCCGTAGCTTCGCGGAACCGAACTAACTGGGTTTAGAACAGAGAGATCTCGCTTGGGCACACTTGCGTGCCTACCGAGGAAAATCCGGGAGAGTGTACCGAGGCAAACGTTTACGGTGGGCGAGGAAGGGAAAGCATAGGAATGCTTCCAGTCGGACCTTTTCACGAACGGGATATGTATACTGAGTATGACGGAATTCGTGGTGGGATCTGGAATTTGGGTGATCCTTTGTGTAAAAGTAAGTTGGAAATGTACAGTAGAATTCTTCTGTGGGGAGCGTGACTTTTGGTAAAAATCTGTTTCGAAAATTTATTGAGCTGTACTTGGGTTCATTAAATGCAGGACCACCTTTACTGATGGGCTAAGTGGGCTATGCTTAAGAATCAAATATGTTTAAATACATTTTTCTCTTCAATTTTGGAGACATAAATTTCTTGCCAAGCCCACACCGCCGCAAACGGAACAAGACGTTCACATACGACACGTTCGCTGAGTTTTGTTCATGTTTGCGGTGGTTAGACTCGTTGCGGTATGTAGGTAATTCGGTGACAAGAAAGAAGAACGAACGCTTATTAATGTTTTCTATTCAGTATGTTTGCCCTTTAAAATTATTCCACCAAATTATACTACTGTTATAATTTGGCATTAAATTCGAAATAAATAACCACTACAGTATTTCTCTTTATATGCACACGGACGAGGCCAACCTGCGTTTATCTAGAGAGGGAATATCGTACACATTTCGTAGACTACTTGCAAAAAAAGATCCCGAATCCGGAAATTAAAAAAAACTCAGACTTTGTGAATATGTAGGGGATTGCATCCTGATTACAACGCAATTTTTGTTTGCCGCCCAAATTCACTATAAGCGGGTGAAATTGACCCCTTAAATTCCGGCTATTTTGCCAAGTTACCATTTATAATGTTAAAAAGTTAATTAGCAGGCGGGAGAGTCACGAGTCCATGTAAGTGGGCCATTGAGTTTTCACCATTTTCGCATGCGCATTAAAACAAATAATACTGCCCGACAAAAGAATGCGAGTTTTGTACAACCTGAATGAAATATATCGTTCCCGATGAATTTTTGCTCGCTGAAATGGAATTTATCCGTGAAAATTTCGTAGCACGTCAGAATTTTGAGAAAATTCAGGTTAAACATGCCAAAAAAGCCTCTTTTAGCCATATTCAAGACAAAATATAAAAAGAACGGTAGGTCGCAGCCAAAATCCGACTAAATAGTCGAATTCAACAAGGAAAAATGTACAGAGTATATAATATTACTTTAACCGTTACAATAAATTCTAAGCAAGGCACCGCGTACAGAAATAAAATAGAAACTGTAAATTTTGAGGTAGCTAATTCCGAATCCGACATAGGATTTGAGAAATTTATTTGTTTAGACAATTTGTTTGACAAATTATATTATAAAAAAGTTTTAGAATAAATGAAAAAAATTCGGTGACTTATATATATTTGTTTAATCATTTTCCCGCAGAACAGGAATCTATATGTACCAAAACATGCAACTTTGCATTCATTTATTTAAACAAATTGTCACGTTTAATCTCAATTTCCCTAAAATCCTGACGTGCTACACCATTTTCACTGCCAAATTCGTTTTCAGCGAGCAAAAATTCATTAAAAACGATATATTTCATTAAGGTTCAAAAACCTTGTCGCGTTGTGTTATCTTAACGTGCATCCGCGCTGCTTCCCTTCTACGCGTCAACGTTATACGACGCGTGGACACGCGTGCAGCTGCAGCTGCAGAACATCGTCCTTGTAACATCTCGGCCAGCAAGCTCGATCGAAGGTTTCAACACCCACGAGATTCGCTCGAGGGATGTGAAGAGTTCCCGCTCGCTGCCGCGCCTCACGCGCCCCTTTACCCATTTTTCAGCTTCGTTTCGCGTTCGAACAAATGTCAACATTTCGTGGCAATTCGTTTCGCATTGTTGTTTGAACCCCATTGTTCGCTCTTTATTAAAACTGTATCTACAACCGGTCGATATAAAACGCAAAACACGCGGACATTTTAATATTTTTCATTCTGTTAGTTTTACGTGGGAGGAAACTAAAAAACAATTTATTTGCTTCTACAGTGAAATATGTTGCTGAGTATCTTCGGAGAACGACAGTATCGTGGTTGAATTCAGTGAAACTGTATTTGATTCAGAGAAACTGATAGAATGGAAGAATGGTTTATTTCTCATTGTGGAACCCTGAGAGTTGGAAGTGGAAATTACGTAGATTCTGCCTTACTTACATTCAACTTTCAGGCCACTCGAATCAGAAACTTGAAGTATGGTTACAAGTGCTTCTGAAGTCCGACAGATTAAATAATAGTCGGCGAAAGAGATTGTAATAAAGGAGACATTATAAACGTTCAAAATTTAATGAAAATTAAAGAATTGGCCAATGCAATCAAACTTTTTGCAATTCAGTAAAAATTTTAAAAAAAGTCTTCTCCTTCGAAATTTCTGTAGCATTGAACTATTCATTTTGCCAAATATAGCGGAGAAAAATAATATTCGGGTGTTAATATTCACCAGAACTTGGTGAATGAAAAAGAAAATATTTCAAATTAATATTATCCACGAAAAAGAAACATAAATTAAATACATGCAAACGATATGTACAATCATATACCTATAGAGAAATGTAACTTGCAAAAACAAACACGATAAAATATCGATAGATCAGAAAGTTTCAATGATAACTGCATGCCACATAGAACTAATATAGAATTTTAAATAAACATTTTCCTCGGACTACAATTTATTCTCTTTTGGAGCAGCTTTTTGTAAATAAAGAGCGTTAGGATGTAATTCAGTTTCTTATATCATTCTACATAATTTACATGCACAAACATTGGTTATCACTCTATGTGTCGTTGGTATTTAGACTCATACCCTTATTACCTTTCTCTGATATCGTAACGAATGATAAGTATGATTGATCATGGAAAGCTCAAAAGCTGTAGGTACAACGTACCATATCAGCAATTATCATAAATCGATGTGTCTTGACCTCGGTTACAAGTTCAATTCTATTTTAGACACCACATGCATATTACGTCCCTTTAGAATGACCCTGTGATGCCCCTGCACTTCTAAAGCCAGCCCTTAATCACGGCGTTACACGCAAAGCTGTAATTATACAGTACCGATGCGAATGCAAATTAAATGCCAATTTTATACGAAAATTTTAAGACTTAGTGTTTATAAACTGAAGGACTCAAGTGTATCTTTAATTTTAATTGTAATTTGACAGAGAATTATGGCATATCAATTTAGCAAAAAATGTAAGTGCCTACCTATAAACTGGTATCTTCAAGGTAATTGCAAGGGTTCGTTATGAATAAAATCGCTTTCAATGTTTATCATTTTGTTTTCATCCTTTTTCATATTAAATGGAAGAAACAGAGAACTAAAAGCTGGGGATGCAATGTAAAGATAGATGGGTCGAGTTGCAGTGTGGAATTTCTAAGTAGGTGTGCTCAGCGATGAATTTCGCTTTTATTTTTAGTCGTCCACTTCGAGTCTCGTCTTGTTCAATTTGTCAGTGTTTCTTCCCTCTCAGAAGGTTTCTTCAAAATTTGATATCGCGTTTTTTCTAAGGAATTTTCTATTGAATCAGACTTGTAGGAGAAAATCTGAGTCACGGCGTAGTTTTTTCCAGTGAATGGTTAGTATTTTTAGCGCTGTGCTTCGTGAAGGAGATGCTTCGTTTGGTCGCTCACACTCGAGTTATCAGTCTGATCGAATCGATTAATAGCATTATTATGGGTTATTGAGCGGACACGAATTGCGCATGCCGCTATTAAATATGCAGTAATGGTGAAAGCAGATATACTCGATGCAGTTTGAGGAATTTCTGTAACACTCAGTGATTCTTTTCCAAATTGTGTTGTTTTGGAAACAATATTTTATTATAAATTAAGACTGAGTTTCACATTCGACTGGCATCACAGGTTTTCAACCAAATAAAATATGCTTTAGAATAATTACCATTTGTGTCAAATGAAATATTTATAAGGGAGAAACAGGGAATATCACAAAACACCTTTATTGAGAAAATTAAGTTTTAATACTTTAGTCCACCGACCAACAAACAATGTTCAATGAATTTAATTTTCTTATATAATTTTCTTCTTAAATAAATTCTTCCTTTACTTTGACGGCAAAAGTTTATTCTTAGGCAAAGAGTGGGGACATTTTGTTTCAGTGCAGAGTGAGCATTTCTTGTCTTTAATCAGTACCTATACCAAATATTTAACGTTATCTTGCGGGGGTATTTGAACTTTGTAACCCTTTTTCATTCGACAATTCTGTCGTCTCAGTTGCCACCAATAAAATTTGCTATAAATCGCAAAACCACGAAAAATGGACATTCCTCGTCTATCCGTATCAAGTAACTTTTAATTTTGCAGTACTTATAAAAAGTAATTTTAAGGGAAGGATGTTGAATAGGAATAATGTAACTGTTCTGTATAGACTGAATGAAAATTGACCCCTTATCTGTCAGGCGTGGGTTAATTTTGAACACCTTTTCATTTTTCTACTCACTTAATCCACAGTTCATCAACAATTTTTCATTAAAATAATACCTCCCACAAAGTAAACATAACAAAATTGTGTAAAAAAGTCGCTTCAAAAATCTATGGGTATCCATAGGTATTTTAATTTGCATTTACCGCGAAAAAAGCAAGCATTCTTTCATCTATGGACAGCAACATACGTCATTCTTACCCCGGTCTCCACCAAGGCGAACGCTGTTTTTGTTCGCGTTCGCCTTGGTGGAGACCCGGGGTTACACAAACTTCCAAAAGTAAATCGCTAAAAGGTACCGTTATATAGATTATGCTCTATTTAAGGGGTCATTCTACTTTGAACCACAGAAAAATGAAGCTATTTTTAAAGATATATTTTTCGCAGTAAGCGCAACGTATAATGAAATAAATCTTTTTGGTATTTATTAAGGTTACTACCTTATATTATACAAAAAACGTTAAAAGGAATCTTTGTAATTTGTTTCAATTGTTATTTTACAGTGTCAATATGGCACCTAAAAAAGACGTATGTTCATGGCGTAGGTGATATTCCGGCACAGGTTTATCCGAAACAAAAAATTCCGTATGTAATTCCTTGTATCGAAAAATACAAAATGGCGCTGGTTTGAAAAAAAAATTTGACAAAACACCCAGGTTCCATGAGAAAAATCTCGGTTATTTCTCGACAAAAGTTGTCAATTGAGGTAGGAGCTATAGCGACAATCATACTAATTAAGAATCTTCTGGAATTTTTTCTTTTGCATAAGCCTGAGCCAGGAAATCACCTACAACATACTTTTTTTGTTAGGTGCCATATTGACACTGTAAAAATATCATTATAACAAATTAAAAAATTTCTTCTTAATTTCTTTTTCTATAATATAAGAGTAGAATAATAAATACTAAAAAGATTTATTTCATTACATGTTGTATTTATTCAGAACAAAATCTTTACAAATAGCTTATTTTTCAGGCCGACCAAAGTAGAATGACCCTTTAATATATGAAATGGATAAGTGAGGCTTCTGTCGAATTATATTATTATAAACACAGGTGTCAGAAAAGCCTCCGTCCTTGTAGGATGACCCATCATAGTAACAGTTTTCTTTCGTTTTAGTCTACGTTAACCGATTGAATTTTTATCTGTAGTACGCAGACACCCTATGCATGTATGCGTTATATCGAAAGCCAAATTACTGTGTACCATTCGCGTATAGACCATGCTCAGCCTCACTAAGAAAAGATGAAGCTTAGATTGCTGCCACGGGCGAATGGTTTTCATCCTCTTTTCTTCCTGTGGCTTTCGTAATCACTGGATCTCTCAACCCTCCAACCGCCTTATCGATCGTTAATTCACTCGTTTCAGAAATATCTTCCTATCTCGGGGTAGGTCAGGCTTCGAGGGACCGCGCCGAGGGTTGGAAGTAATGACCCGACGTTGGATACTCGATAGACGATATTGATTGCGTCATCAATACGTTTCTCCAACGTCATACGATATTTTTTCTGCGACTATATTTCCATTTCTATTGAATATTAATAGGTACTATATAGAACACCATCTACGTTTTTTCGCGCTTTCTGCCCTCTTCCAAAATGACGGACCGACTATTTGTAGAATTTGGATTTAAAAATATTACGGCTAGGTGTGAAAATTTGGAAATTGTAAAAAAAAGTTTAAAAGATCGTCGAGGTATATCTAGTTTTTTGTTAAAGCGGAAGCATATATTTTTACTTTTTGATTTTAAACAATCTGGTTCCGAATAGCAGCTCTTACCCCAAAACAACTTTTTAAAAGGCTTCTTGGATGTCGCTTGTAATTTTATTATAAACGTAAATATTTTTCTACAAAAAAATTACCAAATGTTCTTTAAATGTTGCTCTTTTAAGTGCAAGAAGTTCTGTAAAAATATATGCATCTGCTTTTTCAAAAAAAAATTCACAAACATTCGCCTGTTTTCAGCCTCCTCACTAACAATCTGTATGTAAGGTAAAGGCACCAGTAGTTGACCACTTTTCAGAAAGACATGAAAAATAAAGTTTTTAGAAGTGGCGATCTTTTTGTTTAAAAGATCGTCGCATTTAAAAACCTTATATTTATTATAAACCCTTAACGCAAAGGACAATGAAAGAACAACGCCACATATTTCCCCAATGGCATCTTCCATTCCATTCAAATCCGCAGAACAGTATCACGATTCAGAAATGCCACCTACGCACGCTACATAAAAAGCCCTTAGTATAATATGCGGCCATACCTTGTATTCTTGTTTTTACGCTCAATACTGCGTATGCATTCTGATGCCACCAACACACTCCTTTTATTGCTGTTTCCTGAATACCAGAGCGTAACATCTGCGTCTTGGACAAGTAACAAAAAGTACAACAGAAAAAAAGGGAATCGATGGAACGTATCAAAAAGATTTACAGTGTGCTGGAAGCAACTAAAAATTCACGTGGTTAACGGAGTGTGCGTCATTTTTATTTCACGGCTATTAAATCCTTCGCCCGTGTGTCCACTTTATATTCGATTATGCAGAGATGCAAATTGCATTTTTCTGCTACAATTTCCCTCGATATCTATTTTTAGGGGTGGTTGAATTCCTCACGTGTCGTGACCATTTTTGCGTGACGCAAAGTGATGCACGCATGAATGTACATATCTATGTATGCTGTGACGTATAATTTTCGACGCTCGTAAACCTGTAATACGAGTAATCAGGGTGTTCCTAAACAATAGTGGATCTTATTCTTTCTATAACTTGCAGCGACCTTTTTTACTCCCCGCCATAATTTAAAATGGTTGATTTATTCAAACCCCAACATAAGACACATTCATTGCGAGTACTGTAAACCTCCACATTCGATTGACAAAAAAAAAGCCTCACGAATCTCGAAAAAGAAATCTTTCACCAAAGAGTTAAATATCTCAAACAATCAACTGGTACCTATGTAAACTGGGGGAACATTGGTATGTTTTTCGTACATTTTACTATATAATATAAAAATTAACATTTTTACATTTACTTTATATTATTATGAATATATTACAAGTGTAAAAATGCATAAAATTGTTTCCTTTTCCTTTTTAATAGATCTTAAGTAGATGCCAATGATACCCCCTACTGCCAACGTTCCCTAAGTTTAGGATAATTACCAAAGTCCATGCCAGTTAGAAAACAGTTCCCTTTAACCATACACACCTCGCTAACCCAGCCTACACACATCTCCATCCCCGAAACACCCCGGGTTTTCCAATGCCGTAATAATAAATATCCTTCTTAATTCCCCTCTCCATTTCGATATCCAGCTAAATACGCAGCGAGTACCATTGCAAATTCAAGACTTAACGAGTGCTAGCGACGCGCAGTGCTTCCTGCGGAAGAAGGTTGGTTCGAATAAAAATAGGTGACCCAGGTGGCATGGAGCGAGTTGTAAAGTGACGAAAACGTCGTCGCACAGTTTCCCGTCACGCGATTCGAATCCACGCTCCTCGAG
Organism: Andrena flavipes; assembly: GCA_963971345.1. Classification (NCBI taxonomy): domain Eukaryota; kingdom Metazoa; phylum Arthropoda; class Insecta; order Hymenoptera; family Andrenidae; genus Andrena; species Andrena flavipes. Next base: position 13,566,318 of record OZ020480.1, read on the forward strand.
TCTGCGGGAAAGGAAGAAATCCTCGCGAAGAGTCTGGACAAAAGACGCGAGGGAAAGTGGAGAATGGAAAGGGAGCTACTCGATGCAATGCGTTTTTGAGAGACGTCGAATATCGGTGGCGCGAGATGCTGTTGCAAGGCAGGTTGGCTGGCTGGCTAGGGAGTCCGGGGTTGAGGATAGTGACAGGGGTCCGTAGCGGTGCGATGCGCGTCCTGGATGTCGGCTGGACGGGCGAGGGGGTGAAGGGCCACGGGAGTGGTGACGTCCCCCATTCCCCACGACCCGCCGACCGTCGGCCGGCTTCTCTTTCTCGGAGGCAGTCGTACGCCAGTCGTGACAGGAGTTGGTTCTGTGCTCTGTCGGTCCGTCTCGGGCGTGATCGGTTCTCGTCGGGCGCCCTTGCGTTCTGCTTGCCACTCGCGCACAATCCGCCGCACACCGCGACCGACACCACACCGCCGCATACGTGCTTCCGTTCGGCGGATAATTTTCCCCGCACGCATTTCAACGGCGCACAACAGTCGCCCAGTCGGATGACAGGCGGTCGCGAGACCGAGCGGCGCGCGAACAAGGCGAAAGAAGGAACGTCAGGTCGTTGCACTTGCCTACGTTCGTCGAGTGCCGGTTCGTTAAATTTCCGTGCGTGATTTTTGTTTACCGACCGCGCCTCGGCACCGTTATATACTCGTGACAGCAAGCGGGCGGACGCAGCGCGGAAGGAGCCTCGTGACAACCCTGCCGCGTTTGATCTCGGCGATCGATCCCATTACCTGCTCGCCTCTTCCACCGACGCCACGATTTCTCACGACTCGCCGCGAGACGCGCTCCCACCAGTCGCACAGGAAGTGCGAGGGGGAATATCTGTGCGACTGCGAGGAGCGAGATAAGTGTGATTGTGGCGGAGACAGTGTTGTTGGGGAGGCACGTAGGACGACCTGTTGTGCTCGGGAAACAGCTCGACAGGAAGACACGTTTGAACCTGTTCGGATCTGGCCGACGGCGCTAGCGTGGAAAGTGAGGAACGGCCGATACAGTTGGGGGGGCCTTTTCCGTCGTTTTTACGACTCGTCGCCTGATTCGCGCCCGAGAGCTCGCGGTGTGACAGCCGCGGCTCGTGCAACAGAGGGGAGCGATTCTCACGAAAATTCCAGCAATTATGCGTACAGTAAGCGAAGCGATGAAGCATCGCGCGATCAGCTGACTAGTCGAATTGTTCGGCGGCCGTGGCTACTCGGCCGGTAACGTGGATCGGCACAGGACCGGCAAGGATTCACACCACCGACAGCAGCGATTGCCTACCTGCTCGGTTATGACGTTCGGCACGACGTTTCACACCGAGAAGCCCCAGTATCCCAGCGATATCCCTGCTCGGTATGTTCTGTTTTTTCTTTCGTTCTCTCGTGTTTTTCGTTATAGCGTTTTATCGAGCCTCGTTGTAAACCGGTTCCAATGGGAACCCAGTTTCAACGTTCTCCGAGGATGATACACAATATCGACAGGGGACTAAAAATTTAGATTGGAAACGTTTAGGCGAAGGCAAGTTCTTGAAAACGTGAAAGCATTTTGCGTGTGTTGAATGGTTCGTTGAGATATAATATTTAATTACGCCTTTTGCTATCGGCGATCTTTGAAAATATTCAGGGTAAAAATTCAGTGTTTTCAAGAGTTATAATTTCTGCAAGAAGCTGATTCTTTTAGAATTAAAATCGTATGTTAATTTAACCGTAACCTATGCACATTAATTATTCTGAAAACAGACTTGTTAAATAATTTCACCGTAATATTTACGTAGAAAAATGTGGAATGTGGTATATCCTTATTTCTGGTCTTATTCACCTTGTTTAAGTATAAATAATAGACTATTATCGGTATATTATTATTTGGTTAACAGTATATTGTACATATTGTGTACGGTTTTATTAGACATGGCAGTAATTATCCTTTGTAGCATGTAAATGCTACCTATTACGATAAATCGTAACGTAGTATAACACTTTGTGAGCTTAAATGTAATTGCACAAATCGCGATAATAACCAGCAGTTACGCCATGGATTATTAGCGATCTTAATTAAACATAACAGTGGCCATTGCCTATATCGTAAACATTGTTTGCCGCGGTAAAATAATCCATACAAAAGTAAAAGGAATATTAGAAGAATCGAAATTCCTTTTATTGACAAATAGGTAACTAGTAATTTTTGAATTACAAATTCTTACACCCGTTTCAAAATATTTATGAATACTTCAAACATACAGCTCGAAAGTGGGTATCACTTATTAAATTACACCCTATATATCCAAATTCAATCATCGTTCACCTATTGCCCCGATCTAGAATTTTACATTGCAAATTCATTAAATTACCCTCTCATTTACACTTTACCAGTCACTTTATTTTTCGTCCGTCTATGGTTTTAATCTCCTGACTTAACCGTTTCATTGTCTGATAACCTACCAAACTTCTTTGCATCTGTTCATTACGGAACACTGACTTATATGTACATACACACAAGTAAATTTCCTTCCGGTGCAAACATCTCTGTATTAGGAAAAGAAAGGCTCCATCATGTCGCTATTTTTTGTTTCTTCAGTTGCTACATAGTAGGTACACAGGTAGCGTGCAATCTTCTCTTTATGCAGAAAAGGGGGAGCGGGTGGATGATTCTTTGAAGACAATATACAAAACATACTTTAGTATTTTGTGTTTACTTTTAATCGTGACACGTAACATTCACTTCTTTGCAGCCACACACGAGAATGAATTGTGCACGTGCACCTACTGTACTTGTCAGGGGCAGAGTTTGAGATTTAGCACCCCTAGGCTAACAAACGTCTGCCACCCTTTCCGTCAAATATCATCAAGTATTTTAAATGAAATGGGTCGGGACAATTTCAAAATTAATTCAATATAGTTACTCACATGTGAGTTTTTGCTAATTTTCTACATGAAAAAGAGTGAATTGCTTTTAATGTAGTCTTAAGCCTCTGTGTTTAAATATTTCCTAATTCCTTTCGCTCAAAATTTGTCGTTCTTCAAAATCTGGCGCCCCTCAAAATTGTCATTCCTCAAAATTTTCCGCCCCAGGCTGCAGACTACTTATAACTATACACAAATCCGCCCCTGGTGGTTGTCGAGAGTTTTGCAATACTTGTATAGATATTTCTATGTAAATATGTGAAGGAAAGGTCGAGTTAGAGCCCTTAAACGTGAAACATTTGTGGCTTCTTTTTATATATGTAGGTAGTCCCTGCCTTTCCCTATTTTCCTATTATCAAAGAAATTGTGCGAATACACGACAAGTATTAATTTCCAACCACAGAAGTGTTAGTATTCAACGTGCCAATTTAATCATCAAACGAATTTACACAAAAATCAATATAGTAACAGATTTACTCGCCGCAACCCTTCAACAGATCATTAAAATTAACGAAGTTCAGAATCATGAAAATCTGTATTTTTCAATGTTCAAAATTTGTAACAACTGTTACAATAAACTAATTTTTCCTACATTCAGTGTATATCCATACAACAGCCAGCACCTACTAAACGCAATAAACTGTTACAACGTTAACACTGTATGATTTTAATAGTAAACATTCCTCTCTGGTGGAGAACGGAGGACAGAAAATTCTTAAATCTCAGGTCCCTAGAATTTTCACTTACGTAAAATTCCAAATATTGCTTGCGCAAAGTATGTACTCAACTAATCGAACAAATACGTAGTTAGATGAGTTAAAGATCTGTGACGTCAGGTTAACGTATCCTTTCAGGGACTTTTATACACCTGTATGGGTCTACACGACCAATTTGGCATTGATCAGGCATACCTGTACGTCATATGACTCCGTGTGTAGCGTTTATTGATATTCGTTGACGTTCTCCGTCGCAATAAAAAAAGGCTCCGTCACAGAGTACTTTTATAGACTCGGAAGTAGGGAAGACGGCAGTAAAAAGGTACGCGAGCAACAAGGAAATTATTTATCAGAAAACGATGCGGCGTAGGTCTGGCATTGTCTTATCGCCTGTTTACGTCTTTACGCGCCGAGAATCTCAATGGAACTGCAGGCTCGCAGAATATTCCGGTGCATATCAATTTATATGGAGTGTTAGTAAAGATTGGAATCAATCTTGGGGGTAGGGTGACTGTATCTAACATCGCCACCCGTTATATTTCGCAAAGTAAGCTCTACAATTTATTGATTATGCACTGAATTGTAATTGCATATTGTAATTGCAGCATCGTGCGATCAACAATTACAGAAAGCGAAGTATTTTAGTGAATCTTAACAGTGCAAAAATTTATCGGATTGCCACAATTTTACATCACATTTGGAGAAGATAAGTCTAATAATTCCGTGAATGCAAGAATATATACTAGAAATACCTAATTAATCAATATTTCTTGAGTTGGCGATAGGCCTCCCCCCCACACACATACCCTGGCTATAGGTAGTGTATTTTGAATTACATCAGTTTTTCTTGTACAGTTTTCTTATTTGATAAATTGTAAGATTCAACGAGCACAGTGTTTAATGAAATATAATCGTTATTGAATTAAAATGGTGGTGTACTGTACTCGGTGGCCAACCTGTGGCTCGCGAGCCACTCAAATAATTTATTTAATTACACATTCTACTTTGGGGTGACGCACTGTATATTCCTAAACAATAGCAATTTCATTTTTCCTAAATACAAATGTAGTAGAACCTCGATTATCGTACGCCGTTTAACATGCTCAGAAAAGATGCAAATGGAAATTTATTCCATTTGTAACTGACAGTCAGTCAATACTGAGTCAATACGAAGAGGAATGTATAATCATCCATCAATCATAATCGTGCTTTTAATGCACACAAGGCAATCTTTCAAAACATAAATACTAGCAACTGTGGGTACAAAGATGATAAAGAACCAAAATATTATGGCGAAAATATACTTCCGTCTGATTCTGAAGCATCCACTGCTCTACAAACCATTTTCAGGTGGCATAAAGCACAAAGAGAAAGTGATCCCAGCGAAATCACGATATTAGAAATATTACGAAAGTTGTTTCTTTGAAAATAATAGAATACATAAGTATACAATAATAAATACTGGTCCCCGAATGAAAACATTATTACTTGCTTATCCAAATATCGTTTCACTTTTAATAATCGAGTTTCTACATTAACTGTTTCTATCCTTCATTCAACGAGTGTCTTAGCTTTCTTCCAGACTTTGACAGTCGTTGTCACGTGCTCGCGATTTCACTATTTCACTCTACACATGCATATGCATACTACTTTCCACGATCTTAAGAAATCAATTTCCTTTCCTACTTATCACCCACAACTCTATACCACTCAAAGATTTATATCCCATTTACAACATGCCATTTTAATGGTTTTCAAAAACCAAAGAATTGTTGGGGAATTTGAGAGAAAAATCAGTAGCCAGCGTAAAATTCCTTCGAAAGGTATGGCCGTCGAGGTGTTAAGAAGCTGACTCGTATTTAAATTTGTTTTTCATCGATACACTGGCGAAGCCATGGTTGAATCGATGACGATCGGCACTTGGATGGATTTCATGTTTTATTCAGAGCATGAGCGCCACCGACGGGGCTAAAATTGTGCAGTGAACGTCAAATCATGCTCATCGATAAAACGTTGGTAATACGGTCGATTTGGGGAGATATGGTGGTCAGTGAACTAGAAAAATGTGACGATAGCGCGGCAGCAGAAGCTGGGAGACAAGGTCGTGACAGGGTAGATTGCTATGACCTTATTATTCTTGGCATGGCACTCGCGCAACGGGACATCAACTAGCGAAGAGAGTATGAACCGTTCATGCCATCTTTTTCCGCTTGATCGGTTGTAGGTATGTACCAGTTAACATCCGCTTTTTACATGGCGCTTATTTTCTTCGTTTCTCGATACACTTGTATGCCGAGCACTTTCTTCGATTACTGTGTCACCTGGCGTTGCCGAGTCCCTTTTAATACTAAAGTAATTATGTGACACAGTGTTCCACTCCCGTCGATTCGAAATTATATTGGGAAAAACAATATTTCTATGTTTACTTCAGAAATAATAGTACACGTTATTCCTAGTAACAGTAATGTAGTTCTGAAGTTTGGAAGTTCAGGAGTTTATCTGTTGTAAATATTTTAAGGAAGTTGTAAGTTGCATGAACTGGTCGCTAGGAATCACTATGGCTCTCGACTTGTTAACAGGAAAGATAGGACTTATCTGAGACACAATTCCGTAATTGTTGTAGGTCTGGAGTTTATATCTTTTACGAATTAAAGATGTAGGGTACATCCTGGGTTGTCGGTACACCTAACAAAATGGGTATTAAAACTAACACTGGTATTATTTATTTTATCAGAATAAATCGAATATGTTTATGCTGATTCAGAGAAACTGGTTTTGCAGTAAGACGATCTGACCATTTCTCACGAGCTGCCGGGAGATGGTCTTTGGCAGAGATAGCCCACTTAATTATTTATGAAAAAATAACAAAGAAGGGAGCAAAATTATTTATAACTACAGATTTATTGAAATTCTATTTGTTTACGCGAAACTCTAAGTTTACCTACTGGTGATTAGCAAAGCAAATGAATGCAAAAGTGAATAAATTGAATAAATAAACAAATATTTTATTTTAATGTTTGTAAAGAGTAAACAGTCAAATACTCATTTTTTTATTTTACTGAGCCTAATTAGTCTTTCATGTCGGCTACAACTATTACATCTATCACTATTTTAGCAAGTCAACATTTAGATTTGTTTTGAAATAATTTTCTAAACGTTCTGGGCAATTTGAATGTGAAACATCTACCTTAATCATAACTGGGATCATCTCTCCTTTCTACAAGGAGAAATGGCCCTCTCGTTAACTTTGAAAGGAAGGGTTAATATGGCCTATCTTATTATCCAAAACATTAAACGGAAATTACCTTGGTAGTATATTTTAAATACGATTCTGTACACCACTGTTTGATGAAAAAGGTTAAATGTAATCTCAATTTACCTTTTATATCCTATAAATCCAGAAAAAAAACACAGATGGAAGTGACACGACGTTATTCATTCAACTGTTTGGCTTCTATAGAAGCAATTGGTTTGCACTTTAAGGGCATGTTCCGGTCTAGCGTGCATAAAAACAGGTGTTATTTAAGAATTAATTAATGGAAAACTACTACATATAGATAATTTAATGGAAGTTTTTGCATTCTATTAAGGATGTCTTAAACTATAGAAATATATGTATATCTTTTTTTGTAATTAAAGTCGAGGCGTCAATTAATTCATCCAAAACGGTGGTACTTGTAGTACATAAATTATTGTTATGAAATAAACAACAATGCCAGATTATTAAAGGCGATGAATCTCTCTAGTGGACATACCATTAAAAATTACAGTTTTTGAGAAAATAACGACACTGAAGTTTGAAATCACTTTTTCCCTATATTTTTCGTGCTTTCCACGCTTTTAAAAGTTACAAATTTTCAAAAATGTTAGTGATTTCTTCATCAAACCGAAGTATATGCTTCAAAATAAAAAAGAGTTTCAGTCTAATCGGATAATACCTTTTCGAGATATTGCTTCCATCGATTTTAAGAACACTGTTTCGAGAAAAACGCGTTTAAAGTTTTACACGACGTGGCAAATAGTCGGGTTTTACTCACGCGTTCGCCGCTACTCAAGTGCCTATAACTTCAAAAAATTTTGGAATTTCACAAAATCGAATTTCACAATGATCATTTAAAATGTAAAACCAGTTCGCTGTATTTGACGATTTCAATATCCACTGTGTTTAACGATTTGTGTATTGAAAGATGCAAATTTTTCCTTGAATTCTTCAAAAGGTGCGAGCATGCCTTTGGGTAACAATTCCACCTGTAGCAGAAACAAACGCCTAATTAATAATTCATGATCCATTTTAGCGATATTAACTGCGCAGTATTAATTGGAGACAATCTGTCGGGCAGTGTTTCGCGACGGTAAACACGTCCGTTGTGTTAATACCTACCGCGTTTGCAATTTCGAAATAGCGCGAGGAAATAACAAACCTGAAATTTACCTAAACGATTTTTCCACCGTTGGAAAATATTAGGTTCCGCTACCGTACATTTCGTTTTACCGTGGCGTTGTGTACTTTACGAATGCAATATTTTTCACGTTGCTTAAATCCCTAGCATTGTATTTTTACATTACTGGCGCCTGTCACTTAAATCAGGAAACACGTCTATTTCTCTTCCCTCTCGTTCTTTATTTACGGAAATATGAGCTTGCGATGTAAATTAAAAATCAGGGACATGTGACGAACGATATTGGTTATTTGATCCGTACGCATGCGAGCTTATCTGATAATGAGTCACTACCTAAGTAGTTGTGGATTTCTTTTCCGTTAAAATGTTGAGGAAAAGATACGTAGAATCGTGGATGTTTCTTCCTGACTTTGGTTAAAATGGAATTCGTCACAAATTGGGCGAAATAGATTTATAAAGGAAGAGGTTTGTGGTTCTTATAAATTTTATTTTTAAAAGAGATACTTTCATGGAATTTTGTAATTATCGGCTGGTTGAGAGAAGTGAATAGGTACTTTTAAATCAGCTTGTTCCCTGGATTTAAATTTCCTACATTGATTCAATTATAAATTTTACGACTGTCAACGGAATTGCTATTTAGTTTCTTGTGAGTTATAATATCGGAATATTTTTTGGTACTCCAAGCGTGGTCATTCATAGTAGCAGAAGAAATAAATTGTAGCTTCAAGCTGCTTTTCAGTTCACAACTGTGAAAATAAATTATTCAAGAATTTGTTTTGAATTTAAAGCTATGCAGTTATTGAAACATATCAAACTCGACGAAGTGTTATTCGTAGTGACACGGCTACATCATAAAAAAAATTAACCTGACACGAAATAGCCTTGTCTGTCATATTAAACTGTCGGGAAAACACGGTGTCATGACAGTGTTGAAAAATGAAGTGTCTGAAACGTATCACCCTCGAGGAACGCTATTTTAAATACATCCATTCATTTAGTGCCCACTAGAACTGAGATATCGATCTATCTTTTCCTTACCTATCCAAAATCAATTCCTACATACTTTTCAAACAAGTATTCGAATTTTGATACATTAATTTTCAAATATTTAAAAACTAATTTCGAGTATTTTCCCTCCTATTTTGAAATATCTATTTTGGTTTTCATTCCTTGTAGACGAAGAATATTTTATGAGTTCATTGAAGACTTGAGCCCAGTTTTACTAATTACCATATATATTTTCTAGTATAATTATTATATTAATATTTCATGCATCGTCGATTCCTACGATTAGAATTATATCAGCACTTCATAAGTTCTCGATTTCTAGTATCAAAATTATATTACTATTCCACAAATTATAAATTTCTAGTTTCAAAATTATATTATATTACTGTTCCACGTATTATAGACGCGTGGAACCACAAATAAACTAATACTTCACGAATTCTAGATGATGGGTTTCAATTGCATACTAACACTTCCCAATATTGAATTCGTAGGTATTATTCTCAAGTTTCTGCGATCCATATCACCATGCTTCTCGCGCGTGACTGCACTTTTGAATTGTTCCATGTCCGCGCAGTTTCCTCTTGTCGAACGAATCATCGTCATGCACCGTTCCGCTCTGCTCCATTCTTTTAAACTTAAACGGCAAGGAAAAGGTCGCACATCCATTGCCGCATTAGACCCTGGTTATGGTCGTTGCGCCAATTCAGTTCGACATCCGTCCACGTCACTCGTTCGCGTGTGGACAGGCACTTCGTTTCGTCGCTAATAGCCAGGGCAGGATGAGGTTTCGACGTTGCAGAACGAATTCAAAAGGGGTCGATGGCGTCGAGGGGGGGAACAATGATTTTGCTTTTCAACTGGACCCTTTTAATTAGCCCTCGACGAACGATTAGAGGCGGGCAGCATGCTGGGTGTTCGAAAAGTCACGATGCAAATTTTAGTCAAGTTCGTCTAACATTAGCGATAAATTGAGGTAAATAAGGAAGAAGAAATTGAAAAGAGAAAAGGAAAGATCTGGGCGCTTATTAGAAGAAAGAGGAAGACAGTAAAGTAGCATCGAAGAATTTGGAAATTAATTTTGATCCATTTTAGATCATTTTTCTTTTTTATCAAATAGAACCCAAAATTGGGATCAATAATTTCGAGCTTCTTTGAAAACAATTGTCACTCATTCTACGAGAATTACTCAATATGTATAAATAATGATATAGAATAAGTTTTCTTTTTTATAGTAGTTGCTTAACACTTTGACTGGCGTGGGCGCGTGTTTTCACGCCGAGTAATTTGTATCGTGTGCATGTTCTTGGCGTGTTTCCATGGCGATATTTTCTGGAAAGCGTCGAAAGCATTGCCGGAGGGTCCACAAATGCTTTCTTTCAAACATACCTCTTAAAGTATTTTTTTGGTAGCTAAAAAGGTCAAGCTGCAACCTATAGCGTCGCCCTTGCCCAGACAATTTAAATGCGTTTTTCTCGAATTTTCTTTTGTCTTAGTTTTCGGGTAATTGCGATTGAACAGGGGTTCAGATTGACTTGAAAAAATTACAGGATGTGTAAAACATGTGCCATTTCGCGCCAAACCTCTGATATGGTCCGTATAAATTCGAGATTTTCATAAAAAAATTAAAAAGTCGCGGATTTTTAGTAATGTACAAAGATGACTTAAAAATCCGCGATTTTGTTTACTGTACAAAATAACAATACTGCTATACAGTAACATAGAGTCCCTAATAGTAGATATTAAAATTTCAAAAATGATTCCTTACAAAAACTATCGATAATAATTGTACGAAACGTAATATAAATAAATGTAAAAACCGTAACTAAGAAGTATCTTACACATAATTAAATTCGTACGAACTAAATAGTATTACGTTCAAAATCAATTTTATCATTTAAAAGAATTTATTTTACACTTTTCACTTGTTTCTTTTTTTTTAGCAAGGAATCGTCTTCTGGACATTAGTATCATGATTTATCAGACACACTGTACACACAAGTAGTAGACACAAGAAAAATCTTGAGAAACGCAATGTTTCTTGATATTTCTTACTGGAGTTAATGCTCCTTTTTCCTTCTCTACATTTGCCCACGAAGTTTCATAGAATTCCGCGCACGATGCTTCACATCAACTTTTTATAAGCAAAGAAGAAAGGTTTCTTCGTGATGATGCCCCTGAAGATGACATTGCAGTCGGATATTTTACGGTTTGCATGGCTGCAGCAATTTTCTGTTGTGACTGTTCGTGGTTCGACGCGTGAACGTCGCGTTGAAAAAGTCGAGGAATGAGATACAAGCGAACACGTCACACCGAATGGTCATTTTCTCATTATCAGTCATTATATTACTTTCGGCATTTTTATCTTGATGGTTATTCCGCGAGCGTTTATACAGGTAGAGTCAAAAGCGGCGCCGCGAGTGTGATAGACGTGCCTTGTAATTGAAAACGAAGGAAAATGGCCTGACAAAGGAAACTGTACCTATTTGTCGGCTACAATAAAAGGAGTTTGTTAAATCTTTCCTGCATATACAAATAAATGGTTTCTCATTCGAATAATGGGAGTTGGCGCTCGCGTAACGGGATTCGAGGCAGAACTATTCATTTCAGTTTACTTGATTTAATGTTTTGTGAGTGAAATTTCGAGACCTGTAACTTCTTGATACTTGGTGAATTCGTTATTTACCTTCTAATTTAGTGGCTAGATTGGTGACAGTTTATTCTGGAGTCAAATCGAAACACAACATGATTCGGAGCGAATTTGAATAATTTCTTCGGATATTCGAACATTATTCGAATAATTAGGAGTATTCAAATATTCAAAGTGATCGAATTTCGGAATATATCGAATACCTACGAATCTGAACATGGTTTTTCACACTTTATCGTGAAATTCTTTTCACATTGGCCTTTACAATTATTTGTTTTTTACACGATAAATTTTTAACCAAAAACAATTATATTCGAATACTCCCAGTTTATCGAATTTTTGAATATTCGAAGAAATTATTCGTATTCGAAATTATTAAAATATTTACAGCCAAAGAAGATTGTGAAATGAATATTATTAGTTTGGTAAATAATGTGATATAAGCATATTAATGTTTAACTCGTAAATCTCGTAATGCAGTGCAGTGAAAACTCATAGGTATTGGAAAAAACTTTGTTACTAATATGTATATAAACAGTTCTTCATGTTGAACAACTTTATGTATTATAATCTACCTAACACTTCATTTGTCACGATTTAGAGCAAACTTACCCTCGCTGTCGACCTTTCTGAAATTTCCAAAGAATTCATAAATTTTCGAAAACTGTCACATATGCACCTCTAAACAGAATCGAGATATCTGAATACATATTACAGTTTTATCAGTGATCAATATAGAATAAAATTAAATTCCCTCGCGAATTCATAGTTCGAAATTTTAAAATCACGTAAGCATATGTATGAATTATTAGCTGCAAAACTGCAAACACAAAAAAAAACAAATCGATTCAGAAAATCATTTCTTACTAATGATTGTCAAGCAGCAAGTTACGGCAACATTAATTGTAAGCCTGCTCTCGTTCCCCGAAGGAGCGGTTATCAAAGGCAAAAGTGAAGCAGGTATTCATGATGTTTGCGTTCCGTACGCCCTTCGCTACTGTTTATATTTCGTTCTCATTGTTATACACGCCCAGAATAGTCAAGGGAAATTTCCCCCTAGAGCATTGTGGCCTCAGGTGTGTCGATAGCGCGGTGTAACGAACGTACCTCGCCCGCGAACCTTAAGACAAATTAACAAACCTTTTGTACGAGAGTATCTAGCGTATCAGCGTTAATGAGGGTCTTACAAATCGCGATTATTTCCTCGGGGACCAGATTATAAAAATACCTAGCCAGACTGCGTAACGTGTGTGACCTGGGGCTATTTGTCGACTTCGAGTATGCATAGAATAAATGTGGTACTTAAATATGTATAGAAAGAAGTTCGCATATTGTTGTAGTCAAATATGTATAGAATATTCGAGTATGCATGAAATAAAATTTGAATATGCATAGAATAAAATTCGAGTAGCGTGGTGTTCCGAATATTAATTCGTTCTAAAGTTCGTATTTGTCAAATTGAAATATATTTTGGATAAAAGATTCTCAATTTTAAAGTAGAATTATATCAGAAAAAGATTGGAATATTCGGAGACAGTATTCACATACTACACTATTGCAAGTAGTATTCTAATCCTCCACTATTCTAGTATTCAAATCCTAGACTATTCTAGTACCTATTTACATACTCTACAATTGTAATATTCAAATCCTACACTATTCTTGTATTCAAATCCTACACTACTCTAATATTTAAGAATACACTATTGTAGGTAGTATTCAAATACTACACTATCGTAGTGTTCCAATCCTACACTATTCTAGTATTCAAATCCTACACTACTCTAGTATTCAAATCCTACACTATTCTAGTATTCAAATCCTACACTACTCTAGTATTCAAATCCTACACTATTCTAGTATTCAAATACTACACTACCCTAATATTCAAATACTACACTATTCGTGAAAAGATCGTTACATTCGAGTACCTACTTGTGAAGTATTTGAAGATTGAATTATCCAAAGTCTGAGCCCTAGATTGGGCTAGGTCTTTGTGGGCGCGTGCGCTCGCGGGCGGTCTACATTGGAGAGCGACAGTGACTACGTCATTCGGTGCACGTTTACACGTGATGAGGTTGGCAGCAACAGTACGTAATGGAGGTTGCAGTCAAGGCTGTAGAAAGGCGTTCCTTATTGTATCTCGTGAGCCGTGCTAACCGGTCGTCGACCCGTCACGCTCGCGACTCTTCGCCTGCAAGGTCATTTTGCTTATTGTTAGATTCGTTTCACTGACCAACGGCGTATCCTTTGGACATGCCGTTGCCTTCGTTTTGCTGCGGGTCGCGTGACCGAGGCACGATTGCGTTTAAATATCTGGAATCCAGCGATCGGGGGACCCAGCGACCGAGTAACTGGATACACGTTGTTATAAGTGCTGGAATATATATTATTGCAGAACTTCTTGAGGGCACTCTAATGGGTGTATCATTTAGACTAAAAATTCGTTAGAGGTCCAAAACAAGAATTTATATTGGTGCACCCAAAACCATAAAGCATGTGTTGTGCCTTTCGGAAGTATAGTGTTGCTATAAAAATAGTAGTGAGCAAAATTAGTAGAGACTCAAGTGTGTTTTGTCGACAAAACATTTAAAAAATGCGTAGGGTAACCCGGGATAAGAATCAACAATATTTGAAAATATAGCTATTTCTTACAAACTAAACAGTCTCCAATCTCTACGCAGTCTTCATGAACCCACTTTTGCAACAAGTAGTTTTTACTTAGTCACATTTAGGTCCTTTTTTATCATAATAATACAGTTCGCATATTCCACAGTAATTATAATTTTCTGCATCAGTCGAATCGACATAAGAAATACAAGTGGCATATTATACCGACAAACATGTGGCATATTACTCCAAACAGCCATAAAAAGAAGGATGGAAAATCTCTCCGCAAGGAACATAATTTTAACGGATGTTTGAGAGCTTATAAAATTTGTTTGTTAGTATACTATGTCATAATCTATTGATTTTACCCATGTATTCTCCACATATCTCCAAAGTTTCATAATTGTTTGAATATCCGAGTTGCGGATTTTCTCTTGTGAGTTACGCTACGTAGTCACCATTTTTATTACAGATCTTTACCAAGTTGTCAAGTATATTAAGAAAATTTTTTACCAGCCGAAAAGTTACTTAAATTCATCCTTAAATACATAAAACATCATTAATACAAGTTCTCGTTAATATTCGAGACAAACCACATTTCCCAACTACGTGAAACCAGATTTCGTTGCACCTTCACTGAAAAGGTCAGCAATCTCAACCCAAGTGCTGGTATCGATTTCCTAAAAGCTAAAACCCTGTATTTTTGCACCGTAAAGTTTCTTTTAGTTCCCTTGAACCTCGCACCTTAGTACCCTAGTAAGTACCTCTCACAGCCCCTAGTAGCAGTACAGGCTTCTCCTGCTTCGTTACTTCGTGCCATTCGAGTTTCCGAAAGTTCGGAAAAATTTTCGCCGAGTTCTGCCAAGGCCTCCGAGCGACCGTGTTCAACGAGGTTCAACGAATCTCTTCTTAGATGATTACGGGCCTGCAAGGAGCAGCACTCAGGTTAATTAGTTTTCCGCTCTTTCGCGCAGGGAAGCATAATGGCACGGTTGTCGCGCCGGGGATAACTCCCTCTCGCGATGCCATTAAAGTCATCTCCCTGGCGCTGCACAATACTCCCGTGACCGTCGGTACAGCCCCATCGTTAGACGTTACTGTGAAAATCACAAATGAACCGGTTGTCTGCGAGGAGACACAATTAATAAACCCTGTGGGTCGGAAAATCGGACAAATTCCAGGGTACCCTTTCTGGGAAACGGGTTTGAAAATTGTTCGTGCGCGTCTTAACGATCTCATCAGAGAGGGATGATAGTGGGTGGTTGATCGTCTCGAATTTCGAGGACTAATGTGTAGGATTCTAGGAACAGAATGGACAACTTGGGTGAAATAATCCAAAAGACTACAGTAACAATAAAGTTTAATTATGATTTTTCTCTGCTTCTATAACGAGGCCTGTGAAGTTGGCACCTCCAAGTGCAAATATTTATAAAATAGAAACAATCTTCCTCTGTCCACATTTGTTGGGAAATGTGATATTAATATTCAGAATTCCAAAATAAATATTCAGAAAATGTAAAACATATATTAGCTTAATATAAAATGAATATTTCTTGAACATTCGGAAATTTTTTTTTTTTTTTTCAAAATATAAACTAAATATTTCCCGAACATTCGAAAAACAATATTTTGTTTTTATCATTAAATAAATATTTACTTTATATTTGAAAAAAAAAAATTCATAATATACAACTAATATTTCCAGTATATTTGGAAAAAAATTTGCTTCTTAATCTAGAATAAATATTGTATGTCTATTTAAATATCAAAAAGGGATTGAACCTCTTTTTAATATTGAATGTATGTGCATTCAATATTTTGTGCTACAAGGGTTGTGACTTGAAGAGATACAGTAATTATCCGGAGTCCCACTTAATTAGTACGTTAAGCAATACCCCTGAGTTCTCCCTTATTTATCACAGAGCTGCACTTATCTAGTCATTCCTAAACATCCCAGGATCTGAAAATTCTAGTGTCTACGAAGTACACTGAAAATATCCCCAGTTTTCACTTGGGAACACTATTTTAGACACAGCCTGTATACCGAAACAAACGTTGAGGACAACTTTAACGATACCTGCAGATTGCGGTGTAATAGGCAGGAATGGAAAATTCGCGGAGCGTTCAACGTGTTAAGCGAAATAGGGGAAGGAAATATTAATCGAACAAATCGTTGCCTCTATCTGTTTCATATATTTGCAGTAGGATCTGGATAAATGTACAAAATTGTGCATATAGAAAGATTCATAATAACTGCTAGGTATATTTAATAGGTACATAGTAATTTAAGAATAAAACTTTCTTTTGTACTTTCAACTTCTATTACTTTTTGCTAAAGGATCATTTCTATCATTCGTTAAGTAGATAAGTAAATGAAAATGTAAGTATGTTTAGTTAGTTAAGTAAGTAATAAATCACAATTATTAAAGTTCTACTATACTTTTATTTAAAGCTTCTCTCACACAGAATATTCCAAGAAAATTTCCCTTTCTGCTTAAGCTTGGACAGAAGGTAGAAGACCTTGTACAGCAGAAATTCGCGTTATTTCTCAGACAACCAGTTCAGAGGTTTCCTTCCTCCGGCGAAAGGTGTAATACGTAAGGATGTATGCATGAGCCTTGTCAGGAAATCATTCATTGCGAAAGCCAGCATTATTCAACTAGTGGGAAATTTCCTATGCCTTAGTCGATCTTCTGTGATTCCTGCGAATCATTCATTCTATGCAGAATATATTATAATATCTCGTTTTGTGGATGACGAAAAGGAATAAAATTATTCGTATTGAAACGTGTGTATCTAACTTGTGTTAAAATTTTTTAACCTACAAAGGGATATCTGCGTAATGATATTTAAAAGAATCTCCTGTCGGAGATACTTATCAAGAGAAATCTCGGAATATTGCAGCATCGTTTATCGATCATCTCTGAGTGAATCATGCTTCTTTGAAATTACTTTATCTGCGTGCAATGCCTTGAGGAATACATTCTCTTTGGATGTTTAGAAAAATTTACTCAAACTCATGGTTTGGCTCAACACTTGTTAAACAAAGCTTGGTAATCTAAATATATCTTATTCCAGTGTAATATAATTAATGCAGCGTTAAAAAAAAAGGAATTCAAACAAGTAATCATTACGAATCGAATTATATAATTACACTTGAATGCAAATTGGGTATTCTCGTCTAGACAGGCAATTTTAAAGTTATATTTGGGAATTTATTTTGAAGGAATTATTAGCACTTTAGCTATTAGTAGAATTTTTTAATTGGCTATTGACAATATCTTAACAGTTATTATCGTTCTCGAATTTCGTGTTTGAGAAATTTTAGTCTCATCGGTGGTATTGATTTGAAATCAAACAAAACATCCCTGACTCGTTTTAAATATAACGAATGTGGTTATCGTCCCTACCACATTCGAGTCAATATTGCAAATACTTTTTTTTTATAGCACTCGGAAGTTGCGATGTTGATGGAATGTTTCGGATATTATGACCCTTACAGAGCCGTCGTATCTTATTTATTCTGATTTCTGATAGCAACGGTAATCACATTCATTACGTTTAAAATGAGCCAGAGATTTTTTATTTCAGGCCACCAGCAGAGGGGTCAATCAATATCGACGATGAGAACATTTCTGGGATACGAAATCCGCGAACGATAATAACTTTCAAGATATTGTCAACAGCCAATTAAAAAAATTCTACGAACAGTTAAAGCGTTTGTTAAAATTGAGCGTCTAACCGCTAATTAGTTACCGTATCGAAACGCTAATTAGGGAGTTCTGCTTTTCTACTCGCGATGAATAAATTTCTAACATACTTCTGTGCGGTCACGAATCATATAGTCAGAGTTGTTATATAGTAGAAGGGGTCAGTAGAACCCCACCTTATTACGTGCGTCGCAAATTATTGCACTTTACCACTTAAGGCTTAAACTCGAGTAATATGCAATCACCATAATGCCTGAAAAATGTTATCGAAATGTCGCTGAAATGTTTGATCGTCGGTTGTTGTATTTTTATACGTCATATTCTCTATCTTCTGATAGATCTGTAGTTTATCTTCTATCCATTATCTATCCTCATCTATCATTATCCATCCTCTGAAAATATGTGTTTGCTAATCATGCGTTTCGCAGACACGTTCAATGAAATATAGTTCCTTTCATCAGCTTGGTCTGAATTGTTCCATCTCGAAAATTATGGCAAGATATTAAATATTTTTTCCATGATGCAGGAGAAACATAAGTTTCTTAATCCTGTAGGTTTATATTGCAGGCGATACTTCACAAAAGTTCTATATTTAAGTATTTTAACATAGGAATCACAAATCACAAATCTTTATTTTGCAATAAAAGGTTTGACAAGTTAAATTAAACTGGTAATTTATAATTTATAGTCTTTGGTAATTTATATGCAAACATCAATGTCTATTAATGTTCTAAGAATTTCGAGTGTAAAGGGTTAAGGGTGTAACGTACTCGCTTTTGTTACTTATGGCACAAGTACTTACCTAATACTTCTCAGCAATGAAAATGCAATTAACCGTGTTTATTTAAAAATGCAAAAACTTGGTTTAACAAAGGACAGTTGTAGTTTCAAACACAAAGAGAAAACAAGTAGTATGACAAATGGCAGATTGCTGGTATTTCTGAATCAAAATTAAAACTTGTTGCAACGATGCTATGCTGTGGCGAGTTATTCACTGGCACATAGACAATGGCTTATTCATTAGTTACACTTGTTACATAACCGCATCAGGTGGAAGTACGCTTATATTATTAACGACATAATTTGCCGGCGATTTATGCGCAACAGCCGGTAGTCTTCTTTCCTTCAGAGATCGACCACATCGTCGAACTTGATATCACGTGATTTACGTGTGACGATGTAGTGTAAATTTAGTTTGATTGTCGAAAGCTGTTTGATTCAGAGATATCGTAAATCCAGAATCTTTGCTTGACTTTTAACTTTGAATAGCGGATGAACTTGAACTTGAAACAAGTTAAATATGAAAATGTTGTAAGGAATTTAAACAATTTGGAAATGAAATAAGAATTTGCAGGAGGAATGATAGTAATTTTTTTTATCTCCTTTGAGATTGATTTATATGAATTCTAGTGCTGCTATTTAATTAAAAAAAAATTATACGTAATTGATGCCGTTTTATTTCTCGTCATCAATCATTTTATAGGTCTATTTAATTTATCAACATGACGTATTGCATTCGTTTACGCATTTATAAAGATTGTAACAGAGAAAGTGCTTTTTCGCTCTCTTTTTTAGAAAGTATATAAAACGAAAAGTAAAAAAAATATTTTATAAACACTTCCTCTTATTAACGAAGAACATCTATCTTATCTTAATATATAAAGCAGAAAGTGTGTGTGTGTTTGTCTGTCGCCTAAAAATTTTCGGTACGATAAGCTCTGGCGTCACGAAATATGTTTCAGCTCATTATGCCTAACTAATCCAGATGAATGTGACAAAGAAAAATATAAAATCAGAATCTAAATTTCAGGCAAAGCCGAGTAGTAAAGCTAGTAGATATATATAACTGTCTTGTTATTGATATAAAGCACATGTGTTGGATTCAGAATAATGGCATTAAAGGAATTCTACAAACTGTAAAAATTGTTGAAATGATCGTGCATGCTTAAAAAGGTTGTTAATGAAAACGTAAACGGATGTTTCTGTATGCTTATGTGCAATGTACGTACATAGCTTTTTCATCGTGTTTCCTTTTTATTTCGTCTAACACCTGATAAACTCTGAAAATGTTTCGCTTGGCGAAACATAAAGTGGAGTGAAACTTCCAGCTGTTACGTAAATGGCGTTTGTAATGATTTCAATCTGACGCACGGTACAGCCTACAGGAAGCAGTTTTTTCGCAGTACAGTTTCATTGTTTGAAATATATTGTTACTCCCATACGAGTTTCGGCAGCTCACTTTTCAAAGAGCACAGTAAACATGCATTCAATCCAATTTTGAAATACGAATACTATATTACAATCCCATGTACGAACAGTCTGCAATCAATAACTGAGTTTAATGAAAATTGCGGTTAATTGCAACACAACCTCAGATTTTATGTTACCATTTACTGAAATATTTCCGAAATGGCCACTTTGCACTTCAGCCACACATTGCAATAATTATTTTACCACAGAAAAACAAGGGAGTCATTTAAAACACATTTTAACATAAGTTATATGCATTTGGTTCAAAGACGACTAAAGAATTCCACGAAATCAAATTTTAGTGTAGCTTTTTAATAGCTACCGCCTCGGTAGCCACATTCTAACCGCAAATCTTTACACACATCCATTAAATTTGAAATATTATAAGAAACACCGTAGTTTCTGTAATTTTAAAAGTTGTATACAGACTGTTGTAACTCTAAATAATTCACACTTCAAACTATCTCCCACTGGCGTAGTATTTCTATTTCCCTCCACACGAGCGCATATTTCCTAATTTCACGATAACCGCTAGTGAGCGTTGTCGCCCCCGCTTTAGAATTCAAGATCCACCGGACCTTGACTTCGCCAGACTACCCTTCACCCACTTAACCACAACAGTTGCCTTCTTACCGTCATCACCGCGAAAAAACGTCTGCAAACTTTCCTATCGAACTCATACCTGCGACCGATACCACATTTCTATCAAACGCTCACGAATCCTCGATCGACAAACAGCAGCGTTTCGGTATGGCATAGGAATGATTCGAGGATATCAAATCACCGTAGTCGAAACTTATTTATAGCGGATGAGGCGGGAATAAGTGGTACTCGTTCTTGTTGGTTCAATTGTTAGCCCCGTTGGCCCTCCTCGCCCTTGGTGACCTACACGCACGGATAAATGGGGCAAAGAGCGAGCCAAGAGTCGAGGGTACATGGCTTATCTCATCGAGATCTCTCGAATAAGGTCATGTCGATCGTGATTCATCTATTGTATTCCTGCCGTCTGCTCGTACACGGAACAACCCAGCAACGTCTGTTTACCCTTCAACAGTGTTTACTCTTTTCCCTTTCACGCGACTGCGTAAGAAAGTTTCTCAGGAACCTGTGTAAGGAACGAAAGTCCAATTAAACGTAGGAAGTGCTTTCGTTGCATTCTGAATCCTTAGGACTTACGTGATGCACCCAAAAATGGAAGTTTGGCTCGTAATGGCGAATATGGCCGGTAATATGGGTTGCGCACGCCAATTCTTTGCGTTCGAGGAATACTTAGTTGAGTTGTACCTAGTCAGGCGGCCGAAAAGGCGCGAGTGTTCAATCAAATCTTTATTTGATTAACATTAAGAAAAATAAATAAATTAGAATACTTATAATATCTAGTATAACAATCTAATATTATTAATGATGTGCCAATAAACAAGTCGTACTTTTAAATATGTTAATTTTTGTTTTATTCTATTTTTTATTTTTATTATCCTTATTTCGAGACTTCGTTCAAAATATTTCTTGCACCCGGGCTCCTTTATATAGACAGCTGGCCCTGTTATCATCCCACATGAACTCCAAATATTAATTATAGTCCACAGAATTAAATATCCGCAATTTAAGTTCACATTAATTTAATTACCATTACATTAACATCAACTTAATGATTCCATACGTGATATCGATTCTAAGAATAACGTCGAGCTCCAGTTCAGAGTTACCAGTTCAAAGTTCCGTCCACCGATACCATTCAGTTTTCCAATAATATCGTCAAACACCTCCCACGCTGGGTAAATAATTTCCCAGCGAAACGTGAAGAAATCTCAGTAAATTCTAGAGAGGAATTAAAATTACCGGAAAGTTTCCCAAGCTGCAGAAATATTTGTCGAGGAAAATAGCGCGGTTTGCTCGGCCGCATTGCACATATAACAAGCGTTATCGACATGGATTTTCGTTGGTCTCTTACTCCAACCCGTCGTTCTTTTTTTCCCTAGTTCCTTCCGTGCATCGACGTAGATTTAACGAGGTACCCTTTTCATTATGCGGAGCAAGAGGTCGGCTTGCTTAATGAAGAGCGGGTAGGTCGGCTGACGTTAATTGGGCGACGGAAGCTCAAAGCTCAAGAGCTTAACTCCGTCGCGAAAAACCGACGCCCCTGCTCTTTTCAAGCTGTGCGACGCGAATGCCACATTGTTGATCGCCGGTGACGGAGAGTACGCCGACGCGCGCCATGTAAAACTCGACGCGAGATGAAAATTCCTACGCGATACCGTCGCCGGCCCCTTCGCCTTTTCCTTCCCCGCCGTTTCCATGGCGAACTTCGGCTTCCTTGTGAAACACGGTCCTCGGGAGAACGGTCTGAAAAGTTGGCGCATTCGTTGCCCTGCAAACCAACGCACACCTTTGCACATGAATACTTTTGCTGCGAGATTATGCCAAGCAGGAAGGTAAAGAGAGGAATACAACGTTAGTAAAGCGGGAGGTCGCGGAAGTGTTTTATGGAAGACACAAAGAATGAGTGAAATGATCTTGCAAACCGGTGCACCAGCGTCGGGTCACTGATTTCTTTCAAACTCTGCGTAGGTATAGTTAGCACGGAGAATGTATGTACATACTTACTGTGTTAAGTACATAGGTCGCGGAACTGAAACTTCGCGAGCAATTGGAGTTCAAAGTTTTACCTTTTCCATGCCTTTGATATATGTGACAGTTTAATTGTAATCAATCTGCAAATTCCAGGCATGATTGTATTTAGACATCAAAGAACCAACTTCCTTATATTTTCATTTTAAGGGGTACTCTAGTGTAACTGCCCGTTTTTCAACGCTACCTTCGGGAATTTATTTAAGAAAAACTGTAAATTTAGACTGTCTGGCGTTTTGCCTGCATATTAGGGCATGTTTGAAATAATACTCAGAATATTTTTGAACTTTTTTACCGCATATATACATAGATATGGTGGCGCAAGGTGGCTAAAAAAATTCTTTTCCGTTGGGCGATGATGTGGGGACTTTTATAGTCGTCTAAAATGGAACAACTAAGGTTTATTATCCTTATTGTGATTGTCGCAATAGTTGAGAATACGGAGGCTCCCTAAAAATACAAATTTGCAGAAGGACAGCATTTTGATAAAAATGTTCGATTTTTTACTAAAAATTTAACTGTTTTCATTCTGTGAAATTACTCTTTTACAAGATAGAAACTCGTCGGTGGTTCCAACTATAGCGACAACCATAATAAAGAAAATAAACCTTAGGTTTTCCTTTTTAGATGACTATAACAGTGCCCACATCATTGGCCGTCGAAAAATAATTTTTTTTGAAGACGCTTGCACCGCCGACCATATCAATGTATACATATGTGTGAAAAGGAAATCACGACACTGCAGATTAATGTCATTCCACAATTAACAAGTCATTCGCCCGTATTACTTGTGGTGTTAAAAATTAGATAACGTTAGAAGGTTTTTAGATACTTTGGGATTCCAAATATGTTGCATTTATAAGAAAAATACAATATGAATAGAAATATGTACACTACTTGTTACGTATTTTTAAAATTTACGTAATATAACTCTTCTTACGTGTCGACTCTTCCCTTATTACTTTCAACATCTCCAGCATAGATCGATATTTCAAACTAACTCATATCTACAATCCGCGACACGTGCACTAGACTTTTTTCCTAAGGCAGTGCGTGTTTAGCTCGCGATGGCAACGCAAATAGTTAGACCGGTGGCCCAATCGAGAATTCGAAAACGTCAAGTTCGGTTATAAATGTAAAGCTGCTGGAGGTTGGCTCTCGACATGATTAATAATCCGTCTAAAGTAGCGAGACCAGTGGAACGCGCCGTTTGCCGGCTCGGTGGCCCGCAAAGGGCATCAGAGCTAATTAACTTTCCCTCGCGGAGATTCGCTATAGTTGCCTCTGGGTGCGCGATGGAACTATGCTGGGCCGACACAAGTACACTGCACTCCTAGCCAACGAACGTTTAACATTTTCACGCCATTCGACACTGTTTCCTCGATTCGGCATTATTTTGTGTGTTTAAATAATTCTTATTCATCGACACCTTGACCTTGCCTGGCTACGCCAAGTATTTGACTTCCAGGCCGCAGACATCTAGGCAAATGTCTAGGTACATTTTATCTTCACATTATTAAAATGTCCGCGATATGAGGAATGAAATGTATGAACACAGCATTCTAGCTGTGTATATGTAGTTGTGTCGTCTTAAGCGCAGGTGGAAAAGCACCTTTATGTACTTGCAGCTCATTTTGATTTCACATATTTTTTTGTGATTTACTCTTTTCCGTCCTCGACTTTTTCATATATTTGACGCAATTTTTTTACTCTTTTGAAGTTTTTTATGGTTATTTTTACTGTACGTGACAATATTCGCAGTTTTTATTTCAAATTTCTTTCTGTTTGCAATTCGATATGCATATATCACGTATCAAAGAAAATGAAAAAAAATTGTATCAAAAAATAAAAGATTTCGGAAATATTTGAAAAATGTGCCCCAAGTTCCTTGAAAATTACAGTCACAAAACCGGTTGCATTATGTAAGTGATACGATTTGCGCAGAATAGTACGTATAGTCACTTTACTTTAATCCCTAGTAAAAAGTCGATTACCATATCGATAGGTAGTGTTGAACGGTTGCATTATCTCGAAAAACTTTCTCATCTTTCTATATAATAAATGCGTAAGTGTGTTTGGATGTGTGTTACTCAATCACGTTGCAACTACGCAACGGATATTTCTGAAATTTTGAATAACATATAGGATACTTCTCACCCCGATTTTTTTAACCAGCTTGGACCAAATTTTGCCTAATTACTCTCTAGAACTCTGCGGAAAATATAGGCCACCACGAACTCTGTACATTCCACCCCTCCCCCTTTACTTCACCCTCTTGGCACTCCGTGATAATCGACGTTTTACCCGGGCAACGCCGGGTATTTTAACGTAGCTTTAATATATAAAGCAGAAAGTTTTTGTGTGTTTGTCTGTCGCCTAAAAACTTTCGAACGGTCAACTCTGGGGTCACGATATGTGTCCCAAGCTCCATTATGCCTAGGTAATCCAGATGAATGTGATTATTTTCACAGAAAAAAATAACTAATCTTTTTTATAACAGAATTTTTTGCCGAGTAGTAAAGATAGTCCATTATAGCCCATTACACGCCTTTAATTAACCCTCAAAGTTCACACTGGGTAGCGTATTGGAAAACTAATCCGTCAGGGAAACTCCTGGCATATTTTAACGCTAAGGTGTGGAGAGTTAGGGCTTTGGGAGAGTTTAATACTTCTGTTGCAAATCCCCCCCACCGACAGGGCCAATTGTATGCCTCACACAGCCGAGTAATATCATTGCAAATGTAATCCAGAGATATAGGTAAAATAATGCTCGGGGTTAACCCAATTTCTGCCTGTAGCGGGAGTAATTTATAGCGTGACCGTTGAGGGTTACTTCAGCAGTCATTAGTACTTGTTTATGAAGAGGAGAGATGTATTTTTCCTTTCATAATTTGCACTTATCTTTCTACCGCGTAAAAACACTCCGTAATATTAATATCTTCCCTGCCGTTAAAAGCGTGAAAGAATGTATCAAAACAGAAGTTGAATTATTTCGTAAGACATGTAAGGAATGAAGATAATGTTTTCTAAAAAATTATCTGCCTCCGAAATACGTACCTAAGGTTATCAATATTCTTCCTTCTTACATATATAAAGGAAGCATTTTCTACAGATAAATTCAGCAAGTTATATAGCACACGTGTATGTTTTATTATGGAATATGTTTTGTTGTGTTTCGCGGTCTCACAGTGGTGACTTCCAAGAATTTATTCAGTTTGGTTACTGTATGTGAATAACATAGTACAGTAATTGCAAAGACTGATTCGTTGATCAGGAATGAATTATATTTTTTTTAATTATATTTTTCCTACAGACCCGTCCCATGTATTTTTATTAATATTTTAAAAAATTATTGGCACCCTTAAAACCAGAATGACTGTTTTAAAATTGGTCCAAACGACTTGAGTCTTTTTTAAAGCTTGAAGGATTAGGTTTACTATGTGACGTGTCTCGTCGTTTTGAAAAAAAAAAAAAAGAAATTGTAATTGGTCGCAAAAGCGAAGAAAATAATGAAGGTTGCTTTTTCAAGTTTTTTATCTGAGCCTCTAATGAAAATTTAAACATCCCAATTATAAAAGTAAGTTGTATACATGCTGGAAATATTAATTGAATTTAAGCATCTTATGAAACGCTAAATATTAATTATGTTGGTACAAAAAACTCATCAACTCTTCGAGTACACAGTCTGTCACGTGGGTTCTTAATGGATCGTTGATATATTAGTAAAGCCATGGACAGGAATTTCCTAATAGGTATTATTGATCGACGTGGTTTGGTGGTACACATTTGAAAACGTCCAATATCTAAATTTGATATCAAGAAACAAGATAAGAGGCAGATTATATAATTACACTGTAATTAATTGCTGAAGCTGAAAATCAGAAAGTGGATATTTTTAACAATGCGGGTATACCTACTTACACTCTTTAAACGTTAATAGTCGTTGTCAGTGTTATCTGTGGTAAAATATAATACATTGCAACGAAATCTTAGATTAACAAATAATCGCTCAAGGAAAACATACAACAACAATAAGGATATTTACTCAAAGGGGAGGAATTCACAAAGATTGTTATTTAAATACTGAAAGATTTACATTTTGTGTATTTAAATTCTGTTACTGCATAATTATTTTCAACTACTGTTATAACTGTTGCTACTATTTTCAGCCATTTGAAGAAAACAAAGTTTGACTTATCACAGATAGAAAATGTGTCAAATTCAGAAATAACTATTCTGTATTGTTATATTATTTTTGGGATTTGCACAAATCGAAGAGTAAATTTAGATGCACGGTTGCATTGTTATCAAAGATTAACGCAATTTAGAATGTTTTATATCGTACGTTAAATAAATGTATAAGGCAGCGAGAGAGTATCTCATTACGAACAATTTGACTATAATTATTAACACGTGCTTATGTATAAACTGATGAATTTTTTGCACCAGAGTATCGCGTGTGTTTATAACAATACAGTGCTGCAAATGTTGTGTGCTTACTAATCAAAATATTCTTTTACTGAGATATTAAAACGTATAAATAAAAAAAGAATTTAAATTTATTATAAGAAATTGATTCATACAGTTATAATTGTACTTTAAGAAAAGTGGTCACCAAGCGGCTCAGTGGTCTAGGGGTATGATTCTCGCTTTGGGTGCGAGAGGTCCCGGGTTCAAATCCCGGCTGAGCCCACTTTTTTTTTCGTTTTTTTCGTCATCGATAATATTTATTTGAACATTTTCTGCACGCTAAATGAAAATTCTATTTCTAATATTTACTTTTTAATAAGAAACTAAAAAGAATTGAAATTTATTATAAGAAAATGTGCAAGTGAACTGAAAAGGCGTTGCAAAAAAAAAGGAAGGTAAATACACTCTTCACATTAATTAAAGGATTACCTCTAGGAATCCGAAAAATAGGGGCGAGTTCACATGGTCATAACTCCGGCAAAAGTAGTCCCATCGTTATTATCGTTTGAAAGCGTGGAATCTCTACTTTCAGATGTATTTTTTTTAGATTTTAGCTGTATTGGTTGTCGGGAAGGTTATAGCGATACAAAGAGCACTTGGTCAATTTTTAAAAAAAAATATAACTTTGCAATGTTCCACGGGGAGCACGAAATTTTTTACAGAGATTTCATGTACACCAGCCGAAAACGTCCACTTTCCTGTGTAAAACTAGAGTAATTAATTTTTTGTGCGATTTTTTTGGCCGAGTTATTCAACTTTGGAGCAAAAATCGTTGTTTTTAACCGACTTCAAGAAGGAGGAGGTTATAGATTCGACCTTTTTTTTGTCTTCGCATAACAACTCAACATATGTCCCGATTTTGATTTTTTTTTATTATTTTTATTTGAATTTACACTGAATCAATATTGCCCCAATATTTTGCCAGTTCTGGTTAATAATAAAGACTATTGTCACATAATTATTATTATTTTATGTACGTACGCATATCTCCTCAACATGTTGTATCCATATATAACTAAAAAGATAAAACTAAAAAAAAAATAAAAAATAAAACCGACTTCAAAAAAATAAAATTGCACTAACAAGTAGTAATTTTTTTGAAGTCGGTTTTAATTTTTTACTTAAAAATTGTACAAATTTCATTTTTTCTTTAACTCGCTGTATCTCCACACGGGATAACCGGAACCTCATTAGCTTAAGCTCATTTTAAAGCGGAGAGTCTGCTAATTCTTTTGAGTAACACTGGAACCCGCTGCGATAATTTTTTACCTGTGACCTTTGTGTTTGATGTTTTAGCATTTCGGAAAAAGTTCCGCTGCGGCTTCCGCGGCCGCGTGACGGCCGCACCGCCGGCATGGGCGTCACCGATAGCATATCGCGTGGAGGTATGTTCATATGTGTGGCACACATAGTAACATTCGGTAGCCTCGGCGTAACTCGCCTTGCTTTCGGGTGCTCTCGTCACTTATGGCGGCGAGTGGGGATACGAAAAAGAGCGCTCGTTTCTGCTGGAACGATCGACACTGCGGCATATTAACGTTGTAGCCGTATTCTTCCGAAACGACAACTTCAAACATAAAGGCCACAAGTAAAAAATTATCGCAGTGGGTTTTGGTGAAACTCAAAAGAATCTACAGACTCTTCGCTTTAAAATGAGCTCAAGATAATGATGGTCATCCCTGGCGGAGATACAACGAGTTAAAGAAAAAATGGAATTTGTGCAATATTTTAAGCATATTTTCGAAAGGTCATCGTAGACCGAAATTTTAACCCAATCGAAAAGACAAAAATGCGTCTTAATGAAGAAAGACTGATCTTTCTATTTATTTTCTCATGAACGTTCGACGATGATTCCTTCGCTTGCTAGAAGCAAAAAAATTATATATATAAAAAAAAGTTTGCTTCAGTGTTGAATAACTCGGCAAAAACATCGCAATAGAAATTGATTACTTTATTTTTACACAGGAAAGTGGTCGTTTTCGACTGGTGTAAATGGAATCTGGAGTCAGGAAGCCGAAAGAAGGGTGGTCTTTGGAAATTTTTTACTCAAAAGCTATAACACATTTCTCAAAAAATCTTTACTCCTTTTAAGGATTGCATCTAGTACCGTGCATCGTAATTTTTTTATTTAAAAATATGTATCAATAACTAAGTTATTGTCCATCACTCGAAGGTTCTCCCTAAAAAAAAAAGACTTCTGCGATGACCACTTATTAATACATATTTTTAAATAAAAAAATTACGATGCACGGTACTAAATGATATAGCTTTTGAGTAAAAAAACTTCCAAAGACCACCCTTTTTTCGGCCTCCTGACTGAGCATGACCCCTTAAGTTGAGAAGGAAATATTCGAAAGTATTATGCCGTTCTCTTAGGCTCTTGTGACCAGGAGTGTGGTAAAAACAACGAAGAACGGCTCAGTGGTCTAGGGGTATGATTCTCGCTTTGGGTGCGAGAGGTCCCGGGTTCAAATCCCGGCTGAGCCCACTTTTTTTTTATTTTTTTTGAAAATATATTATTATTCTTACTGCTTAGAAAGTGTATTTTAATATTCACTTACGAGTTTATAAACATTTCTTATTTTTAACAATTCTTACATATCACTGTTACACATTCTTCTTAGAAAGTAAATTTTTCTTAAAATTTATGTTAGGATGATGTTAAATTATAGGATTGATAATTACAGTGGTTGGGTTTTCATTTTATGGCGAAATACATAAAGTACAACGTCTTGTACAAGTGTATAAAGTTTCCTAGCGCCAAATGTATGTCCATGAACCCAGAGATGGGCAAACAATTCTTTGAAATAAAAATTTCGTACACAAATTTTTATATGAAAAAAAAATCGAACACAAATTTTTATTTGAAAAAAAAAAAAGTTCGTACACAAATTTTTATTTCAAATAATTCTTTACCCATCTTTGCATGAAACTATTCCTTGTTTTTTAATAAAACATCTAAATGCAATAACTATTTATTATTCAGATGTATTTAATTCACTTTATCTTATAATATAATTTCGTTCATACACGTTTCATGTAATCTTCCTGTAAAAAAGTAACTCAAGAATCTAGACTAAAATTCTTTCATAAGAGGCTTCGTTTTCGATAAAACCGATTCCGTGGTCCACCTAGTACGTCATTGTACCTCTGAAATATCCAAACTAATACATATTTAAGTGATCGATATCGCACATCCCACAAATATTCATGCTCAATTTTCCGAAAACGAAACCTCTTTTGAACAAATCTTATTCTACATTTTTACCTATTTTTCCTATACAATCATCCTTCAATATACAGAATGGGTAAAAATATGTACCATAATACTATAATTGATGTATAGGGTATACAATTAATAATTTCCAACAATTTACCAAGAACAACAGACTAAATGCGTTACTGTTTTGTCTATTATTTCAGGCCCAGTGCTATGGCTGCTGAGGAGGGTACGCTGAGTGGTGGGCTCGGTGCGAAATTAAAATGTCCGACCCCTATATCGCGCTTAAGGGTGGAGAAGATCGAGGGTGGTCTGATGGTAGCTGGGGTTGTAATAGCTGCGAACTGCCAGATTGCTCTTCCGGCATTCGGGTTCCTCTTTATGCTCGTCGGCGCTGTGCTCACTGGTTTGTATCTTCCTCCTCATTGTTTCTATTATGCCCCCGCACTACATATATTCCCCATATTGACGCCATTGTCCCGATTGTCTGCTAATGTTGCAGCGAACTTAGGAACAAAGAGTTCTTGGCCGTTGTTAACGATTTTATGGAAATGTTTCCGCGTCCAACGCGGATACGGGATGATATAGAAAATGGCCCCCTTTGTGCTCTGAAACGATCAAGATTGCTTTACTCTGAAAGTGGGAATGTGATTTCGAGGGATAGGAGATTATTAATATGTATTATCTTTTTGTTTCGGTCTACGGAGTGGAAGAATGCTTAACTTTTATCCAAAGGAAGAAAAATGATCGTTATCACTTCGTTTCGGAGATACACTGGTATAAGACTATTTTAAATTCCATTCTGTAGTTTCATCTCTCTTTTTCTATTCGATTAAAAATATATTTCCGATAAACTAATGGAAGAAAAACATGTAGGTATTTCGCAGAACTCTACATTTGATTTTCATGTAAATTCAGTTTAATGTGATTTCTGTGTCGCGCAAATGAAAACTTATAGCAGTCCATAATAAAGTTCTATTTAAACGTGTATTTAAACGAAAAGAATCTTCAGAATTTTCAGAAATACAGAAATGTTAAATTTACATATGTTAATGATAAAGTATTTTAAAATTCTAGGAAAAGGTAAAAATGGGCGAACTTAGAGATCAGAAATAATAAATAATTTACGACTAATTCCATATTTAAACAATTTTGAAATAACTTAAATATAATTTTGCTTAAAATTACGCGAATAAAAATATCGAAAGAAAGAAATAATTTACAACTAAACGTAGAATCGAGCAATTTCTAAATAGCTCAAACACAATCTTGCTTAAAGCTATCTCAATAAAGAAGAACTCAATTAACGAGTAACACAGGAAGCTATATTTCAGTCATGAAACTGCTGAACTTCTCGAACTGTTAATATTAACGAACGGTAGTTGAACAAATACGAGCATGTTATAACTAAGTTGCATAAGCTGCGGTGTCTTCGGATCGCAACTTAATGGAAAATTGCTGTGGATTGGTTAACGCGACGTTCGAAACTTTCCGTTTTGGAGAAAGCGTACGGGTTGCAAGAAATTATGGGTTCGTATTGTACGAGAAAGTTGAAGTATGTACATCGATTTATGAACATTCCGGTGGGGATAAATGAAACGGAAATGAATAAAAACATCCCGACGTTTCTCAACGCCTATATTAAACAGATACTGAAATAAAATTTCTTCGGAGATAAGTCATTTTCTGAACATACTTTTCTCTCCACCCTTAAGCCCGAAATAACCAAAGTTTTCTTTCTTTTAAATAAAATTTTCTAGTCGTTTCTTGATTACAAAACCTCGGTGAAAAAAGTGATTCTATAATTTCGAGTCCCCTTGTACAAGGATTCATTTTATCCACAATTTGTCCGTCGGTATTGGCAACTGCATTTTCCTAATTTCTAGCCACTTGCGCGCCTACTTGAGGAATATTCAAATTCAGTTATCTTAAAATCAAAGTATCGTACGACACAGATTGATTCTATAACTTTGACTTATTTTATACTCTGCATCAATGCATAAAAGGATTTATTTTAAGTTTCTTTTTTTACCACCTCTGTATACGCTTTTGTATCTTTCGAATATAACGATGAAATCATACATAGCAAAGGAAGAATCGTGCAGAAAAGAGGAAGCAAACCAATTAGAGTTTTGCTAGAGGAAATTTTGCATAAAGGTTTCTTGAGATGCTGGAGTATGGAACAGATTGAGGAAAAGTGTGTTACATTTTTATCAACAGCTCGGTTATGAGTGTACGCCATTATCCATCGTCAGTGTTACAAAGTGCATCGAGGTGCAGATAATGGAGAAATTTTTCCCTTGGGCGAGCAGACGGCGCCAGTAAATCCTCCCTGGGATATCATCCGGGCGTGTAAAATGTAATTTTCGATATACGTCGGTCTGACGAGATTTCGGTAAATGAATTGGCAGTTAACGACGAGTGCGTGAAATGGAAGTTTAATACGATTAATTATTATTAAAACATCAGGCGATTTTTGAATTATCGTAGGTTTCCAACGCAGGTATTTTGAAATGCATGATATTAGATTTCTACGCAGAATTCACAGAATTTGTGAAAAGAAATACACACATCTTTGCAAACGTAGGTCCTCTAAAGAATTTTTATTATAAAATACAGAGCTCCAAAATAACAGTTATTTTGAAATTTTTTTGGATATATGCTTTAAGTAAAAATTCATTTTTATTTATAAGGAAACCAATTGTCATTGAATCTCAAAGAAATTTCTCCAAAAATGAAATGATTAAAAATACTACTTTTTAATTGTTCTGATTACAACTAACCATTATGAATGATTACATTTTTTTAACTACCAGTGACCATTATCGATGATAGAAATGTAATTTTGGTTACCAGTAACCATTATCAATGATCCGAATTTTATTTTGGTTACCGATAACCATTATCGACGGAATTTTTTTCTGAAACTCAATATTTAAAATTGAGTAGTGCAAATGAGCTATCACCTGTGGCCTTCTACAAATCCACACATGAAATAAATTATACAGACTATTGGTTACGTTTGAATAAGTACAAGGCATCATCTGTCTATGCGATAGCAAAAAAAAACAACGAATTGACGTACATGATTTGATCATATGTAGTGGTTAGCTTAATTCTATAATGAAAAACATACGGAAACAGTCTATAATCAACTCGTTGTGGGATGATGGAATGTTTCAACTTGAACAGAACATATGCCTCATTAAAAAATTTGAAGTCTTTATTTTCCGCCTAGCTTACCCTAATGATTCTATGCACAAAACGATAAAAAGAATTAAGGAAGTTTAATTGAAAAGAGTGTTTCAATTATTTATTACCGAACTTATTATTTTGTGTAATATTAAATTTTAATTTTAATTTTACCACGTAGGTCACAGCCGTAACGCGCCCGTGTTAGAGCAGCTTATTGTTAGATACACGTGCATATTACTATATCGATGAAACTTAAAAATACTTATTAAGATTAAGTAATGTGCTTTGGGACACACACTGTAGAAGAAAGTAGCCTTCTAAGAAGCCGTAACGTTATTACATCACGGAACGAGCGTAGGAAAGTATTATTCAACTCATTCGGTGTACATCGTCTTAAGCTCCGTTATGTAAAGCGTTAATCCTTCGTAATGCACATGCCATTCGACGTTTTTGTCTTTCGTACAAAGAGAAAATAGTGTAATATGTATTACTTCTTAACTTATTTCTGAAGTTAGAACAATTTGTACAAATTGAACAAGTTGAAACAAGTCATGCCATTTTGTCTCAGGAATATAATCCTTGCGATTAAAAATTGACGTAAGTGCTAATACAAATGTAAATTTAAATTGGAGGACTAAAATTAAGATCAAAAGTGCAATAAAATTTAATATAAAATCTAAATAGTAACTAATCTAATAGTAAGCTTTAATATGTGTTAATCAAAATGTTAATATCGAGTTTTCAACGCCTTCGTTCGTTTTAATTGAATAGATCCTTAAAAATTCCTTCCACACAAAAATATGTTAATGATTATACAAAGAGGTACTTTTGTACAGTGGAAATATGAATTCATAAGTGAATGATTTCACGACGATGGAAACAGCTTTCCATTCACAGTCTAACGTTCTGGGCTTATCTGCCGGAAGCCTTTGGTATATTCGCGGAATTCGATTAGTTGTGTCGAATAGGAAGCCTTGTTCTAAGCCTGGCTAGCAGTGAACACTCGCATGACAAAGTTATTCGGACCAATCGATCTCTGTGAAATCGCTGTATCGATCAAGCAACTGGATAAAGAACAGGGGCTTCTTCGTTTACGAACAAGCCGATGATTGTTGGATCGATCGATGAATATTACACGCTGGTAATCGAAGGTTGCCTAAGGTCGTGAATTCTCTGCCTCTTGTGGCTGCTAACACTTGTAATTATTACGCAATTCAACTAGAACTCCCGATGAAGCAACACCCGTTAGATAGATATCTCCTTGTTATGTAGCTAGTCATCGATACGTATTTAGCGGATATCCCTACGTAAATTCTTCTTAATCCGTTGCTTCAATGCGGTCCCCACAGTGTAGAATGCTTGATTTCTGCATTTAATTATTGTGAGTATTCTTTTTGAAGTTTTGGTTGCAATTGTTTAAGTTGTATGAGATGGGAATTTTCAAGTTTTTAATTTTAATTTTTTGCCTGAAGATTCGAGGTAATAATAGGGAGTGAAAAGAAAGTTGACACGTCCGAATATCTCAGAATTGAGCATTTATTGTTTTAATGTGTCTCATATAAAATCTGCGCATCATAATTTTGTCAAACTGCTTACTGATGCAATTAAATGTTAAGGGAAGGTTAGGGTCTAGGGCCCCAAAAAAAGCTGATATTTAGGAATTAATTAAAGGAAAACTACTATATAAAACTTAATGGGACTTTTTGCATTGCATTAAGAATGTCTTAAATTATAGAAATATATTTTTTGTTTTACAATTAATCATTGCAGACGGTACTGGGAAGTCGTTAAAGTCAAGACGTCAAAAAAATTATCCAAATCGGTGGGACCTGTATCTCCAAAAGTTATTATTCGATTCGACTGAAACTTTTTTATTTTGAAGAATATACTTCTGCCTAGGTGGGGGGGGGGGGGGGCAGAAAAAATTACAAAAATGACACTTTTTGTGAGAATAACTAAACTTGAAGTGTGAAATCACTTTTTCAAAATGATAAATTTTCACTATTTTGTAATTTTTTCTGCCCCCCCCCCCAGCCAAAAGTATATTCCACAAAATAAAAAGAGTTTCAGTCGAATCGAATAATAACTTTTGGAGATACATGTCCCACCATTTTGAGAACACTGTTTCGAGAAAAACACATTTAAAGTTTTACCTGAGCGCCGAGTGGCCGGTTGTTGCGCCCATGCATTTGCCGCTACTCAAATGCCTATAACTTCGGGAATTTTACGAATTTCAACAAATCCTTTTAAACACGTATTCCTGAAAGGTTGAACGATCGAAAAACGAAATAAAAAAAATCTACTTTTAGACCGAAACCTACCTTTAAGGTAGAATTCTGCTGGAACTAAAAATCAATCCAACTATTCTGCCCGGCTCGTTGCCACCCGCCATTTGAGAACCACTATCCCTGGAGGTGATCGAACTCGGCGATGGT
This sequence comes from Andrena flavipes, assembly GCA_963971345.1. Taxonomy (NCBI): domain Eukaryota; kingdom Metazoa; phylum Arthropoda; class Insecta; order Hymenoptera; family Andrenidae; genus Andrena; species Andrena flavipes. Next base: position 13,602,528 of record OZ020480.1, read on the forward strand.
AATGTTGCGTTTATGTCACGAAGAAGACGAAGGCGATGAGCAAGAAGAAGAAGGAGAAGAAGCAGGAGAAGAAAGGCTGGGCTGTTGAGCAGCAGGCAACAGCTGGTCGTTTACTTGTTGGCCACGGTTTCTCGGATACGGGCCCTGGACCGTTGTTACCAACCGATTTATCAAAACCGGTCAGTCCTTCCCACCCTCCATCGCTGCTCTTTTTCTTGCCTTCAGCTCTTTCGACGGGGACCGGTCCTGTAGCCCATTTCCCTTTCGTTCCCCATCATTTGCTGGCGCTTTGCTCGCGAACGAGCTACTTCGTGGCAAATCGTGCGTTGGACGATTTCACGTTTTCCACTTTGCTAAAAACTTGCGAACGCTCGAAGCTCCGCGAGCGACGTAGCAACATTGCGGCCATTTTGGACGTAACTCTGTATACGTATACCGAACCACCGTGCCGAACGAGGAGTTTTCACAAAGACGCTTGGTTTCTGTAAAATTTTAGTTTATCAACACATTCCGTGCCACGCAATTCGGATTTTTGGTGGATCGGAAAAGGAAGTGGATCGAGATATTGATCTTTCGATTTTGATTCCGAAATATCGAATGTGGGTTTGAGAAAAATATTTTTCCTTGGGACGAAAATTACACTTCCGAAAAATACCAGGTGTTCCAGAAATCGAATATTTCTTGGTCCAGCATGTCGTCTCTAAATTGTAATTCGTCAGACGTGGAAGAAACTTTCTGTTTTTCAGTATTATTTCTTCTGTAGATTCGTAGTGCTCGATTTTAATTTGGGAAACGTTGCAAATTTTTACGGACCTAATATTCTTTGCGTGAAGTGAATGTTAAAGGGATATTTAAAACTGTTTAATGATTGACTGTTGTTTTTAACACTGATAGAAGCAATTATAGAGAAATTAGTTTTATGAAATGAAGCATTCGTTCTTATCAGTACACGAGTCTGCCACAAAAGACAAACTGATTAACTCTGCTTTCTACTTTCTCAGTTTTAGTCCTGAAGCACTAATTATATGCTTATCTTATCAATTTTTTATACTTTTTAGTTTATGGTGTTAATCAGAGTTTGGTTTCCGAGAGATTCGTATTGTACATACCTATCCGGCGATTCCAAAGAAACGCACTTGCAGGTGTTGGATTGATCGATATTGATGAGTAAATACTGGGCGTAGATTCACTGTTGTTAGTAAGTCCACAGGAATGATAGCTATCGTCTGGCATAAATGTGATTGATTGAAAGACGATAAACAAGTTCGAATGGTATATAATTAGCATACTGGACAGTCTAGTGCCGCAGTTTCTGATGAAACTTTCACGTACTCGCATGTAGTTAGAAACAAAGTTACACGCCTTATTACTAACTGATGGAAAAATCTAAATTAGTAATATCGATCACCGCTTAACTTCTTACATGATATTTTTATAACTTCTCTCGAATAGATCTACCTTTGACTAAGAATTTTAATAAGGATTATTTACCATAACGCTTTCGTGGAAGTCAATTCGTGGAATTTCACATTCAAGAAGAAAGTAAGGATCAGCGCATACAAGAATCCAACAGCAGCAATTTAAAAGGAATAACAAAAGAAAGTTATGTCCAATCACAGTTCCAAGGCCACAATACTCCGTTTCGCGAAAGAAACCCTTTCCTCAAAAGGATAGCCACAGGGTTGAGTGAGCTTCTTATTTCCAGCGTTATTTTTGTGGTTATAAGGCAGGACAACAGAAGTCCTTTGTTTTCATACTTGTAATAGAGCCGTTTAAAGCTTTCAATATTAAATTTTTTGTTAACGATCGAGGTACGAGATACACAAGTGTATTTTTCATTTGACTTTGGCAATAACTAAGAATATTATATAATAATAATAATAATAATAAAGGAAAGTAACTTCATGAAAAACAACACAAATCTAAGTAGTAGATCAAAATAATAATAATAAAGAAACAGCGTCGAAAATTCTCAGAATGGAAATAAGACAAAAATGATCAAACGAATAATAAATAATAAATCTGTGTTTTAATGTGAAATTATTCGCGTAACATGTATTGTTTTACTTAATCCAAATATAGCATGCAAAAGTATATATATTATTCTCGTTACAGTAAAGATATAATAGAACACAATCATGTCTGGTAATTTTTCCATATAAATCAGCTAACAAGGAAAGATCTCGAATTCGGAAATTCAAAAAATTCTGAGACTTTGCGAATATGTGAATACGCGAGTTCCTCGTGATTACTAAGGTGATGAAATTGACACTTTAAATTCCGGCTAATCTGCACCAGAAATTTTGCTAAAAATTAATAATTTTTTTTTTCTCAAAATTCAAATTAACATTGACATTAGCCCTTCTTGAACGAAAAACACAAATTGCCTCCACGTGTTCTCTCTAAGAATGCAATTCTTTCTCCTAGACCTCGAGTATGACGCAAACCACATTTTTCCTTAGAAATACGACTTACCATTTGAAATAAAGTATTTATGCTATCGACCGTATTTCTTAAATAAACAAAAATTAGCGCCGAAAACACTTATTGTTTAAATACGACTTACCATCAAGGACCCAGTTCCTGATCACTTAAGATGCAAAAGAAGCAGTTTCTGATCAACTTAAAACATTTTACTATGAGCTATCAAATGTTTGCGTATAAATTTAAAAATACTTCATAATTATTCAGTATTTTTTTTAAATAAATATGTATCGTGATAAACTTATTATTTGGTATTTATATACTAAACTGATCAGGAATTGTGTTCTGATCAGGAACTGGGTCCTTAACGGTATGTCGATTTCTCGTGTAACCACAGATTTGTCCTCCTACGCGAAATGTTGCCCGTCCAGGCACTGAAATCGAGAACGACGAGTTACGTACGCGCGAGCTTAATCGTGCCCGTTTCTACCGAGTTCCTTCCCTTATAGAGACCGCAAGGAGGATGACTTTCTCCGGTAACTCGTCGGAAAGTTTCTTCAAAACTCTCCCACGTGCACCTAGGTGCAATCGCTAACCTCGGGCTCTTCTGAAAAATAATGAAGATAAAGCGTAGATTGCAGTGGCTCTTGCCACGGTGAACGGAGACGGGCATCTCTTTGTCTTTTCAGAGGGAAGTGAGATTTCTTGCACTTTCTTCCGCGTCTGCACGTGGTATCGTTCCCAAGTACGCGAGCCATCTCGAAACGAATCGCGAAACCGAGGCAATCGTACGTCTGGCTTAAGGAGGATAACCACTGTCCTAGGTGGAGAGACGAGGTCGACTTTGCAATTTATTCTCGAAGGAGGTGCTTTCTTTTCATTGCAATCTGTTTGTGCACCGAAGTATATTAAAATGCATTCCTTCGAGAGAAATGTGACACGAATGTATTCCCGCGGGATTATTTGTGGTGGAAGTTGGTGTGTCAGAAAATAAGTTTCTTTGTGGTTGTCAGGATTTTTTGGAGCAGAATGGGCGAACTCCAAATGCGAGGATTAGAACTGTGGACAAAAGGAGGTTTAAGGGGTCATTGATCCGGAGAAAAATGAAGCAATTTTTAAAGATTTTAAAATAGCTTAATTTTTCGGCCAAAGTAGAATGACCCCTTAAGAGTAGCAGTACTCTGTCCATTAAATCGAATTGTGTTTTCAAAAGAGATCTTAATACTAACAAATTAGTCCCTCGTTTTTATGCTAACTCAACTCCCATATTTACATAATAATAATTTTACCCAATAACCATATTTTCTTTCACAAAAACGTTGTCAACAGCTTCCAATTAATTTCGTAAACGACCAGTAGCAATTAATAGCCCGCTACCTTTTTATGCGCCGTTATATGAAAGAATTTTCATGCAATAAGTTCCAAGTGGTGCAGAATATGTTTCTGTTACAGTTACAGACATGTACAACGCAACCATATCTACCGCCCCCATTTAATTGAAAACCTCTTTCCACCCCGCTTTCCCCGCATCTTTATTTATTCCCTTTTTCGGTATGACTCTTTCCTTCGGAGCAGCATCTCCAGCGTGTTCGATATAACAGCCAGGGAAGCGCAAACTTAGCCGCGGGCACTCTTCGAGATTAAATTTGAAACATTCATAACGTAACACCGAAAATGCTGCTATCATTCGCGACGGGGGACGCCAACGGAAGTGTTTGAAGTCCGAATCTTCGTTAACGGCAAGCTTCCCAGGCGCCTTAAAAATTCCATCGTCCCGTAAACGAGCTCTCGTTTTAATACGGGCGGAGGATGGAGAAGGGTGTTCGCGACTCCATTGTGAGCTTGAAGCCGCGTGAAGGGAAAAATTATTGGGATGAACAGGGGTCGACAAATTGATATCTGACGCGCGTGAAAATGTCCCCTGGCATGCGATTTGATGCGAAAAATAATCTGGAGTGATTTTAAAAGTGATATACAGGGTGTGTGAGAAATGCGGTATAACCGGGCGAATGGAGATTCCTTGTGCAAAAATGGATGGATAGATAAGAACCGTCGTTTTCGAAAATCTCGACTTTGAAGTATTCCTTGAAGGATTCATTAGACACGCGCATATGTGACTAAGAATTAACAGAATGTATCGGAAAGTTTGTTGCGGTGGTAGAATTATAGAAATTGAAATTCAAGATCCATTTAGAAGAACAGGAAATGTCCACTTTTCGTGATTTTGCGATTTATAGCACATTTTGTTGGTGGCAACTGGCCCGAGGCAAACGTCGATATTATTGATAACATCTAATTAACTGTGTCCACGCGCAGTACCTAATTAAATTTATATTAATATAAATAGGTATATAAAATTGTGTTCTTACCAAATACAGAAAACTTAAAATGAAAATAATTAATACACATAAGCACAATAGTACAAAATACGTGAATCGAAAATTAACAAGCTGGAAAGTATATTTCTGTTAATTCCCGACATTTTGTTGCATCCACGACTGTACTATGTAGCTATGGATGCTTCAAGTATTTATTAGTTTCCAAAATATTAATAAAAAGTTATTGTTAATTCCTTTTAGAATTTTGTATGAATTACACATAGCTGGGAATCCCCCTAACGAGGGCCCCCTGTGACAAAGGGTTATAAAGTTATACTTTATTATAAATACATTCATTCATGAATCTTGATAAATTCGGAATTCACGATACTTTCGAAATTTCATTCTCCAAGAACTCTGGTGAATGCGCCCCTGGGCGTTGACGTCCCACACTCAGCCGCGCATTCATCTTCGATTACTGTTGTTTCGCGAGTCCTGTGTATCTGTTCTATGAAAAATAATCATGGGCGCGCCGCGTGTGGGCTGAAGTAAGAATATCTGCTCACGACGCCCGTTTGTTGCAGCTGCCTCTTACCGTGGACCTGGCGAGGACGAGGATAAGGACTCGTACGCGGCCAGGATCGCGTTCACGGGGAACTCGCGGATCTTAGGGCCGATTTGCATCGTCGTGGGCGCCCTGATGCTCGCCCTGGGTGTGCTGCTCTGCATGCTCACCAGAAGGGCGAGAAGAAGGGAGCGCAGGGTGGGTTTCCATTGCCCTCTTCACGGCGACTTTTACCCCCTGAGTCCTGTTCAGGGTGTCAAGATGCTCGGTGAGTCTTCTACGTTTATTGTATTATTATTCGTGTGTAAATGTGTACCGAGTAAAAGTGAGGCGTCCAGTGCGCATGGCCACTATTGGCACACTTGGTACACTTGAGTTGCATGTTGGGAAAGGACGACATCTTTCGTTTTACAAAAATCTGCGCGTTGATTATTGGATGGGAGGAAAGGATTTTTAGTAATTATTTGCAAAAGGACAGTCCTTGCCGATTTCGATGACCTTAAGAAATATTTTGTTGGGGGCAGTATTCTGAGCAACTTTTGCCTATACGTGTTACCGTCGCTCGGCTTTAGATACCGAGATATTCGTCAAAAAGTGCCTAATCCGAAGCAACTGGTGATCACAGTTTTTTGCAAATATCTCCAAAACCGAGCGACGGTAACATATATAACACTGAGTTTTCCTAATTTTGCAAATTGCAGCATATTTTGTTTATGGTAATTGGGACTATCAAACTGTCGAATCATAAAGGATTATAATATTCAAATACCCCCGTCAGATAACGTTAAAGATTTTGTATACTGGTTAAAAATAGGAAATGTCCACTGTGCACTGGAATAATATACGAAATGTCCTCACTCTTTGCTTCTTAAAATTATTTAAGAAGAAAATTGTATAGGAAAATTAAATTCATTGAACCGTGTTTTATGACATTCCCTGTTTTCCCCGTTACCATTCAGTTATATCATACCTACTTATTATTCACCAGACGTATATTTCTGTACACATATGTATTTATGTATTGCTGACACCACAAATAGAACTTGTTCCTTTTAACTGAATTTTATCTCTGGGTACTGGAAAGATAGCCACCCCGTTCTGGGATCATTTCTGTACGTTCACCAGTAAAATTACCGTGTCAGTAAAATTCTTAATATTCGCTTCGACGTTTCTACCGAACCAAAATACCATCGTTTATGGCGCGCCGGTTTCAGCTGACCTCCGACCTACCATTATTCCCATCTCTCTAGGGGTAGAAATGAATTTCATAAAATGTCGATCCGAAACCAATTTCGCTTTAACACTCCTGAAAGATGTTACGATGATAACGCTGTCGTGGTTGTACCCGCTTCTGCGCAGTTTATCATAAAGCCATATTGTTTCTCCGCCCTAGCATCGGAGTTTATGTGCCATCGCTTATTCGATTGTGATATCTGTGTTGTCGCGCGAATCAACGTCGATCAAAATTCAGCGTGAAGCACCGTACCCCCTACACTGCACGATACGCGGTTCATTTTGAATAGAAGCTTCGAGCGCATATTCCATTTATATTTCCCTATCGAATCCAACCGTGATGCTACGAATGTCGCTTGGGACAGATATAAAAATTTCCTATTAATGGAGGCTTCGATTGTTTCAGTTTCATTAAAATTGTATCGCGGGACAAACTCCCACCTGTTTTGAATTTAATACTGTCGGGAATGGTTGGGATATTCTTTATTTCAAGACAGTTTAATATACCACCACCAAGAAGTTACTTACCCTGGCATTAAAACGATGAACGTATTACTCTGTGCGGAAATCCAAAAGTCACATATGTTAGCCGTACTCGTGGAACGCCCATGGGCGTCCCACGCACGCGTAAATAAATATGTGTCTACTATGTTTAATTTAAGTATATGCATAACTATTTCTGGAATTATTATTTTCGAAGCCCAAAATAGTTTTCCATACGAAAGTTAGCTTGATTCGAAGAAAGGAATATCATAGTCAATTTAAAATTTCTGTGAGATTATTAGTTATAGAAATTTCGATGCCAACATCGTTTCCATTAATGGAACCATGTATTTTTATTAAATATTTGTCTTATCGACCATTTTGAGACACACTTCCTCCCATTGTTGTCCATGACTAGATACATCTGATTAAATGCAATTTAAAAGTCACTGTCCGCTGGCAATGCACGCGATATTGAATTAAACGTGGAAAAAGGTGTGATTACCTCAGCGTCAGGCTTATGTTAATATAATTGCCATGATTATCACATTGCGTGCGATAAATACATTTAAAACCAAGTTCCGCAAAATTGTACACGAACGTGGACAATTAAGACAGTCGTAAACCAAAAGCTTCATGCACTTTCGTAATGCCTCTTGTTTATCAATTTCTTCCAATTATTTAAAGTGGCAATCGTTTCGCGTAGAAGATTATAGTGGCCGCAGCGATAAATTGCAAAGTGGAAAATTTTAAGTAAAAACAACAGATTAACACGCGATGCAAATGGAACAAGGATAGTTTATGGTAATGGCTACCTTATCAGCAGTCTTTGATTATTTTTGTGGTACATACAGGGCTTTCGCTGTCAGCACCTTAACCGCCGCTCGTATGTTTGGTTTTATAGAAGTGGTCAACTCCACCTTCTGCTTTCTCAATTTTAGTTTAGCACGCAATTAGTTACCATTTGCTTCTATTTTTTATTTTATAGAATTGATCAGTTTGCTTTTTGGATGGGTTATTTTGTGTTTCACTTAAATAACTGTAAAGTTTTATTTTCTGTTAAATATTAACCCATTTGGAGCATTAGCAAATCACGTTAATTTATATAAAAATGTAGATTGACATAGATATTAGATTAGGTTAAATTTAAATCAAATTAAATGAAAAATTCAAATTCTTCCTCTATTTGAGAAAAATATAGAAACAAACGAGCAAAAAGAGAGCTTCGTATCTCTCATGTTGATTATAATTATATGATTATCTTCATATGATTGAGTTGAAAAATACCTTAGAAAAGAGCTCCAATTTGTACAGTAGGTATAGCACTTTCAGGAACAATTTTTCTCAATCTTTTCCATTTCATATAAGTGTATAATTCTGGGGTATTTTACGACGACACCGTAAAATATATTTTCTTCGTGCATTTTATGGTGTCCTTATATGAACAAGTGTGTCAGAAATATCATACCTTCCCAAGGTAGGGTAAAGGATACAGTACTTGACCACCCAAGAGTTTCAGTTCAGCTAAACACTATGGAATAAGTAACTCGAATTTTATAAATGAAGCTTTGCTATACCAGGCGGAAAAAGAAGTATCGAAGATGATTATAACACCAAAGAAACTTTAAGAAATCAGTAGTTTCGATATTTTGCTATTATAAAGATACGTAACTCAAAATTGAAGTTATTGACCACCATTTCTTTATTTTTCAAAATTTTCAAAATCGGCCTCGATGGACGATAGCTATTGACAAGATTTTATTGTTTTTTAATTCAGACACGACATACAGCTGTTTTTACACCCACCGTTTAGTTGTCTAAAATCGAGAGACTTTCGGATATGTATTTTTAACTTCCGAAAAACAATAGTTTTTTTATCTGAAACTTTTTTTATAAGTAGTTCATAATACTATGTAAGCATAGTAAAAAAACGGGAAATCTTCATCGAGCCGTTGACTTGTAAAAAAATCCACAAAATGCACACATCTTCCGAGAGTTGAAACGGGTATAGGTATAATCTTCATTGAGCGATTTCATATCAAATTTTAAATCACTGAAATCTGACGCAAATTAAACAGTTATTTCTACTACGAATGATAAACGTCTAACACTTTGACGTACAGACAATTCACATACAATGCAACCATTAATATATAATTGAAGGGTTAGGGTTAGGGTTAGGGTTAGTTCTTGTAGAAAACACTAGTACCAAAATTAAAAAAAAGTTTATACGAAAATGTTCTACGTGCCAATGGTAATACTATAGTATCTATATTTAGAATTTGATTTTTAGCACTTACAATTTTTTCTACAAGGACTCTGAAATTCTTTTCAAGCCACGCTATTATAAGTTCCATTTCCAAGCGAAGGCTGATTCAATTCGGGACTTTATTTTCCTTTCAACATAGAATATTGTCCAATCTCCCAGGAATGGGGTCATCAGTTTGAACTTATGATTATATAGTATTTCTATCGGTTCTATTTTTACGTGAACGGTATTATTTATATCCCCCGAGGTTCATATTCCATTCGACGATCATTTGCGCTGCCCACGCGCGAGCGCTGTCTCGTGATAACAGAATTAAGTCGAAACGTAGTAGGTACCTAATTAGATTACGAAAACTGTCAGATGTACAAAGACAAGGAGTTGAGCGCTTCTTGAAGACGTTTTACGGTTTTCTGTTATAGGCCGTCGATTAGGCTTGTCTTAGGAAGCCTATCGGAAACGTTAGTTTATCCCAGTGTGCTCCAGTTCGTATCAATTGGTCCAAATTCAGGACGAGGCTGGATCAGGGTTAGGGTAGCTAACTGGATTGTCGGAATTCAGGCTAATACGACTCTATCAAATTATTCCGTTGGCCAGACGGATGTGTCACGACTTCTGCAGCTTCTCGCTCTGCATCCGAAACCGAAATCGTAGCGTTGGTATACACTAGGGTGGCTCTTATTTACTCTGTTTATTTTTTTTTTTTTCAAGATTTTTTCAGGGCACCCTTTAGAATAGTTCCAAATAATTAAGAAAAAAATCCGTATAAAGTCTGATCTTTAAAGATTGGTTAACGGGAAAGGGTGTCCCTGGACCCTTAAACATTTAAATCATAATTTAACAGCTCGCGAAGTCGATTTTATATAATATCCTCCGAGTTATTGATTAGATCAAAAAATATGTCACTCAAAAGTTTAAAAATGTTTAAAAAATAGTCCTCGAAAATAAAAACTCCATTTTTTTTTTTGGTTCGCCTTCATAAATAAAAAGTGTTCTAGAAGCATTTAAACTTTCAAAATTTACCCTAACTCTAGTTCATACTAAACAAACTCCCGCAGAACCTCAGCATTGCCAGATGCCAATTCAGAAGTGAATTGCGCCGTGGTTGAAAATTTCATAGAAAGGTTTTCGTATAAAACTGAAAAGAATATGATTGAGTTAAAGGGACGCACAGACCTCGACCTGCCGCCATTGGAATATAGGTCAGCTGTAACCTGCAAGGTGCGACCGTAGTAAATTTCTTAGGTCCGTTGAGTCGTCCGAGCAAGTTGCATTAACCATTGAAAGCCAAGAGTGACAGTGTCTTTTAAAAGTTTAAAACGGCGGACCAAGTGGAAGCGAATTGCTGGTGGAGTGGCAACACAAATTTTTTGGAGGATTTTGCTGCACCGTCTGTCAGTTCTGACCGCAGTAGGTACACGTAGCTCGTTCATGCGGAACAAGCGCGTAAAATGGAAAGATATAGGCCAAGCATTCTGCTCCACTGTTTTTACGATGAAGTTTCGATCCGCGGTGACATATAATATTTTCATTCCGCTTCTTCGTATCATGTGGAATAAATACTGGCGTCGATGTCGTCCGTTCAATTGACGTTTACATTTGCGCGACGAACGTGAAGAAAAAAATCGGTGAGACCAAATTGTATAGATAACAAAACATGTTTAATAGACCGATTGGGAACATTAAAATCGATTAAACTGATATGTATATGTGGTATTTTAATATTATTGCTCGCTAGCTTGAGTTTTAAACCATTCGACACATTGGAATGTGTTTTGGACATGTCATTTAAAATGATTGCATGTAATTGGTAGGTTTCATTTTCTGATATGGAGAAAGGCATGCAATCCGAGTGGTTAGCCTAAGCTTGAATGTAGCAAGTAACGAAGAAAATGAAGAGAAAGAGACAGGTTGAGTGGAGTGGCAAGTGGAAGGTCGCCAGAATGCAGAAAACTGTTCCAAGTGCTGCAATTCAAATGCAGGTCAGATGTGGGGTACCTAGTTGTGAAGAAAGAAATTGATAAATATCATAGTCTTTTTTAAGAGATTATCCTTGCAAGCTATTAATATTTTACGAATCACAGTGGATGCTTGTAAAAATAAGGAAATGAGTGGATATGCAACTGGGTTCTATGAGAATTATTAGTTATTTTATAAAATTGTTTTAAATGAAAATAGATGAGGCATTATTATAATTACTTTTTATTCAATTTTCCTGGTTCGAACCAAAAACAGTTCAAATGTTGGATATTGTTGCTCAAGTATGTGGAAAATTTTTAAAATGAGGATCTTTAATTGTTTTCGTGCAAAAAAAAAACGAACGTACAAACTGTGTAATATAATATGGTTGATTTCTTTTGAAAGTCACTTCGTTGTGGGAGGTATTATATAAAAATAGTTTGAACTTCAACGAATTCTTTGGATCGTCTGCTTCATGACTCCTCTCTATTTCTAGTCAATGAAACAGAGCCACCTTAGACATGCATCGATTATGATTCATCGTGATTGAATCATAAGGAATACTGGAAAATATTAAATACTTATTTAATTTTAGTAGGTTTGTAAATTATAGAAATATATTGTACCTCGATCTAATTGTAAAATGGGTCAAGTCGTATTTTGTGACTGACTTCTAATTGAAAGCACTAATTATCTCAAATTAACGAATGTAATCGATGAAAGGTATACATATTTTCTTAGATATTATATTGGCAGAGACTCAATACTTTATTATATTACAATTATTCAAGTCATATATGCAATACTTCTATAATTAACAATTGATGATTACTTATTGCAGTAGTATTACAAGCTACTTAAAATAACCACAGAATAACCCCTTTAAATGACTTTACCAGTAACCTTATAAAAGTATGATTATTTAAAAAGACAATCTCATATCTGGATAATATTTGCCATTACTACACAACAACCACAGATTAAATTCACAGTAGTTTCTTCATCCCGCTTCAGTTCATACTCCACAATTACTCAGTCCATACAATTTCCAATTAACTTGAGTATCACAGAATATTCTCCATTACATTGCAGTGACTCATATTAAGCTTACAGGTTTAGCAATCCGATATCCCGAAATAGTCGAGAATTTCACTCAGCCCACTAGCACAATAATACCTATCAAGAATTTGAGAGTTGCAATAACAATTTTATTCGCTTTCTTTATTTTTACAATACCCTTTTGACTGTATTGAGCTATAATAAGAAGAATGTACAATTGCATGAATTAATAAGGTGTGTCAATTTTTTTAATTTTTTAATTTTAAAAACGACTAGTGGAAAAACAGAACTCTTTCAGGTTTAAAATTAACCACTACCTTTAAATTTTGTGTAATACATTACTTACCAAGTTGGAATTTCATTTGAAATTATAGATAATTACAATTATTTAAAAAAAAAAAAAAAATTAATAATGGAGCTTATGAACCGCAACAGAAGCAAACAAGATATCGCTTCTTTGGTGGACTTTGTTAAATAGCATTAAATTTTCTACACAGATGACATATGACTACATCTGTTGCTAAAGTTACATAAATTTTCATTTTATAATTCATTCAGATTTCCATACATTTTCATGTGATTGTAATAAATCCGAATTTTCACATATTTTTATTTTCATTTTAATGATTTTATCTAAAGAAGACTCACTTTAAGCGAGTGAGTAATTTGTAGTTAACTCTTACATAATTTTCACTTTTTACTACTGTGATTTAAAGTAGCTAAACCTCACTGAAATTATTTTCCGAGGATAATTTCAGTTTCAGAATTAAAGACAGCATTACTTTCTCACTGGACATTTTGAAATTTTTAAAATTTTTAAATTTAACCACAAAATTGACAGAATTGCACTAATACAGCTAATTATTGTAGAAATAACAGCATTTTTTAAATGAATTCGTCGTTTGGCAAAGGGTTAACCGCGTCGACGGTCACGGCAGAATTTGGAGCGAAAGTTAGTCAAGGGTAGCGCCTTTCGATCGTGTCAGGGGAACAAGGACAGCGCTCAAGTTTCTGCAGATTGTGTTTCGCGGATCAGCAACGATCGTGCCAATACGAGGCGAATATAGGACGACACGCGTAGTTCACCCCTTCCAGGCCGCGCTGTCGGATTATTGATGTTTCTGTTCCATTTCATTCCCGTGCCATCTGCGTAATTAATTGCATGAAATAAGTTTAATGAAGTTGGTATTATACGCGCCAGGGCCGGGTTGTGTGCAACGTGTGGAGTATTCCACAGTTGATATTTTGCAAGACATTATATACCATTGTTTATTTTTTCATTGCGTAGGCTGTGTTTTAAGGTTGTCGAAATTGGATGTTTTAATTTGCACGCATCCGCTCCATATCACTCGAGGAAAATTTGTCCGGATATTTGTTAGGATATTTTCGTACCCCAAATGGGTGCGCGAGGTCGCGAACGAATGGTATTTACTTAAACGCGAGGAATATTAGTCTCGAAAAAGTGGGCGCTTTTAATCTCCTTTCAATCAAACTGATTGCAGCACGGATAAAAAAACGTCTGCCTCGTGTGGTGTAGGCAACCTGAGTGTAACCCTTAACCCTTCGCGGTCACACAGGGTGTACCGCACCGAAGGATATACCTTTGCCAATATTTCTGTAAATTTTTTTACCTTAATAGTAACATTTAAAAATTTGGTGAATTTTAATAAAAAAAAAAATCGTATTTATCCAGAACTATTTTTTCAAATACAAATTTCGGTATATCAAAATTTACATTTCTGGAGAAAGACTGTTAGTTAGACTGTTACAATTATCACTCAAAAATAAAAGATTCAAAAATACGAAAATGGTAACTGAAAAATGACGCTGGGTGCAGTGAACCCCATGTGACAAATTGTAATTATAAGGTGTGACCACGGAGGGTTAACCGGTGACGTAGAAGTCTGAAAGGCTCCTGCAGAATTATTTTTCCTATATTTTCCTTCTGTTCATTCGACCTGGTTTTACAATACGTCGTGTCTTGAAGACAATTTTCTATGGTTTTGAACGAAACACAGAAAAGTAGGTATCTATATTAAATATGTAATAAAGTCACTATTAACCCCAGTTAAGAATAAATTTAGACTTGACAATGCTTTCGCTTAGTGAAGAGCTTTTAGAGCTTTCTGAAAGAACATTTTTATTCAAGTACAAAGAAGATTCAACGAATAAAAGTAATTTGAATTTTCCGCAAATTTTTATTTAACAATAAGTTATCTACCCGTACATTTTTTTCTATAAACCTTCATTGCGCGATCTTTATTGTGAAATATTTCGTAAAATACAGAGTGTCTACTCGAAAGACAAATCACGGGTCAACTATTTTTTGGGTCTCTACCTACCTGCGGAGTTTCGTTAAACTCGGTTCGCTACACTTCGTATGGCCTCCTTGTTAGAGGAACGTCCATGGGAGGCCTATCGAATAACCTATTCAGCTGTACACAGTGTCCTATGTCCGTTTGAGGATCGACATTCGATCGGACAAGTTAATAACACACGCTCGCCGAATATTCGAGGCCCGGCCTGGCTCTACATCCATGCGAGACCAGAATCGCGTGCAACTTCGGTTCCACTCTCTTAATTCCAATCGGAGCGGATTGCATTCCGCTTTGTGCGTTCCTCATTTCAAACGGCGCTCCTTCGCAAAGGCGATGCATTCATCTCCGTACGCAGTGCCCCTCGATCTGAATCCTGAAAGGGATGGCACGTCCCAAGGACGTGGCCGTGCCTTCCACGAGTCCACGTCACTTTTTCCTTTCTCCTTTCAGATATCTCATTTCCCAGAGTGTTCGTTTTTTCCTGCGCGCTGACGCGTCGTCGAAGCGCGCCTATCTGGCGAGCGAATCGTTGCGACGGAACCCGCGCTGCGCTTCCTGGTTTTACCGTCGTCGAACGTCAGGATGGTTCCACGTTTAGAATGGAGTTTTCTTTTAATGGAGCGTTGTAAACGGAGCCTGGGGCATCTTTAACCCTTGAAAGGTGGATAGGTTGACAAGACGAAGGATGCGGGGTTCGTTTCGAAATATAATGTAATTTCATTAGTGGAATAAACTAGAATAAGATTAAAAGGAGGCGGGGTATTGAATTTTGTTATGTATATCTAGAATTTTGATCTTTTTGGGGAAATGTATTTTACTAATAGGGGATATAAAAATGTAGTGGACAAAGATGGTACTACTTTTTCAAACCATCCTACGTCTATTACTTTTTAATATTAACTTAAAACTGCAATGTGTGCCTAATATACATATTCTGAAAGAGAATTAAAAGCTATATAAAACTCAGTTACAGTTGAATTTATTTAATTAACGAACAAAATTCTACATAACGTTAAAAAAGGCAATGCATTTCTAAAGTCAACAAAAAGTTACCACTTTAGAACATTAATAAATGAATCTAATATTTTGTAGAGGCACCTTTTGCTTTTTAGGACAGCCTAAAAAGTTACTAAAAGTGGTAACTTTTTTGTCAGCTAATGTATGGTTTGGTGTTTAGCAAGGTTAAGTGGACTCATGTTTGCTAGGCGAGCGATAATGGAGGGATTTGGATGAACAGTAATGCACGCACTCCCTGAAACTCTATGCGCGTAGCACACGTCATATTTGTACCCCAAACGTTCAGAGCTTGTGTAACACGAGTGCCCATAATTATCAGCACATCTTGTCGGTTTTCTCTGTTCTTCTGCCATTTCTCTGTACACATAAAACTTCCCTTTTACCAATAGGGTAGATGTCCCTATTACTGTCAGTGTCCCTATTACTACTACTTTATTTATTTTGCTTAATAAAAATGTAACATGTAAAGAATAGTGTACAACAGTAATACTAATAATAATAAGAACAGTCCCAATTTAATAATAATATTATTGTTCCACACTATTCTTTGTACGATACATTTTTATTAAGCAAAATAAATAAAGGGGCAGTAATGGGGGAGAAGGCGTGTTACTTTCATGACGTCGTTACGTTTGTCCCCGCTCTTCCCTACCAATCATGAGCAAGAGAAATGTCTCGCGTGGAAAGGATTTAACTAGTAACCGAGTTTACATAAAACTTGAATCCGACAATTCACGTCACATTCCTTATAAAAAGAATATGCCAAATAGAAAGCCAAATGAAACAGTGTCAATTGTCAAATGAAATTTCCTATTTCAACAGTGAATTCTTCGTGATACTCGTGGTGAAAAATCGACCAGTATTTTGCTCGAGATTGCGCGTAATTTAACCTTTCGATACTCAATGATTGATCGAAATTTTTAATGGAATTATTACGCTACCCATAGTCGAACTGTTTATACGAATTTTAGCGAATGAGAACGAGAACGCGGATATCCGCAGTCCAGCGAAACGGCTGGAATAACGTAGCAAAATGATTGCTTCCGACGAACGCGATCGTTGGAACACGGTAAATGTTATTCGATTGCGAGCGTGGCCGTGCAGTTACCTGCTTTCGTTGCAATTACAAATTCATGGGCCACTTTACCGGGCCGCTTTAATCAATTGATTATTTCTCTTCGGTTACCTGAAACTGAGAGGTTTTTGTTTCTAGTAATGTACTGGGTGCTCGAGAAGTGTTTGAATTGTAGCATACATCCAGGCACGTGCATTTACATTTTAATTTGAAAATAATTATAATGTGGATAGATATATTGAAATATTTTTGGCCAGCTTTTGCTATAAGTACGGCAATGTGTATGTCAGGTTATGAGTTCATTCTCATGAAATTCTGTGAATACAATTTTGCAATAATGAATTTTCTATTAAGTGGAAACTGGCTCACGCCTAGCCAGGCGGCCGAAAAGAGGCGAATGTTTGGGAATTTTTTTGAAACATCGGAATCATATATTTTTACAGTACTTTTTGCACTTAAAAGAGCATCATTTAAAGAATATTTGATAATTTTTTCGTGGAGAAATATCTACGTTTATAATAAAGTAACAACCGACATCCAAGAAGCCTTTTCAAAAATTTGGTTTTGTGGTGAGCATTGCCATTCGGAATCAGAATATTTAAAATCAAAAAACAAAAAAGATTTTTATAAAATCATTGCTTTGACCTAACATTAAAACCAGGACACTAATGGAGAAATATATATTTTCACACAATAAGTAGTAGTTATTGAGTTGATAAGTTTGTATTCCTATTGCGAAAAAATATTCTATAATAAAAACCGGTCATTTTTTATCGAGTATGCGTCAAACGTGCAGCAAACGATGTACATTTTTTAAACTAAAAATCTGTAAAAAAGATGGAATATCCTCAAATATTCCAGGTGATAAAGTCATACGAAACATTCTTACCTACAAAAAAATCAGTAAGTAGTCCTGCTAACTGAAACGTCACTCAAACGTCCACAAAAAACTTGAGCAACAAGCGCGTACCGTCGCACATTTCCCCCGCGATAGCATTTAATGCAACAGCGCCGGCTCGCGAATAAACAGGGATCGTTAACGTCTGGGATCGCGATGCCTAGCAAGCAGACGAGAGCTTGCTAGAATATGCATGCAGATACCCGACTATTCGTGTATTATGCTACACGGCCAGGACTACTCCTGTTCGAGGGCAATTGAATTTTAAAGATCCTACCGATCCCCTAGATACCCCGGGGCCGATTTGCGTGCAGCACGCGTCCGCGGCGCTGAATAAGGGTGATCCGCGGATGGGATAATGGCGGATTTGAACGAAGGCAGGAAGCCTCGCCATCCAGCGGTGTTTACGGGCACGGGGAATATCCGTAACGTTGCAATTAAAAAGATCTGCTTCCCAAGGAGCGGCGAGGAATCTCGTTAACGTCGAGGTATATGTAGAGAGATACCGCTCCGCGGGGCCGACATGTAATGTAACTGTTAATTAAACCTCTCGCAGGAGCGAGTAACGAGAGGTTGAATGGACAATGAAGACGCCTTTCTGTGCAGCTAACGATGTCGCCGCTTCTGTGGAAAAATGAAGCACCGAACGGGTCACGTATAGGTGCACCGTTGGTCCATAGTATCTCGTCACTTGTTGTGGGAACAGTTTTATAAATCATTGACAGAGTTGGGCATTAACTCAATAAGAAAGTATTTAAATAACGGATTGAATGAAAGGATACTTTTACTTTAGATTATTCTACTGATAAACGTAATTTTTTTATTCAACGAGTAATTTTAATTTTTTTATGCCCGAGCTAACTTTATTCGACACGTGGCGAATATTTTTTTAACTGTTAGTCGACATTTTTATTTAATTAAAAATTTCGATCATCTCTGGTTTTTGGACGCTTGCAAAAAACTGGTAACTTCGAAATGGTAGCAAAAACGAGGTACAGTGAGTCGCAAAGTTCACGAAGGGTTATTTGTATTGAAATTGGAAAAAATTATTAACGACCCACTTCTGAAATTTTCAACATTTTAAACAGCTTGCGTTCGAAAATTGAGTTCATGCCGAATTTTTTCTAATAAAAATCATGCTGCGTGTTACGCGCTACTATAAAGATAATTACAATCACGAAGGATTAAAAATGCATAGAGGAAAGGAGAACGGGAAAGTAATGTACTTTCTGTATTCTATTTAAAAGCTTAACCACGCGAGATAGGTATCTAAGTACTGTGAGATTTATAGGATAATCGTGTTTACAACCTCTGAACTATTTCCAATATTTAATTATGCAGTAATCGAGAAAGAAATACAGTGATCAGCGCTCGAAGAAAATTAACGATGTAGGGTAAATCATTCTGACATGCTGGTTACATTATCTAGATATGCACCTCCGGGCATTGTATTATTATCTAACTGTTGTTTTCAATCTCGCTAGCATTTTCACCTTGATGATTCTTTCTGGCGAAATGGTAATTAGCTTAAGTTCTCACGATAGAGAATTCATTATCGCTTGAACGAAAAGCCAGACTCTGTATACATTGTATAATCATCCGTCGACGTGAATACTTTCCTTACTTCCATGATATATTTTTCTCTATGCGAATTGAAATTTTGTGATCAGAAATGCGAAAGAATGTCCGAATGACTTTTACCTTAATTAGAGTTTGTGCGTCGACGAAAACACTTCTCTGCAGCAGACTTTGAAACGCGTCGGACTAATTATGGGAGCGTAAAAAGTCTTGCGTTGAGAGACTCCTCCAGACAACGCTATGAAACCCCTCCGAAAAACTCCTGCACAACCCTCTTCAGAGGATTAAATCCGACCTGCGAGCTCTTTTGCGCAGACATTTGGAAGACAATGAAACGTCGCTCTCGCGAAGCAGCTGTTGCGACGTTCGAAGTTTTCTCTAATCATCAGTTTAAAAACAAAACTAAATTCATTGTAGTATTATCTAAGTAGTTTCTTTTAGTTTTAACATGTTTAGATTGCCAAAATTCAGATTCATTTTCCGATTTCAGCAATATTTTTATTATAAAGAAGTTAACAGGACTGTTACTTTTCTATATCAATATACAGTGGGTGGCCATATTATTATACTCAAACAAAACTGTTTCAGATTTAGTAAGTTTAAGCGATGGAATGGCTGTATCTCTGCGAAAAATGGTCGCAAAAAATATTTGAAGAATTTAACCGCATTTTAACGCTTGAAGTTTCTATTATTTGAATCAAAGAATAATTTTTTTTCATCCATTATAATACTGTTTTATTACGATGAAGCGCAGATAACAAAGTTTCAGAAATTTTTGCTCAGTTCGAACATATGCACGGACCAAAATTTTTTTCGGGAAATCCAACGAAGAGCTCTTATAGAGCAAACATTTCTCTTTAACTCCGTTTTTAGTTGCTTCAGAAAAAGAAACTGTCAATCATCTAATAACTAAAAGCGGCCACTAATATCCACGCAGCTACGTATATCGCTGAGAATTTTTTGCCCCCGCGATATTTCTCGTGTTCTAATTACCATCGAACCGTTATTTCTCGTAGTAATTTATGTACTCGGTCGCCTTCCGTGCCAACATTTTTTGCGTTCAATTACCGTGATTCACGGCTGCAGAAGTGCATGACGGCGATACGCCAGCATCTCGCGTTTTCCATAGGCAGGAGCACGCGTTTGTGCATTGTGCGGTGGCCGAGTGCGGTTCAGCGAGGCCTCGTTGCAACGAAGGGGGATCAACGAATCCGCCCTGACGCAATCCCCAAGCCGCCTCGTTATTCGCGTTCTGTCGTCACGTTGAAATCGTTGATCAATAGAGCACCCTCGTCGAGCATCGCTGCGCGTTTGCTCTCGTCTTCCACGTTGCCCGTTTCGGGTCAAGATCAGGTTAATCCGCGGTTTCGTTCTGTCGTTGACACAGATTCGACTCTAGCCGACGAAACTGGATGCAGCCGCTCTCGTCCCGCGACTGGAAACATACTCGACTCGTAATTCGAAATCGCCGATGTCCGGAAAGGGAGAACGGGACGTTGCGAAGAGAATTTGCTTTGGGCAAAAAAAAACGAATTTTTCAATTTATTTCTAACTAGAAATAAATACGAACACTTTCTTGGGGGGATTAGGAACACTTTTTTCAGATCTCACATTTTGCACGTTTTCACATTTTGTTTATTATTTCGTATTAACATGACATAATTACATTTTGCGACTCGCGAATAAATAGAGAAACGTTCGAAGAGAATTCATGTCAAGTGCCAGCTTGTTCTAACATTTTATACACCCTTCACAGGGTCAAATACAAATAGGGGACGAAATTTGGGCCCTTTACTCTACGAGACAAATTTAACGACAGGTGTAGTTGTAGATTGTGGGAAAAGCGAAATTCCGTACGATTTATCAATTGATTTCTGAAGCAATGAAAATAGTTGGAAATAAAATTGTATAAGAAAAATAAACCAAGCTCTCCTATATTCTAACGAGATTTAGTACCTAAGTAGAATTCCACTAATATAGTGGAATTTAAAGAATGAAGGTGACAGTAAGAATCTCACAACAAATTCACATCCAACGTCATTGCGAATTAAACAACATCTTATCTCCGACAGCTCGAGAAATATCAAATTGTTCGTATACATTTAAGTCACGTATTCTCTATCAAAATGTCGGATAATGACAAACTGCGTCAAACGGCACAGCGGGATTGAATAAAGCCACTTGGAAATTATAAATCATTGAACGGGAGCTGCGCAAGAAAATGGAGTCTCTATGGACGACACCGCTATAGCTGCGCTGTACGAGCCTGCTAAACTAGGACGTGCACCGCCCTTGGGGTCCATGACATCTGTTGCCCTCGATCTTACGATATCCGTCCACCGCTCGCCCAGATCCACGCTTCTCCTTGCTCTTTAATCCCCTTCTGCACTAGGGCTGTTTCAGCCTCGAAACACTCAAGCTGCTCCAAACTCTGAACCAAGCAAACTCTGCGTGTCGTATACTGCCTGGAGCCAGCCCTTTGAGCGTTCTAAACACATAATAATTGAGCACGATAATACATTTCAGCTGATGCATGCACTGCGCGCGAGAAACGCCGTTGGGCGTTCAATGAGAATGCTTAACGAATAGCATTGTAAGAGTCCCGCACGTGACGATCGTTCAGCATCTCAATTTCTGGGCTCAAAGCTCGAACGGTTTCAAGTGACTTGAATAATCCCCTTTTCGAATACTCCCACAATTGGGGTCTTGTTTTATGAATGATTGCCATCCTGGGGTATCCGAGTTACAATGGCTCACAAAATTTGTTGAAAGATTCTTACGTTGATGTATCCGGATTATTTGAATAATTACGTCTTTGGAATAAAATTTGAGATAATGGTGCATGCAAGTCCAGAGAAGCGACGCAATATTATTCATAGTTAATTACATTCTTCCTATTATGTGAATTTATGAATGACTGTATCTCAATAGTGCTGGAAGGTGAAAGAGGGTCGGCTCTTCTGTGATCGTGACAATGTCACTCAGGCTTAATGCGCAGCGAGGGTATTGAGAATCGAGGTTAGACAAAGGGAAATCCTATGCCTCGTAGAAGTGTACAAGAGTATAGGTTTCCCTCTTCCAGCCAAGCCAGGCTAAGGTTTTGTGAGCGTGGAGGGTAATCAGCAGCTACAACTCGGCCATTCTGATAAATAATTGGCCGTGGACTCTCGCGGACAGTGATTCTGTCACAAAAATACGCAGAGCGCGCAAGCCTTGAGGGTTTTCTGGGATATATGGGAGCTCTCTTGTCACCAAAGCCACTCGGATCTTGGAATAAATCTAGTTGGCGTATGTAGAGCCGAGGAATAAATTGGTACCTACGCTTTTTAGATATTGAGAATAAATTTAAATATGCTCCATTTCCTAAGAATGGAAAAACCTTTCCTTTTTCTCTACTCTCTTTTGCAAAGTGTCTTCAATTTTTATTAACTATGTGTAGTACCATAAGTATCATGAGTTTAACCCTTCGTTGGCACACTGGGTGTGAGTCACCCATAAGCTGATTCTGACGCTCTGTACCTTCTATATGCAAAATAAATACTTATTTTCCAAAGCCGACTTACAAACTATTTTTTCTCACAAAATATTATATCCAAACAACAACTCTGTAAATTTTTAGCTTCTAATATTGAAATTTATGAAAGTTATGATTTTTTAAAGATTTTCTTCGTTTTTTCTCGTCATGTGGTAACTTTTTTTTTATTATTATTATTATACATAAACAGTGATAAAATTTCAATAAAAGAAACTATTGGAAACATTCTAGAGACCTTGAAATTCACCCATGATTTTTTTCATATGTAATAATTAGATTCTGTAGATCCAAATGGCAGTTGTTTAAAAATTGCTCTGAGTGTGAGTCACCCAGGAATGTCAAAGTTGATTGAAAAATGAGGTGTGTCAACGAAAGGTTAAATTAGTTATTAGTGCTACTATTATTTTTAGTAGCTATATATTAGAACAGTTAGACAAATTTGCGATAGATAAATTTCAAAGTGGAGCAATAAAAGGGGGTTTTCTATTTTTGTAACACCTTCTATACAGTTCATCACTTCAGTTGTCTTTTGAAAAGAATTGTCGAGTTACTGTACCCTCCTCCCTCCCATTTATAATGCGATTATTAGTATCGATATTGATTATTACTGTTATAAGTATAAGAATTTGAATTAATCGAACAAGGTGGTTTTCGAGTGTTCTAAATATTGGCAAGCATTTTAATTTATCCTCCAAACCTAGGAAACATTCCTATTCATTCTTTGCATTACGGTTATCCGAATATTCCAATTCGTATGGACTCATTCCAACATAGAACTTTCCCGAGCTACGTTCCAGATTCAAACTGTTTGAAACGATCTAGCACTTGAATCGAATATCCGAATACTGGAACACCCCTACTTTGCACTATCTAGCACCCTTTAGTCGCTAATTCTGCGAGAACAATGGCGGCCGCGCAGAATACTATTGAGTAACGTCTCCTATTGTTGCACCTTCGCGGAGCGTAATGCCATTGTACAGATTAAATTTTACAGGTTTCTTTATGAGTGTGTTGCTTGTAAGTAAATTATCGAGGTTTATGTAAATGGATATGTTTATGAAGCATAGACAGTGGAGTTTAGAGTTAGAAACTAAAATTTGTTTTGTCTTTAAGAATTTCAAACATATACTACTTTCTTTCATATCCGTCATACTGCATATTTCATCAGCGTGGTGAATTAATTTATTTTTATACTTGCATTGCTTTACACGAGAAATACAGCTTTACATTTAAAACACAGAGAGAGATTATGGAAAACTGAGGCGAGATAGGTTTCGTCGGCGCTATTAGATTTAATATGAAAAATTATTCTGGAAAGTGTCCTGTAATTTAGCAAACATTTCATGTGGCACTTATTTACAAACACCTCCTATTACTCTTACTTCCAATTAGTGTGGAAAGCGGAAGCAAACAATAGTTGTTACTAAAGCAAACCCTGAAATTGATTAACCACGAAATGTATTCAATATATTATCAGGTCCCACAGAAAGTTCTGTCCTTTTTTTTTATCTTTTCTTTCGCAAGTAGTGTATCTCACATGCAGTTGGCTTTGGTTATCAAACACCATATATCAACAGATTCGTCATTTGTTTAACTTTAAGATGCGTTGCATTGTTTGAGTCAGTTGAATCTTCGACATGATACTGAAGTCACGATGGTTGTATGCTTTGCTTTGCTTTACGAGTTTAAACTCGGTCGAAAAGCAACGGAAGCAGCTCGA
Organism: Andrena flavipes; assembly: GCA_963971345.1. Taxonomy (NCBI): domain Eukaryota; kingdom Metazoa; phylum Arthropoda; class Insecta; order Hymenoptera; family Andrenidae; genus Andrena; species Andrena flavipes. Next base: position 13,626,976 of record OZ020480.1, read on the forward strand.
AATACCTATGCGTCAATTGGGGAAGATGCTGCTAGTGATCGTAAAGCACAATTTCATTCACGTGTAGGAAGACTAACAGTTGTGAACATCTACACTACAAAAAATATGCAAGAACTTTCCGTGAGATCTGATACATTTTTTCTCAGGAATAGGTAGGTACTCAATAAAAATTCTAAATTCTCTAAATCTGTTTAATAGGGTTTAATTTCCTTATTGCAAACCTGTTGTTTTTACAAGCATGGTAAGCTAAAAAGCTTCGATCGTACAATTATCGAAGAATTAAATCTTCTTTGAGAGAGTCCACTAGCATCTACAAAAGCAATTAACAGTTACTTAATTAGATCGTAGAATAAGCCACTTACAAGTTGCTATTGCATTTCATCAGAAATTTTAAATTAATGCACATAAAAAAGCAGACTATATGTTATAGTTACCCCTTGCTAAACATTCAATTTTCTAAATATTGCAACAAAATAAAGCACCTTTACTAAAATTTGAATTTCAACAAGAATTCCACTATACCAGAAATTCACGTTACTATTGTATTTCAATTCGTTTTATATGATGATGAAATACTCGAGAATCTAAGCACCTGAAAGCTAGAAATTAGACTCTCAAATAGTGTAAGTACAGAAACAGTCATTCAAACATAGGTATAGTATGCTATTTCGAAAGTATTTCGCGTACGTGTGAATTTAATTTACGTGTATAAATGTACAGGGATTTGTAACTGTTAGATGGAATCCAATGATCCCTTTGGGGAACATATGTATCCATGGTTGGCAACCTTTTAGACAGCATTCTTTCCTCCTCTGTTTAGATTATTTTGTTTATTGCATTCTTATATCAATAAATCACCAGAAGGATTTAGACACACGGCAGCTTTTGCACGCCAGGAACGCTGGTGAAATCTATCCAGCAATGCGCGTAGGTGTTGCAAGTGGGTAGAATAGTGGATTTTTATTGAAAGACACGTAAGTACTTACGCGAACATACTTTCCTCCTTGAATCGTTGGAAATACGGCTGCTGCAGCATCTGCTCCTTTGAATCGATTCCATTGTTGTTTATCACGTTTCGTTTCACTTGCATCTCGTTTCCAGAGAATCGTCTAATGGTACTTTTATCTGCCTTGCTGGATAAATCATTTCTAAGGGGACATCTAAGTATTTTTATTGTTATTACGAATACAGAACTTTCTTGAAGGAAAAGTTTGTAAAATATAAATGTGAAAGGTTATCCTACTTTACTTTTCAAAAAACAATTTAAGTAGTTTGCAAAATTATTACAGCTTTTCTATAGCTTCTATTTTTATATCTGAATATTCTTTCCTAACTGATTTGCTCTATAATTATCCTACTTTACTTATCTACTAATTATTATGTATTAATATTATTGATTAGCCCACATTACTCATTGCTGTCACTGAAATGTGTTCACAGAAGCTTCGATCGTACAATTATCGAAGACCATCAATTTACTTTCCGTGGCAAGTGATTCGCGGGATTAAAAATGTCTCGAATGTCTGTACAATAAATTTCCTTTTCACTAAAATGCTTTTCTGATGAGGCGAAGACGGTAGAATAATCGACGCCTGAGAAAATAAAAGTTTCCAGATCAGTTTCACTTTACCAGTTTACAGTTCAAACAAGTTCGACGTAAGTTTCCTTTAACGTACAGCTAATGGGCAATTCTATCGCTATTAAATTACATCTGATTTATCTCGGCGCGAAAAAACGCGGCGTTTCTAAATTGCACTTGAAATAGGGTAAAAGTCTTCGACGGCCACTCAACGCAACGATTCGAATATCTCGCGACGCTCCCCTTTCCTGTTAATTAAAACCAAATATCGCTGAATCTAAATTGCTGCCAGCAATTTGCAAAGTGCGGTTCGCGATTGGCAGCTGGACGAGGTTGAAGTTTGTAATTGCAGGTTTTAGCTGCAGCTGACCCTTGAAGTTACGAGGATAGAGCAGACGCGTCGCCTCCCACAGAGGCACCCGCCTTCGAAAAGATAATTATTCGTGATAGAAAAAATTGTTAACAGCTTTTCACGTAACGAGACACCTCCCTTTTCCATTTAGTACCATCATCTTCCGCTGGCGGGACTATATATTAGGATGTGTCAATTTTGTGGGCAAATCTAGAATTGTTGAAAATTTTAAACTGACTAGTGGCAAAGTAGTGCTGTTTGTAATCCTGAATCTGAAAGTATCTTCAGAAATTAATTTGAGTGAGGTTTAGTTACTTCAAATCACAGTTGAAAATAGGGAATTAAATAAGATTTAACTTCAAATTACATATTCATATTCTGATTAAAGTGAGTTTTACTTACATAAAAGCATGAAGATGAAAATAAAAATATGTGAAAATTAGTATTTATTACATTCACATGAAAATGTATGAAAATTTTAGTAATTTTCGTATTTTCCTATAATTTCAAATGAAATTCCAACTAAGTAGGTAAATAATGTATTGCAACAAATTCAAAGGTAGTGGTTAATTTTAAACCTGAAATTGTACCGTCTTCCCACTAATCGTTTTTAAAATTAAACATTGAAAAAATTAACACACCCTACTATATATTATGCATGATAATGTTAACCCCGGTGGAACGAAGTTAAATATAGGAAGTTCTTATTTAAAATTTCAACGTACTAGTTTTAATCCTTGCGTAGCGGATAGGGGGTGATTTTCACAATTTTAATTTCTTAATGGGAGCAGGTCCTCTTTTTACACAAAGACGAACTATTATAGAATAAGTAACAAAAGATTCAAAATTAATTACCATAATAGAACAAATACTAAAAAAAAGCAAGTAAAAGAAGTAGGCATATAAACAAAGGATTTGAAGCTACTGATAAATCCAGAAAATCAAGCACCTACTACCTACTTATTGTTAGTACAATAATTGTATTGAGTTTTGCAGCACTGAAAAAAATAAACTCCCCCTTCCATCGTACCGAATCAACTAGCAGACGATAACTATCTATCCGTGTCCAAAACGACACAAATCTGCACCAGTCTATGGGGCAAACCTTCTCCTCCCCCGACGTCCCATATGCTCGCTTCGCGTAATTTATACGCCGCTCATAAATTATTCATCAAAAGTATCGCGCGACGCTTGTTAATTTTCCAGTGTCGCTGTCAGTTATGCGGAACGCTTGCTAATAAAATATCGCCAAGTGGATTAACAGTCATTTAATGCCGGAAGCGGAAGCTTGGGACGCGATCGAGCGACCTTGACCATCGAAGGCTGAAGATTTTTGTGTTCTGGAATACAAAATGCTGCGTGGGTCCTCGCGGTGGACGGGTAGCTAAAGCGATCGGTTCCCTTGGCTCATGGAAACTGCACTTCTCCCTCACAAAAGCCGCGATCAAGCTTTCCATGGAGCGCACGCAGACGTTGGCAAAAGGGTGGTTTTAAGGGGGTACTCCACTGTGAACGGTCGAAAAATCAAACTATTTTTAAAGATTTTTTTCTCAGTAAATACATCATATGATGAAATAATTTTTTTTGATATTTATTAAGCTACTCTTATATTATACCAAAAAAATTAAAAAGAATATTTTCAATGTGTGTTACTTGTTTTTTTACAGCGTCAATATGGCACTTAAACAAAAACAGTGTGTTCGTGGTGCAGGTGATTTCCCGACTTGGGCTTATCCGAAACAAAAAATTCGAAAAGATTCTTAATCTGTATGAGTGTCGCTATCGTCCGTACCTCAATTAACAATTTTTATTGAAAAATAACCGAAATTTTTCTCGGGGAACATTTGAGAAACACCATTTTGGGGAACTTTTTCCTTCAAACAGGCGCCATTTTGTTATTTTTCAATAAAAATTGTTAATTGAGGTACGGACGATAGCGACACTCATACAGATTAAGAATCTTTTCGAATTTTTTGTTTCGGATAAGCCCAAGCCGGGAAATCACCTGCACCACGAACACACTGTTTTTGTTAAAGTGCCATATTGACGCTTTAAAAAAACAAGTAACACACATTGAAAATATTCTTTTTAATTTTTTTGGTATAATATAAGAGTAGCTTAATAAATATCAAAAAAAATTATTTCATTATATGTTGTATTTACTGAGAAAAAAATCTTTAAAAATAGTTTGATTTTTCGACCGTTCACAGTGGAGTACCCCCTTAATGGACCGCGAGCTTCCTTCTTTTTTCCCCTTTACTTTCGTGCTGGGAACGATCGCGAGAAAAACGTTCATAATTATTTGAATTGAACGGAATTACTGTTTCCATCTCTTCACGTCGAACTCTGTATTTGGCAGATTTATTTCTGCAGAAGGTATTCCTTCGCTGAATAAATCTCATTCTGAATTATCGCACACTTGAACTTTTGGCAGCTCTGCATCATTATACTGCAACAGGATGATAAGTGCAATGATATATAATTAGCTGATAGGTGTGCATATGTTACTGTAAAGGCAAATCTTAAGATTTACCAATTAACGGTGGTAGAAGTCCGAGTAGAGGAGTCCAACGTCCCACTCTGAAATTATAAATTAAAACCCCAACCAACTCCGACAGTCGATGCAAAGGAAACTCGAAAAATTCTAGGAAAATCCACCCTTCTTTTTTTTTAGCATCGGCTGTCGGAGTTGGTTAGGGTTAAATTTGTTTAGCCTCCAAGTTTTGAGAGATTTAAGATAAAAAATGTGTTTCAGAAATGGATGGTCCTGGGGATTTGAACCAGCGACTCGTAGATGGTGAGAGTCTGTATCTGGAACACATTTTTTATCAAGGGTTTTCTATTTTAGGAGCACATATTTTAGGGGGTTTTAAATAATTTTTTCTAACAGAGATATGTATATTGATTGCCATTCAAACGTATATATGTTACTAGCTGAAATGTCCAATGTCGAATATTGAATTTGAAAAATAATTTTCCGTAAGTAATCCAATATTTTTTAACCATATGTTCCAAGTTTCAAGCCGTTCCTATCCGTCGCATATCCTTTAACAATTTTATTATTATTCGTGATTTTTTCACAGAAAGAAGTTCATTTTTACGAAAAAATTCACTCCTACTAAGTCTATCCTCGTTTTTCATACGTTCAGTTGCGCGTAGAAAGTATGAGAACAGTCGCAGAAAAAAGGGGTAGAGCAAACGACTGCTCAGGGAACAAGTTGATATTGTACCATCGAGGCGGATCGGACGTACAATAAGGGTCAAAGGAATACGATACAAGTTGCGCGTATTGGAGAAGCCCTAGGGGGAAGACCCGTCTAAATCTCGAAATGAGGATTTCTTCGGTGACGTACAAACAAACCCTTTTCCTCGCTGAACTTCGCTAAGTTTCAATAAGTTCGTTCTATCGCAAATTCGAATCAGCCTGATAGGAGATTCTGTTCCTGACCGGCTCGTAGATATAGCGAGGTTGTAGATAACAGTGCTAAACAGTGATATACAGTCACCCTACAGTATTTAATTTACAAAAAACAAAGAATATCGTATTAAATATTTGACAGTTTCAAACAACCCAGTTTTCACAGAAGGTCGTATCAAATAGAGCTGAACTCTAGCAGAATCTTAAAATAAAATAAAAAACAGAGCTGCGAGGCAGTAGAAGCATAGAAAATTGGATGATTAAAATTCATACACAATACCTATAGAAAATTCTTCGATCTTAATAAAAAGCGACGAAGCTATTAAGTACTTACTCGTTACAAGCAAACCTGACCTACATCCACCAAGATGTTTGCAACGTCGCTTTCGTTGCATTTAATCGCCTTTCGTCCCAGCTCCTTTCCTGTTCCATGTTTCTCGACAGAGAAACTGACAGGCGTCGTGCACTCCAATGTTCGCGTTTTGTGCGTCAATGAACTATGCACAGCTCGATGGACATTTTGGCCGCTTGCCACTCGCGAGTGCGGGAAACGCTATCTAGCACGCAATTTCGTACAGTGCTGACGCAGACTTGCATCCATATCTAAGTTATTTCTTTTAAATTATACACTCGTCGGTGTAACACAGAATCATTATATAGTAACTTCTTTTTCGAACGACGTTTCATTTTTTGAGAAGAAAGTGTTGTCAAAAAAAATTATTTTACAGTTCTGACTTACATATTTTTGCACAAAGCTTGATTTCATTCACAGCTGTACCCATATTCGCAATGGATACAAGATAAGTTTTCAAATTAGATACTCTCGAAAGCAAAAGCTAACATAAAAAAATTATTCCACATTTTCAATTTGCTTCTGTATGCAGAATCACAACCTTCTCGGTTATATTACTCGTTGTGGGACACTCTGTGTAAATACAACGTTACGTATAGTGTTCTACCAATAGTGCTAGCCAGCCTCTGAATTGTCTATGATACTAATACCTGAAATACGAGATTTGAATCTGAATTTGATCGCACCTGGCTCCACCCGAGGCCGAAGCAGGACAGAGATAAATCGACAGAGTTATGCAAATGCGGTATGCGATGTAACGTGACCAAGTACGCAGAAACGTAATAAGCAAAAGACTCGCTTATAGGGAACTGCGCATCGAAGAATGGGGTCGATTACTGTTCAACGTCCAATCTGTTCACAATAGATCATTTTGACGGGGGAAGTCACAGAAATTTCTTATTTTTCTTTACCGAGACTCGCCGGGTGCTATAAACAAATAATCTAAAGCCGAGGGAACGCTACATTACTGTAATCGTTTATTGTGCTATCGCGTGATTACATTATTCCGTATTTAGGCCGATTGTTTCTCGTACAGTTTAAATGCTCATCTGGTTTCATACAGTTGATTATTATGCAAGGTATAATTTAATCCTGAATTAGTAATCACGTGGATATTTGTCGAACATTTAGAAAGATGAAAATTCTACTTCTTGGTCTAAAAAATACATATATATATTAGTAATATATTACGATAATCGTGAAATTTTGTCGGGCTTTTTAAGGGAATGTCAATCTTTTATTATTAATAATAAATGTATTTTTGTAAATCTCCTATGAATTCTCCATAATTTCACGTGACAAACAATAAATCCACAGAGACATTTCATAATTTTCAACATATCAAATCTGACAGTAATATTTTAATCAATCTAATAGTTGCAGAAGGATTGGAAGTCTACTGTAATTTCTATTAGTGAAAATAATGTTTAAATAAATGCTGAATTTTCTCGTAAAAACGTGACTGGGAATCTCAAGGAAATTCTATTATCGTGTCATGTTATTTCCAATTAGTTCGGCTAATCGAAGTGCTACTATACTTCCCGGAATGTGTTCAGAACAGCTTAGAAAAGACAGAAACTAAAAGCACTAAGTAGTTTGCGAAACTATTCCCACCATTAAAGTGGTACCTATAGATGCTTCCTCAGAATCAATAGTACATAGATGGTTGCCGCCCATAATAACCGCAACTAATCGACGTGTTCGCAGGTGTGTCGGGCAAGGATGTCAGCGGATGGTCCAAAATCCCCTGCCTGAAGGGACGTTCCTCGAGTAAAGGTGGAAACGCATCTGCCGGCGCGCACGCCGGCCCACCACAATGCCCGCACTCTGTATTAAGCAGCACTCGCAGTTCGGTTAGCAGTTCGCCTCTGAGCCCATGCCCAACGCCTATGCCGTTTTTGGTTACTTCGGGTTCGGTCAGGTGAGATATCACGATCTTTCTTCAGAAATTTATTGCTTACTTGCAGGGAATTTCGACAACCCGGAAATTCATAGAAATCTGAAACTTTGGAGAAATGTAGCTCAAGTAACTATTTTTTGATTTGGCAAAAAAAAACTGTCCTAAAACTGTAAACGATATTGAAAAGAAAGTTCAATTCAAAGTTCGACGGTTTTCAACATCCTACATATAGTGATAAAGAATTGTCGGAAAAAGGGTGGCAGGGATAAATTTGGGAAAGAAAAATGTTTTTCGGAAATTCTTTATCTTTGCTTTATAGGACGTAAAAAATCATAGAACTTTAGAATTTAACATCTGAATGCCCAAGATGGTCTGAAAACTCACAATTCAGTCGAGAGGGCACCCTTAAGCCTCGTTCACATTAGTCAAGTTTACTGTTTCAAGTCGCTTGAAGCCAGTAAACTTGACTAATGTGAACGAGGCTTTAGGACCGTTTTATTGCCGAATAAAAAAATAGTTACATTATTAGCATCACTTGAGCTACATTTCTCCAAAGTTTCAGATGTGAATTTTCGAGTTACAAAACTTCAATTGTTACCTCTACGACGGATACCGGGTCACACGTGACCCAGCCTCAAGTTCGCCTCATATCAGAGTTCAGATTGTCAGGCAAAAGTGGCAATAACACTTCTTCTCCCAAATTTGTACCTATTTGAAAAGCTGTGTATTACACAAATATTTTCCTGTAATTATCGAGATTATGGGAACGCAGATAAAAAAGACCAGAGCAATTACAATATCTGCAAAGCGATCTAGATGCTATGTTTGCACTGGTTACAATTTTTCTTAACCCCCCCCCCCCCCCCCCTTTCTTGAAACTTACTTGTTGCTCGGCCATCAAATAACGATTACGACTCTTTTCTTGACCCCCCCCCCCCACCTTTTTTTTAGAAACTTATTGCTTACTTATCCCTCTACCAACGAGTACCGGGTCACACGTGACCCAGCCGCAGGTTTATTTCATGTCAGAATTGAGGCACAGCCCAAGAACCACCGACTTTTATGATCACGTGGAAAATAAAAGGTGAACTGTTAGTTTTAACGGCTCTGATCAATGGTTTCGCGCGATATCTATCTACTCTGCGTACCTATATACTTTTTCTTGAGTATACAAACACATTTCAAATTGCTTCGTCGCCCACGCTCCATTGAAAGCATTTCGTACAGTGCTCTTGAATCTGTCTCGATAACACTTCACGCGGTCGTTTATGGCGCCACGTTACGTGGCGCATGGGGCACATTGAAGCGTTAAGGCCTTTCCGCGCGAGAAGTTTCTGTGGCTGGCTTCTAGAATTTCTGGCATTCTGTTTAGTAAACACACTGTTGGTTTAAAAAGGATTAAAAAATGACATTCGCGAGTTTATACGTGGTTGAAATTGTTAGAAAACAAACCTGATTCGTATCACAGTTTATTATTTCACTAAAAATATCAATAAAATAAAAATGTGACTAATTCAATAAACGAAAAAGAACAAAACGACAGTATTGTACTTTAACTATAATTATCAGTTATAACATTATGTCAATTCCTATAATTTCTGAGCTTTGAAGTTTAAAACCTGGTTTTTGCAATCAGCTGTCTCTGCATCACTATTAAAACAGTGTTTTACTATATTGTTCCACGCAACAATATTTTTATTGAGAATATTATTCTATTAGATAATTTTTTGAAACTTTCAACACACTCATTAATAAGTCCTAAATTTAAATTAACACTTTTTCAGATCAAATTTCTTCCCCCTAAATGATTTTGTAAATTTCGAAATTTTAAGGTCTTTTATACTTGACCTGTGTTTGGTTTTGTGTAAATATTCCAATTTAACTCTAAAATACAAAATGGGCACGATGCTTATAAAAATATTGGAACTTGCTAAGTGGAAAATCAGTGCGAAAAGTGGGTCGTGAAACATCTGTCATGTTATTACTTAGTGAAAAATGTTTGGAAGACACTGTTTTCTCATCTGTCTAACTGTAAGTGGCCTTTGACATTTCTGACATGTTGATTGATCCACTTTTTTTTCTATTGTAGCATCTTCGTACTTATGTTCGTCCTTACATTTGTAAAACAAACACGCGCAGCTAACGGTTCTAGGAACGGACATTTTCCAAGTGACATTGACCGAAGGAAACGAATTGCTCGGAATAACTTGTTTTCGTAAAATACCTTTCTTTTACTTCCCTTTTTTAACCGACTTTAAAAAGGAGGAGATTATAGATTCGACCCGTTTGTATGTTTTTTTTTATGTTTGTCCCCACGTAATTCCTCAGTATATGGGCCGATTTCGATGATTTTTTTTCATTTCTAGAAGAAGGCTGCTACACGACGATATTATTTATTAATGTAATCATATTTGGAAGAGCTTGCGAAAGCTTAACTTATTTGACAGAATTTCTAAAATATGAATCATTAGATTCACGTGATGGCGATTATGGCAAGTTGGGTCATCTTTTATTAATGTAAAAGTACACTCGCACCCCCAATGCAAGTTAAAACGCGATAAGTGTTTGTAATCGATTGAGTAACGAGCTGAAATGCATACTTTACTGACTGAGAGTATGGAACTACATATTGGATTATTTGTTTTGGCTGAAGTGAATAACACATAAAGAAATCTGTTGGGAGTTTGAGTCAGGGAGAGTAACACTGACAAATATATTAATAGAAATGGGAAAAGTTATATTTATAATTTCTGAATTATGAAAAAAATTGTTGTATGTACACAGTATACAAATATTGTTACTATCCCATATTTGTTACTGTGAAATTATGTTTAAAATTTTTTGGATTAATGTAATAAATTTTTAGAAGTATTTCTGAAATTAAAAAGTTAACGTTACAAAACTGGCGTGGTTTAAAATTTTCAAACAATACGGTCTGACATTTCAGAGGGGATTATACCGCCCACCATTCTTTTAATTCAATCTGGAGTAAAACGGTGCTCATTCATTTTTCTGTACTTTCTTTCTAATGAGAGTGCTGGGAAACGTTTCATCTATTTTGTGATAGAAATGCAGATTGGAGTAGTCACCTCTAAAGGTCGTTACTGCTAAAAATACACCTTCTGCCTCATTCATACTTTATAGGGTGCTATATTTGGAGACGAGACGATCATAGGCTGGATAAAAGAAACCATAGATACCTTCTGTTTATGCCTATCGACTAAACTCCGTCGATTCGTGCGCCTGTGGCCAATTCGAACTTTACTCTTACGTAAATCCCCTTTGATAGTCGATTGCATCGTTGCATTTTCATGTAGCCTTTAAACGCGATACCAAGGTGAAGCGCTATTTCACCCATTAACTAAGGAACACGAATCAACTCGAGGAAACGAATTATATAATACCTTTTAAGGGAAATTTAATAATTTCACTTATATGAGAGGAGAAATTATTATTTGTGATTGTATATGGTATTTGCTGTCGTTAGGACGATTTAATTTAATTTTTGCTTTATTTAATTCAGTGTGCTTGAAGCATGTGTATAATGCTTGGAATTTTAAGGGAAAAGTTGTGAAAAGTGCATTGTCATTTTATGATTATTACTTGGCTTTGAAATATTATAAGAATTAGGTATAGGTAGTGTATAATATTTAATTAGTGTTAAGCTGCTATAACCGTGATCTGTATGACTTCTAGCAATGTCATTGAAGATCCACATAGAAGAATTGAGATAGAAGTAACAAATTTTGAAAATGATATAATAATAATCAATACAGCTCTATTTTACAGGTTTAAAAATATAAGAATATTATACGAGAACCTTCAAAAGAGAATGATATAAATCTAATGTAAAGTAATGTAAATTTGACCTCATTTCGGGAGATTAAAATATGGTTTGCAGGAAACAGAATTTTCAAACTCTTTTGACTCATATCACACATTCTCAGGGGCTCGTACGAAACACTTGCTTGAAAAATTACATTCTCTTCAAACCAGTAGAATCTTCCGTTAGAAAGTCATGTAACGCAAAAAGAGGAATTCTCAGTAAATATTATTTTATAGTCTACTATATTCATTAATACCTGCATTTAAATTCTAGAAACTGGAAACTGGCTAAAACCTGTAATTCTGTTAATTTTCTAGTATTCTAGCACGCCATCCAAGAAATACGCGTTCTCTGTCGAATCTTATTATGTTTTTTCTCTCCACGAATCTCGCGAAATTCCTTCGATTTTTATGCTTCATCAGAAGCACCTAAAATATTCTGAAATTACTTCGGTGAAGCAGAATACAGGAAGGATTTTAGCCCGTGTAATCTCAGTGGTAATACAATTCTCGACATTGTCCAGGAACGTGGCAACATATTCCACTCACAGTGCACTTTAGTTCCGCTAGATTTAATCACCATATTTAAATCCCAGTCGCCTGACGTGGAATTTTTTTAATCGCCACGCGAAAGCTCTTTTACTCTATCCACGGCAGAGAAGGCCGATTCATCGGCAATTAAAAGTTCTGTTAACGAACCGCCATCGATACATCATTAGCCGCTAGAGGAACTCGTCAGTCTAACCAGTTCCCGCGAACTTCTCCGCGCGGAAACTTCACCAATTCGGCGGTAGAAAATGCATTAGCGACGAAGGGGAAGCCGGTTTGTCGGCTACAACTTCGACATCCTGGCATGCCACCACGCTCTGAATAATTCATAACTCGGCATCTCGAAATGCTCGGTTTTGCTGCAATATATCGATAACCAACCGCTTCCCAAGTCCAAGCAGAGTCCCCCATCCCATTCCGCCCAGACGGCAATCGCTATAGAAGCTCCTACCTTTCCCGTGGAAATGGTATCGATCCAAACTTGGCTATTATTTTTTTAAAACCACCGACGTCTCCGGCATTTCAACTTTAGCGATCTTTCGACGGGGGATGTTTTAGGACCTCCCATAAGTAATGCAGTTGTTTTTGAAATTGGACCATTTTTTGAGAACTGGTCATTTAGATTTTTTAGTGAAAATAAAAGAAGGTAAAAGCTAAAATTTATTCTCTTAGCAGTTACACCAAATTGAACAGAATTGGTGCAAATGCAACGCTAGCTGTGCACTATTTAAAAAATTATTGTGAAGTGGCATTAATTATCTTACACTCTGTATATATTTGTACTGTTACGTTCCATTAAGCATTTTAGACACCAGCACATAATGACTTACACAAAGCTATTAGAAAACTCATTTCCTCAACTATATTTCAAATAAGCATCTTATTAAACATTTTCTTGAATTACTGCTGTACCGTGATCAAATTATGTCTCTTATTCATGATTTCACTTTAAGTAAAAGCAAAAGTTTAGAAAACAGAAGCGACAATGTATAATCACAACCAATATATTTTATCATATTGAAAAGAATGTACGCAATCATTTTCATTAGAATTAGCAAAACCACAGTATTTGTTACGATATCTGAAATTTATAAGGCTTGCTTAAACAGTCGTGACTGACTGTTCTCTTCTTTCATTTAAATTCACTGCGTACCCGGTATAATAGAATCATTTTTTACAAGACTGAATCTTATTAGTGCCCCGCAATATCAATTAGTCGGCGCAGCGTAGGGCTCGCCTTGTTTACCTTTTTTTTTCGTACCTAATAGATTTAATTGATGTGAATGAATCGCTCTGTTTCAGTAGCGGGATGGTACAAAGTGTCGGGGCTAATTTGTCGCCGGACCAAACATTCGGATCGATTCGCTCGCTGTCGGTAACGAGAGAAGTCGCCAGTTTTCCTCTATCAAGAACGCCTACGCCACCTCCGCAGCACAGGTGGGTAATTTTTCTCCATTTGTTGAGCCCTGCTACGCATCACGAATGCCAGATAAATGGGAGGGTCTATGTATGGGACACGTGAAAAACCGATTCGAAGGAGGCTTTCGAAAAGGGAGACATTACGTTATAAAGAAGTTAGACACCCAGAGAATCACGAAACGTTGGGAATATACCGGGTGATTGAGAAGAAGAGAAAAAAAAGCTTCTTGCCCAAAGCAGGTTGTTTGGAGGCCATTGTGAGTAAAAAGTGTTACATAAATTCAGATTCTATTTATAAAAGCTTGAAATTCTACTGCTGTCATTGTTAAATTTAACAAGATTTATCAGATTTGACCCTTGTTGCTGGGGAAAGTGGATTTTTTAAATAGATACATAGGAATAAATATTTTTATAATTAAGTATTTCAAATATATATTTTAATACTAATTCATATTAACACTATTGTGAAATGAGTACTATCTCATTGAAATATAAGAAAATAATACTTCAAATAATAATATTTTAATTAATAGAATATATAATAGAAACAGAATAATAGTTTTTCAAATAATGACTGACTGACTGACAACACGAACAACTGTGTGTTGACAAAATTACACCCTCTACAATTTTATCCCACAACCACAAATCCAATCGACTTGAAATCAACATCTCGCGTTCTTCTCGAAAAAGTAATTATACTTTTCTAAAGGGCCTCGTTATCACTTTATCAATAATTATCCTCACGAAATTGCGACGATACGAATTGTTTCACAGAGCGAATATGTTGCAAGGGACATATTCTTTCCCACGCAATTAACTTCATAATTTTTAAGACCATTCATGCTCCTTTTTTATATGGAAATACATAGTCTCTTCTCCTGTGTATTATAGTGGATATATTTAAATATGCATTCAAACACGAATACTAATTTAACCGTAAAATGACCTTTGACTTCAATATTTGAAGCCAAACATGAAACTTATTAATATCCATCTAAATGTATTTTTCCATTTGACTTTAAAAACCTCATTAATTTCGATCTCAGTATTTTGATCTTTCATTTACGGTGAAAGTCGACAATGCTTTAAAACTTCACTTAATGCTTCAATCCCACATAGAAAGATCGAGAAATATTATTGACTTTTCCCTGTAGCTATCAGTTCTTATGTACTTTCGTGTGGAGCAAAGACGCAGTTTATCTATCCCTGCTCCTAGAATCACCCTGTATTTGCAGTATCGTCTAGCATGAAACGGAACATTGATTAGATTGGAGCGTTCCGTAATAATACAGGAAAAACTGGAAACTCGTCGATGCGAAACGAGATGCACACACTCGTCCATATGCGATATCCTTTTTTGCGCGTTGTCGGTGCAGCCAGGACCGCGGTATAAGTCATTACACCGTAACTTGGCGAGTCCTGTTCGCCGATAAGTGGATACTGGAGAACGCGATAACCGTAAACCATCGACGTTGTACAAAATGGGAGAGTTAGACAGTGACCTCTGGTCAGGAATTTTAACGAGGCCAATATAAATGCAAAGCAGCCGAAACGTGGGCGATTGAAAAAAAAGTCACGGGACGGAGGATGCCGAGGGGTGAAGCTATGAAGTTTCAGTTTTGTTCGAAATAAAAAGCATCGTTCAATATTTAGCATTTTAGAATCAATTCGAAGACATTCATTCCGGCATGATTTTTGCAGATAGCTTCAGAACTGAAGTCTAGGATTTTTTTTTAAAGCACCGCGAGAAGGTTGAATTTTATGGAATTTAAATTAAATGGATTTGTTGCATATTGAAAGTGATGATGGAGAAAGTTGAAACTTTTTTTAGAACGCGTTAGAAAAGCGGGAAATTCAATTTAAAACACGTTTGCGTGTTATGAAAATACTTGACGCGTAGTAAAGTAGGGTAAACTTGGGTAAATCTGTGATAGTTCTCACTAGCCCGTGATATGGCCATCAGCTACTTTTTTATATTATTTTACATTATTTTACACTATTTTACATTATTTTAAATGATTTTACATTATTTTATATTATTGTTATTTGGTGTACAATCAATCGTTTCATGATCGTTAGATGTCTGAGACGTAAGAAAACATTATTTCTGGTATTGACCATCAGAATTTCTCAAACAGCACAATCAAATCAAATCAGAATAACAATTTAGTTACAATTCATAAGCAAAAATAACACTGTTGCCTTATTGTATGATAATTTCAAGAGTAAAACTTGTTAAAGTGTCATTTTACTATTATTTACCTGCAGTTTGAACTTTCCATTTATCTTCTAAAGCACATATAATACATAAACAAGCGATCGTCCACAACTAGCACGAAAAACTTCACGAATAATGCGCTGCTGGAACAAAATGCTCTCTCACTCCATCACACTAACTTCAACTGACTATTTATTTTATCAAAACATAAACTATAAGATCAACGCTGCCTGTTCGCTTTTGTTCCATCTAAATTGAGTCAGACAATTTCGAGTTACAGATAAATGAAAAAGTATCACGTTATAACCTATATCACGGATTTAGCTGAGTTTACCTTACCTACGTCACGTGGCTCTCTGGCAAGGCACGAATCTGCTAGATACCCTTACTGACAAGTCCACTAGCAGGCCTTGAACGAAATGCACTCTCCTCCTCGTTTTTCTTATTTCATCGAACCACCTTCTCCTCGACCTCTTTCTAGCCACCAAAAAGTAATCCAGAAATGCAAGGGGTCAGTCGAAACCTTAGAAGCTCCGTCAGTTAAAAACAACTCACTTAGGTTGCATTTTATCGTGGAATCTTATTTCCAAGTCTCTAACCCATTTTAGTATTGTCTCTCACAGATTTATATTTTTGACTCTAAACTTGATATTCCGACAGTCTCTATTTTAATGTTCTTGTTACCTTCCATTCTTCATTATCATTTTGGTATTCGGGGGATTTTTATATTACAGAGTTTTTCAAAACTGCTGATTAATGAAATAAATTAAAAAATGTAATGAATAAAATTCTCCTCACTCGGAAAGCTGCTCTACCTGTAGAGAATACATGAAATTACTACAAATTAAACTGAAATTACTGAAATTACTGGCGCCAGTAGTATCATTTTCAATTGTAACGCACTGACCCTTATCTATTGTTTAACTCTGACTTTCTCCGCAAACATGCATCATACTAACCACCCGAAGGCTACGTAATTGTAAACACTGCATCATCTATGTTACCCGTCGACATCCTAGCCAATGCATCATCTAATTAATCCCATCATCCCCTCTCATCCCCTAACCCTTAAAAACGCACAACATTCCCTAGAAGGAAGGAAAGCAGACAATACGAAGAGTCCAGCGATTGTTGGGGAAAAAATCAATGGAATGCCTCTTTTATTCGTCCGAAATCGATATTCAGGGTGGGGGAAACGAAATGGCGACCGATCGTTCACCCCCGTCGGTCGAGAGATGAGGAATTCGTGGTAGATAGACGGCGCATGAAATTGAATGCCTAATTCAACGACCTCATCAAATGCATCTACTTAATTAGCGCGAGGGCTATGTTACACGCCCCCTAGCTATATCCTACGCGCAAATCAACGCGATAGTAAATTTATGGCGTAGTAACGGTGTATGTGTGATAACACCGTTACCGCGATTAATTTTCTTGTTACACGAACGATATGATTCCTGCTCGCTTCAGGTGGCGCGATTATTAAATTCGCATTAAAATTATAATTATGACGACGCACCAAACTTTCAGCGCCGTTAGGTAGACGCTTAGTTCACTACCTCGTGGTGGCAGAAAATCACGAGGATGGATCTAAAAACGATGGATTTTTTTAAATTTTAAATTACCCTGATCTGTGATGGGAAATATGTTTTGTGTGTATATATTGTAGTTTTGATGCGGTTGATAAATTGGTAATTATTATTGGAATTTTTATTTGAACGATCTTTGACCATTTTCATCAACGAAAAGACACTATTTCTAGTTTTAAGTACATTAATAAATTTACGAATGGTAGTAGAAGTAGAGTTTACGTGATTGACTTCAAAGTCAATGAGTTACTGATTTCAGAAGCGGAGTAAACTTCTAATTAAAAGTTTGGGTAAAAAATAGCAGAAGCAGAAAGGGAAATATAAAAATTGATATTTAGCAATAATAAAGTCGTTGCATAATGGATGGAGAAATTAGATCTTAACTATTAAAGGATTAACATAAGTCGTTAATAAGTTTGTCATTCAATTTTATACTTCAGTACAGTGAAACTTTATACACGAAGTGTAAATCAATCTTGTCGATAATCGAAATGAGATTACCAATAGACTGTAAGTAATTATGGATTGCATTAAATGTTACTCTAACTCTATCCCATAACTCAACCCCTCTGTGGAGCTTTAAATTGAAAAAAGTCCATAACCCATCTCGCTAATGAAGACGAAGGAGATAAGGTAAAATCCAAAGGATAATGTTGTTAGCGAAGTTTAGAACTCCTCCATATCATTCAAAATAATCAAAATAAATTAAGATACATTATACTGCTTTCAGAATAACAGGATGTTATAATTCCACGCGAAACGTATGAAGAAAATTACTAAATTATTAGCAACATATTGATATCACGTTGAAATTTACATGATTAACGGGGTTACGGAGTATTCGGTGAACCAACTCGCAAGCTCATAAAGCACACAATAGACCTCGGCACGCAAATCGATAGTTAATAGTTCTAGCAGGATTTCGAACGCAATTATGTTCTCTAGCTAGTTTGGTCTTTCCCCTTTGCTATTCGGTACACACTTCCCTGGAATTTGGCTAGGAATCTTTGGTGAAGATGTACAGTAATGGTCTAAAGGAAATTCACAAATGATATTTTTATAAATGTATTCAAGTAATTTTACTGCTAGACTTTATTTATTGATATCTTTGCTTTATTGTGGGGAATACTCTGACTCTGTTCTTAGTGAACTACACTATTTTTATTATTGTTTACATTTTTAAACTTTTTTGTCCACCACTGTATTTTATTTCAGAAATATCTTGTTCTGAATCTAACCCTTTGCAATTTTATGTCACATCTGAGGTGACGTAGATATTTTATTGCTTAAAAGTCTCGTGTCAAGTTTCAAGCGATGTTCTGGACACATGAATTTATTACTTGTTCCATTGCCATGCAATATTTACAAAATTTCTATTCTTTGCTTAGATACTACTGAAGTTAGTGATGTGACTTAATAATAGGTATGCCAGCAAAGGGTTAAAACTACCATGAGTAGTTACCCACGATGTTGAGGACCACCATTGTATTTTAACTAAATAATCAAAATTCTCACAGACGTACCTCAAAAATTCATTTGATTTTCATATTTCACTTGAATCAACCATATTGAAAAATTATATTCAGAAATACTTGAATAGATATAGCACTGTAATTTATAGTTTGTCGCTGTCGCCTGCCCTCTCGGCCATTCTCATTCTTCCTCACGAGTTGGAGAGAATAAAAACAAGCCGAATAGATTACCCGATTCCAAAGTTGAAATTGGCCGGTCCCGAACCAGTTTCAATTTTGGAGACTCTACTGTACTTAGGTACTTCCAAACGCATACATACAATATCACTAATGTATAACCTTTCCCTAAAAAAAACTCCCCCAACCAATCCTTTCTTAATCATTCTGTACCAGTAAATAAATCATGCGGTCCCCGCAGAAATCCTGAATTAAATTATAATTTATAAACTGATATCTCCCACCTGTCACTACCAGACAAGCCCATTCAACATAACACAGAAGTTTCTTGCGATTCACATTCCCTGACACACGCAGATATTGCAGAAAATATCAAAGAAGCTGCACGCATCGTTGCCGAGCGATACGCGTGCAGATTTATTCAATATTCATTAAATGTTTGAAGCGTGACGCGACACACGCGGTGATCAATGGTCCGCGTAGAAGCACAAAGCGTCTAGAAGAATATTGACCTATCTAGAATGCGAGGTGCGAGGCGTCGCTGTTGCATATTCAGACCGACTATCGAACTCGTTTGGCCGACGGGTGCTTCCTGCATACGACTTTGGCACGGCAATTCTAGACCGTCGCGACGCATTGTTCGTCGTTGCGAAATCGATGACATCTGTCTGGCCAGGTGAACACAATCAACGCGTGGAAACGCATCTCGTTGCATTCGTGCAATTGTCGTGCGTTCATGACGGGCGACGTTCGTCAGTCGCGACCACATTTGTGGATAACGATACCAAGAAACGTTTTGACTCATTCTTGCTGACGATATAGGATTGTTATGTTCAACATTACCTAGTACTAGTACTTACTGTTTGACTCCCTGTGAGGCTTATAAACTGTGAAATCGTACGCTTGGTAGGTGCACGCCGTAACAATGGGACAGGGTGCTTGAATGTTTTTGAAATTGATGCGATATGCAAGGTGTAAAGTGTTGGAGATTGTTTTCTTTGACAGTATTGAAGAATAGTGACGAAGCTCCTGGAAGTGTTTTAAATTTTATTTTTCCTCGTGGTCTTATACTTGATAAATTAGGTACTGTCGTTGGATTTGGAGGAGAGGGCAAAGAGAGGTGATGTTCATTTTGGGGATGGGAATTTTCGAATGGATCACAAAGAATTTAAATAATTATAAGGAGTTCCAGCGAATTGCGTATTCATTACTCAGTTTAAGAGGGTGGGTCCATGCTGTGACTGAAAGAAGGGTGATCTTTGAAGTTTTTTCTTTTTAAAAGTACATGTACTGGAATGAAACTTCTGGCGTTACGTAACATACCTACTTATGAAAATATGATATGAATTTTTCAACGGAATAATTCCATTTGTTGCTGAGAAAAAATTGTTAAAGGGAACTGAACTAAGGGTGAACCGAGCGGAATGATTTGAATTTCTTTACCCTGTTTCACAAATATACTTTTAAAGTACCTACTAAGTTTGAAGGGGGAACACCACTGTGACGCACAGTAGTCCGAAATTCCCATATTGAGGAAAAAATATGATAGCATCAATGTGAAAGCTTCAATTTATACCAAACTTGGTATCCCAGGGTTTTTGAGGTCGCTATTTACAAATCTGAAGTCAAAATTACTAAAAACAAAATGGCTAATCCAAAGTGGAACAATAATCTGCGTTAATGGTGTTTTGAGAGGTATAGGTAAAGTTGGGGACGATTCATAATAAAAATAAAACTGATAGTTTTGTGATTTGTAAAAAAAAATATTTCAAATTTAAATAAAATACGAAAAAGGAATATAACTATGCATGCGTAATTATAGTTATAGAATCAATCATATAAAAAACTAATTAAATTCAATTATGGCCTCCTAGGAACCATTAAAAGCCGTAGTCCCTTCTGTTTTGCTCAATGGGAACTTTTCTTCTTTCTCAGCCACCTCGATTTTCCTCGCAAAAGCTATACCCTCCCCCCACCTGAAATTTTAGAACACCATATCATCCACCGACATCTCCAAGCCACATTAATACCCTTTTGAACACCCTAAAGACGACCTGAAGAGTCATCGTGAACTGTTTATGGTTTCAGACCATCCGCGCTTGCCAACGCAGAGGATCTCGTGAACGTCGGCAGTCCGCTGAGGGAGGCCTCCCCAAGGCCGGAAGTGCGGGTGGTCGCGCCGTCCCATCGACCGTTGTCCGCCCTCGCGACGGCCAACGCCACCAACGTCAGCAACGGATCGGCGAATCGCAAATCGGTCAGCATACTGCTTCCCGAGCACTCGAGTGGATGACCCCAACAGCAGCACGGCTTTGTGCATCGTTGCGACAAGGAACCCCCCTCCATCTAGGAACCAACGAGAAACGAGAGGATGACGGTGACGGGCGAGAGAACGAACGGGAACGAAGGATCGATTGCTCGGCGTAAACACCGACGGGATCACCGATTATCCGGACGACACCCGTCGACCAATCGACCCACGACCCCCAAGCGACCGACCAGCAGCATCAGTCACTGCATCGCGACGCTTCCAGCCAAAAGTAGTACCTAAGGACCACCCCGTCTCAGTTCACCGCGAGCGAACAGATAATTGCAGTTATTATGACGGGCATTCGTTCCTGGCAACCGAGTGGCCCGTCGCATAGGTGATATCAAGAGCCACGTGGCTGCAGGGATCCAGATCGAACGGAGCAGACAGCCTAGCGACCCGAGTTAATGCGCCATATTGGCAGAGATTCAATTATCGACTGCGCCCCGTGAGCCTAAATTAATGGATAATTCACGCCGTGCGGGCCGACGGTCGAGACAAGAGCAATTAGTCGGGCCACAACCGCCTTGGATCCACGGCCAGCCGTGCCCGTTTCGTCTCGCGGAGTATTTTTCTTTCTCCTTGGTTCCGATTCGACTAAGCAAAGCGGGATACAAACTGACACCAAAAGTACCTTACACCGCGGCGCGAAGAAGCGAGACTCGGCATCGGGGGTCTCGCCCGTAGCGTCCCATGCATTTTAACGCGAACACGACGCGCCGACATTTTCTTTCGGGCGACCGAACGTTTTATAACCTGTACGAGATGTGTCGTGACTTCACCGTGGCATCGAAGAATTTTCAACGCGTCCCGTCGTCTCTGCGCCGAATAACGCGTCACTCGAACGATCAGCGGGGTACCTGATGTCGCCTCCGTTTAACTGTACGTAGTATGTAAAGCCTCGCGCGTTTTCAATTCCGTATAAACTAAGAAATATGATCCTGCCACGCGGGAGGTCGAATTAGACACCTCGCCTCCTTGTCCTCTCGCGAACGTACGCTCATAAATGATATATCTCACGAGTCAGGCTGAGTCTGCCTTGCCGGCTCCGTTAGCCGCGGCCAGAGAGATTCAGACTGATCTATCTAAGATGGTAGACGAGTAGCTGACTAAATCGACGGCGAGCTGGGGTTATTCGGCGCTATTGGCAGAGACGCGGTATCCAAGATGGTAGGCATAGCTGATCCTCGCATTCACAAATCGCTGAAGC
This sequence comes from Andrena flavipes, assembly GCA_963971345.1. NCBI lineage: Eukaryota > Metazoa > Arthropoda > Insecta > Hymenoptera > Andrenidae > Andrena > Andrena flavipes. The sequence goes on from OZ020480.1 coordinate 13,649,347, forward strand.
TTAAATTGCCTGTGCCGATCGGGACTCCCGTTTTTAGCAGTGCGGGAAACGGACACAGTGCATGCTCTGCCGTCATTCCTACCGATATTAATAGTTGGCCCAGATTTATGCGGCTTTGACCACACGAGAATCCTCTGATGCCTCGAAACGCGAGTCCCGAATACTACGTAGTAACGTGGCAATCAAGCCTCGACGACACCACCGTCGAGATCGATCGTGTTTAGCCCTGCAATTGGGAGAATGGCCGGAAAGATCAGCTATAGAGTTATAGCATTGCTTCTATGCACGAGTATAATCGTTTTGTTCGATACTTCCGTTCCTTTGCGAGAGAACATTGCGTTACGTTTTGCAACGAATGCTTCAAATATCCTTTTACAACCGATTTCACGGCGGTTTTCTGTCTATTATTTCTGCTCGATCAGGAGTGAAACTGTTCCTTTAGTAACCAGGGGCGGACTTGGAGATTTGGTGTTTGATTTCCGTGAAATATCATCAAATATTTTAATTTAAAAGAGTTGAGACAATGTTAGAATTAATTCAATATGACAATTCATATATGAGTTATTGCTTATTTGCTACGTGAAAAAGGTGAATTGTTTTTAAAGTTGTCTCAAGCCTCTGTGTTTAAACCACTTTCAATTTATTTCGCCGAAAGTTTGCCGCCCTAAGCTGCAGCCTACTTAGGCTATATGTAGGGTAAACTTGCCTAAATCGTATCCCTTAGGAAGAAATGCTTATTGCATGAAAAATAACAGAGAAAATGAAACGAAATTAGTGGTAATCAACTCTGAGTTTTATAAACTCAAGCAACAAAAATAATCAACTTCTCTTCATAAAAATGATTTATTTTTAATATAGAAAAAATATGATTCTGGATTAATTCGTACTTTCAAATTTAAGTACCCGAAAAACTTAGCTGCTGTATATTTTTTTGTGGAGTGATGGCATGGTAACTCGGCTTGTTAAAAGCGTATGGCTCACTGTTGTATACAGTTTCTACCGATGGGGGCGATTGTGACTGTCTTATGCCTTGTTCACATTAGTCAAGTTTACTGGCTTAAAGCGACTTGAACCAATAAACTTGACTAATGTGAACGAGGCTTTAGACTAAAAGAAACATCGGGGGTACGATTTAGGCGTTGGTACGAATTAGGCAAGCTTACCCTATGCAAATCCACCCCTGTTAGTAACTGCTAGAAAGGTATCACACCTTTTTCGAATGGTAAACACTGTGACTAAGAAGTGTCAATTTAACGTCGTATTTTAGGGAGACAGTATTATTTCACGTTCATATTGGTCGCGGTTATTAAACTCTTATATTACCAAGGGAATTATGCAATTCGAGGATATTGTATTACAGTGGTGGTAAAAAGGAAATTTTAAACTCATATTTTTACAGGGTCTGCATAAACTTAATACACGACGCGAAGTATCATTTTGGCACCACTAGTCTGTTCTGGCAATCCCCCAAATCTATGGGATCTAAATTTTAAGATACATGCAATTCTGTCACATGGAACTGTCTTACTTTTCTTAGCGTTCGCAGTTTAAACTTTCTTTTCACCACTGCTTGATATCCTCAGACAATCCATCTGCCAGACGAGGTCTACTGAATCAGCAACTCGTTTCGCGGTGAATAGCAAAAAAAAAATTAGATACTCGTCAAGCTCTTGGCAAACATCGAAGCTGATCCTTTTTTTATTTTCTTCCCATCCGATTAGCGCGACTTCAGTGAAGGCACCGAATTAACGTTCCGCGAGCTGGCGGATATCGTGGTTTTGAATGCATTCGACGTTCCACGAGCAAAACTTTAGATACAGACAATCAATGTACTCTGAAGGATCGTACAAACGAGTTGTCGGGTTCTTTGTTGCGAGCGAAAACGCTGGGCCACATACGATCACAATAAACGTATCGACGCGTCTTCTTTCTAACTGTGAAGCGACCGGAGGTTCTACGAAACTGATGGATTTCGAGAAACATTTTCAAGACAAAAATGAAAAGAAAACCATGCCTGTGCGTTTACGGAAACATCGACTGCTATTTGATTACCTGTACATTTATAAATCTCATTCCATCGTTGTTGCTCAGAGAAAAGGAAAATAAAACTAAAAAAAAAAAAAATAACTGATCGATGCGGAAAAGCAACATCACGGAGCGCATCCGTAATCCACGTTAGAGTAATAACGTTCACAGTAACAACAAACGAGTTCCATCTATCAGAAATTGGCACAATAACGTTTTAATCTGTAAGAATAGTTCAATTACGCGTCACGCCATCATATGACCGAAGACTCGCGCGAGAGATCGTTACTAGAACATGTATTTAAAGAGAGAGAGAAAGAGAGAGAGGGAGGAAGAGAGAAAGAGAGAAAGAGAGAGAAAGGGGAAAGGGCCGCGAGAAATGGAACATGCTCAGATCGAAAGAAACAGTCAAAGAAAATGTCACAAAGGACGCGAACAAACTTCGAGCTAGAAAGCATTTCTTGAGAAAGAACGATTCCGTTTCTTCTTTTCTTTTTCTCATTGTTTTTACCATTTTCGACAAGGTAACAAATTCCACTGTCTGACAACATCTAGCTAACCATCCTCGCCCACGATAATTGGTACAAACGCGTTGGTGGAATATTAATCGAGAATAAAGACTCCTAAAATTTGTTGAGAAACGCTGTGAAATGGTGCTCCATGAAATATTGCGCTCGATCGGAGGATCGACGCGTGCTCGTTGAACGTTGACGATTTTAAATAGACGGAAGGAAAGGAAGAAAGAACAGAATTATCGTGGGCGCTAATTTCACATAGTCTTAAGGTCCTAGGCTTAAGGTAACATGTACTATGCTCATAATTCACTGCCTGCTCGGTGACCACGTCAAAACGATAGGCTTTTATGCGCGTCGTTGGATCATTCTCTTCACATTACACTCATTTCATCGTACATGTTTTTTAGTGCGTTTACGGGCCTCCGTTCAGATGTTCCATCGCAAGGAATCCTGGATGGCACGCGAGCAGGCACATGAGATTTTAAATAAGACTCTAGTCCTGTAAATACGTAGCTAGACGAAACGTCGAACGAGAGAACGATCATTGAAACTGTTATCCCGGGATAGTCTTGCGGTACCGAAGCAAAACGTTTGTGGTTCGTGAGATATTTAACTGTTACTGCTGTATGTTACGGTTAGGAGCGCGGGCGAAAGTCGTTTCGTTGCCAGCTTCTTCTGGCAAATGAGCTGCGGAGGTGATTGTTTCCAATGTGTCTTGAATTCAACGAGTTACAATGGCTCCATGTTCGCTTAAACCTGTAGATTCCCGACCAATGTCCATAGTACTTGACTTATTGTTTGTGGTTGGTGCAAAAAAAAAAACAAAAGGAGTTCTTAAATAACAAGCTATAAAATCCTGATCACCGTTTATTTACTTGATATATATTTTTACATTGAAGTATGTTGTTGCTTCCAACTAAGAAGCGTAGCTAATGAAAATCTGTGGCATATACCGCAGCGAGATAAATAGATATGGATGTAAAACATTTAGATAATTGCAAGACACGAAATGCTTTGAAAATAAATCATTGCAATCTGAAGTTATTGAAGTATAATGTTTTGATCGATTTTTTTAAGATTTTAATTAGTAAAAGTGCTCGCAGATTTTTCTTTATAATGATATTAGACAATTCACGCCTGGTATATTGCGAGTTCCGCATTTATTATAATTTAAGGGTTTATTTGACACCTTAAATGTCCAAGGGACAATTTTTTGATAGAATGTCGTTGCAGGACCATTTCCAGTAACAGTTATATTTTTCAGAAGATGCATCGCATTGATAACTCATTTTCTAAGTATGATGGTCTGGCAACTGGCAAGTGGCACTAATCGTGGATAAAGATTTGACCACTTTTCCACATTCCAGAAGCATAGAAGTAGAAAATAGACCTCCATATTGATTCTGACCAGAGGTTCCTCATTTTCTCATTTTTATACATCTGGCTTGACTAGCTTTTTAATTTGATGTATTTCTAGAAGTTTCAAATATTCTTCTTAAAAATTTTACTGATTGTTCACCAATTATATATCAAGCTTCTTAAAAAATATTTCACAATATCTTTCTAGTAAAAGAATATGAATCGGCCTGAAAATAAAATTCTGTTAGATTTAAGACACATTGGAATTACTCTAATATTTGTAAATCGTTTGTCTTTGTGTACCAAAAACGCTTTCAATATTATAAACAATATTGTCAATAGAAAGCAGAGCTATCAATTTTTTTAAAAATATGGATTTACGACAGTTTAGGAGTATGTTCCTGAATTAAAAATATATTTCGATATCTAGCTCTCTATCATTGCCATTTCTATATGAAAAATTGAAATTCCACTTCAATAGCTAACGGAGAACGAAAGAATTAATTATTACAACAGACTGAACGATAAATAAATCCGAAAAATTACTCTAATTACCACAAAATCATTTTAAAAATCTTTACATTCAATTCTACTCGATAGTCACATTCAATTCCGCAGCTCAAGATCGTCCTCCGACACTGTCAAAAATTGACGCGTAACTGCATTTAATCTTCCACAAAAGCAACCAAAAAAAAAAAAAGTACGCCTATTGTACTGAGCAATCATGAACGCCACGGACCGTGTAAAACTAAAAATCGACTCACCGACCACAAACGCGTTGCTATGAGGAACACTGGTTTCTGATATATCCGACAATATATTTACATTAATTGTAACGGTCTAGTATGCATACTCGCATGTAGCTCACTCGGCGGTGATTGTTCACGCACCCGTAGGAACAATGGCGAGGGAAAGGAACGTGCAAACGCGGAAGGAGCGATTCACTGTTGAAGAATCGTCGGGTTGAAGGAGGAATATATCAGTCGTTGACCCTAAGTGCTCTCTGCGCGGTTTCAGTTGTATATGTATAGTTCGCCGAGGGGGTATAGCGAACTCGTAAAATTCTGGACGAGTCAAAGCATGTATGTTGCGGGAGTCGGAATGAGCCGCCTGGACAGATATATGAGGAGACGAGAACTTGGGTCTTCCCCAAGGCCGGGCCACGTGTCTCGAACACCATTCGGTTCCTATTAGCCATGTTACGTATGTGTGTAAAGTTTCATTGCATGAATCGCTATTCAAACGTAGAAACAATCTCTAAATAATACAAAAGTGTCAAAGCCGGGGATCCACTTAGAAGCTAAGCTAAGTTATGCTATAGTATACTATGTGTGGCTGAGTTATAAAACATAAAAAAGCATAGCACAGCTTAACTTAGCTTTTGGTGGAAACGGTTCCATAAGGATGCATTGAAGCTAATTTTTTCAAACTTGATTCCCGGCTTTAACCTCGTAATTTTTGCTAAGCTAAGCTATGCTATGTTATGCTATACTAGGCCTGGCTGAACTAATAAAACCTAAAAAAAACGTAGCACAGCTTTGCTTAGATTTTGGTGGAAACGGTTCCATAAAGTATTTCTAAATTTTTTTAATTTTTTAAAACTTAGCACAGCATAGCATAGCTTAGCTGAGCTTTAAGGTAGATTCCCGACTTTAATTGGAAACTGTTATCTGTATACCACGCGAAACTCTACACCGCAATGGCATACGCGACCCTGGCACTTTGGGCCGAAATGGGTGCCGCCGCTTGAGAGGATTTACGAGTCCGCTACAGGTATCCCCTCGCCGAACTATACATTCGCACGGGACGAAAGAGAGCGCGAGGCTGATCGCGCCTGTTCAGCGAGGCGGATCGCACTCTTCTGTGCGAAAGCGTGTGCCAAAAGACGCGTCGAACACTTGTTCAGTGATACGCGATGCTCACGAGACATTCTCGTTCTCCAGTGGGCGGGTTGGGATCGCCCGAGTCGCGATCGACGAGCCTCCAACCAAGGCAAGCGAGAACACCCGGACTGTTGACCGTTCAAGGGTTGTTCCTCGTCGAAGATGCCACGCATCGGAAGCTCAAAAAATAACGTTGTTATTTTTAGAGATAGTCGCTAACGAAACGAAAAGAGAATTTATCGTCCTTGTCCCTTCCGTGAAATCGTCTGAATGTCCTAACGTTTCTTTGCAAACAGCCCGAATAAAGGTGGAGTCTCGCTATCCGTCCAACTGCCGTAGTTCGGACCATTCTTCAATGGATTCTATACGGCGGTGGCGCTGCTTGTCAATTCCATCGAAGAATGTTTGAAATAGTAGGGCGCATAGGGAGACTCCACCCAAAACCTTACACCCTCCGACTGACGCAAAACATTCATTACTCTGTCATCGAACCGAACGAAGATGCTCGAAACATCGTGTTACGCCCAAGCGCTCGGAAAAGCCTATTACATTATCGAATATATCGATGCATTCCTTTCCTTCCCAGGTCGATAAGGGACGGCGCGCGCGTCCGGGCGTGAATCGGGACGCGCGTTTAGCCTGCCATCCATGAGACGGATTAACCAAGATTCACCCAAACCCCGTCCCCCATTCCCACCTCCCCCGTTCGTTTCTCCTTGTTTCGTTTCTAGGTGATTGAATATTGTGATAGAAAAAAAAACGTAGAAACGTAAGGTGTTACGAGAGTTTATGATTTAAGCGACTAAAACGATCACACTTAAATGATGAGAGATAGGAGGATAACGTTGCACGTAGGCGTGCCGGGTGATAGATGGATCGCGATCGGCAAACTGGACGCGAGCCCCCCCGACGCGTCTCAAGGATCCTCATTAGAGCTGCGATATACCAGACGATTACCATTCGATCAATCGCATATCCGCTGTATACACGCGATATACATACACACCGATCAAACGCAACTCATCAGGACGTCGGTTTTATAGCTATCGATTAAAGAGGCTGATTAAATGATACAATGGAAGTTACATATATAATATATATGTATTCATATATAGATGGTAGATGTATTATTATTATTATACTTTATATAATAACGCCAGTGGAAGTCGTCCCCCTGTTTTTTTTTTTCGCGTCCGTCATCTTGTTTACAGTTCCCGCGACTCGATTCCGTTGCGACGCGTGCAGCGGTGGAGATTGGTTTGTTCGGTTCTAACTGGATTGTTGTACAAGGCGGTTTCAAAAGATCTTCGACGACTCAGGTGCTAGAATAACGAATATTTTGGGGGATTTTTTCGTGATATCCACGCGAAGAAATTTTCTGTTAGAATGTCCGGGAATGCGCTGTTAATGATTAAATGGAGGATAAATCTGGTCGTATATGAAAATTTTCATTCCACAGTTTTCGTTTATATTTTAAATGAAAAGTTAATCCCCTTTTCGGTTGTCGTCACCGATTGGGGGGCACTTTATATTTAGATACAACTTCTTTTTATCCAAAATTAAGATTTATACTTACGTTTTTATTATTGTATTTAATTATTGTTATTGTTGGTACTATAATATTTAATTGTAATAATTGTATATTATGTTATGATTGTGTGTATATAATAATTATAATTTGCTCTAAATTTTCAAATTTAACGATATTTTTTAAATTATTATTATGAAATAGATTTCTTCGCGTGGGTTGAATTAATATTCGAAACCAAACGAATAATAAAATTGCAGTTATCGAAGCTTTTTGGCTTCGAAGCTGGCGTCTTTGTTAATATTGTATGTAAATACGAGTGGTAGCTTAAGAGGAAACGCTTCTTGTACTAAAGTAATGAATATACATGGGGAGCAAGTGTATTATTAACGTATGTATTAAAATCTCTCTTAACGCGGATAGTACGTTATTGAAGTACTTGAAAGTTACGTTGTTTGAATAATTAAAATATTTAAAAATAGACTGGTGGTAAGTGTGCAAAATATGTACCTACTCTTATTTGTTATTGTCCTGCTCTGTAATTTCTACAAACGGTCGTGGTAATTGTCGTCGATCCATTTTGCACAGATACATCAGAAAAATTTGCAAAACTTAAAGCTAATGCTATTTTTATAATATGAGACAAGCTTAATCCGAAAAATATTTGTAACTTAGAAAGCTATGCTGTTTCTAACAGCATTTCGCTGCATTTCCACGAAGTAAGTTTTCTCGGAATACCAATTATAATCCTTCATGGTATTTTTATATGGGATTTTTTTATACGGGCCAGCATTGTGCCCAAACCAAAATAAACTGTCAGTTTCCTTTCTATGAATACCCACCACCAAGAAATACTAAATTAGAATTAGGTGGAATTCCCCTGAGGCAACGCAAGACAACATGTCGCGTGCGATGAATGCGATAGTGATTGCATCTGTTGCATGCGAAAAAAAAGATGCGACGATGTTGCCGGTTGCCAAAAAGTCGCCTCAGTGGAATCCCACATCCCTGAATTTCGACAATTTAATAAATCAAGGCTTCCAAGTGAAACAAAAATAATTGCAAATAGACAGATGTGTGCCGAAAGATGCGTTTCTTCGAGTTTGCTTACTCAGGGGACGTGTCGTGTCGTTCCTTATACACTTCTACAGAAATCAATATAGCGGAAGAGTTGATGAACCCTACTCCCTATGACGAGTCGATCTTTTGAAATCTGTTTCTACATCCTACGAGATCTAACGATCGCGATTATTATTGCCTGAGCCCGTTAACTCCGGCAACCGAAGACTTCCGTTTGGATCGGAAATACAATGAAACGTTTCTGCGTCTCGCCCAGCCGATTTATCAATTTCCGTTCTATAGGCAGGCTTTCACTACACCTCGCCTCCGGTTTCCTCCCACTCAAACTTTTCAATTTACCTACGTTCACGTATTTGCTTTGGCATTCAGAAAACACTTCCGATACGTTAATTCACAACGTTTCACGAATACTACGCCCATGTACACTACGTCTCGCCTCGCTATGTAATAACTCTTAACCTCGCTAATCTCTTGGAGAGAAATCCCCCAGAGTTGTGGTGAGCCAAGACGAGACGTAGTGTAAATAAAATTGCCCAAGTGCGTGAGACAACCAACGGAGAATAAAAGAAGCAGAACAAAAGTGCGGTGTGAATCAAAATTCTCCAAGTGTATAAGAAAAGGACAAGCGGGACGAAATGTGGCGAAGCGTGGTGAGAGCCTACGTCGAGGCATCGCGACACCAGTCGTGCGTGGTCGTTTTTAATCGGGCGATCGATCGGCCGCTAACGATTCCTTCTGTATAGGACAGCGGGACAATCGTCAATGGTTTTCCACGATTCATTTTTATACTACGTAGCTCGGATAGTGGTAACAAATACGGCCTACTCCTCGATAGCGCGTAGCTGGTAAATTACCGAACGACAGCGATGGGACACATTTCAGATTGGGAGTTTCGGTCGTAAACGGAGGCGTCTCCAGGCAGATTGGCTCCGTTCAACGGGGTCTTTCTGTTAGAAGGAAAGGAAACGATCGAGCGAACGTACCATAAATCGAAGACGACGCGTGGCTCTTACATTCGAGTTTTCCCAATCGTTCGAAACGATCCACTCCTAGGTTAGTTTTACGCCCGTTATTATTATTGCTAGCATCATGATTATTATTATTATCGTTAACGGTAACGATCGTTACCGATTTATTACATATTATTGCTATCGCTATGATTATCGTTACTCGTCGTTATTATTACCGTCATCGCCACGATCGAATTAAACAAATGAAAATAGTGTGCTCTATACTCGGTATCTGTGTCGAAAAACACCTATGCATATATTAATGGTTATCGCTATATAAGGCTAAAAAAAAGCTCCAGTACAGTAAGGGAAGAAGATGTTACACACCCGTTCCTCCTCCCCCCTCCCCTTTCATTCCTTTCATTAAAACGAGACGTTGTCACCACCCGTTCTAGACCGAAGTCCAGCAAACCTCTGTTTCCTTTCATGGTCGTCGACCGTTTGAATTCATGTACAGTTCGCACGAATCCTTAAATCCATGGATCCGCAACGATTCGTCGTAATTTGCGCTCCATGGGCGACGTCGTTTCCGCAAATTTTATACGTATGGCCCCCCAGTTTCGCTACGAAAGGAAACAAGAAATGTAATGAATGCCGATGCGAGTTCATGGGAGAACGCGGGAGCGACAGAAACGGAAACGAGATATTTGATCCTTGTGAGACTCGTTATGTATAGCGAACGTGTACGCGCACCGATGTAAAACAATGGACAACTATTGATGAATAGCATTGTATTCATCCCCGACATACACCTATTTATTTGTACATTATTTTACCGAATAAACGTGCATCTTTTGCATCCTTAAGCTAAGCGTCCGTTTTGTCTACCCTCAAATTTCGCTCCCCGTTTTCTGAACAGGAATTCTTCCCTTAATAGAAAATTATTCTGCCTAATAATTTCTTTCCAATTACATCCTTCGTAATTACAGGAGTTGGTTAATTTGGGTACTATTCCCAATCGCTTATACAAATGTCCGCTTTCATATTTAGTTATTAATTTATATATCGATATCACTAAATACAGATCGTATTAAAGTAAAGACCATATCGCGCATATCGCGACCAGGGTTGCTTTGGCCGAAATTTCAATATTTGGGCTGCCTAAGACCAAATGGTATTTAAAAAATTTATAAAACAGATTATCATTGTTGTGTTAAATTGTTAATTTTATTTTTCACATCAATTTTATTTAAATTCGTTTTGTACAAATAAAGTTTATTTATTGTATCTGCAAGAAATACAGAAAACAGTTCCAGAAAATATTGAGAAAACATTTGAACATCCTTATCATTAAAATATTTTTGCGCTTTTGGGATACTTTTCCTACCCGATCTGGTGGCTCGACATTAAAACCATCTGACAACCCTGCGATTCTTTTTCACATTTTCTGAAAGACGTACATTTCAAGAATGTTCTATCCAAATTTTATGAAGAAATTCGCAAAATTGACAGAGATATAGTATTTTTCGTGAAGCGGTGTCATGCGCGCGACTGAGTCGAGCAGAATTTTGAACGCGTCTTCCTCAGAATGACATTTTTCAACCGCGTTGTTTTAAACCATAAAAATAAAGATTTTGTACGTTTACACGGTCTTCGAGTAGGTGTTCCGTTTTACCCCACCATTTGAGCGAGGCGAAGATTTCAATACCTCCGGTAAATCATATGTATTGGTATAATAAGAAGAGATTTATTATCACTACAAGCATGTTTGGTACTTATTTCCATTATGTTAAATGATACAAAAGTATATTGTGTCAGGTGTATAAGGTATAGAATGGAACAGTAAATTTGTCCATCTGAAATTACTCTGTTATTATTTGATGTTCTAAGAACAGTGGTAAAATGATATAATGGGTCAACTGTCACATACATACATGCATATCATTATTTATAATACAAGAGAAACTGATGTACTATAAAAGTAACAAAATTGATATACTTTTGATAGTAGTTTATGACCCTTCTTAAGACTTTTTATGACCACGAGTAACTTATTTTTATGTCACTGAAATCGTCTCAATAACAAATATCATATTAAGAATAAAAAGGTTCCATTTACATACATTAAAGTGACTGTGAACCCACTTCATACTATAAAGTCTTTTTATATAAAATTTCTTAACATGTCAAACAATACATCAAATGAACATAGTTACTATTCCATTTTGTATAAATATTTCGCTTATTTTAAACATAAAATATCACTTAAAAGTATATGTATGTACAATTATTTTAAAAACGAATCGATTCTAGCCCCAATAAACAAAGGATTATTTCATTACAAAATAATTCCCAAGTACTATATCTTCCTATATTCACTCACGAGATAAATGTAAATTTTTTCATTGGTCAAATAGGCATACATATATGAAGATAATCAAGTATTAAATCAAATGGTATACAGTACAGAATAAGTTTACCAAAAATTGATACCATTCGGTTTATACTCTTCTCTTACATGGTTCCAAAAATATTCGGCAATCTGAATGTATATTGCAACAATAATTATATCTAATAAATTACCAGCACATTAACTATAAACAATACTTAGTAATCATATATAATACACTTTGAAAGTTCAGATATATCTTATAAAGTTTGTACATAAAAATAGAAGTTTAAATGTAATGAAACATCACATTTTTATTTTGTATAAAAATTGAAAATAACTTCTGTCTATCTTTAGAATATAGTATTATAAAATGATATTTCATTTTACATATTTACAGCTTACATTCTGTAAAGAAAAGATTAAATATATCGTATTTTCTTTAATCGTACAAATCAAACATTCGCGTATTTCTAATGCTATTACAATACAGTTGACAATACGAATTTAATTCCTTGACACGAAACCAGAACATTTTAAGTGGCTGATTGCTTGTAGTTTTTTGTACTCATTAGTTTCTTTCCGCACATTGCACATATAGCTTTTTTATATGCGCACGATTGACAGTAATGCGATCCAACTTGATGTACTTTCTGTCTGCATATCCTGCAAGTCTCGAAGGCAGCAGTGTATGGATTAAATCTCGCCTTTGCAGCAGAAAGTGCTTTATTTTCCCCAACTTTACGTCCTCCGCTTTCTACAGTATTTCTCGCGCCACTTTTCCATGGATCTGGAGTTATAACTTTTCCCAATTTCTTCTCGCACTTCTCGCAGACCATTTTGGAGCACACTAAAAATTTCAATCCTGAAACGAGGGGCAATATATGAGTATATATTATACACTTCTTAGGAATAAGTGTAACTGACTCTCTATAAGTTATTATAAATTGAGTATACTGTTAAAAAACGGAATAGTTACATTTACAACTGTACTTTAAGTAATACTAAAACACTACGCATAGAATTGAACACGTTGGCAGAACTCGATGTGATTGAAAAATATTTATTTCTATCGCCAATAACAAGTAAAATGACACTGATTGATAAACAAATGACGGTAACTTACTTAACCTTACAAACACTGCACCTTTACCAAAAACAAAAATTGTATAGTTGCTTTTGCGTATATATATCGCTGGTAGATGGCGTTCTTGCCACTTGTTTATGGCGGTTGAAATTAAATGTTTAGGGTGGATTAAGGTTAAAGTAATAACGTTGCATTTCGATCGTGTTTGCTAAAACTTGTCTAGGAGAATATTATTGCAGCCAGAATATTAGAAAAGGAAGGATATTTTTAAATATAGAACTCAAATATTGATCAGCAATTAACATGAATTTATAATTGACTGCATTTATTGCAGCCCTCTGGTGATAGAATCCAGAGGCGTCACCAGACGTTACGTCAATAAAAACTATTGTACATACTTACATGCAACGTATATGTGTATGCGTGTATAATGCATCCGCGCATCATGTATGTATAATACAGCTACTTTTATTTAGCACAAAACTACGTCACTTATCACATTAATCAATTTTATTTTATAATGAGAATTATTTAAGGAAAATTTGTAGTAATTGTGATTATCGGTGTCTTTTACAGTCGATATTGTGAGTTGATCAAAAATAGAAATATTACAGGCTGTGAAAACAAAATTAATTACGATAAAATCCCTAGTATAACTGACAAGTTGAAAAGTTTTTACGCTTAGGAAATTTAAAGGAGAAATTGCAGAATTTTGAAATTTAAGAGAAGATTAAATCAAAATAAAAGTTGCAAAAAGAGAAAACCTGTTTGTAACGAATTTAAAAATTATTGTTATGTGAATTATTAAGGAAATTCACTTATGTTCTCGAATTCTTGTCATTACAATTAATATCGTATAAATACCAATATTTAGCAATACGTAACATTAGATATTTTCATTATGACTTCACAATTGTCCTTATAAAAAAAAGTACACCTCAATTTTTATAAATATATACTTTCCCAAGCAAATTTAATTTATTTATGCCTTTTAACAATTCTCTTTAAGTTTGTATATTCTGCTCGTACATTATAGTTATATAGTAAATCGTATACAATTTGCTTTACCCTCAAAATTCGATTTATTTGATAAGAAATAAAAAAATCCATTGATTAATTCTCAATGAATTGAAAAAATTCAACGTTTTTGGTATTAACTGAAAATAGTATCACATACGTTCGTTTAGGAACATAAAATGAGTAAAACATAGACTTCCAAAAATGATGCCACAAAATCGCCGTTATTTGAAAATTTTTAGTACATGATTTCTACTTCTTGGTATGTTTAAAAAATCATAAATTGCGTGAAGAATCTGTTGCTTTTATTATAGGTATACCGATTTACCCAATAATATACATACATAGGTTGTTTTAAAACAAAGTGGACATTTATTATCATTATATAAACATACCCTCACCAGTAACCTGATAACACGTAATATCGAGATATGTTCACCCAACACAGTTTTGACTCTGTTCCCTTTTTAAAAATCAAGAACTTTTGGATAAGTATCTACTTTAACTAACCCAACTTCACTTCATAGGAATTTAATTTCATGGTTACTGCCTTCAGCTCTTGTCCATTTTTGTCTTTTACTAATTCATTAAACTACTTTGTGTTTCAAAATTATCGACGGGTAAAATCAATCTAGAGATGAACAGGTGCCTTCCTCGTGTATCTATGATTAATTTAATAGCATCGAATATGATCTTAATGTTGACCAAAAACTCTCCAAAAGACTCCATCCTGCCATCTTATTTGATTCCCAAGAAAATATCTGATCCATAATATTTCGTTGCATTTTTCATGAAAAATGTGTATAACTTATTATTAACGTCATTGATATGATATCCAGGCCGCATTCACCATTCCAGTTTCTATTATCGCATCTTATTGAGAGTAAACATTTACCTCTGTATGACTAACGCCGGTATATATTACACGAGATTAAAATCGCGAGAACCTATCGTGACGTTATTCCACACTTCCCTCCAATACAATCGCGACTCGTCCGGCGTTGTTTTCAGCTCGTGAAGCGTTTAACGAACGAATCAACCAAAACGTACCTACCGCATCGTTTCTGGCTATAGTGAATTTTGCGCGTTCGTGGATTGGCGCTGACTTTCGGCGCTTTGATTAGAATCATACGATCAACCCTCTAGTCAAAAGCAGTGAGCAATGTTAGTGGGGGTAAGAGGGTTGAAGGAAAATTTGACGCTAGGGGTGGTGTACATGCGCGGGCGCCATCTACTCGCTCAGTGGCCGACTATCCTCTGAAGACCTGTATGCTCGCGAACGTATTACCAGATTATTGCGACATTTCGTGTGACAATTCTGATTCAGTGCACCGTGCCATAACACAGTGACCAGTGTACGCTGCAAAACGGACACAAAAAGGTAATCAGAAGCGATAATAGTAATCCTGTTTCCCGTAAGACTTACTTTGTTCGGGTGGCTGCCATCCTCGATGCCAGACACGCGTTAACGTGTTGGATCGATTCCTCTTCCTCGCAAGTCGCGACACGACAGGAGACTCCGGTGGAAGACCTGATTACGCTCGTTCAGCCCTTTTTCACATTGAAATCTCGTGTCCATTCTCGCCTTTCCTCCGTTCTCATTGAATTTCCTCGAATAATTGGCAATTCGCCGTGAAAAGAGGTCGTGTCGTTTCTGCGAATTCTCTGGACGAGGGAAAAAGACGCCTGCAACCAATGCCCCCCGCTCTGTTTTCCCATAAAAATTACGCAAAATATAACGGAACTTTCTAAATGGTCGTTGATGCCCGGTTATTACTAGGGAAAAATTCTATTCTCGTATTATTCTCCCTTTTCGAATGCAATTAAAATTGCGGGATCGATTGCCACTTGTGATTTTTCGCTACGCTACAGGAGATAAATTCCATGTTGACTCATCGAATAAGGTTTTGACAGAATGTACGTGCCTCTTATTTAGGTGTCAGACAACTGGCTTGTTTAATATTCACGATGTTCTCGTTTCTAAACAGAAGCCTACGAGCTACTGTGCATTCCATTCCAATTGAACATTCACGTACCAATGACTACGTAAAATATAATTTTCTTTTTTTGTCCCTTCCCTATTCAAACGTTACGAGAAGCCTTTCTCACAAATTTTCGAAATTCAACGTTTATTACGAATAATGGAAGCAAGTACGAACGTGGACAAAAGAACTTCTCTATTCTTAGTTTTTAATCATTGGAAAGTTGATTTATGTATTAGTACATCGAAGCATAATTGAGTGACGTTTCAGAAAGTCCCCGATTTGTCGAAAAGGAACTATAATCGTAAATAGCAAACCGTGTTTCGGTAATATCGTTTAAGCCTTGCTTTAATTAGAAAATTAGAGCCTGTCATTTGTCATCGATAGGAACATTTCTCGAGAGGAAACGGTGGATACAGAAATATTTCGATATGTGGGAAAATAGATCGCGAGAAGAAGTTGAGTTTTTTCTTATAGGTATGTGACGCATGTAATTGCTCAATACAGTCGTTTACATGTTTTTCCTGGATTATGATGTTTCTTTTACAATATCCTCTATAACAATTCGTTATATATGTGCTACAAATAATACATAATAATAAAACTTGTGACCAGAGCTGAGATTATAGGCAATACGTTAGCAATGTTTAAATTATATACAAGTAGAACAAGATAGTTTTAGTACGGCATTCACAGAGAATAAGAAACTACTTAAATTATGAAATTTGATAATTTGTTACTGATATAATCCCTACTTCCCTACTATAATAATATATAAAACTGAAACGTTGTCTCTTTATTTATCCTTCTTTCGCGTCTAAACGGCTGAACGGATTTTAATGAAATTTTGAATACACATTACGTATGCCCTAGATTAGATTATAGAGTATTTTTTAGGTTTTTTTATTTTGGAAACGTCATAAATAATTCCCGGGTGAAAGTGGGTAACGGGTCAGCTAGTAATTGTATAAATGTATCTACTGTTCTTCTTATTAAACTACTGTTTATTCCAAACTACCATCTTATTTCAACGAAAAAGACACTGATGGTGGTTTATATACAAGCAAAATAATATAGCTGAAATTACAAGCTGCGAATTTTAAATTGTGTCACCAATGAACACGCGTAAGAGATATAGGGCACGTTTCATCGAAAATTTATCAGGCAACGTTTTTCAAACGCATTTGCATTTCGCATGTAAATCGAGCTTGACGAATGCGCTTTTAACTTTAACATGAATATTTTGAGACACGCTGAATCAAGGATACAAAATTTATATATAGTACATACATACAGATCTGAACGTTTTCGTTTAAACCAGAGTAACTTCGTATTTAATAGATACAGTACATTTATTTAAGATTTAAATACTATTCACGACACAGATGCATATTTGAAAGTAGGAAACTTTCCTCATATTATTAATTAAGAAATTGCGATAACGACTAAAAAGTTTATAGCTAAAACATCAAATAGCCTAATTGATGTTTCCATTAGTTTATGTATTTAATTAAAGTCGCTTCTATTCCGCAACTGAATCATCGTATAATTGAGCCAGAGAAATAGAAGAGTCACATTATAGGTAATTCATAAATAATTTACTGAGCAACGTGCAGTATAATTACCTGATTGCAAGCCTCCATACGTATGCGTATAAAACGAGTAAATGTCACATTACTGGATGTGAGTTAAATAGTAATCCCCCAATTTATAACGACCGATACCGTGGGTTTAGCATTTCTGTGCAGAATGTAGCGCATGAAAGGGATCCTCTTTATTCTTTGTCCATCGAAAGCTGAACATCGGCCAAGCGCGAGAAACGTGTATATCCATGGCAACCTAAAGCGTAAGCTTATGGTGGAGTTGCCACGAGTGGGGGAATTTGACACGTTGTATCATAGGTAGACAATGCTCTACTGGGCCCACAAAACTTCTGCCGCTCTATGAGATACTCTGATTACCAGTACAAAAAGCCACCCCCGTTTCAAAACCACGTTTTCATTTAACTTTCCATTGTCCTTTCATTTAGTCCGCTTCTAGAGGATTAGTTCCACTGTACATACCAGTCAAAACAAATACGATAAAATAATTCGAGCTTTTACCTGGTGCATTATTCATGCTTAATTTCTTTAACATAGTTTATTACTTTTATCGTTTTCTAATTGCATGCCCACGATAATATTTAAACACACTTTAATGTTTACATTTAATATATAATACAAAAGGAAGACTTCTTTAGCTTTATCATTATTCAGAATAATTCGTTACAATCATAAATATTAATTTCATCTTCCACGAATAAAATTAATTCTGTTCCTCTTTCAGTTCTATAGATAGGTTCATGGTTTTACAATAGATAATGCTTATATTCTTTTTTCACTATTTAAATGTAACTTGGTATTCAACTCAGAGATAAGTTTGAGTTGAACTGCATCAATGTAAATGTGATATTATTTATACATATGTTAAATTTCGATGGTGTATTTCTATATTTTTACGGAGTATGGAAATAATATTATTTGGGAATTGAACGTTTCGATTGAAACTGTTTGAAAAATATGTAAATTGGGGCGGATATTTGTTGACAAGAACTTTGTATAGTAAATAAATGAGAAAATACTTCTCCACGTATTGAAAAAATAATCACAATTTAATTTTTTCACAAAAATACGATTGTCAATATGTATACCAATCTTAACAATGTACGTTTTGTACGTATGTTTTATACGTAATTTTCAAAATCCACACACTGCTTCAATTTCATAAAGAATTTGATTATCTTTCTAAATATTCGTTCTCCTTATTTATATTTCAAACATTACAAATATTGCGATAAAACACATTCCCCAAATATTACACGATTTTAACAAAAGTAAAGTTTGTCTAAATGCTCGGGCAAACGAAAATATGCAAATTAAATTGTTATGCCACTACGAATTTAGAAAGAAGAATTAGATATTAGAATTACATGTTACAACTTTAATATGTAATTATGCTATACACTATGTATGATAGATATTTTTACTAATTTTTGTTTAATTTCCATACATACTTCTTAATAAGAAATTGAAATGGAAAATATAAAAAGTACTGTTTGTTACCATTACACACTTCATATAGAAATAGAAAATCTCAAAATACTGTGTATTGATGAATACAAATACCTAATTGAGATATTTCTTTTATTGTTTCACTTCAGAGCGGTCTGTATGAAGTAAAGTATAGATATGCATTACATTCGATGTAATGCATATTACCTTTCAAGGAATGAAAGGTAAACTAATATTTACACTTTAAATTTAATACACTTTAAAATTTGGAAAAAAAATCATTATTCGTATTTCCAAATTTTCAAATGAAATACAGTATCTAATTATTGTAGGTAACAAACTATTTTTTTTGTATTTTCATTATTTGTTAGTGCGGAAGTCAAAATATACCAAAGAAAGTTTTAATAATTTCATGTCGATAATGTATCTCACGATCATAATTATTAGTTTAATCACGCAAGTCTTAATAATTTCAAGTATTACAACAACTATTGTTCTCTGGGCACGTGAATTTAGAAAATGTATGTTTTTAGTATTTTTGCGTTACATACCTCGATAGAATATACGCATATGAGCCTTTAGGATTTTAATAAAAGAAAACCATTTATACATTTGGGACAATGTTGTTTCATGAGACAGAAACATATTATTATACCTTTATAAACTTATTCAATTGTCAGTAGTTTCTTCCACCAAACAAGCTTCCGAAAATAAAATTAGTGCCACCACTTTTATATATGTAGGTATATTCAATACTACTGAATACTACGAAAATATTAAATAAGGCCCCAGAAGATTTTTCTACTGACAATTCCGTACAGGGTTCACTAACATAAATAATAGTGAAAAAGAGTATGAAATTCTCCCTTGAACTTCTCCCTACAAATTTTTTGCCACTAGGGTGACTTAATACCATTCATTACGTTTAGACTTAAGGGGTATAAGGGGTTAGAGGTATGTTTGGGGGGACTGAAACAAAAACGAGCCCAACGTAAAATTTTACGGTTAAAAAGCATTGTTTGCATGATATTTCTTGATCAGCATTTTTTGCTAATATCGTGTTGCAAAGGTTCTACAAACAAACAGCAGAAGGAAGCGACAGAAAAAAAAAGAGATGAAGATGTTAAGAGCTGGAAGGGATGAGATCAAATGGTGAAAACACATATGTCTCTATCGAATTAATCATAAAAGAAAGCAGGGTCAATACGTTAGTAAGCTGTGCAATACTAGTGGACTTAAAATGTGCCGATTGTATCTACTGGTGCCAGTGACCTCCTATTGATTCCACGCTCAACGAAGCACGGGCCAAACCCTCGCCCTCCACCACCCCTTTCTCTCTCTGTCGCTCCTACTCTCTCTGTCTCCCCCCTTCTCTCTCCCTCTCGCACTCTCTTTACTCCCTTTCATTGTCCTTTCTTTGTGTTTCTTCTGTTACTGGCTACGTGTTCTCCTCAAATCCGCAACACCCCCTTCTTTTTGCCTTTGTCCAGTTCCGTTCGTTTGTTTTGACTAGAACTCGTACATTTCCCTACTACGCTTTTCTCAACGTATACATCGCTCTTACCCCCCCCCCCCTTCTCCTCCTCTTCTTCTATCCATTCCTTCTTTTTACTGTTCTCCATACCTTATCACTTCATCCATTTCTCTCCATCAGCTTCCCTAGTGCCATTGTTTCCCGTCTTTTTCTCTGTTTTCTTTGTACACACGTCTATTCTAACGTAAATATCATGCATAACGAAGCGATACTCGCGATCATCGCGAAATCATATCGCCAATACGAAATGAGTAATAACGTGAAATAAGCTACACTCCATATTGCGTTTACATTACGAAGATGTTATGATTCAATAAACATTATGTAAGACACTATTGTGTATGACGAATATTTCATAAAGTTGACGTTTTTCCACAAACGCAACGAATGTAGGTATATATCAGTTTAAACAATAGTAGCGCCATTTAATAGTTAGCGCAATATTATTATTATAATATTGCTTCAAGTAGGTATTGCAGAATTTATAGGTATTTATAGGTCCAGGTTTAATTAACGATATTTGTCATAACCACATTCATTTGTACGTACTCCACTTATTATTAAAAAAGAATGAGTGTGAAGAAAGGATTTGTTTATTAGCGTCACAAAAAAGACATTGTCATATCTTCTTTAAAAAAAAAATGGTATGGGAATATAAATTAATATAAACATAAATAATATAAATTGGTTAATATAACTCGTAGCATTGGACATAATAATATAATAAAAGACGAAATAACTTCTTACAGTATTGAAAAGTTATTGAAGACAAGATAAGTGTACTGAAAATATCACATGCAATGCGTGTATTTAACTATCAATAACTTAATCAATAACTCTGTCACCGGTGTATGTTTAGATCAACACTAGCCAATTTTACAAGTATTTACCACGTCATACTAACAATTTACTATTATCGTTATTTTATCATTGTGAATGAGTTTTTCTAAATCGTCTTACTATGATATTAACAATAAATTTAAGAATATTTTTGTGATTTAACGAAACGATTTTATGCTTAGTTCAGTAAAATAATCATCATTACTTAATTGATTTGATCGCGTATTTATTATTAAATTTATATCAGCATTTTATTTTATACTTTGGATAAAAATTGCGCCTCCCCCCCCCTAAATAGTTATTTTTAATTATTCTTTAAATCTCGTCCGTCTGTGAAACACATCTGATTTCTTAAACCTATACGTTACTAACAAAAGCAAAAGTGATTTTGCTCATAATATTCATGAACTTGATATTCAATCGAACGAATTTATTTATATGTACAAAGTTTCTTCTACAAGATATCTAGAGACGCGGTAGCGTCTCGACGCCAAGTACATGAAAGAAAAGACACCTTGTATATGCCTGTCGCTGCCGTGTATCTTTACTCGACGCACAGCTATTCCAACCTAACCTGAAACTTATTTCATTAATATCTCATCACGCTTGCAATATTTTCTAAATTTAAAGGCATTTTTCTTATGTAAACCGCATATAAGCTTTCGAATAAGACCAATTTCAATAAAATCGGTCCACGCATGACAGAGATATCGTAATATCATGTCATGGATCTGTCAGAAACGGTAAGATTTTTCTCCTGATTCTGATTCTTCTCCACAAATTTTCGTCGATATAATACGTATACGCGTTACACACACACACCTTCAGCCAACACATGCTCGTTCTTCGTTCGTCGACTCTCGGGATTATTCGGCGGGGATCGTCGTCCGTCATTGTACATACATACTTATATATATACTATTTTGAATTTTATAACCTACCAAGTGCGAAGTGTCAAATAAAGTAAGTTGTCCGAATTTAGAATGTCACGAGTTTTTACACTACATAGAAGACTGAATTATTGTCTCAATTAATAAGGTAAGTCGCCAAATTTATTTAATAGATTTCTTATGTAGAGTCGCAGACTTGGAAGTTGTCCAGAGAAGGTTCGACAGAGAAGCATTTTCTTTCGCATAAGTATCTGGTAATTTGTACCATACCATGCATGTACAAAATAATATATTGTAACAAATTGCATTGCATTTAAATTGTCAGATATTTTTATACCAGCAATTTAAAGTTTTTATGTAAAATCGACAGTAGTTGCCACGCAATTCATTATGTAAAATCGACAGTAGTTGCCACGCAATTCATTAATTCATTAATATTTTAGATTCCCATTATTTCAATTCACCAATAAATATACTAAATTAGTTTTATTCCAACACCAATAAATTGTGCGTTAAAAATATTGGATCTTGTTCATTTTCTCTTAATTATTACTATTAGCATTTAAATTTCCTGTAACAAGAGTTTCTGCCATACGCTCTCACCTCCTTTGGACACATTGTTTAGTTTCTACACTCACTATAGCAAAAGGCCACTCTATTTCTATAAATAATAAGTTCTACGTTAAGTTGTATATAATTAAAATGTGGCTTTATATATTTACAGATAATCAAAGCAGAAGATGATGCAGTGTGATCTACGTCAGACTATGTACGCACAAATTTTCAGGTAGGGTTTTGCATACGCAATTATTCATTCAATGATTCAATGATCTTAACATGAGCACGTGTGATATTCATAAATGTGTCCTATTTTTCAGTTAACGATGCAGACGAAGAGAATTATTTCAACAGCTGAATTCAGTTAACGATGCAGACGAAGAGAATTATTTCAACAGCTGAAAGAGAGTAAATGAAACCCATAAAAAAACTTTAAAAAAGTAAAAAAATTACGCCAAGTACATGAATTAGCTTTGTAAAAAGAAGTGAGATCTCCCAAAAAAACTTTAAAAAAGTAAAAAAATACGCCAAGTACACGAAAATGTCGAGGACAAAAAAAGTATTATCCAAAATCACAAAAAAGAAGAAAATAGTATACATGAAAAAGTCGAGGAAAAAGAGTACAACAAATAAATATAAAAAAAACACAAAAAAGACAAGGAAACATGAAAAAGTCAAGAACGAATAAAGTATTATTAACAAAAAAATATAATCACATAAATAAAAAATAAAAAATAAAATTACAATATAAAAAAAGATGTGAAATCAAAATAAGCTGCAAGTACATCACAAAAAAAAAATAATATAATCAGACAAAAAAAGAAAATAATATAATCACACAAAAAAGAAAATAATATAATTACAATATAAAAAAAGATGTGAAATCAAAACGAGCTGCAAGTACATAAAGGTACTTTCCACTGCGCTTAAGATGACACAACTACATATACACAGCTAAAATGCTGTGTTCATACATTCCATTACTCATGTCGCGAACATTTTAATTAATCAATCAAAAAGAATCCCTTGAAAAACATTGTCGTAAATTAATAGCTTTACATTACTCATGTCGCGAACATTTTAATTAATCAATCAAAAAGAATCCCTTGAAAAACATTGTCGTAAATTAATAGCTTTACAAAATTAATGATATACAAAAATTGCGTCAATTATAACAATGGCTATGTATACAAAGAAAAAAATGTATTAAATAATATTAAGCAGATTTATTTTTATACAAATAAATATTTTAATACGAATAAATATTTTATTCAAAATACTTGGCGCTGCGCCCCGAATTAGTGTTGCTAAACTGAATAAATATGTATATACATTGCATTAATCTTTTTCTTTTCTTGTGCGTGCGTTCGTGAATGTGTGTATGCGCGCGTGTGCATATGCTACGCATGATAAAATTAAATATATGTAGAATAAATCTGACTGCATTTCTAATATGTATATGTATATGTTTATGTATTTTAGATTGTAGGGGAGTGATTGTAAATTATTAGTGTTAAGACAATTAACATTTTTTCGGTTGCGCAGCGCCAAGTATTTTGAATAAAATATTTATTCGTATTAAAATATTTATTTGTATAAAAATAAATCTGCTTAATATTATTTAATACATTTTTTTCTTTGTATACATAGCCATTGTTATAATTGACGCAATTTTTGTATATCATTAATTTTGTAAAGCTATTAATTTACGACAATGTTTTTCAAGGGATTCTTTTTGATTGATTAATTAAAATGTTCGCGACATGAGTAATGGAATGTATGAACACAGCATTTTAGCTGTGTATATGTAGTTGTGTCATCTTAAGCGCAGTGGAAAGTACCTTTATGTACTTGCAGCTCGTTTTGATTTCACATCTTTTTTTATATTGTAATTATATTATTTTCTTTTTTGTGTGATTATATTATTTTCTTTTTTTGTCTGATTATATTATTTTTTTTTTGTGATGTACTTGCAGCTTATTTTGATTTCACATCTTTTTTTATATTGTAATTTTATTTTTTATTTTTTATTTATGTGATTATATTTTTTTGTTAATAATACTTTATTCGTTCTTGACTTTTTCATGTTTCCTTGTCTTTTTTGTGTTTTTTTTATATTTATTTGTTGTACTCTTTTTCCTCGACTTTTTCATGTATACTATTTTCTTCTTTTTTGTGATTTTGGATAATACTTTTTTTGTCCTCGACATTTTCGTGTACTTGGCGTATTTTTTTACTTTTTTATATGATAAACAGCAGAAAAGGAAATTTAATACACATTATCGAACTACAACATTTATCTCTTCTCATCTGGTACATTTGTTTGTAATTTACAATTATATCAAAATATTAGCTAATTCATGCAGTGCATTAATAATAATAATTAACGAAGCTGAAAGACCATTTTCATTCATTTAGTTAACCATTAGATATAAATAGTACTTTCTTCGTAAACAATATACATATATATTTTTGACATTATATGTCGACCTTAGGTTTGCGTTATCCACTAACAAAAAAGAAACACTAACAAGTTCTAAGGAATGTTTTAAACAGAAAATGTTTTACCTTATTTAATCTATACATTCTTCAATCGCAGTACAAACTGTGATAAATATAAAAAGCAATTGATTTATATTTTCAATTCCTTTCCAAAAAATATTTACATCTTTTTATTTTCATTAGGTGTTGATGTTCAAGATGAGACCGAGTGTCTGTGCTCTTATTCCCTACTATTTCTCTTATAATTAACGTACCGTAAACTGGAGGAACAGTGGCATGTTTTTGGAACATTTTGCTATATAATATACAAATTAACATATTTACATTTGCTTTAAGTTATGAAGTATTTGAGTATTGAAGTATTTTTGTATAGTATTTTTTGCCCGAAAATTAATCATTTTTTATGATGTTTTTTCTATATGAAATTAAAAAGCTAGAAAGATGAGGTTTGTTGCAAACGAAAGATCACTGTTTATAAGTATTAAAAGAATTTTTATTAAAAAGAAAGAACATCTCTCTCCTCGCTATAGTCGCACAAAGTTTGTCCCTCACAGAATGAGTAGAAATGTGATTCTTAAATTTCGAATTGAAAACAAAATGGTGGACTATCAAACCTACAGTTTCAGTATCGAAAATCGATACCTACAGTTTCTAACAGCCCAAGTTTTACCAAATCTGAACTTATATTAATACTTAAATTTGTTTCTTTTTATATTCAATGCACTCTCTTTTATATTTTTTATTTATTTTTATAATTAACATTTTTAAATTCGCTTTGGGTATCCTATTATAACATTCCATCGTCTATGATTCTACTACAAGTGTGAAAATGCATAAAATTTTTGTCCTTTCCCTTTTTTAATCCCTGCTAAGTAGCTGCCAATGTTCCCCCAGTTTACAGTATTCGTTAAACGAAAGGGTGAGTATAAACAATAGAAATTTCCTTGTAAAACATGAAATGTTGATAATAGGTAATAGGTAAAGAGCAATAACTATCCATTAAGCACTAGAAACTTTCCTATTACAGGGAAAACCCAAATCATTCACTGCCCCAAAAATAACAAAAGGAGTAAAACACTCGCTCATTGTCAGATAACAAACATATCTTCTAGTATGCAGCACTTACAAGGATTAATTCGAGAATAATAAAAAGAGTCGAAAGTCACAATACTCAACATTTTATTTATACAAACATTTACACATATACATACATTTTATTTATGACACTACGAGAGTCTTAACACTTTGAGTGGCATCGGCGTGTTTTCACGTCGAGGAATTTCCACCCTGTGCGCGGCTTTGGCGTGTTCTCGCGTCGACATTTTTGGAAAGCATCGCAAGTATTGTCCAAGAGTCCCCCGGATGTTTGTATTGAAAACAAATCGAGCTCGGAGTTTACTTTGTACTTTGCCACCTCAACGACCCTCCGCCACGCGACAGTGCGTGTCGGGTGAGTCACTAATAAAGATTTTAATTTACGTCTTGTCTATTAGATCTTCTCAAAAATATTACCAATCTATTGCCGAGGTTTCTCCTAAGGAATATGCCTCTAAATTCAATCTCATGAAATCATACATGGTGTAGACGTTGGTTTACGTAATTCAAAAGCAGGGATTGAGACGGTTCCGAAAATAACTGTTTCAAACTGTGTTATATATCGGTTTCGACTGACACAGTTACGAAGAACTGATATTCTGAATAACTATTATAAGGAACCGTAACTTTTGATTATATCGATTTCGGTTACGGTTTTACAGAACCTATATTATATCGGTTCCGTAATGGTTATGTATAGGTTTTGCAAGAGTAATGTATGTATCGGTTTTGCAAGAGTAATGTCGGTATCGGTTATGCATTGGTTATACATCCCACGTTTAAAAATATTTACGGACGTTGTCAAATTTTTTTAATGGAAATTCTAATTTTTTATAAGTTTTTTTTATTGCTGAACCTCTCTGTCTGGAGCCTAGCTTTTCAAAACTTCATTCGATACAGAAAGAGCCGAAATGAAAGACAGCATCTGTAAATTAAGTATTAAAGGGAGACTTTAGATACCTAGAGAGGCTCAGCGATGAAGGATCTTATAATCAAACGCGAAGATCGATTCTTTGGGTCAGACGGTTTTCATACGACCAATGGGCTAGAGTCACTTGTATTCCTGAGAAAAGAATTATATTAGACGTTTTCGTCTATGACACATTGTGCTCTGCTAAAAAAAAATAGTTAATGATCTTCATAATTAATATTAAATTAGTAGTAAGTTTGTATATATTAGGACAAGTTACTGGTGTTAATGTTAGCACATTAAATTAAGTGTTAAACTAATATTAGTCGTGGTGCCCCAGCACGAGAACCGAAACCGATATCATAACTGTTTTCAACGCCTCTACAAAAGTGGTTCAAATTACATACATACAATGAAAAATAGACTCAATTTTATTAGAAAAACTCGGCACATTTATTGGCAATACTACCACGAAGATCTAAGAAATGATATATAGATTGAAATCGGCATTAGTGTCGACTAAGGTGGCTCTTATTTTCGACATTTGAATTTTCTTCGGGGCACCCTACAGAACAGTTCCAAATAATTAAAAAAAAATCTGTGTAAAGTTTCAGCACGGTCGGATAACGGGAAGATATAGACTCTATATATTCGATACTTTTGCGAAGATATAGAGTCTATATCTTCGATATTTTTTCGCATATTTCGGTATATGCTCCCCCTTAAATGTTTAAAAAATTGTCCTCAAAAATAAAAATTCCATTTTTTGCTCGCCTTCATAAATAAAAAGTATTCTAGAAGTACTTAAACTTTCAAAATTTGAGAGAAAATTTTTTTCATTTTAGATTTTCGGACTTTTTTCGAAAACCGTTTGTCGCACGAGAAAAAACAATAGAACACAAAAGATGCTCCTTGTCAGGATCTCCAACTTTTGTTTGACATATATTTCGATTTAATCAATAACTTAAAGGATATTATATAAAATCGACTTCGCAAGATGTTAAATAACAATTTAAATGTGTAAGGGCCCAGAGGCACCCTTTCCCGTTATCCGATCGAGCTCAAACTTTACACGAATTTTTTTTTTTTTTTTAATTATTTGGGACTGTTCTTCGAGTGCCCCGTAAAAAATCTGGGAAAAAAATTTACCGAGAGTAAATAAGAGCCACCCTAGTGTTATCGTCATGTATCGAGAGCGTGCGGCGAGGTACAAACCGTAAAACATTTTGTAAACATTCTCTACGGGAGCAACCATTCGAAAAGTCCTGAATAGCTTGAAAACGGCATTTAGCCAGCACCATGCGCCATTGAAAACGTTCATGAGGCCCTGAGATTGATGTAGACATGTACGTATATTGTTGCGATACGTTACAATGTTTTAGAATGGACAGGCTGATAAAAGAAATGATTGTGGCGTGGCGATGACAAGCCTGATCTTGGAAAACGCAGACTTGAACCGACTTTTCCCGAAATGTCGGCCTAGGGGCGGCCCACCCCCGAGTCCGGGGGCCTCCACGCAGATCAGTCAGCCGCATGAGAGCCTCTGCCAGAAGGAGGCCGCCTCTGTTACCACCAGCCTCGCAACTAGCCTCACGAGCACATTCGCGACTACGTTCGCAAACAGTCTCACAACCACCCTCGCAATCGCCTCCAAGAACACGTATTCGAACCACTCACGCGCGATACCGGAAGACATGATCGACCTCGAGCACGATATCTCCGATAGGTAAGCTCTCTTCGATATACCGATCATTACCCCTAATCGAATACCAGATCGAATACACATTATACGATACGATCTGTCGTAAATAATCAAATAAAACATTAATAGCCTTCGTTTGAAATCATCATCGAACAATGGCTATATCTCAATGAATTTCCAAATAAAATTAAACTTCGTCCAATGCTTTGATAACAAACACAACGTTCACCGACCTTTGTGTTTGTACGAATTCTAGGGTATACGATTGTTTTTGTAAATTCCATTTCCGATTTGTTTTGCGTCCTACAGTATTTTCCGTTTAACGGAAATGTGGGTAGCTTGATTTAATCGTTTGATGTTGTGATTAATCTTTTTTTTTATGTGGTGGATTTATCTTTTTTTTATGCAAACGGATGGGAACAGTAAAGAAAGAAGCTGGAAAAGAGATTCTATTTATACTATTAGGATAAAAGTTTTATCATTCTTATACTTATTTTTAATATCTCAGATACATTTTACGTTAATAAGAATCTATATCTGAAATATAATTATAGTATAATCTAGTACAGCTTATAGTCATAACTTCAATCTCTTTGAAGTTCTTTTCATCTACCTGTTTTAATAGAAGCCAATTTTAGCATATATTTTTCATGCTTCTACGGATCTAGACGCATGAACGAATTCATTAACGAATTTGTATAACTCCTTGATATATTTATGACAATGTCCTAAATGATGAAATTTAAAAGACTTAAATCTTTCTTAACTTTACAGCTTTCATAGGGAACAGTTTCATAAATTGAATTTGAATTAGAAAAATGTCTTGGTGGCGATGCAAAATATACAAAGAAAATTTGTACTTTCAATTAAACTTAAATCAAAAGTCATTGTGAAAGTCATTGTGAAAGAAAAAGAAAAAGCAGTAAATCATGAAATACTTCATAATGCTTTCGTAATTAAATTAAAGAGTAAATAATTGTACACTGCCCTCCATAGTTAAAACGTCCTATCTAACATATTTCATTTTTCAAGATATGTTGAAATATTTGAAGTTCCATATGTCTTTTACCTTTCAGGTAAAGAAAATCCAACATGCTTCGTAGAGATCTAGAAACAGTCTAATTTATTCATCCTAACTGCTTTTCAGATCGTTTTACTAATTTATAATGTCCTATATATTATCTACTAAATTAGATTCTCCTAAGTTTACGTAAGGTGTTTGATTTCAATCTTACAGTAAATCGTAATAGGCTTAAATAATTGCTGCCATAATTATTGTCACAAAATGCAAATACATTAGCTTTTATTATCAAACTATTTACTCTTGACGCAGTAAATGTATTTTAATATACATATATGATTAATCTTAATGTATCATAATACATATGCATTTAACGAATAATTGATAAATGTTTGTATTTCTTAGGACGACGAGCATGGTGTCTGGTTTCGCAGGCGACGGTCAGCTATCCGTTGGTGTTAGCGGTAGCAATGGCGGCGTCGGCGGTCCACTTGGAACATTTAATTCGCTCGGCACACTTAACACAAAACCACTATCTTCGAGCTCCTCCTCTGCCTCTGGCCGCAGTGAGGATGCACCACAATATGGTAGCCTTCCAGGTAGCGATCATCAGGGTCACTCGCAACAGGACGATAGTGGACCTGAGGAGAGCCCTGTGTACATTTTGACGTCCGCCAAGGGTGATCGCAGTTACAAGTTAAGAGATTCCAGGTAAGTTAGCTTGTTTTCTATTCCATAAATGGTAAAATACATATATTAGTATTATTCAAGGGCTAAAAATAAATTACAGAAATTTGTAAATTGCAAGCTAAAGCTCCTTGTAAAAAACAAATACAGTCGTTTGATAATAAAACGTTATAGCATAAATTCATTCTGATACCGAGTAAATTTCTGAAATTTCATAAGCAGATCTTTACTAATAGCGCCTATGACGCTATAATTGTAAGCTAATATTTAGCAAAATTTGCTAAATTTTGGAACTCATTATTCTAATTCTAAAATTGCAAAGTGCGGGTGCTCATTTTGCATACTGTATAATCTTTGATATTTTACTTGCTTTGCGTACAGTATTTTTGATAATAAAGTAGTCAGATAAAGCGCATATTTATTATAAAGTTACATTTCCTTGTCTATCAGGAAATATTTTTTATTATTGCTTTCTGAAGAAAAGACTAATAATAAATATTTTGAACTGTATTCGCACTGCAAAGTATTAACATGCAACGCCTTCGGTTAGATAAACGGGCAAACGTTTATAATTTTTCACACGGGGGCAAAAAACAATCGATAAACTTGTCAACGACACAATCGAACTGCAGTCGATAAACATTACTTGGCAATTGATGTTAGGTTAGGTACACCAGTTATGTTCTTGAGTTTTATTTATGGCGATTATGGAGAAAAGTATATCGCACAAACTGTACATTACAGTAAAAATAAAGTTTTAGACCAGCAGATTTGTTAATGAAGTGTAAGTAATACTTGAGAAGTAAATGATGCGTTCAGGTTTCACATCGTAGTAAAGTAAATCTCGTACATACATAGGTACATATGTATGCTCGTACATATGTACTCTTTGTTTACGTTATTTTGTGGGTACATTATCAATGAGTTTTTGATAATGTATTTTTATCATAATCGGCTCTTAATTGAGATGAAAGGTTCAGTGAACTTGTTGAAATTCTAGTTGGAATAATGAAATCCTATCTGTCACAAATTTACCAAACAATGCGTATAAACGTAATTCAAATTCTTCCAGCTGCAGTGGTTGGAATTTTTATCGAGAGATAAAACGTCAAATATTTAAAACGATTTTATTACTTTTCATAAAAATTGTAGATGTGTATGTACCTTTTATGCAATATGTACAGTATATAGTTTATTATGTTTTGTAGTTTTTTGTACTAATGAAAATATAAAGGAACTATGGATTAAATCATTTCTTAACTAATATATTTAATTGTTCAGCTATTTTATCCATTTAAAAATGAGTGCGAAGTGAATATTATTAGTAATACAAATTAATTACTTTTTTATAACCTAAAAAGTACAAATATCGTCGATGTTGTTTTACAATTCGATTAATCAATATTATATTTACACTATCATATCAATTTTGTATGAAAGCAGTGTTATTATTTTCATTTAGTGAGAAAAATTTCATTGGAAATATACATATAGATGCATAATTAACTCTTTGCAAGCAACACCTAATTTGTCTGACATTTCGAATAATTACTTAACTGTTAGAAATGTTTGTTTTATTTTAATCTTAAAGTTATAGTAAATATGCAACAACGATAAAAGTGGAATACACGATATGCCAGTTGTTTCTACATTAAGATGTGATTGCTGTACATGCAATTATTGTTAATTAAGTGGCTACAAACGCAATATTTATTTTCCAAGTATTATTTAGATTCTCTTCAATCGAATCTCATTACAATCAATTTATGTATGTGCAATATAAACTGAAATGCAGCGTTTTTCAGATTAATATCTACCGATCGTTTGAATTTAATACAATTGTCTATTAAACGATTCTGTTACTTCTTGAAATAAGAAGTATTTAAAAGGAATTGCTTAGATTTTGTTTAACTTTTAAAGTAAGCAACTAACAATCTGTAAAATTAACTAAGTAACTTGTGAAAATCTTACTTTTGATACATATAAAAGTAATGGATTTTTTTAGCAACACAATAACAAGAGATTTATATTATGGTAGTTCATATTTTTTGCATAAGTAGATGATACACTTTTTATTCATATCCATATACGTAGATATGTTATATAATAATAATGATATAACTGTAGTCTGTTATATAAAATAACACTTCCTGCTTATCAAATATTTCATATACTTATGCTACAGATTTTCTCATTATTATATTGAGATTTCTTGAGGTTGCACACCTAAGATTGAATCGAATAAACATTATATGCATAATAGCTACATAGTATTCATAATTAATTCTTTAATCTTATGTCGAGAAGAAATTCCATATTTAATGTTCAACGATTGTTTAAATTCGTTGACTGCATAGTCTACCATTCTTATGTTTTGGAACTGCACACATAACAAATGTGACTTCTGCGAAATATGAAATACGATAAGTAATATAAAAGTGCTGTTACTTTACCAAATTTATTTTCTTATTAGATTTTATACATATATCTCAAATTCACTAGATAATATTGTTGTTTCCCATTTATTTAAAGTTGAAGGAACATAGGGTATTCCTGGAATAATATTTCACAAATCGATTGATAATATATTAATGATTTTTCAAAACGTAATAAATTACAAAATAATGATGACATGTTGAGATAC
The DNA here is from genome assembly GCA_963971345.1 of Andrena flavipes. NCBI lineage: Eukaryota > Metazoa > Arthropoda > Insecta > Hymenoptera > Andrenidae > Andrena > Andrena flavipes. Next base: position 13,682,595 of record OZ020480.1, read on the forward strand.
GACGTAATCATCTTTTTCAGAATTATAGAAATTGCTGGCGGGAGAGAAGTTTTCTCTCAGAGTAGAGGTAAAGTAGCAGCTAGAAAATCACGTTTTCTTGCTGCATCAAATTCCTTAAATAGTGAAGATACTCAAGTAGACAACAAGCTATCGATTAAAAGAAATAATAAGTCTCCAAATACTCAAACTATATGGGAACTAAGGAGCCGGTAATTTAGCCATTCTTAATTATTAATAAAGTGTGCATGTTCTGTTTAGTAAATTATTTCATGAAATCATTTACATATTTCTAGATGTGGAGATACAAGAAAACAGCGTTCTAATAGAGAAGTAACTGAAACTGTATTCGCTTCAGAAATACATTCGGTGCGACATAATCCGACAAAATCTATCCTCGACTATGATTCCCCTAAGAGCAATCACAGCAATCGTATTATTAATTATGACTCAATTTTGAATAGCAATAACGTAGAATATGGTGTACCAAAAAATATTACTGATCTCGATTATGGGTTGTCAAAGGGGTGCATAGATTATCAGTCAAATCACACAACACCAGCCAGAAGCATGGCTATAGTCAGCGATGGTGAAGTAGTCGTCTTTGATGACATCGATGATAACTGGCAAAATTTGCGACTAGATTTAACTTCAAATAATACTAATCCAGTTACATCAACTAATTCAAATCTTGAGTCTGAAGAATCCCAAAGAGGTCGCATTCCTCCGGAACCTTTAAGTTCTAGCATTGGAAGTACTCCTAGTCCGACAACGGCATATCATCGTAATACTTCAGAGTTTTTTAAGGTATTGCTTTATTCTTCAATTTTCTTGAATTATAATGAGAACAAATTGAACAAAAATTAAGAAAAAAATTGAGAGAAAATTGATTAAAAATGGGTAAAAAATGGATAAAAAATTGATAATATAATTTAATAAAATTGGATGTAATGTGTCTTTTCACATACTTTTAATATTCTGATAAGGAAAAAATTCATTCGGATACGTTTTAAAGTAAAATTGTATCTAACGAATAAACTGAACTTTTAGGTGGTTACACCAGCTAGCGATTGCGAAGTAGACTCACCATCTTCAGAACGTAATCACAAAGTGACAAGAGTGATCGGTGAATTACCTATAGCACAGTATTCTGAGAGTCCAAGGCGTTATGGAGTACGCGACACTCAGCTTCCTTGTCTTCTGTCATCGCCATCTGTATACATGACACCAAGGCCTGGTTTTCCACAGAGAGTATTACCAACAACACCAAGTCATAATGAGGTAATATATCTAAATTCAAGGAATATAAATTAACTTTACGATACTAAAATGAATTCATTTATTGTGTTACTGAGATCAGTAATAGAACTTAATTAATCTTTTATTTTAAGAAGGAGGATACTTCTGCAGAAATCATCGTAGAAAAGGCTGTGGTAGAAACAAATATAAATTACTCAGATGATCAGACTGTAAATGCCTCTCCTCCATCTCCAAAACTCGAGGATGAAGAAGAAGACTCTTTAAAACCATCGAGTTTGCCCACTGACAACATAAGTAATCTAGTATCATCTGGTGGAAGTACATTCGATTATTTGTATGAATTCTCAGAGACGCGAAAAGTGCTGGAGGAATTCTTTAAATGTCCACCGCCAACAAAGGAAAAAGAGAATAGCACTGAATCTTTTCCATTTCAGGTACTAACTATTTATGTGTCCTATCTTTATTATTATCCGAATACTAGAAGAAAAACGTGAAATGTAAAATTCATAACATTTTCTTTAATATCGGAAGCAAACAAATTTTTCATCTTTAATAGACAATCTCACGCAATTGTTTTCCGTTTATTTGATATATATAAATAACAATTCTGCTGATTGCGTTTAATATTATATGTATATGTACTGATATAATATGTTCACTTTTTCTTCAACTCTTATTTCTATTTGTTTTGTATCTTTTGTTAATACACGAAAACAGTAACATGCACTGTACAACGTGAGAAACACTCAATTTGGAATTTTCATACTAAAAGAAAAATTTAATTTTAAAATTTAATTAATGGCATGTACCTGTGGATAATATATTAAAATTGTCTTAGTGTTTTTCTTTACCTACAATTTGTTGTAAATTAGACATCATTATTTTATAAGGATCTTGATTACGAATTACGAAGACAAGGAGGAAGCGCTTATGTTGGTCAGCGATTAGCTAGTGGTCCACCAACAACAGAAGAAGTTCTTGTACATGAATCTCCGAAAAAACAAAGAACCGATTTTCTACAAAATGTAAGTAGATTTGTGTAAATCAGGTACACATTAATTTGTAAGAAAACATTAAGAACATTCCTATTATTACGTAAATCTTTTTTCATTCAAACTAATTCAAACTTATTGATTCTTTTTTCAGACTGGTGAACATGAAAACAATTTCTTAGACCTCTCGGTGGGGACCGGTAGCAGCGAAGATCTCGGAGAGACAGAAGTCGGATTACAAGTCGGGCATTCTCGCAATTTTACGTTAAGTCCCGAAACGACTGACTGCGATAGTAACTGCGGAGATCTGGATAGTGAAGTTTCTTTAATGATGATGGATAATGAATTAATACCAGCTAGTGGGCTTCTCGGATCAGTCGGCGATTTAGGAAATAATTCAGATTCTTTGAGAATATATACTAGTATGCCGGTCCTCGAAGATGGATTATCCAGCGGCCATGCCAGCGATACTGATAATAATAATCCAACTGTGATGCTGATGAAACGTCAAATTAACGAAATTGAGAAGGAGATCATTCAGAGAAGTCGGATTAATGATACCGGTTACCCTACTCCAACAGAGAGCGATTCAGTTGGCAAAGATCTTTCTGGTTTAACCGTCAGCAAGGATATTTTGCATTCTTTAAAAACTTCGTCACCTGATTTGTTTGTTCTTAAAAAAGAGAACTCGTACGATACAAATGAGTTACAGCTTGATGGTCTGGATCCTCTCGGTACACCTCCACCACCAGCACCTCAGGCTAGACAGACTGTCAGTCTAGAAATAGGTGGCGAAGTCGAGGCTGCGATTAAAGATATTAGAATGGCTTTACAAAGGACGAAGACTTTACCTGTGAAGTCTACTACTGAAGAACCACCCGAACCCAATGTCAGTCCAATTTGGATACCAAGGTATTTTATTCTCTTTTTCATCAATTTATATTATTTCGTTGTTTTTCATCCCTTTATATCTACATATAATACAAAGCAAAGAAAAAACAAAATTAATGTTTTAATTTCTGAATTAAGTATCTGCATTGCATATGAGCAGTAATTTCTTGGATTTTATGTCTCCGAAGTTTGCGTATAATGTAATTTTCGAGTGAACCACATATCGACATGCGTTACGAAAAGTAGCACGTTTCAATTTTCTTACGAAAAGTAGCACGTTTCAATTTTCTCACGAAAATTAGCACGTTTGATCTTTCGCCGCGAAGACTAACACATTTGACTGATTCGCCACGAAGAATAGTACATTTCGTACTGTTGCGGCGAAAACTAGCACATTATACTGTTTCGCCACGAAAAATAGCACATTTGGGAATTCATAATCGTATTAAAGTATGCTTCACTAATTATTTGCCCACATCTTCTTCATCGTGTAACACACGTCTGCCAAATATTTTCAATCACTTTTTTATCTTCTAAATATTTCATTACAAATATCATTTGAATCGCATTCTGTCGAAATAATTAATATTTATATATGTTGTCTAAACTGTAATAGTATATTAAAAATAATACAATTTAATATTTCTTTAAATGTGTGAAAAGAATCATGAAAAATATTCGCCTGTTTATTAGTTATATACATCTATTTATATTTACGAAGCAGTCGTTATTCTTTAAGTACATCTAACTAAAATTTAGTATATCGGATGGCAGGCGGAGAATTTGTGTAGAAAATAACAGTGACGAATCGGAAGTTCGACGTACGGGTGAAGATGCAGATGTTGAGATTGAAGAAGGTCCAGATGAAGAGGAGGCAGACACCGATCTCGAAACTGATCGTTTACTTGGCCAGCAAAGAACAGATGATCAGGGTTTTTATGACGATAAGGTAAGATTTAGAATACAACGAAGGTCATTATATACATTACTGTTTAACAGCGTTTCATTGAAAATACTATTTTAACACGGTTTCTTGAAAGCATGACGCCATTGGCTGATGAAATGATACAAGTTACTGAGAATCGTTTGAGTAGAATTGAAAGGGACAGTTGAATTCTATACATATATACAAAAAGAGATCGTTATTGTTTTAAATTCTTCGTAACTTATTTCGGTGTGAAAGATAAGTGAAACATGTGAATTTATTTTTATAATAAGTGGAATAATCCCACTGAAATTTATAGAGTGTCAATATTGCAGTAATAATTGCTATAGAATTATTACTAATTTGCATTCTTGAAATATAACAGTTTGTTACTAAGTACAGTAGTTTTGTATATTTTAAAACAAACCTTCCTAATCAGTCAAAAATCAACGATTCTCATATTGTACAATTTTAATTCGCTGGTAATAGATACACATTCCAAAATCTTAATCCTTTATTTGGTAAGTTAAAGAAATTATAAAACTGAATATGTATGATTACCAATTGAAATAATTATATTAAGTACCACTAGATTTTAATAATTCTTCCGTAACAAATGTAACATAACATTTTATTTAACGTATATTAACTACATCAAAGAATTACAAGAATTAATAAAATCTGAGAAACAACTTACAATTACCGTGATATAACAGACATTGTTCAAAGAAGGTTTAATCAAATAAAGGATTAATGACCAAAATAAACTGTGGAATATGTATAAAAAAAAATCCGTGGAAACTGCACGGGTTGAGAGAAGGTATTTTATTGGTAAGGCGACTAACATAATATAACCGTAATTGGTGTTACATAGGGCTGGAGGAAGCCTAAAACTAGGACAATGTTACCACCGATGAGTGGAAAACTGTCAACTCCTAAGCAAACTCCCCCGAAAAGCCTGAGTGTCGCTCCGGTAGAAAGTCCGCTAGCACCTTCAGAGCCTTTAGCTTCGACCTCTGCCTGTGTGTCCACTTCCGCTTCTGCCTCTATTTCGCCTCCTCCGGTAGTTTCCGTTATACAACCCCCACCTTCCGATCGTGATATTACCACTCCTACGCAAACCACATCAAGTCCACAGAAGACTCCAGCTAAAAATTCTCCCTCGTCCCCTCAGAGTCTCAAGGAATCTGGCAACAAGGTGAAAAAGGTGCCCTTTATATTAAATTATGTGAATCTATCTTTGTCTTCTTCTGCTATTGTTGCTGCTGCTGCTGCTGCTGATGATGATGATACTGTTACTGCTACTGCTACTGCTCCTGCTCCTGCTCCTTTTTCCGCTTTTTTTTTTAATATATTTTGTTACACTTAATCTTAGAAACAGTATTATTGTTTTGCAATATTAAAGTTTGATCAAAATACCACAAAAATAGTTATTGTACTGTGTAAATGATGGTTTATCGACAACCAGAAGCAGTGATCTATCTAACATTTCTAAATAATTGTTTCGTTCAGCTTGTTATATATGATTCTCAAATCAGTTAATTATTATGTATAGCTTAGTAATACAGAAATATTTATTTCAGAAAAATTCGGATATAATACCAGATTACATGTCAATTTATTCAATTTGGATATCAGAAATACTTATTCTCTTAAACTTACGATTAAAGATAGGAAATTTAGTTTCTAGTATAACTAAAATTGCCATGACATCGTAATATGTTTAGTTCAACCCATCTGTAGAATCATTTTGCTTGTTTGATTCCTGCAATCAAAGGACTTTGCATGTTTTCCATCTCTTGTTTCTCTTCGCATAATTAACTCCCCGCAACAGTGGTTCCCAAGCTGTGGATCACGACCCCAAAGGTGGTCGCGAAGTGTTTTTTTGGGAGGTCGCCAAAGTTATTTTTAGTTGACGATTCTTAGCTCTTATTTATTTTAATATGGTGACATTGCCGTACTACATTGATAATATAACGCTGATTTTTTATGATTGAAAAAAAGCTGGTTACCCAGGTGCAAGCACAACTATCATACTAAATAAGATAATTAAATATTATTCAGTTAGAATTATATTCTGAAATACCTGTTTTGATAAATATTGACAAAAGGGGACCTAGCCATAATGACGTTTTACAACGTATGTTGTCAAGATCAATGTAATTAGGGCTGGATCCCCTTGTATCAATATTTACCCATATTTTAATGTCTTCTTTACCTTAGTAAATTTACTCTATCTTATATTGGGTGGGGGGTGGTGGTCCACAAGTTCTTTGAGTATTATAAAAGGGGATCGCGACTCAAAAAACGGTTGGGAAACACTGTTCTACAATGAAAATTAATCTAACAACCCACTAATTCTCTGTATAAATATTATATATTAATAGAATTTATTTAATTCAATTAACAACTTCAATATTATAATAGAATGGTCAATTGTTTTATTATAGAAGTTAAGTTACAACATATCCACATGTACACTAACAAGTAAAGTTTAATATACCTTCCATGTATTCTGAGACGCATTATATCAACGTGTGGTCAATTTAACAAAACTGTAAGATTTTTATATTACAAGTAATATTAAAAATTGCAACAAAATTTTGTTAATATTATAATAAATTTTAAGGGCACATTTGTAGAATTTGTTCATTCCTTATGGAGGAAATACTAGATTCTGTATACTGGAAGGTATATAACTTACATAATTTTAAGATAATGCTGAAAAATAAGTATAGGTACAACTTTAAAATCTATTCCAGAACATTGTGAAATGAAAATTATTCTGTTTCTTTTTATGTCGGTAATTACATACTTTGATTAATATTCACTTTGTTTGGGAAAGGATACGGAGTACCATTTAAAATGACTTAAGAATAAACTTTTGTTACTTAACTGTAACAATAATAAGAAATGTATTATGAAGAAAGCTTTATGCCACAAGCATTTTTGTTTTGTATGAAAACAGTTAGCTCATTTTTAATTTTTCACATTGCTTAAAAAATGTGTTTTGTCAGTTTACTTACATAACTGAAAATTTACACTATTATTCGCATTTTATTCTAATACTTTAAATTATTCAAAATAATTTGCTTTCTCGCAACAGTGTTTTATTCGCGTATAAAAGAAAATATCAAAAAGCTTGCATAATGTATCGGTGCAACTAAAATGTTGTTTCAGTTTAGTCATATTAACAAACAAATTGACTTTCAAATACATTATTTGTTCAAACCATACGGTTTGTGAAATTTATTGCATGAATAGAGCTTAAAACAGTCGTATGAGATGTGATATGCGAACAGCACGTAGTCTTAATATTGTTTTACATGTTGTTATTTATGCCATGCAGAGTACATTAAGAATTTTATATTTCACAGGACAAAGAAGAGAAGAAAAAGAGTAGAAACAAAGAAGGTAATGAACAATGTTTTTATATTCTTTGTGGATACAAACAGAACTATAAATTGTCTCGTTATTCATTGGTACATTTCGAACAAATTTTCTAATATTTTTCAGTGTTTTCAACTAGGGGTGTTTGCGTACCCGAAATTATGGGAGCCGATCTTTTTGCTTAGAAATTCTTACATCTGATCACAATACAAAATCACAACTTAAAACTGTGGACAGATTTAAGTATTTATGAGGGGGTATTCTGGTCTGAGGAGGCATTTTCGTCGCGTTATTTCAGAATTTTTTTACAAAGAACCCACAAATTTTATTATTATTTAGTTTATTGCTACATGCTTATTGATATTTGAGCTATCTTTACAAATTTTGTCAATAGAAAAAAATTAAAATCAAACGCAGTTTGACTACTTTACCCGTCAGACCAGAATACCTCCTTAAGCAAGAAAATCGATTCCCGAATCGTAAATCGTAATTTTGGGTACCCAAACATCGATATCTATTATTCGTTTGATATATTCTTAACACGAGAATTTATATAGAAATGCAAAAATCTGCAAATATTTATAAAGGAGTTATGTTTATAGTATAAATTCGCAAATACAATATCTGGTTATTTACAAAGTAAAAAATATCCAGAGTTAAAAACAATACATTTTGCTTTAATAATTCACAAAGAGATAGCTTTCATTCCATAGAGACATAAGTGCATAATTACAATTTTTATAAAACAATATATTCTATTTACACAGTCTACTAATAAGTGAATAAATAATTTTCTCTTTTATTTGCTGCATTCCGGTTGGATGCATTGGGTAGGTAATTCTACTATAATTTTAATTCTAGTTTCTGCTGTATTTAACCCCGGAAGACGAATGCAGGGTCAATTTGACTCAGCAACATTTCTATGGTAAACGGGTTGTACGAAAAAAAGTTGAATATCAAATGAATTAATCCCACATAAATAGGTAATAAAAAATACATAAAAAAAATATTTACGTACATTTGATACATAAAATAGGTATATCTCCTGTATGATTTTTATAAATAATGTTACTGCAATTTAGACATTTTATACTATATTTGCCATCAAAAATGTAACATCGTGATCGACTTTGTCAGAGTTGGATTAAAATTACCCTGCATTCGTTGTACGAGGGTTAATATAAATGATTTAACCAGTCAAGCTGTTTTTCAAATTTAGTTATAAAATGACACAAGAAAATGATATGTCTACAATTTTCATAGAATTTCATGTATGTATGTATAATGTTCACTAATGGCTTCAAGTACATTTGGCCATATCCCTAAGTGAAAATTATGCTATCTTCCGATATAAATTGCAGAATAATAAACTTTGATGTTTCTTTTTTTTTATATATAACATTAGTATAACTTAATACATGCATAAATGACATACACTATTTTTTTACATGTTGGCGATATAAAAATTATGCCTGGTTTTTTATTCACTAAAATGTATTTCGTAATATAATAGGTTAATGCTACTAATTTCATAGTAAGATCGAACGCGTCTGTTTTTTTTATTTTGTATTTTTTTATCTTATCATTATTTCTAATATTCTGGATCTCGCCCATTACATCTCAGCGTACAAATAGGCTCATATCATTCTAGCACTGTTTTCATTTTGTGTTAATTGTATGCAGATGGGAATGTAAAAAAGACTTATTATTATTATATATGCTTTTCAATGAAATATTATAAATGAGTTTTAAAGCAATGAATGCATGCTGTTCTTCTTTATATAATAAGTATGTACTACAATTTCTGTAGACTCTGGTCTAAATGGTACATTTCTATGGCTATTTCAGCTCTCCTCGACGATCCTTCAGTTTTAATCGAAGGGGTCTTGTTTCGAGCGAGATACCTCGGATCTACCCAGCTCGTCTGTGAGGGAGAACCAACAAAGTCGACTCGTATGTGCCAGGCAGAAGAAGCTGTCTCCAGGATAAAGGTATGCTTATCATTATCTTATTCTACGATTGCACTTCACGCATTTCCTCTCCTTTTACGATCAACGCTTCCTTTTCACCCACTTCAAAGCTGTGTGCTCTCATTTACTCTGATCGTTCCACGTTAAATTAACCAGCCTTGAAAACTGAAATTTCCACGAGAATCTAATATTTCGACTACTGCTGTGCAAGATATCAGTTTTTAGCAATAAAATTTAAAACCAAAGTGTTAGGACTATTTTTGCGTATTGGTTTTTAAAATGTGTAGAACGAAATTAAAATATTTTACATTCCAGCTGACTGAAATTAAATTCTTATTGCGAATAATATTCATAAATTTTCTTAAACTGTAGGGGAAAATGGGCATAAACGAATGTTAAAATATTAGCAATTAATGCATAGTTATTTCTATAAAAAGAGAAGTGTATTGTAATCTTTACTATAACTTTAGTAGTAACCTATTACCAGTAGTATTTTCGACAAACGCAGTAGTCCAGGTGTTAGCAGATGAGGCGAGGATTTTTATTTTTTTCTTCTTTGTTTACATCTGTTGTTGTTACGCGTGTTATGCTTTACAAAATATTGGATTTACATTTGTTAATTTCATGTTTGTAATTATTCGAATCTATTTATTACAACGAATATTTTAATGAAACGTCGTTTAATAATATACGAATACAAAGTTCAGAGTGTAAAATGTTTTTATACGATGCTTTACTGCTAACATTAGCCTTCCGAATTTTGGAATAAAGGGAGTATGTATCTTGATAATCCCCCAAAATCGTTACTGTCTACAATGGTATCTACTTGTACTATCTAAAGCATTTCAAGTATGTTTATCAACTGACGATACTCGTTCCTCGATTGACGCGGCGTATTCGTTCCAGTTGGTTTTTTTTACGCGGTTGAGAAATCGGAGTCTGCCAGTAGAATCAACAAATATGTAAGACAAATCCCGCCTATATTATAAAAATATTTATTTCACTTCTACTTCTGTTTCATTACCAGCGGCGTCTGTTTTTGAATGATTCTTTTTTAAAATTGCCCAGTCGCGGCTGTAGTGGCAAGTTTCAATTCGGATGCCGGCGGCTTTGACACTGAGAGTTTGAGTAGAAAGATATATTTTCTGACCACGTAAAATGAGATCGTGTAAAACTGAGACCGCTTAAATGGAGGGATGATTCACCGTGTGTATTTATTATCCAAAAATACAATGATCAAAATTGACCGAACAAATGCGCTGATATCACTTTATGTATTGTTGGATTATCTACACGTGCGATCGAAATTATAATTTCCGTGTGTATTTATGTTAAAAACAATGGGCAGTAACGGTTCAAAGTAACATGACAAATATGATTTATTATATTTGATATTTTGTAAACATAAAAACATGGCAATTGTAAAAATGCAGAAGAATCACGATAATAAACATTTTGATACCGCAATACGAGAAATAAGCGCGGGAAGCAGCAGATAAAGGTTTCCTTGCCGTGTAATTTGATGTGGAACCATCTGGACATTTCGTTTTATTGGTATTCATATTGTATAAACTATTTCTTTAATTCATATTGTATACTACTATTTCTGATAGATGACCATTACTATTCGTTATCTTATCATAATCGTATATTCATGGTTACCAACATGTTTGGACATGTTGGGGTGTCTATAATGTCGAACTAAACGTTTTGTGCACTCACTTGTGCTCTGTGTGAACGGTAGATATCACATATCAATCGCGCGTTAATTGTTTCATTTATAAGCCATTACAGCTGCAAAAGTAAAAATAGACTACCCACTTTTAGACACTTGTACCTTTGCACTACTCATTCGTTAAATGCATGACAGAGTTTTAGTTTCAATCTTCGTAGGTGGAAACGTTTTGCTTCTGTCGTGCAACACACATGTCCGGCTGACTTTTTATTTTTTACTAATTTATCAGCAGACCTATTTGTGCATATAGATGTACGAAATTTTGCGTTAATATTTTTTAAGCAAAAAGGTGAAAGGACTCTCAGCTTCTGGAATGTTCTTTTTTTTTTTTAATATGCTGTATTCGACAAATGAGAAATTTGAACGTCAAGTAAGATGGTTCTTAATATTTTCGTACGACAATAGCTGTTGATTATTTATTATTATTCAGTATTTATCAGATTTGAGTGTTTACGCAGAATGTTTCGTCGTTGATGGTATAAATATATACTGTACATATAGAACAAAATTCCTTCACACAGGGATTTGATTTCCAAGAAATGGGATTTGGAAACATATCTGATACGGGTGCACCTGATTAAGAATTGACAGATTGTAATAATTTCTACATGAAGAAATACATAAATAGATACTATGGAATATTTTTTCTTAGGAAGCTTCATTTTTTAAAATGTTGATCCTAAAAATTCATATTATAGCACGCGTACATCTGACTTGTGTAATAAAAATAGGTTGGAGTTGTAGAATAACTTCCTTTCAGATAAGGTTTTGGTTCGGGAAAATTAGTTTTGAAGGTGGGACCGATTTTTAGTTAAGTGCTTGGATGCACATTCAATTGACATCTATTATGAAACCTCCTGTATAGTGTGAGTCACGTGTAGCGTAACGAGTATCTCCAGAAAAGATCGGTGATGTCGAGAATCGATAGACAAAACTGTAGTGTCTTGGAAGGCACACTTCAACTTTCTTTTATAAACATGCATGAGTCATGAAATAATCGGTCACCGATACTGTTTTTTGTAGCCTACATTTAAATGAGTTTAATGGTCACCCAGTGTCTTCAAATCTGTTTAACGACATTTATTTTATAGTGAACATGGCGGCGAAGATACGAAGAACCATTTTGCTATTTTACTTACAAATCTCTCATATATCGAACGTACACGCATATTTTTTTTAATGATACTTTCCATTCAATAAGGCTATGTGAAATACTGCAGTGTACATATCTGAGACAGATAAAAGAATTCAATAATTTCTCATAAACATCGCTGTTTATTTGAATGATTTCACAACAATTTTCATTGCTTATGGCCTATTGCATTGTCTGTGTAGTAAGTGTAGTTATCGATGATAACAGTGATTCTGTTGGAAAGGTTTTGTTTAAAAGACTTAATGTGATTACACTGCAAAAGTGTAACATGACTGTGGTTCTATAACATGTGCATACAATAGGACTTCACTTATTCGAACGAAATTTTATTCGATCCTATATTTACTGAATGTTATCACTGATCTAGTATATCTAAATTGTTGTCAATTATTGTTCCACTTATATAAACGTTTATACTTATACAAGTATCATCTTAAAACAAGAACAAACGATTAATAATCCCAACAGACAATTAAGTTAATGATTAATTCCCAACATATCAGGAAATTATATTTCCCGAAATTTTGCCTACAATATCAGTTGTCTTAGAATATTAATTTAGATGAAATCGGCGAGAAACTCGATAAATTGATAATGGATTATCTGAAACCTGAACGATTATATCCTTTAAGATGTTCAGATGAATGGAATTCTACTTGTATGTAATTTGTATGTTACGACATTAAATATAGTGCACTAACGCGCTCTTGCATGTACATACAAGTAAAGCTGCAACTTTCAAACGTGCAACATAGGGTGTCATGATAGTTGTACTACGACATTTATACGCGTCTGCTTATTAAATCTTAACTAACTAATGATAATCAATAAAATTAATAAGATTGGAGTAAACCTGTCACTTCGGTTAAACCTGAGAGTTTATTTTTTGCACAAAGCAGGAGTACCGCGAGAATGAAATCGAGGTCATGTTTAAAACGCATTTTGTTATAAATTCGTAACAATGGTAGTGCCTTCTTCTTCTTCTTCTTAATCTATCTATTTACACGTCGGTGAATTAATTAGGTACAATTATACCGATACAATTATAGAAAACAATGTATGCTGAGCTGCGTTCAGTAGATACGTGATTTTTCTAAGCCAATAGTAACACGAATTTCGACATTTCATCATGATGATTGATTCTAAACGTTTTAAATTAATGGCGATCTATATTGGATTCGACTGAAAGAAAAGTAGTATTTATCAATTCAGCATGAAATGAATCAAGTAAATTAAAAATTAATTTTTTTAATATTCTTTTGTGTCTGTTTTACGAGAACCATCTAAGATAATACACTTTCTGCAGGGTGCATACAAATTCAGAAAATGAACGAAACTAAATATGTACGAAGGAAAAAATTATTAATCTCACAAAGACTAACGCAAATATATTTATTTTAAAAGCTTACTAATTTGAAAGTGTGACCAATCAGGATGATGAAATCCTGAAACTTTAATGTCGAATAAAATATTTTTAGCAGGAAAGTAAATGTATATTTTTATAAAAAAAATTTACAACTAAGTCGATTTCGCACTTATCATTTCCTGTATTAAGTTATATTAATCAGCACGGATAAAGATCGTTAAACTATTAGCACTTGACTGTGCTTTCTCTACGCACATGCCTTAGTCAAAGATTTCTTTGTTCGACAAACCAGTTTCTCGTTCGATTTTTTTCAATATATCTTATTTAACTTAAATTCTTCCTGTTTATTATTAGCTATCCCTCGTTAGCTTTGAGCGCCAGGTATTCGAATTATTTTCTCCATATGATATTTTATAAAAAAAAAATTGGATTAGCTTAATAATGTAAAGTGAGTTGATTGTAAATCTCAAAAAATCTTCGTGCCAAATATTTTAACGAAGCGTAGGAAAATGATTATAAAATTAAAATTAAATGCTTATGCATTCCTTTATGAATAAATAATTATTTGATTTTGAATTATGTCAAATTAAACTTAGAATAATAGATTTAAGACTTGTACTCATATTTAAAAGCTTATTTTTTTTATACAATACCGGATTAAAAAAAAGTTATATATTTTATTAAAAAAACTGGAAGTGACCCTGATTTTTATTGAAAAAAAAAATGTTTCAGCAATTTGTTGCCGATTGAGTATTGACTAATTTTTGTTCGTAACATTTTCTTGCACGTAATCAGAAGTTACTAAAAAATCGTGGTGACCGTTACGATGAACACCCTTTACAACCAGGGTTATAATATTCAATTATTTGCTAAACACAGAATCTACGACAAATTCATAAATTGATATTGTATAAAATAAACTTTTAACATGAAATTCGGTGAAATACTCGACAGGTATTATAAAACATGTCTGGTGCCTTATTGAGAAAATTGGCAAGAAGATTAAACGTTTTAATATAGAATAATACACTTATAACAGGCCACCTGGAAATATAATTTTATGGTATAATTTTGACATTTGTTGAGATAAAAAAAATATTTCAAATGAAGTTGTTAGTATTAGGGAGGACATATGATAGGTAATAATGTTTTCTCCGGATTAAAATTTCTAAGAGTACAACGCTATACTTTAACAAAGTCAAAATGATCTTATGAAATTATTCGAAATTAGTGGTCGCAGAATTTGTGGCTTTACACGTTTCATAAGAAAACGTATATATTCCGTTGACATATTCAAAATATTCTACATTTCAAATCAAGATATTCAACACAATTTTTGAAGTTGATGGTAAATAAAATATTTTATGATAATGATATATAAGAGGGAACATCTCGCCGATTTTGTTGACATTGAAATATATTGTCGGGGCCATGATTCTAAACAAATTTTTTCTATACACGTTACCGCCGCCCGACTTTCGTGTCCGAGATACATGCAAACATAGTTTGGACATTGCAAGTAAAAAATTATTCCGATCTTTAAACTACCCTCTTCCTAGCAAAAAATATGTTTTAGAACCAGTTAAGCCTGAACTAAGCTTTGAACTAAAACATAATTCGTTTGCTAGGAAGACGGTGCTTTCGAGAGCACCTGTTGAGTGTGTGTGTGTGGGGGGGGGGGGATTACCGTTCAGCTTTAAACCTATACCGACACCTTGGAAACGATCAACACAGGTGTAGCTGATTCCGAATAAAAATCAATATATCAGGAAAACTAAAGCCGAGCGGCTGTAACATTTATAGGAAAAAGATGTTCAGAATAATGAATTTTTTACAATATATTTTAAGGCCATCAAAATCAGCGAGGTGTGCCCTCTTCTATATAGTTACCCAAGATACAATCAGGGTGTTTTAGAAATTTTTCAAACATTCACTTTAAAAAGCACTGCTACAGGGAGGTATCCTGTTTGATTGTGAATTGTACATCTCCAATGATATGAAAATTACTCAGATGATCTGTTGTAAGTGCCTCACTCTACATAAAAAATATTTACAAGTGTTCGTTAGAAAATATTCGAATACTATTAAGTTGAACGTACGAGACTATATAATTTGGACGCTCGTCAAAATTGATCACACTGCGTGAAGGAATCTGAATGTTTTATTGTAGCCACCCCCTTCCCCGTGTTATTACCACCACCACTTGACCACCGAACACATATTTCCATGTGATTTTGATGTTTTACTGTGTTGATTTGTCTGAGAACAGGAGCTGGATAAAATAGTGTATAGTATGAAAGCAATTCGTTCGAAGTTGGAGTAAACGTGTGGTTCATTAATAATTGTAATAAAAATACAAGCAGCTAACGGAGGAATTCTGTTCACAACGGTGTCACAGCATCATCAATATCCGATGTTACATATAACACTTCGTCCTTTTAATTTCTTCTTTAACATACACGAATGTGTACACATATTCGATATACAGAGAGTTCATCTTAATATCCACCACTTTTTAACCACTGACGAGATTTTAATAATTTTTTAATCGCTATTAAAAATTTTCGTTATGAAAACACTGTGTTACATTGATCTTTTAAACAAGCACCATTCTATTTTGTCCTTTTAGTCTTGTAAATGAGGCAAAAATAGATTTAGTGGTAACGTGTAATGTAAACAAACCGTCTAATATTTTTATGAAATTGATATATTTAATGTATTCATTAGACTGAATTAATAGTAGTAAACTGAATTACAAATAGATGGAATAATGTTTGAATTAATGACGTACTTTAATGCCAGGTGCTTGGAAGTGGTTCAAAGTTTATGCAAAGAGCACTCGATTTTATAAAAATTTCATTAACGGTCAAAAACTGATCGATTCTACACACAACTCTTTTGCTGTTCAATTAAAAATGAGTTAAGTGATTAAAAGATCGTGGATACTGTTACGATGAGCACCCTGTACAAAATTTAATGATCACTGGGATCGTGGGTTTCGTACAAGTAATTATACACAACGGAAAATTCAAGCATTGACAGTGGATTGTAATTGTACTTTACTTATTTCACACTTAACACTTTGAGTGGCGCAAAGTTTAACGAAATACTGTTTCAAATCGGTTAGGATTTTTTTAACACATGCCGATGCTAATGAAAATTTAAATTTCCGTAATTTTTAATAGATCTTTATGATGATAATCTTACCAATGACTGAGCTATGCTTTTCTGATGAAAATGAGTCCAAATACGATCGTATTCGGGTTATTTTTATACAGGGTGTCCTGCGATAAGTAGTAGGGGCATAAAGGAGGTGATATATATATAAAAACAAATCGAATTTTTTTATAGGAACCCGAATTCTTGAAGAAATTGATTTTGAAAATTATTTATATACGCGTACACATGATTAAAATTTACAGAATGCAACAGTAAATATGATACAATGCAGGTAAATTAAAGTCTAATGCAAAACCAAGATGAAATTGCTTTTGATTTTGAAAATCTGTCGAGAGTACATGCGCGCTTAATTAAGAATTGGTTTCATTTTTTTAAATTGATTCCCGAAAATTGATTTTGTAAAGAAAATTGTATTCTACATTTTCAACGTACTTTTGCATGTACAATCACGTTCTGCACGGTTGTTCCACTCATTGCTGACAGATTGTATATCAACTATAATTAAAAGTGGCCCTAATGTGGTTGAGTTTAGATTCACTTTTATCAGGAAACACTCATCAATCCATTATTTATTAATACTTTCAGGAAGATCTAATGGAGAATATAAAAATTAGGATTTTCATTGTTGGGTGACTCGTGAAGAAGTACAAAGTGTTTCAAAGTTACAAAGTTTTCAAACCAAACATTCGGGGACTCTTGTACAATACTTTCGATGCTTTTAAAAAAATATCGACGTTGAAGAACGTCAAAGTCGTGCATAGGGTTTCGATTAAACGCGAATCATGTCTTAATTAAGAAGATACTGATACCGTTTCACGAAGAAAACTATCTTTATTCGGCTCCTTTATGACTATTTTCTTGTGTATAGTTGTCTGCCCTTCTTCGCTTCGTAGATTGTACGCAGCACTATATCTTTTTCTGCACGATCGTGTATTATAAAGAATTCGTGTAATATATGTCACAGTAAACGGGCAAGAAATATAGCATTTACGTTTCGCGCGAACGTACGGACTAGCGTATAAAGATGAAAATTTCGCGTTTAGAGATATTTGAATATGTTCCGCAAGATTCATCACTATACGGCATTTAACGATTTTATGTTGTAGGTATAAAAAGATCACATTTTAAAGAGTGAAGGTCTGTTTTGTTAAAAGAGAAAGGGAAACTATTTTGTAAAGTTTCAAGAATAGTTTAAAGAATATTAATTGTACAGAAAAATAAGACGGGAAAATGGGAATATGATAAATTTTTAACGAAATATTTATATTCAACTGTTTGTAGAAAAAATATTATACGTTTTAATGGTCATACACCAAGCTTTGCATTTCAAACTTTGCACCTTTATTTTTCATTTAAAAGCTTCACTATAATTAGAGAATTACGCAATAGGTGGTAGAACATGCTAAACGATTATTATGTAACAAATCACATAGAATTAAAATGTACATACTATTAATTCACAACTGATGATAAACAGTAATGTTGTATAGTTAACACAAAACATGAATTTCTTTTCAAGTAACTTTATTATAATTTCAAATTTTCATGTATTTCTGCATATCTTTTGGTCATTTCTTGATTAATTTTAACCACACATAAACTCAAAAAATTTCAATTTCATTTCATTACATCAAGTGTCTTCTCTTAACTGCGTGTCTCATTACATCAATGTCTCTTATGTTTAATATTTCTCAAATGATGAAGTATTATACGCATAGAAAAATTTGATGTGTTTAGAATAACATTTATTTACTATCAATTACAATTATCCATATACACCTGTGTGTTATTCATACACATACAATTAGTCTACATAAATCTACTTAATATGAAAAACTACGTACAGTGTAGTGATTTTAATTTTTGCATTACGTTTAAGGTGATATTCAATTTTTAATTATTTAAGTATGACTTACTAGTTTCATAACTTATTAACTGTACGTAGCAGATTTTTCATTCCATTGTACTATGCATTTTGTATAACACATGTCTAATGTCTGCTATGTTAATGCACATATGTATAATAACACGATAAATTATTCACAAGAAAAAAAAAATAATAGATAAGATGGTATGAAATCGGCTTAAAAATATCGTTCCAAAATCATATTTTTCAGTTTCATACTTCTCTTTTTTACACATAGGGCTGGGGGTGGGGTACTTTCTCCTCTTTGCAGTTTGTACTTCCTGAAACGATATTTTCGTAACAAATACAAAGAAAATTAAAGTCAGGAAACCTAATTGATTATTTAGCGATACTCAATTCTTTTCAACAATAATACCAATGAAAGTAATTTACTACCTACGGATTTATAATATATATTTGATTAGGTTTAAAGGCTGTTCTCGTGAAGTGCCGTAAAGTGAAAGGATTTGCCAAAAATTTGCACGTTAATGTCACTTCAAAGATATGTTATCGCAATTCGCAAAAAGGAATTTTCTACAACATTTAGATGTGTATAATCCTGTGTTTAAACTTTAGAGGTACCTTTCATATGAAGCAATACTGCAATGTTGAATGTTCAATGTTCCCTAAGATTTTTATCGATCTGTACAACTCTGCATACCGTCCTAAACATTGACAAAATGTAGGGTATTTTGTGTATGAAACGATACTTCTGGAAAAAGCATGATACAGTACCGGCTTCTGTTACAAATCGATAGTTCTGTACAGTTTGTTGGCCTCTTTTAATTGCTTTTCATGGACTTCGATCGAAATCTGTAATTTACGACATATCAGTATTTCAAAGGTATCATTTAACGAACGTCACGCTATCTCTTCTATACCGACCAAGTGTAAGAGCAACACGAACATACATAATACCGATGGTGTGTGTCTTCGTATTTAGTAGAAAAGGCGTAACAGCATTAATTAGCCCTTCATTACCGTTAAAAAAAAAAACGAAAACCGATTAAACGTTCGAGTTTACAATAGATCCGTTTACTCTGAATTTACTAGTACTACACGATAGTGCTGTTTGTCGTTAAATGCAACAGAAGGAAATACATGAAAAGTTACCATAGAAAAAAAGAAAAAAAAAAAGCGTTCCTCGCGTTTGCTCGTGGTGTATCGGTGGTGCGTGGTAATATGACTATAGTCAGAGCAAAAGATATTGGCCGCTCAAGGCCACTGAGGGACTACCCCCACCATATCGTTTAGCTACCACGTCGCTTCGTTTCGTCTTTCTACTGCGTCGAATGAGCGCGAAGGAGAAAGAAGGAAGTTCGACATCTTGCGTGTTCAATACACGCGATAGCCAGGGGTCGTAGCGAGACCGTTAACCCTTTCAGTACAAAGTACAGTATGTACAAATATACAGTCTATGCGGGCAACGCTTATATCGGCGTTCAGCGAGTGCTGTCAACGAATGAGACTGGAGGATTTCTGCGCATCCATGTACGTGAAGCGTTTCGACCTATCGTGCTCAAAGGGTTAAAAGTGGGGGTGGTGTCGTGCCCTGGCGTGATTCCCAGTCGATGAAGTGACCTTGAGCGACCAAAGATCTTTTGCCCCGACTATAGCAAGAGCATTTGTTTGTTTGCGTTACGGAAGGAGGGGCCAGTGGCTACAGGTATCCAGGCTACGCTGTTAAGCTATGGGGGGCAGCAAGGGTTTGGTCGGTGCAGCATTGCCTCGCAAGGAAGCCTCGAGGATGACGAGTGCGACTCGAGCGAAGAACTTATAGGGAGCGCGGCTGGTGGGGGCCAGTCCGAGTCGCAGACTGTGGGACTTCAACCGAAACTGGCCCCGATCAGTGGCTCTATGGAGCCCACCACCGTTTTCAGGCTTCACTTTCTCGGCTCGGTTGAAGTTGAAGAGGAAGGGAGACGTAAGCGCCTTAACAACCACATAGTGCGGGAGGCTGTGACTAAGATCAAGGTCCGCCCTCCAACCCTTAGATGTATCAATATATTCTATGCTAATCGTTGTTATTCTTCCACCTCTCCTATCTAAAACTTATTTCTTTTCTTTTCTTCTTCTTTATTTATCCCCTGTTATGCATCTCCCCACACTTCAACTCTCCACCCTACCCTTCACTTTCTTTCACTGACAACGAGTGATCGAATCTTACGGACTTCTCTGTCTCGAGTTTCTCATGTTCCATCGTAGAGTTTTATCCCTTAAGAGAACAGCTTTCGCTTGATGCGTTGAACAATGAGCGACGATACGTTAGCAGTCAGTTGCAGGGCTGTTCGTACCTTTGTAGATTTCATTCTCGAACAGCTGATGATTTTCTAAGGAAGGCTTGATCGGGATTGGGGCTAAGATCGTGCGTGGAACCTTTCTAAATCTGAATAGGGGAGACTGGGGCAGGTTGTAACATAAGTAAAATCTGTTGAACGACAAATCTGGTAACCCACAGCATGCGAGAACTGCTTGACGATATTAGCACCGTCGGTTTTAGTGACACAAATGAGCGTTATGTATTCATTTTGTGGTTATAGCAAAGAGTTTTAGTATTTAGAGCACGTAAGTAAATTTTGTCTTAGCACGTTTATTTCAATTAACCGTCGCTAGAAACCGCTTGAATTTTTGCTTCTTTGTCGCAAACGAATCAGTACACATTGGTTTATTATAATCTGTACGCATTTTAGTAATTTGATGTTTAGTTTCTCGTTTGCTGAGATGAAACGTAAAAATTCAAACTCGGGGTAAATTGTAACATGTTACTATACTTACTCCGCTCCAAATGATGATAAAGCAAGCTATTTGCTAACACACCGGAAAAAGTTGCTCTAGAGTCTAGACGAACAACAGAACAATCGAGAATCCAAAAAGTATAAAGGAAGAAGTAAAGAAAGTAAAGAAGGAGATTTTGATAGAATCAGATGAGTAAGCAATGATTAATAATGATCTGTGTTTTCATTTATATTTTTTAGAAATGTTTATTTGTCTTCATATTTGTATTTAAATAAGTAAAACAAATGTGTTACAATTTATCCCGAACTGGGGCACATTGTAACAAAGGTCCAGATTTGTTTAAGGGGGTAGTGGACTATTGGACAAGTAAAATCGTTAGTTTCTTTGATGCTAAATTACTTTGATACCAAGCAATCGTTATAGTTGTGCTTGATAACTTAGTTTTCGTTGCTTTTGCATTAAGAAAATTTAACTCCTTAAATTCAGCAGAAAAATCATTTTTATATTTTAAGATTTTTTCCCCTCTTGTGAATTGAACATATACGAAATCATGAAGATATCGTCTAGGAGAATTTTTTTTTAATTTGTGCTGAGAAGTGAAGTCTTCCCAATCAGACAAATTATTTATGCCCATTTCTCAAACGTCTACTTTGGAAGAATTTGCCTCCTGCACTGCACATTTAAAATCATTAAAATCAAACACCTTACGTAAACTTAGGACAATCTAATTTAGTAGATAATACATAGGACATTATAAACTACTAAAACGATCTGAAAAGCAGTTCGGATGAATAAATTAGACTGTTTCTAGATCTCTACGAAGCACGTAGGGTTTTCTAACTTCACATAAAAGGTAAAAGACATTACTTCAAATATTTCAACATATCTTGAAAAATGAAAAATGTTAGACAGGTCGTTTTAACTAAGGAGGGCAGAATTGTGGGTAGCCAGCCCCCCTTTGTCTCCTAGAAAATAATATTTTTAGAACCAGGCCACCACTGTTTTCAGGATTGTTTATCTATGTGCCAAGTGTTATTAAAATCGGCGTGTATCGGGTGGTTGACGGTCCCTGTAAGTGAAGTTTATACCAATTGAAGAGTATCAATACGATACCTTTTTATATAAAAATTGATTAGATTATGCTTTCTTTAGAAAAGTATCAATCGTTTGAAGTCGATAGGTTTGACGCATTAAATTTCTGTGTAATATTCTGACCTGTGTGATGTATGATGGCAGTGCCTTATTTTTTTATACATTTATTAAGTATATATGTCTCTAATATATTCATATTTTTAACATTTATTAATCGTGTACTTTGTACTTGCCTTTTTTCATTTATTAAATTATAGTAGGAAATGAACTTTCTCCTCATTGCATGCGATTCGGTAGTATAGGTACAAAATTGAATTAATATGAAAACAGGTTTATATATTATTGACGTGATGCTACTGTAAATGTTATACATATAATACTCACAATCAGTATCATTTTGGCGTCATTATTTTACACTTGATTATGGAAGAATACTTTAACAGAAGGGTAATAATTATACAAAATGAACTCCAAAATACAATAATTTTAGGAAATCACGCCTTCTTCGAGGCGAATAACAAATTGTTGCAGAAACTACACATTTAATATAAAATAAAGGCATGTTTGAAGATGTCAGTATAGTGTGGTTAATATTAAGCTAAAAAAATGCCTGTGATGCATGATATTTTGCATATAATGCATAAGAACGCACGGTCAGGTATGGAAGAAATTATTAAAAATTATAAACTTTTTTCTTTATTGTGAAATGAAGCAGACATTGTCCGTGCACAATCATTTTTATGCTTTGGTGAATTGGAAAGACAATCTCGTTTAAAAGAAAAAAATACTGAGGATTTTAAAAAAAAAACATAGGATTTAAAAAAAATTATTCCCTTTTGAAAAAATACATATTCATACGTTTTATTTAAAAGATACTTTTTCGATTTATTTCATTCGCATTACTTCTTAAGACTTCATAAGATTCGTGTTCTGAAATAACTAAATGATTATAAGAAACTATTATGTTCAATACTATATTAATATTTATAATATACCGCATTGTGTAAGAAGACTATACAGAGGGACAAAATGGTCTTCTAGATTAGCTAATAATTTTCTCTGCGTAGAAATCGTCTAGACCTACTCGTTGCCAGTGAAAATGGGTGCAATTAAACATAATTAATGATATAAATCGTACTTTAATATATCATATCTTTCGTAATATTGCGTGCCACATTTGATTAGGTTTTCTCAGCAAACTCTCAGGTTTACAGAAGAATCTTTCAACTATTCGCAGTGCTGATATATTATCGTTTTTCAAATTTCAGTACTGAAAAGATACAAGTGGACGTTAGCTCTTTTTTATCGAGTTTACTGAAAACTGAATTTTCAATGTTGCGCATCCTTTCTTGCAGTAATTTCTGTTCTGTATTTTACCGATCGTCTTGTTCAATTAATTAATCCTTTTCTTTATTTTATTGTACATGCTGCTTCCTCGTGATAGGCATTGGTACGTATACTTCCACATTACTATTTAACTTGCTTAATATTTAACAACGATTAAAGATTCTTAATGTATGAATGAGAGGCGGAGTAAAAAAGTTTCATCGCTTTTAATATATATATTACAAATCACACAGATGAAACACAATCACCAACATATGATGTAATGATATCCAAACTCGCACAAGATTAAAAACTAAGTCGATATACACAGTAGAGTGAAGTTGGAAATGAAAAACATTAGAATCAATCTGATATATATTGAAATGAAAACAGGATTACAAGAATGCTTTAGGGTTTTAGCCATTGTTCAATGCTTTTTTCGGTATATAATATACAAAGTGCATTTGATTCCCTCCGATTAACTGCACTCACACAGTGAAGGAAGCAGCCCTTGTTAGGGGAGAGTTGCCAATATCGTACTGGTCACCTAAATCGTACCTCATCAATTTCTCAGTGATTAATGAATATAAACAACACCTGATGATCAAAATATCAAGTA
Source organism: Andrena flavipes (assembly GCA_963971345.1). Lineage (NCBI taxonomy): Eukaryota > Metazoa > Arthropoda > Insecta > Hymenoptera > Andrenidae > Andrena > Andrena flavipes. Next base: position 13,707,133 of record OZ020480.1, read on the forward strand.
AATGCGAAATACTTGCTGCATTCTTCACTGTGTGGTTGCGTTTAATCAGAGGGAATCAAATACACTTTGTGTATATACTTATCGAAAGGAGGGTTTAAATAGCGGCTAAATCCCTAGAGCATCATTGTAACTCTGTTTTCATTTCAACATCATATCAGATCGATTTTAAAGTTTTTTTTTCATTCCTAATACACTCTATCCAATCCGGAAATTTGTTACTAAACAGTGATATCTACATACAGGCACCGGATGGCGAAACGCAACCAAGCACAGAAGTTGATCTATTCATCTCAACAGAAAAGATCATGGTCCTGAACACAGATCTGAAGGAGATTATGATGGATCATGCGTTAAGAACAATATCTTACATAGCAGATATTGGTGACGTAGTGGTGTTGATGGCAAGAAGACGATTTGTGCCCCACGAAATGGAAGAGGCACCGAAGATCAACAGAACCCCAAAGATGATCTGTCACGTGTTTGAGAGCGAAGAGGCTCGATTCATTGCACAAAGCATTGGGCAAGCGTTCCAAGTAGCTTACATGGAATTCCTCAAAGCGAATGGAATCGAGGATCATAGTTTCGTGAAGGAAATGGATTACCAAGAGGTACTGAATTCCCAAGAGATATTTGGTGACGAACTGCAGATGTTTGCCAAAAAGGAAATGCAGAAGGAGGTAATTTATCGAGTTCTCGTTCGTAATCCAGTAAGCTTCTGCGCACTCGACTAGGGAAAACTGCGATACATATGTATCTTCAGCGTAGCTATGTAGAATAATGATAAAATTCAAATTGATACCCGTTATCGACGCGCACTAGAGGAAGAATCTCTTCTTTTTTTTCTTTTTGTTTTTTGTTAAAAGATACAACCCGTTTCATTTGCTTCACAATCTCAGGGGTTTTTCGTGCCGTATACTAAGGAGCTTCGCTGTTGCATGCTTACAGGTAGTGGTACCAAAGGCGAAGGGTGAAATTTTAGGTGTAGTGATTGTTGAATCTGGATGGGGCTCCATGCTACCAACGGTCGTAATCGCTAATTTGGCACCAGCTGGTGCGGCTGCCCGTTGTGGACAGTTAAACATTGGTGATCAGATAATAGCCATCAATGGCGTCTCGTTAGTCGGCTTGCCTCTATCCACTTGTCAGACTTACATCAAGAATTCGAAAAATCAGACGGTCGTTAAGCTAACCGTCGTCCCGTGCGCGCCAGTAGTCGAGGTTAAAATCAAACGGCCCGACACCAAGTATCAGTTAGGATTTAGTGTACAGAACGGAGTAATATGTAGTCTATTGAGAGGCGGGATCGCTGAAAGAGGAGGTGTTCGAGTGGGTCATAGGATTATCGAGATCAACAATCAAAGTGTCGTCGCTGTGCCGCACGAGAAGATCGTCAATCTTCTTGCCACATCCGTCGGCGAGGTACATATAAATCTTTCTCAACGTTTCTAGTTTCCTTTTTTTTTTTACTTTGTTTTCATTTAGCTCTTTTGCATGCTTTGTACCATTAGGCCTGCCTAATAAGACTGATCGACTCTGAAAAGAACGTCGCTTAGGTAAAAGCCTCTTATCTTAGTATTATTTAATTGTTCAGAGCATTGTATTATGTGATGTGGATTTTATTTTCAATTAGTCTATAGTAGTAAAACTATTATATCTGTATATCTATGTTTCTTTAATTATTAGACAAAAATATTTCCTGCGTAGTAACAGAAGGGAAACAGTGCAGCTTCAAAGTTCAATATTTACACACTTGTAAAGGTTTTACGTGCTTAAGGGCACTTATACGTGAATAGTGCTCAACTAATTTTTGTTTTTCAATTACATACTTAAATTCTGTACTCTGGTTTTAACAATGCATAAGTTTTGTATGTAGTAATAACATGCATGTATTAGTACTATTATGGTAAGAATGTACGGAAAACATTCGAAGCTTCTTAGCTAAAAAAATTCTTTTTATATCCATTCGATTAAAAATTCCTGAGAAACCTAGTAGAACCAGAGGCACAAGTTTGAGAAACTACACTCGAAAAATATGTAAATTTAGCAATATTTAAGTGCTCACATACAAGTGCCTTTGAGCTTATTCTTGAAACAAAAACCATACTGGAAAGGAGAAAATGAAGATTATCAACTTTTAATTGATGAATTTTACAAGTCCATTTAAAAACTTTCTATGTGGCTTGCTTGTGGGGTTAAACAAGCGCCACTCTGAGACGCTTAAAACAGCACCAAAGTTCACGATTTCTTTTTATGATACTACGAGGATGAAAATTATTTCTATACTTCTTGTGAATAGTCTCATAACTCTGCCACTTTTTAATATTTCTGTTCAATATTTATAAAAATTATTCGTTAATACATGGCCTAAACATAAGAAGTATAGAAATACTTTTCAACCTCATAGTATCATAAAAAAAATCGTGAAATTTGGTGGTGATTTGAGTGTCTCAAGGTGGAGTAATGAGAATGGTGCATTCTCAATTTATATGGTTATAATATATTTATTATTTGTGGAATTTAATACATATGTGTTTATGTGTGTACGTAAGCAACATGTTTATTTTTAAAGCATTATTTTTGCATGGATTACTTATTTAGTAAAACATATCTGTAGCCCGCGCACGTACGCATACAGTATAAGTGACTGTGGCTATTAAGTTCTAAATGATGTATTATATAGCATTCAGTACTTAATTTTGTCATACCTATAGCTGGACCACGCAAATTGCGATGTGAAAAGGGAGGGCCGAGTAGACTGAGCGGAACAAAGAAGCGTTCAGTTGTCAAAGAATTCGTTGCGGGTCACTGATGTTCATAATTATTTAGTCGTCACGGTTAAACATTCGTTTAATCATAGTTTGAAACATAATGAAAATTAGGGATAATACTTATCAGATTATACATATAAGATTGTCTTTTATAATATTTAATATAGGTACGACATTTTAGGAACCTTACTTTACTCAGAAAGTTTAGAATATCTGCCGGTACATATTATTTCAGCAATGACAGCGAGAGAAAACGTTTTTTTTTTCTTGAGGGGGTATAGGACTATTGAAACCTCACAAAATCGATTTATTTATTACTATTAATTCTGAAAGTATCATGAGGAAATTATAAATGATGAAGAATCAAGATCAAAAACTTTTTAGATTTCTTTTCACATAAAGTACTTACATGTTTTGGCTTGTGCCATAATTTTGAAGCGCTTCAATGCTGCATTGTTTGCAATACTTGACATATTCTTAATTATTACATTTTTGTTGAAGCACATTTCCAGTTGGTACTCAGATAAAAAGAATAGTTTTGCTTAGGATCTACCTAATGATAAAGCAATATTCGTTGTAACGCATACATTCATGTAAATACATTTATTCCATATGAAGTGTTTCTCATTTCAGATATTAATGAAGACGATGCCCACGTCGATGTTTAGGCTGTTAACTGGCCAGGAGTCTCCAGTGTACATATAAGCGTTTGGTTGCCTGGCTGATATGCGTAGTGAACAGACAATACATTCGCCATCCACTACCAAACTACTCACTACTTTACTCTCTGTACAGATTTATCCGACGCAAATTGCTTTGTGTTTCGATTCTTGTGGAATTCTATTCGTATACTCTCACCAGCTCCTGCTTAGCAAAGCAACAGAATTTACGTAAACATGTTGCGACAAACATTAATATATTGAATATTTGCAAAGAGCAAAAATATATATATACATAATATATGCATAAACATTTTATTTATGAATGGGATTCTCTATGCTTGTTTCCTAACTACAAATAGTGTATAAAATAATCAGTATCTGTTACACTTTGCAGGGTGGATCACCTGATATTACCATCTTCATTTACGTCAATATTATTATCTGTAGAGAAGAATAGATGACTGAGAATATAGATGATTTTCAGAAGTCCATAAAAAAATAAGTAATCAGTGGATTAATATGAAGTTTTGATTCATATTAAATGCTCATATGGACTTTGCAAATCGACTATAACATTTCAAAAATAATGGTTTCCACGGCCGCGGGAGTCCATTGTTTAAAGTACTTCTTTTGTTGCATGCCCACTCGGTGTGCGTGATTACACTAAAACGAGTTCACTGAAACAAAAATCCAAGAAATGTGATAAACTATAATACATTGTTTAAGCATTGACGATCGCACATTTCAAAATTTGTAAAGAGCAACAAAAAGGCGGAAATTTGAATTTTAAAGAAAAATTTGTTACTTTTTTGTTTATATTTGTGGAAATAAATAAAATTTTGCAAATTTTTGATCGTCAATGCCGATTAAATAGTATAGTGAAGATATGTGCAAAAGTGCAAAGTGATTGAGTGAGTATGCGATTTTGATTTCGTTTTCATACCCCAAGAAATAATGTCGTTCTCACGACATTTATTGTTTAAGCAAAAAAAATTTTGTATTTTTTAAATTTTTTACTGAGGTCTAACTTCTTAAGACGTTAACATTGGTGAAACGAAATTTTTGTAGGTGAAGCTTTGGAGATTTGAAGGTCACCTTTGATTTTTTAAATGGGAACATATGTTTTTTTACGACAGAATTGTAGTACATTTTTTTCTGAATACAACCATCTCAGGTCTTAATGTTCAATATCTGGTAATAGCTCCCATTTAAAAAATCAAAGGTCCGAAGCATCCCCACGTGGAAAAAATTTGGTTGACTTGTAAGTGTCCCCCTTGAAACCATGAAACTTTACTTCAATCCATTTCTCGCTACAGATAATAATATTGACGTAAATCAAGATGATAATATCAAGTAACCCACTCTGTATGTATAATATAGATAACGATGATGTTACTGCGGTTCCAACAATAGTCACACCAGAAAGTTTTTAATCAATACTTCTTATACAGTAAGTAAAAAAATTTACAAGAATTTTATTTATTTGATAAGTCATTCTATTTTTGCCTTAAAAGTTGTTAAATCATGTTATAGTCTTCTTATTTATTATGTGCAACCTATCAGTAGGTTCTGCTTTGGGTAAAATATGATACTTTTTGTACAATCACGTGTACATTTATACACTTTTTGAAGCAATTCTATTTTATTTAGTGTAATGTCACCTTCGTAGGTTTCATTTATTGAATGGCTAAAATGACAAGCGATAAATTGATAAATTGATGAAGGTATATAGAAGGATAATCGGATAGATTATGATTATACCATTGAATTTTATTGACTTGGATATGGAAAATATTTGTAGGGATCTCTGTTTTGTGAAACCAGCATTGAGGATCACATTCCATATCCGGTAAGAGGAGCAAAATATGCAATGCACACGATTATACATAGCACAAAGCTCTTTATGAACGTTAGAGCAGGGCTGGAACTCTCTGTACATTACGTAGTTAACGACGTAGTATGTTTCTACAAGGGCCTTCATATATTTTGTTGGCTCCATGAAAATTACATGATTTATTTAATCTTTTTTATTGTCGGGTCGTAATGCCCTAGTAACTTAATTTGTATTACAATTAAGACCTATCTATTGCTTAATGTTTTGACTGCGTCGTCTCGTGATAAATATCACGGTAGTTATACGGAAGAGTACCTCTTTCAATAGAGGAATGCGTTTTGCAGTAATGACAGTAACCTCGATCGGATCGAGTTACTTAAAATTTAAATTATTTACAAAGAAATTCAATACCCAGATTCGTATAACCATCCAAATACGTTATTGGGAAATTACTATTTTCATTCCTTGTCGCATAGTTTTTGTTAACATTGCTATTCTAATGTCATCAGCAAGTCTGTCTAAAAGGATGCCTTATTTCTTAATGTTATTTTCGAAATTTAAAATTTTGATTACTAGTACATCTTAATAACAAATTGACTGTAAAAATTTCCAACTACAAAACTTGATGTTTGAAAATGCTAAGCCACTTTTTTATTTCGATTGGTTTTACATTGATTCCACGAAGCAGAGAGAACAAGTTCGTTCTTGAATTTCATCTTAAACATTACATTTTTGCTAATAACAAATACTTTGTGAATAACTACTGGAGTAATTCTATGATCTACAAAGCAACATCTGTATGTAACATACTGCGTAAAATTGAACGCACTTATTTTTATTACTGATGAACAATGGTGTCTTAGAATTGTCAGTTGTAAGAAGCAACTTTTGTGGTGCAATATTACTACATCATTCTTTCATCATTAATGTAATCAAGCGAGAGTAATCTCACTAAATAATTATGTAAGCGTTTACAACTATCGCGACTAATATGCTCTTACTCAACTATTTAGAAAAATACTCTTTACGTATTGAATATGAATCAAATTAAAAAAGAAGTATTAATCTTGACTTTATGGAATATTACGACTGAAAAAAAATTACTAAAATTTACAACTGATAACAGAATATTATTAATGCGGAGAGGAGTTCTCTTCTATGTAAATACCGCGTATTATATTAACTTTAAGTTTCATCTATTTTCTGCTGGAAATTTTTTACTTTTGCTTCAACTGTCGTGAAAAGTTGCGATACGCAAATCTTAAGATTTCTATTGAGAGTTTGATAAAATTTCAATGCCAAAGTACATTAAGTGACAACCTAAGTATGGTAATATGTCGAGTCGCCTGATTTTCCCAATGGTGTGTAAGATAACACATACAGTAATAATTTTCATCATACATTTCAATTTCGGTTCATCATGATTTACATGTTACGCCGAAACTTTCATAAAAAGCAAAGTTTGATTCTGTGTTTTAAGACGACAAGGCAATTCAATATTTATGGAACTGTACACTCATAGTTGAACAGTGAAATCTAGAAAAGGATATGTATGCCCTTTTTGTTCCATACAGAAATGCGAATAAGTAGTACGTAAATAAGAATCATTCGTTTTAATTGATTCTTCATTTTCACTTTCATATATTGGGAAGAAAAAGACAATTTTCCTTTTCCTATTCTTCGAAGCTGTCATATTCTTTTTCATTTTTTTAATGTAAATCTCACGTTGCCATTTTAATTTATTTATTAAGTGTACATGTGAAGTATTCGTGCTAAATAATTCATGCATATATGTAGGTAATTCAAGGTTGACTTAAACGAACTATTTGCTTGTATGTACATTCTAAAAATGATGATCTTATTGCATAAAACGACTATTGTCACTGTTTAATATGCTATTATTATAATTACTGTAGCATCTTATGCGTATTTATGTGTATTTATAAATAAATAATGCGTATTTATAAATAAATATGTATTAATATACGTATAAGAAAGAATAAAACAATGTTTTCATCTCATCACAGAAATGAAATTGTGAATAATTAAATTAAATTTCTATACTTCAATAATATGGTGAACCATATTACTATACTACACAAGTATGGTATTTTAAAAGAGTGTCACGGGTTGTAGACAAGTTGCTTTTGTACCACGACGTACCTGTAGTGGAAATACGTTTCGACTTTGGTCACGAAATACATTTATCACTATTCATCATTAACGTGTCCAAAACGAAATAGCTTTGCAACCAATGTTCTTACATAATTGAACAATATTTCTTGGAGCTATTATAGGCATGATTACGTGTTTAAAGCTAGTAAAAAGATTCATCTAATAAAACTTGCATTTCTTGCAGGGCTATTTTTCTCTATTCCCTGTATTATCATATCCTCTCTTGTTCTGTTTTCTTTATCTATATTTTATTTCTGTGCTCTATTTATCTGTATGTCAGTTAGTCTTACTTTCGTTGTGATACGGATTAAGTGAGCATGTGCTTAAAGAAAGTTGTATACAACTCATGGCAATGTTAAAACACTATACTTATATATGATACTATATTCAGATTTTTATATTTAATGCTTTCGTTTAGTTTGTGTAACACTCGATGATCCGTTGGTAAGCTAAAATTTGAGAAATTGCACCTTTAATTGGGCTATGATAAGAATTCAAAATCTCATTTAGATGGCATATTTCAAATTTATCACACGTTTAATCTGCTCCTCTGTTTAAAATAAACACTTAGTAACTGTCACACAAACGGAAAATATATACAGTAAACAAAAGGACACATTATCTAAAAAGAAAAAAGTTTTTCATGATGTAGCGAGCCTTGAAGTTCTTACATCCAAAAATACTTGTAACTTCTCATGCGCGTTTTGCATTATTGTGTTAGTATGAATCATTATATAAATATTTTTCAGCATAAAAAAGAAAGAGTTCAGAGGGAAATCGAAAGGAAGAAATGAGAGAATATAATGAATGCAAGGAAAAGTGATTACATAAAAAGATTAGAAGTTTGTACGCTTAAAGCATTATATAATATTAATCACAGCAAAAAGGATAACATCAATTGATATGTACAAAAACCTATGTTATATCAACCTTATTTCATCCGAATTTATTTATTAGCGCCACTTACGATGCCTTGGAATTGAACTCTTTTATGTTCTGTCTGAGGAAATATAAATATACTTGCGTACACGTGTGTAACGTAACCAAGTGGAAATTTCTTTTGCTTCCAATTTGCTAAGACTTCAATTGAGAGTAAAATATTGAATTTAAAAGGAGAATTTTTATCAGAAATTATCTTTTTATTTTTGACTGAATTGAAAGATCGAATTTCAAAGTTTCAAGAGTAAACAACATTCAACTTTTTATGGATGCTTTCTGCAGCCTGCAATATTTTTATCCAAGTTATTTTCTATACAGTGTGAAATATACAATCCTGTATAACATATTTTTCCACATAAAACGAAGTTCACAGAAATTTCAAAGAAATTTAATTAAAGCTCCACTTGGTACGTTTCCCAAGGAGTGTTACTTTGGCATTAATTGCAACTGTTAAACTTGATATTCTGCTTTTGGTATATTTGAACTAAAATGATTATCATTTAGTTAACTTCATACACTTGTATACTGAAGAAATGTAGATCATTTCAGGTCAAATAGCTCCAAACAAAATGGTATGATTTAAGATACATTCATTACAAAAACAGTAAGCTATATTAATTCTTATTTGGTTTGATAAAAGTTCATATTATTTACAGATTGAGTGGTGCCCGATTCATAAAGGATGTTCCATATAATCATTATCATGAATAATGTGTGAATTCAGATATATATATATATATATTTGCTAAGTATTTCCTCTTCAAAACAATGTTCACTGCTATTTTTATTATTATTATAATCATTAACACTACCATCATTATGAATTACATAGTGTTGTACCCGTGAGGGTGAGTACAATTATCCATTTAATATTTGTTTGAAGTTACACATTGTGTTAAGCTTTGTTAAAAGAATATCCAACTATCTCTCCACCTGTTTTTAATAGTATACTATAGTTATATTCATCAACTTAATGGGATCAATAATTATACGTGGAAATTTGATTTTATATTCATTGGGTGGAATTAAGAGAAAGAGGATCAGCTTCAGCATGGGCGTCCCTAGCCGGAAACAATAGGGGGGGGGGGGGGAACAACCGTCCTCCGTGGCTTAAGAAAAAATCGCTTATTTTTAAAAACTAATCTTTATATTCTAAGAAATAGAATATTAGATTCAAACAAGTAACTTAGTAACCAATCGTCGCCTGTCAACTTGACTTCTTTTCAAAGTCCCCCACCATGAGGAATATATATTATAATACAACTATTCTGTTTCTCATATTTGTATTACTGTTTCATAGAAATTTAATTTAATTTAAAGAACTCAATTCATTTACTAATTCGCACAAATAATCATTTTTATTTAGATATAATGTAATGCAAGTTGTAAAACCACCTTCACTACAACACTTTTAAATGCATTTACTATATTTGCAGTCCGTTTATAATGAAATATGTGTCGCTTTTACTTATATTAATTTACAATTTAAAAGTGACGAAGGAAAAATATATATGAGTTTGTTTATACGATAATATATAAAGTATGATAACAGAAAGCTTTCAAAATTATTTGTATCAGTATACTGAATGTCACTCAAAATATGTAATATCTATAAAAAAAAAAATGAAACGTACAAATTCTTTTTAAATATAGATACTGTAGTTGCCATTGAAATATGAAGATTTAAATAGGTAGAAAATCTTTTTTTTTTTAAACATTCCTTGAGAAACTATAAAAATATCTTTTTAAATATCAACCTCATACATTTGTCAATGAATTGCTTGGCAGGGCTTTCTTTAAATAACTTTCTACTAATCGGGACGCATAGACTCATGAGATGAAAGCTGCGATAAATCTTCTTTTTTTTTATATTTTATACAGTGTCCCCTGTAAAATTAATCGCACAGAATCATATTATTGCTTTGAATTTTGAAAGTCAATTAAGTTTTTAAGAAAGAAGCACATTGCTTACCAGGATTATTTTACTTTTTAAGAAAAACTTTTGTTATTTACCATGCACATATATAGATACATATTCATACTCTTCTCCTGAATATATTCCCATATACGTATATTTAGCATTTATAAGTGCTGTCACAGTGTTATAGCTACATACCACTAGATATCATACAAGTACATTTAATGACAAAAAAATTTCTTCACATGTTTAATGTGTGCATTGTCTATGGACATAGACAGTCGTACATGGATACAAATTTGGAAACCTTATATTAAAACATACAGTACAGATTTAATTTACCATTAATCTCTTCAGATGCTCTCGCTTAAATTATAAATGAAAACGCCTTAAACAAGTCCAGAAAGTTCATTGTTAATCAAGAAAGCGTAGGCAGCGTGTTACATATCGCATATCAGAATAAGCGTAGATCATAATAACTATACACAATTCATATATCATGTTAAAAGAAAGATACGTGTCGCATCTCATCAGAAAATAAACCCTTTTGGACGCTTTCTTTCCGAACACGAATTATACTGTTCTCGATAAATCATTTTTAATGTTTATGCTCTTAGCGGATAACTGCCAAAAATCATCAGTAGATAATGAATTATAAACAAATTCCTGAATGATCTTCAACGTTTCTTCGAATCTTCCACGATTTAAAGATGCAGTAAAGAAAGTGTCACAGAGCTTGCTATAGCCGATTCCTTATATATGCTTTCACTCAGAAACGTGGAATTATAATAAATGTTGAATATTATACGCGAGTATTGAATTCCCTTCGTTAACTACGCATTGTTATGTAAACCGAGGAGTCTGTATTGCAAAATCTGTATACATATACAAAATTGAAGAATTTTGCAAGTACACCAGAATGTTCAGCGAAGACGAGTGATGTCGAGGGGATTTTCATAAGCGTCGCGTTCGAAAGGGTCGAGAATGAAATAGACTATAGAGCACGGTGTTTAGGATATGATGAGTATCATCTGAATAACCAAGGAAATGAATTTTGGCATGGAAATTTTTATCCATATATTTGGCGATCGATGGAATGGTACGAATAGAATATATGGGATCAAACAATATGTTTATATTGGGTGGCCGAAACTTATCTAGTCATTACGCTAATTTGTAAGTGTAAGATGGAATATATGATGCGTACATATGTATATCCATGCGCGCGTGTAAATACGTATGTACGCAAATACAGATACAGATATAAATATAAATATAAATGCAAATATAAATATGAATATAAATATAAATACAAATATAAATACCTATATATATATGGATATATATATATATATATATATATATATATACACACACAAAGATAAAATGATAAAGTAAAAAATACTCAGCCACCGCGAGCCACCCTGACTGAACGTGTCTAGCCACATTTTAATAATATAACAATTTGCAAATAAGGTTATTGTCAATCTGACCTTGCGTGATTATTGATAGTCCTCTTGCGATCAAGTCGATTGCGTTTCTATCGTTCGAATACGCCAGCCGCCTTTGCCGTCTTGTGTTGAAAATTCAAAGGGAAACCCCTAAGAAATTCTAAAAGCGATTTTCACGGCACCGCGCTACCAAGCAGTGCCGCGTTTCGTTAATGTAAATACGCGTTGAATACGCGTAGAAAAATATGTGTGGTATATTAAAAATGTATTGATTGCAATAGAGTGTCTGATAAAATTTGTTCAAGAAAATCGCTTAGCAAAACTCTACCGAAGTATTACAAGTTAGGTAACTAAAACGTACAGAGTTTCTTATGGTCGCTTGTACAATAAAATAAATAAATAGATATACATATATCATCGCAACGCCTACTTACATAGGGTGTTTCTACTTAAATGCCGCGTGAAGTGCTTGTAAATCGTAAATAATTCGAGGAAAAGTAAGAAGGCTTTGCTTGAGTATTTTCTTTTACGAAGAATTTTGTAGAATCGACGACGAATTTTCATGATCATTTCAAAATGCTGTTGGGTATTATTTACCCACACAGCACAACGTCCCAGGGACGTCGACAGACCGTCCCAGGAACGTTGTGCTGTGTGGATAAGCATATCTTATTCTGTTATCTGGATGAATACGATTTATTCGATGGATAAACGTAGGTGGAGTTCCCTTAACGCCGGACGGCACTTAATACCGGACATTAGCTATATCTGTGACATTTCAAACGCTATTGAGCATTTGAAATGTCATAGAAATAGCTAATGTCCGGTGTTTAGTGCCGTCCGGCGTTAAGGGAACTCCCCCTACTTACTCTATTCGCGAGAATTTTTTCTTTATTTTTGTATACGTTTTTCTATTTCTTTTTATTCGCTCGAAATTGTATGCAAGACCTTCAATGACATCTATAAAGTGCAAGCTGGAAATTTAGTTTTTCTTTGCGATGGTACTTATAATAATATATAAATTGATCTTGAAAAATTCAAAACCAAAGTTTTTGTTTATAAGTAGTATCACATTGTGAAGAGAAACTAATATAAGTTTGTATGCTTCCTCGTATCACTTATTATTTAAAAACAATTTTATGTGGTATTTGTCTGAAAACACTCCCTATATTCGCTTCCGAAAATTGTATAAGGGGCTTTGATATATTAAATTAGGAAGCTTCATATTAAAAATGGACAAGGAACACGTCGTTTCATAACGCTATGCATTCTCTTCATTTATCACAGACAAAGAACTCCATCAATTTCAATAATCGTAACGACAAAGTTAATTTAAATGAAACGTACTATGATTAAGGTGCTCGTACCATAGAATATAGTAAATGTTCGTGTGCCCAAATAAAGAAAAGATGTTCATGTTTGTTAAGACTTGCTGTGCGCAATGAAAAAAGATGTGGCAGCATTCGGAATTATTTGTATGATTAAAGACGGATGCAAATTAATTTTAATAAGAATCCAATATAGGTAACGAGATCATAATTTATAGCTTTTTATATAAAGGCAGAAACTTGAATTTACGGAAGAAAGGTTCATAGATGAAATATATAAAAAGGCAACGAGTTTTTATTTAGGAGAATATACTTAAATCGTATCGGCTAATATAAATCGAACTACAATTAATAATTAAATCATGGAAATCGTAAGTCATAAACTACTTGAAACGAAAAAGCGTTTACATTTCTTTTTCCTTTTCTAACTTAACTCGTAATTTAAATGTAATCGAAGGTGTGTAACTTTAAACGATATTTTTTTTCATTGATTATAATTCATATTGAACGAGAAGTGAACAAAGATGATTTTAATCGAATGATACTTTTATCAGAGGTACCAGTTTTAGGTCGATATGAATGAAATCTTTGATTTGATTCAGTAATAATTACGTTAAGGGGTTTCATGTAGCAGCGGGACCCAGCATTCAGAAAGGGTACATCATATTAATTTTATGACGATCACTGATCGTGCAAAGTCAGTGCGAACGATAGACGCAACATTACCTTAAGCGAATCGTTGGTAAGATAATCTAAACGCAACCATTTGTAACGTCGATAAGTGATAAAATATACCTTATACATAATAAATAGAGCTTGCGCTGTAGCTTCATTCAGTCATGAAAAACATGCCACAAGATATCGTGACTGTCTTTATCAATGTTTGTGAGTGTATTATAAGTTACAAATTATAAGTGAGATACTGAATGTGTACATGGTAATATTATACTAGTCCATATTAAGATAATAATAAAATGTAATTTTGAATTCAAATTCTAAATGCACCTAGATTACTGCTTCGTATTAGGGCTGGGACTATTTGTCGAATATTTCGGTATTCGAATACTCGAATACTTCAGTTCCTCAATTATTTGTCAAATATAATTCGAATATTTAAGTATTCGAATACGGATGTGAATTTTAAATCAAGTTCTTTAGATTCATTTGTCAGGGTAAAATCTTGTAAACTGATTTTGACCCATTTCATACCATACTATTCGAACAATAACATTCGACTACTCAAATATTCGAAGTTTATTCGTAGCATTCGAATACATGTAAAATATTCCAATATTAAATTATTCGAATAGTTCCAGCCCTGTTTCGTATACCCAAGTTACTTTTATTTAAATTTCTTTCCGAAAAGAATTTCTGCAAATTCAATGGATAAATAAGACGTGCACGTAGAAAAGTATAATAAATAGCCACGAAATAAATATTTTCTTATAAACGAGCAATTAAGTTAGATAAAAGATTCTTTTGTTTAATTGATCATTGGCATGAAAATGCAGTATGCAAAGTAGACCATAACCAGCTGCAAGTTTTTTTTCGAAAACCATTAAATATAACGATAAATTCTTTGAAATTTTAAGGAACAGTGCATTCTGTAGTATCTCCCACTGTTTTTAAGGAAACGACAAATTTCCTTATTTTTGGATATTTCTATTAAAACTTCCTAACATCGTTTCAAAAATTTCTTTCGTTTCGATTAAGTTCTTATTTTTCATATTCCAAATAATACATTTAAAGGAATGGACAATTGTTTATAAATGCATGTACGGGGCTGTTGGAATACCTACTCAAGAAAGCAAGCTGAGTCTGATTCGAATCGAATAATCGAACCAATCCGCGAGTCTCGACTGATGAATTATTCGATGTCAAATAAATATTATATATAAATAAAATAATATTGCTGAGATAATACAGAAACGGTGTTGCAAGACTGCAGCAATAATCTTGCAACATTTCGGCAATATTCTTCACATATTATGGAAACGCAACAGGAATGTAATGCAAATTAATTAAATTACAACATTAACAATTAGATATTCATATATTTCTATAGTCATTAGTTTTCATATGTACATGTTCCTGCAAACTTATTCCGTTGTGCTTATTGCTTCGTATCTCTATACGTTTGCTCCGTGTTTTCGTTTGGGCTAACCACTTTGCACCCGCACTTATTATATCTGCATCTGTACATACATATCGCTTTTCGCTGCATGCAGCGTGTACTGAGCCTGGAATAATACATATATTTATTTTCCAATTTTAAGCGCTAAATTCGTACAGAATCATAAAATCACCTACTCAGTATTAACTTCACAATGTGGGAGAAATTAGAGAATGGTTTCTTTTGTTTTTTCCCATGCCAGCTGTAATTTTCGGCCAGAGAATTTCCTATTAGTTTATTTAGAATTGTGGCTGTGATGATAGCAACGTTATTTCCACCGCTTCTCTTCAGTACATGAATCTTTAAAAAGTCATTAATAAATTATTTCAGTCATGAAAAATGGCTTCATTAAAAAGAACATTCATGCAACGTCAACACACAATGTATTAAGGGGTTAGGTAACTCTAGCGATGCGGAAAACTAGGCAATTTGTAAGTGACAATAAAAAAAAAGTAAACAACCGATTAATACGAAATTTTGTACTTTATTTAAGTATAATAAGTATTAAAAAAAAACGCTGCAATATTTAAAAAATGTTTATAACCAAATCCGTGCGACGCCATTTTCCGAAACACTTTTTTTTAACTGGTGTGCAGGATTGCACGAGTCCTATTTGATCAATCGCTTTTAAAATGTACAGTTATCCTTTATATTACATTTAGCAGTCGCGCAATCCTGCACACCAGTTAAAAAAGTGTTGCGGAAAACGGCGTCTTAGTTATAAACGTTTTTTTTTAATACTTATTATAGTTAAATAAAGTACAAAGTTTTGTATTAATCGGTTTTTTACTTTTTTTTACTACCACTTACAAATTATCTAGTTTTCCGCATCGCTAGAGTTACCTAGCCCCTTAAAGCAGTGAAAAATAACAATCACCATTACTTTAAATAACCAAAACCTTACTCGTTAAAATGAATACAAATGTTTCGTGCTCTCCACAATAAAGTGAAAGTTATATGGTATACATGTTTGCAACAGAACTATATGAAAAGTAAAAGCTTGTAGCGCAGAAAGCAAAGAAATACGAGTAAGAAAATCCCATCGCCATACAACAGTATATGTGCACTACAATACATTTTACAAATTACAGATATGTACAGAACCACGTCACAGGAAAAATTACCATATTGTTAAAAACAGAAGGATAGTGTAGCTTTGCTTCCAAATTTAATAAGTTGACTTCATCGTGCACAGGAATTCCTAATTCTGTTTCATCGAAAAGTGTATCAATGTTGTTATTCCCTCTATTGCTGTGATAAAGATTTTCTTCGATCCGCTGCAATCTGTCACTGATATCTCTCATGTGTATAGAAATTTCTGACAGTTTCCTCATCACGAATGTTTGATACTCTGAACAAAGATAAGAAAGATTAATTAACATATGTGATTTTTGAAGAACAATCAGATTTAGGATTACGATTAATATCTTACCCGTTGGGGAGAAATCATCCTCTACATCTACAAATTCACTTTTAGGAAATATACTTCCTGATGCTATTGGTCTCATTTCTGTTGATGATGCTGGTTCCGGTCGTATAATATTATGAGGAACGTGGGTCTCAGGTGTAAAGTGCACTGCAAATTCACTTGTTTCGTTAAAATTATCCAACTGGATGTGTCTGTCAGCTACTGGCGATGATGAAAATCTAACACCAGCATCGAAACCTGGAATTCATCGTATAATTATCATCATGCTCGGATCAACATTCATATTCTCGTAATAAATAATGAACAAATAATATAATACCTTCTTCTGAATGTAATTCCAAGATTTCAGGTGTAGGCCTCGGGAATACAGTTTTCAGCTTCTTTGATCTTTTCTGTGGTAATTCTTGTACAAGGTCCTCTTCCTCGCTAAATGTGCGAATCTGTTCAGTTTTTATCCTTTGTCGTTGGAAGCTGTTTCTACCTGATTCTTGATCTGTTGCATTGCGGTGAAGCATGTGAGAAGTGTCCATGGTAGTGTCCCTTTCCTCGATGGCTCACTCGTTAGTATCTGACACAAATAATTCATTAATACGTGACATATTAATTTATGCAGTTGAATTTATAGAAATAATACTTTAATGAAAAAAATAAACGTGTCGAACCAACCCACTTTTTAATTTCACAAGTATCCCATTCATTACTTTCCAGTGAAGAAACTCCTTTAATAATTAATGTATTCAGTATAAGACACTTTTACATGATCCGGCTAAACACTTTTACGCTTCTCCGGATTCATCCAACGTGATGGATTTATCTGCACACCATCGCAAAATTCTACTATAGATTTTTTTTTTAACATTTCTTCTGACATGTGCTAATGTTTTTACTGAAAAATAATTATGGGAATTCGTTAAAAAATGTATACTGCAGTATGATAGCTTTATCTTTTCCGTGATGTAACTTGCACTTACCGATGATAACAAAAATAAAATATATTTTGAAAGCAATAACAGGAACTATAAAAAAAAAAGGAGTTACAGAAATACGTAAATGTTTCTTCCTCGAGCGTTTACGTCGCTCTAACAATGGATCGCATGCAGCGTTGCCAGAAGTAGTAGAACTTAGTCACATAGTAGGGAGTAGTAGAGGGGGAACAGCTATAGCAGCGATTCCCAACCTGGCTTGCGGAGCAACATTTTCCTAGGCAAACTTATTTGTGGAGGGTGAACACCTACGGGAGTGGTGGTAATTTGTGCGTGAGATGCCACGATGCGAGACGAACGGACACACCAGCGATGTTGGTTGGCTGTGCCGTCATGTAGGCGTTCCCCCTCCCTAATAAGTTTGCCCTGGAAAATGTTGCTTGGCAAACCTGTAAACCCAACCTGGAGGTGGCGAATCGTTTTCGGGGGGGGGTGGGGGGGGGAGGTGGTAGCCGCGATTATTTTTAATGTACGATTCTTAGCACTTATTTATTTTAATATGGTTACATTGTCATATTCGGTTAATGATCTAACATTGATTTTTCGTAAATGAGAAAAAGAAGAAGCTGGTTATTCAGATGCCAGCACAACCATTACACTAAATAAAATAATTGAATATATTAAATATCTTTAAGTTTATTTAATATATGTACTAAGATAATTAAATATTATTAAGTTAGAATTATATTCTGAAATACCTATTCTCAATGTGACTTTTTTAGCTTTTTAAATTTACCTAATATTAATATTAAAAGGAGGTCGCGGCTAAGAAAAAGTTGAGAAACACTGAGCTATATGAACAACGGAATGTATATATATATATATAGGTTGGGACCAACGGCGACACACGCGGCCGTGCACGGCAATGTTTCCACAATATGTCTTACAGAAATATTGCAATGGAACCTGCAATATTGCAGCAATATTTCTGCAACAAAGAGTGATGTGTGGGATTACGTTTATATCTTTAAATTTATCGAATTTCTACATGTAATATTTTACACATAGCATCGGGAATCTGTGCTACATCACATATCTTTCTATAAAAGCAAGTTAAAATCGGTGTTACACCATTTAGGTATTTTCCTTGTAAATCCTTGGAAATATATACCCACATAGCACACGATGTCCATTTTACATTCATTTTTGATCTGTAAGACCTAAAACACTTCTTTCGGCCTGAAGATGTCTTCGTGCTATGTAGGTATTAACTCCCATATAACACATAACATTGTAGCAATATTTCAATATTGCGGTGCAAGATTTGCAATATTGCTATTGTTGCAGCAATACATACATATGTATGTATCTCTATATCCGGCCCTGTGTAATATTGCCGTAATTTATTCCTGCAACGTTTCGGGCATTAGGATTGAAAATATAATTTATTATCAATTATTATATATTACTGTAATAATAGATGTACATACAATACCAATATTCTTATTGGAACGAATTGAATGTTGTTTTATTCTGTAATGATTCGGTAAGAAGAAAAGAAAAAATCAAAAGGCAGATGGGCAGGGTCACAGCCAACTCTACTACTAGCCGTGCTGAAAGCAAAACAGCAACACCGCGGGAGTCCGGTTTCAACATAGGATATATATATCTATATATGTATGTATATATAGATATATCCCTGTGTCGAAACCGGACTCCCGCAGTGTTGCCATTTTGGCTTCAGCACGGCTAGTAGTAGAGTCGGCTGTGGCAGGGTTGCCAGATTTAAGGAAACATAACCGAGTATATAGGTAGTTCATTGTCAGTGACGTAGTACAAAGTAGTAGAGGACAACAAGCTTATACAAGGTGTTTCTCTACTAATAGTTAATACTCTAGGGCGGGTGTGATTATACTCGTACAGCACACTTTGTCGCAGGAACGTTGCAGAACCGTTGATGCATATTATAATGTTGCAGTTGCAATTGCAATTTTGCTACAATATTGTGCAAACATTGTCGTGCAATACTGCAATGTTAACGTTTGTGTAATGGTCCTGGAATATTGCGCGCACATTACCGTGGAATATTGCGCACATTGCGCTACAATACATATTGGCGTAACTACCCCAAATGCGAATTGCCCCCCCCCCCCTGCAAAAAGCGGAATGGCTCTTTCCTAGAATCTATCGAAACAAATAAAAAACATTCGTCGATTGAATAATCAATAACTTTGTATTCAGGTTACTCTTTCTATCTTAGTGTTAAATAAATATGTAGGTAAATGATTGCTATAAAATGTCTAAGTATATAAAGATTTCCTCCGCCTATAAAAAGAAGAGAGAGTAAGTGAAGGGGAGGCAAGATGGGACCTGGCCCCCTCCTACAGACAGAAATCCTAGTTACGCCAATCATAATACTCGTGGAATATTACACACTTCTCGCTGCGCAATACCTTGGCAATACTTGTGGAATATTGCGCACATATTGACAGTGCAATATGGCAGTGGCAACCAGGGGCGGCGGTACCCATTAAGGTAGGTGTCCACTTGAGAGAACCCGCGCAAGTTACTCTCGATAGTTACTCTCAAATTGTGTGTCCACTTAAGAGCAATTTCGAAAAATTTTACTCACGGGTAGGCGATAGAAAATTCGCCGAGAGCTTACTATCCGATAGAACTCTCGGAACAGTGTCCACTAGAAATTGGCCTGCGTCTACTTTCTGCAGTTTCTCTCAGTTTCTTTTAAGCTACGAACGAAGTGAGGCCGTGATTATGGATGTGCAAAAACTTAGTGCTTTGATTATTGCTTATAATATTTAAAAAAAATACAAGAGAAAGAAGCAACGTAGAAAGAAAAATTCCTGGGTGTCAGGCCATGTATTCAGCATAGACAAGAATTAGGAGCATGTTCAATTCTTACCTTCGGCTCGACGCAGGCTGCCTTGGTCGCGCAGTTCTCCCGGCTAACCGCTTAGCAACACTTCTCTGGCAACGCCGTGTCTACTGCGACGCGAGCCTACTGCATAACCCAGAAGACCTACTCTCGCGACAGCACTCGCAGAATACGAACCTGGTTCGTATTTCGGAAGCAACTGTCGGATAGTAATATTACTATGTATCCACTCGCGAGCAAGTTGCAACGCGTCCGCTGTCTGAGAGTTGAACGTCCCTCTCCGACAGTTACTCTCGGACGTAGTGTCGACTTGCGAGAAATACTCTCGAGAGCTTCCCGCGCAAGTTTTACTCTTAAATCGACACCTACCTTTATGAAAGTAATGCACCACATAGGGAAGCCAGTAGAAGGGGACATCACAACTATGCCGCAACTTTGCCGCATCTATGCCGCAACTATGCCGCAACTTTGCCCTAACTTTACCGCAACTTTATCACAACTTTGCCACAACTTTGTCAAAACGCTTTTTTTTTTTTAAATTAAAGGGCCGTCTTGTGCGATTAAAATGTCATCTTTTCCCACACAGCACAACGTCCGGCAAAACGTCTTGTTACTCATCGGGACATTCAGACCGTCTTTACGTCCTGATCAGTAACAAGACGTTCCTGGGACGTCTGTAGACGTCCTAGGGACTTTGCCGGACGTTGTGCTGTGTGGGTTATTAGGAATTAATGTAAGTAATCCATTAAAAAAATAAACTGAATGCAGTATGGTGAATTTGCGAGATTCTTTACTTTAAGAGAGGATATATTTAAAGTAATTCCGTATTCTGTGACCGTCGTTCCAGGAACGGCGCTCGTAACGTATGAGCGACGTTCCTGTAACGATCCGCACAGAATACAAAATTACGCGGAACGTTCCTGAAATGTCGGCACACAGAATACAGTCTAAGATTCCACAGGCTATCACCGAGAGAATATATGCGAACGTGGACAATATCTGACATATGTAAGTAATTAATATAATTGAAGGCTCGGATGCAATAAGGGGACTACGCCAAGAAAGTCCAAACGCTAAGAAAGATTGGAAAATTAAATGTTGTTAAATTGTATTTTAAAAAATATAGTATTGTAAAGCTCGTCATGGAACACGTTTTTTCTATTTACATTTGTTGTTCTAGAAGCATTTAAACTTTCAAAATTTGAGGGAAGTTTTTTTTTTAGTTATTTGGACTTCTTTCGAAAACCGTTTGTCGCCCGAGAAAAAGTAATAGAACATAAAAGATGCTCCTTATCCGGAACTACAACTTTTGTTTGACATATATTTTGATTTAATCAATAACTTGGAGGATGTTATATAAAATCGACTTCACGAGCTGTTAAATAATGATTTAAATGTTTAAGGGCCCAGGGGCACCCTTCCCCGTTATCCGATCGAGCTCAAACTTTAGACGGAAGAAAACATTGAAAAAAAATTTACCAAGAGTAAATAAAGAGCCACCCTAGTGTTTATACACAGATCAGGATTCAGAAGTAGTCGCCACATTTTTCCCTTTTGTAGGAACTCATATTAGTTTACAAGAAATATACAAAAAAAAACAATCCCATAACTTTTGAATTCTGACTTGTTTCCTTATTTTAGGCATTCTGTCCCACCGTGGCGATGGATCGCAGGACTGCGTTTGGAAGAGTCGAAATACTGATGGCGGAAAACGGACACTTATCGCATTGTGTTGCGCCTCGAGTAGCTTAGGTTGCTGCTGAAGCAGACTCGCGGAAGCAGCGGTCTAAAACACGGCTAGGAAAACGGATGCATGCTTTTCCATTAAAGCGGTGTAGACGTTCGGTCGCCGCCGATCGCGACTAGGAAATTAAAAAGCGGGAGTATCGGCGCTCTAAAGACTCTGCACTCTGTATTATGCGGTATGGAATGTGCGTGTGACGTGTAGACTGTATTGTATTGTATTGTATATTATTTTTTCCTGTGTTTCAAGCAAAATAGACGTTTCAAAGCTTATCGCTTATTGCCCAAGGAACTATAATCATATCTGTTTCCCTCCTCTCTCTTCTTCGGGTCCCAGCAGCAGCGGCGCATCAGGGAAAGGTGAGTTTTCTCCCATCTTTCCCCAGTACCCGCCCCGTGATGCTTAACTTTGGCGATCTAACGAGAACCGGTGTTTTCCATCACGGCCACGGCCGCTGGTACGTGTAGACTGTAGAGTATGGATTGTGAAAAGGACTTGTGATATGCTCGATTCATTGTAATCTGAAATGACCAGTACCAAGCAGGGAATTAAGTGAGAGAGAACCCCTTAATAATATCACTTTGAACATGGTAAAGAAAATTAATCCTCGAGGATTTAGAAATATGTTTAATAAACAGTTATATGTACATTGTACAAAACTTTATTATAATAACAAACGCACTCCTGATTTCTTTCACTTTTCCAAAGAGCAATGAGTCCAGATGGAGATTTTGTTTGCAAAGGTTCAGAATAGATTTTACTCTTGTTGTGCATGTACATTTCGGTTTATTGTACTTTTAAATAGTATATTACAATATACTTCTATTAAATTCTCAGAAGTATAAAGAAGTATAAGGTTGTCGCTCACTAGGCCGAAGCACCGCTCATATAACAGAACAGCAGCGACCACGCATCGACTATATGATAGAAACATTTCGACAAACATTTCGAAGTGAAGCGCGGCGACCAAAGCGAAATGTTTGTCGGCGCTGTTCTATCATATAGTCGATGCGTGGTCGTTGCTGTTCTGACATATGAGCGATGCCATGGTCGCCGCGCTTCGCTTCGCGGCGCTTCCGCCTAGTAAGCGACGACCTTAAAACAGCGTCGCGATTAGTCGTGTATTATTCCAAAAGAAAACTTTATGGACTAATTGTTAAGCATCAGTTTTTTATTTACCTCAACGATATTTAATCAAATATAAGAGAAATTTCAACAGTCTACTGAAATTCAAAATTGGAGAAAGTGATTACAGGATTCTTATATAAAAGGGTACTAAAATAATAATATAAAGTTAGAGTTTCAGCAAATTCTATGTAAAATATCTAACCCCATGTAATTTGAGGAACTTTCTTCAATTTTTGTGGAAAAATTGTAATTTAACACAACTTTCTTCATAGTTTAACAGCTTTATACACAGCTTTTAGAATTATGACCAGACATAAATATGGATGTAAAACCAGTGTTAAATACTGTGGGCAGCTGTTTGCTAACGCTTTAAATATTACATAAAAATAAATATTCTAGAGCAATGAAAAGATATGAAACTGAAGTAGCAAGGAGTAGCAAATAACAGTATTTGTCAATAGTGCGATGTTGTAATTAAATACAATAAAAAATTATTCCTATAAAAGTCTTCAATTGGTAAACTAATAAACTATACATTTGACATTTACTAGTACGCTAACAATCTGATTTCTCCAAAAATAAATCTGTGTTGCGTTTAATTAATTCAAATAATCGAGGTTCTTTCACATTTTGAGATGCACATTCTCTGTTGTAAAATTAGAATTTTCCAGCCTTTAATCCAGTGATCGTAAATAGCAGAGCTCAAAGAATTCTTTCATAAAAGAGAAGATAAGCTTGGCTTTTCAATACAGTTGTTTCGTCCACTTCGGTCACTCTAGAAAGTAGAATTCAATAAATCAGATAATCTAAAAATATGAATCTATGTTTAAGTCCTTGAAAAACCTCACATAAAATAATACAGCTTCTTTAGTTCAGTTAAATACGTGAATATGTGTTTAATTTTGTTTTCAAGTTAAAACAAAATTAAACACAATTTCATTTAATCAACTTAATGTAAAGTTGCTCTTAATTTTTGGACTCAAACGACAAATTCTCATGTAAATCTTAATTGAATGTTATTGCAATATATATATAATACTCGTCATATTAAATCCTTTCATTCCAGAACTATATGTATGATAAAAATATGTACCTAGAATCTGAAATATGATACCACTTTCCTGGTGGTGGCTCTACTGTAGACGAATGGGTGTCAGTTGCTTCTTCTGTTTCCGAATTTGCTTTCAACGGAAACGATGTTTCCTCCTCGTCTTTCCCGTCTTTTGATGATAAAAAGGACCACCGAGGATCGTTTGGTGCTAACGGTACTCGTGACTAAAAACCACACACACAATTCCTTAAACATTCTAACATTAAGCATGCATGTTTTCTGTTTTGTGGATCTGACTTTACAGAAATAATCAATCCGTGTACGTTTTACTACTCTTTTAGTACCTCAATCCGTGTATTTTGATCAGAATTGGGCATTAACTAAATAAAAAATGACTTAAATAACGGATCGAATAAAAGTTATTTAACTTTAGATTCTTCGACGAATGAAGTTAATTTTTTTATTCGCCGAGTGTTTCAATTTCTGCGTCGAATAAAGTTTTCAACTTTACTTTATCGTTGCGTCTAAAAAGAAACTCGCTTATTATTAGTAATGCCTTAATTTTTTGTATCAAAATAGGTAATCGATTAAATAAATCTTATTAATTCTATTATTGTGTTAATAGTTACAATCTGAAAATTTGTAAAACCATATTTTCCGAATACTATTCTAGTAAGTATATTCAAATACAATAATTCTTTTATTAATTTCGCAAGCCCTCAGAGTTCTGGGAACATCCATAGATATTAAAAATCAGACAAATCAAAATACGCATACGTTAATATACGTGTATTTATAAATACACGTGTATTTAAACGTGTATACCTATATTTAAATACACGTGAAATAGGGATCTCTAGTTCAAAGACTATAGTTTTAAGAGATGTGTTTGTGGAAGATCCGCATGCAGCGTACGCCGAGCGTTCAAATTCTCAGCAACCAAAGAATTAAACAGAAGAAATTGATTTAGATAATTACCTTTACATAAGCAACGTAATGTCCACCATGAATGGTTCCACTGTGCTCAACAATGCCATACAATGCATACATTTTAGGTTTCTTATAATCCTTACAAATGGGCGCTAGGTCGAGTAATACCGGAAATGAAACATGCTTCGTCTTTTTTCGAAAATCAAGCCGTTGCGCTTGAAATCGTTTCAAGTGAAGAATGAGGACTGCAGGCACTCGAGAGATCAAGTACTGTTTTGTACTTGATGGGCATACCATTCCACAGTTCTCTTTCACCTGCAGCAACAAAGAAATCATATATGTATTGTTTCATTAATATTCGGATATTGTCATCATTTTCAATATTTCGATTTCAATAATATGTAACACGTTAAGTCAGAATTCGTGCATTTTAATATATTATATATATGAGAAACAATAAAATATCCCTCGTTAAAAAAGGATTGAACGTTACAATAGACTATTTTTTAATAGTGTATACAATAGTGAACAAAACAAAAGATGTAGTTTTTAAATTGAACGTATATAGTAACATGTTTAATACGAAAGGAAATGTGTTTCAAATTATTCTTAAAGTCGAGTATACCTTTCTTTTCCTGGCAGTACAAGACTCGCAGTTAACTTTGTTGCTACCAATCATCAATTCTAAAGTTGTAAATTGATTCAAACAGGATTGTATGGAGCACTCTCCTTCATTAGTCGTGTATCTAGTAGGTGCTGAATGTGAAATCCCAGAAGTGATACCATTGATTCCATTCCGTTGGGTCCATTTCTCATTCCGATGGTCTCCCGCTTTTTGCCTTGCGTCCCTACTGTTTTAATAAATTTAAAAGTTCGAATCTTGTATTTTTTTGCACACTATTCACACATATAAACATTTATAGAAATTGTCTTAGTAAAATATAAAGAAAAAAAAGTAATTTGCAATATTTATATTGAATAACCGCCACGTTGCAACGTTTATTTTAAATTTGACTCTCATCCAACATGCTAATGTTGGTCACTTTAATAACGTGCATGTATTTTATATTTATTAATATAGAATAATTTTTCAAGATTTAATACTTTTCGCATTAAATGAAAATTTAATTGAACACTATGTAGTCTAATTAATATGTTAAAGTGGAAGTATTACCACCGATTGTGGTCAACTTCTTCTTGTTCGTTATGTGCAAGTGTGGAGTCCATGGAATTAATCCCCGATGTCGGTCTTTCAATCTTTTCCAAGGTTTCGCCATTCGTAAGAATAGGGACAGAGCTAATGGGACTTTCTTTCGATGTGATCGAACCCAAGCTTAGAGTTTGTTCCTCCGGACTAGTGGAATCTGAATTCACTGCTAAAGATGCAGACAAAGAAGATCCAGTTTGTATTGGAACTTCGTGCGCTGGGCTCTCGGAATTATCTAGTCTATCCATAACGTTTGTTTCCAACACATTCTTCAGAGTTGTATCTACTGGACTTGAGCTGAACAAGTGAATTGATTACTGAATTATAGAAAAAAATTATTTAATAAAAACAATATTCTCTTCTACTACAGCTAATATACCTGGGCAATAAGTTCGTATTGAGAGGACCTTGAAGTTTTATTGGAGGAAGATTCCCTATTGGACTGCATTTTATATAGTTATCTAGCGGCGTTTCGTTCATAGCTTCATCTGATTTTACTGGATCAGTGGAAGGAGAAGCTGGGCTTGGCAAAGTGGACTGATTCAAAGCAGTATAAAAAGATCCAATGGGGCACTTGGGATTAGCACGGTCCGTGTAACTATTTGTTAAATTATCTAGATGTATATCCTGTATACGTGACTGCTGCGTATTCTTCTGTTGATTAGCCACGTGTAAAGCTAACTTCTTCAGGACGTTCTTGGCGTACTCTGTGTCACTGTGCTCAGCACTCGCCCCTGCAAAGATATACATTTTGTATTTCTCTCCGTGAACAAAAATTCTTGTGCTTGTTAATTTACAGACTACAACGATATCAGCGCTAATCAAACATATCATAAATATACTTTTTCCAATCGCTGAATTGAGTAATGATTCGAAATAATTTGTGAGATTATTTATGTGAACCAATATTATATTGGGAAGGTTTTTTAAAACAGGAGTGTGTATTTACCTAATTCAATGCCATCGCTTTCTTCAACACTGTTGCTTCTATTAGAATCGGTATCACTATTGTTTAAAAATTCTCGTTGTTTATTTTTCCAATTTTTCCGAGCAGCTTTCTTTTCTTTTTTTAATTGATACTTGGAAGGGGTATGTGATATATTGTTTCCCATCATATCATCGGAATTTCCAAATCTAAAGTAATGTTATAAAAAGAAAAATGAGCATGGACACACACACACACACACACACACACATACACACACGCACAAGACATTATAAAATATCGACACTGCCATCGATCGTTGCATCAGCCTCTATACTTCTTGTACTGATTACATAGAATAAATATGTATTAGTTAAGAAACGAACTTCGCCCCAACAAAAACCACTGTTCTTTCTTGTTAAATAAATATAAATGCAATAAGATTATTTAATTTAGAAGGCTAACATTTATAACTATTTTTCTAATGCCTTTATGCAAGACAAAAGTTTTAGGAAATAACATTAAGAAGAATATCCTGTATTGATTATTAATCGTAAGTGTTACTCTTCAACTGTTCCTTCCTTTTACTTGTGTACTTCAGAGAATGGCTCTTACCCTAAAGCTGGTGGTTGTGGCTTATCAACCGTTAATGGCAGGCTAAGATCTAGGAAAGGTTCTGTGCTCTGTGAAGAATGGTGGCAGTCAAGACATTCTAACGTGGAAACTAAAACCCCACGAAAAATAACGTCCGCGCCAAGCATTTTTGCATTAGCTTGATTTCCATAGAACTTTACACGAGATTTAAGGCTAACTTCTACCTCATCTGGATTTGTTTTTTCGTTCAAACCTACTTGTTTTAGAATTATACTCTGAGATCTCTGAAAAAAAATAACATCATTAAACTAAAACGATTAACAATAAATACATAAGAAAATTACATTCAACTGAATAGCACGTTACTTATAATGATATTATATTATTAAAAATTCCAAAAGATTGCACAAGAAAACTATGAAATTAAGTAAACTAAATCTCACCCTGAGGTCCTCGGATCGGACTAATTCTAACAGGTGCCTAAGAAGTTCATGTGAATCATGTTGCCCCCCATCCATACATTGCGTTGTTTTCTTCTTAAATGAGTTCAACAACTCCGATGGATAGTAAGCTTGACGTCCATCTGAATTTAGCATTTCTACGAGCGTCTTGTGTAAAACTGATGTGAAATTACCCCAACCTTCTAATGTGCCCTCTATAGGTGGCTAAAAGAATTTGTTCATTTAACGAATATCTTATGAATTATCTGGATTATCATTACCAAATTATAGATTTAAGCATACTATACACTTAGAGCAGACACACTTAAATTCATCTTCTCTAATAATATTTAAATGGCTCCCAAAATCATGTAAATTTACATTACAAGGTGTGTAGATATCAGAAGAAATGGTTGTAACGTGAAACACTGTTGAAGTCGTTAAAATTAAAATGCCTTAAAAACTCGAAACTCTACTAAAATACATATTAATTATTATTTAATCAACTGAGCAAAACAAATTAACTGGTATGTACTTATTTTTAATTAATTAAGTATTGATACAAACGATCAACAACACGTGTTTCTGTTAAAAATGAAAACTTAGATAAGAAACTGGGATCTTTTCAATTTCTTTGCCATGAGATACTTGCAGATTTTAGTCTGCCCTGATTTTTAAGCACCTTATGTAGAAACTAAGGATATGGCAGTATCTTATTAATAATTAACTGACTCACTAGTTCCACTTCTTCTGAGCAATTGGCAAGTTTGTGTTTCCCTCCTGGTAGAACGAACTTCTGTCCAGGAAGACGTAAATCATCGAGAACTTTCACTAAGAAAGGTGTTTGCACTAAACATTGCAGAACTGCATTGAAAAAACAAGTGTTTCCCAAATTCATTAAACCCTGGAGTAATAGAAATTTTTACATTCTAATTATTGTGCAACAATAACATAGGATAAACATCTATTTTTTCAACCATAAACTTCTTTCTCTTAAACATATGTTTCATGCAAAATGAAACATTTGAGATTATCAAAGCTCAGAAAAATAAAAACTTTGCGCTATAAGGTGTACATACCCCAACTTTAGGAATATTGTATAAAACATTTTCTTTCTGCACATTTTCATCTACAATCTGTTTGCGACACTGGTTTACTGCCGTGTTATTTTGCCGTCCGTTACATGCTACTGTAGAAGATTTTTTCACAAAGTCCACTGTTTTTCGAAGCTTCCCCCTGAAAATTTAGAATAATCATTTAAGGTGCAATAATAATTCAAGATGCTTACTTTGTAGCTGTTTAGGATTTAAATCTTCAGGTTACAAGAGAACATACAATGATTATTTATCTTGCATTTATCAAAAATTTGTTTAATGATTAAAAAAACACTTATAACTTACTTTAAATTAAGTTATTTAGTCATTTTAGTATAGATTCAAGTGAATTATTATTTAATTAACTTTCTTATTAAATTCGTTACAAGTAGCATTTTCTAAAGCATTGTACCGCATATATTTTCTTCTGAAAACTATGATTATAATATTTAATTGTTGGTAAATAAATTCAATCTTTTAGAAACACAGGCTGCTCTCTAAAGTTTGAACGCGTTTTACTTCATATACTTCTTTAATGCGTAAATTTCTTTCCATACATACATGGCACCAGAATTAACTTCTGCTTCGCATTCATAACACCAAACACTCCAGCAACGAATGTCTAGAACCATGGAATGGCAGTCGCTATGTGGCGTCTTGTAATGTTCTAAAGCATGTCCATGTTCCTTCCCTTCGCAACTTTGTTGTCCGCATTGTAAACAAATGAATGTTCCTGAACTTACTGGGCATTCCTAAAGGTATATTCATAAATTATAAACAGTCGTAGCAAGATACTAAGATTCATTTAATTTACAGTATTAATACCTGTTCTTCAATTTTCGATGTACTTTTGGCTGTATTCTTTTTGCAAGTCGAACATTCAGTATTAATTCTTATTTTATTAATACATTTCTTAACTTTGTTAAAATTCACTGCTTTCGGGATATGCGGGCATCTGCTACCTACAAAACAAAACTTACTATTACAGCAAAAGCTAATGTGAAATTAATTTCTCACAACGCATGATTGAGCAGCTACATAATTTCTATCGCATTTTACAAACATCATAAGCGCATAGATGTTTGTGAAGTTTGTAAAAGTGTATCAACTGTAACTTGTAAATACAATATAATATATGCGATAGTGAGAGTTACTAAATTTTAAGTGGGACTTTTAAATAATTATGATAAGAGCATTTTCTGATATAAGATAAGAAATATTTAGTAAACTCTCCATTTTTTATATTTTATGTGCTAATACCTTTGTGTGAAAAAAAGTAAGATTTCCTGTAAGGAAAATACACTTAAAAGTAACAGGTTTAAGGTGGTATTGTTACGAGAGTGTTATATTTGTATAATATAATATGCATCATTGGTGCATTTGTTGTAAAAAAAATTTGTCATAGATAAGTAGTCCTTGTTAAACCCTGTATTATTTTCCCATACAAATTTTTTTCTATATTTATCTTACTATGAATTTCATCTTGCGACATAATAAAACGAACGAAATAATGAAATGTATTAAAACACATATCTAGATCTGCTTATAAATAAATTATAAATGAGACACTCCGTCTATGGACGTTTTGTTCCCCAGCTTTCTAAATTAACAATTTTACAACTATTAATTAGAATATAATTTAACTGTAATATAATACAGTGTATCATTTAATAAATTTAAAAATGATTCGGAAATAAGTGTGGTTAGAGACGTAGTTTTGTTAATTAAATACTTAAAGCACGAGTGAGCCAGATTTTGAAATGCGTTTTCGGAGAAACAGATTCTAACCTTCAGGACTGCATTCATCGGAAGACTCGGATAAGTCCTCGATCAGCTCTGTGGATGCGTCTGGTTGTCTGCAGCGTTTTTTGCTCATTTTAAATGATTACCAATTCGCATCACCGTACAGTTGTTATAATTCCTTTGTCTCCTTTGTTCAGACCCACAAGTTCGGTGAACAAAAAGCATGCAAACACCTTGTTACATGAAATATTCTGAGACTTTTACAAACCAGAACGAACTTTAGCAGACAATATTGTATGTCCACGTATTTTTATTCCAATGCATTCAAAAGGATCTGCAGATCTAACTAAATTACACAGTAATCAGTCATTGTAAGCTAATTAAAATACTGCATTAAGAAATTGTGGTGACAATCACAATTACTATTCCCTGGTATTGCCTACAGAATTGATGTGTAATTTAACGTGCAACAACATTTATGAGCTATCTGCTATCTGGAGCTATCTCATCGAAACCGAAAACGTGAATAAGCATTAAGCAGGGTTGTCAACTTAATAGACCGTGTGATACATTCATAAATAGTCAATGTATGTACACACGGATTTGATTGGCTGAAGTATTCACATATACTCAGTGGTGAGTAAAGACACGAATTTTCGATTTTATACACGACACGTGTCTTAAGTATCTTAAATGTCGTAAATGTCATAAATGTGTCGAAAATATCGTATATCTATATAAATAAAATCTGAAATAAAAATAATTAACTTATAAAACATTTTTCGTACAGATTATGACGTGCCAATTTATTAATAATTATAATTTTCATTAAAAAAATTAAATTAAGTTACACTGAAGACAAATGGGTATTGAAAGGTTACTAAAAGAAATGCATTGGGAACCCAAGAATTCCGATACGCCAACTAGTGATAGAAAATTGAACTACTGAGTGTTGGTCGAAATCGTGTTTTCATAAATAGTGTTCTTGATTTCTCGAGAAATCAGAAATCAGATCATACGTCTTGAGAATTCTCGAGAAATTGAAGGAAATATTACAAAATTGATATTTTTGGAATAATGTTGATAATATTTATCAAAAACACCAGAAAACTTTAACTAATTGTTCATTACTGTCCACTTTGCACAAAACTTGTATAAATGAAAAACAGATATTAAATATAATTGATTATTTATTTAGTGCAAAATTTGTGCAAAGTGAAACATTACTTTTTTGTTGTAAAATAGTTTTTAATTTATTTCTTTCCTTTTTTGGGGGGGGGGGGAGATAAAATTTGTAGCCGTAGAAAAACAGTACATATTTCTCGAGAAATAAGAAATAAGCAATTATAATATTTCCCAAGAAATTCTCGAGAAAGAATTCTCGAAAAGGAACACTAGAGTCTTAATAAACTGCGACCCTGGCGAGACCCTCTGGCCGATCACCCTGGCTAATTTTTGGCAACCAGATGTTCATTTTCAAGACCTATCAAGAATTTAAGAGTTTTAAGCTTCGAATCATGTTCGAAGTGCTTGGAAGTTTTCGTCATATATGTAGATTCGTAGCGCTATTCATTTAGTACACACAGTTCAACTAAAATGTATTTATACAGTATAAATAATACTATGTAATATGTATAAGTATTAACATTCATTTATCGAACGATTAAACATTGAGAATAAAATAGAATTCAATTGCCATAGAAAATCATTTGCAAATCCAAGACCAAAGCTTACTAATTCCTTCATATCTCGAGTTGTATCGATCATAGTTAATAATAATTTATACTGGCCGGTTAGTGCAAATGTTGTTAACATTATTTGTCATAGCAATAGCCACTGGAATGGATATTTTAGCGGAAAATTCATTTTTGCCGAAGAATTCGTGGGATTTCGCAATTGTAATCAACCGTCGACTTTGTTTTGATTGGAGGACATAGTTTCTCGAAGTGAATATACGGAGCTCACGGAGCTCCATGTACTCAGTCGTCGTCGGCCCCTCGGGCCGGGAGGACCTCCGGGGACCCTGGAGCTGCCGGGCTACGTGGAGCTGCTGGACCTGCTGGACCTGCTGGACCTGCTGGACCTGCTGGACCTGCTGGACCTCCTGGGGACCTGGTCAGGGTTTCAGCCCTGGTCCTTCCTGGGCCACCTGGACCATTCGGACCTACTGGACAACTTGGACTTCCTGGGGACCTCGTCACGGTTTCAGCCCTCGTCTTTCCTGCACCCCCTCGGCCCCCTAGCCGAGGTTAGCTTATTCGTTTGGTGCCGATGAAATTTTCGGGTTCGTTAAAAGCCATTCAAAATGTTAATATTCTGCCAAGGCCAAAACCGATTTCTCTTCCTTTTTAACTGATTTCTTCGATTGTTTTCCATCATCTGTCCTATTTCATACATTCCTTCGTGGATTTTTGCATGAGTCGTTCTATTTCGTGTATTTCTTCGATGGGATTGCATGATTTATTTTATTTGATGCATTTCTTCGATAGGTTTACATGATTTATTTTATTTGATACCTCCCCAGATTTGGGATCTCCCCAGTAGTAAAAGACATATACAAGAAAATGCAGGGTGCATGGCTGCAGCTGCGAAAAGTACATATTTTGCAATGAACATTGCTGTATCAAATTATTTCTGGCCTGAACGAATTTCAAGTTAGTTGGGAGTCGTTGGAGCGAGACAGAACGTCAACAACCTTTACCAAATTCGTGATCTGCCAGTTGAACTTTACCTGCGACAGTGATCGGATGTCAGTCAACGCGTGAGCATATTATTTCGTGATATCTCGATTCCTGGATTAATTGCATCGATTATTGGACCATGTGGGAGGTCGCTTAACAAGATTCCACTATAATTCAACCAGTATCTAGAAGACTTCTCGAGCAATACTTTTCCCGAAGAGCTGGGAGTCATTGGAG
The DNA here is from genome assembly GCA_963971345.1 of Andrena flavipes. Taxonomy (NCBI): domain Eukaryota; kingdom Metazoa; phylum Arthropoda; class Insecta; order Hymenoptera; family Andrenidae; genus Andrena; species Andrena flavipes. The sequence continues at coordinate 13,741,400 of OZ020480.1, forward strand.
CGAGACAGAACGTCAACAACCTCTACCGAATTCGTGATCTGCCAGTTGAACTTTACTTGCGACAGTGATCGGATGTCTGTGAACGCGTGAGCATATTATTTCGTGATATCTCGATTCCTGGATTAATTGCATCGATTACTGGACCATGTGGGAGGTCGCTTAACAAGATTCCACTACAATTCAACCAGTATCTAGAAGACTTCTCGAGCAATACTTTTCTCGAAGAGCTGGGAGTCGTTGGAGCGAGACATAACGTCAACAACCTCTACCGAATTCGTGATCTGCCAGTTGAACTTTACATGCGATAGTGATCGGATCTCAGTGAAATCAAGCTTCCTGTCTGCATGGATAGTAGTGAGACTGTGTTCAACGATCGGTGAGTGGTACATTTTCATTTTTTCAATTTTTCTGCATGCTATTGAACAAATGATTGCTGTAGCAAGCACAGTGACCACGAATACATACTTAGTTCTCGTAAACAGTAACAATAAATTTCAAATTCGAGGTCAGAGTGCTAATATCGTGTTTTAAATATTAGAAATTATTTTTCTTGAATTTTATAATCAAAGCTTGATGCTTTGAATACGAGTTACACTTCTCAAGTTTAATTATATTCGAGTCATTAGATTATCTTAATAAAACGAGAATGGAAAGCATTAATTTCTTATGGATTTTCAACTATATTACTTGCAGCTCTTTCTCATACAAATATTAATAATTGAGAATGACAGTTGATATTGATACTACTTGGTCACTGTGCTCGCTACTTCTACTATTCTCTCTTTACAATATTTAAACCAGTCTGGCAATAAGTCATAGTTTATGAACTTTAGCCATAAGACTTTTTCCAAATTTTCAAAAATGCGCTAAGCATTGGTGGAACATAGACCAGAAATATTTCGTAGAAATGGGTCACTTTCGTAGGTACCTCCAAGTGGTGTGCTCGGCTCCTTGGTAACGTTTCCCAAGCATTGAGACTTTCGAAACGGAATCAAGCTAAAGCCTACGATCTAGTTTAAGGGTCCAGATCAAGCCAAACTCACATTCGGTGAGCTTGGTTCGGTCTGGACATCTATTCAAAAATGCACTTGCGTAAAAGTTGCTACTCCTTTTTCGAATTAGAGTCACCCCTATATACCCCGCGGCGTGTATACACTTATTAACCCTTTGGACTTTAAATTAAAATCTTTTGAAAGAACATAGTAGCCTTTTCTCTCTAAATATTGCAACCAAAGTTCAAAGGGTTAATATATTTTCGCAAGATTTTCAGGAAATCGTGCGTTTTGATTTAAGTAAGAGAATAGTAAAGACCTACGTACGTACAGAGACATAGACGAGAATGGAAAGTGTATATCTCTTTCGCGTCCGCGACATCTATTAAAAAATGCACTTGCGTAATTCGAGCGATAAGCTTCTGTTCCGTCTCGTTCTTTTTACATATAAGAGTGCCAAATGCACTTTTCTAGAAATACAATTCGCCTTCGACCACTGATTTCGATTTCGAGCAAGGTGTTGCTCGACTGTAGAGCGCGACAGACTGTGCTGGTATCACGGCTTTTTACGAGTGTCTAAAGTCGTAGTACTTACCTGAGTCTCCATGTAGAAACGAAATTTCGGTGCATCGAGGGCGAATGTCGCGTCGCGTCGCGTCGCGTCGCGTCCCGTCTGACCATTGTTAGTCAAGACCATTGTTAGTCGATGATGCTCGCCAGTTCATGACCATTCTGAGTTCTATATCCTGTCGAATACCGGGCTTCTATACCGGGCTTCCAAGTCGATGCGCTCTGTAGTCTCAGATGGCTCGTTCTCGGCCACACGCGACATGTAGAAACGAAAATTCGGTGCATCGAGAGTGAATGTCGCGTCTGTCGGCTTTAGACAGAAGACCCTTGTAAGTCGATGATGTGCGCCAGTTCATGACCATTCTGAGTTCTATATCCTGTCGAATACCGGGCTTCTATACCGGGCTTCCAAGTCGATGCGCTCTGTAGTCTCAGATGGCTCGTTCTCGGCCACACGCGACATGTAGAAATGAAAATTCCGTGCATCGAGAGTGAATGTCGCGTCTGTCGGCTTTAGACAGAAGACCCTTGTAAGTCGATGATGTGCGCCAGTTCATGACCATTCTGAGTTCTATATCCTGTCGAATACCGGGCTTCTATACCGGGCTTCCAAGTCGATGCGCTCTGTAGTCTCAGATGGCTCGTTCTCGGCCACGCACGACATGTAGAAACGAAAATTCCGTGCATCGAGAGTGAATGTCGCGTTTAGTCTCCTTTGCAATCTCAATCGGGAGATTCTTAGCTTTCGCATATCCCTCGTAAGTTACGCAAGTGCGTTTGTCAATTCTTTTCTATCTCTGCAATGAGATACTTAGAATCTGTTTGTCACTCGAAAGCATCGAGCAAAGCAAAGAGATCGACGAGAACCTCTCGTCTATTTCTCTCACGCGTGTATGTTAACCCTTAAAGTAAAGTCTTTTGAAAGAATTTTAGTAGCCTTTTACCGTATATTGCAATCACAGTCTGAAGGGTTAATATACCGAAGCATAGTCTGTTAAGACTATAAAATTGTAAAGAGTATCTCTCTTTCGCGTTTGATGTACAGTTGCCAAGTAGTTACAGAATTTTATTAGCTTTGTCGCTGTTTCGTTGGCTCCTCATCTCTGATGAGGAGGTCGCCGCTGTTTCCGTTTCCGGAAGCAAGCGACTGAGCATGGAATCTGTATGGGTGGATCAGTTTCATCCCCTGGTGTTCTTGTCGAAAGGGAAAAGTTTCGGGCGTAGGGGGTGCACCTTTTGGTGCACTGCCTGCGTAGGTCACTCGGGCCGATTGCCCAATCTCCGCGTAAGTAGGCTTGAGCCAGGGTACACGCGGCTGGGGGAGCTCGCAGGTTCGCATGTGGTCGGAGCAACAGTGATCGCCTGAGAGATGCCGTGCGCTTTTCCATTTCGACTCCTTCAGGGTGGTAGGAATTGCGCCATTCATTACTCGTTTCATGCTCTAGCTAGGCATGGAATGTGTATGGGTGGATCAGTTTCATCCCTTGTTCTTGTCGAAAGGGAAAGGTTTCGGGCGTAGGGGGTGTACCGTTTGGAAGCTGCCTGCGTAGGTCACTCGGGCCGTGATTGCTAACTACGCACAGTAAGTTCGGCCGGGGTGTTTCCCACCGGTTACACCTGGCGGGTCGCACGCGTCGGAGCAAGTAGGATCGCCTGAGAGATGCCGTGCGCTTTTCCCTTTCGACTCGTTCAGCAGGGTGGTAGGAATTGCGCCATTCAATACTCGTTGCATGCTCACCCGTAGTCTTTCCTTCTTTGTTGATCGACGAGAACCTCTCGTCTATTTCTCTCACGCGTGTATGTTAACCCTTTAGACTTTAAAGTAAAGTCTTTTGAAAGAATTTCAGTAGCCTTTTACCGTACATTGCAATCATTACGCAAGTGGATATTTGCGATAGATTATGCCACTAGGGCTCATTGTAAAGAGTGCGATAGGCTAAATTTAAGGGTAGAGGTAGGCTTGCTTGTCGAGAGTGACACCTTTTGCTTTTGCTTTCTCTTACAATTAGCTTGACCGTGCACCATGCCGTTTCTCATTTAGCATACTTTTAAACACTTGTCATAGTGACTTTTATATTCCCTACTTTCGATTGTCTTTTCTTTCTTTCCGGAAATATGATTCCGAAGACGGAGACGGCGAATCCGTGTCCGTTTGTCAATTCTTTTCTATCTCTGCAATGAGATATTTAGAATCTGTTTGTCACTCGAAAGCATTGCAAGCGTACCTCTAAAATATGCGAAAGAAATTGTAACCGCATGTAACTTAGAAAACTTGGGCAGGCAACACTAGTTTTAAGCGTTCCATCGAAGAATTCGCCGGGGGATTCACCGAGGGATTCGCCGAGGGATTCGCCGAGGGATTCGCCGAGGGATTCGCCGAAGAGTTTTCTGGTGAATTCTTTAACAGATTCACTCAGAATTTCGTTGGCGGGCTCGGGATTACTAACATTGTAGAGTAGAATTAGAACATTTTTCTGGCATTCCATGCCATTAGCGCCTGACGAGGCTGCTTTTTTCACGTTACAATTCGGAATTATTATGCGCCCAAGAAGGCTGCTGTTCTTCCGTTTTGTGATTAGACATCGTTAAGCGCGCATAGACGCTGCCATTTCTTTTCTTATTAAAATTGAAAAGTATTATACGCCCAAAGGGGCCACTCCTTTTTCCTATGAATGTTAAGAATCATTAAGCGCCCAATGTGGCTGCTCGAAATTTTTCTAAATGTCTGAATTGCGTGGCGCTCCATGTGGCTGCCTGGAATTTAAAGAAAATTTTTTGGAACTTGCTTAAATACAAATTGTCTGTTTCAGTAATAGTGTTTGTGATTGCCCGTAATGCAATCGTAGAGTCAGTGTTTTTGCGCAAGTAAAACTAGTTGAGAGCTTCGGTGCTCTAATAGTTTTTTGACCGCGAAAGTAGAGTCATGCACGAGTCCAACTGGAGCTGCTGGGCTGAGGGGTGCTGAGCTGAGGGGAGCTGGTCCGATGGGTGCTGGTTCGATGGGTGCTGGTCCGATGGGTGCTGGTCCGATGGGTGCTGGTCCGATGGGTGCTGATCCGATGGGTGCTGGTCCGATGGATGCCGGTTCGAGGGGTGCTGGTCCGATGGATGCCGGTTCGAGGGGTGCTGGTCACAGAGTTGCTGGTCCCAGGGGTGCTGGTCAGGGGTTCGAGTTTGCAGAGATGCAGTACTCTTGATGACAGCGAACGATAAGTCACTTTATAATTCTTTGAATGTGGGTGCATGCAAGAGAATAAAATGGTTTCTGTAGAAAACGTAGCGTAGCCAGCTCTTTCGATTCTGGCCGTTCTAACACAAATGCGCAACATGCAGGGACCCATTTCACATGGTCGACATTCGTTTTGGGAACACTTACGCAATATTTAGCGAGTATGGCTTAGGGCGTCTAGGCAATAGCCTCGTGACGTGGCTCTTTTCTAAACCATATTCACGAAATATTGCAGAAATATTCCTAAAACGAATGCCAGTTATATGAAATAGGCCACTAACCGCCGCGCATATGTGTTGGAAAGAGCATAATCAAATGAGCTGACCATACAAGGTACTCGTAGATAGTGACATGCATGTGTCTGCTTTAAAATCAGAAAATTAAATCAGTTGCTCGCGATTTTGACAATTCCGATTAATAATTCATAAAGTAACCGAATCGATCGAGTCGAGTAGAGTCACCGCGAAAAATTTAAAAAGGTTCCAAGTGGAACCATCCTTTGTGATCGCGCGTAATGCGATCGTAGAGTCCCCGCTTTTTCGCGTCCATGTATTGCAGAGCACCGTGGCTCTTACTTAGAGTAGTATTACCGCGAATTTAGAGTCAAATTTTTGCGTATCTAAGACTTGTTCAGAGCACCGAAGCTCCAGTTGAATTTTCTTCGCGAAAGTAGAGCCAATTGTCTGCGCATATAAAGTTCGTCCAGAGCACCGGTGCTCTAATTGCTTTTTTATCGCGGATGTAGAGTCAAATTTTCGTTTAGCTTCAATTTTCAGCATAGACTTGCCAAGGAGATTCTAGGCCCTAGAGAGGGCCTAGCTGTGGGCCCTAGAGAAGGCCCAACAAATGGACCCTAGAGAGGGCCTAGCGCGTAGGCCCTAGAGAGGGCCCAAATGGGGACCCTAGAGAGGGCCTGCCATAGGCCCTAGAGAGGGCCTAAAACGTGGGCCTTAGAGAGGGCCTGCAGCATAGGCCCTAAAGAGGGCCTACTTGCATGCGATTGTAGACACGAGTACCTTGTATTCCTGGGTAGTAATCTTTGTGCGTGCATTTTGGCAGGGTAAGCATCCTACTTAATTGCACGCAGTGCATTTTGGTAGGATATGTATCCTACAAAATGCAAACAAAAAGACTTTGCCCAACGAGTCCATTCCGGGAGCAAGGAATGTGAAATAATTGAAATGACGCGTTTAAAATACAAGAGGGCCAAAAGTTGCTACTCCTTTTTCGAATTAGAGCCACCCCTATATACCCCGCGGCGTGTATACACTTATTAACCCTTTGAACTTTAAATTAAAATCTTTTGAAAGAACATAGTAGCCTTTTCTCTCTAAATATTGCAACCAAAGTTCAAAGGGTTAATATATTTTCGCAAGATTTTCAGGAAATCGTGCGTTTAGATTTAAGTAAGAAAATTGTAAAGACCTACGTACGTACAGAGACATAGACGAGAATGGAAAGTGTATATCTCTTTCGCGTCCGCGACATCTATTAAAAAATGCACTTGCGTAATTCGAGCGATAAGCTTTTGTTCCGTCTCGTTCTTTTTACATATAAGAGTGCCAAATGCACTTTTCTAGAAATACAATTCGCCTTCGACCACTGATTTCGATTTCGAGCATGGTGTTGCTCGACTGTAGAGCGCGACAGACTGTGCTGGTATCACGGCTTTTTACGAGTGTCTAAAGTCGTAGTACTTACCTGAGTCTCCATGTAGAAACGAAATTTCGGTGCATCGAGGGCGAATGTCGCGTCGCGGTGCATCAAGGGTGAATGTCGCATCGCGTCGCGTCCCGTCTGACCATTGTTAGTCAAGACCATTGTTAGTCGATGATGCCCGCCAGTTCATGACCATTCTGAGTTCTATATCCTGTCGAATACCGGGCTTCTATACCGGGCTTCCAAGTCGATGCGCTCTGTAGTCTCAGATGGCTCGTTCTTGGCCACGCGCGACATGTAGAAACGAAAATCCCGTGCATCGAGAGTGAATGTCGCGTCTGTCGGCTTTAGACAGAAGACCCTTGTAAGTCGATGATGTGCGCCAGTTCATGACCATTCTGAGTTCTATATCCTGTCGAATACCGGGCTTCTATACCGGGCTTCCAAGTCGATGCGCTCTGTAGTCTCAGATGGCTCGTTCTCGGCCACACGCGACATGTAGAAAAGAAAATTCCGTGCATCGAGAGTGAATGTCGGGTCTGTCGGTTTTAGACAGAAGACCCTTGTAAGTCGATGATGTGCGCCAGTTCATGACCATTCTGAGTTCTATATCCTGTCGAATACCGGGCTTCTATACCGGGCTTCCAAGTCGATGCGCTCTGTAGTCTCAGATGGCTCGTTCTTGGCCACACGCGACACGTAGAAACGAAAATTCCGTGCATCCAGAGTGAATGTCGCGTTTAGTCTCTTTTGCAATCTCAATCGGGAGATTCTTAGCTTTCGCATATCCCTCGTAAGTTACGCAAGTGCGTTTGTCAATTCTTTTCTATCTCTGCAATGAGATACTTAGAATCTGTTTGTCACTCGAAAGCATCGAGCAAAGCAAAGAGATCGACGAGAACCTCTCGTCTATTTCTCTCACGCGTGTATGTTAACCCTTAAAGTAAAGTCTTTTGAAAGAATTTTAGTAGCCTTTTACCGTATATTGCAATCACAGTCCGAAGGGTTAATATACCGAAGCATAGTTTGTTAAGACTATCAAATTGTAAAAAATCTTTCGCGTCCGCGGATCTTTTTTTTTAATAGTAGAGTGAGATTGCCGCTTCCCTCATTGCTTGCAATGCGGGACGCGATGAGTTGATTATAATGGAGGGTGGATGGGATTAGATTTTTTTTTCGGAATGAACCTTTAGTTGGTTCCTCATCTCCGATTCGATATCTGAACCGAAGGGATCGATGGATCTTTGTTTCCATCCATCTCTTTGGTTTAGTAGGCTAAGGGTTTCATGTACAGGGAGATCGACGGAACTATGATTCCATCTATCTCTCTACGGGTCTCCAAGCGCAGCAACCTCCACGCGGTGAGACCTGGTAATCGGTGAGAACCGAGCCAATAGCTGCGATTGTATAAGAATTTCTTTGAGTTGCAATACTTTGGTGAAATGTGAGAATAAAATATGTAACTTGAAATGTTATTTGATTGTTCCTACCCTACCCAAAAGCACGCGTATAGTGTTAAGATAGAAAGATGTGCAAGTTGGAAACTTTTAGCGAGATACTGGAACTGATGGGTTTTCGACAATTTTTAAAGTTCTCTCTTCTTCAGCACCTTATTGAAATATACCAAGTTACAAGTCCTTGGCATTCAGGTATCCCACGTTACATCGTGTTGTTGTTTATATAAATTTTTATGTTAAAATAATTAATTTTACGTTAAATAAACTCGAATAGGACAGCAAGGTTAAAAGGCGTATGTGTTCTTGTTTTGTTGTGATGCTTCTTTCTCTGATGTTGCACGGAACACGTTTATAAAACGATGTTTATATTGTTACTCTAACAGAATCATTTGTAAATCGCGGGTTTCGAATGACCTAGTTTTACACGTGTTGTATTCTACTTCCTACCACGCGTAGCGTTACCATCTTTTTCGAGACTTCACCGGTAACGTTGCATGCGACACTAAAATGGTAAGGGGGTCCCAGGACCCCCCAAACCGGTGACAGAAAAATACATTGGTCTATCCTATTCCTCGTCTGTGGTATTTTTTAGTATTCGCATGTAACAAACAAGCGAGTCAGAAAGAAGTATATTTTTCCAACACTTTAATTGTTGAATCCTTAAAATAAGGAACATTTCTATTTACGACATTTGCGACAATTGATACGTATAAAATGGGCTTAAAAACGACATATTATACATACATTTGCGACACGTCGTACCACTGCATATACTTATACCTTTTAACTAAAGTGAAGAAATATTCGTTAATTTAAATAGATCAAGAACGATTACATTCGTTCAAAATATACAACTAAAATTATAGAATTTTAGGGATAAGAACAGTGTGGAATTGGGAATGCTCCGAGAGAAATTAGAAATTAATCCACTATAGAAATGAAGCGATCACAAAATAATCATAAATCACTGCTCTCCATCAATCACAAGCGACTTCCGGAATAGCGTTTAGACAGGAAGTAGCAGACTTTGCGGTGTAGTTGTGAAGCAGTGTTGAAAATTTTAAGAAATATAGTAACATCGTATAAATACACTGAGTTGAAATATTGTGTATATATATATATATATATATATATATTACATGAAACTTAAAAAAGTAACAGGGATGAAAACAGGAATTGTGAAGTTAACTGTATAGAAAACTATTTCATTATTAAACATTTAAATAAATCAATTTTTACTGTATACATTACACAGGAACACAAATTGCATTATATGAGTATTATACCACAGACTCTAGTATGTAACATTTACGTCATGTCAAGTGAGAATCTATTTCTCTTACATGTCAAACTGATTTTCAAATGAATGTTTAAGTGGGTTATTTATCAAGTGGCAGTTTACATCTTACCTTAACTATAAATATATACATTAAACTAATGTAAGAGGAGCTAACAGAGTAAAACACGTAATTGAAAAATAAAATGAAAAAGTAGCATAAATTTTGCATACTTTTCTTCATATTTTTGCAAAAAACGTAAGAAAATTTGGAACACTCCAAAGAGCTTACTTGGTACTAATAAATACGTGCGTAAAATGATATATGAACCTATACATGCTGCTTAGTCAAGAGACAAATGAACACGTGTATCATTAGTTGCTAATTTAACAAGTGTTTTCTTTACTCGAAGAATAGGTAGACGTGCTGCAGACTTTTCATGCCAACATTCCTTCATTAATTTTCCCAAACCAGCCAATGTCTGTAAAATAAAAATTATTTGACAGTCAAATTTGCATGATATGTACTGGAACAATTGGAAACTTTTCTAAAACTATATGCATATAATGTTAACTTTTAGTAGAATGAAAAATGGACAAACTGGAATATCTAATAAACTGTACTTTCGCTTTTTAAGTATAAAGAATCTTTCAGTTTTTAAGCTTAAATATAATATTGTATGTCTACTAACGTATAGAAATATAGAAACAATTTTTATGAAACAATATAACAGTGATTTTCATGCTTAACATTTATAATAAATAATAAATAATATACTACTAAATTAACTACTAAAAAATTGAGTATATAATTACAGGGTCGGAATGCCATCTATTAGGAAGTGGTGGCCTATGATGATCCAAACATACTAATTTTCGCATTTCTTCGATGGAAGGCTCTTGGCTATTAGAAAGCCACTCAGAATATGGTGCTATGTATTCAAGTGCAACACCATTACTTATGCATCTTCGACAAACTTCCCAAAGTATTAAACCCAGACTATAAATATCTGCTCGCCTGAAGTTTTCTAAACATTCCACATTTATCCTGTAAACATTTCAGATATAACTTTTAAATAAACAATACATCAAGTATTTTAGTGTTTCCTTAGATTAGATGTTTATGCGTTCTTAAAATAATCTAAAACTAGCATCACAATAGACGCATTTTTTTCTCCTATTGCTCAAAACAAAAAATAAATGTAACTATGTATATTGAAGATACACCGATGTATCTATTCATGTTTTATCATACTTTTGTACACGAAGGATGCGAATTTCTCTTTTACCTTCAACAGAATTAGTTAATGTTAGGATGAATGTCACAAATCAATCAAACTGAATTTCTGCTACTAAATTTTTTATAAAGAATTTCACAAGTAAAGGGGTAATACATATCGAAACTTAATTACATATGTATGCTTCATAACTATCCCACCAAATATTACCGGATTTACATGTAAAAATTCTTTACTTTTCTATAGAACACAAAAGGTAAGAAATATTACATACGTTTGATCGAGCATTTCTGGACTCATGTACCGTTTTGTACCTTGTTTCAAATCAATTCTATCTGTAGATAAGCGATCTTGTGTTACCGCTAATGCAAAATCAGTTATTACACAGCAGCCATTAGTTTTAACAAGAATATTTTTAGATTTCAGATTACGGTGTGCCATCGCTGGTTTTCCTCTGGTTCCATGAATCTCCGTATGAAGATAAAGTAAACCATTGACGATACTCAAACAGATACTGAGCGTTTGATGGTGCATCAAAGAGTGTGGTGATCGATTTAAATAATCATAAAGAGAACCCATTGGATGATAATGCGTTACTAGCCATAGTTGCGTGCAACTCGCTCTACTTGTCATATCACTTCCAACGTAGCCAAGAATATTATCATGCCTCGATGGCAATAATTGAGAATAGACTTCCGTTTCCCGAGCCCAAGCTGCTTCGTCTCGTGAGAAGTATATTTTTACAGCAACATTTTCCCCGTGCCATATTCCTCTCCAAACTTCTCCACCAAATCCACCGTTACCTCCACTACCAAGACATTCCACTAATGCTACTTGTTTAGCCAGCGTCCTTTGTACTAATAATGGTAAACCAGAGCCTGAACCACTGGTTAAACTTCTTCCATCCAGGTATTCCTATTTCAAAACAAGATTCATATTATATTTGTAGAAATATTTCTTTGCTTAGAGAAAAAATAGAAAAAAAGAAGAAAAGACTTTTGTTTATTGCGTACGAAATCAAGAAATATTTTTATAACAAAATGATACAAATATTGTAGTTACCAATGAATAAAGTGTCGTTATTAAAAATTATAGTTTCTTCTTAAATAAATAAAGTATAATTTATACAACGCGATTTACGGAGAAAGTTTCACTTAAAAATGTATCAATATTCGTTCAGAAGAACAAGTATTTTAGAATAAATAAGCAAATAAGTTTTCCAAACTTTCCCGCCATTGACTTTACAAGCGTATATTCTGATTTTTACCTTCAATGTGCTATCGCCAGCTGCAGTTGCTCGAAGTTCATTAGGATAAATACTAGTGGACGTCGGTGAAGAAAATGAGAAATGTAGAATGGATGGTTCGATTTCTGAATCTATAACAAGCTTACTACGCCTCACGACCAACGGCCGTTTTCTACGTGTTCTATATGCCAATAAGTAAAGTAATACACCACCGGCGATAATACAGAAACCAAGCATTGGACCCAAAATGGCCAATGTTAATTTAACTGCGTAATTCTCTTCGACGCCATCTAAAGTAACATAAAATTTCGTTATGAACAGAATAGAAATAGAGGAGTAAATTAATATCGGATATACGTACCCCCATTAAAATCTTGTAATATAGGAAATGGTCCGTCGTTACAAAAGTCTGTTTGACAACACTCGACGTAATATTGTACACCTAAGGATCCGCTAACATGTCTCTTCTTATTATTACCATTTTGAGTATTATGTGGTGGTTGATATTTATTGCATATTAATAACATTTGATCTATCGACGAAGTGCATCCTCTACTTACGCTATCCTTACCATCCGGTTGCCTTACTCTAGATTTCCAACACTATCGAACGTAAGACAAGACAATAATTTCTCCTATAATTTTTACCTTAATCATAGTACATGCAATAATGAAATAGATATTACAGTAACCGCATTATGGCAGATATCTGTATATGAACAGTCTGGTCCCTCGCAAATATGACACCTGACGCGTTGATGTCCGATAGAATTATCATTAAGATCCATTATATCTATGGCTTTTTGCGACTCTTCGCTGTGATTCAGTGATTCCTCGAGAGAAAAGTCATGTTCCGCCAAACTAAGCTTCCCCTTTTCTCCTAAAAATCAGTCAGTTAACCATTGAAATATAATTGGAGACAGGAAGCATTGTTATCCAGAGCATTTTACACGTATGTATGCGATCGTCTAGGTACACAAATATAAAGCCAATGGAAAAGCAGGCGAACGAAGTTAAATCCCTTTCTCAGTAGTTACGTTATAGAAGATTTTTGTAATGTTGTTTACTGCAGATAACCACAAATATTCTATACGTCAGTACGATACTTTAAATGGAACGTAACTAAACTTTTTCTGATTGAATCAATTGCAAGTAATCGGTGTATGATACATTTTAATTGAAAAATTTGTTGCCCACCTGGACATAATTTGAATGCCAATGATAATATGAAATATGTGATAAACATAGGATCCGCCATTGCTATGCACGTCAAAACATTGGGTAGCAGGAACTAAATCGATTTTTTTAAAGATTCTTTTTATGCACTCATATCTCAAATGCAATTGAAATTAATTTCTACTTTTATAATGGCCAACGAAAAATTTAATATACGAGCGAACAACATTGAATTGGCGGTATTTTATTTTTACGTTGAAAAAAAGAGCACCTGTGGGTGGCGCTTCCATCATTTTGTTTATGACGGATCACACTAGTGATGTGCGATATTAGCACCAACTATCGATAATGCTTACCGATATATAATTATTCGTTCAATATCGATACATGAGATATATTATTCAAAAGGTATCGATATTGATAATATCGATACTGTTGCGCGGCCGTTCGAGGAAACTCGTGTCTCGTGGAAATTTCGGCGTTGATTCGATGCCCGTGGAGCCCTGAAGAGTTCTGCTCGCGAAACGTGTTAATTCAATTGTGCTAATAACAATTGTAACGATTAATTCAAACACAGTAAACTCAAAGAACTGAAACTAAATGAAATTGTCGAAGGATTTTAAACTATAAGAAACGAAATGGAGAAATTATTGAAGTTCTGGCTGGTTTGGTACAAGGTCAGCGACGTATTGCGAGAGAAGAAACAAACTTCTTCGTACCTTCCTCTTTTTATTAATTCTAATGTTTATTAATACAAAGGTTTTCGAGTGCTCAAGACGGTGGTTGAAATGTTCACTCTTAACCGTTTCCAATAAATTTAACTCGCTTAGTTCAAACTTCGCACTTTAAAAGCTTACGCTAAACACCGCTAGAGCGAGGATCGCAACAATACGAAGATTGTATGAATTTACCATTTAAAAAATAAACTACATATATTTAAGAGAATATCATTTTGGATTAAAAAGAATTTTCTAAGATAAGATTTTCTATATTGTACCATTAAGAACATATTTTATTTACATTAATATTCAAAGTATTAAAATGAATACCTCTGATAAATTTCATTTTTCTTCGTTCCCAAAGATTTTTCTTAACAATGGTTTTGATTTTCTTATAGTCTAAGGTCCACTGAAGACTCCCGTTGAAGTCCCGTATCTTTTCCTCCATCCGATTTTATGTTATCACCCTCCAAAGTTAAACGTTCCATTTTACCCTACTCTCCCCTAATACACAGAAGTGTGTTGGGTAGGTGCGAAAAGCTGTTGTTATAATCAATGTCAATATTAAATTCCTCGCCACTCACGATAAAACCTCGACCCTCAGCCAACTCGCTTCTGGGTATACCACTTCACAATCTTTATCTTTCTGCGATAGCGTGGACCTGTTACAGGACGCAGATAAGATTCCGATTATTTACCATTGGCCGCGTAATAAGGCCAACAAACGACTGGCGCTCTACGGACTTTGTGACCGATAGAGCCAAGTTCAGGTTCTCGACCTCAATTTCCAGCAGGAACTTCTTAGATTTCCACCGCCTTGATTTTGCTAAATGCCGGTGGCTGTCAAATAATAGCGAGCATCTGCACGACTTCAGGGAACGGGGGCTAAGGCCGTCTGTTCACGAAGCGTCGCGTTATAAGCGGGCCCTACACGATGAGACTTGTCTTGAGACACGTCTCGAGACAGGTCTCTCTGTCTCGTGCTGGCAAAGTGGAAAGAAGAAACATCTACATCGTGGTGGTGACTGACGCAGGTCGAGTTCATGCACACATTACCACCACTACTGTAGTTGTTTCCCCCTCCATTCACTGCGCTTAATCGCTGTGAACTCTGATTTCAATTTATGTGCCAATTGTAAGAATATGAACCACAAATGGTGTAAAAAAATTGCATATTTTAAAAATAACGGAATTTCAAACAATTATATATAGGTGTGATCACTGTCTAATAGACAGATGTTCTGAATGTGTGACTTTTTCGTACTAGTTCTTCTGGCGGCCACTAGGCAGGTGCTCAAGGAGACAAGGCTGACTTTTTAGATATAATACGACTAAAGGCTCTACTACTACAATCACATAAATGTATGCGTATGTAGTACATGGATTTCTTATCACAATCCCAAAAAGTCTTAATCATCGGCACGCAAAAACGCTGAGGCAAAGGTGCTGATATTACAACGTAAGTGTGAATGTCGCCAAAAATTCCCGATTTATTTGTTTAAAATCAGTGGTTAAAATTAATAATTTTGTTAAAAATTGTGGTTCGTATTCTGAGGAATATTATAAACTAAAAGTGTGCAAACTTTGAAGTAGATTGGTCAAATAGTTTTTGAGTTATCCCCGGCATCAATTTTGAAAACGTGGTTTCGAGAAAAACGTATTTAAAATACGTTTTAGGTATGCTCGGTGCTCGGTGGCGTACTATCTCACCAGGCTATAGTATCGATACGGAGGTGAATTTCGGCGTATAACTTTGAGAATATATTTTTGAAATGTTTTAAAAGTGATTTATGGAAAAAAAAATTGTTTCTGTTTTGCGTTCAATTTATAAGGTCTTCTCCACTTAAGATGTTTGTGTGCTGTCTGGGAGAGCGCCCGATCTACGGATTCCAAGGCCGCGTCCAGATCTGAACCGAACGCCGAACCGAACACCACTTGAGTAGTTAGATAGAGCAAGACAAGTATATCCTTCGTCTTACTCTATCTAACTCCTCAGGTGGTGTTCGGTTCGGGGTTCGGTTCAGATCTGGACGCGGCCCAACGCAGCGGAGTCCTCACGCCCAGACCGCCACAATATATATGTGCGACCTTTTAACTATATGCTGTAGCTGGTATCTCATGATTTTATGAGTCATTTTAGTCTGCTTGCCTGTTCTCCTGATAAGTGTTTCGTCCTAAAAGAGAAAGCGATCTCAGGGCAAAGCGAAAATTCAATGTCTTTATGACGGGCAATTGTTTGTTCTCGAAGCGTTCGTTGGGAGCCATTTGCCCGCCAGATGACTAAGAGGCAATCGACATCGTGCCATCTTTTCTGGTATTTTTGACTACTTTCGTCCCGAGATAATTCGTTAAATTGCTCTGTCAGCGAGGGTACACGGTTACCTCGGACCGGTATATACCGTCGTCCATCGCTGACTCACTGAACAATACGATCATAAACCGTGACCTCCTCCACCATCAAAATCGCGGAAGGAAGGTTCCTCCTCTTCGAGGAAAAACTAGCCAATCAGCTATTCGGCACCTCCCGAAAGTCTGTCGTCTTGTCTAGCTTCGACGTCGAAGGACTAGACGAGTTCAGTACTGTCAAGGCATTCTGAAAACTCTATCGATCGAGTACGTCAGTTAACGCTACGGACAGTTCTGTCAACTCTATCAATCGATCACGTCAATCAACGCTATCGAGAGTTCTGTCAATTCTATCGATCGAATTCAGTCAACTCTCTCGAGCGATCAGCATACGAAATAGTTCGATTGGTCTAACAATCAATCGTGATTCAGACCATCGATCAAATCATCATAGTTTTGCTTGGTTATCATACGGACAAGTAAGAATTTCGTGTCATAACGTGCATAAATAATCATTCAAAATTAATTTGGCGAGTGATAAGGTTATCGGCACCGCGTACCACGGAGTCTCTTGGGCCTTACAACCCCAAGAGGAAAGAGAATCCTTCGCGTGTTTGTTGAGAGCTTACGGTTAACGGCACCGCGTACCACGGAGTCTCTTGGGCCTTACAACCCCAAGAGGAAGGAGAATCTTTCGCGTGTGTGTTGAGAGCTAACAATAAGAACATATTGGGTTCGTGTTGCATTGCTTGTTAGCTCTCCGGAATTAACTTCATTTTAATTTTGCTTGTGGGGACATTTGAAATCCTTTATTTAGAGAAGGTATATTACAAAACGTTCGTTGCAGAATTTTTTTAAGACACCTACCCAGATAGCACACAGACGTCTACTTAAGAGCTCCAAAAGAGGTCCTACAGCCGTCCGGACCTAAAACTGTGTAGAAAGAATACTGTCAATGAGAAGATGTCTATCTACACTACAGGCATGCGTTGAATTACAAGGTAAGTACTATTCGTGCGTGGAAACATGGGCGTCCGAATGGGGAGGGGCAAAAAGGCAGTTGCACCCCCCGGCTTTTGAGGAAAAAATCGCTTATTTTTCAAAACTGATCTTTATTAAGTTATACTAAAAAAGGGAATATTTTTAAAATTCAGTTTTAAATTTTTAATTAAATTGACACTATAACACGGGTTAAAAAAAAAGCAATCATCCGAAAGTTGCCCGCCCCCCTCGGTAGAAAAAAGTCTGTGGACGTCCATGCGTGGAAAGAAGACTCCTGGCGGACGGTCACGGGCGAGGCAGTCCGCCGCTGTTTATTTGGGCTCGCGTATTTTGGTTATTGGCGGAATCGGCCACATCTACCCAGATAGCACACTTCGTCTTATGGCGCATTCGGACGGTCGCACTGGGGCCGCTCTTGCCGGTGCTGGTCGTGGCACTGGGCCGGTGCAGCATTGCTCTGATTGCATGCGTGTGACTCCTACCTGCTGGCATGTATTGCAGTGCACCAGGGTAGTGAACATCCCCCGAATACGCGGCACCGAAAAAGTTCGCACTCAATGCGCACCAGTGCGACCGTCCGAATGCGCCATTAGAGACGTCTAGTTTATGTCCGTTTTAGGTCTGAACGGTGTCTCTACAAATCAAGACGTTCAGACCTAAAATGGACATAAACTAGACGTCTCTAGGACGAGGTGTGCTATCTGGGAATCGAATATCAGTTGACAGAACATAAAGTCACTGTATCGCGCAAGTAAGTAATATTGTCAAACTTTTCTGATTATTTTCAAATGTTGACTTCATATCCGAAATGGGGTCCTATATATTATATATATTAATTATAGGACCGTACTTCCCATATATTACCCTGCATAATTTATTTATCATAAATTGAAAAGTACCATTTTTCTACAAATGAGATTGTTTTGTTTCTATAGATGTTTCAAATTCACAATACATGTTTGACAATTAATCAACCGAGGCTTGAAATATCCCTAGCTCAAACTAATAGCCACGGAGCATATAAACATGGAGGAAGCATGCAATGGATAAAAATGTAGACGGCTGTAAAAAGAGAAAAATACACATGGGGAACACCGTCTCTCTTTCTAATATATATATAAAAAAAAAAAACGTTGTCCATTGCATACTTCCCCCATGTTTATATGCTCTAATAACGAATTCGGTATCTTGCACTGACTCCATGCTCGTGCCAGAAAATGACTTGGATTGGTTGATTCTTATAGAAACGAAGAAGCTCTATAGGAATCAACCAATCCAAGTCATTTTCTGTCACGAGAACAGAGTCAGTGCGAGATACCGAATTCGCTATATGATACTGAAATCGCTATAAGGAGATATTGGATGCGTTCAGCTGACTCAACTGTTGAGTGATTTCACTAGATTTTACTGTGAAGTTACACGTTCATTGGTTGACGTGACAGTCGGATCCGTGGGAGCTGCGCAGATCGGTAGGGGCGTCGGTACACTTTTATATGGAACGCAGCGTAGTGAGATCACTCAACAGTTGAGTCCGCTGCATGGACCTGACGGACAGTGCATAAGCTAGGCTTACGGACGCGGGGGTTGAAGCGAAAGACGGAAGGGGAATCGACCTCTTCCAGCCGCTTTTTGAGAGACGACTGGTGGTGCCACACCATATTAAAATTTCTTCTAACAAAACAATGCAAATTTGAATATTCGGGCGTTGAATGCCACAGAAGGCACTGGGTAACAGGTACTTTAGATTTACATTACTTTCTTAAAACACTTGTAATAAATAAACTGTAATTCTATACTAATTTTAACCTTCAAATACAATACTTTTACTATTTTACTAGAAAATTTAATATTACTTACGTAATTTCGAAATTATCCCAAATAATAAGACAATTACGTAAATACACTACACGATTGCGAGTTATTTTGCACTATTTTACACCGTTTTGCACAATAGCGTCACAAGAATATACTGTTACGTATTTTAACGGGGAAATTTAGATACGAACGTGGGTTGGCGCCCATGGAGCGCTGAACCGCTCTGCTCGTCAGAGTGCGCGGGTGTTATAAATAAAATGAAAATATTTGTTCTGGTAAAACTTGATTATATTCTGAATAAGTTTAAGCGATAGCTTTTTAGTGAGAACAAGACTTGTACATTTAAGCGTCAAAATCGTTCTGCCTTCTCGGAGTCCTCCGTCGTTGATCCTTGCCTCCTCGAACGTGGTGCCCCTTCCATCCCTGCGCGTCCTCCCAGTCCTTTGGCCAATCAGGATGAGAGATGCGCCAGTTCAAGCGGTAGGTTGACCCACGAATGTCCGTTCGCCCATCGACGTCCATCTTTCCTTCTAATTTCGGGTGGTGGTGGAAACCCTGTGGAAGCGCGCTTTTCCGTTACACGACGGGGTGCCCACGTGGGAAGAGAAAGTAAGCTTTGCTCCAAGGACCGATCGAGTAACCCTTGAAAGAAAATTATGACTTCCTTGGCGTCGCCAACACTTCTGGAGTCAATCGACACTCCTACAGACTAACAA
This sequence comes from Andrena flavipes, assembly GCA_963971345.1. Classification (NCBI taxonomy): domain Eukaryota; kingdom Metazoa; phylum Arthropoda; class Insecta; order Hymenoptera; family Andrenidae; genus Andrena; species Andrena flavipes. The sequence goes on from OZ020480.1 coordinate 13,760,840, forward strand.
AAGACAAGGCCTTCTCAAAAGGTTACGTGACTTCGAAGAAACTCGCAATTCGTTTCGGGGTCTGTTAATTGATGTCCTCTCCTTGTTTTCGAGCTCTGTTCAAGATCTTTCCCACGTATGCCACCCGTATCGCGCATCCTTAATAATACTTTCTTAATCATACGCAAACATCGGCTTTCAAATTTCGCTCTTGATTTATCCATCGATTATATACATTTCTGTGGCTATGTTCAAGCGATAGCGTAACAATACCAATGAAGGGCGCTATTTCTAAAACTTATATTCGGCTGTAGAGGACATCACCAGTCGTTCCTCACATCGCAGCCCCTTTCGTATTTCGCTGTAACCCCCGGAACTAGGTACTGTCCTTCAAGTCCGTGGTCCGCTGAACGCACCCTATACTTCCTCTGTCCATCCACTAAACATATAGCGAATTCGGTATCTCACACTGTCTCTAGCTAGTGCCAGAAAATATCTTGGATTGGTCAATTCTTATAGAACTATCTTCGTCTCTATCAGAAACAACCAATCCAAGTAATTTTTTGACACTAGCTAGAGACCAGTTCGAGATCCCGAATTCGCTACACACACGTCAAAATATATGTATACTTATCTATATACGTCTATTTGGACGTAAATATGCATATGCGTCAATGCTAGTCAAACATTTAAAGTGTTTTTATTGCGAATATCGTATCATTATACGTGTAGCTTATCTCGTTTTTATCAGACGTGGTCGCAGGGATCTGCAATGATGTTTGCAGTCGTGTCTGTATCTCATATTTACATACAATAGCCTGCGTCAACAAGTCGTATTGAATAAAAGCTTATCTTTGAAGCGAAGTTTTAATTATCGGCAAAGAGGCAAGCTACTGCTTGAAAGCTGTGATTTTATCGAGAAGTTAAACGCGCTCTAAAAAACATGAAACTTTTCCAGTCCTCGCGAAAATTATCATGTTTGCACGTTGAACGAAATAAACATCATCCTTTTTACAATTTGACGTGCCATTAAAGCAAGAATGAGTTATGTTCGATATGAAATTCTATTCGAACACGCAATCGAGCTTCTACGAAACCATTCTGTTTCAAAATCGTTATTAATACTTGTCAGTTCTTGCTGCGCGTATTTGCCGACGTAAGTAGATAAACTGTATGCACAGGTGTATTATTGTGAATCGTGTTACCTACACTTTAAAATACGGGCAGCTTTGAAATATATGCTAATTCAACGTAATCTCTTCGATCGAACGTAGCGAAAAGTTGTCTAACTTGCTGTGACAAAAATCGGGTAAAAGATAGATTGTAAGTATGGCACAACAATACTCTGTGCAAATCAGGCAATTTTTCTGTGATTGTTCTTGTACAAATTGTGGTAAAACATAATTCTTTCAAATATAAAATGCTTCAGCACTCTTCTATAGATTACGAAATTTTATGTCAACATTTTACTTTTATCTAACTACCTCTCTTTCTTAATAATGTATCTACTGCAGATGACCTTGTATTTCACATATACCATTGCTTTGCATATTCTATCGTGCGATATTCTATTAACGCAATGGTTGTATAACGGTTCATAACAACGTACTTGGTCTGGTTGTCTTCCTGCATATATACCTGCTTATTATAGAGTAATAGACAAAGAGTATAAATTAGCATTGTCAATTAATTATCAAAGGAAGCATTACATCATATTGTGATAGCACAGGTATTTAAGTAAACGTTATCACATAAAGCCGAAATAGTCTTCTTGGTCGTAGATCTCATCAGAATGATTTAAGTCCTTCTGTTATTTATGTAGTTTGTTCGAAGAATTGAATTTAGAATTATTTAGGTCTATCATTTATAGTGTTTTAAACATGTGATTGTTTCGTGTGCTTTTATGTGACCCAGCTGTTTGTCAATATGTGTTTAATATTGCACCTAGAGCTTCATTTAAGTATATTAAAATTTCACAAAAGTTTGACGAATTCTATAAAAATGATTTAAGTTTAAAGTTATTATAGTATTTATTAATAATTTTATTATACACAAGTTTCTTTTTAATATTGTAATGGACAAAGCCTGTTGTTAAGATGAATATGGATAATTAATTTACTCTGTTATTTTTATCTTGGCTTAATACAATGTATAATTAATTTAATCTTATTTTCGAATGTAGGGATTAAATAATGGGTAGAATAATGTTAATCTCGTTCATTTTGCGTTACAGCAGCAAAGGTAGTAGAGATATGTCCATTTACTTAAAGAATTCTGCATTTATACGATGGCCAAGATAATTTTTCATTTACATCTATAAGAATTCTCAGGTATATTATATGTAATTAACAACCACTAATAAATTGATGAGTTCTTTCTGCTAAGTTAAAAAAGTTATATCTCTTTTACATTGCAGAGATCTGAGCTGAAATTGTGTAATGTGTGATTCTGACTGGTAACAAATGTAAATGAAACTATTACGTTAAGAATGATATTTGTAATTTACTAAATTAAAGTTACATGCTTCTGTCATGTATCATGGTTCGACAAAGGCTCCCAAATATTAATGGTAAACAGATTTATCAATGCCTGTACCGACAATGCTGTACGGGTAGTTAGCAAGAACAATTTTCCTTTTAATTGATTTACCTTTTATCGTAGGTGTTAGAAGTGGCAAATACTTCATATTAACCCTTACGGTGGGTGTGATTTTTGGATTTCTCTCAGCGTGCCTTCTGATAACATCTACAAGAGATGTGCCATACATGTTTAACTTGTTTCCTGCTAATTTTGTCCTTTCAAGAGATCCACATCATTACTCAGAATTGGAATCGGAGGTGAATGCATTACGTGTTATTAATACTTTACAGACGATTTCTTTCTATTTAATTAATGGGATTGTACATGCGTTTAATAGATTGGGCCTGAAACAGAGGTAAAATTTCATGGCGAAGATGAGGACTTCCACAAAGGTGAGGGTAAGGTCGCCCAAGATCTTGCAAAAAAGGTGCGTGTCCTTTGCTGGATTATGACTGGCCCAAAAAATCATCAGAGTAAAGCGCAACATGTAAAAGCAACATGGGGCAAACGTTGCAACATCCTTTTATTTATGAGTTCTGCCGAAGGTAAATTAATACATCTACGAGCATGAGATTGAGATTAAACAGATCTAAAATAACAGTATTATTAAATATTCCCTGTTTAGATGCAAATTTACCCACGGTTGTTTTGCCAGTAAAGGAAGGAAGGGACAATTTGTGGGCGAAAACTAAAGAAGCATTTAAATATGCCTATGAAAAGTACAAAGATGAAGCTGATTGGTTCATGAAGGCTGATGACGATACGTTCGTCTATTAACATTTTAGCAATATTTACCACCGTATGTCTGTTCTGTGAATTAAGTTAAGATGTTAATAATACTTTGCAGATACGTGGTCGTAGAAAATTTACGATATATGCTGTCATCTTACAACCCAAGTTCTCCACTGTACTTTGGGTGTAGATTCAAACCGTTTGTGAAGCAGGGGTACATGAGCGGTGGCGCAGGATACGTACTTAGCAAAGAAGCTTTGCGGAAATTCGTGGAGAACGCTTTGCCCGACGATAGCAAGTGTCGCTCGGATAACGGAGGCGCAGAGGACGTGGAAATGGGGAAATGCCTGGAAAAAGTCGGAGTCAGAGCGATGGACAGTCGAGATCCACACGGTCGCGGAAGATTCTTCCCATTTGTCCCGGAACACCATTTGATTCCGAATCACGTGGACAAGAATTTCTGGTACTGGAAGTACATTTATTACGATACCAAAGACGGTCTCAATTGCTGTTCCGATAGTGCGATATCGTTTCACTACGTGTCACCAAACATGATGTACGTTCTCGAATATTTAATTTATCACTTAAGGCCATACGGCATCACGCACGGCATGGAAACACTTACTGTGCATCAGTCGACCACTATATCGACAGAATACTAGTCCATTTGGAATACTATAAGTGGAGATGGGCAAAACTCTCCCTTTTGCAAGCTTTCTTGGAACTTACTCTTCTCGTGCCCATCATTAGGTATAAACACCAATAGTAAACTTTCTTTCACGGTTTTCTCTTCTTTTTATGTGTACTACGCTAGTCCGTTCAGGCCAACGAATTAAATAGTTAAATGTATTCATTGAGAAAGAAAATATTGTGATATACATGATACAAATACAGTGCTGTCTCGAAAAGAAGTCGTCGCTACCCGCGCTACTTTTGTAGTTGCCGATGGCAAGTATTCCGTCTTCTATTTTTTTGTCTCGATAGACGACGCCGTGGCAGTGTCGATCGCAATTTATGACTTGTCAGTCTTGTTAGTGCCCTCTTACTCGCCGCGGTAGAGGGTAAAGGTAAGCCGAATAGACCACCAGTCTTGAAAAAAACTCGGCCCCCGGTCCCGAGTACTTCTCGAAAGAAAACAGTATATATAATGTTTATACATACCTATGTGTAATGATGAGAAGTTTCTAATTTCATTACAATATTAAAGTGAAGTACCCATCCATCTATGTATGCATGTTACAAGCATATGAGAAATGCTGTACTTTAATGTGTTATATATCGTAGCGTTTTATCAAGCAATCGATGATACGACAGTGGATTAATATTCCAATAGTAATCGGTATTTTGAATTCTTATAACTAAAAAAAAAATCTATTGCTTAGATGTAATTTGATCTACAGTACCATCAAGTAGCAATAATTTATATTTTGAGGCTTATATTGTGGGGGGACGAGAACGAATAGTGTGGAGGCGTTTCTATTATGCTTGCAACATCGAAACTGTAAGAGAAGCACGCGTTTTGCGTGAAGTCAGGTATATAATTATATATGTATGTATGTATATATATATATACACATAAAACTGTATTTCGTAATATTAATATAATAATGGTAATAATAATAATTAATAATAATAATCCCAATAATGATGTTCTACCCAGATAATAAATACTATAGATACAGTGTGAGTGTGGTGTGTGAGTAAATTAACCAATTAACTTTATAAGGGGGGAGAGGAATTAGGGGGTTGCTATGTACAAGTCATATTTGTACTATGCGACTGACGCAACTAGCCACCGTGTCGGCTTTTTCATTCAGACGCGCCCTGTATTCTCTTCGTCTTGTCTTTTTATTCATATCTTTCCCTCATATATATTTTTTCATCGCTACGTTTCGCTTGCACAATTTTCGTTTTACGTACGTTAAATCATCTCTTCTCTCTCTTTTTTTTTTCGTTTTCCTAAGTTGGCAGAGAACAAACTTCTCCTTCTTCCATTCTCTTTTCCTTTGTTAACTCTCTCGCTCCCTCCGTTCATTCTCAATTACCTAATATCTCGGCGATGTCTCTCACTTCATAAATTATTTAAAAACAATATTTTACACTATTAATCGTATGTATAATATTATAATAGAGGTCACCTAATTCGAATAAAATTTGTCAAACAGCATCGAAAAATTTGCGCTAACGGGTCCAGGAAACATGATAACAGTGACCCAGTGCCGCGCGAGCATAATACAATATAATATAATATTATATAATTGTCATACTTATCTCACACCAGGGGCTTGTACGAGGCATTATACTTATAAAAACGAAGTGACGCCTCCATCTTCCGCGCATGCTCTTCCTTTCTTTCCTTCTCTTTCTCTCTCTCTCTTTCTTTCCCTCTCTCTCTCTCTCCCGCTCACTCTCTCGTCTACATCATCTATATAAAATTAAAAAACAACGTAATATCATTTATATTACTTCGTCGTTATTAATAATAAAAGCTTTGTACAAAATTCAATTTACAATTAAAAACTTTTTAGTTACGTAATTTTCTAGAGATTCTGATTAGTAATTGAACTATCTATCGACAGAGAGGCAATTGAAAGTTGGTTTCTTTTAACGCGCTCTCTTTTCTTCCCTCCTCTTTCTACCACCCATACGCGCACACATACACGCCCCCACCACGCACACACGATTCTTACAGTTTCATTCATTTATTCAATCTCTGTTCTTGTTCATTGCATGCAATTCTATTCGATCAACCATTAAATCCCCTTTGGTACGTGACAATACATGGTCATTAATTAGTAGTTTTTTCGTGTTCTCTCCTTTCTCTATTTTTCTATCGCGATTATCAATAAAACAAGAAGTACGATCTACCTACAGTAGGATTCCTCAACAAAGTTCGCCGTTACAGATCGACCGCGAACTTTTTCAGAGATCCTAAAAAAGGTCGCTGCTCGTTCTGGTCCTTGGCTCGAACGTAAGTATATGGTATTGGCATCGAGGCGTCAAGTTGGTGGTCAAATAAGCCACAAATTAAACTTTAAATGAATCTTGTAAACTAGGCTTAGGAATTAACTGCTCTTTTCGGTCGATTTTCAGAAGCAACGCCTGCTGTCTCCCGTTGCGCCGTCTTGGTCACCCACCTCAGGCGCGTACCATATGAACCGCGCGTGACGCGCTGATAATAAAAAGCGCATCGACGTAGCACGATGTGGAAACTTATCGATACGATTCTGAGGTGACTCTGACACTATGACCGTCGTAGGGGCCATGACGCGCGGTGGGAGAAAGAGGGCGTTACTTTTGAAAATCGGCCTCAAAGAGCCGTTAATCCCAAGCCTGTTCTAAATAACAGTAATTCAAATCGTTGAGCGAGCGAATACTCCATATAATTAGCTAAAGATAATGCATATACATTCGTGTTTGGCTTCATTTTCATCGCGGCGATCACGCGAATCTGTCAATAGTATTTAAAAGAAGGACAAACTGAATGTACGAATGTTTCATTTTTGCATACATTAAAAGCTGTTAACATCGCGTTTCCCTGCTGTTCGCATGCTTCAAGTGGCCTGATGGGCTAGTTAGACACTTAGGTCAGTTCCATAAAGTGGTGGGGATAACACGCGAACCTTTATGGAGTACTGTACTCCTGTTTTCCTATTTCCATTTTTCAGCAAATCGCGCGAAAATCTTAAAAAGAATTATTATGCTTTGACGATTTCCGCCATCGAGACTCCGCGGTAAATCTTTAGAGCATATACTACTGAAGGTCTCATTGCCTTATGTCTCTTGTCGAACCAGTTGGTGACTAACATCATGTGAGAGAAAGACATGTGCAAGCTGGTGCGAGTGAGAGATGTACACCGGCGCATGCGCATTGCGAGTGATTGTGATTCTTTATTCTACCTCTCTCGCTCGCACCATCGAGAAAGTATCTCTTTCTCTCTAGCATTATGTTGGAGACAGTTTCAAGCTCTCAATGAGACCTCCATGTATATATGTTCTAAATAAATCGTCGCGGGGTGACTGCTTTTATGATTCACAGCGCATCGATTGAAAAACAAAAGCCGAGCAAGAAAAAAGATCTGAGTGTATTCACGTTCGAAGGAATCATTCTCTCTCTCTCCCCCTCTTTCTTTCATTCATTCATTCATACATTCTCTTTCTTTCTTACTTCCTCTCTCTGCCAGTCTTCCGGAGAATCTCTCAGAGTAGCTAACGTACAGCCCAAGACTGATGTAGGAAACCAGTTGCTCTCGTAAAGCCCCAAGTGATGGTATGGTTAAGGAGTGCGTGAGAGAGGTGCATATACTGCACTACGAAGGGAGAGGGTGTGGGTCAGACGAGAGCTGCCGCTGCATGGTAGAGCTGCATGAGCGCTTGCACGTGCACTGGCAAGCAGGATAGCCGATCCTTTGTGTTCGCGTCCACCGCGAGCCACGACAGTGCATTGTACCCTTCCAATACGTATCTGAAAGCCACGGGAATAGTAGTTACTCATCACGTCGCGTGGACTAACGGATTTTTCATCAGTTTTAAATCAATCCAGTGAATAATATGAACCTGAGCACATCGGTGGTATACTGTGAATCTAGTGGATGAGCGGTGAGTGCGCTTTGCTGTTGCAATAGATCGTCGCTATTCTGCTGTATTGCTGGACTATGCAAATGTAAGGCATTCTTCAAGAACACTGGGCAAACGCCTTCAAGATGGGGGCAAGCTGACCAAAACCATGGTGGCATTCGTCCCGTTGGCGCAGTGGATACTAAATAACCGAGAGCAAGCGGTTGCTGCAACAGCGTTCCAACCTCCTCTGCCTGTTCAGCAACTGCTACCTATTATTCATCAACAATTTTGTCAGAGTTAAATTTATTCCCGTCGATTATTAATACTTCTAATCATTGGTTAGTATTCAATTAACGGAAACTCTCGTATTTAATACGCTCAGGACGGCGGAGTTTTGAGATTATAGAATATAATCTCAATATAGTGATCGTATAGTGAAAGTTTTAGTTTCTTCTGAACTCACCCTTGGTGTGTTGCTACACGGAAATGGACTACCCGGGCCGTCGTGGTTGCCTAGACCGGAACCACCGCCATCTCCACCCAGCGGTGATCCCTCTGGACGATGCGGACTGCCACCAGGACTTTGTCCTCCACCAGCGCCAGCCTCTGGCCATACGTTAAATATATCGTTGAAGTCTCCCATACCTTCCATACCTTCCGGCATGTCATCGTTCAAAGCAGAGAACAGCTCGTCGTCTCCTAATTCTGGTCCATTGATGTGCTGCTCTTGAAATGCAGTCTGTGACGACTGTACCAGAACAATTATATTAGAAACAATGTTCACCCCGTACTGGTGATAAATAACTGATGTTCTCATCGTGCTCCATCTGAAGCTGAGGCACGCGTGAACTCACCTGGGTGGTAGCAGATGTAGGAAACACGAGAATGTGAGTGCACGTGACATCCTGCGGGGTTGATAATTGGCAGTTTACCGACGCCTGACTGAATCTCTCATCGGGCGTGAACTGATCAGCCATCAGTCTCAGTGTCGAGTCTGGCTCGAGGGAAACTAAACAGGCGCTGAGCACGCAAGGTGCCGCTGACGGATACAGAAGACTACATTGGCCGCATATTTCCTTTAGATGCTTCGAGGCTTTGAGAAGCGCTTTTCTAGATAACAACCAGCTCCATCCTTTCAGCTCGCCGTGGCCTATACGTCCCACGCGACCTACCACTAATCTCCATGGTTGCACCTACGCGCGAATAAGTTTTTCGATTTACGTCGTTCAACATTGCTCGGACTTCGTGTACCTTTTACACACTAAGTACTTACACCCTGAGACATCACGCCGAGTATGAAGTCCATCAATTTCTGCAACCCCACTCGCCTGGCCGAAGCTCGTTTCCTCCTCTTCCTGTTGGGTATGTCGATGTTGATGGTGGCTGTCTCGAATATCTCGCCTCTGTCGTCGGTGGCGACCGCGAGCAGCCAGGATTGATCCTCGCTGAGACAATAGCTGAGATAGAGAACCGCGCATTCCTCTGGTCCAGCGATGCCAAAGGATTCTGGTGCTTCGCTTTTCGCCCGTAGAGGGGCCAGGACGTAGGCCGGCGCGTACAACCGGTACGGGGCTCGGTTCCGTTCCTGATGTAGAGTTGCAAGAATATTACTATAACACTGAAATATATTAATCGACGGGACTGTTTCTTTCTTGCTAATTTTTCCGCGAACCGGTATCAATAGACGCAAGCAACACGCAAGTTACAGCCGATCGAGTTAATCGTTAGAAAGAACCGATCGAACACTAGAAGACGGGAATAGAGTGCCTCTTACATCTTTACTCTTAAGGAAAAGATCTGCAGCGGCAGCGGTACCAAAGCCAGTGAGACTTTTTACTGTGGAGTTGTGATTTAACAATCGCCGGCCCTGTAGGAACACGTTTAACGCTAAGGCTCTCATCTCGTCCTGAATCTTTCGCCTTTCCCTAGCCCGACTTAACTCCATTATGCTTTCCAAGGATATTAGCTGGGAAAAAAGACGCGTCGTTAGAAATTTCCTTCGATATCGAGACAATCCTTTGACTGTTGTAATACACAGAAAATGAAATATTAATCCTTTGCGTGTTGGTGGTAGACAGTGGTAGGGTTAAGCGCTTTGCATGTCGTGTAAAGAATCTAATGGGACATGTTTCCAGTTCTGTATGAGTAAAAATTCTTCGATGTCAATGTGTAAGTTAGTTAGAAATAAGGAATTCTACAAAGGGAAACAAAGGATTAATATTTCGAATAGAGGATACAAATGATGAAACCTCACCTGGACGTTGATGTTGGATCTGATGTTCTCAGGCATACTATTAACTGCTGCCGAGTAGGCGCGTAACAAAGCTAAAATCGCGAGTCTTCGGCGATCAGAATCCTCGGGCCCTCCCAGTGAGAATGGTTCTACCAAATAAACAACAACAGCCGGTGGCTCGACTTCCTCTTCGTCTGGACCTGCGGTGGTGTTAGTGGGTATCGTGGCAGTTTGAGAAGTTGGTGTCGTATTACCAGCATTAGAATTGGAATTTGTTGCTGTACCCGACGATGGAGTTTCGCTTCTGGGATTTTCTCCCTCTGAAAGCGTGCAAACTTCATATGCAACTACATCTCAACAGTTTCTTATAATTCTTCACAATTTGATAAAAATATGCTATCTATAGATTTCAGCGGTGATCAGTATAACAATAAATAAGACTACATTGGACTGCAGTGAACTTTTTTTTTGTTTCGGCAGTGTGATCGAGCATAACAAACTGAACAATGATTATTTTTACAAAGTCGTATTAAAGAACGAAAAAAATAGCACGATCACATTAAGAGCTGATTTCACCCCTTCAGAGTGAATTTCTGCTAAAAAAATTTCTCTTTTAGACAGATAGAGCGAGTATTGAAACGTACCAACAGACTCAGGTTTGCTGGTCATTACGTCAGGCGTAGCTGGCATCGTGTCAGTGACGGGGATAGTCGTTTGCTGTTGCTGTTGTCTATTCGTTTGTTGCGAGTCACCAGGATCTAACAGACTTCGATCCTGTATAACTTGCGTTAAATACGGGGCTAATCGATGATTACACACTTGAGCGTATAGCCGCAATAGCTCTCCCAATTGGTTCTCCCCCAATAGTTTAAACCATTCGTCTATCGGTTGTTTGGCTTGCTTTTGCACGGACGCTTTCCCAACCCGAAGAATACCATCGCGCAGTGCCTTCGAGATAGCCGTATGCCTTCCCAGCCGACAGATCTAAACAAAAAACCAGAATGCTTGGATCCAGCAACGAAAACCCACGTAACAGGAATATACCGGTTACTTACTTCATACGTGGTGGATAGTTCGCGGAAAAACGATTTCACTTTGTTGATAACGCAATCGCTGTCGGGCGCTACCACCACGTAGGCGACGTCCCTGGGCCCAGCATACGGTTCTAAGAGGAGTTTCTCCCAGTAACTAAGAGCATAAGGTGACAAAGACAGCCAGTCCCGATCATAACCAACGACCAATGCGGGTATCGGCTGTGGCTCGCAACGGTCGTCGGTCCCACGGCCCGCTAACCGATGATATTGCCTCCAGGTTAGAGGGCCAGCAACCGTATACGGCGCCTCCCACATCCTGGTGGTGCACTTTTTCTGCACGGCGTCCTGCAGCAGTGGCTGCAGGCCTCTCATCATCCGTACAATGTCACCGCTACACTGAGGACCCTTCGCTCTAAGGAACACCCATCGATGCACACCGTTCACGCGGTTAGTTCTTTCGTTATGCGTGCCGTCGATTTTACCCTGATCGAGAGCCGCCAACGACACCTCGTTCCCATCGTTGAACTCCAACATGTTCACAGTGGGGGCGAGCATCGGGTAGCCCTTCATCGCCGCGTAAATCCTGGACGCCCTGTAGAGGCTGCTGGCGGAGCTCTGCACTATCAGGCACTGCTCCCGCAGCAGCTCCAACACACTGGGTGGTATCACGTCCAAACCCTCTGATGGTTTACCTGCTCCGCACGCCAAAGCAACCAGAGACGTTTTCTTCTTCTCGGCTGGATCCTCCGCGATCCCCGTGATCTCCATCTCGTCCTCGTAGAACAGACCCGCCCTGTGGGCCAACCGTCGGTTCACCACCGCGCTGAAACCACAGCTGCACCTGATCTGATCGTCGTCTTGGTACAGAGCACCGCCAGACCACGAGTGCGTTAGGTAAACGCCCGCGTCCGCGCCCTTGATATTCCCCACTACCTTCGGTCCCGCGTTGCAGACACACAGGCTGCAGCTGTCGAAGTTATGATCGCGAAAGATGTTGAGCGCTGTGTCCGCTAAGAGGATGTTCACTACGAGGGAATTCGATTCTGGCGCTCGCGTAGGGCCTGGCGTGTCTGCCTCGATACTGTTCAGGTTCTTGTTCAAATACGAGGAGGTAGTGGACGTGGCTGGGCTCGGTTGATCGTAGGGTGGAGGCGGCGGTCTTCCAGAAATGGTTGCAGAACGATACGGTGCACCCAACGGCGCTGGGCTCGGTGGGCATGGTTGCTGTTGAACCGAGCCTGGTCTAGTTGGTGGAAGCGGTTTGTCCGTGTTGTTGGAAGTGGGATTGCACTGCCAGGAAGGTCTGTACACGCAGTGCGATGGCAGTGTGACGGGTGGTAGAGACTGGCTGGGCAGATTCGTCAGAGGGGCGTATTTGGAAGAACCAACCATTTTGCAGATCGGCGCGGGCTTGAACACGTAAGACCAATCGTCAATTGGCTCCTCTTGAGGGGATCCCATGTTCGGATAGATGTCGGGCAAGTGCCTGAGTGGTCGTTGAGGTACAGAAAGTTCCGTCTGGTCCATCAAAGGGTCGTTCAACTGGCAAGGCGAGGCGACCGGATTATGCTCTAGGGATGGCGGTGTGGGGAACATTTTGGAAAGTTCTTCTGGTCGTAGCACGCCTACACCTCGGTTATTATGTCTGTTGTTGGCGTCTATTCTGGTCTCTTCGTGTAGCCCACTGGATCTATTCGATTCCGGTGGTGTTTGTACTTGAAGTTGGTTCAAATTCTGTAACAAGTTTTGCGTGTTTTCATCCGCTCCAACAGAACCCCTATAAAAAGAATACGTACTGTTTCGTCGCTAGATGTATCAGGATCGGAATTATCGAAGATTTGATCTAAATCTTTGTAGGATGCTTGAAGACCTTCACTGGTAAATAAAGATCCGGGTTTAGTAGGATCGTCTCTTTGCCGTCTAAGCCCGTCGACACCCGTACCGTTTTCTTCACCTGTTGCGTCGAACTCGTAAGGGTCTGCTCTTCTTCCGATGCAATCTCCCTGTCGAGTATCGATAAAAATCATATATACGTAGGAACGTGACGGAGAACGTCTCGTTGGAATAAGAAAGATCACTTACAACGGTGGCATTTGGTTCCTGCTTAATTTCTAATTTTGGAGTCTGAGATTGAGGAACCTGAGAATTCATTGGTGGATATAATGTATTGCTGCTCCGTACAGTGACTGGACTGCTATTAGATTCCTTAAAACGTTTCACAGGATGATTGAGCCATGCTTCTTGCGTTGAGTAATCGTAGAGCCAAGGTAATGACTGTTCGTTCTCTAAATATATATCCTCACATTCTCTGGAGACTAAGACCGGTCGTTTCAAAGTTGGTCCAGGAGCTGGACTATGTACTTGATTATTACACGCAGAGGAGGTCGACTTCGGGCCTTGAGAAGGGGTTAACGGTGGGGCAGTGTTCGTGTGACTGGGTGGCGGTTGAGGACTGAGAGTAGGCATCGTAGGCTCTGCTGGTGGAACAGATGCTGGCTCGGAATGTGGAGTTGGAAGAGGTGAAGGTGCTGGGGAACCTGGCGAGCCGACAGATGGAACTGGTAGACAATCTCCTCCTGTTGGTGGTCCCCTTGAATAAGAAGGAGGTCCGCCTGGTGGTGTACTTGGCGCCTCGGTTCTATTCAGTACAGACCTGTTTGAATTAAAGGAATAGTTATTGCGACTGCTCTGTAATTCAAATACACTGATTATTTCTAACGCATTAAACTTGATGAGCAGAACTAATGTCGATAAGCTGATCCATGCTGGATAGAAAACGATGAAAGTATGGTCACCCACCATGAATGTTTTACAAAAAATGTCTTGTGATACAATTATTTACAATCATTGCACTACTCCACAGAACCATTACACAAGTCACAAATTGTGTTAAGAATACTAGTTCATATGTTGTTAAGTATCGTGTATATACGTTTACACGTAAGAATGACTGTTCTCTTTCAAAAATCGAGGATACCGTATGAAATAGTATATCTACATTGAATAAACAGAAGGATTAAAGCTATGGAAGACATGCTAAGATTACGAACAATTCTGTTTGACGAAGCATGCAAAAGCATTCTCTTGGGAACTTAAGACATTAGGAGCTGGGAAGAGAATTTTTCTACCAACACCATAGAACTACGTCTTTTCTACTTATATATTTTCTGCACCAAATCTGATATAATTCCATCGAAAAAAAGGATGAACGAAACTACTTAATTTTATTCGAGATTATTTTGACATTTGTCACTTTTACGATACTTCAAGTATGAAATATCATCAGCAGCGTACGCACAAGACATACTAATTTACGAATTACATATTAATATACTTACTATGATGTGTAATTAGTATGCACGCATATGCAATAGGGCTGGGATTATTCGAATAATTTAATATTCGAATATTATTATCCGAATACTTAACCTTGATTTATAATTCACACCATACTTTTCGAATACATCAATATTCGAATACTTAAATATTCGAATGGTATTCGAATACTTAGATATTCGCATATTTCGCATCGATAGCAACTGAAGTATTCGAATATTCGAACACCGAAAAATTCGACAAATAGTCCAAGCCCTGATGCGCAACAGATCCCACTCATAGAAGTATATACAAAATATTTGTCTCAGCTGCTTCTTTCCAACAGCACCAATGTAATTAACGTTTCTACCGTTATTAAACCATATTCTTGCTTATTCAGACAATATACCGATGCATGTTCTCTTTGTCGCACATGATTTACTAATGTTAATATTCGTACCTCTTCCAAAACAAAAGACGCCCCCTCCCCCCTCCCTCCCCCGCCCCAAGAGAGGAAGAAAAATAATTGCACAATGATGTTTGATTAATGCGTTATTCGTGCATTAGATTTAGTTACTCGTATGGCTGAATAAATAGAGCGGAGCTTTTATAAAGCAATGTGAATTAAAAGATGATGTTATGGCATCATAACGATCATATGAGATTTGCATTATTGCGGTGATTAATTAAGATATGAGAAAAATGATTCTCTTATTGATATCGGGGCAGAAATTACCCACCTGGGGGCATTAGCAGGGACAGAGGGACAAGCATCCCACTGGGTGGTAGAGCGTCGATGAAACGGTACGACCCTCCGTCCACCTTTATCTACTCTCTCCCTCTGAACCTGAGAGGAGGTCAGGCTCTTCCAACCCCCGGGGGTCGCATACCTGCAACCGATGTATTTAACATCTCGTTTTCTCCTGTATCTAATTATTTCAACTATTCTGACTTACTGAAGCCTGCGTAAAACATTATTACTAATGGATTACCTAGTATGTATAAAGTTTATGTTCGTTAGCTCCAACACTTATACGCCTTGTAGCACAGCCAACAACTTGCAACAAGACGTACAGCGTTGCGGCAAACCACTTGTAACTAAAATTATTCCAAAGCATACGTATATCTCACCCCGGAGGACGTTTTCAATTTCAATTAATTCAAATTCACCTAGATTTATTAATTTCAATATAATTCCTGCTACCAAATAATTTACATCTTAACAGTTTTAATGTGAACAAATATATAATTGTTATACCTTTTCTCTGCGTTAATATTCCATCTGTACGCATACCGCGCGTCGCTTTGATAAAAATGCGAAATTCACACTGTCTCCGATGGAAGTTTTTTAATACAGGAATGTTCCATTGCATATAAATAAAAGAACTAATTTCAAAGAAACAGT
This sequence comes from Andrena flavipes, assembly GCA_963971345.1. Taxonomy (NCBI): domain Eukaryota; kingdom Metazoa; phylum Arthropoda; class Insecta; order Hymenoptera; family Andrenidae; genus Andrena; species Andrena flavipes. Next base: position 13,776,678 of record OZ020480.1, read on the forward strand.
CGCATTCGAACCATTCTCAAAAACTAAATTGACATGCACATATTGCAGCAGCCATTAAAAAATTTTACTACCAATGTACTGTAACATTTTGAAACTACACTTTATAAATTGTGCTATAACATGCAGACAGAATCGATAATAATTGTAAATATCGTTACTTCGAACGTTATCAGATAAACATAGGACACGGTCAAAAGAAATATATGTATACTGCTACGTTTGATAAGTATGCGAAGGAAGTAATACTTGAAAGTATAATAATAAACCAATATTATAATATTATAACAACACCGGATAAATATACTTAACAGTACTATTCTTGTCATTGTTACTATTACTGCATTGCTTTCAAATGTACCTTCGCTTGGCAATGCATAAACTCAAGCGAATCAGTAGAAAGTAATAGAAAAATTGAATCGTACAAAATCTAGCGCAACGCAGTAAAAGTTATGTTCACCGTTACAAATCACTTCAGGGATGGTTACTTACTTTGAACAGGTACAGGAAGACTTTTGCGTTGGGTCTGTGAAGGTCCAGGTTCCAGGTTCCGTGGAAGATTCTGTCTTGGAAGCAGAGATCGGTGAACCCAAAGTACATTCTGCCCATACACGTTCTGGTAATTCTGTGGCTGCTCGTAGTTCCTGCTGATCTAACAGGGGGTGTTCGCAACTGGCAGGACTACTCGGTGGAGAAAGAGGAGTATCGGGTGGAGTGTCATCCATGTCTGTGACGAGGACGTAACAAGAAGGATAACGCATGCGAACACCACCAACGAGCACTTCCACCAGAGGTGGAAGGCCTGCTTCGACATTACTGCCATTGATTGGATAAAAGTGTTTCCATTCTTCAAGAAGTTGACAGTCCGTACGTCCTACTGGACCAGTTAAAGTGCCTGCCAGCCCATAAGGGGCTAGAATCACTACAACGAGAACAGGCGATCGTGAGATTCTGCAGAAACTATCGCTGTTTGTATATTATCTATGTGAAACTCATCGTCATTGATAATTCTCAGTATGCATACCTTTAACACCAGATTGGGAAGTTTGGGTGCGCTGTAAACAAGCCCTTGTAAGATGTCGTACAGCAGGGTGCTGCCTGACATCCACACTTGCGCATACAGTGCTCTCTCCATGAACAAAGAATGCAAACGAGAATGACAAGTGGCTGCTGCAAATGCCAATCAAGTTATTCGTATTAAAACATTGCTGACAAGGTTTGCAGAGTTTAGGCCCATTTCAGCAAGATATCTCATTGGGAAATGATGGGAGAACGTACCTACTGCAACGGTGTTTCTCGAATCCATCATAGGGTTGTACGAACCACTTTCCTAGGCGAACAAAATCACGAGACAGTAAGCACCGTTCGATCAAGTTATGCAGAGCCTTGAAAAGAAGTGACCGGCACTCGTACGATAATCCGCTTTCCCAAGAACCCTGTTCACTTTCTGTAATTACGGATAAATATCTACGTTATGAATCATTCATCTAAATTACGCTTAAAGGCGAGAGCATGTAACGTAAACGAATTGATAAATTGCCCAAAGCGGTAAATCAATTTCATATGCAAGTAATATGTAACTTATATCCATCGTATCCTTTCTAGTTCAGCAGTCTATGCAGATTTTCTGCTCTTTTCCCGCGATCTACTTTCTTCGAATCGAGGAAATGCCCACCAACCAGACTACCACTGATCAAAAGAAGCAGTCGATTTCCATCGTGAAAGCAATCTAGTTCGTGTATAAATTTACAGTGAGACACATCGACGGTAACAGCCTTCACGGATAGCAAAAGAAATGTTGACCAAGACATCTAATCAGCCCCGTTACAACGTGTCTTGGATAAAACCAACAAATTGTCGATACACCTACTTCAAACTAAAAACTCTGTACCTATTTAATCCCAATTATTGTCATTTACCAAGTAACCTCTCATCAATTCTCTGCGATTAATGACTTTGAACGTTGTGTATTAGAGGTCTCTGAACGCAGCCTGATGTACCATATACAGTGTTTTCCTTTCGTTTCAGATACGAAGAGACACGTTCTTCCTGAGATCAATGATGTCGCATGCTTTTGTTTAAAAAAAAAAGACTTTTTCCTGGTCTACAATGTTTCAAAGTGTCGGCTCGTCTAGGGCTAACGGTTCGCCAGTCGGTGTACATCTCGCGATGCACAGTAATGGATCCCCGCGTTGCATTGCACCGAGTTGCAGACAAGCACACGGTTCAGCGACCCCGTGGCAGAGAGAAACACGGTCTCGGTGCAACGTTACCGCTCCGTTCGCCTCGTACACCTTATTTCTTCCAGACAAAAGCGTACGAAACAACTCATTACCATACATGTGCATTGGCAAACCTCTTTCTTGCTTCTTTCTATGCGTTCCATTAACCCCGAAAACTCTGCAACCCCTGTTTTCGTCTTGCGTACGCGAGGTGCATTCATCGCGATCACTTCCCAAGGTCAGCGATGAATGTACCAGTAGCAATTCCACGTGTGGACTCCGTGACCTTCTAATACTACCTCTATACCTTCCATTATAGACATCCCCGTTAACTTATCGTTAGAGCATTGTAAAGAAGCAGCGCTGCTGGGCGTCTAAGAAGAGATACGGGGATCATCTTCCAGATTGTCAGGGACTGGATTACTCACCGCACGCAATGAGTTCCGGAGACACGAGACCGGAGAGATCAGGTTCCTCGCCATACCAGAAGATCCAGAGTTCCTTGGCGGCGGTGAGGGAGAGAGGTGGTGGCGCGGGCGAAGGCGCGATGCCCAGGTCGAAGATACCTGCAGCCCCGGTCGCCGAGGCGGTCGCCGGGCCGGAGGTGGACGGTGTGGCGGCGACACGCCGCCACACGCACAGAATGTCGCCCGCGAGGCACCGCGAGAAGCTCGAGAGCACCGGGTCCTCGAGGGGGGTGCCCCCGAAACCGCCGGCAACTTCGCCCCACACGAGCTTCCTCCATTTGATGCCGCAGAGGTCCGTCTGCCAATTAAACCAACGATGCACAACGTTAGATCAAGCTAAATTACAATTTGTCCTTCTTTTACGAAGATCTCTTTTCAAAAAGACCGAACTAACACTCTGAGTGGCGTCGGCGTCTTTTCACGCCAGGGGATTCCCGGAGTTCACGGTTGATATTCCCTTTGGAAACCGACCGAGCTCGGAGTTCTCTTTTCCGGAAGTCGAGCTACCGGTAAGTAACCTACTAATAATGACAACTTTAATTTCTATAGTTTTTTAGTAGATTATCGTGAATGCTATTGGACTATTTTTGTGATGCATGCACAAGTGTTGCAAATATAGTCCGAATAATGTATTTAGACTCATTTTCATCGGGACTCCTCGAACATCCATTTGTTGGACTTTTATACAGATGTAATAGAAAATATAGAAATTCAAATTTTCATTAGAGCTGGAGAGAACTTTTCTTCGAACTACTTCTATAAACATTGCGCCACTCAAAGTGCTAATGGGTACAGTTTTGTTTTTATTGGTTGTTTTTGAGCGTTAATGAGTGGTCATTAACAGGGGAATCTAATCTAAGGTTTCAGGTGGGAATGCGAAAAAACCACCGGCATTGCTATAATATAGCATACAGGGAAATTTACGCGGTCACCCATCTTAGTGGTAACCGTAGACCAACGTAACTTGACTTTAGTGATGGATCCATCAGGAATGGTGGTTTGTACGCGTTAACGTCGTTGGTGAAAGCGATTTTTATTGACGCGCCTCGTAAGGATTTGCATATTGGGTCCCCTTGTACGATTAAAGTGTGAATTTTTACATTTCCATTCCCAGCTTCGTAACACTTTTGTTAAAAGTAAACGACTTCTCACATGAAATGTTAAAATTACACTATGGCTGATTAATTGGAAATTGTTCCTGTCACGCTGGCAGTTATTGAAATGATTATTAATTTCAACAATTAATTTATAACATTCGGGTAAACCGCCCGAATTAACGGATACAGGTTGGGAACTACAAGGGTAGGTATGCGTCTAACATTCGTTGACCGTTGAGAAAGGTCGGTCCTTGAACTTTCGCCGCATTCTATTTCCATTTGTCACGCAACCTAACAAATCACTGATTTAACAGCGAGTATTAAAATTTTGCTGTGACATACGTGCGACAGATGAAACAACAACCGTACGAGACAATCGAAACTCGATAATATTACACTCGTGTTTTATTTTTTAAGCGGTTGAGAATCGCGTAAATGGAGTCTGCCGGTTGTAAAAATGCTCGGCTCACATATTTGCACAAAAGCAATAATAATGAAAGTTCAGGAAAACAGATTTTAATTTTATCTGGTTGTCACTATCAGTGCTGTAATCCAAAGCACCTTTTCTTTTTACTCGGTATCCTCATCAGTAGAAGCATTTGTCACTTCTCCTCCAGTTTCATTATCAACGTATCGCTTTTTGGATGATTTATTTTTCAATATTGCGGAGGCGCGGCCGCGATAAGAAGTTTGGCCTTTGAAAAATATATTTCCAGACTTTACAAAAAGTAGCGCGTAAATCGAGAGATGCGTGTATTTAACAAAATATTAACAAAAACATCGACCACAGTCGCCCGCCATTAAATCTGGTATAGAAATAAATTACAATACTGAAAATATTATCGTTAAAAGATTATTCTCACAAATGAAAACTTTGTGTGCCGTTCATAGGTAATTGAACGCCTGCTGTATTTTCAGAAAATGTGATATTTCGTACAGATTGAATACTTTCCACTGCTTTCACCTTTTAAATAGCAAATAAAGTAAAATTTCTTAGACTTCAACAAATTTGCAACGATTTTCACAATTATTTCATACGGAGTAGGTGTTCTAATCCTTACGAACGGCAGTGTACGTTTGCCGGGAGATACGAGAAGTCGGTGACAACTGACAAACAACAATCGACGAGAAACTGAAAGTGAAAGCGACGGAGGAAGTAAACAGATATCTACAATTTTTAGTTAATCAGACGCTATCGTTCGATTCACCGTTACGCCACTAGAAAATTTCAAGAACATTTCTATTGCATCCAGTACAGAAACGTCAATGAACTTGTCAACGATAAAGCGTAAAAAAAAAGAGTATAATGAAAAAGCACAACAGACACTTCTGTCGCGATCCAGTTATGTACCAAGGTCAGCGTCCACGGGAAACGTCTTATCTTGGTTGATGAGAGTCCATTCACCCTAATTCGATATCTTTATCGCACTCCGTTCGTACAGTTTTTCTCTCTCTCACACTATTAGTCGGTGTTTCTCTCGCTCCCTATCAATGCGCGCCTTATAACCGATCGCGACTCTTCTCCGCGCATTCCTTGAAACGCGTTGTTGCAACCGGCGCATGCGTAGAAACGATGTTTCGCGCGAAAAGTACAATTTTAAAGCAGAAACGATCCCCAGGGTTTATAAAAGCTCCGAAGAAATTCGAACTTAGCCATGCAATTGGCGGTGTCTGTGACGTATTTGAGTACTGTTAATTTATATTTCCCTATAGGAAGGTGTCAAGGATTATGTCGATGTCATTGATGTGTTTTCAAATGGAACCTTGCATCCGCAATACTGAAAAATAAATCATCCAAAAAGCGACACGTTGATAATGAAAGTGGAGTAGAAGTTACAAATACTTCTACCGATGAGGATAGTAACTTCGAACCGAGTAAAAAGAAAAGGTGCTTTGGATTACGGTACTGATAGTGACAACCAAATAAAATTGAAATTCGTTTTCCCGAACTTTCATTATTATAGTGCAATGAGCATAGACTTTGTAGGATATATTATCATACAGCATAAAAAGACGATTTTTTAACTTCTTCGAATTTAGTATATGTATCTTTCATGATAACAACGTGCATTATGAAAAGTAGCACGTTTTCTTACGAAAAACAGCACGCTTGTCTTCGTTATTACGAAAACTATCACGTTTCGGTTTTCGCTGCGAAAACTAGAATGTTTGAACGGTTTGCCACGAAAATTAGCATGTTCCGTTTATAGCGACAAAAAGCAGCACATTTGTATGATTGGCTACGAAACATCGAGCGCGTCAACTTAAATACCTTCCGACTCGATTTTTATTTAGTACTAGGACGGTAATTTATTAAACATTAAAATACCCTACTTAAATTATGTAGATTCAAATTTTCATACGTATTTCCTTTTGGAGATTAGATGGAGTTATTATGTATTAAACAATATTTTCAAAAGTTGAATTCTTCGATGCAAAATGCACTTCAACAATTTAAGGGGTTAGGTAACTCTAGTTATGCGGAAAACTAGTCAATTTGTAAGTGGCAGTAGAAAAAAAGTGAACAACCAATTACTTAATACCTAACTTTGTACTTTATTTAAGTATAAGTATTTAAAAAAAACACTGCAATATTTAAAATTTGTATATTTATTATATTTAAAGAAGTACAAAGTTACGTATTAAACGGTTCTTCAATATTTTTTTACTGCCACTTACAAATTGCCTAGTTTTCCGCATCGCTAGAGTTACCTAACCCTTTAAACTAACCACGCGCCGAAACGTGATAGTTTTCGCAGTTTAATCCAAAGTGTGTTATTCTTCGTGGCGAAACAGGATAATTTAAGTACGAAATGTGCTATTCTTCGTGGCTAAGCAATCAAATATATTCGTCAGAAACGATGGAATGTGCTTCGTTACGTGGCAAACTGAAACGTGCTGTTTGTCGTAAGAAAAATGAAACGTGCTACTTTTCGTAATGTACGTCGATGAAGTAGTTACATCATACTACAGGCTAGTTAGAACAAAAAAATTACAAAAAAAATATATGTTGCATATTTGCAACAGTATGCAACGAAGGACTAATTAGTATAATTCCATTCACTGTCACAGTAGATCTAGAATACTAGAAGATATAATGCAGGGAATCGTTGCTACGTGTGTCAAATGTCACTAGATGAAATCAAACATCACTTCTCTAAGCGGTGACTATTTTGACCTACGGTAATACCGTTAAGGGGGTATTGTAATGTAACTGTTCGTTTTTCATCGCCATCTTTGAGTATTTATTTAATAAAAACTATAAGGTTATACTATCTGGCACTTTGCCTGCATATTAAACTATGTTTGGAGTAATACTCAAATTTATTTTCTTTCCTGTACTGATCGCTATGGTTGGAAGCATAGAGAATCTCTAACACTAAAAATTTGCAGAATGACAGCAGTTTGAAAAAAATGTTCGATTTTTGCTGCTAAATTTAGCTGTTTTCATTTTGTATAATTAATTCTATACAATATAGAGACTCATCTGTGATTCCAACCATAGCGACAAACATAAGAAAGAAAATTAATTTTAGTTTCTCCATTTTGGATTATTCCCACACCAACGCTCGTCGGAAAATAATTTTTTTGAATAAGTTTGTGCATTCGATTATATCTATGTATATATGCAATAAACTAGATAAAAAAATCTGAGTGTTACTTCAAACCTACCTTAATATGCAAGCTTTATGTGTCTTGCCCTATACCTGCTACGCAAGGTGCTTTTAATTTTAACAATACCTAAGTTGCATGAAAGCAAGAATCCCATATTACTCTACAAACGTCACGAATTTAAGAAAGCTGGTGGCGTTTAAGCGTCTCGATTGACAATCAAATGATTCAAGTTTACCTATTCTAATGTCTGAGCGTTTCGTCTGTAGCGAAAGATTGTATCCCGAGGGTAGGGATGTGTATGACGACGACGATGATAATAGTAATAATGGAATGGGCAAACGCCGCACACTTTCTCATTATTATGAACTGTAGCGCCAGTGCATGCACGCGTCTCCCGTGTGACGCCACGATGACGCCGAGCGGCACAGACACGCGCAGTCGCGAGCAGGCCGCGCGTCCTCGGCCAATCAGACGAGCGCGTTCCCTTACGTCACACCGCCAGCTGATATAACCGGAACAAATTCAAATAGGTATGCGCGAACACTTGACACCGACTGTTTTATACTAAACAGAAAAGTCCGGGAAATATTGCACCTACATCTTAGCATGTTCTTTATTATCTGCTAACCTAGAATTTTTACTCAGTTTTGCATTGTCCGGTGTTCTTCTCGGAGATCAAGAAAATGAGATGGTTGAACTTGTGAGGGCGTCCGGAAATATTAGTGACCCTTTCCATTTGTGGCAGTTCAAGGCTAATATGCTCGAAAAGTCCAAGTTATTTACTAACATGACGGATTGAAAATAATAAGCGATGAAATTGATTCGGGGGATATAATGAATGTTATTGTTAGCGAATACAGGTTTTGCTTACGTTTTAGTCTTGGAACATACGTTTATAAACGATTTTATTCAGCTCCGAACATCTGTTTGTATGTATGGTTCCAATTTTGGAACTCAAATTTAAACCACTTCCAACTATCCAAATGTCTTCAAACTTTGCAGGCGTGCGTAGTTTGGATGACGATACAATGTTTAAAAATAAAAAAATTTAACCCCGAGCGGGTGAAACACTCGCGTTTTTTACGAAAACGACAAAAAGCCACTGTGTTCGGGACGCTAGTCGCATCGCGATTTGAAATTAAATAAAAGATATTTGTAAAGAAGTCTGAGCTGCGAAATGTGAATCCATAAACACTAAAAACTAGAAAATAAAAATATATAAAAAAAATTTATGTTAAAGAATTTTATTAAAAATGCACTAAAAACTAAAAAATAATTCGTTCCGTGTACTGCAATTTTGATGTTGATTTTTCACTTTAAATAAAATCATGGAACGGAGTATTTCACAACATATTTATTTCGACGCTTCATGCTGTATTAAATTGATTCATATTCTGTTATAAAAAATCCTGCTCTACGATTTTATTTAAAGTGAAAAAAACGGCATCGAAATTGCAGTACAAGAAAAGAATTATTTTTTAGTTTTTAGTGCATTTTCCAGTTTTTAGTGTTTTTGGATTTACATTTCATAGCACCGACTTCTTTACAAATATCTTTAATTGCTGTATAGAGTTTAACAGTTTGCTTAAACGCTATAGTAGCCCAGTTACTAAAAAAAAATTCTTTTCTTGTACTACAATTTCGATGGTGATATACTACGAACGCCTGCAAAGTTTTAGTTTTACTATTCGTACATACGTGACGGATCATTTCTCGATAAATTGTGTATTTTCATTAATCGCGATCAGCCACTCGCTTGCTTTACGAAAAGGACAAAAAGTCGCAGCGTTCGGGTCGTTGCTAGTCGCATCGCGATTTGAAATTAAATAAAAAATACTTCTAAAGAAGTCAGAGTTGCGAAATGTAAATCGATAAACACTAAAAACTAGAAAATAAAAAATATATAAAAAAAGTTTATGTTAAACAATTTTATTAAAAATACACTGAAAACTGAAACAAATTGAAAGTGGCTAAAATTAGTACCAAACATGGCCAAAATTAGTGTGCAAGTGGCCACAAACAGTAAAAATGGATTTCTTATATTTTTTAACTTTATTAATACTTTAACGATTTCTCTTGTTAATGGTAACTTAGACATTAATAGTAAAGATAGTGTAAAATTTAGTAAAGTTTACAGTTTCCTAATTATAAGTACAATTTTAAAGATAATTACGATAAAAATCACTGAAATCCTTAAAGTGGCCACAAATGGTACCCTACTGTTGCAAACTAGCCCCACAACATTCACGAGTTAAAACTAAAATGATATTGACCAGATGAAGAGACCTTATGGCCATTCACTAGATTTCTACGCGACATTGAACTGCGAGGGTCGTCGACTCGACGAGCATTTGTGTTCTAGAGGCCAATATAGCATATAATAAACCATGTGCATCTGTAGGGCACTGCTCAAGCTGTATGAAGCCTCTTATCCCGTGAAAGGCACCGCTCGAGTGCAAAGGGTTAAGCGTCAGTTCATTTCCCCATACATGTACAGGAACCTGGCGTTTCTTTAAATGCGAGAAATCTGGCAATGTCAATAGCCATCTGGTGACAAGTGCAGTAAATCAAACAGTACGTCTTCAAAATAAACAATAGAATTCATCGCATCTACCACTAAGTAGCTATTGACATTAGTGGATCTCTCACTTATAAATACACGCACGGTTCCCTATACATGAGATACTCTAATGTTGAAGTCTCTCTAAACTCTGGTTCAGACGCGTCCAGTAATTTAGTCGAGTTGCGAGTAATTTACTAATTTACCAGTGTGTGGACACTAAAATTTATTCAAGTAGCTTAGTAAAACAATGGTAATTTACTAAACTAAATTACGTGTCTGTTCCAGCCTTTATGTAAACTACGCGAAACCTTATTGATACATACAAGTAAATGTTTCCAAATTATTCATAGTAATCGTTTCTTCCCAATACTACTGGCTTATAGCTGTTATGGGTCGCGCCGTTTCTCGGAGGCAAATAAAAAAAAAAGAAGGAGGATAGGAAAAAATATCGATCTTGGAAGTGAGGGGACGATGGCGCCTAACGCTACCGGTGCGTCGTGGCGCGCGCGACGAAATAATCGGCGAGTGAAGGCGCCCATCGTAACGCTACGGGGCTGTCAAGCTTGCTGATCAATACAAGCAAGGCGACGTGCAAGGCCGCCCGCGTGGATTCAACTCGCGGATCCCCTACATTCCCTCGTTTCATCCTTTCCCGTCCACGCGCCGCTATTCCTATTCCTTTTCTCCGACGGTGCGCGCGCGCGTGCGCGTGTGTGTATCGTTTCGCGGCTACTCTCTTCCTCCGTTCCTATATTCATGTGTCCTCTCCATCCCCCCGTCCCACATTTTCTCCTCGTTTAACCACTTCTTTCCATGCGTGCCTCGCGGATTGTAGGAAATTTCCTGCGCCAATTTTCCTCCCCGCCCAGGTGCTGTACTTAAATCATCTTCCTCGAGTTCTCAGTACTTCTTTCTAGTTTCTAAAAAAAGCGCAGGCAGAAAAGTCGAGGATCGAACTACACATCGGAAATATCGATCCAGTGTTAAATGGAAGGGTGCAATACCGAGCGGGTGACGTCAACCAAGGGAGAAGAGAAACTGTGCGATTTAATTATTTTATCGTAGCGGCGTGTGCGTCTCGATGCGCGTAGAACGTACCCGCCCAGCTGTAAGTTCCCATTTCTGTTACTGCCCTCCTTACACGATCGTCGTTAAAGCAGCACGAACGTTACGTTCGCGTGCGTACCGAAGCGGAATCCTCTTGCGTACGCGCCACTCGAAAGTGGATAGTAAGCTGCCACGGCGAGTCTCTCTTTTGTATACGAAACCGCGCTCCCTGCGAATCCTTCGAAGTTCCCTTGGTGACTTCGCTGTTCCTGCATTAGACTTTTCTGAACGCTATACTTCCAGAACGCTAATTCCATAAATTCTTCCATGGACTTTTCGAATATTAATCTTGAAAAGAAAGTCACCAACCACAGCCTAGATTAAATCTCAATTGATAGAGTACTTCAACTAACTAACTAAAATATATTTACTAATTTGTCTAAACCTAGCCAATCATTCCCGATAATTTCATTAAAACAATACTCGATGGATCGACTGCAATGTGTACACAAATGGAAATTAGCGATTTAACCCAATTTCGTACGTGTCTAGCGAAGTAACGATGCAATTCCATTACATAATTGTCGTACAAGTTAAAGGTGAGAATAATCGATTGAGGGCGACGTTTGTCTGGCGTGAAGAATATCCCACGGTATCTGCTGAGGGTTAACGACCGTCCCGATAAAGGAGACACTTTCGGATATATGAAATTGGCTTAAAAGAGAGAAAGAAAGTAGGCAAAAGCGAGGGGTTGCGAGGGAAACGCTACATATTCTGGTTACGTTGGTTTCTTCTGGCGATTCCTTGGGCGAGATACGCGAGGCACGCGGAGGCTTCTTCGCCGACCAAGTCACTCGGCTAGATTACGTTGAAACTGGTGCTCCGCTCCGTGGAGAGAAACAGGAGAGGGCCGAAGGGGGCTTGACCAGCCTAGGTGAAAGCCTTGCACCGCGAGGACGTGACGTGACGCGTTAAAACTACAACAGAGTTTACACACCGTTCTCGCTCGCTCGATTTTAGCTGGCCACTTTTGCTTCACGCTGACCTCGGTGAGTTGGTTCACGAAGAATCTACAGACTCGCGGGGAGATCCTCGTCAAAGTGTCTTCGAGATTTAATAGCAATTATCGCGACGAAACTTTTCGATGACCTGTCAATGTTTTTTTCAGGGAACTTTGAATGTTCGCGAATTAAGCGAAAATCAATGAACCCGCGTTCTGTATCAAGTGATGAATATTTTTAAATAATTCTTGTCTATCGATAGGTTTGTTTGTTTGTGTGATTGCAGACTGAAACTTGCTCGAGGAGTTAACTGCTTTTCCCACAGAATCGCGCTGTAGAGCTTTCTTCTGTTCGCGCTTGCGCGCTTGGAGGCCTCATTACTGCTCGGTGTAAGTATATTTGAGCGAAACATGTATTAGCGAAGCAAGTATTAGCAAATCGTCTGTACTACCAATGAAAATGGGAAAAAACTCTGGCACGACTGCTTTACGTATGTAAGAAATAATTTATAGTCAAAGGCAGATGTCTAGCAAACCAAATATATCGCTGTGGACGTTTTGAGAAATGAATATCCTGATGTTCCTTACGCAAAGAAACGGTCACAGATTTCAATTAAAAATATTAAGAGCCCATCTATCACGTTTTACGAGATTCGGCTGGATTTGAACTGTGACTTCTTTTTCTGCTTGATAAAAATCATGCTTCTACAGGTGGGAGAAATTTATCTTATAATTTCCAGAAGAATTAATGCGTTCTTGTATCTCGCTGTGCCACAGTTTATCAGGAAAATAACCGTACGGAATACCGTGCGAATTGTAGAAGGCTACCTGACTGCGTGCATTTCAGTCATTCCGACGTCAACGAAGAAGGAAGTTCCCGCTCCCCTTAATATTGCATTAACACAGTTTCTTCTTACAATCTCGCAATCAGTGATTCTTCCAAGTATTGCACATACTTCGCTTTCGAGCTACAATTAAATTTTGACTGTAATAAAAATGGCAACGATTTATTACTTGCGATTATTAAAGAGCAGACATCTCGGGACTTCGTCAAATGTACATGTTTATCAATAAAAATCTATACCTTTGACTGTGCATATAATCACTAATTTCCAAATCGATAAACGAACGCATCCCGGAGCACGTTTGTAATGAGAACCACTGCCCTCAGCGAGCATTGCTCCTACCTGACCGTAGCAGCTCGAATTTTACCGTGAATACAAAATGACTACGGAAGCTCTACACAAAAAATGAATCGATTTTTGACCTTTTTTTTTTCAATCACAAAATTATGTACATACACCAACCACGTGAGATTTTTAACAGCGTTCGACACATTCTCCAACATTTTAATAATCGTGTTACCGCGGCACTAATAAAGCAATTTGAAAGTGCATATTTTAATTTCAATGGCAGCGTTTCCCTTTCCACACAGAATATCGCCTAGCAGATTCTGCCATCGATGCTATTATATGTTGGAAGCTATGCCCATATGTGAGAACATTGCATCTGTTTAAAAAGCGAGAAATCGGTTGCTATCAATAGCCATCTAGCGGTAAACACGGTAAATTCTACTGTGTATTTTGAAGGTTCAGCATCTAAAATATTTTTAGAAGAACACCGAACCTAGCAATCGAATATCCCCGCGATTATGGTACTCCACGCATTAATGTTGCACCGGTAGAAATACGAACGGCTGGAAATCGGATTACCCCGACTGGACGATGTAGAATTTCTTCGAGATCGTTTCTTGGATCGAATTCACGCGTAACCGGCAGAAGGGGATGACAACGGCCGTTGTCATCGATAGAAACCAAAATGAAAACATACTTTTTCTTATAACAGTTATTAGAACTGATGACACAACGAATCACTGAACTTCTACGAAATTTATAAGACCCCTCCCCCAGACGATATTTCACATAAATGGAGGAAAGTGATTAAACGAGCAGTCGATCGCAACGCGTTTCGACTGAAACTTTTCTCGGGATACGATTTGATTGCCCAAGAATACAAAAAGACACGGTCGTGTGCCGGAAAGGAGCATCGGGAGCGCATTCCGTGACGAATGTTTTGATCGACTGTTCCGTGGGAATGCGGCGCTACTCTAACAGAAAAATGTGTCCGTCTCGCCGTTATACCCATGGTAAGCGTGCGTATGCACACTGCACGCTCGAGAAAGAGACAGTCCAGTGGCCTTGCGTACAGGCTGCTTCCAAAATAGGTGGCCAAACTCTGCGGGCGCATTCCATCTCCCCCAAGAGGCGGAGCAGATTACTCGGAGGCCACTCCAAATTTTTACCATACAGTTACTGTCATTTCTACACGGGCGTAATTGTCCTGCATTACCGACAGGACGCGGTAGGCTACGCGCACCACGATACAATTCACGCGAAAACACTTGTACATAAATCGTGGAAGTTTCAAGAATAATATTACACCGAAGTGGAGCTGGCAATAGAACGTGCGAAGGAGAGAATATCCCGATTAACGCCCATAAAAGGTTAAATGCACCGAGGCTCAATCGTGCGTGAGCTACATTTGCAAATGACTTCCGATCGTACACGAACTTGTCAGGCTTGACAATCTGACAGGAGACCGTTTTCGAGTATAATCTTCGCGGAGATACTGTTATTCCCAATGAAGTGCGTCCCCGATGTCCGAGCCACCTCTGGATTTTCGAAGCATTCCGTATACAGGCACGGAAGGGGGGGAGGGGAGGGGGAGAGTTCGTCTATATACACATCGATATAGGTTCTACGGGTCCGACGAGAAACAGTCCCTAGACGAGGACTTTCGAACGGTGCGAGCACAATGTCTGACACAGTTTCCTGGCTGCGTTGAAAGGCGAAAGGAATGTTACGAGAGACGATCTTGTTATCTGGCCGCGAGAGGAGACGTTGAGAGTCACGTTTTAAAACAGCCACCACCACTAGCGCTGATTCTATCGAACGATATTCCACCGGGATCGATGGATAGATGCAACACAGCCACCGGTTCTCAACCCCGCGGCGAACTCCTTAATTTTCTCTCTCGGCAGCGGAGAACTCAGGGCCGACAACGTGAATCAGGCATGACATTGGATCGCATAACAAACTTCAAATTCCATTGACGCGCGTACACACACACTCGGTTGCGCCCGCGCGCTCGCTCGCCACCGACCGCTCATATATATACATGTATATACCGTAAACGCATATATACCGTATGTATGTATATATTCACGTATGCATCTACGCGCCGTATGTAAGCACCTATATGTATACATAAAGCGTATATACACGCGTAAGTATATATACGGCGAGGCAGGAGGTTCAGGGGAGGGGAGAGGAGTGCCGCGATACACAACACCGACGTCGACACGAACGATCGAGTACTGCCCACGGGAATTCCCCGATATATAGGTTAACCCGGGCGACTTGCGCCCGCGACGTTAACGCGGTACCGTTAAGCAGACGTCGAGGCAACTGGTAACCGTCCCGCGAGGCACCAGGCTCGCTAGTCCCAAGCTCCGGACACAACGGGGAAGAATATGCCCACGGTACCCGGACTCTATCCAGCATAGTGGGCTCACTGATCACTCACCAGTGCGAAGAAATTCGTGTGGCAGTCCTCCAGGCTAGCGCCGTTCGTTTGATGCGACGGATGCGTCATGGCTTCTCCATCGTACGCCGTACACTCATTAGCAACACTTTTTCGCGGCGGCGCGCCTCTCTCGGCCCCGAAAAATCACACGGCGAGGCCGCTATTATTCGAGAACATTTAGGAGGGTTTTCACTTCTCAATGGCGACCGTAAAATGGCGGACGATGGGAAACAACAAGCGCAGCCGCCCGAGGCGACCCCTACCGCTCACTCGCGCAGTCCGCTTCGACGACGAGGAAGAAGATGGCGGCGCTCATCAGGCATGGTTTACTCGCGATTCCTTTGAAAAGTACATCCGCTATCCTCGCCGCAAACACGGTCAGTGTCGACACTTCACGTGCACTTTTCAATCACCATCACCGTCGCGCCGCACTCCCCAATGGGAGCGAGCGTGCTCGATTCGTATGCACCGTGCACTAACGAGATCACCGTCATTTTACAGGCAAGCCTGCGTTACGATATAACACGGTCCAAGAGCAAGAAGGCCGGGAAAAAGCCGTGCCGCCGATTCGAGGATGACAACAAGTCCCTTGCCACCAAAGGGTAAGCGATTCACTTAGCTCGCGCCCGAGTTCCAGCGAAATATTCGCGTTACGTCGCGCCGCTGGCTAACAGGCAGAGGACACACTGTGGCCATATTGCCGTTTGCCACCTCTCTTTCACGCGCCAGCCAATCAGCCGCCGCGTTTGACAGCTTCTCAGGGCAGGCCGCAGCTCTCACCGGGGCCCCGGTCCTTGCGTTCTTGTGCAACTCGCTCCTCGGGAGTTGCATGTGACCACGGATGGAATCGAGAATGTCGCAACGCGCTATCGAATCCCTCATAGGATGCCATCGAATTATTTACTAACGCTTGATAAAAATTCTACCATTACTTTGACAAATGGAGCTGAAAATTAAACAGAAAATCTCGAAGCATTTTTCACCGCTACACTGACGGATATTAATGTTATTTCAACGAGAAATAAAATTTTAAGGAAGCGATTTTTTTGGGTTGAAATAGTGTTAAGTAATGAGACGTAAAAAATTTAAACACTTCATATATATGGCGGAAAAATATCGTTTTCAATAGTTATTATGCTCTCAGATCTGACGTGCAGCCGCTCTGTTTCGATGTCATCTTCCGTGCAACTATGTCATACTTAACGAAGTAGCAATTTTTTTTTTAATTCCACTCAATTTGGATATTATGGTTCTTAGAAATCGAATTAACTTAGAATCATTAATATCTGTATGCGGAATTTGATTCCACCTTCGCGACTAATATAACGGCCGGCCATACCCTTTTGTACCGCTATACGAGACTTTCCGTTGACTATGAGAATTCTCGTCTGCTACGTAACTTTGAAATTTTTTGCCGTTTCAAAGAGTAAAATTCAACGAATCTACTGCTATAAAGGAAATATTTCGCCTACAAATTTCTCACACACTCTTCGTTGAAGAAAATAATTTTTTCGGAATATACAAAAACTAAATTTTTCTCATATCTTTTACACATATAACGAACTTTATAGATATAAATATAATATATATATATAATAATATATATATATATATATATATATTTATATATATATATTAATCTAAATACAACGGTAAAGTAAATTGCATTTACGACAAAATATAAAACGTGAGAGATAATTCGATCTCGATACATTGTCGTTGCCCGGTTGTGCCAGTTTTCATTGAGAACACCTGTTTCGAAGACCAAGTTTCTACGTCCTTGTAATTAACATTGACAAACTAGCGCCATTCTCTCGTTGCATAGATCAAGATTTAAGCACGAAAGAATCGAAACTGCACTCTAGTTTTCCTAAGCAAGCGTATTTCTTCGGGCTGCGTTTCAACGCTTGCCAAAGACTAGACATGCCTGAAATTTGTGTGGATAAATTTCGTTAACTCTTTAGAAAATGGGACCAGGCTTGACAAGTTCCTAAATTCGACCGAATGCCCGTAGTAATCTCGATTTCGAACGGAATTTCGAGTAGAATGCCAGACGGAGGGTAGTCACCGGGCTTTTCTGTTCTCGGATTCGTTCCTGGCCAATATTGGCCATAACTGTATCCTGCGAAAACACAACTGGGGGCACCACTGTACGGTCGTCGGACATCGATCTTGTCCCTCCCCCTCCTCCTTCCACGAAGGGAAGCCTCCCTTGCCGCGCTTCGTCCGTTAACTGGAGTCTTTTACACCGTACGAAAAGTTTCACGCGAATCGTGCCGATATAATCTGGAGGAGGCGATATTGATTTGCAAAGCGCGAAATCAATGGCTATCGGCGAATATAGTCTTTCGTAAAGTCGTACCACAAAGGGTGCATATGTGGCCGATGTCTTTTAGGAAGAGGGGACCAAGCTGTTAGATGTATGCCTTCCATGCCTCTTACTGTCAGATGATACAGTCTGCTTTAAACGACACAATGGAAAATATTTGAATGATTGACTATAAAATTTAGAACTCCTTGGCAGGGAAGGTTCGAGCATTTATCAATCGTTTTGATTTTGTACCGTTTTGCCGAACTACACGGTTGACGCGTGGTTCGCGATCGATCCGCGGTCCGTGGACAATGAATTATGTTGACAGGAACAATAAGTGCAATGCATTTCGAAAGGCTGCGTCGCCAATGCGTAATTTCAGTGTAACATGTCAAGGGAAAGTACGCACGAAGTGTGAAAATATGTTGGGCTTAACAATATTTCCTTGCATTCTTAAAGAGATCGCGGTTTTCTACTACATATTCGCGATTTGAGTAACCCTCGAACGCGCGACATTTGCCCTTAAGGCGCGTTTCCACGAGGCTTATTCCTGCCGTTCATTCAAAGCGAAAGAACCCGCCGAATTTCGTCGCAAGTATTCTATCTGAATTGTGGGACTTATTTGCAACGAATATTTTTAAAAAAATTATTATTTGCAAAAAAGGAGGAAACTTTCACAACTGATCGGTGACATTATTGAAAATTAATCTAGGGAACTGATATCTAAGGAATGTTAGTTAGTAATTGTTAAAAAAATCGTTTAAAAATACTTCTAACGAGAAATCATGATCATCTCTGTCATAAATGCTTTGTGATGTACTACCTACTCTCGTAAAGAATTTTTTATTTTACGAAATGTTATGTTTCTTGGGTTTAATTGCTTTGTCGTTGTATTTGCAATCAGTTTCCAACGCAAAATCAAGATAATAGGCGTTTTACGAAACAGGAAAGCTAGGTACTCCAAGCGCAAAATCGATATTTCCAACATGTGTTAAAACGGAAGCAGAATTTCAGGGATGTTAAATATTGTCATTTCCTTCGACGAATTAATACACTTTACATCGTTTAATGCCAATAAAACGTTGCATTTAATTTGTTCTCGATTAAAACGATATTTTTATTTTAATTTTTATCTGCAAATGCAACAAGAAACAGAGACGTGTCTACTACGAAGATAATCTTGGAACATCCGTTTTTTTTTTTCTTAAAAAATTACTAAGACTTCGGTTGCACCGTTTTCTTAGTAAGCCTGTAACAATCTTATTTCGGTTGTTCCAGATTTCTGAGATACCGACAGGCGTACGACCCGCCTGAAGATGTGTCTAGCCGAATAAATAAGATTTGCGAGGATCAAGCGATTTCGACAAGCAACGATACGAAACTCGAGGATCCACTGCAGCGGTTCAATCTCTTTTTAGCGTGCGAGCGACAACTTCAACATACCGTCCCGAATTCAGTACTGTATAGCATCGAAACGATCGGTAAGACTCTTGTTCGGAAGACGGAATCTTCTTCTGTACCAAGTTCTCCAGATCTCTACGACTCACGAAATACTGTTGTTTATAAAATGCTACTTGTAAACGATGCACGGTTATTTGATCACATTTAATCAGAGATTCTGGTAATTCGAGCTTATTTCGATTGGCCCTTTAGAATTTGCACAGTTCGATTCTGCTTACACACGTATACGTGCTTTGGAATTTGTGTACGGAAAAATTTAATAGTACTTTGTATTTTATCACTTTGAGTTGCGTGAGGTTTAGCGAAAGTGTTACCTAGTGATCCTCTAAGGAGTGATTGGTACAACCGCAGTCATTTGTTACGATTTGGAGCAAAACCGGAAATAAACATAACCTAACTGTTCACTCTATCTCTTTCTATCAGTATTTCTGTCTCTTTTTTGTCTCTTTCTTTTTTACAGTTTCTTTCTCTGTCTACTTCCGCTTTTACTCCAAATCACAGCAACCAATCAGCGACGATGCACGTTGTTCCGATCACTCTCTAGAGGATCACTAGTGTTACCCACTTTGCATCGCGCTTTAAACCAGATACTAATGAAATTTTAAATTTTTGTATTTTCTGTCGGACCTTCATGAGAATACTACCTAATGGATGAGTGAAGTTTCCCGATGAAAATTATTACAAATACATCATTCGGACGTTTTTTCAATTATAAGCAATTCAAGTCACTTCTGCATTTTATGGACCAATTGTTGCATACCACGCATTATTAAAAATAATATAAGTGAGATCGAGCTTTGACATATTTTCATCAGGAAAAATCTAATCGATCTGTTGCTGATATTCCCGTGCAGACCTAATAAGAAATGTACAGGCAGAAAATTTCATTAGTAGATGATTCGTTGTAGACTCGATTTCTGAGTTTGCGTTGTTTTCAAAGCAAATTATTAAGTGATTCTCAGACAATGTTTCCAGTCCTTTCCAGAAAACATTGACGTGAAAACACGTCGTCGCCACTTTAGGTGTTAGTCTGTTTCTTGTACGTTTCAGGTGACTTAAAGGAATTCTATCGGACGCCAATAAACGAAAAAACTCCATTGGACAGTATCCGCAACGCGGAACTGCCGAAGAACTTGCACATTAATTACGACTATGTTCGGTTCCACCCTGGTAAGTTGCTTTCAAATGCTGTGTACTTTCTTATTACTATGGAGCAGGGTACAATTAACAAATTCGCCTATGCCATGTACTCGCGATAAGTACTTATCAATTGTATCATTTCAGACACGGACACAATGTTCGGTGGTAAAACAGCATTCCCAAAGAGCTCCACTCTGGTGACTGGTTTGAAGTACAAGAAGAAATATTCTGGACATCAACAAGAAGATCCTTACTTGGAGGAATTGCTGAAGATTTAAATCTTACAAAAAATAAATAAATTTATCAACGTTGATTATATAGTATGTAAGATGAATAAAAATCCATTTGTATCTAGCCAGTTCATTGTGTTATTATATCCCAACTATGCTACTTCGTCGTTCTATCAGCTGATTAACAATATGTTATCGTGTTAATCGCATTGGTTCTTTTTACTTTAATTATTCTTCATATTATTACGGCTGGACGATTTGGCAGTGGCGCGATAGCTTCCATCAATTGACCCATCAGCGCGCGTAGCAACGCTCCAAGACGACGAGCGACTGCTTTATTTACCCTGATGAGGATTCGCGACTGTACGGTGGTAGCTTTAGACAAGACAATGCAGGGAATTGCTAGTGCAACAGGCCTTATGGAGGCATGCATTCAACCGATTCGTCGTCCTAAACCGAAGGTAATCCTTGAAAATAATTTACTCACAGATTAAATAAATTGAACGATTGGATTCCATCAAAGAAACAACAATCTTTCGAATTTATTTAATCGTTCGATTAATGGATAGGTGGGACGAGATTCATTTCTTGAGGAACCGTTTAAGCCCAGCATAATGCACATAAACAACGACATATAAGTATCTCATCTGTTACAGCGTGTGGAACTTTCAGGATCTACTAAACCAGCCCCTTTTATCCTTCGACCTTTTTCTGGCTTGTTTAATCCTTATCCTTATGGCTGCTCTGTGCTGTGCAATCATCCAGCTGATTGTGAGGCGAAAGAGGTTCTGCGTCGAGCTAAAGATTCATGGGTATTTATCGCATTGCGCTTAGAAGCTTGTATAATATTGTTGCAATACCATCATATTTCATCAGAGTGAAATACAACGGCGAAGAAACCTTTGAATTTTGTGTCCGACATTCAATGACATCCTGCATTTTGTGGTTCCTCAGGCAACCGAGGGGAAAGCCCTGTTGTTGCCAGAAGAAATGGATATGATAAGGGCAAATCTGGTGGCTGGGGCAACTGCAGTTGACGTGGCTGGAAATGTCGGTGCCACAGAGGAAGTGAACGCCGATACAACCACCGTTCCTGAGGAATTGTTCAGAAAATACACCGAAACCGATTCCAGACCTTTGACTCCCGCACCCACTCTCGCCAGTGGCCCCGCTCTAACCAGCAGACCGGCCCAGGATGAATACCCTGTAACCTGCAACCCACGAGAACGGACTACTTTGGTCTTGGATCTCAGAGCAAACTCGAAGAAGCACATGGTGTTTATTAAAGATTAAATTAGATACAATTTTTCCTCGCGACACGTGTCAGTTGTAGTAACCTGCCAAAATTACTGCTTTAGGAAAATGAAACTTTCACTTGGCATGCTCTGACTTTAGAACCACCGCCGACGCCTCGTAAGCCTGGGATTTTTCTGGCGAAATCGGTCCCTCGATATCAGCCACGTTCTCCAAAGTCAGCAAGAGATTTGCCAGCTTCTGTTCCGAGTGCAGGCACAGATGAACTGGTATCTTTTGATTATCCAATCCACATAAAGTTCATGCAAAGAGTCTTGTTATAATTGCTTCAAGTTAGAATTTAATAAATAAATTAACAGGAATCTGAAAAGAATACAATGAGTGTAACACGTTAGTACGGTGCACTACATATCGTTTAACATAAAAACTTCACATTTTCCAAGAGCTCTAGCAAGGACGTAGAGGAATGCGAAACAGAAAGAGCAAACAAAGAACCTGTCATAATTCGCAGGAGAGGAAAACGATTGCGTAAAGGCAAGTGCAGGAGGGGTTCAGCTTATGGACACCAAGCAGAAGTTCGTGATCTATTAGAACCAACCGAAACTCAAATATCACATATAGGAGATGGCTCGAGGAGGACTTCGTTAGTAAATCTTATTTTATTCATATGTGAGTATATTAATGCGAGATTATAATCGCATTCCTTCCTTTTCTTTTTGTCAGGATTCGCACGTGCAATGGCGACACAGAAAACCCATCATCTCCCAAGAAAGTTTCTGCACAAGCTAATGTAACTCCTGCTATGCTCACTAGTTTTATTCGACCAGATATCTTAAAACATTTATGCAGAGAGTTGGATAGAGACAAGGTGGAGGCAGAGTTTTCGATTAGGGTGAGACTTCATGCATAATTGTAACACGAGGTCTCGCGCGATAAACCTTCGAAATTATTGAACCCACCGTCAAATATAATATGAATTCCTTTTATGCATCACCAGAGAAAAATCGCATTCGAGGAAGCTTTTCGGGTGAAAGGCGAGAGTTACTCGCGTTCAAGAGGAACCTACACATCCTCAAACGTTACAGAAACAGACACACCAAGAGTATTTTCCCGCCAAATGGCTCGCTTCCAGATTCTCGACAGTGAAAGTCTACGTGGTGCGTACAACGTCTATCAAATGCCCTGAGATTTGGCTAATAGACGAATTTTCTTCCAGGATTAACGGTGTTGGAGTACCTCAGTAAACATGTTTTTGTTTCCTCGGGAAGAAAATTAGTCTTCGGCAGGGTATTCAACAAATTTCAAGAAGAGACATTGCGAACCACCAGATACATTTCCGCTAAGAACATTCAGGAAGCTCTCCAGGAAATGATCGGTAAACCGATGACCGCGGAGCAAGTAGGGTATCTGAAATCTATGGTCGGCGAGATTAAGGACCCACTAAATTTCCGGACCTGGTGTTGTTTGTGCGCCGCTGTAGAACGATTACTGTGCCCTCTTCCTCCAAAGGAAGTCGATCCTGCTTTGTGGTTGGAAAGAGTGGACTTTGAGCCCTTGGAACGAAGACTCAAGTCTGTGGATGTGGTTCCCACGCTAGCTTTGTTCTTAAGGGAAATCCGTGAAAAGTAAAATATTGGGATGAAAGTTGGCACCAAGCTACCAACATTCTTTACGTTGTACAAGATACGTTATTTTCATAAATCCACGTAATATAACTGAAATAAATGTTTTCTGTTGAAGAAACTAAACAAATTCTCAAGTTCTTCTCGCTTTCAATGGCTCGTATTATTTGAAAGTCTTGCAATATGTTTGAAGAAATTTTAAGCGTTTCGAGGTTATCGGTAAATACACATACTCTCGGCTGGAAAACATATGGAGATCACATATTAGGCTATGAAAAGTATAATGAATATTGTTTTGAGATCAAGCACGTCCATCGTCTGTTTACTTACTTTCCTATTCTGGAACAGGGAGCGAATAAAATGAAGAAGCTTGTACAAGATCTGCGTTCGTCGCACAATTTTATTGCCGGAACGAATTCGCCTGTAACCCAGTCGAGCATACATAGTTATTACACAACGATCCTCGGTAGCTGCCGACAATGTATAAACTGTTTCGAGGTCTTCATCCTCTCCCTCCCTATCTCTCTCTTTCTCGCCTCCTTCAACACAATAAATAAACGAATTTGCGCGCGTATCACCGTTACGTAATGACAATATAAAATCGTCCTGCATTAGTAAATAAATTAAGTAAACGAGCGATATAGGACTGGTGTAGAAGTATAATCGGGACCAGGGCATATCTCGTACTGATGTAACAATAATACACTACCAGTTGCATTCACGTGTCCTCAGTGGTATTCTATACGTGTACCTGTGGCATGTGGGTGCGTGTCTGTATATGTGTGTGGCTTTCGCGTTGGTGAGAGTGTGTATCGATGGGCATTGATCAGAGTTGCTAGTTCCTACGTCACATTGCACATATAGCTAACGTATAAATATAACGACGTGACGGTTCGTACGACACTACTTCCTAGAGTCTCTATACAACAGCGCGACGCTAGCCGCCGTTCAAAGAGTTGCTTTCTTTGGAGCTGTTCCGAGACTTAGATACTTCCGGCTGCGGGAGATCTCGCCTCCGTTCGCCGTACACGCTGGTAATTCTCCCGTGGTCTGGTCTCTCTGCGTTGATTTCTCAGTATAAAAAAAGTTGCTGCTGCTGCTGCTGGGGGGCAGTGGGACTGGAGTATGACGACGGTGTGCAGGCGTTAGCAATGGGCTAGTTGCCGTTCGTGGAACGTTGCATCGCCGGGATTGCCGCGTCCCGTTCCGTCCCGTAAATCTTGCCTGCCTTCCTCGCCATGTTACCCAACATTTCCATCGAACACTTGTGCGCGGATCTCAGCGACAACGCCCACTCCTTCAGGCTGATCTCGTCCTGAAAGCACAATTAAACGCCTGTTGGCATTCCCGTACGTGGACCGTGTCGCAGCTCCTGCATCCGTGGCTGTGCGACACTTGATTACAGCTGTTTAGTCGTTTTAGTTTGCAAGTGGGGTGGCGATATTCATCAGTGGCCTGGCCATTACGGTCTTGATTATGCATGAATTAGGGGCACGTTAAATTGCTCGAAACTCAAAACAAGACTGGCTGTAATTGAAATCTGTTGCGCAGTCGGGTCGAACTACTGATCCGCGTGCAAGAACTACAGAGAATTCTACAAGGCTGCCAAGATTTACACTACAGCAAAATTGATTTAAGTAGATATCACGGCTAGTGACTAAGAAGCGGGTCTAAATAAACGAGAGTTTTTGTAATTTCGTGGAGCCTCGACATCGCTGTAAAGCTTTACTCACGGGATTCGTAAGTACTATTTTCGCGTCTCTCGTACGGACGACGATACACTGCTCTCCTTTGACGTGTTGGAGGTCCGCGCTGACTTCTTCAACCTACAATTACAATTACGTTTGAATCTTTCGATTCCTAACCGTCGCCACTGTATCCCAGCTTATCTTCTTACCTGATCCAGGAAAACTAGTTCAGGTTTCATCGTGGACTCAGGGTGCAACTCTAACCGATTGGGGTAAAGTTTCGCGTAACGGGTCTGCCACGCGCTTGCGAAAGGACCGCCTAGTTTCTTAATATAACCGTGTAAAATGCAGTCTGATCCTGTAATAAATCAATTCAATCAGAATAATACATCGCCCTCTTCTTTTAACCCGCGCCATCGACAAGTATCAATCTCCTCACCTTTCTCATCAGTATCGAACCGCTGTTTTTGTTTCGCCTTCTTTTTATTTTCCAGCTAAGGGAGGATATCAAAAAGAAAACAGAAAATACAGTTAACGTGAAAATTGAACAGCCGAAGGTGGAAAGATTCAACGAATCATACCTTGTCCGCTTCATTATTGATTGTCTCGAACACAGTCTCGGCAACCTCGGCTTGCCATCTCTCAGAGATAGTCAGAGGGAAGTTTTTGTACAGATCTTGGTCCGCGTCAGTCAGCTTGATACCCTTTGTGTCCTCCTCGTCGAAGGAGCCGATATCAAACGCGTCCGCGGCGTTCACCTCGCCGCGCGGTGGTATAAGTGGCGGGGTGTATTTCTGGAGATAAACTTGTTGCCAATCGATACCACTGAAAAACGAGTGCTCCTTTAACTCGTCTGCCCCTCTTCCACGACAGCCGAGTCTGTTGTTAATATCTCGCTGCAGCAGGCCCTCCAGAAGCGAGCGCAACTCCCGCGAGAACGTTTCTGGTAGCTCGACGTTCTAAAAAAATACGTTCACCAGCAATCGATTACAAGTTTGAAACAAATTACAGAAATAATCGTATGTTAGGAATTCATACGCTGTGCCGATTTTATTTTGGGGAGGGGACTGTAAGTACCAGTAGAAATGACGGAGTAAATTTTCAGTGAAAGTGAATTCTTTTTTTATCAACATTTGGTGAAATACGGTTTGAAGTCAGTCAGACTCTTTGCAAGCGATCGAGTTCAATCAATGCATTAAATTATATTCAACGTAATAATGCTCTTGGTCTACACTCTGACCTTGTAATGTACGTTGTAACCTAACTGTAAAAGTAAAAAGAATTTAATCGGGTTACTAATAATAACAAGGCAACTTCGGGATCTTGATTTTATTTTGTAATACTTCGATGCAGGTTTATGGGGAACCTCAATAGAACAGATAATTTTTTTCGCTACTTTTTTGGAGTTTCACGGTAAAAACATCCCTTGCAGGTTAATGTGTGCTCCTCTAGTTTCCTGTATATCTAGAAAAAAAAACCTATAAAAATGTTCTTTATGCCCTATAAAAAGGTACAATCAAATTGTTTAAAATTTTTAGTGGGAAACGTTTTTTTCTTTAGACTAAAAACTTTAACAATTTAATTGCCTAGTTTTATGGGACATAAAAACTCATTAAAGTTTTATTCCAACAATTCTTTTATGCCTGCTAAATTTACAAGATATACAGGGAAATAGGTCACCCTGAAGCATCAGAAGGTAGCAGAAAAAGAAGTAATCTGATACGTCTATTGAGGTCGCCTACAAATCTGCAAAGTTTAAAAAAGAAACGGGATTTCCAGGTTACCGAAGTTCGCTGGTAAGCATTAACTATAATCAATAGTTAATTATTAGGATAATACATATTGAAAGGGCGGCATGAAGAATTTCTCCCGAGGTCGCCGAATCTCTAAGGTCAGCCCTGTCCCTACGAAGCAGGATAAATGAGAAAACCACTGCCCAAAAATCTATTACACACACCTTGGTCAGGGTCATGTGATCTATCTCGTGTTTGTCTCTAGTTTTGTGTTGTCTGAAAGGACTGTGCCCCTTCAATAATTTATGCAGCATGCAGCCAAACGAGAACCAATCTGCGCTGGAGTCGTAGGTCACCCCTTTCGAGAGCACTTCCGGCGCCATGTACCCGTGTGTCCCACTGCAACGGAACAATAATTATTTTTTTTTTCTCCCGTTAATGGACGCTCGTGCGCTATCGAAAATTGAAATCGTTCGCCTGTACTTACACGCTCGCGTGCGGTTTCTTCTTGGAGAAATCGCAGGCCAGCCCCAGATCCGATATCCTCACGTGGCCGTGCTCGTCCAGGAGGATATTCGCAGGCTTCAGGTCTCTGTAGACGATGCATCTGCGGTGCATGTGCTCAAGCCCCAGTATCACTTCCGCCGCGTAGAACTTCATCTCCCTCTCGTTGAACATACCGTGCTGACTGAGGTGATAGTGAAGATCGCCGCCGTTCATCAGGTCCAGGATGAAGCAGAGCTTGTCCGGCGTTTGGAAGGCGTACGTCATGCACACTATAAATGGACAGTCTACCTAGAAGTAGGTAGTCTGATTGTAGTACTCGAACGAGCTACGGAGATTCAAGCTTTGGAACTCAGCAGAAATACTGAGACTATTTGAATAATTTAATATTCGAATATTTTACAAGTATTCGAATCCTACGAATAAACTATTCGAATTATATACGCCAAATAATTGAGCAACTAAAGTATTCGAATAATCCAATACCGAAAAATTCGACAAATAGTCCCAGCCCTAAGCGGAATTCGTTTCGCTTTTGGAATTTTCAGTGAAGACAGAAATTCATGATTGTTCGTGTAATCATTGCAATTACTAGCTGGGGGTATTGTGCCTTGCAGAGATATAATGATGTCGTAAAAGCGATACAAGGCGCCAAGTTGATAGCGCTCTTGAACAGAAGTTCTGGTTAAGGTTGTCCAGAAAATTATGTGTAAAGCATGTGTGTCAAAGAATTTTTCGGAATTTGAATTGAGTTTCAAATAGAGCGGTACTCGAATGTAAAGGATATAGGTACAGATATGTATTACGCAATTTTTTGCTGCCCAAATCCACTTTAAGGAAGTAAAATTGACGCCTGAAAATCCGGCTATTTTCTGATTTTGTGTTTTAACTCCCAAACTGCAAATTACCAAATGATAGTCCTAATTAAATGAAGTAACTTTTGTCTGAAAACTCTTTTCTATTTTTTACAGTTAGGGGGTGATAACGCAAAATCGGAGAATAGGGGGATTTTCAGCCGTCAATTCAGCCCCGTAGAGTGAAGTTGGGCAACAAAAAAATTGCGTAATCCACAAAGTATTGTTGTTAAAATGAGTTTCAAGCCGTGAACTTCAACAGTTCGAATCGCGGTTCAAACCTAAGGGCTCGAACCCTTAAAGCTCGAACCTTGTAGTCGTGAGAGCTCGAGCCTTTAAAGCTTGAGTCTTCAAGCTCGAAGGCTCTAGTCGTATAAATTGTATGTAGTGAAGTGACGTGTTTAAGTTACTATCTTCCTATCTTCCCTTTCTAGTCATTAGGTACATCCCTGCAGCGCACAATACACAAGTAGATATGTATTTTACATAAAATCTCCTCGCACTTATGTATGCCAATTTTAAGGTGATTCCTACTAGATATTGTCGAATAGAGCTTACTCCAGTACTGACTGCTGAGAGCATTATCCTTTCGTTGAGCGCCAGCGTTTCTCCCTGTTTCATTTTGATACGCTTCTTGTCGAGGCACTTCATCGCGTACATTTTACCGGTGTCCGCCTTCCGGCAGCCGTACACCTCCCCGAATCCGCCTCTGCCTATTATCCGATGCACGCTGAAGTCGTTCATCGTTAACTGAAGCAACAATTCATCCAAGCTACGTTTAAATACAGCAAACAGATCGTTAATCGTGTTTTCAAATTCACCCACGACTAGCCTCAATTGTTCGCCAATTACGTACGATGTCCCAAAGTCGGGATTCATTGTTCCAAAAATAAAACGGGAAAGTTCTTTACAGTTTTACAATCGTGCGATTCTTTGCTGAGATACGAGCGATCAGAAGTTTCGGACCGCAAACGACTTCCGTCGCGCGCACTTTGAAGAGCTAGAGACTATAAAAGACTTCTCTACTGAATCTGGAGCGAGGAATTCGCGTAGCCTAGCTCCTCCTCACGATTTTGGACCACCATACGTACCCACGAGTGTATTATGTAAATTTACCTGCATATTTAACTCTAAGTTCTTCCATTGACAAAACCGAGTGTACTTCTCGCTGAAAAAGATATACAAAGTCAACCGTTAGAGAAGAAGCTGACCAGCTCTGTTTTCGTCCCCTGTTAGTTTGGCAAGACACATACCTCTCGAGAAACTTCTTGAACGGCTCCCCCCTCAAGTGATTAAAAATTTCTTCGATATATGGCTGGAAATGTAATCGGTTTTGCGATTTATAATTTGGATCGACGCGGTTATCTACCGAGTCGTTAACGTTAGATAGAATTAAGCGATACGAGATCGCGAGGGACCAACCTCGAATAAGTTAACGGGCACCTCGTTTTTCATGAGGTACTTGTGAACGTGGGACACCGCTTCCGCGGAGTATTCCTGAAATAAGGACAATCGAATAATTAGCCACCGTGTAAACGACACACGAGGGTGGATATTAATTGTTCGTTGACGCCCTTCCATCATCGATTAACGGGGTTTTCCCCGCCGGGGGCTCGTAAAATATGGATACTTTCT
This sequence comes from Andrena flavipes, assembly GCA_963971345.1. Taxonomy (NCBI): domain Eukaryota; kingdom Metazoa; phylum Arthropoda; class Insecta; order Hymenoptera; family Andrenidae; genus Andrena; species Andrena flavipes. Next base: position 13,806,703 of record OZ020480.1, read on the forward strand.
TTTTTTAGGAGTTTATAGTGAACAAGCAACTGGGTGGATTAAAAATTTAGATTTAAAAAATTCACGTGCAGTGGTGGACAAAAGAAACCTTACAAGTTCAAACGACTTGATTTTTTTTAAGAAGCTATTTTCGCGATTTTCGACCTTATTCTGCGATCTTCAAGCTTTTGTAGCTCAGAGCAACGTTGACCAATTTTAATGAATTTTTCAGCTTGTGTATAACTTACTTATATTTACAAACGAGATTTTTGAATTTTCATTACAGGTTCAGAAAAAAAGTTAAAAAAAAAAAAACTATCTTTACTATTTTCTTTGCTATTCCAAGCAATTGCAATTTTTTCAAAACAACGAAACAGATCAGTTAGGAAACTAATCCTTTCAGGGGGAAAAGAAGAAGAAGTAGGAGAAAGGAAAAAAACTTAAAATTCGTTTACACCAATTCTAAAAAAGTTATGTGATTTTAAAGGATGTGAACTTTTTTTCCTCCGCCACTGTACATGTCACTGGCTTTTGGACAATACAGGTCAGGCTTAATAGCAGATATCAAACCTGAGCCTTTTTACATTTACGGTTTTCATGACTTTCTGTTTCCTTTCCTTTTATTTTTATTCTCCATTTAAGAATAGGTATTCTTGGTATCATGCACATAATGCGAATGTATTAAAAATGTAATAACAATAATAATACACAAAAAGTTTGTAAGTATATAAGAATCATTATAAAAATTTTAAAGCAGTTTTTCTCGAAATTATACTTCCCAAGTTTACGGAAATTATATCTCCAAAACTAATACAGCTATGCATTTCAAATTTTCAGAGATTGTAGAAAACCAGAACTATGCCAATATCTCTGATAGTTCACCTGTTATTAATAAAAAGAGACCAAATGTTTTTACCACATTAACTTAAGGAGGATGCCTTGATTTTCCAAATTTTCAACATTTTATTTTTATTCTATTAAGTGTACAAATTAATTCTGTGACTTTCTTAAAGAAATTGTCCCGTTATTTACTGAGAAATGAAATACAGTTCGATCCTAGAGATATTTGCCATAATTTTCGATGACTTTGTTGCATTTTTCGGGCAAGTAAAGAATCCCCCTTCGAAAAAAGATGTCGATTTTGAGTAGATGAAGTAGTCAATGCATTTTCGGTCTTCTTTCAGTATTTTGAAGTGCCTATCAGCCAGGTGATGTCGGATCCACCGAAATAGCGGTAAACCGACGGGGCTACGGCTGGCGAATAAGCCACGTAAGCGAGTCCCTTCCTAACCCAAGGAATAAAATAACGCTTTTTGTTCCGAGCACTGTCATGGTACAGAATGATCTCTCGACTTATCTCCCTGACCAGTATATGGTCTCTTTCGTTCCAATTTATCACTCAAACGAACGAGTTGTTAGGACCAATCAATTCCGCGACTTTTCTAATTGAAATGCAAAAACTATGCAGTGTCTTATATGCCGCTCTTTATGTCGCCATAGTATTCGCTAGTGTTTTCATAGGATATGTCGCCTATTTCGCCAAGGCGTATTGAGTTTTTGGAAACGTTAAGTTTGGCAATCGAAAACCGCAAAAGGGTGGGAAAATATTTAATATTAATATGTAAAGGCACCGAATTGATTTGTACACCTAATAATTCCAATTATAACCAGCTTCATAAGTAACAAATTTTGCTTCGATTCTGCTTTCACCCCACGCTGGTAACCTGCGATTTCTTGCGGGACGACAAGTTTTTTATATAAGCATCTTTTTAACATGATATCATTGCTTGCTTGAACTTGAAATAATTTGTGTGTACTATCCAAAAGCCAATGAGCATGTATGTAGAATTTGAGAACCATCCACCCATCAGTTCATTCTCTATAAATTCCGGAAAATACCCACGTCATTCAGGCCTCCTGGAAGGAGAAACCTTTAAATTACGTAAAGCTTTTTTGGCGTGGAGGTTCGTGAATTTTTTATGTTTTCTTAGAAAGGGGGGGGGGTTAGGAAGCGTTTTACGTAATATTTTTTTAACGTAACTTTTATGAGTAAATGAATTATAAAAACCTTTAAAAGAATTTTAATAACTGAAAAAGTGCAGTGTAAAAAATATTACGTTAGGGGAGAGGTGGTTTGCAATATAAAATCTTACGAATTCTTATACTGGGGTACGGAGGGGGTAAGAAATCGCCAAAATTGCCCTTACGTGATTGAAGTATGCCCCCTAAGGAAAAACTTCTACAGTACAATTTTCGTTCGCGGATTTACCGTAGCCGAGGCGTTCCGCCAGCGAACGAGGGCTCTTTAACGCGTCGAAGGGGAAAATCGTGGGCACAGAACGGTGGAAGGCGAGGCTAAAATTAGGGGTGAACCAACCGGGGGGAAAAGTCGCGTGAAAAAGCCACGGGAATAGCTTCTCTTCTGAAGACATCGAGGGCCAGAGATTAGAAGCCCGCGAAAGGACCTATTCCAGGCCCTCTTGAAACATTCATAGGGAGGGCGAAGGCCTGCGAGCAAGGGTGCAACCTCATTACACGGTTCTTCACAGTCCTCAGGCGATTTCTGGTGCTTTCTTGCGCGTAAAAGGATAAATGAGAGAAGCTTCTCGAGCCTTGCCTTCCTTCCTGTTAACGGAGGCTCGCGTAAACCACGTTCTCAAGCGGCGTTAATATTTAAAACACAGTTTCGGGACGTATTAACCTCGAACTTTACGAGGGAACGGAAACCGATCGACGCAGCTGTGGTTAACAAGGAAACGTGCCCTACCTGAGAAATCTGATTACAATGAATCTAGAGCATATCGGAGTAATTAAGCAGCAATTTGTTTCTATGGAAGCTTCACTCTGAACGGGTGAAATCAGCTCTTAAATTTATCGCGATTTTTTAACATGACTTTATTTTTCTTTTGGTAGTGTGATAGAGCATAACAAAATGAACAATTCTTATATCCAAAGTTTTGTTTCATCTCGCATCGTTACAAAGTTATATTGAGAAAAAAAAACGCGGTAACTTTAGGGGCTGAGAATTTACCAAAAATTGTACTTGGCAGGAAAACAGCCAGTTCCACGATACAGAATGAAGGTACAGAGTACGCACAACGGAAAGCTTTCAGTTCGGTAAATCTTTCTTCGAGTGCTCATCGGGGAAAGGGGTGGCCGTGTGAAAATTCACTCACATGGGTGTGCGCCAGCAGCTCCTTCATGATGAAATTGTCGTAGATCCCCTTGGCAAGTTTCCTCCTCTCCTCCGGGCATTCGAGCTTCTCGTACGCCTTGATCTACAATGCATAAATGAGAAATTCCTTATGGAGTTGGATGGCGACGCGTGCCGCTACGCTACTGGAACTTAACTAGTGTGTGTGCGGGCTAACACGAACCTCTTCGTAAAACCTAAGCTGCGGAATCGGCTCCTCTGCCACATTCTCGCAGAAGTCTTTGAATAAGAGGTAACCTGAAAGCACGAGAATTATATAGAGAGGGAGGTGGGAAACGAAAGATGCGAAGACGCACGTTTTCAGCCTCTGGGAAAACTGATGGGGGATTTTCCAACTTATTAGGTATCTTTTATAAATTCGACTTTTCAAACAGTTTATAGGTATTATTAAGTATCAAACTGTGTACTTCTGATCATTATTTACGACAGCCTCCTACCTGTGTGGGGGTTATACTGTGACCCTTTTATAAAAATCTTCGGATTTATCATAAAACAAAAGAACTTGTACTTTTCGTGGCCTCGAAATTATTGAAGTTTCTACCGTGTAAAGTGTTTTGTATTGATCTAAAAATGTGAAAATCTGTTGATGCCATATTCAGGGAATGTGGTGGATGAGTAAGCAGTTCCCATTGCACTTCTTGCTGCACTCTTTCAAATTGTTGGCAATATAATGTAAACAAAGTATCGGACTCGATTTGCCAGTGGCGTTATGGGTTTCATCGGTGGTCGGCTACATCCGGATTAATTAAAACACTTAAATCACATAAACGATAATAGGGTAGATGTGCCAGTAAATGAACAGGTACCAGTGAATGGACATTTTTAATTAAAATGGATAAAATAAGTTATTAGAATAAGCCACTAATTAATTAGAGACTTGTTTTAATTTCTCGCTCCATATCCAAACATAATAGTGTTCATTCATTAGACTTAAGTTTTCGTTCATTGGTGCGTTTACCCTGTTCGTACCCGGCCGAAATTCAAAATCAATTTCCTCGAAAATGAAGCGAGTTATGACAAAATTTTATTCAATGTTTTTGCCCTATTTTTTCATGGAAGATCATCACTCTTCCGCTTGTGCCACCGCATACGAAACACCCTGTACATACAAGGAGTCGTATATCTTGCGACTGTACCATATAAAATAACAACCTACTTAGTGAGTATACGAAAAAAAGTCGAAAGTGTTGGATAAAATTGTTTCACAGGAGGCTCCGTTTTCGACAACGATGAATTTAAATATGTCTGGAGTAGTCGCACAGCAAAGTAGCGTGTAAAATGATATCAATTGAGGAATTTGATAATATAATTCCAGTTAAATAAAAAGATGAACCTAGAGATCATTAAATTTGTGGATTTATTGTTATTTTTGTTCCATGATATGTGTTTCTTTTAAACTAATTGTAAGACAGTCATAATCGCCCCAGTGGTAGAAAGTGTAAACAACAGTTAGTCATACGGCATTAACAAGCTGAGTCACCATGCTGTCACTTTAAAAACATAATTTAAAGCTGTAAGTTCGTCGGGTACTTTCCAATTAAAATTTGCCATTATTCTTAAGGATTTTGTACAATTGCTATTTGTGAGAATCGGTGAAAGAAATTTCTGTGTGAAACTACGTCTATTTTCAAGTTTATTTCTTGTTTTGACATCAACGAACAGTGCCCTATATTTTAACGAACTAGATTTGAATTGAAATTGACCTATGTGGAAAATAACTGGATGAGGTCAAAATCATAACCAGAAAAACTAGAACAGCAAAGTAAACTCGTCACAGGAAGAATACCACCAAAACCAATACACAAAAGAAAGAAAAGAAGAAGAAGAAAGACGATGAAAGTGTAAGCTGGTATTGTAAATTGTGTCAAGAAAATAGACAGGAAAATATGATACAATGCACGCAGTTTACAAAATTACTTTTGGTTATGTATGTGATGATTGTAGTAATTAAATTTGAAAGTACGAATTAGGATAAGTATGGTACGAGTTAGGAATATTAATCTTAAATCGTACTTCTTCCATATTAGCAATAAATCGTTATTATGAACAGAAGTTGATTATTTTTTGTTGCTTGAATTTATAAAACTGTTTATTCTATTAATAAAGAGTTGATTACTACTAGTGTTTTTTCATTTTCCATGTTATTTTTCATGTAAGAAGCATTTGTCCTTAAGGGGGTATAGGACTATTAAAACTTCGAAGATTTGATTTTTTTATTATTATTAATTCTGAAAGTGCCATGCTTTGTGAACACTAACAACAATGTATCGTGAGGAAATTCGAATAATTACGGACATTATAGCGCTGAACTTAATTGAGTGCACTGTTGACTAACGGCCCACAGTGGAACGACGTAAGGACAATAACTGGACATGGCAATTACTTCCAAACGGTTTGGACTTTCATTATAAAAATTTGCACCCTTTCAAGTCATGTTAAGTAGAATAACTGATATTTAGAAAAAAATTGCGATCCTTCTGGGATTTCTACAAATAACGAAGGAACATCCCGAACCCGGAAATTCAAAAAATTCTGAAACTTTGTGAATATATAGGGAATTTCCTCCTGATTACAACGTAATTTTTGTTTACTACCCAAATTCACTCTAAAGACGTGTAATTCACCCCTGAAAATCCGGTTATTTTTCGATTTTGTGTTATAACTCGTGAACTGAAAAATATTTTTTTTTTTACCACATGATAGATCCAATTAAAAGAAGCAACTTTTGCCTTGAAACTTTTTTTTATCAGTTCGCGAGTTATAACACAAAATCGGAAAATAGCCGAATTTTCGGTGGTTAAATTCTGCCTCTTCGAATGAATTTGGGCAGCAAACAAATATTGCGTTGTAATCAGGAGGAAAAACCTTTATATTTATAAAGTTCCAGAATTTTTTGAATTTTCGGGTTCGGGATCTAATCTTGTACCAAAATTATTAGGTTTAAACTGAAATGTTTACATTAGATTTATTTTATTAATCGCAGCTAGTAGCAGGTAATTTTTCTCCTATTTAAAACCTTACCATCAAAGGATTCAATTCAGGTATTTTCGACCTTGGGCGACTTTGAGCAAAATTTTAAATCACTAGTTGAATTGTTATAGTATTGAGTGTAACGCATTTTTATTTTACATAGTTAATTAGTGACTACCAGCATCCAAATATATATAGTAAATTGGGGGAACATTGGCAGGTTTTTATAACATTTTGTTATATATATATATAACATATAAATTAACATTTTTATATTTGCTTTAAATATCTTAATAAAACATTGCATCTTTTCTGATTGTACTACAAGTGTGAAAATTCAAAAAATTCTTGTCCTCTTCTTCTTTAATAAATGTTAATTAACTGGCAATGTTGCCCCAGTTTGCAGTATATTATAATTGCTAGCTGAAGATATTTTTTTTTTTTGCTTTTTTCCCAGCCTCGTGGAGTTTCCTCTGAAGAACCATATCAAGCTATTCCTATTATTTATTATTTCTAAGTTCCACAATTCTAAGTGAATCAGAATTTCGAGTGATAACAAGTTTTAGAATCTAGCATTAGAGTTGATTTCCTGGTTGTGTAGCAATGAAGCTATGTTGTGGGTCAAAATAGACCTCATATCCGCCATGCGGTGACTGGTAAGATAATCGCTATACATACATACAATATAAAGGTTAAAGGTATCGTGAACAAGCGGACGGACTCTACGAAACGAACGTAAGAGTGGCCTCTTTATGGCCTAGTCAAAGTAATTGGGCAAAGAAGTTGCCACAGCAATCAAAAGCTGCTCTTCAGGGCAGTGCAGCGTCCTCCATTCGGTCTCTATGCACTCTATAGTCAGAATAAGATCAGTTGAGTGGTCAAGGCCACTTCTCCCACTCCGATTCACGCTAGACAATTTTTCTAGTGTTACTCCTTGGCGCTTCACTCTTCAAAATAGAGGACTGCTGCAGAGATTCCCTCAATTAAAACCACTTGTGTACGTGACAAACCTTAAAAATTTGAAATTTGTATGTTTTCTAATTCTTTCTGAACACTGTAGTTCAAAGATTTTATGTATTTGCAATTTTTAAAAGGAGAAAATTGAGAAGTTTAACACTGACAGTGTACTATAGTTGCATTGAATAAAACACACAAGTAAAAATTTAAGATTCAAAAGTGTATCATTAATTTTCAATCTAAAAGTTATTTGTATAAAAGACACTCGTGTCCAGAGTGTCATATACAATAAACTTTCCAAGCTTCTACCTCAAATACTTTCTCAGAAATGTCTATTCAAAGTAGGGCAGTAAAAGAAACCTTTCCTTGCAGATGTCTAGTTAGAAATGCCCGAAGAGAAACCTATTAAACATCAGACGTAATCTTTAATCTTAAGTTATCTAGAGACGCGGCAGCGTCAAGACGCCCAAGTACAGTTTTCAACACCCTGTATATGTCGACAGTCGCTGCCGTGTATCTTTTACTCCTAATAAGGCTAATCCAACCTTACCTGAAACTTAATTTATTAATATATCATCACGCTAGCAAGATTTTCTAAATTTAATGGCATTTTTCTTATGTAAACCGCATATAAGCTTCCGAATAAGACCAAATTCAATAAAATCGGTCTACGTATGACAGAGATATCGTAATATCGTCTCAGGGATCAGTCGGCAACAAAGATTTTTTCTTCTGATTCTTCTTCTCCAGCCAACTTTGGCGACATAACATGGTACTAATTTGAACGCAAATGACTATTGGATATTGCAGCTTGATCTTTTAGGCAACTACTATTATACGCTTAACCTTTTGTTCAGAACAAATTAATTTGTTATTAATCGTTTTGTCACATGTAAAAGATACGATTTAGGCAACTGGTCTCCCTAAATTGTACCTCCACTAAAAATAGTATCAATAACAAATAGAGAAGAAAATATTCAACATAAAGTCATGATTATTATATAGTTACGTATAAATATGTATATGGATCACACGCAGGCCACAATAACCTCTGAATATGATGTTTATGAGTTGTCAAATCCTACTGGTACGATTGTAGTGGTACGATTTGGGAAATATGATCAATTTATTTATAAACATCAATTTAAACTTTATAATGAATGTAATATGTACTTAAAATGAATGTAAAATATTCTACATTAAACCCACTTTTAGAAAACTACAAAAATGCAGGACAAAATTGCATTGTTTGATTATTATTAGCTAAAATGAACTGGTAAAAAGTTACATCAGTCATACCTGATTTTTTTAAATGTTTATAACACGTACAAAATAGGATGTAAGCGTGATACTTTTATTATCGGATGTTGTTTATATTCATTAATTTTTGAGAAATTGATGAGGTACGATTTAGGTGACCAGTACGATATTGGCAACTTTCCCCTACTTACGTAGCCATCACTATTTAAGTTTTTACACTTGTTTCTTTTTTATTATTTCTGGTGCATACCTAAATGATTTTTTGGTTGCATTTTTATGTGATGATAAATCGCGTTATAGCTTGCGTTGATGCAATTTATTGCAACAAATTCTTACGCAGTCATCTTAAGTAGATTCTAACAAATATTCTCATGCAAAATTCATCGTGACTATGCGGGAATAACGTGTTGTATACGTCACCCAAGCCGAAAAACAGGATAAACTTGAGTCACATTTAAGGGGACTTTCCGGTCTAAAAGTCGATTCTTTTTTATTTCATTTTTCGATTGTTCAAACTTTTAGGAATACGTGTTTAAAGGATTTGTTGAAATTCGTAAAATTTCCGAAGTTATAGGCAAATGCGTGGGTAGCACCCGGCCACTCGGCACTCATGTGAAACTTTAAACGCGTTTTTGTCGAAACAATGTTCTCAAAACGATGGGACCTGTATCTCCAAAAGTTATTATCTGATTCGACTGAAACTTTTTTTTTATATTGAAGAATATTCTTCAGGCAAGAGGGGAAACTAGAAAAAATTACAAAAACTTGAAAATTTATAAATTTCAAATGCGTTGAAAGGACGAAAAATATAGGGAAAAAGTGATTTCAAACTTCAAGTGTCGTTTTTTTCTAAAAAAATGTCATTTTTGTAATTTCTCTGGTCCCCCCCTCCACCCTAACCAGACGTATATTCTTCAAAATAAAAAAGTTTCAGCTGCATCGGATAATTTTTGGAGATACAGGTCCCACCGATTTGGATCAATTTTTTGACTCGTTGATTTTAACGACTCCCCAGTGCCGTCTGCAATGCTTAATTATGAAACAAAAAATATATTTATATAATTTAAGGCAGCTTTAAAAAGTCTCATTAAATTATATATAGTAGTATTCCTTTAATTAATTCCTAAAGATCATCTATTTTTTGGGGCTATTTTTTAAGTCAACTCTTATCCATAAGTAAATATAGTGAGGTAAAAAATCTGATTATTTTGAAACGTCCATTTTTCCCCATCTTCAAACCTTTTCCAAACAGTTTTGGGTGATTTATGGCAACCCTTATCCATTCCAAAACTTGTCTATAGACACAAGAACCTGGCTAAAACGTCAAGGATTTCTAAAGTCGTTGAAAAATTGAATTTATTTCCCCTCCCTACGATTCCCAACTACTGCGGGTCACCGTGTGGACAATATTCCTGTGGTTGCGCGTCTGAAGGCATCGACGAGCAGCGCTTGTTATCTTAATTAATGGAAACAAGTGCGTTTTGTCGGTCAATTAGAGCACGGTCCGTCGAGCGTCGCAAAATTGATTTTCAATTCTCTTTCGCAGCCGGATGGCCACCGGTTGCGTGGCTATAATTACGCGTAAAAAGCGGCGATATTTGCAGACCAACTATACTTAGAAGAACAGAAAATAGTCTCGTGTATCGATAGAAGAGCGAGAAATTTCCCATCAACATTGATTTTCATCGCGTGTCGCCAAAGCTGCTCCATTTTCGCGCCGAGGTGCATACCTCGATTATTTCCGCTCGTTCGTTGAAGTAAAATTTGTTTGGGTTGTAGTTCTGATTAGTTGACACATTTGCTGCCGTATATTTATAAACGTTAGCAAACATGATTACGGATTAAAGGGGCCTGAAATGCACATTCGGATTAACGGGATGTTCCCGCTGCCGATAATTCGAATCTCGTTAATCCGAAAATTGTATTTACGCTGGCACTTGTGAATTGTCAGCATCTTGACTTTTTTGCGCGTTAATTGCCTCGTCACGTCCATCCAGATTAACGGGACTCCGTGGGATTTCCTTGCGTTGTATTACACAACGAAAAAAGTGTATAAACAAAGATTGCTCACCAAACATTTGGTTGAATATTTTATCGAAGTTAACTTCTTTCTTCTTCTCCAGATACTTGTGCATTACGCTTCTCACACTGCAACAGAAAGAAGTACGCGAGTATAATAATTATATTCTAATCGTTGACGATAAGTTTAATAGCAGGGAATTTCATTTCTGCTTGAACCTTGCTAATTAAACATATTTTTAGTAGAGTAACGGTTCCGAGACCCTGTAGTATTTCCATAAGGAAGTGGAAATACTATGCAATACCGCAGTAATGTTTAGAACTATTAAAACAGATGACGACGTCATCCGCGTGAGATTGCCGTTCTCACGGAAACGATTGTATCAGTAAGACGTCATTAAGTTAGTTTTTCCTCATCGCGAGTTTTTGTAGTCATTTACAAAGAAGCTTTATATAACATAAAGGCTGGGGCACCCGAACGTTTTATTTTGCCGGTCGTCGAGAGAAAAAAAAAACGCTCGTGTGCCCTCAGCCTAAAGGCAAGTTATTCGATCAGTTTCCTTTATTAGCTTCGAGTCTAAAGGGGTCTTCGGAAGCTGAAACATGTCGCGAACTAGCATCTTGCTCACTAGTCAGGACTAGGGCTGAGACTACAATACATTGACCTTTCGTTTTTCGCCCAGTAACGTTTGAATTAGCTGTTAAAGTATCGACGAAATCATCGACAACAGCGGGAAATTCCGTTTTCAATGAATACTGATTTATCGCTGCTAACAACCTTGGCCCATCAAAACCTAAATTATGTGTCGCGATACAGCAATTTTTTCCAATCAACATCAACTTGTCCAGAAATTCTGCAATCGCCGCTCTCAAAGGAATCGACGATTCTTTTATCCCGTTGTAAAATAAATCGCCTTTTTTTGTCGAAACCCGACGTTTCCAAATCCAAGAGGATAATTTTGCGACCTGGCTAATCTGCTTCTTCCGAATCGCCAAAGGCGATCATCATCCAATTATACTGCTGGATCCATTAAAAAGGAACAGGTTGATTTGTACGTTGTACCCTCCACATTTTCCTTTCGCTGCGCGGTTCGCATTTTTTGCAATTGCATTCTCCTTTTTTTTTTTTGTGAGCTGGAGTGTTCATCATCTGCCGTCTCTTTTTTAAAAATTTTATTACCCCTTGCAACGTGCCTCAAATGGTGTTTTCCGGGAGAGAGTTGTAAAGGCCTTGCAATCGCTCCAGTAAATCCTGCTCCAAGATTTTTCTGGGCCACAGTAAACGCAAAGCGGTGATCCGCAGATGCACTCATGCTGTAGCACAGGCCTGTCCAGGGATTTGCTCGCACGAGCAGCCGCGAGTTGCTCTTCGCTCTTGGAGGTACCGAGCCACTGTATTCAGTGATGCCAGAATCGTGGGACGTGGACCAAATGCTTACCCACACTATGACCTATCGTCGTCCCCCACTTTCTACCCATCGCCGTGCACACTAGCATATTTTTACTCCTGTCCGTGTAAGCTGCCTGTTGTGCTGCCGAGCACACGGACAGGGGTAGGGATATGCTTGTGCTGCCATTTTTCGTGGATAAAATCCAAACTATACAATGGAAAAAAATCCTTCCGACATTCGGCAGATTTTTATATAAAAAAATAAGCCCACAACATTTCAGAAAGATTGGTGGAATAGTTTTTGAGATATCTTGCTCACCGTTTTTAACCGATTTCAAAAAGAAAGAGGTTCTCAGTTTGAGGTGCTTGTATGTACAGGGTCAGCGTTTTATCCTGCAACCTGCGCTCGCGCGAACAGGTAAAATGGCAACAGCGCCTCACGGACGCAGTCCCGGCGTTCGGAGAACTGGACAGCAGTGATGCCCAAAGATTCGGGAATTTTGGGATGGTCTCTTTCAAATTAACGTCGCAAAGAGCTATTCAGAATTTCCCGGCACAGGTTGGAAAATTTGGGTCCTTCTTGTATAACTTTTGAACTATAAGAGATATCGGAATGCAATTTGCACCGAAAAATGAGGAAAAATTATTCCCTCTTAATGATGGATAATTTAACATATTTTACATTTACTTAATTTTACTTTTACTTTACATTTACTTAATTTTACTACTGTATTTAATGCTGTTTTTAAAATTCATGGTGTTGATAAACAATATGCTAGTTGTTTCTGTATCCTTACTTTCATAAATTGAGAAATTAAATTTTTATTCAATTAGGGTAAAGGCACCAGTACGTGACTATTTATCAGTAGTTGACCACTTTTCAGAAAAACATGAAAAATAATTGCACTTTGTTCAAGAGATCGTCACTTCTAAAAACCTTATTTTTCGTGTTTTTCTGAATACTGGTCAACTACTGGTGCCTTTACACTGTTAGTTCTGCAGACCGCAGAATTTATTGTTTTGTTTTTCATCTTTATGATTTTATCCTTATATGACGTGTCTTTGATTGTAGCGGTGTTGGAATTTTTCCTAGAGTTTACCTGTCTGAATATTTTAGCTACTCAACACCACGCCTATACCGGATTCTGTGAATGTCATTTTTTGGAACGCTGCGCCATTATTATGGTTTTTATACGCAAGTGGCAAAAAATTTCCCCGTACAAGGGTATAGCGCCGCGGTCAAACTTGTCGTAGCTAAAATTTTTACATTGAGACGGGTACGACATCAGTCGACATTATTTTCAAACCTCATTACATTAATCTGGGGTGCGAGTGCTAAACCGATCATAAAAGCGGAGCAATTTTTCGACTTGCAATAACGTAAATAAGAAATAGCAATTCATCGGTCCTCATAGTGCAATTGGGGCATTATCGGCAGCACCGCGAAGACAATAAAAGAACAGTCGAATCGACTCTTGAATCCATTTATTCGTACCAATAGTTTCTGGCATCACGTCGGCTCTGTTGAACGCTCGAAAGATTGTTGAAACTCGATGCTATCGAGCCTGCGAAACGTGGATGCACTGTGCACAACCACAGGTCGCAGGCACGATAGACTTCGTGAGCGAGCACCATAAATCCAGGGGACTTAATATCGCCGCTGTCGGTTCGACGTCCCTTAAAACTTGGCAGAAAACGAGACAGAAGAATAAATCGCGGGGACGACACGGGGTCGTTCACTTTCGCGATCGATATCTTCGATTGATACAGGGGCACGCTTGCGGGCTTCGACTCGAAAGAGCGTACGTACATATGTGTTCGAGGATACCCGCGACGTCAACTGGAAGCCAACTGCAAAACGCGCTACAAGTGGAGGGGGTTACAAAAAGAGCATCGTGTCGAGAATATTGCAATACTTGTCACTAGTTATGGCTCCTCCCTTCTATATTCATAAATATTCAAATATTATCATCAAGTATCAAAAGAATTCTCAAATGACTACATATTTTTAACTCACCTTTTGCCACGCAAAAAAGTAATAACTTGTAATCAAGATATAACGATGTTATTTCCATAATTCCCCCTCCCCTACACACTGCACCCCTTTTCCTCTTCATTATTTCCCTCTACCCTCTCTGTGTCGCGCGTGGATGCGTTTCACACGTGCTTTTAGGTGTAACAGTTATTAACCCTTTGTGCTGCAACTTACTCGCACGCGGATCGAACGGGTATTTTGCCGATGCTGGCCTTATTAAATGTAATATCTCGGAACAGAAACTAATATGGAAGAGTTATTTCAAACCCACTAATTCGTGTGATTCTAAAAGTGTAATGAAATCTGTATAATAACGGTAGAGTAAAGTTTAAACTTTGGTGCTCCTGGAGTGATTGGAGTGTAAAGATGTAAAATCTTTAAATATATTTGGAACGAGCGATAAAAAGGAGGACAATGATCGACATTTTTTTTCAATGTATTTTATATAATTGTTTTAATTTTGTTAATAATCATTGGTATAGCTTTTTTAACTTTATTTGAACGTAAAATTTGAGGGTATATTCAGGATCGAAAGGGACTAAATAAAGTTGGAATAATAGAGTTACTTCAAAATTTTAGTGATGTTGTTAAATTATTGAATAAAGAATAAATCACCTGAATTTATATTTAAATTCGTCCATATGCATGTGGAGGTATGCACGCATCGTTGTTTATTAAATAATTTAATTAGAAAGAATTACGTTGGGTTTTCCGTCTGTCAATTACGACTCGAGTGGCGGTTTCCTTGTGCCTCGGGGCACGTGTGTATTTACAGATATATATTTTGTGTACACGTGCCTTTAAGCCAGTTTCGTGACGATTTGGTGTTGTCGATGTCAGTGGTCTTTTTGTGTCAGCCTGAGTAACTGACACGAACAAGTGTGAACTGCTCTATTCCAAAACGGGAAACGATTTTTCTGATTTCCTGTCACTCCACTAAATATTTTTACGGCTGCTTTTCCTAGTGTTCCGCCCTTTGCTACAACTCCCTACCACCTGAAATTTGCTGTGGAACCTCTTTCGCATCCTTCAAGCATGCAGTGACATTATTTTTTGCTAATCAGCAATAGCAATTAATTATTAACATTTACTCTTGTTATTTTTCTGCTACACACATATGACGTTAGTTCTTACTCTTGATTACGTTATTTGGCTGTCTACATTTACTGTCCGTGTACACTATTAGTGTTAGTTCTAAGTAGCTTTATAGGTATGGTAAGGTTAACAACAGCTGACAGCTGTACCTCGCCTTTTGCACTCCTCTACTGTAGATCTGTTTCGAGTCTCGAAATATTCGAGTAGCTCGATGTTCGAACCGAGGGTAACTCGAATGTTTCAAGCTACCCGAATATATTTTAGGTAGTCGACTGTATGGTGCAGTGAGATAGCTTGGTGTAGCTGGAACTTTTTGTAGGCACCGAATATAAATTAAGTTAGATGTGTAATATGAGATGTATAGATATGAAAACCATATGAAGTAATTTAACCGTTGCCTGGTGGATATTTTAACAACACATTAGATGCGAGGTCCATTTTGGGCTTATAATTTAATTCGTAATAAGCTCCTAAATAAGGTTTTCATCTTGTTAGCATTTAGTAGTAGTACTAATAAGAAGTAACACGTGTAGTTTGATATTTCGGAGGGTCCCGATAGAGTATGGATATATATTAAAGGTAATTCCTTATGTTTATTAAAATCATTTATTTCTGTACGAGCGACAGATTATATTGACCTGTCCGATGAATTTAAATGGTTTGTGATATTAAACTATTTCATTGAAAGCGGACAATTCTTTTATTAAAGGAGGAAATAGGAAAGCCCGGGAACGTATTAATACAAAATTTATTATAGGTTGAAGTTGAATTCTTACGTGTGATAAAATAAATGTTTAATAGAAACAATATTTTCGCAGGAAAGAAGTTGACTCAACATCAGAGAGAATTTGAACTTAAACTTGAATAAGTCTAAAAACACCTAAGTCTCCCCTACATCTAACTTAATCTATATTCGATGCCTACAAAACGTTTCAGCTACATCAAGCTATCACACTGCACCATACAGTCGACTAATTAAAATATATTCGGGTGACTCAAACATGAAAAAAACGAGCTACCCGAAACTCATTCGAGCTACCCGAAACACATTCGAGCTACCTGAAACACATTCGAGCTACCCGAAACCGTTCGGGTCTCGGCTCGGCTCGAATATCCGCCTCGGTAGTTTCGAGTCCCGAAACAGCTGTACTCTACTGTTATACATATATGCTATTCGAGTCGAACTTTTCTTTCTTCTCACTTTATCATATGTTTTCTTTTGTAAAGCGTACTGTGCAATAAAGAATTATTATTACTATTATTATTATTTTGCCATTGACACTGACAGAACTGATATACGTGAATTCACCTGCAGTCATACAAATGTTTCTGAATACCCAGGTATTCGTGCATTAAAAATGGCGCAAATTAAAATACGGATACGTTAACTCTTGGATGGGTGGACGGTGATCGAGTGATAACGCGGAAGTCGGTCTCTCTATCCTACCATACGATTTCTAAAGTTTCCCTAATCATTATTACCCTCGGTAACGTTACATTTGGGTCCAAAATGACACAGTACTCTCTCTCTATATATATAAACCTTTAGTTAATATTTAATATATAAATATTAAATGCATAATTATTAAATATTAACTACTAAATATATATATATATATTTAGTAATTAATATTTAAGTATACCCGTGTAAATATCCGAATACACGTGAAATGGAGACCTCCAGTTTCTACTTGCGAAACGAGCAAATACCGTTTAACTGCACCTACTACGTACCACTGGCCGCATGAACGCGTCGGTTCGCGCGCGCGGCCAACAATCAAAATAATTCTCCGGAATGGGAAGTCCAAACTGTTGCCGAACGAAGAAAACCAGTATCGCGGTTTTACGGCTGGAAACGCTTCTGACGTTCCGCCAAATATTTAAATTTCCCTTCCACCCCTTCCACTCCCGGCCCCGCGAACAGTAGCTGCGCGGTTTCGTAAGCGTGCGTGCGTTCGTTCGCTCGTCGGATCGAGCGCGGGCTCGGAATAAAAAAGAAACGCCGTAAATTTAGACGGGGACTTCGCATTGTAAATATCCACCGAAACCTGGGTGTGCTCCCTTCCTTCGTGGCAAAACCCGTTTTTCGGTCGGCGTACCGCCATTCGAAGGAAGCCGGAACGCGTGGAAGAACATCCCCTATGGGATTCGACGGATTAGATCGGGGATTAAGCGACGACACTCGCCCCTCTGGTTATCCGATCGCTGGGAAATCGTCTAAATTCTGACATATTTGATCGAACAATTTTAAATTTTAAATTTCGGGCGATTTCTTTGCAGATAAGGTTCGCCGGTGCGAGCCATAAAATAATTTAAGGGGATGAACCCTACTGGCGGTGAAATAAAACGTTGGGCATACACTGTTTGCGGAAATCCTCCAACCACATTTGTTATTCATGCTCGCTGAACCCCCATAGACGTTCTTCGCACAGATTTCATAAACAGAAATGTTTGTTTTAATGATTGGTGTCACGCGTCGCAAGTGCGCGTTACAAATTCAACATTTTGTGTTAAACGCCGAAATGCACGAGTGGGGAAAATGTCGAATTTCTGAAAATTGGAGAGAACTTTGAAGTACCAGAATTTTTATTGAGGAAAGGCGACTCTACATATCGCCTTTTCACTTTTTGCCAGCCACCCAGCGTCCATGATCTTTTGACTTTTCGAGCGATTTTCCTCGCCCGTCGTGTAAATCGAACACAACTGGACGTTCGTCAGTTAAATGTAGCGGGGCGAATCGTTTGAAACGTACTCTGTGCCAGAATCACGATTGAATCGCGATTGAATCACGCTCAAAGGCAGTGGTTCCTAATCAGGACTCGAATTCGAGAAGACTAGTGAAGCTTTTACAGAAAACTGATGTTAGAAAAAATTATAAATTTCACCATAAATTTGAAGGCTGCATTGAAACAAATGGAATTAAACAACCAGTTCTTGAACACAACACGAAGACACCATAACATCTAGTTTTCAGATTCTTCCTGATTTCTATTTCTCTTCTAGTTAACGGAACTGTTCTCAAACTATGTACGTAGTTGTTACATATATTAAGAAGAATGTAAATATTACTGATGCAATTAAGAAATAGTAAGTACGTAAATAATAAAATATCAAAGAACAGTCTGCTTTTCACGTACTATTAAATGTATTTCTAAGACGGAAGTGAATTCGTTCCTATGGAAAAAGGTTGAGAATCACTGCTCGAGTTACGGCCCCCGGAATATTTCTATTTCCGAGTCGCGTTTAATTTCTACCGCGTGAAACGCGGTTCGGTCTTGAAGCATAAACAACGCTTGGAAAAATTTGGTCGGTTTATGAAACCGCGATGAATTATTGCTAGACGCACGCACTCGACGTCCTCTTCTACCACGCTTTCCGCGCGTTATGGAGCACGACGACACGGTTTCTGAACATTTTGACATCCTCTTTCAGTTTTTTGTCACGTTGAAACCACGTTGTGCGCAGAGAGCAAAAACTCCGTAATTGCAAGCTGCGGGATGTTTTTGTTTTATTAAAACAAAATTGTCATCGTCAGCTGTTTCGTTAACGAAGAAAATGGTAAAGCTAGTGAATCCTGTTAAGAATACATAACCGATGATTCAAATTTTCTGCAATTTCAGTGTTATTTTGGATACCTACTGCATGTCAGGAACAGGGATTTGCAAATCTAAATTTCATTTTGGATTTACTGTATATATGTACGACTGATGAGTAATGTCTAATTTAAATTTTTGTCACGTACTATGTGTTCGCGAAACGCACAGTAGTAGTTATTGTATTCAATGCTAGATGGCTCCTGCTACTAACCGATTTCACGATATAAAAGAATAGGTGTAAGATTTCTACGTATGAGAACCACGGCTATTATACCGTGATGGGGACAATTTCCCAATCACTAACAGTATTTGTGATACATCTTGTAGAAGGAGGCGTGTGCTATCTGGTTTGATTTTTCATATTAACACGTGTTTGTAAATTGTTCTTAATGACCAATGTTGTGGCACTATTATTTCACTATTTCTAATTACTATATATTGTAATTAAATTATTATTTTCCATAAAATTCGCGATGATCCAAGTTCTCCGTATTTTGTGCACTTACAATGTACGACTATTATCTAGTTCACTTTCTATTTGTAAAAAGGAATAATTTCGAATTTTAAGTGTGTACAAACGCATATATAGGTACATAATGATACAAGAGTATTTTCACTTGAAAAATGAATTTGGAAGTTAGATATAAGGAAAATGAAAAAGAAAATTCTAATAGAAAGTTTTTCCGCGAATTTGGTAGAAGCCGATTCGGCTTATCCAGAAGTCGCGTAGCACGTGAAACGTGTTCGTCTTTGCCGTTGGCGGGCTGCCAGCAAAAGGGAAGCCCGCTGCTATCCAATCGACTTATTTTCACGGCGTACCTTCGTAACGTCCGTGTTTTACGGGTCGAAAATAACATCGGCAGTGTAAACATTGGCACATTATAATCGACGCCGAGTATCGATCAACGGTTCGACCGTTCTTCAAATCACCGACGCCGGCTTTGACCGACGTTCTGTGTTCAATGGCATATGTATATATCTATATATATGTACATATATAGTACATACATATGGCGAGGCTAATCTTCGCCACATTGCATACCTATTTATCGACGCATCCTACATACCACCTACATATCCTATCCGATTCTCAAATAATCGGTCAATGACTGCATTCCTGTCACTAATACGGTATAAAGCTTTGTTCGAATACGCGGAATTTTATTCCAGCCGTAGCTGTCTATCGAAAACGAAAAATTAAGATAGTGTTCTCATTTTGAAATCCATTAAAAACTTTAAACATCGATTTCAGTTATTGTATATCACAGAAAAGTAAGGCTAGGTTGGTCGTTATGCCCTGATAATTTTCGAACTATGTAGAGTTTATTGGAACAGAAAAGCATTATCATTCACCATTGTGTTCATTGTTTTCCTAACTCGTCGTGTTCTTCACAGAATATATAGGTTAGGTTAGTCGTTGTCTTACACGTATGTAATTAATCTATACTACTTTTAGATCCTGTCAAGTCTAGCGGGATAATACAGTATTATTGTTATCATTATCAACGTGATGATTATTAAGGTCATAACAGGAGCAATTAGATCAGTTTAATTCTCCCCCAGCTGTCACAAGTACATAACGCTAAGCAACGATGGTCATCGTTGGAAGTTTGTTGTTTGATCGTAGAGGGTTATTGACTGCCGAACATTCTCATTCGTATCGCAAAATCCACGGTATTTCAGATCATAGCTTTTTTTATTCGCGCCTCCGATCGCCAACAGCCCACTGTTTGTAAACATTTTTCCGGAACGGTCGCGGCGCGCCGGCCGCCGAGGCGGACGAAGCCAGGGAGCCGAGAGGCATGCACGCGCATGCGTCGAGAAACAGAGAGGGAGACCGAGCGGGCGGACTCGTGTCAAACAAGGAAGAGCTCGGGGACCGAAGAAGGGAGGGGCAGGAAACGTGGTGAGATGTAGTGATGGGCCTAATTCGACCACCGTTCCGAAATGTGCATACAATTAATCAACACCCTATCGGTTAATCGATGCTGTCGAACGTGAATAAAAAGAAGGCAGAATTGGAATACATCACATCTAATACCCTTACGTGGACGAATATCGTCGATGCACTAATATTCATGAAGTGGAAAATGTATCGATCGATATTTGCATTTCATTATTCCATTACTTATAACAGTACTATTAATATTAGTTAATTTTACGAGTAGCACAGTTAAGACACGGTTCTCCTATTGCGAATTGTAAGATTGAATTTCAAAACTTGTTGATAGCTCCTGTAAGCTAATAACGAGAGCGATGCTACGCGCAAGAGCACCTAATTGCACAAGTTTCTTCAGTTCGCCCCGACAATCCCGCAGGAAACAAAGCAGATCTAAACTCTAAAGCGATTACGCGTAACCGAGAATCTACATTAAGGGGATCAGTTGCCACTTGCTTACGAACGCCTCGTTCCCATCGCTAGTGGCAAGGCGTTACTGGGGTGGCCAGATCGGCGAACGGCACCGGACGACACGGCCGGATCTACGAATCAGGGCGTACCTGGGATCGGGCAGGATGATCTTTTTACTAGCGCGAGCGGCCGGCGTGCACTTGCTCTTCTCCATGGCCATCAGGTAGCTGACGTCGGCCAGCACCGCCTCGAGGTCCGCCATTTTCCTCGGTGGCCTCTAGATCTCTCGACGAGCGAACACGGCTCACCCTGGACTCGTTCCCGTCGACGACGCTCGGCGGACCGTCGCGGACGCTGGTTCTCACTGTCGCGACGCCGGGGACGACGCGGCCATCGCCAACATTTCGATCGACTTGATCGCCGTGCAATCGAATTCACGCGTCTGACAGTTCCGTGTCGGGAAATCTGTGCGCGATACTCCAGCGAGGATCAAACCCCCGAGATCTCTCTCGACGAGCTCTACGAGGTTAACGACACTCCCCCCACGGCGGAACGTGACACACTCACCCGCGTAAAACTGTTGACCGTTCACGCGGGCGATACGGCGTCGAACCTCGACGTGCTCATATCCGCCAAGTCCCTCGCCCCGAGAATGAATGGAACGCGCAGGAGACGCGGGCTTGCACGCGATTACTATCACTGAACGCGCGGACGCTCCTGTGCAGCGGACTCTTTACCGACTGACAGCCAACGAACTCGCGAGCCTCGAGCCCGCGCGCACTTGCGCTCTGATTGGTCCGTGGCTAGTTGAACGCCACTGGTCGACCGTAGCGACATCTTTCGGTAGGCTTAACGGAACATGGACGAGGTACCGTCCCCAAGCGACAGTAAATAAGATTGCGGTTTACTTATCATTGTTCAAAATGAGAATGTAAGGGTATGGATCTGATAACTTGCCTGAAGTTTTTTCACGCAAAATCGATCGTCATTCCGATTTTTATAACGATCCTAACCCCAAAGTTTGTTTAACAATTCATATATTAGAATGACTGTTTTATCGGCAGGTGGATCAGTGAACATGAACTTCTAAGTTTCAACCTTTATCAAAATTCGATTCGCAGTGGTATGTATTACTAGTTTCCTGTTTTGTCCTAAAATGGAATCTATTCGTAGATTATGCGCAATTATTTTGAACGATATCAAATTGCGTGGGAATTGCTTCCTTAGTAGCATCGATGAAGCGAAGTCAAATGAGCCGTGGCCGAGAAGGATGGATTACGCGCAAAGTAGCTCTCCGTCGCTGGTGCAAGATCAAATTCGAATAGATGGCAACGTAACGGTCATCAGACAGTTGTATGCAAACTTATCGTTAAGCAAAAAGAACCGTGTAATTGGTTTTACATTTCCTCGAAATGTAATTACTTTAAAGGCGGGAGATTTGAAACGGCTATTAGATCACCTTCCTGTATTTCTTTAGGAGCAAAACTGACGATAAAAAGAATGGTGGAAGAGTTATTTTTCTCAGAGTAACTCTTTTGACCATTCTGAGAACCTTGATAAATTATAAAGCTACGTAATCAATGAGGGCGGGGGGATTTTGACGCTTTCAGAGTTTCGATCCATCAAAATTTGGCAGATAAAGGAATGTTGTTCTAGAGACATCGAGCAAGATGTCCTTTGTATATGTTATACGGAGACCCATGACTTTTTGGCGGCAGGCCTGACGGATGGCACGGTTAGACTGTACAGAACCACCAGCGAAGCGGATCCATTGTCGTTGCGTGACGCAGAAATGGTCCAGAAACCAAGTCCAACGACTGCAATCAAGCACAGGCCAGTTCGCAGGTCCCATCCCATCACGCGTACTATAATTGCGACCTGTTAGTACAAATCCTAGCAATCTCTTCTATTTTTTATTTACCTTCTTATTTACCCCTTCTAATCCTATTTGACGACCGTAGACGCCAATGGATGCGTGAAATGCTGGCATTATCCAAGCAATCAATGCCTCTACACGATACGAGAAAACAGGCAAACTCTTGGCCTGGCTTATCATACCCATCTGCCAAAATTCGTAACTGTGGGCGACGACGCGAAGATCTACTTGTACGACGAGGAGACCAAGATGCAGGAAAGGGTGTTTCAGGCAAGGTTCGCCCGAACATAATTTCATTTCTATCTTATTTGATCGACTCGAAGTAAACGCAACTACTTATACCGCATCAAATCAACCTTATTTTCTTTACGTTAATATAAATCGCGATGTGTTGTACAGTGGTGCCAATCACGACAACTCTGGTATACGAATGTACTCTTTATTTCACAGTGATTCACTGGAAGTGATGGACGGTCACAGGTCGAGGGTCTTCAGTGCCTGTTTCAACCCTAAATCGGCGCACGAGTTGATCACAGGCGGTTGGGACGACACGATCCAGTTCTGGGACAGCAGGCAGCCGTACGCCCTTCGGCGCATATCCGGGGTCCACATGTGTGGCGACGGACTCGACATCAGTGCGAACGGGAGGGAGGTATTCAAGTAGAAAATTCAAACATGCTATATTCGTATCGACAGCTTCCATCACAAGACAGATACAAAAGTATAGAATTATCCTAGCGACAAGGCGGTGGCCATGATACAGCTCTGCCAATTTCGTTTAGATGGAGTTCCTATCGCATTCACCACGCACGCTGGTTTTTAATATCCCTGCAATTTCTGCACAGATCCTGTCCTGTGCCTGGCAAAGGGAGAACTCTATCCAACTATGGGACTATGGTAGTGGGAAGCTCTTGGTTACTCTGGAGCCAGACAGCTATTCCTCTATGCTCTACTGTGGGAAATACGTGACGAATATGTTCATAGCCTGTGGTGGGTCAGACGACAATATCTTCAGGGTGATCGACTTGAGATCTCACGTCGTAAGTAGCCTGTAGATCTTCCAATAGCTGAGCAGTCCACGCGACGATGGCAATTGTGTCTCTTTGACAGAGCATAGCGTTGGTCAGAAACCTAAGCGGAGGCACGTATCACCTGGACATCGGTCCAGTGAATCCGAAGCACGCGAGGAAGACGAGGTCGGCATCGGTGGTGCCGCAACTCGCCTTCTGCGCTGGCAAGCGAATCTTCGAGATTGACGCCCAACCTGGTTAACCAGAGATGCATCTCCATGGTTTCCAGCGGTATGCAATGTCTGTTATGTCCTTGGAAATTAAACGTTTCCACGAAAGCAAACTCGCGTTCTTACATTGATGAATGACTGAATGGTTAATGGTACCTCAGCTTACGTTGGAATCGAATTCGCGATTCCACAGCAGCTTCTACGAGTCGATCGTCTCGAGTGGGGCTCTGTGTCTTTCTGAATCGACAACGCAAAGCACAATATATTGGCGAAGTAACATTTTTTTTTTTATTCTAATTCAATTGTGTTACAGTTTAATAGTGTTCGCTCTCAGGATTGTTTTCCGTTTCGAATACTTTGTCCGAGAGACAACAGCTGGTTAGAATGAACGTATGAGAAATTATCTGCAAAATTATCTCAGTAATAAAATATATTTCTAACACACACACGCACACACATACACACACGCATACACAATCGTCGCGGTGCATCTTATCAAAACGGGCCTCGCATTCATCATCATTGTCATCATCATCTTCATCATTATCATCATCATCATTATCATCATCATCATCATCATTAACATCATCATCATCATCATCAGGGGAGTATAAAATTGGTCGACATGGCTTTGCGAACGCAAACAGAACGAACGAGTCCGATGATATGTCTGAGAACGACGACCGCTGACCAAACCAGCCGTGTTTCCTCTCTTCCGATAAAATATTCGCTAGACAATCGTCGTCGTCGTTACTGATTGGTAAAACGGAAAGAAGCGGTATATCAACAATATATCAACCGAACACGGTGGCAAATGAATAGTGATGGGAGGGTTGGGGTGGGTGGGTTTGCACACAGCGATGCCACACGATCATGGAGGGGAGTACAATGTGTAGAATTGATCGATAACGATTGGTCGATTGCAGAGGGCTGGCATAAATCGTTACAACGATTCAGTGGCACACCTCTCACGGAGAAAATAGGGGGTAAGCTATTTTCGTCTCCTCACATGCACTGTGCACCATTCCTAATCACATTGTTCGCTCTAATATTACTAATAGTGTGTATAGCTTAACGTTACACGTCATTCTCTTTGTACACAATCTCTCTCTCTCTTTCTCTCACTCTCGCGCGCGCTTTCTCTCACACCCATTCTTTCACCCTTTCTCTCCCTCTCACCTTGAACGCTCTCAGCGGCGTAAAATCACAACGGAAGCAGAAGCAGGAGCAAGCACGAGTGCGCGCGCGGGCTTCGGACCTTTCGTTCACAGCCTGACCGAGCCGTGGCGCCTCTGCATACGTCGAAACAGCTGAGCACGCTGGCTCCAACTTCTGCGCGACACGTCTGTTTTCGTAGACGAAAAAAAAAAGGAAAAGAAACACATCGCGTTTGATTCCAAGCCCAATATACATAGAGAGGTCTGCGACGACACGCGTCCCGCCGTAGGAATAACAAGTCTTCCATCGGCCTCCTACAAAATTGTTGCATTTCCAGCTTAAAAAATAATTGAACTAAGAGCAGGCCAAAGACACGTCTGACGAAGAAGGAACATAAAACGTTGAAGGACCTTGAACGTGCCTTATGATCACGCTCCACGACGAAACGGCGCACAGGAAGGGATAGGGGGAAGGGTCATGTGTATTCGGTGTCTCGTAGAATTAAAGCGCTAGACAAGGTGTTTTAGAAGTATGGGTACCAACAGTTGAACTGGATGGTGGAGCTTGACGAAGGGAACGAACTAGTTTCGATGGATCACAGAGGAACTATTTTAAATCTGCATCTGGGACTAAGGGAGACGCGAGGATGGTCGCT
Organism: Andrena flavipes; assembly: GCA_963971345.1. Classification (NCBI taxonomy): domain Eukaryota; kingdom Metazoa; phylum Arthropoda; class Insecta; order Hymenoptera; family Andrenidae; genus Andrena; species Andrena flavipes. Next base: position 13,832,497 of record OZ020480.1, read on the forward strand.
GTAAGGGAAACGACGAGAAATATGGGTTTATCGATCAGTCTGACGATCAGTCTTTTATCAGACGTACTTGTATCAGAACTCTTCTGTTCCCTTGTGGGAGCTTTATTAAACCAGTTACATCTGTACCCATAGTTCTGAAACGGCCTCCATGAAGTGCCTGTATCGCGCTCCGCAAAGATCGCCGTTTGCGTCGGGCCATTCGATAGCAATGAACGGGGACGAACTCCACGAAAATGCCTGAATAGACACTCGTCTTCTCCAATACATAGTATTGTCCCGTGGCTGCCTTCGAAAATGTCCTCGCGCCTAATCAGAGGAGAATGATTTCAGTCGATTCGATTGACTCTGAGACGCCCGCTCGATGCTACTAAAACGAATCTAGGAAAAGTCGCGACGGGCGGAGATCGTGGACACCGAAACTCGCGGGAACTATCGCCAACAGTCTTCTGTTCTGCGCGCGATCACCTAGTAGTTCGTCAAGAAGGATGCGACCTTTGCGCAGAGCGACACGAGGGGTCCGTGCACAGGCATTAGCCCTTAGAAACATCGAGCTGGATGTGTCCTATGGTATCTGGTTGTCGCGGAGCGTGGCACAGTGAACTGTACAACCGACGATGGCCGGGGAACCGAGTCCTGAACCCTTGTCCCCCGTCGATCCTTTGTCGTCGAGCCCGAAGAGGACCGTCGTGTCATCCTCGACTCGTTGGCATCAATAGAGATCACACAATTTCATCGTGGACACAACATACCTATGCATTCAGGTACGCGCGCACAGATTCGACAAACAGGAGTGAACAGCCTAGTCCCCCCTTCTACATGGTGTTGTAAACGGGACTGCTATGCCTAGGTCTGACCTGCAGCCTGGCGAGGGGATGGGTCCTGCCGTGCTGTTGCTGTTTCTTGCTAGCTGCCACGATCGACGGTACTGGCGGCCTGCCAGGCGCTTCGGGGGCCTCTGTGAATACGGGGGACGAGTGGTTATTGATCATGATTGGCGCTGATCTTCGACTGTACTCGGGGGTGACTTTCGTTTTCTGCGCGTCTATCGAGTCCCACACGGTGTCTTTGTCTTTGTGCACGCGCAGCTGTATATCCGTCGATTTCCTCGTGTCGGGCTTCACCTCGTACTTGCCCACCAGGACCCTAACCGAGCGGTCCTCCGTACTCTCCGAGGACACTCCGCACACCTTCTCTTTGTCTTTGGTTTCGGACGGGGCTTGGATCTTCGACTCGTTGTGGGGGATCACTGGCGACGAGGGCAGACTCCTCATCCTTACGTCCCTCTTCGGCCGGGTGGCCGCTATCGATGACGACTCGCTCTCGAAGCTGTTCTCGGGACTCTTCTCCAGCTTCGTCGACTTCGCCTCGAACTCCTTCTTGAGATTCTTCACGATGCCCGAGATGCTGCGCGGACACTCTGCCTCCGGCGAGTCGTCCACGGGAAAGCAGCGCTTGTTCGACATCGACTTGTTACTTAAATTCTCCAGCACCATCTTGTGGTGTTTGACGGAGTGAAACTGAGTGGTGTTGACGACGCAGGGGCTCGAGGTCTCGCTCTCCGACTTGCAGGACCTTAACGACGATGGTAGGTCCGAGTCTGAAGAGAGAGAGGACGAGGCTGGCGCGCTCGTGGAGAGTCTGCCAACCTGACTCATCGACGCTGGCGAGATGTCGATCCTCCTGACGGGGCTCGGGGAGTTTCTCACTGGGTCCACCTTTAAATTATTCTCCTGGCTAGGCGAAGTGTCTCTCCTCCGCAGCGTGGGAGACGCCGTGTGGTGCAGTAGCACAGGATTGTATGACTCCTCCTCTGCAGGCAGCCTGTCCTTCTCGTCCCCGTCGGAAGTCTGAGTGCATACGCCTTTCACCGTCCCGGAGGAGGTGTTCTCCTCCAGCTTCTGCTTTGTACGCTTCACAGTACCTGGATGCCAGGGTATTTCCTCTTTGTCGTAAGGAAAGAGACCGCTGGAGCCTAGCAGATCCGACGGCCGCATGTCGTACGAGCCCCAGGAGCTATTCCTCGACGGCAGCGTGGCCCACGAACTGTGCACGGAATTGTTGTCCAGGATCACGGCGCTGTCGTAGCTGCTCCAGGAACTCTGCCGGCTCGGGGACTCTCTTGTCACGGGCTCCCCTTGCCTCTCCTCCCTGTCGAAAACTCTGTCCACCTGCGTACTGAACGGGTCACCGTCCTTCCTTGGCTTCCGACCCAGGTGACCAGGGTACACTAGCGTCGTGGTCGCGACACACTCACTCTCACCACCCACTTCCCCGTTAGTCTTAGCGTTACTACACGAATTGGTACACGTTGCATCGGTAGATGCAGTCCAGACTAGACAATCACTATCATTACCAGTTTCTGGCTTTTTCCCCTGCTTCTCGCCTGGATCCCAGACCTCTTGTTTCACTGTGACAGCCAACAGGGCCTCGGACGACTGCTCCATCAGCCCGTTCTCGTTCACGCTGGAGACTGGGCTCTGTGGCAGTGGTTTGCTGTCGGTGTCCGAGCTAGGGGACGAGGGTTTGCTGCTCACCGCCTCAAACTGATTCGTCAGGTTCAGTACCAGACCCTTCCTCCTCTGACCCTGAGTCTCCAACCTGCTGACTCTGTTCTTCACGCTCGGCGTGTCAGCTGAAGGGCCTGGCAAGTGAACGATCTGGTTCTGGGACACGCTGTACGACTGACCGTTGCCGCAGGGCATCAGGACGTTCCTGGCCTCCTGGGCCATGCCTGGCTTCTGGCTGGTGGAGCGGAGGAGGTCCTCCCTGGTCACTTCTGTGCTCCCTGTTTTGTCAATGCTCTCGAGAGACTGGGAAAGGGGAACTGCAACAAAGCATCGATTACGTCGAGAATTATGAATGTTGTATAGAATTTAGGGTGATCCGAAATATATAAGGCCCAGTTAAGAAATGGTTTCAGCCTTTGAAAGTAGTAAAAAATGTTCATACTGGGTGTCAGCAAACTGATCATACAACCCGAAAAAAGCTGTGGTTTTCTATAAAAATATAAGTTAGAAATATAGAAAAACAATGTTTGATCTGAGGCTTCGTTTTCAACAAAAATGACTTGTTGTCGAAGTTGTAAAATATCTTTTTTTCGATCGAAGCATTGCTTTGGGGAAAATCGATTTTAATCCTCTTGTTAATCAAGTGCATATTCGACTTTTTTCTACCTCCATGTTACAGAATATGTTTGCAAATGTTGTGACACTATTTCAGAGATGAAACTGAAAATATTGTGCCTTGCAGAGATATAGTGACTAACCTGAGACCCACACGAGTGGTGTGTAAAACAATATTCCCGAGGGTACAGGCCCACAGATCTATTCTTGATCACTCATTACGGGATGGTGCAGTAGTGTCTCGAAATAAGGACGGGGTTTCTGTCCCAAAATAAGGTGATCAGTATCCTCTCCACTTCTTCTGTTGCCACGGCGAATGAGAGACTACGATTCAGCAAGAGGGACTGAGTGCCACCATACTTTGTACCTTTCGTGGCATACGAGTCGGGTTGCCACCTCTTTAGCCCCTCTCGCTCATTCGCGGTCTCTCTTCTTTTACGCGATAAGGGAATGAAGGCAAGTCAAAAAGCTCCCTGTCTCGGAAGTCTCTTTACAGACAAATCTGAACATAATTGCCCACATTCCTACAGATCTCTGAATCTTACAACACTAATGACCAAACAGTATACTGAATACTTCTCTCTTAGACTCCTTTTATATCACTATATTTCTGCAAATCACAATATCTCGACTTTCATTAAATTTCCATTAATTCCATTACAGGATACCATGGAACCCCCAACTAGGATTGAACCTTGGGTCTTTCTGTCCTAATCACTACTGAACGTTCGACTTCGCCAAATTGCTTACCACTAAAGTACACATTCAATCATGGAGTCTATTCATAAAACGCAACGTACCAGAAGGCAACATGTTTTCAGCGATCTTCACGTTTGGCGACCAACTCTTGGGCCTCTGACTGGTCTTTTTCAGCTCTGAGCCGGAAATGGCCTGAAGCCCGCTGTCCACGTTGTCAGACTTCTCCTCCTTCTTCGACTGATCCTTCACCGACGTGGGAGACTTGAGATTCGTGTCCGACTTGGATCTCTGCAGCTTCTCCTTGTTCTTCATGGCGTCCAGGATCCCTTGGTACGTCTCGAGCTGCAGCAAGAAGCTGTTGTTCGGCTTGATGCAGTTTCGCTTATCCTTAACATGCTTCCACGCCTGCGAGAAGTCCCAGTTGTACGCCTTCATCGCGTACGCGATCACCACCGACGCGGACCTCGAAACGCCCATCTTGCAGTGCACCAGCACCTTCGACCCCTCCTTCTTCGCCTTCGTGATGTACTTGAAGGTGTCGTCCCAGTGTTTCAGGAGGTCGGTCTTCTCATCGTCGTAAACGCGGACATTCAGGTACGTGAACATCCCGGGGAAGAAGTTGTCGATTTCCCGAGTCACGTTCAGTATATGCCTGACTCTGAACAGGCAACAATTGTGATCGGTTTAGAAAACGTTGGGAGAAAGGCCATGAAATTTAAGGTTACGTAAGATTTGAAATAGGGGGAATCGTGTTCGAGGAGGTCCTTAACCCTTTCGCTGCGGAAGAATTCATAGCAAGGCACGCACTATTGGGCAATGGTGGGCATAACTTTCGCTCTCGCGTATTCTCTAGCGGACACTACAGTAATGTCTGTTAAAATGCAATTGGGTTGGGACCGAAGTGTCCCACATTATGTGGAGCACTGACGCGTTTCCTTATCTACAGTTGCTCAATTTCGGATCGTACTGGAACCTATGTTTATTCCCATGGTCGAGAGGGGCAGTGAATGAGAGCTATCTGGCTCTTCATCGCCAAATTGAAATTTGTATAATTTTTACTTTATAGAGACATAAAGTTTGCTCATAAATTGGTCCAAACTGAGTCCAAATATGATATAAATTTAACTGTTTCTAGGATTATTCACGGGTACTGTCATTGCAATAAAATAAAAATGATGAAGAATTCATTTTTCTTAGGTCACAGTGAAATTGTTTGAAATGTGGAGTTTAATTAAAGAAACATGCCCCACCACAAACAATTAAGTAACTTCGTTGCACCGTTTTATACAGCATAAAAACCATTCAACTTTAATTTTAACAATTTTTTCATAGTCACTATAGTTTTCAGGACATATATGAAAATAGGAGAGCGCACATGAACCTATAAGAAGTGTTTTCAACTTGAAGAATCAAAAAGTAGGGCAAAATAAAAATTGCCTGATACTTCTATTCAGATCCCCTACAAGGCTTGCAAAGTTCAAGAAGAAATCGGAGTTTTTAGGTTACCGAAGTTCCCTCGTCAGTGAGTTAAGCAATGTTGCTATTAGCGTCCCATGATGAAACGTAATTGGGCGGCCATCGACGTTCGTAGCATATTGTCAGCGAATTTTCCCAGTGGCTGCAGGCGCCAGTTGCAACGAGAGGGTTAAGGAATACCTGAAATCGAGGGAATTATCAGCTCACCCATTCTTCTGCAGCTCCTCCAAGTTGCTGGCGTTCCACTCGCTACCTAGATACACGTGGTCGAATATCTCAGTCGGCGCGTCCATCTGACCGAGAATGGTGAGCATCTCCTGATCGATGAACGGCTTGAACTCCCCGAGATCCATGTCGAGGTCTTCCTCGAGACGACCTCGAATGTACTTCGAGGTTACCTCGTCGAGGTCCACGGACATCATGATCTCCTTCAGCGTCGAACGGATCACGCGCTCAGTCTCGTCCCTTTCTCTGGGCCTGCGTCGACAAATTCAAACGGCACGATTGTTTAACCAAGTCCTAATTCTGTTTCGCGTGCTCGGACATTCTCGGAATGAACTGGATAACCGAGATAAACTGGATAACTATGACAGCTATCAGCGACGATAACTGTCTTCTCCAGATCTAACAAAATATTCTTAGATACGGATTATAGGTGTGGTAGATGTTAGCGGCAGCTGGAGAAAGTTCTGAACCAGCGGAAGATGAAGTTTTAATTGGATTGTTGCAAGGAATTGCGAAACTTCTAATGCTCCGCGAACGCGGAAATCCCACAGTTTCAGCAGCCCAACTGCCGCGAATGTGCCGTTCGAAATAGACGCTAGATAGACGCAGAAACTGGAAATAATTGAAGGATAGCGATAAAGGCACGATCCGCGAGCTATCGAAAACGCCAAGAGATACGTCAACAAACCACCGATTTTGGCAGTGCACCAAGCTAAACTTGCCTAGACGGCCAGCTGTTTTTCCACCACCTTTCGATTTTGCACGCGCCGAATTCGCAGATGGCGAGGGCAAAAAGAGTCCAAGTAGCCAACTATTAAGTTCTTCATGAATAAATTGGTGGGATAAATGTCTGTGTTCGCGAAAGTAACGTTCGTACTTCAACCCTTCTGGGAACGGGAGCCAATGAACCACGTGATTCCACAGAGATGTGCAAATTGTCGGACTCTATTTTCTGTAGAAATATGAGGTAATTATGGTTGAAGGTACCGTTCTCGTATTAATGCATACTTAACTCCAGAGTTTGTAATGATTATAATCGCGGAAAAGTGTAGGGAAATGTTATTCTCTCCGCAACTGTTTTGCCAGTCAATCGTCAACAAAAATCTGTGGTATTTCAGTTGTTTGTTCGCGGCTTTTTCTGTTTTTAGTGTGTGTAGGTATCTCTTGCTGTCGCGAATTTAGATAATATTTGCTGCACTTCGACGTATTTTTAAAATAGAACGCATAATCCGTATCTGGCATCACAACAAAGAGATTAAGACCAACTGCGAACTCTTTAAGTTATTAATTGAAAACGGGATTTATAGCCGCAAATTGTGAATAAAGTATTATTTGCAAAGGAAGCTATTGTTACTTGTACTTTTATAGCTTGAGTCGAATAATTTACACACTTCTATAACTTTAACCCTCGCCTGACAGATGCTGAGTCAATTTCGACCCACGCGGAGCTACTTACGTTAGGGTGAGGAAATAAGGCTTTTACATCATAACCAGATCGCAATCTAATATAAAATTTATGAGTTCTTACCCCAGTTTATGCGCGTTTGTTAACTTTCTTTGTTTTATAAAACATTCATACACTAGATTCGAATATTCAAAATAAAGACCACTAATATGTATAATATAGATATAGAATAATCGAAGATGAAATCATTTTGCAAGCTGTAGTCGGTTTACGACATGGACGTGACTTCTTCGCTATTTTTGAGAGTCGCGTAGCTTTGTTGATAGGATTTTCAGTGTACCTATTGGGGTGAAGAACTATGCTTACCAGATGGTAAACATAGAAAGTCGATTCTCAAGCACCCAAGTAATGAGGCATTTATCATCAAAACTGGCAATAACAAAGTATAATAAGCAGACCAACCACAGTGGCAGATGTTACCTTCAGTTTCTGAATTTACAATAACCCCCACAATGAGATTCAAGTGGAAGAAAGGAAATCGTAGGATCCTGTTATATGTTTGTAGGTATGTGCCACGATGCTCCCATTTAAAAACGTAGAAGAACGCGTAAGTGTTGTGAAAATTGCTATTTGTACTAGTTTGCGACGAACACGCGAACACATTTGTCAGATGTAAGAGATGCCTATCAATATAAATAGATGAATAAACAAATTATACTCAAGCATTTTGTGTTTTGTGTAATATATCTTTTTCTATGTTTCCCTTTTTTATGTTCTTTTATTGAATGAACGTATAAATACTTAAAAACCCCATACTTAAAAATTTCTGCATGAATTTTTAGTCAGCAATTTTGAATCGATGTAAGGTTGTCCAAAGAATAGGAATCCAGGGTGATTTTGCAATGTTTTAGCGGGATGCTGAGAAATTTTTAACCGTGAGTTGTAAACGCGTACCCGGGTTATTAACAGAAGGGTTAAACGACAGTCTGTGGAAAGCGGACTCACTTGGTGCGTACGCTGTCCGGCGACGGTGGTCTTCGGGATTCCAGGTTGTCCATAGCATGCCACTCGTTGAGACACGAGCGATCGCTCTCGATTCGTTGCTCATAGTAACTGACCCAGTCATGCGACAGGCCACCCAGGAAGTAGTTCTGCTCGCGCGCCTTGCTCGACACCTTGTGCAACGTCTGCAGGGCAGACCTGTAAAATAATAGTAGGGACACGTTAACACGTTGACACGTTATTTAAAGGGTGTATTTTCATTTGACTGACTAAACAATAGGTTTCTTTGTTGCACTTTATTAAAATTCATAGGTACTTTCAAGAATATTCTCTTGAAATACTAGCCCGGGATCTGTTAACCCTCATACAGAAGTCGACACCTGGGTCAGTTTGGACCCGTATTAAGTATTATTTATCTTAGAACAGTAGAGAAGTCATTTTCTCGATTTCTCAAGTTTTTCCCTACTAACATTATACTCGGTAACGTTACGCTTGGGTCCAAATAGACCCAGCACCGCTGGGCGGGGGTTAAAATACCAGAGTTGGCCAGCAGAAAACCGCACGCCGTGCAGGTAAAGGTAACTGAGCGCGAACCATAGAAAATAGGAACTATAAAGTTTACTTTATAGAATTTTTACTCTTATTTTTTGTGCGTAGATGTCATCTTATTGCATACCATTTTTCAAAATTGAAAGTTATGGAATTTGATTGGTTTCGTTACACGCCATAACGGAAATAATAGAAAAAAGAGGAAACAACCCCCTCTGCAGGATTCAAATCTCATCTTGTTCATGATTTGTGATATGTACTTGCACATGGGGCTACTGGGATTATTAAAAGCTAGGTTTTTACTAACTTAAAAATTCTAATGCTCGAAGCAATTTTTTATAAAAATAGCAGTTATTACTCTAGGATTCGTTTGTACCCATCCTTCTAAATATTTTTAGCCTGCTTCCGTACAAAAGTAGCTCGTAATAGTTTCCTCTTGTAAGGTACACTCTTCAGAGTGTATAGATCGAATATACCTTACTGTTTAAACAGCCATATACAATTTTTTATTCTTCACGGTCAAACACTCGCCATGGATGAAGATTGTGGACACTTGTTCGACGGATACTACACCTCGTTGACGGAAGATCCATGGAGCAACGTGTTTCAGCCCCCCTCATCGAAGAGCGGTAGGTTTTTGCGACGGAATCGTTAGAAGCCACTGACAAATGCTTTCAACGATGCTCGACTACCTTGATAAATGGAAAAACCTTAGTAGTCGTCATCGGCTTAATCGTTCGACCGTAACGTGGTCCAGGAAAAGGATAAAAAAACATAGCTTAAGATGCGATGTTGATGATTCTCGAATTCACGCAGACTTTAATCTCGACAAAAGTTTATCTAAGAAGCCGTTAATAGAAAAAGCTGTGATTTATACTGGTCGAAGTTACATTGCTGCACGCTGTTCATTTGAACCGATATTAAAATGACTGGTTAGAATTGTATTCGCAAGAAACCAGTGGAACCATAGTTATTTACTATTTAAATATACAATGGAAATGTTGACACCTTCAAATATGCGGTAGTTTTGATGCGTACATATTCCATTTATTCTACAATGATTTCATCTAATTGTGAGTTTGAGTCTTGGAGTCATTTGAGACACTCCTTCGATTTAAACATTATCGAATTTGAATTGGGCGAATTTGGCAGTATTCGTTGGAAAAATTAGTTTACGAATGAAACAAAGAAATGTAGTTAGTTTTGTGGTTCGATCATCTTATATTAGGATCAATGTATCATGATAGACACAGATTTGTCTTTTCGGCTTGCCTCTATTGCCTAATCGCGTAGAATGAGAGTCTCATTCGTTGCGGCTACAACAGAAGAAGTAGAGGGGATATTACTATAACACAATTCAACAAATAATTTTTCGAACTTTTTCATTTTTCCAGCTTACAACTAATTCTCGATAGTAATTTCCTTATTCTTGATTCTTTATTTATTTTGCCCTGTAAATTTCATCCGACGTATTGCTAAACACCTTGTATTTTTACCCTGTCAAGACAATTAATAATTGAACGAAACAAATTAAGTTATAAACGAATATAGAGGGTCGGCTATTTAAATGGAAACATCTAAGTATATACACTTTTCCCCATATTCTTATTGGGAAATATTCTAAGAGCGCCATCTACTTAGCTCTGTAATCGGGTCAATCGCGTTGCAGGACTAGTGTCACACAAGTATTGAAATAGTGCAATAATGTTTTTATCATTAAATAGTCTATTAAATTTTACAAAATCGATCATCGAACAGTCGAAATTCCCAATACTGTCAATTACATTTGACAGCTAACCCGAATAGACTGCTTTAATTTTCTAAAAATGCCTATAGAGGGTAAAATGACAAATTCAACCACCTGCAACAATGTATCGCTTCGCTCGTCTAATCTCAAGATAAACTATGCCTATTATTCTTCACTTTTAATATTTCCTTCTCAATTACCCTAAATAATAATTCCGACTTACAATTAGTTACCTTCTTACTTACTTTAGTCACATTTCACAAAGCTACCATCAAGAATGAAAAATACACGAAGATTTTATCGCGGCAACAGATATTTCAAGTGTCCATCGGTGCTATATCGTATAATTGCATGTTTACTACGTCGAGAAACGACCGTTTCAGATGCAGGGAATTTACGTGCTCCGCGACACGTCAAGATCCTCGTGGATAACCAAGCTACAACGTTCCAAGGATGCCAATGTCCAGGAAGCCAGGGTGCACAGTTTCCTGGCGTGATTCAACGCGGGACAATTTGCGGTTTACCACGTCTCTAGGAAACCGCTAACGACAGATAACTCTTGATAATCGAGAGGAAACCCAGAGTCGTATCGTTAGGCGACGATAAAGATACCAAGTTGGCTGCGATCAGATGTGCAGTGGTTTGCTTGAGTCTTGGATCGAATATTTCTGCTTCTCTTTTAGTTCCTTTCTAAATGTTACTTTTAATTTGCATCGAGCAGTCGTTACCTGGCATGTTTAGCAAGCAGTGTTCCCCATTCTGATAGTGCCGCGATTCTGAATATTTTGAAACTATAGTTAACCGGAGGAAACGTGACGCAATGTGGCGATCGATTGTTCAACGTAAAGTGCTGAAGCTCTTAGGTAACGGTGAAGTAACTTTTCAAGACTTTTCGACGAAAGATTGCCCCGAGAGGCGGTGTGATGCTCGATCGCAAGGAAATCATCGTTGTTAGGTTCACTCCTGGAATACTACTGGCCTTGCTCGTAAGAGGAGCTCGAAAGTACTCGGATGGAACGATCTTTCGCTGAAATCCGCCTCTCTAAATGTCGAGGATCGCGGCTGTACGTATACAAGAATTAATAACTGCCGCTGGCGCTGCAACGATGAACTCGACCGAACTAACTGTCTAACGCGATTAAGAGTTTCATCTCTTTAGCTTAATTGGGAGTAGAAATATTTCAATTGAATGTTCTACAGAAATTAGCTTTGGTTCGGGAAGTAAGGTCAGCTTTAATAAAATATTATATAGTGCCGGACAAAGAATTTACATCTTGATCGTAATAATTGATAGTATTTAAGTATGGATTCTCTTAAACGTTATTTTCTTCTTTACAAGACTTTATAAAAATTATTTGAAATATTGCGATAGAAGTTAAAGCATCTGAAAATCCTGTAATAATTTATATTCTAAGGAGTTTATTACAGTACTGTATACTTACATGTAGATATGAGACAAAAGAGGCGATCCACAACAAGGAAATTAGTATTCGTTTAGAATTAGGTAATATTCGTTTAGAATTCGTTTAGGATTGGATGATATTTCGCGCCAGCTCATTTCGGATCGGAATTCAATGAATTTTTAGCAGCGGAATCATTAGCATTTCTAAATATGGGATTCTCTGGATTATCTGGACTTCTGGATTTAATCTTTAAATCTTCCAAAGATTCTACGCTTTAAAAAATTAGCTTCAATACATCCTTACAGAACCGTTTCCACCAAAAGCTAATCTAAACTGTGCTACGTATTTTGTTTTATAGCACACCCAGACGTAGCATCGCATAGTTTAGCTTAGCTTCCAGGTGGATTCCTGGCTTTACTCCTCCAATTTTCGAGCTCCCAAATCTAGAATCAAGTGTCATTCTCATACTTTTCACCCCCTTAACACGACTTTCAGCTGATAAACAGAAATACCCGTTCAACATATACAAATACTCTACCCATGTGCCAAGTTCCCTCAAAATCAGAAATTGTTCATCATCAGTTTCTAGTCAGTGGGCGTATCATGTACTTTATTCCTCCAAAGTGGATAATCCATCTCTTTCCAACACTCTCTGTACAACAATGGCGTCGGAATTACTTCAGATCAATTTAAACTATGATCAATAAAAAGAAAAGAAAAAAGTGCAGCAACGTATAGTTGGAGCGTAAAACTATATTTAGGTACCACGAGGAACTTGCTTAAGAGTAAGGTTATTTTTATCGCTATCTACAGATACTAAGCGATGCTCTTAGATCCTCGAGTTGTTTCTTTCCTCTCTACTTCGCAGCGTGATTAGATAAGGCTGTTTCCGGTCTAGCCAGGGGGTGAACCACCCAGTTGGCGGCGGAACGTCAGGCTGCTGCTCCCGATGTCGCGGTGTCGCGAGTTTTGCGTAACAGCCGACGACTGGGATGATCGGAGACGAGGACAGCCGCGTATTTATAATTAAACATTTTACGTAACAGGCTCGCATTTAACCGGCACCCGATACTGTCGATAGCTTGGCCTGAGCATCGTCATGCCAATGCTGAACTTCAAGGAAGGGCCATTCCACGCGAGGCAGTTCCGTGGCTCGCCGCTGGTGTTTGCGATACGTTCAGTTGGCGAAAACAGAATTGCTTTGGGAAAGATAGAGGGGGAATAGAGATCGTTTGATTCTCCGTCTCCCGCTTTGATGTTAACATCGAATTCAAACGCTTGCTGGTTTGATAAAAGCTTTGCTTTTGATAAGTATCGTCGATAAATAATCCAGCATGGTAATAGTATGGCAATAGTAATAGAACAACAGTTAGGTGGTAATAAAGTAAGCATTTAACAACAAACAAACCCATCGATGGCACTTAAACGCGTCAAGCGTTAAGAGCCTTTTCACACGGGATATTATTGTTGTTTGCGACTGGTATTTCAAATAGGTATTTATGGTAATAAAACTGCGCGTTGGTTCAGGAAGGATAGAAGAAGGTTGAGGATGTAGGAGTTGTGTTAAGCTTCTTTTCGTACTAAAGAAATGACCAGGGACCCATGTCTTGTCTAGAAAAATATGAGGGAGTAGAATAATTAAGAAGAACACGTAACTTCTAACTACAACAGAGTTCAGGCTTGCCGATTGAGGAGTGGAAAGTAGGAGAAAAAAAGGTGTGCGTTATGTTTACCTGTATGGAAACCTGTCGGCACTGTTTACAGATTGGAGCGAATTGTTTGCTTCTGTAATTTTCAATTCCTCTGACAGGCAGGAGCTGTTAGGGCAGGCAGGCTCTTACGTGTAGATTAATCATCGAGTACACGCATACCGAAAGCTACAATGTCAAACGTAGCACAGCAGACATATACCTCTCGAAGATGAATGAATCAACAACAGATGAATCGCTCTGCCTGTTACTCCATCGAAGATCACTCGTATATCGACTGATTTGCGCGGTAAAGCATCACGGATCGATTCATTGCTCGATTTCTGTCGGACCACTTCCGCGCCATGCCAAATCTCGGACGATTAACGAGGCGTCCACGGTGCGATGCTGGTTTTGCGCAACAGCGCGACGAGGACAACAGCACGAGAGTGACTGAAGCTCGGGGCGTAGCATCGTAATTATAATGAGTCCGCGTCATCGGCTGATCCTAAATGGAACGGCTGGTGAAGCAAGCAATGACGGGCCGATTGCTTGGCCACGAATCCAATTCGATGTCACCGTTACGCGGCTAATCAAGTTGCTCTTCGCTGTGGATGGAAGGCAAGAATGGAGGTGACGTTACCTCGAACCCGAAGACTTACGCGATGGGTAGAAAACTTTTCGGAGTTCCATTTGGCATAAAGGATTTTTCTAGCGAAGATGCAGCTTGAGAGATGAGAATGCGTATAGTTAGTGGAACTGTAATAGCGCACTTTTGAATAGTTTCTGGATATCAGCAGGTACTTTAACTCTACCTTTTCACGATTAGACATTTAGACGATTAGTCAAAATTCTTTTCTGATTTTTACAGATCTATGTATTGTATTTCATTTATGACTTATCAAAGCATGATTTTCCACTAATACCAATTTTTATTGTACTATCCTCTTACAGATATGCGATCTCAAAGTTGCTAGTGTTATTATCTGGAACTTAGACCAGAATTGAAAGTAAACTTTACATTGATTGTGGAACTATGATATGAAAATATGAATTGAACCCGGCGATACTTCTTTCGCAAAGAATGACAAATGCATAAACGTGCCTTGCAACTTGAGATCACGTTTCAACCGCTTACCAATCTAACAATTAAGGCCCCGAGGGCAATATGGTGGATACGCATCTGAGGTCTGCAAGTCCCTTTATTTAACTGGCGCAAACTATAAAACCGCTTTTATTTTCGGGGATATCGCTTTATATACAGTCCACTTGAGTGGCCCCCAAGGAGTGCGCTACATCTATTCCACGAGCTGTACCGAGTGGCGACGAAGTTGGGACTGAGGCTTACGACTCGTTGTTGTAGGACCCGAACGCGACACCGTGTCTGGAAAGGCGGCTCGTCGCAGGCGCGTATTTTCTTCACGCGAATTCTCTGCTGGACAACTGCCAGGCAGCGGCGTGGAAAGAAAAAGGCTCGGGAAAGATCGTGTGCGATGAGACAAAGAGGATCAGCCAACGGTACACGGCGCAGTGGTCCGCCAAAATGGAAGAATGATGGTTGCGGAGCAGCACGTGCGCGATTCTGAAGTTTCTTATTTTGGGAGCAGGTCCAAACGACGCGGAACCGAGTTATGGGGCTTCCTTTGAACCCCCACCAATGTGAAAACACAGCAGCGCGTACAACTGGCTCGTTCGATTCTGGCCGCGTGCCTTCGATTAGTAGTCAACTTCGCACGAATTGCGTTTTTCTTTGCGAACGTTTCTACGGTATTTCGGGAACATGGTTTAGAGCTTTAACACGCCATAGGTACCCACCTAAAACACTTCTATTTCGAACACCCACCATCTCAACTTCAAGTAGTTGATACTTCATCAACAATGACTGACGCTAAGAATAACTTTAATATCGCATTCTGATGTATCTGCAAAGTTTTACATTTAACGAAGGCTGCCGCTTTTGGAGACATCCTAAAATTGCGATTAACCTTTGCCGCAAAGCTATTCCTATTGCCACTGATTGAATTTCCGCAGGAGCACGTACATCATTCATACATGAGAGACCTCGGAAATAAAAGTGATGAATTATAAATGATGAACTTAATGTGTTCAAAGTAAATAATTCATCGAAACAGAAGTGTTCCAGGCGGGAAGCTGTGACGTCTGCAATGCCCTACACAAGGCTCACGGAATAGTGTAGGAATGTTCGCGAAGAAAGAGGCTAACCATGTGAAGTGTTCCACTAATTTACCAATGGAATATACATGGCCACAATCGAATGAGCTTATCGTACAAAGCGCATCTGCTGTCTAGCAAGTCTCTCCGCTAAGATTATCGATCGGGGCCTTACCTCGCGGCTCTGGTGACGCTCGCCAGAGCTTTGCTCCTCCTGGGACTTCCAAACAGCCACAGGATCACGGGCAGGACAACCAGAATCAGCACGTAAACGGAGCCACGCGTCACCATGTTTCTTCCCGGGGCTGATGTGCGGCCTTGCAAGTTATTCTCGTCGAGGTCATCGATGTGCCTCGACGGAGGTGTCTGCTGCCCCTTTTCTGGTTAGTTCCAGGGCTCAAAGCCCAATATCGCTCGAGTGACCCGGTACAACACGGATCTAAGTTATCTGTTCCTTCTTGAAGTTTTCAGGACCCACCAAATCCAGGAATCCCGTTGCCTCTTACTGTTTATCTCCAAGACTCCAGCTTCACCGTTAATCAATCTTTTCAGCGATGATCACTAACGCACTTGTACGACACATCCAGGTCCCCAAAGTGTTCAAATTACGCACGAAAGTATACAATTCTCGCTGAACCATCAGACTCCTCCGAGCATGCGAACAACTGCTCCTGACTGGAGGCCCAGGGAAGATCAAGTTAAACAGTCGTCACGAGATACTTGTCACTTGCCACAGTCTCTCAAACCCCTGACGACGATTAGAATTCATCTACACCAAATTCAGGGAGTTAAACGCTTAGATTCGCGAGAGAGAGCAAAAGAGAACGCGAGACGCACGGGGATGCTGAATTTGGACGAAGGAGTTTTTCTTAGCGCGGCCACGTTCCGTCGACTGGCAAACACTCCGATCCGATCGTAGGATCTGGCAAATGAGAATAGCGTGCGTAGGACAGCCGGCAGTGGTGGTGGGGAGATGACAAACGGGCAAGTCCAACCATATTTAGCGTCGATATGCCGGGGTTTTTTCACCGCCGTGCGAGGAACCTGTCCGGAAACGCCAGCAAGGAGGATGACCTTTGGGAAAGAAAGTGGATCTTGACCTGGGCGAAGTTTTACAAGATCCGCTGGAGACTGGGCCCGTTACGCCACCACTTTCGCGAAAAATGCGGTTCTCGCGCCCATTTTCTGACGGATCTTCTACGAAATCTATTTCTGGCCTAGTGAAGCATCGTGCGATGTTGAACTGGTCTTAAATAGTGACTAAGGAAATAGTCCCGCTTTTAAATTCCTATGGTGAACGTTCTTCAACTCTCGGTTCCCCAATTTACTCACAGTTTCCTCGTATTTCTTTGGTTACTTTATTCGTTCCTAGGTGGGGAACATCCATCATCAAATAGCGAGCGATTTTATCTGTGCCACGTTTCAATTGTTTCCTCCGCGGAGAGCAGCGGTACTTCGTGGAAGCACCATTCGAAGTGATTTCGAGGTACGAGTGCGCTCAACATTCGAGTAAATACGGCTTTCTAAATTTCAACATGAGTGGTGCAGCTACGTCGTTCGCGGAACTCTCGTTTTCTCTGGATTTCAACGCAAATCGCATTTCCCCGGTGTGCGTAACAAGTCGTACAATTCGGTTCGTGTCACTCGGTGGATCGCTCGATCCAACGACAGTCTACCTTCGGATAGGAGAGAGTGGAGGAACAATGAAGTCGCGGGTCGGTGAAGCGGACACGCATATGGTGCAGTGGAAGATGCACCTGCGGCTGTTGCTCCGCGTTTGTGCAATCCTCGAAGCAACGGGTGAGTCATTCGCGAAGCACGCGCGTATGGGACTCAGACTTATCGCAGACAATGGGTAAATAACGAGAAACTCGGTGAGTTTACAATGTCTATAATCTGATCTACCCATGCCTGCAAAATAGTATTACGCGATCCTATACTTATTTATTTCAATACGAAACCACCACGATTGGACTATGAAAAATTGCCAACGCATCGTAATAAGAGGAATTAAAATTCTCCGAACCTAGATACTCGACTTAGATGCGTCAGAGCTATTTATTTCAATATAAAATCTCCACAAGTGAAGTACAAAAAATTGTAAACACGTCAGAATAAGAGAAATCTAAATTCTCAACAGACAACACCATCGAAAACCGAATTAATCGACGCAAAATTGTCGTGGTTACTTAATTTCAATATTAAATCTCCATGATTGAAGTAAAAAAAGGTGCGAACACGTTACAACAGGGGGGACCTATAAATTCACCTTGAAAGGCGGAATGGCAAACGGCGTTAATTGATGCAGAAGTGTTCCCGGAATGCAAAGTAGAAAGGAAAGTGCAAGATTGCCGTGCAAGCCGCAGTGAAACGCTGCGAAACGCGGAGAAGTTCGCGGGGGTCGCGTCGTAAAACGCGTCGAGGAACGAGGGCGCCTTCGCGGCGATGAAAATTCGTCGCAAGGAGGCGAGGGTAATTTGCCCGAGTTCTGGTGCGGACACGTTGCGCGTGTTTCAAGCTACGACGGCTGGCTCTTGGGCGTTAGGCTTTAAAAGTGGAACAATCTCGCCCAGAAATAAACTGCGTGGCCTCTGTTCGTAGAATAACCGTGAAAGTTGCCAACGATCGCTCGTTCCTGGCCGCCGTTTACAACGGGCAACGGCCATTGAGCTTTCGCGTCCCATGGAACATAATGAGACGACCGACCATGGTCATCGAAAGCGAAGGTGTTCTCCGAGGACAGCCATCGGAGATCATTCGCGATTGGAAAGCAGCTGCGACCACTGTCGACTGGATCGTTGGGAGACAACGTAATCGCTGATGGTTATAGCTAAGGCGTGGAGCCGTTCAAGCTTTGTAAAATTCAGCGATACTTTCTCTTAAAGGATGGTTCTTGGAAACCGTTTCGGGTGAATTGGCCAACGTGATTTCGATAGCGGCGAAGGAAATTGAATTCTGAATAAACACTGGGTGAGTTGGTTTGATGTCTAGGTGGAAGAATGGATCCACGGTGGGGCAGGTGAACGAGCTGAAAGGGAGAAGTTTGGAAGCAGCATGGGTTTCATAGGTAGAAACAGGTGAAAATAAAGGCCTAGGAAATTTGGGGGTATTTCTGAATTATATGGAGTTATAGTGATTAAACGTTCGCAGGTGAAGTTGCGTCATTTTTCACACGTATTTCATCTTTGTTAGTAGATTGCTAATTGGATGTGACGAATGTTTAGAGTACATCTGTTTTTGACAGATTTACTAGCATATGTTCAATAAAACGACGCCAATTGTGACATCTATGGAGACTCATTTTTTATTAATACGCTGTAGGAAACAGTAAATATATTTACAAATAAAGTTCTGTAAGTAAAGGTACCGGTAGTTGATCAATTTTCGGAGAAACGTGAAAAATAAAGTTTTTAGGAGTGATGATCTTTTGAAAAAAGTGCAGTTGACGTGACAAGCCAGCTACCAACTAAAATTTAAAACACCCAAGTGTGAAGTGAATTATGAATAGTATTTGAGAATGTTTATTTTCATCAAGGTGAGTACCTAGTGTGTTTCTATACTCTTATTTCCTTAACGATTTTGTTAAGAACAGGTGTACGGTTCGGGTAAAAAAATTCAGAAGTTATAACTTTTTATGATTTTACTCTTCATTTGTTAAACTCTCATAGTGTTTTATGTTTGATGAATGGAACGTCATTTTCAAGGATGGTCAATTTTTGAAGGAATTACTGAATTTTGATAAATGATTACAGAAATTTTTTAATATAACTTTTAAAAAAAAACTTCTCATTACACAATTTAGCAAGCTTAAAGAATATCTTCAGGCATCGACTGTCACTATTTAACGACAGAGCAAGCAGTTACTATTATTTACGTGAAGGATTTCTCTTAAGGGAACCTTCCGGTCTAAAAGTCGATTTTTTTTATTTCATTTTTCGAATGTTCAACCTTTTAGCCATACGTGTTTAAAAGAATTTGGTGAAATTCGTAAAATTCCGAAGTTATGGGCATTTAAGTAGCGGCAAATGCATGGGTAAACACCCGGCCTTCTCGAAACAGTGTTCTCAAAACGGTGGCACCTGGTATTTCCAAATGTTATTATCCGATTCGACTGAACCTTTTTTTATTTTGAAGAATATATTTCAGGCTGAGGGAAACCAGAAAAAATTACAAAAACTTGAAAATTTATAAATTTCAAATGCGTTGAAAGGACGAAACATATATTCAAAAAATGATTTCAACCTTCAAGTGTCGTTGTTCTTTCAAAAAAATATCATTTTTGTAATATTTTCTCCCTTAGCCAGAAGTATATTCTTCAAAATAAAAAAGTTTCAGTCGCATCGGATAATAACTTTTGGAGATACAATTTTTTGACTCCTTGACTTTAACGGCTCTCCAGTGCCGTCTGCAATGATTAATTACAAAACAAAAAATATATTTCTATAATTAAAGACATCCTTAGTACAATGCAACCAGTCTCATTGAATTATATACAGCAGTTTTCCTTTAATTAATTCTTAAAGGTCCCCTTAAGTGGTCAACTACTGGTAACTTTACCTTTCAAATTTCAAATTTTCTAGTCTGTAACCTTTTCCAATTAAATGCCAAAGCTCTCTCAAACAAGACACTAAACGGGAATACCTCCTCAAAGCTTCTATTATAGACAAAGCCAGGCCACAAGATCAGTGTACGTATCGGGCACGAGTTATATCGTTGCTTCTTAATCTAGACAGGCTCGAACGAACTCGACAGACTATCCGAGGAAATTCAAATCCTCGAACGGCCGTGGATGTTCGCGGCTAAATGTTCCTCTTTATCACCTCGGGACAGCGATCGCCCGGAATCATCCAGCGTAATGAACCGCGAACGTATCTAGATCATGGCGGTCCATCTCGCCAGCGGTTATTCCGCGAAGCAGAACGAGCTACGCACGCGTACGATCCAGTGTATCCTCTCCTCGACCTGTTCTACGCCGTGGTCGCCAACAGTGAAAGGAATGGAAACGATTATACTGTACATGCACAAGAGCAGAGCCGAGAACGGCCGGTGACATCAACGACGCCCGGCCTGGGCCACTAACTACCGTCGATAACGATCTGACTGACACCCATGTGCCGGTGCCTGGGACCGTCGTTCACCAGGATATACCGAACGAATTCGTCGCTTTTTCACAAGCTTTTATTTAGCTTCACTTGTGAGTTGTTTCTTCGTTAGTTTGTGAGGATGAAATCTTGTAAGCTAATTTTGAACCACTCCCACATGTCCGATCGACTTGAATTTTTGCACACATACGTAGTTCCGATGACAATACAAAAGCTTCTTTAAAAATTATTTTTTTTTTTTTTTTTTTTCAAAGTTTGTTCCTCAGACTAACACTTTTAGTAGTGCCTTCAGGGAGTCGTCTACTTGTATTTTCGATATATTCACTTATTTGCTTTCCAAGCTTTCTTAAATCACCGCCAACTCCGCGAAGCGAGTGTATCTGACAGATTGGTCGCGAGAAGAAGTATCAAGTGTGAAAAGACCTTTGGTGTTCATCGCGTGCGGGAATCATACGTTCTCCGCACAGAAGGTGTGCGTGAACAGAAAGTATACGTGTATGTGTGAAGTTTACTGAAAGGGTTGGGAATAATAGTGACCGGATGGCGCAGCGACAGGGCCAAGCGCAGTGGAAGAGAAGGATCGCCAGCGTTCGATACCCGCTCGATGGGCGTCAATCGACCACGGTCCATTGTGGTTTTCATCAGTTGCCATTATCGCCGAGCCAGCTCTGCGTTACTTTGATAATGCGACGGGTCGCAACCTGCTGTTATCCATCGACGTCTGCCTGCGTGATAGGCGGAACCAGTTTGGAAAGCCGTAGCTGGCTCACGCCCACTGGTCAAGGCCCGATAAAAGGGATTCCTTTGGAAATCACGTTTATTACTAAACCGCAATGGAAGAAGCCCGAGCAGATTGGATATTGAGGGGGCTGTAGTCTTAAGTTTCAGGGCAAAACAAATGATTTGTCTTTTACATTTTTGGGAAGTCTAAGATTTCAAAATTACATCTATAAACTCTTCGTCAACACAGAAAGAAGAAACTTTTTTGACGCCTCGACTTTAACGACTCCTCAGTGCCATCTGCAATGATTAATTATGAAACAAAAAATATATTTCTATAGCTTGAGATGTCCTTAATACAATGCAACAAGTCTCAGTAAGTTATGTGTCATAGTTTTCCTTTAATTAATTCCTAAAGAGCACCGATTTTTATGGACTCTAGACCGGAACAGCACCTTATTAAGCTTGCGACCACGATGTTGCAAAAATAATTAACCGATGGATTTGAAGTGTTAGCTATTTGCATAGTGAATACCCCCTTTCAATTAGTATTAAAATTAATAGAACATATTCAAATTCTTTCTCGTAACGTGAAAGGAAGTTTTACCAATATTTTGGTGAAAATCGATATTTTCTTTCAAAGTGATAAAATATAAAATATAAATCTCTTTGCTTTCTGTGCTTCTCCAATTACATAGTTTCGGTACAACAGCGGGGCATTCTTCATTTTATCTTTAATTTACTCCTGTGCTTTATTAGAGTAAATAACATATAAATTTATGTGTCTTGATAAGTAGGTATATTAACTGACACAAAAAAATTCACTTTATGACATCGTGCACCGCTTCTTAAAAAGAAATGTCAAGCATCGTCCATTTGGCTGCCTGAAACATGGGCCATCCGCATCAACATCCACCATAAATGCTAATCATTCACTTGTGATATCCAAACTGCCTAAGAATTTAATGCATCATTAAATTTGTAGGTAATACACGGTTGTGTTCTTCGATTTCCATTTAAATATAACCTATTTATCTGTATTACTAATAACGAATGCATTATAGATAAAATAAATTCATGTCATAGATTTATACGTACATTACTTAACGCAAGAACTTTCATTCCGTTACGCTATGTAGTTCGCCTCAGAAAAAATCTCGAAGATCGTCCATGCTTTAACCCAGCACACGAACCTTCCTCCTTATCGGTTTAAATACAGAATATGCATTACAAAATGCTAGAGTTTAGATGCATCTATCGATTACTAAATAAAGCGTTGACGTAGCTTTGAGGAACGCTGAAAATCTCGAGAATACTCGCTGCAGAAATTCTCAAAACGTTAAAAATTTTATTTTGCATACTTTCATCCGATAACATCCCAAGAATGACCAGATCAAATTTTTAGAACGAAATTCCAAGTGCGTCAGACCCAAGTTCCGAGCGCAGTCGCCGAGAGTAGATAGATACAGTAAATTGCTGCCAGGAAAAATAAATATCCGAGATTGAGGCTACATTTGAAGAGATGGAAGGATTAACAGTAAATTGCTTTAATGCTCCTGGATAAACATAAAATTAAGTAAGGAGTAGAAAAAAACTACGCCTTTTACATACGTTTTTCTCGAAACACGTTTTTTGCGCACCATCGCCACTGTAAAAAATGCAACGCTTGACGGACTCAAACATTCAAACGGGATTCTATTCGTAATTACACCTACTTCCGCCTTATCGGCTATTATGAATTTTCAACCTCTCCATTTTACTTCACAGACACTTTTGTGTAGATAAAAAACATTTTTCGGGACGTTTTTGTATAAACATATGGAAATCATCATCTAAAAGTTGTTGGGTTTTCTATTTTTGATGGCCCTATCTGGGGAGGTCTGATGGTGATAGCCCATGATTTTAATTTTTAAAATATTCCAACACGTGATGCATATCAAAGGCAAAAGTGGATGAAAATGAAATAAAAAGAAATTTCACTATATTTATAGTAGGATGAAGTACAAAAATTTTCACAACCTTACATCACTTTTTGCAGAAAAGATCATAGAAATCACCTATTTTCCGGAAAGTGCCCTTAACTGTGTTTTTGATACCGAGTGGAAGTCGAACTGATAGTCAATCAAAAACTGTCTCAAATTAGATTTGAATCCGGATCGCGTTTGCATCAAATCAACATCGACTTCGCGTTAAATCCACTTTAAATTAGCTGTTCAATTCCACACCGGCAGCACAAACTTTCGAGGTCAAGCTGGCCTTTTACAAACAAAAGATCGCGACACAACCGCCACGACACGCTATGCTAACCAGGAAGTCGTCGCGCGGAGTCTATTTCCAGCTTTTCTCTGAATGGGAAAGCGGCATATTTTTTGCGCCTGTTGCGAAAGTATTGGGTGAGGGGTGTATGAGGGGGTACAGCGTCGATTTCTCTGACAAAAAGTGAAAATGCCGAGGGGGGAGGGGGGGGGGGGGAGGGCAAGATAGCGAGGGAACGACCCAATGATGTAAAGCGATCGGACGAATCTCGCGACGGCCAGTCGGACCGGTCATCGAACCGATAATTGACGGAGGTTCGTGGCCCCCGGCGGTGAGCAACCGGTGAAACGCGTCTCGAGAATCTGGCTGACCATCGAGAACGGCCCCGTATCGAGTATCGACGGTCTTATCATCCCGGCGAGGTGTCACTTTGTGCCAACGTCTTCGTCATCCGGTCGAGAACCGGTTCCCCTCGCGATGCTTCATTAATTCCCCGCTAATCCGAGAACTCTTCCTGCTCCGAAGCGCGTTCACGAGCAGGAATCTGAATTTAGAAGCGCGCCATCGGCGGATGGCGTGTCCCCTCGACAGCCTGTGGGACCTTTTCACGCGTGGAACTTTTGTGGATCACGACCGGTACCGTGAGACTTCCGTGCGCACTCGTTCTTCGATTTACGACGACTATTCGTTCCACGTTATTTTTTTACGCGGCTGAGAATCATGTAAAACGATTTTTTTTTTCTTTCGACAATTTCTGAGGCACGACCGGAATAGTGAGTTTGATTAAAATCAAAAGATGGCAGCGGCTACAAATTGCGGAGCCGGATAGAAAGATATAGGGGAGAGTTGTGCAGTATCTGTCGCTCTAAGTTTTTCTTTATTATTTTTTTTTTATTTTTATAAGTATCTTGGGGTAGAGTCGATAAAAAGCAGAAATTCAAAACCGTGTTTGTAGTATAGATGGAACTTAATAAGAAGAGGGAAATTATTTTTCTGTAATTTAATAATGAGAATTGATAATTCGCAAATGTAAAAAGGTTGTAATTTCTAGGAAACGAAAAATTGTCCTCGAGTACCGACCAACTATTAAATTGATGTCCGTTCCTTGTTCAACAGCTCAAAGTGGAATCTAGTAGAAGCAGATTAACCCTTCGTTGACACTCTGGGTGTGAGCCACCCATAAGCTGATTTTGACGCTCTGTACCTTCTACATGCGAAATTAATACCTTTTTCCAAAGCCGACTTACAAACTATTTTTTATCCGAAAATATTATACCTAAACAACAACTAAAGATCTCTGGTCGATTAAGGAGCGAATAAGTTGGACAATAAAAAAAATAAAATAACATTGTCTATGTGAAGTGAGTAAAACAGTGTCATGTGTGAGAAAGCCTTTAGGGTTTCTTCCTTCCATGAACAGTGATTGACCCATCGACAGATACAGCGAGGAATTAATTGGTAGCATAATATAGTGAGGAAATGTTGACATTCATTTCAGTAATGACTTTGGTTCCCCCTTCTTTATCAACTTCATTCCTTCTTCTCACCTCCTTTCGACGCAACCGACGGTTCGTGATAATTAAAATCGGAGGCGACTCGTTTTGCATGGCCGAGAAAGAGGAACACTTATCGCTGGCCGCTCACCACACCCAAACCTGTTGGTGGCGACCTGAAAACCGGCAAACTCGACATCTTTTATGCCAGTGTTACGTACGCAGATCTATATTTGACTTTTTAACCCTTTCGGGTGTCCGGAATGCACGTGACCCGACGGGGTCATCGTTTCCTGCAGTGGTGTGATGCAACCGAGTTTTCCCCGAAAACCTATTATTCAATGAAGGCACTCATATCTCCACTACTTTCTAACCTAATTTCACCGTATAAAAAGGGCCACGAATACACACTCATGGGCTCATTTCAAGTCTAGCACGTTTAGATGAAAGAGGCTTGCGAGATCAAGTATTATTTCAACTTAAACCAGACAGTACATAGAGTTGCTGATAAGTGTTGTTATTATTAAACTCTTTGAGTCCCCCGCATTTCTCAGTGCGTCAAAACCGAGAGGTACCTAGGTACCGTGACAAACTAACACCGAAACAATTCTAAAATACTGAGCTTATGAAATATAATTAGTTATTTCTAATTCAAAGTTCTTTTATTTAAATCAATCATCATCCGAATTTCCTCTTCAAGATAAACCCACATAGATACTTCTTTACTGCTCAAGGTGTATCACATTATAAAGTTACGAGGCTAAACTAACATTCCTAGTGGCTCCCGGGGATACCAGACCCCGGTTCGCCCACGACTTCCACATTCCTAGTGGCTCCCGGAGATACCAGACCCCGGTTCGTCCGTGAAGCCTACCTTCCTAGTGGCTCCCGGGAATACCAGACCCCGGTTCGTCCGCTACTAACAAACTCAAACAAACAAATTCAATCCTCAGCCTCGCAGCCGCTACCCTCATTGCCCTCAGTCTCGGCTCGTAACACCAGTGTGAAGAAAAACCTGTTAAGTCGAACAATGCGTCATAGAAAATCTCCACTATTGTAAAATAACCTGTTAACTGGGTCACTTTTTCCCGCAGTGTACACGTGAATTTCTGAAGCATAAATATCCACGTGGGGTGTTCATAGACCCCCTCTAAAAAGTAACATTTATTCACCACGAATACCACGAGTCTAAAAACTGTGTATTTCATGACTCTTTCTTAAAAGTGAAACAGTAGGTATAGAATATGGAGTAAAGTTAATGCTTATTTAGATTTATAATCTATACTATAGATTATATTGTATTACATTGCTCCATACTATAGAACAGAAAATATTATTAAGCAAACAACTATACAAAGTATTATATGTATATAGTTCATAACGAAAAGTACAACGAATTTTTTAATTCTTAATACTTTTTCTTATTTTGTATCCTTCCGTCACTATTTCCTAGCCTTCCATTGATTTTATTAGCACATTACTTCACATTTTTTATTAAAAATAGTAGTCTTCATATATAAATTTCGTTCACTGTATAATACTTATAAGTATTCCTTCCGTTCCACAAAATACCCGTGAAAGATTCAACGATTCTCATCACGTTTCGATACTATCCACGGCACACTCGCTCCTATCACTACTAGATACCCCCTCCAACCGTACAAAATCCCACGTCCCATTCACGAAGCGCGCCAAACGCGAAATTTCCTGTCGAATTACCGCTTTCTTTCCGCGCTGTCGCTTCGTTATTCATCGATTACCTAACACGCGGATAGCATTACGAATCGACGTGCAGCGACAGCAGTGAAAGTAACTGGCGGACGTAAAATATATCCCAGCTCGGCCACCCGGGCCCCCTCCCACGAGACAGCAGCTCCACGGTCTGTTCGTCGGCGATCGTTAATTAGCTATGTAAATAGTGACGCGAAGCGTGATAATTATTTATTGCCCGTCCATGTGGGGCACGCCTTTTGATGCTTCGTTCAAGGAGCCTCGAGATCAGGACAAGTAGGAAGGGCAGAAACTCCATAGCAATTTCGGTGACTGGTCTCGACGCAAGGCGACACGCGGATTAATTAGGTTATGCGCATTAATTAAGATCCTCCGACTGGCACGATTCCTGGATCACCTAGAAGCCTGCCCAGGATTTCTGTGTCAAGGCGCTGCACTCAGAATGCATGAAAATATATTGGAAATCTTTATCCACCATCTGTGGAAGGTTTTTAGAATTCTAAACTAGGGATGAGGAACTTGGTATTTTAACTAGGCCACGTAGGTCGTGTATAGTAAATTTTGTAGAAATTATAAAAAGACTAAATATAAATTAATGTTTTTTTAGTCGAAGATTTTTAAATTAAATGAATTATTGGGTTACTTAGGAGAATCTTTTAATTCAACAAGGGCAAACTTCACATTTCTTTTACAGTAATTTTTCAAATTTAATTAACACACCGCGCAACATCTCACATATTTGTTTAACCATTGGTGAAAATTCTTATATTTCGATTTCAAATAAATTGTAATTTGTAAAAATTGCTATGACTGAAAATGCACTGAATAATTTTGGGAAGAAATTTGAAATGAAGACATGTAACGTGTCTAAATATGGTTACTTTAAATGTTGATACTTATTTCATTTCTCCTAGTAAAAATATGCAAAAGCACGTTACTCCATGTGACCAGTCGTTAAGTACTTAATTGAAGAAAAAAGAGCATATTTTAAGGGTTGTTTGCACCCTGAAGAACCAAAAAATTGCCTGATGCTTCTATTGAGGTCCCCTACAAACCTGCGCAGTTTAAAAAAAAGAAGGAATTTTCTTTAACCCTCGTGAGTTACCTATGACCACAAAAATACAGCATGCAGCGTCGAATAATTGATTGGGGGTGGAAGCAGGGTTTCAGGGTCACCGAGCGCGATTCGGCAAAGTGACCATGCGTCGCGACGCGTCCATAAATGGCGCGGTCGATGGTCCATGGTCGCGAGCAACCCCACCACGTGGATGGTCGAGCCCAACGAGGCTTCTCCAAAAATAGGACGACCACGACGAGAACGTCAACGACGATAGACCGACGGAGTTCTCGTCTGTGCCGTAATGGTCCTCGCCACGTGTTTCTCGACAATAGAGTCACTAACGGATACACGTCTAGGGGGCCGGTATCTGGTCACCAGTGACGTCGACTGGCAGAGACTGGCGATATGGTGGAGGGAAACGATTGATACCAACACCAAAGTTGTCAGTGAAATTTCACGTGGAACGTTATCTTGCAAACCTCTCGACAATTGACGAATCGATTGAATCTTGTTCCGACGTGGAAATCAATTCTAGCGAATAAAATTCAGAACCTGACGGATGAAACATACTTGGACGATTAATTCCAAGTAATTGAGTTTTTTTTTTAATATTTCAGAGATGGGGTGTTAGAGGAGAATTTAATTTTATTTAATTGGTTCAATTTGAGATTAACAGGAGATATTATTAGGTAATGATGGCAATGATAGTTTTTAATTATTGATTCCTAGCCGCAAAATATCACTGTGTGAAAAGTATATCTTTGTGAATATGTGATAATCAAATAATATTAGAAAGTATTGATTCTTTATATTACTTTTTTTTATGTGATCAGTATCGATACTTTTCACAGTTCTATACATAAGAGAATTCATTATTTATTCTCTATGTACATTAACAGTATTAGCACTTCTATATTGTTAGATACCGTATCTACTATATATTCGTGTCACGAACTTCATTATCCATCTGTCGTTAATCATAAGTCAATGGCTGCCCATTGATTCTTTGCACTCACAAAGTACTTAAAATACTTGATTCTGTTTGTAATGGTATTAACACATTCATTGTTATCACGATATTGATGTTTACTAGGAAGCATTTGTGGTATGCATCAATTTTAAATGTCGATATCGAATTCATTTCCTTTCAATATGTTTGAATACTTTCAAGTGTTGGGTCTTCCCATGAGTAAAGAGAAAATTGAGTTTATAACAATATAACTCGAGTGTCATTTATCCACTTGGTATAAATACTAGCTTAGGTCGAGGTCTTTCGATAATGCTGTACCTATGTAAAGTTGACAAACACAGATAGACTATTTCACTTATTACAAACGTTTAATGCGGACGTGATAAAAGTATATAAAAAAATTTATGTTAAATGATTTTATTAAAAATGCACTAAAAACTAAAAAATAATTATTTTTTGTACTGCAATTTCGATGGTGTTTTTCACTTTAAATAAAGTCAGTGTCAAATCTGATCGAAAAAATGTGGCCACGGAGATTTTTTTAAACAAAATTAAAGGAATTTTATTAAAGAGGTATAAAAAGAGGTGTAAAAATTGTAGAAAATGAAGGAAAATAAAACATTCTCTACGTGCCTATGGTCAAGTACATGGTGCACCTCGGACATTCCTTAGCTCGTCTTAAAAGTGTTTTTCGAATTGTAATTCGATTAATATTCTTCTTCTCTCTGAAACACACCTGTTTATTTTGATGGTACAACGGGTTCCTTAACAGCAAAACAATAACCACCAATATGACCAATCATAAAATATGTACAAAATTGCCAACAATCAAATGTCCTCACACAATATTAAATCGCAAAAATGGAATACAAGTTATTAGGATGTGAAGCGTTCGATCACATAAAAAGAACAATAACAGGCTTATCTATTGATCAAAATGGCAAATCCATATACCAAGATAAAAAAAGGAGTAGTAATTTAATGAAGACAAGCTATGAATAATCAACTATCTTATGTTTTATTCTGTCATATATTCTCTGCTATCAAACGTATATGTAACAAGTGATTAAATACTTCAGCTTGACATACAGTACATCTTTGACTAACAGAAAGCTGTTTATCCTCGCCTAACACATGTACCGAAGTCACCGCATTACTTAAAAACCGACCAAATGTTTGATTATCGAATTTCCTGAAAATCGTGAGAAAGAATTCGACCAATCCCATCGCCATTATTAGAATCACAAACCGAAATCCGACCCAGCGCCCAAAAGTGCATAGACTAGTTTCGAAAGGGGAAGCGCGGGAACAAAAGAGAGGCCATCAAGCATAATCGCAAGGATGTAGGTTCGTGTGGGAAGATCGGGACGCGTTTTCACCCGCGTTGAAAAATCCACGAGCGGAAGAGGTTGGGCAGGCAAGAAAGTTCCTCATCGTCCACCCGTGGCACAAGACAATTGCGATGCCGACCAATTAAGCCACGGCCCACGCTTCATTTTTCCTTCCATTCAGCTTGATCCTCTTCCGCGTCGATAGGGATCTCGGTTGCGCTTCGATTCTTCCTTTCGAGCATTCTACCTAACCAAAAAGTGGCCTCGCTTCGCGAAACGCGCCCTTTTTGCGAGCACGTGGCGAATCTAAACAGGGAGGAGTGGGAAGGGCCGACCTGAGCGGGAATTTCTTTTTAATACTTTCACTGACGTCGCCGTGTTTTCACACGTCGAAAATTAACATTTCCATTTTCTATTACATCTCTACGAAAGTATTACCAGTAGATTGGCGAGGATTTCAGATAAAAATGAGTCCAACCTCGATCTTACTTGGACAGTTTTTAATTAGTATACAGAGGGGGGTGTAACTCGTGCTAGAAACGGGATACAGGCGATTCTGCGAGTAGAAAATAATCGAAAACGTGCACTATTTTTTCGTACGCCGTTTCTTTCTTCAGAAAATCGACTGCGTGTTTGTATTTGTCAACGTACGTATATATGATGGTATGATTAAAAGGAAATGCATCATTTTATTTGTACAATAATTAATGTACAAATTCGGCAAAACGCCCCATGTACAATGTTTATTGGTCTGCGGAATTCGAAGTGCTTTGAAAAAAGGTATTTTTCCAGAATTCACACCCACCATTATATTCTTCTTAAATTCTTCTCAATATTCTTCTCAAATTCTTCACCTCTAGGCGATTAAAAGCCATAATACTTGGTATTCAAAATTTTTCGATGTGTTTTACAATTTCAGAAAATATGCAGGATAACATAAAAAGTCACAATTTCTTTAAAGCAGTACATATTTCTGAACCCATCTCATTGGAAGAGACAATAGGCACCTACGTCATTGGGACCACCTGCATTATATTTCTGCAAAATATCATTCAATTCAGTTGCTGAAGTTGCTTGGCCAGTTTCGTTCGAAAAGCACTCATCTTGGTTCTAACTCCTCTTTGTAAAACGCAACTATCCTCTCGGCATGAGTGCATTACTCGAGCAGAGAAAGGTAAGATGCAGCTACGATACAAGAGAAGTGGACTTATTATTAGTTCCATTTGAAAGATCGATCGTGTTCCGCGTGCATGTGGGTAGGACCCTTTCGCGCACGTTCTGACTGTAGGTCGACTCTGCGCGTCTTCCGTGGGTGTCGTCTCGGACCATCTATCGCAATTACGCGACGTTATTTATTAGTCATGGTTATTAGGTACACGACAATGGCCGTTCTCGGTCAATTGAATCGTTTATCTTAGAAACAGCATAGAAATTAAGCTTACTGATAAGCAATTTAGCTTCCTTCGTTTATAAAAAACGTGTGTTGTGCAGTACTACCAGGTAGGAAGTGGTCACGGAACGTCCTTTGGCAGTGAAATTAAACTTAACCGCCCTCTTGTTCTGATCAAACAAAAGGTAAAATATTCAGAAATGAAGATGCTCCAATAAGATAATTAAATATATAAAAAGTTACGGTAGTTTCTTTATGACCCTATCACATATGCGACTAAAAGGAATATGATTGGCAAAGAAAGATGAGGGGTACAAGTCGATCGATTAAATGGGGTTGGAACTTTAAGTGTTGAGCTATCCTCGTTTCCTAAACCTAAATTGCTCGATATATCTATATTTGTCTATAATGATATATGCTTAAGCTTAAAAGTAGGACCATTATTCCAAGTGTTCAACTATCTATGTTTACTAGACCTCACTATGTATCTCGGTATACGTACAACTCTGTATCCTGAATCTCAAATGGTGAAAATGACCCAAACAGAACATTAAGGATGAAAGGTTTTTTTGTTGATGAAGTTATTTTGTTCTGACAATAAATTGATTAGAAAGCTGAACAAGTAAATGAACAGAAATAGAAAGGATACTTCGTAAATTTTAAGCTACATATTTCGATTTGCATCACTTGAAAAACTCGACTTACCACATAGCCTGCACCGATACTGGCTTGAAAATGTGCTGTCGACCGCAAACGCTGACGCTGAAGCCTCTGTAACAGAAAAGGGAAGAAAAGAATCAGGTATCGAGTGTCCTGGAACATTCGAGGGTCATGCAATTCAAGTTATACAGGGCAAACCACCGATCACGCATTAACCTGTTAACCGGCAAAGACGAGTTAACTCGTCACTAATATCACAAAACCGCGCCCGTTGCGAAAGAATGCAAATGTCTGTTTCTTATTGCCACTGCAGAGACAGTATACCTTCCGCTGTCTCTTCGCTCTCGTTTTGTTTCATTTCTTTTTAACATACGTGGTGAATAAATTTAAAAAAAAAATTCACTTCGTTTACTAACAATATTTCGAGAGTAAATTGTGTATCTATTTATCGGTGGATCCCTCTGCCTTAGTTTTGTCGTTCTACTTGCATCAGAAATAACATTAAGACATATTCGTGCCCGCTATGGGCAAGACGAGTTAACTCCTTTTTTGCCATTTGTCATTACCCAGCTAAGGAGAACTTTCGATTGAAAAATGTTAACAGGTTAACCTACTACTTTATCGCCGGTCGAAACGAAGCGACATAATTAGGCTCTGGGGCTGTTGTTGAGCCCACTCAGCTCTGCAACATTTATGTCCAATTCATTTATAAGTGTAACGATAAATAACGGGGTTTGTAGGCGTCCAAAGAGGTGATAGATAAAAGAATTCCGGTTTAAATAGGCCTGGATACTACATCGCTTGGCAAACCTCCAAACTAGTAGTCACTTCACTATACACATGGAACTTGGATTACGGAGTTCCATTTAGTGTTTCATTTTTTGATTTGGGCATGTGCATTAGAGACGTCATAAAAATAGGAGATTGACGGGAAACGCAGCGTACTAATTAATCGAAAGAACAAGATGGCAACAGTTTCACTGTTTGCTAGCTAGGTATACCCACATTCATTTTTATAATTACACATAATTCTACATTTTCAAGCGTGCGCAAGGAAAATTGCAGGCAAAGTAAGATTTATCAAGCGATAGAACAGTTTTGAAGTTCCAAGCGTACAGTTATTTCTATTGCTTGGTATGTAATTCCAAAGGTATTCCTAAGTTTAAAAGTGGAGAAATAACTAGCAAAGGTTCAAGTAAGTATACAACTATTCCTGCTTTGTACACCTATAACTCCATACTTTCAAACCTAAAAGGAAGAAACCCTGGGCACCAACGAATTAACCCATCACATAGCCCTGGAAATGGTTTGAAACTCTAAATGCTTGGCGTTCCTCTTCGCCAGCGACTCCTTGTTTACTCTTTCTCCTCTAGACCAGCGATTATTCAGCCCCGATTTCGCCGTCCGAGGCGGCAATTGGCGTCACGCAGCCGAGCAAACTCTCAGCTCGTAACTGCAATGGTAACGCAACTGCCTCCTCCCCTCCCGCGTTCAGCTCGTTACGACACACGCTGCACATCCAGCATAACCGTTAATTACGCATTATGTAAAAGTCCATGCGTTGTAAAAATCAACGACCACGCGAGCGCCGCGGATCGCCCTGCAACTGAATGGCTCCAAGTTCGACGTCAGATTTCCGGGAAGTCTGTTACAATTCCACTATCAGCTTTCCCCTGGAGAAACGGTACCTCCCGCCGTAACAATCCGCCAACATCGCCGAGGGTTGGTAACGACCAGTTACAGAGAAAGAAAAAAAAAACCCACGGACGCTGCCGGAGCGTAATCGCCGCCTTTTCCACAGAATACGGACGCGCTGGAGCGGGCAGATGCTTCGTGGGTAGCTTTCAGAAGTAACTGTGTCCCCCTAGCGGGACGTTAGGGTGTGGGGCACGACCGACTTTGCGACAGGAGCATGGCAGCGGTACGAATGTATAAGATTGCTAGGTTTCAAGCTTGACGCAGGGCGTCCCAAGCGTGACATCAGGATGCGAGACGTACAACCGAGCTTACCTCGCGGATGAGACTTCCTGCCGGACTGCTTCATCGTCGTTCCCGGTGATTCTTAGCTCGTTCACGCGGGAAGGTTCAGCAAACTAGTCCGCGTTACGCGCTCGATTATCTGGTGTAGTAGCTGGTAGAGGTATGTGAACTGAGATCGTGAAATCAGTGGAGCTTTAAAGTAAACATGTTTTGAGCGTCGGCACTAGGCAATTCGCAGAAATCTGAGGAGATAACGCGTCCAAGCGCCAGTCGAGCTGCTAAGTACATTAGTCGGAACGTTAAGGCGCAACCCCACGGCGCGTGCAAAGCATCAGTTTGAGCTAGCCGCGTTGTTGAAACGCTAATAGTTTGCCGGGTATAAGGGTACGTTTATGTTGGAGTTGCGATAATAGCGAAGAAAGAGAAATAGTTCTTTCTCGACGCTTTTATCGTTGGCCATCTATACAGTCATCTCGCTCTTATTGTCGCTCTGATCGTTTATCGCAGATTCAACATAAACGTACACTAAGCCTCGCCGAGCTACGCGCCGTGGAATCGCACCTTTAGCTGGAAAAGGTGCAATGCTCTCCCGTTAAGAGCACGGGTCCTCCGTTCCGTTAAGAGAACATTTCTAGCCCCGCTATATCTTCTGTAGTCACCGCGGGGAGCGCGAGAGGCTGAGAATAAGTGAGAGGGCACGCGACTCCGTTAAGCAATAAATTTTGTTAATATAGCGGCGACATCGTATTAATAAAAGAAGAAGGCGAAGATAAATGGTGAGCCGAATAGCATAGCGTTTTGTTAAGAGACCGTTTTGTCCCAAGAGCGGCGTGCTTACAACGGGACACCACTGTAGGTACATATAGAGGTTGTAAGTTGTAAGTTATGACTCGTGGCGATTACAGTAGTGCCGGTGCCTGGGTCCGTTTGGGCCAGTAGTATTTGTCACTCTGTACGCGCTTTTAATGTCGTTCCTTTTGTTAAAGCAATTGATATCATCGAAAACTGAATTTTTTTCTTATTGCTGTTCACTATTACGTTCAGGGGTCTTCCGCTTGAGTAAAAAAAAACTCAGACACGTCCGAGGGTTAAAGTTAAGCCATCCAGCGGTGGCACCAAATGATGTGGCGGCTCGGATTGAAATTTTTTTACATTCCTCTTAATTCTTTTGTGCCGACGCTCGAAACATGTTTACTTTAACGCTCCACCGCTTTCACAACTGCACTATACCTCTTCCAGCTACTACAGTAGTCTCTCTCCTAAATTGCACACAATATGCAATTTTAGTCGAGGGTTGGTTTCTTTCATTTCAGTCTCCAGCAGTAACTAGGCCTGCACCGCGCTTTAACTCGTCGCTCGATTTGTTTTCGTAGCAGGAGCGGCCGGCAACCGAGAGCCAGAAGGATAAGTCATCAACATTCCACAGACGAAAATGAAAAATTTTCTATTCTTTATATTACACTTATGAAAATACAGCTAACGTACTGGTGATATTCTTCCGATGAAAATGATACCAAACACGACTTAATTCGGATTACTTTTAATTTCGTTACAGAAACTATCGTGCAAGACTATATTAAAAGGTACCTATTAAAATTAGTCCGAATGAAGTCTTGTTTGGTATCATTTTCATCGGGAGAATGTCACCAGTACGTTAATTGTATTTTCATAACCAAACCAAAGAATAGAAAAATTTTGAATTTCTACTGCGGATGTCTCAGTTCTTATCCCTATTCACAAACAAATCTAGCTTGACAGTCTTGCCTTTGACAAGCAGAACCCTCGAGAGCTCGACCAATTTCACCAGCTGATGGGGTTAGCGATTTGCAGTATGGCAGACTTGAAAGACGCGAGTTTTGGAAGAGAGCATTGTATACTGCTCCCAAATGACAGTGGAGCAAGGAGAAACGACGCGAGCCGACTACGATGGCTCTGCTAGCTACTGGCACGACCTTCCACCGAGACCTTGGTGCTCACCTGTCAAGCACCTTGCTCTAACGTGGCTTACGGTAACGCGCTCCATTTCCCTACGCCCGTATGCCCCTCGACGAGCAAAAGAGAGCGGCGCTGACCTTCGCGTTCACCTTTTCCGCCGCGCACCGCTGGTAGCCGGTACGCGCCCGCCCCTCCGTCTCTGCTCGATGTACCGTTTCGAGGGGGCAGCGTTTTATTCACCTAATTGCCGGGTTCGGGCTCGACTGCGCGCGCCGCGGTAATGAGTCACACTCGCAGGAGAACCGAAAGGAACCGGACGCAGACATCGCGGGACCGGTTAGAAAGTGGTCTCCGGGGCTGGCTGGAAGGAGGGGGGGATCACGTTCGAATTTTGCGAGATGGAATAGCCTGTTGCGGACTAAGGGGGCATTCTCGTTTAGAAGGTTAAAAAAAAATCGATTTTTAGAACTTTCTCCTTCGACGGCCAGTATAATACGGGTATTTTTTAAAGAATTTATGGAGAATAAGCTAGTAGGCGGATTTTCCTAAAAATTTGCATACATGTTCGTTGGCTTCTGGGCAATGCACATAAATTTTGTAAGTACACAAGAATCATTATACAGGGTGGTCCATCGGAAACCGAACATCGAAATACTCCGACAGAAAATTGATTTTTTTTTTGCGATACTATTTTTTAAAGATATCAAGGTTACTGAGGTTTTTTATGGGTTGACATGTTTCTGATGTCTTAATGTTATAACTTATGGAAATAAGGATTCAAAGATGTAAGTATGCTGAACTTCAGCTGATCTTCAACGAAACAAAGTCGCGGGTAATTTTGTCCAACTTAACCAAGGAATCTGGTATTTTTCTGAAGAACAAATTTGTTAAGTATATTTAGTGGTGATTTCAAATAAAAATGAATTTTTTGGCAGGATTTCTTAAAATTTACTTTGGTAATTAACATTTCTTCAAGAACTGCGACTTGCAACTGTGTTTTTCGCTCGTCCATAACTTATTTATAACAGATCCTTTCTTCTTCTAGTTTATTTCTGAAAACGGGACATTTAGGCGTCCCGAAGATGTACTTGGGGACAACGAGACAAGCTATCTAAAAACGGGACGTATGGTCACGTTAGTTACACCAACAAGCAAACAAAGAACGTAGGTAAATTGGCAAAGTTGCAAAGGTTTAAAAGACGCGTCGTCTAAATGGCTTCGAGTTCTCGCGCGGTAGTTATTTATACATGAAACGGTTCTTTCAACCCTTATTTAAATTGAATAACAATCCTGATGGCTTCCTCTACGAGTTGCAGTTCCTTCAAGTTCAGCAGCTCATAACATTAAAACTATGATCTGTTTTTATACGAAAAAATATATACAATTTGACAAAACATATGCAGATGGGGTGCAAAGTTACAAATCTATATTTGAAAAAGTTTTTACCGCGTACAATTAGAAAATTGCTCGTAGTTTTCAAACATCTTCAGTGCTTTATCCCTTTAAGAGGCAGAACGAATGTTTTGGCTAGTACTTGGAGAAATCTATAATACCACGATGCTGAGCATAACGCGATGTTTAGAAAAGGCACGATCAGGCATAACTTCGACGGTCGTCAGAATGTTAATTGCAGGTTAGGTGTCTTGCAGCTGAGCTATTTATCGTTTTTATCCGACGCGGAATAGAACTGCGTAGAACCAGAGGAGAAAGTACGGAACTATCTGCGGGAGTAAACGGCTGATAACCCGTAAAATCCTGTTCGCTTTCCCCGCTGTTCGAAGAAACGATGAACAAATAAAAACCGAACTAGCATCGATAGGCCTTTGAGTGACGCAACGTTTTGCGAGATTGTTTGAAGTCTGTCAAGCCTTGTCAAATGGTAACATCTGCCAGGAAAATGGCCCTCTGCTTTGAACGTATCTATGCCGACACTAAAGAGAATTTAAATTTTTATAAGTTTCCTATTAGATCTTCGTGACAGTGCTATCAGTGGATGGCCAAAGTTTCTCCGATAAAAATGAGTTCAAATATAACCACTTTTGAACTATATTTTATTATCCGTAATTTGAATAACTTTTAAATTCCATATACTACTTCTTACTAATTGTAAATTATACACAATTGAATGTGATCCGTGTGATGGCGAGTTTTTACATATTATTATTAGGCAAAGCTAGTCAACCCAATGGTAACATCCTCATAGATATCTAAGAGAGAATATAGAAATTTAAAATTTTCACTACTACGCGACTGATCCCAGGGGTTGATGGAAGGGTCGCAGAGGCAACATAGTAAAAAAGCAAACTTCGATCTCGGTTTTCTCTCAAAGCAAACGTCTGAGGACTCTTGGACAATAATTCTGATACTTTCAAAAAAAAAAAGAAAATAAAACAGTAACGGGAAATACGTCAAAAGACGTGCACAGGAAGGAAATCCCTCGGCGTGGAAAACACGCCAATGCCAACCAACGTGCTAACAGTATTTAAGCTAACATATATAAGTAGTTAGATTGTAACGCGTCAAGTAAATGATTAGGTCGGTGCCAAAAGTTCGTTAATTTTATGGAACACTTCTGAGAACTTCCGCGGTGGTCACACTGGGTTCAATGAACCCTACCTACTGGCGATTAGCAAGGCAAATGAATACAAAAGCAAATAAATAAACTAAATAAACAAAAATAATAATAATAAAAAAAATAAACAGAAATAATATAAAAATTATAACTTGACCATCTCTCATTTCTGAATTGCCCCTCAATATCTCTACTATCTTATTATCCCGAACATTAAACGAAAATAAACTAAGAAGTATATTTTAAATCCGATTCTTTACACCGCTGTTTGACACAAGAAGTTAAATGTAACCTCAATTTCCTTTTATAGCCTATAAATTCCGAAAAACACAGAAGGAAGCGAAATGACGCTATTCGTTCAACTATTTGGCTTCTAGAGTAGTAATTCGTCTGCACTTTAACGCGTTTTCACGTATAGAGTCTGAAATATAGCGACTCGACCAACACTCCCGCCCGGCCGCGTCTCCCGGATTTACCCTAACAGATTTTGTAATAGATTACAAAATCTATTAGGTCATGATGTATTACTGATCATGTAGTTATTATAGTTCATGGTTTTGTACATGGCACTGTGGTAGAACGAGAAATTATCAAAGAGATCGAACTTTGACTTTGATCTGTTGCCCAATAAAGGAACCGGGTTTTCGTGATTAACTTGATGGACTTCACGTTCACCTGTGTTCAGTATAAAGCCCCCATTGGGATCCTGTGCCAAGCTCAAAGTCTCACAGCGAGTGAAGATTTCTCTCTGCCGCTTGAATATTTTCTGAAACGTCCGTCACTGATTAATTAGCATTTTCGTACACGTGCCTTCCAGTCAACAGCATTACATAAGTAAGTGAGTCTTACTCGGGTGATATCGCTCTTCGCATCGACGCTCCATCTTATTTCCAGCTTGGCGTTCACGTTAATCGTTCGTATCCTGTACAAAGGGAGTAGCAAGAAGAGGGGGGGGGGGGGGGGAGGACGAACCCGCGGTCGATTTATTTATCCGCCGGCAGATTTTCCTTTTGTTCTGTCGCGCGTGCAAAATATGCGCATACCCCGATCCGCAGATATCGAGGCGATGAATGCAGGATGTTTGCAGTTCTGAGGAGGTTGTTCGTCGCCTCCACGAATCTTACTCGACTGGCTTCCAGCGTGGAATAAAAAATTAACCCCCGACGCTGATAACGAGATTAGCCAGTTAATTGAAAAATATGAGTGAACTCGTAATTTAAAAAATTCTCTGTATCGAAGGAGACGAATCAATCAAACACGAAAATTTAGTAATTGCACTTATACAAAAGCAGTAAAGATGCTGAAAGATAGTAGGTATGTGACGTTTATATGGATAAAACGACTTAATTCGACTTTAATTATCTTTAGATGCGGGGGAAACACGCCCGAAAAGAAATTGTAAGTTTTCATATTATCACGAATATCTGCGAAATCGTGAAAGATATCGAAAAGAAAGTTTACTTCAAAGTTTTTTTTTGTATCCTACAATACGCTGACAATTAATTTGCGAAAAAGGGTGGTGGAGATAAATTTGAAAAAAAAAAAACGGAAGTGTTTTTTTTTCCCCAAAAAATAGTCTTTAGAAAACACGTAAATCTTTAGTTTTTAGGAGACACGTAAATTATTGAAAATTAAACTCATTTCCCGTGTCTTTTATGGTTTCGCAGATATTCGCGATAATATGAAAACTCACTTTTTTTTTGTGTTATCCTCTCTAGGAGTTTTAGTGCCGAAACAAAAAGTGGTTACGTTCTTTCGAGCCAGAAACCCCGTCCTTCTTTCGAGACACTACTGTACATGGCTGTTCAGCAAAGACGCAGCGATTGCGAGCAAAGCCACATGGAGGTATTGGGAAACCAAGAATTTCGATAGGCCAACTAGTGACAGAAAATTGAACTAGTGAGAGTAGGTCGAAATCCGTCGAA
The DNA here is from genome assembly GCA_963971345.1 of Andrena flavipes. Classification (NCBI taxonomy): domain Eukaryota; kingdom Metazoa; phylum Arthropoda; class Insecta; order Hymenoptera; family Andrenidae; genus Andrena; species Andrena flavipes. The sequence goes on from OZ020480.1 coordinate 13,873,110, forward strand.
GCCCATATGATTATTAATGTTTGTAAGATATGATTATTAGTGTTAAGATATTTGTAAAGATGTCTGTGCTGTGAAATGTAAATCCAAAAACAGTAAAAACTAGAAAATAAAAAAAATTATGTTAAACGATTTTATTAAAAATGCACTAAAAACTAAAAAATAATTCTTTCCTCGCACTGCAATTTCAATGTTTTTTTTTTCACTTTAAATGAAATCGCGGAGCAGGGTATCTCACAACAAATTCATTTCGAAGCTTGATGCTGTATTAAACTGATTCATATTATATTATGAAAAATCTTGCTTCACGATTTTATTTAAACTGAAAAACACCATCGAAATTCCAGTACAAGAAAAGAATTATTTTTTAGTTTCTAGAGCATTTTTAATAAAATCGTTTTTAAATTTTTTTGAACACTAAATTTTTACTTATTTGGACTGCTTGGTGGGATCCGGACCTACTTTCAATAGTTTTCCAACTTCGCTGTAAAGAAATTTGAAAGGAGCCAACGTACCCGTCGCCGTCGAGAGTAATGGCAGTGTCGGCCAGTACCCGAAGCACGAGACCAACGGTCGCCCTGTCGTGACAATCGATACCAAGAAGGCAACTCTCCTCGGCATCCTGCCTTCCCGTGCAGGACACCACCACCAGGTATCTCGTCCTCCCTTGATGCACCGACTCCAGTTTCACCGCCTGAAATCAGATCACACAATTTCTCCTTACGAATCGTACAGGCGAAGAGTGCTTTTGACGCGATCGATCGCGACTAACAAATGTTACTAATTTGTTTCCACAAGAAGAAAGAATTATATTGAAAATTCTCGCACGTGTAATTTCAACCATACTTGAATAATCGATGCACGTGAAAACGGTATCACTAGTTTGGATTAAAACGTTCACTGCTGATTTTTTTAGTTTCCTCATTACGTACCTAACATGTCAGAGTAAAGTGTTTTATTTTATTTATAAAATGTTGGATATATCATTTAGCGTGGTATATCTATTTCAAATTTCAAAATTATTCTTACTTATAAGGAGTGTTATAATTTAACCCTTGCAGCGCCATAATTCCTATTTACCGGTAATTATAAAAATGGCCTGAGTCATACATTTTTGTTTTGAGATACTTCTGCGTCTTTGTGTATTACTAAATACTTATTATAAATATGTTAACTATTACCACCATTCTTCTTCCGAAGGTTAACCCCCTATACCGTTATGTGACTTTGAGGTAAGATACCATATTATAAGTGTATTATTTTGCAGGTGCTAATTCGCAAAGTTTCTATATTGAAACTATAACAATAATTTCAGTTGCGAGATGACAAGCATGGACTTGGAAGGAATGCGACTCCTACTAGTCGGAATGTTGTCTCCGTCCTTTGTGACGCACGTGATCTGCTAAGAATGTGATTTATTGGCCAGTATGCTGTCTTATCTCAGCTAAACGAATGGCTACACAATAGCGGTGTATCGTGCAGAAAATTTTCCAAGGAGCCAAGGAGCTACCTTACCTTACCTGCTAATTCGTATACAATATTCAATATTTATCGATACCTCAGAAATTTCGGTTATAGAAATTTGACAAACTCGACGCAGATGGTATATATGTACAGAGGTGAAACGTAGCTTCAAGCTCGACTGATAAAAAGGAAGCGGAGAGAAAGCGCCGATAAAGACGTCGCGCGATTCCGATCCGATCTTGTATATATACACTTGACCGGGGAGATCAGTATCGTCGTTGTGTCGTCTCGGGACGCGAAACAGAAGTTGCCGCGGGGTTAACGACACGGCGGAGAAGTGCAGTTGCACAACCGTGACGCTTGTGCTGTTTCCGTTGACAAACGTTTCCTGGTTCCTTGTCGATATCGATAGTAAAACTGACGGTCGGTTACAAGGCCCCCCCTCGATATTTCGGTACGGCGACTTTCCCTCGGAACCAGATGCAACAGGATAGGGTAGAGGCAGGTAATATGGAACGGCACGTAATATGGAACTTCGTAAAATTTCGATAAAGAAATAACGAACTCTTCACGCAATCGTGTACACTAGATCGCTAGACACAATAGGGATGATACTGGTAATCGAGCATCAGTCGGGTATTCATCATTGAAAGAGAAACGTTTATATTTTTTGTGGGGTGTAAATGTTTCTGAAAAGTGCATCAAACAGTTAAATATTGTAGCGAAGGTATGTTGCGAAGTTATATTTGTCAGTATCTTATTATGTACAGACTGAGTCAAGCAATTTTCATGAATCATAATTCTTATATGGACAACGATAGAAAAAGTGGTAGGGGATAAAATTGGATAGCATAACTATACCTATTTTTCATATATCGTTGCTTTAATAAGGAGATTACAGAAAGATATTTTTTTACCATTCAATATTAATGTGTCCACTACCAACTTTTCTAATTATTAATCTAATGCAAGAGTAGGACGAATGCTGAATTACCTTCGGAAATTTTCAAGATCACTTTGCCCGAACTCAGGAAGTAAGGAAGTGCAAATAAATTACCATTACGTTCCGTTAATTATCCACCGACCCTAAGCGTTCTTTTTGTCGCGAGTGTATAAATTTCTCGGTCTAAGAGACTTGCTGTAATTGGTTTTTATCCCCCTCAAAACGGAACGCTGTTGCTTATGCTTGTTCAAGATGATTCATTACACAATAATAATAATAATTATAATAATATTAATATTAGCAATAATAATAATAATAAATTGTCTTTATTTCACACCCAAACGTAAAGGGGGAAAAAGAGAAAAATACAAGATGTAAAAGTAAATGGATGAATACACGCATGAAAGGGATAATGTAAAAAAGACGAACAATTCTTGGACGGCGAATTTGACACATAACACAATTAAATAATCATAAAGGCGGTGCATAAGTGACTTCTGTTATATTTTAAAGTAGGATTTTATTATTTCATATTATATCATGGCGATAGTGTAACCGTTTCTTTTGATTTAAAAAAATCGTGAAACCGTATGACTTGTTTTTTATCCCATTAATGCATGCAACGTGTGCGGAAAACGCCTACAGGCGTTCACCGATTATGGTTAAGAGATATGATTAGAGGGATCCCGCACGAGGCGTGTACTGAGTGTTTCAATTGTGAACAAGCAAAGAGTTAAACATTTAAACCAAAACGCTTTAATGTGTTTGAATTCAAGACCTGTTCAACCAAATTTATATGATCCAATCAGCTTAAAACGCTTCACGTTGGATTATAACACTCTGTCGGCTTGTTACGTCGCGGAAGGAAACGTGCACAGTTCATGGTGCCCCATAAGGAGACGTGGGTTGCCTAATTAACCGCGTAATAGGGTTAAATGTGGATAATTACCACGCCCGGAAGTGCAACATCCTAGCGTACAATTGCTTAAAAAATATTGCTTGAACAACCGTATAATACACAGACGAGGAGGCATCATCCTCAATAGAAAGAATAATTAAAAAAGAAATGAATTAATATTTATTTGTTAGGCGCATAGGTTCCTGCGTAGACCAAAGTCATTCTTAATGCGTTATACATAACTAATAACTGACTTTATAATAATCGAATTTATGGTTGCCAGAATTATATTTTTGAAAAATAAAAGGCATCTTTGGTAACCTCTAGATATAATAGTTCTGGGTTATTGTGCGCGATTAATAAGTTTGTCTTATTGTTAATACGTTCCGCGTCACTGGAGGATTATCAAAAGTGATGAGAAAAATAGACTTCAGTGACAGGAAAATAGTTGGTAGTTGTGTTATATTCTGCACCTATAATTTTATTTCTATTTTTCTATTTTGATTTCCACACTGAATTGAGAAGTACCTTCTCCCTTGGAATGAATCTCTCCTTTCACGATAAATGTCGCATGCCACCGGTGGCCCAAGTTAATAATAACATAGGTATGATATCGAATAGGTACTATCTACTTTTTACATTACGAATTAAACCTCGAATTAAATTCACTAACCTGTCTAATAAAACTCTGTGAAGACTTAATTGCATATAAATTCTCACTCTAATTTCTGTCAACATTCAACCACCCCAAACGAGATAATCGTTAATTCTTAGGAATTCTCATTATTAAGTATCATTCGCAAATGCCTGAATTGCAAGAAAAACCCGAAGAGAACACAAGAAATCGGCACAGGCCGTGATCTATGCACTCACCGTGATCGATATCACGGGCTAGTTACACGATTGCGTTTCTCCTCGCGTTTTATCCGCGGCATTACGCGCATAGTCGTATGACATACAACGACCCAGTTCGCTATCGCGCACTCTGAAGGTGCGTTCCCACGGCACGTGGCTCGGCACGTTTCGCGCCTCAACTCGTCGAGCCACGCGTCGTGGAAATGATCAGCTTTGGCTAGCGGCGTCGTCGCAAATGCCCAGGGCTTTTGCAGACTCGCGCTCGCTAAATAGATTTGACGAGGTTGTTAGTTTCGCCGAGGCACGCACCGTGGGATCGCACCTTAACGCAGCCAAAGGCACGTACGCGAGCTCGCAGCTCACAGCCCAACCTGATACATGCAACACGTGTTTACCGAGCGATACGAGATACAAGATTGCGAGAGGCTCTCGTTGGTACCAACTGTTACAGTTCATCGGCCAGCAGCGCCCCAATAAAACTGTCGAAACCGTCTAACAATTAGACCCACGTGGCTTATCAGAGATCTTGACCAACGGACGTTGCCCCGAGCTCGCGAAGAAATTCGTTTCATTTTGAAGTTGCATGGTGTTGGACGACCAGATTTTCCTTAGCATTTTATTCTGAATTCTTTTCAAACTTCTCTGTTTAAAATTCTCGACGGTGATATTAATTACGTCCGATTATTGAGTATGATTATTTTAATTTTTATTGTGTTCGTAAGTCCGTTTTCCATTTCAAATTTAACAGGTGTATTCTTCTATAGAATACCTGATTGCTAGAATTTCTAAACACGGAAACGGAGTAGATAATAAAGTCAACTGTTTAAATATTAAAGTTAAAAGTTTTCATTTTACAGTTTGTTATGTTAAAAGCGGTAGGAGAATAAAATAATGAACATAAGAGATTTCGGTATGAGTCATGAATGATCCCTCTTCGCCTTCCTCGGGTCCGTCTTCGGCGTCTTCCGAGGGTTCAAGAGACACGGTAGTGTCTCGCGCCAAGTATATATAGTATATGCGCAGCGCAAGACACACCAGTGTCTATATTACGCCGCGACCCGCTATCAAGAACCCTCAGATTACCGAATCTCAATAACGGCTGATCCGATTAGCTTTTTAATGGTCTTAATGGATAGCTTGGGTTTGATTTACATAAGAAAAGTGTCTTCGTTTTGTTCCTACGTGCCATATGAGCTGAGATATTCCGATGTAAAGTTGGAATTTGCCGAATTCTATGTTCTGAAAATTAAGAATCGTCGTCGTCGTCGTCGTCGTCGTCGTCGTAAAGTGTAGGCAAGAGGGGAACATGAAAGGGAGAGGAAATGTCTCCAATATGCACGTCTTTCATTGGATGAAGGTTTCGGCATTCGGCCAATCGCGTAACGAATTGTTGTCACGTGACAGCCAGACTTTAGAGCGTCGAGGTAGACGTAACCTAGCTAATGTCAAACAGTTATAACCTTCCAAGTGTCAGATAAGGAAACTTACAAATTGTTTAAATGTCACGAGTTTTTACACCATAGAGCACACTGAATTATTGTCTCAATTAACAAGGTAAGTCGCCAAAATTTTTTAATAGACTATTTATGTACAGCTTATAGAAACGGACGGGACAGACAGACTTGGAAGTTGTCCGGAGAATGTTCGACAGAGAAGCATCTTCTTTCGCACAAGTGTCTACAAAATAATATATTGTTTTTATACCAGCAAACTATTTTTACATTAGAGTTTTTATGTAAAGCTTATAGAAACGAAGGGGACGCACGGGCTTGGAGAGAAATCAAGAGACACTCATTATTAGATAAGGATTTTACTGCTAAAGTGAACAATTTATTAAAAGAGTTTAAGTCTCCAGCTCTGGAATCCCAAGTATTAGCTCTTGGTGGTCAGAGAATAATTTTAGCTGCTGAGACTCGTTGATGCAGCTATCGAGATACCTTTAGAAGATGTGTTAGGAATTTGGAACCTATGCGTCTTGTTGCTAATGCAGAGAATAGCAATATAAAAGAAGAAATAAGAAAGAATATTATATTTCACACTTAAGTTAAATTTATTTTATTAATAAATCAATATCTAATGATTTAAAAATTGATATAAAAACTAAAAACCGTCATTGAAATATTAAGGGTTTATTAAGGAAAAGTATGCGTATAGGGTGAATTGACCAGTGAATGAACAGTGAGCAGTCAATGAACAAATTGACTTTTTTCATGTATAACAAGAATACTATTTCATTGAAAACAATGATCTTATATTTGGAATGAAGGAAAATTTATTGAGATAACGGCGATACTAATATTTTTTGAATCTATGAACGTCTCGGTCGCTTATTAATTTTTTTGTTTTGTGGTTTCGGGTGCTGCCATTCTCAGCGAGAAACCTAGTAAGAAAACACGTACGATGACAGTTAACCATTATATTGTGTAAACTGTGTTCTGATATAACTAAATTTGTCAAATTCCTATTATTATAATATATAGATTATATCTTTATATTCTTATGTTAGGTCCCTCGCCTAAAATTCCTTTCTTCTTTTGTAGCGTTTTCTCGTCGGAAAATGAAGTATTATTCTTTGTGTTCAATCACTGGGTGAAGGTATTCATTTATTGGGTATTTTGTTCATTCACTAGTATATTGAGCATTGATTACATTTTTATGATTTATTTCTGACGCCGGTCAAGTAAAAAATCACAAACAATTTTTTTAGACATTTTTAAAGCCTATTCTGTTACAAATTCTTGTTTCATGAATAATAATAATAAATTATTCGAATTATTCGAAATTATTCGAATTATTCGAAATTATTCGAAATTATTCGAAATTATTCGAATTATTCGAATTTATTCGAATTTATTCGAAATTATTCGAATTATTCGAAATTATTCGAATTATTCGAAATTATTCGAAATTATTGGAAATTATTCGAATTTATTCGAAATTATTCGAATTATTCGAATTATTCGAATTATCCGAAATTATTCGAAATTATTCGAAATTATTCGAAATTATTCGAATTATTCGAAATTATTCGAAATTATTCGAAATTATTCGAATTATTCGAAATTATTCGAAATTATTCGAAATTATTCGAATTATTCGAATTTATTCGAAATTATTCGAATTATTCGAAATTATTCGAATTATTCGAAATTATTCGAAATTATTCGAAATTATTCGAAATTATTCGAAATTATTCGAAATTATTCGAAATTATTCGAAATTATTCGAAATTATTCGAAATTATTCGAATTATTCGAATTTATTCGAAATTATTCGAATTATTCGAAATTATTCGAATTATTCGAAATTATTCGAAATTATTCGAAATTATTCGAATTATTCGAAATTATTCGAAATTATTCGAATTATTCGAATTTATTCGAAATTATTCGAATTATTCGAAATTATTCGAATTATTCGAAATTATTCGAAATTATTCGAATTATTCGAATTTATTCGAAATTATTCGAATTATTCGAAATTATTCGAAATTATTCGAATTATTCGAAATTATTCGAAATTATTCGAAATTATTCGAAATTATTCGAAATTATTCGAATTATTCGAAATTATTCGAAATTATTCGAATTATTCGAATTATTCGAATTATTCGAATTATTCGAAATTATTCGAATTATTTATATTAATATCGAAATATTTATTTGTATAAAATAAAATAAAAATATATCTGCTTAATATTGGTTAATACATTTTTTTTTGTATATATAGATGTAAAAATAAGCACTGCATATCAAATTCTTAGTTAAAGAATATTAAATTAATAAGGGCGGCAATATTGTTTTCGCACCTGGGCGACCAACAACCCAGGAACGGTCCTGTTTGTATAAATAGCCATTGGTATAATTGGCGCAATTTGTGTATATCATTAGTTTTGTAAAACTATTAATTTACGACAATATTTTTAAATGGGTAAAAGATTACTCGAGGCGTCCGCCGTCGAAAGCGAAGAGGAATCCCAACGAGCATGCTGGACACGGAGAGGGAGAGTCCAACGATACAGCCTCGGCACGACTCGCAGTTAGAAGGACGATAACATCTCCAGACGTTGCTGCTGTACTCAGACGGCACTCGAAAGCGCACCGGCTACGCCGTGTCTCATGTGCGAATATATTCGCTGCTTCTTCGCGCGTATGGCCTTCAAGAGGGCGGAGACGAGTCCGCCAAGGTCGCGTTTACCAAGCCACTACCAACGTGTCTCCGACCTTTCCCGTCATCCCCTGGGCGACGAGTCTGGGTGACGTGTTGGATCAGCTTTCTGTTAAGATTTCGTCAGCCACTAATAAGGAAGCATTCCTAGGGAGTCGGTAGGGTAAACGCACCGATAAATGAACACTGGTTAATGAATGAACGATATTATAAAATTATGTTTGGAGAGCGATTGATTCCACGTGCTGCAAAAATTGTTTGGATATGAAGCAAGAAATTAGAAGAAGTCTCTAATTAATTAGTTACTTATTTTCATAACTTATTTTACTCATTTTAATAATAAATATCCGTTCACTGGTACGTGTTTATTTACTGGTACCAGTAGGGGAGACCGGGGCTAGTTGTTACACTTTTCAGTTTTTTATTTTTTATTTTTTTTGCATTCCATATTTAATACTATCAATGACTCTTACTTAAAGTACGTTCTTTCCTCTACCGATGACCGCTATGGAATGTAATTAAACGAAAACCATGACTTTGAAACAAGCCATTTTGAAAGTCGAGACATGTTGTAACAACGTGCCCCGAGTAGGGGCAAGTTGTTACACAATACGGGGCAAGTTGTTACACAATTAAATTTTACGAAACGAGGCTTATTATGAGTAATATAATTATATTTTCTTGGACAAAAGTAAATTTATTAATGTTAAGAATTCTTTTACAATAAATATACAATAAAAAATCTATTTTAAAAATAATAAAAACTACTGAAATCATTATCGTCAATTATCGTCGTCCGTTTCATACGGGGACTCGCAATTAATGCACACGTAAAAGTGATTCTTTGGTTTTGCACACTTCTCATGTGCCCACTTTTTGCATTCTATGCACTGAATCCACTCTGTGGATTCATTTAGCGGGAAACTACTACAGTGACTCGTGGTAACTAAAGCATTAAATTAATAAATTAATAAATTAATTACTAAATACAATGTAACAACATGCCCCTTTCGCTCTGTAACAACGTGCCCCTTTTCGTATGTAACAACATGCCCCTTGTCTTGTGTAACAACTTGCCCCTTGTCGTGTGTAACAACTTGCCCCGGTTGACACCATTGTGTATAAACAGCTATAAGTTCATACCAGTTGGGTGTATTCTTATGTTCGTGGTGCTAATCTGTAGCTAAAAGAACACTGATTCAAACCTGGTAATAGTCATTTACATACATTTATCTGTCTGTTCGGTAGAAAAGATTCAAGTAGAAAGAGAAAAGTTACTATTAGTACCGAAAACACAAAAAACTGTAATAAAGTGACAACGCGTGAACCGATTACAAACACACAACATATACAAGTGTGTATGGTTGAAACACATCAGTCACTTCATCGTCGAAGAGATAGTCCAAGCGAAAAAATTTTAAACTGCTTTGTAACAACTTGCCCCTGTAACAACTAGCCCCGGTCTCCCCTACCTTACAGTGGTACTGGTACCAGTAAATAAACACGTATCAGTGAATGGATATTTATTATTAAAATGAGTAAAATAAGTTATTAAAATAAGCATCTATATATATATATAAATATTGATTCTGTTCGAAACCTTTGATAACGACAAAATCATATATAGATTATTAGCTACTAATGGATTATATAACGCGAGAAAATAGTGTACAAAGATTGCGTGTTCTTTTTATACCTAATAATAGTAATTTAAAAATTTAACATTTTCTGACTACATTCGTGATTCTTCGCCGCACTTTCCACTTCAACTCATTCGTTCGTTAATGACGAGAGATCTTTTGCCTAAAGCTGTACTTACTAAACACTTCATTAATAATTCATCTAATCTAAAGAAGTGCAAGTTCCTCCACTTTCAAGAGGTACAACGATATCGGCACGTACCTATTTACTCTTGGCGCGCCTAAGTAAACATTCACTTATAGTGAATGGAGTTTACCGATATGAAATATATTTTTTGAAAGTACTCATAGTAACTAAGAAATCCTGAAAATTATATCTGAAATGGACTTATTTTACACTATTTACAAATAGTAAAATAGGTCCATTTCAGATATAATTTTCAAAAAATATATTTCATATCGGGAAACTGCATTCACTATAAGTGAATGTTTACACAGGATTAAAGCATAACCAGTCTACATCTTTCTTCCACTCGGGATTCCAACAGATGATTCACAACTCCGGTGACGCTGATTTCGCAAAAGGTCTTGGAACATCCATCAGAAGCATTAAAAGAGACGTAGAATTTCGGTGGCAGCGATGAATCAGTGCAAAAATACTCGTCATCGTGGGAGGATTTACTGTTTGCTGAAAGAGCGAGCTACGGTCGCGAACGGTACACCGACGGTCGCTAGAGATCAACCTCCTTCTCTCCCTCCCTCTATCTGGATCGCGATCGAAAGAAGGCCCCGCGAGGATCGTTCGATCCTCCGAGCCACGAGAATCCCACGCAAGGAATCGCGAAAGGCCACCGTGAAAGTGTTTCGCGATCGGCGATGCCTGCCGCTTCGCCTGTACCGTCGTGAAACGAAAGCGAATCGCTGAGAGACGTGGAGAACAGGCGGCCGAAAGGTTCCCCTGATCTGGCCTCTCCTTCGCCCCTCTCCACTCGAATCGATCATCGATTCACACGGTCTCCTCGTCGCCGCGACCTAACGCGGCACCGACGCGTCCACGCAACCGAGTGCCGGCTGCGTGCGCTCGCAGAGGTTGCTCGTAGGGGTCGAACAGTTATGGAACATGTTTAATAGTTTGAGTGGCGCAAGGTTCGCTGGAACACTGTCACGAGTCAGTGAGGTGTCAGCACGTGGTAGCTTCTGATGGGAAAGTTTTGTCCAACACGACTCGTGCCTTGAATAACGTGCTGACACTTAATGGAAACTTGAACTTCTGTATTTTTTGTTAGACTTTCGTGACACTACTGTTAATAGACAGGCAAGGTTTTTCTGATTAAAATGAGTCCGAACACAACGTCGTTTGGACTATTTTTAATTATACGTCATTTCAATTATTTCTAACAATGAACATTCGAGGAGGGTTATTATTCGATTTCGATGAAACTTTGCAGTTTTGTAGAGAAGGCAAAAATAAGGGACACGTATCGCTTTTTAGATGCGGTAATTCAAGTGTAGGGGTGAAAATACCCTTCAAAGTTGATGCGTGAAATATTATTTTGTTATATAACTTGTTTCACTGTTGGGGAGGAATAATATGGTGCGAGTAAAGCCTTCTACATTTCTGTCGAAAGTTTCTGATGTCTTCTGGGTAACTCGGTTGTGAAATTTAGACGAATGGAGATGCGGGGAATCGTGTTCGGCCACGAAACGTGGAGCACTCTCGCCTTCCCGAAAGTCAGTGAACTTTCTCAGGACGATCCAATTACGCGCGACACGAGAAGCAGATATTCGCGAACATTGGCTTACCGCAGACATCCGTCGGTTTTCGATCGAAAAACAAGAGGAATCGTTGGCGTTCGAGGCTTGATCGAATTCGTGGCTATTAGAAAGGGCGGCCATAATAGTAGGGCCCATTTTGTGGGCTGTAGTATCCCGTAACAATTATTTGTGAAATTATTCAGTGTTCGAATATTAGTGCATACTAACCATTCGAACATTCGTCGAATTTGATCAAATTCTATAGTGTTTAGAATTTCGGTAACGATTTCCATACGAAGATTTTCGAAACATGTATTCAAAGTTGCTAAGAATTAAATATGCCCAAGTAATACCTATTCAGTTGCAGCTCAGGGGTAGATTTGATAACAGAGGTATAATTTCTGACTGACTTTGGAACTGACATTAATATTAACTTTTCTGTTTTTTAGAATGGTAATTATAAATATTAGAAATAAAAATTAATTTATTTTAATTTTCCGTCTGTGCTTCCTTATTGTCTTAACCTATTTTATTGTTATCTATTTTCTTATCATTCTATTATTGTTGTTGTATACTTGTATATATGGATACGCGAATATTACTATTACTATCTACATAAATAGTTCTAAGACCATTATGCAGGAAATTTTATGGTGATCAACGATTGATTGTCTATTTATATAATGTATTATTTGAATAATATTGGGTAAAATTTCAAATTTAAAATACATGACAAGATGTAACATGTGTAATAATTTATTTATTTGTTTTTTGTTTATGGGACTAACTCAATATTCCACGCGACTGAAATAACATACATATAGGTATATAAATGAGATCGGGTTTGACATACCCCAATCTTTATTTCTATTTCCACAGAAAAATTTTGACTTTACCTTCAGAACAAAGCATTCAAGCCTTTCCAGTAAGTATGTTAATGCAAGTGAAACAAATAAGCTCTTATTCGTAAAGAATATAGAACTACAATTAATTTAATTTAAATTCTCGCGTGAAAAAACGTCGAAATAAACAAGGATCATTGATAGTGTCCATGACACCCTACTTCACTAATTAAATGAGAACGGTATAAAGGAAAACAATACAAAAATGAATAAAATAATTTAAATAATAAAGAGGTTAACAGCAGTAACGCCATGATATCAAATAACAATAATTAAAATAAACTCCACTGACTTGTGTGCACGTAATAATACAGAGGTATAAAACGCAGAGAAATCTCTTGGTCAAAGGGAATAAATATGAAATTGGGTACAAAATTGTGGTGGCGTGTTTTTACCAGGAGAGATTTGTATGGAAACCACTCGAAGAACGTGTAGTATCTCCAGAGATAAGTAAATTGCAATTTTCTGCTCTAATACGGCGAGTGACTAACTCGCTTCTAATTATAACTCGTTGTGTGCAAATAAAGGGAATCAGTGATTGTGTATTTGTTACCAGTATTGCTGGCCGATTGTACGATAAAATATTATCGCCCATGCTACTCGATAAACACAAACGTAACACGAGCCTTCGGTACACATCCGTTTCAACAAGTTCTTAATGCCTAACACTGTTAAAACAGGTAATTAATACAACATCTGTGAACTACTCCGATAAGAATAGATCACGAGCTGCGCCAGTACTTCTGAAGGGGCAACACAATTGTCACGATATTAAGAAAACCGTTTTTTTTTTTTGTATGTTTGTAAAATTTAGTGGTGTTAGCATTCAAGGTTAATATAAATTTCGACGTGCTTGAAATGCACATTTGGAAGTGTCAAGCAGAGATGAGCAAGAAACTTTTTTAAATAAAAATTTGTGTAGGAAATTTGTATTTAAAATAATTTTTGCCCATCTTTGGTGGCAAGTGTTAAATTTGAAGTATTATTCATTTTGAAATCACTGCAATATATTTTTGCCTCTTTCAATGTTCTATATTTGGTAAGTGCAGCAGTGAGCAAAAGATCTTTGGTTTATTGACAAGGAAATAAGTTGGAGTGCAGAGGTGCATTCCAAGAATATTTAAGTTGAATTTTGAAACAATAACTCAGATATAACTTTTTTGTGGAGCCTACCCGTGAGGTCAAACAAGATAATGGATTTTCTTAATTTTTTCCACGGATTATTCTATCAGTATGTACACACTACCATTTCTTATCTCCGCACATAATGATTTTTGTTTCTCTAATACTTTCCGAGAAAAGCTTCCAACCCTGTCCATATTTTTTCTCACGTTCACTTTTTTCTTTGAAAGCTTGCCACTTTTCAATAAATTAATACGTTTACAAATCTGCACGTTGCACGATAGCACGAATAAATCAAATTTCTTTGCCATGAGTCATATTTTCCGCATTTACTATTTTTACTGAAGTATCTTTATAAAAATTATTGCAATGAATCTCCAAAATACATATTTCTCATATACCAACTAAAATTGTTTTATTAAATGTCTAGTATCGTCAAGAAAGAATGAAAAGAATTTTTAAAATGAATTTTTCCCTAAAAAGTACGTATTCCGTCTTCAACATGGTATTTTCTCCTTAAATTAAATTCTCCGAATAAAATGTGCTTCAATGTCTATTTATAGAAAATTATAATTTATAAGTCATGTAACTATAAATTTATAAATCATTTATAATAAAATTACATAATATTATAGAATGTACAAGGTACAAAATTTTATAACAAAGTCATATAGTATAATTGACAATAAACATCTCCGTCGTGACAATCTAAAAACAAGCGTGAAAAATGAGAACACAGGAGACCTTCAGGAAAATAGGACACTCTTTTCAGCTTCCCTCGGCATTTTGAAGGGAAAATGCGAGTACGTGGCCGCTTGACTGCGTTTGCTGTCGTATACGGCAAGCCACTCAATGGAAAATTGCGAATCGATGAAAAAGAACGAAAACCAAGAGAGTGAGATACTCGAAACCCCATTGTTCCGCTCTCGGCGCTGAAAGGTGTCGAGTTAACTCGTGCTGAACCAGTTTCACGCGTGCAAAACGTCGTGTCGACCCTTTCGAAAGTGGAGCAAGTTTATCGGGTGTCGTGATGCTAGGTTAGCCGAGCAGCGTTGTGTTTTAACCTACTGACTGCCTACTTAAATACGGTTAATTCGTTTTCTAGCAGACGGTGCCACTAATCCCTTAAAGATGCCTTAACTCAGACGTCTCCGGTTACTTCTTCGAGATATCTATTCCCCTTTGGTGCAAGCTGGTCTAGAAATAGAGGCATCGACATGACGGTAGAAACTGATGTTTTCTCAAAATGGGTTACTAATTTATTATCGTATTTTTCATGTATTGAACAATTACGTTAACAGTTCGCGTGCAAGCTTTGGCAAAACACCGTTTCAAGTCGGTCAGGCCTCTCCGCACGAGCCCTCGTGCTGGAAAAGTTTTGACCAGCTCACCCAGTGCTTTCAACACGCAACCACGTTAATGAAAATTTAAATTTTCAACCATTTAATAAATGCCATATAATAATTACCGTCTAAACACGAACATATTCGGGTTATTTTTAATATACATATTTTCAATCGCTTTTAAATTCTGTGGACTAATTCGTCGTTCACAGTGTTAATTAATGGGACTATATGGATGATTCATATCTTCCTTAGTTTGACTGGCCTCGCCAAGTATGTACAGTGGGCGATGAAAGAAAGTTTACAACTTTTAAAATCGCATAACTTTCTTAGGATTGGTCCAAACAATATGAGTGTTTCGTCGTTTTGAAAGAAAATTGCAACTGGTCGAAATAACACAAAAAAATAGTAACGATCGTTTTTTAAACTTTTTTTGTGAGCCTGCAATGAAAACTAAAAAAAAAACTACTTTTCAAAGCATCCGACCATATTATAAGTAGTAGAATGCCCATAAAGTGAACAATAAATCATTTTTTTTATATTTCCATTATAAAATAGTCTGTGGAATTGAGTTTACAAAAATTGAAAATTGTCTAGAAGTTGTATGAATGAATTAGAAACTGTTTTTGAAAGTGTAGCGAGTGAATTGAAACACATTTCTAAACTGTCTGATTTTTACAGAACGGAGTAAGGCAATTGTATAATATGAGGATGTTGGAAATATTATTATATTATACGAAAATACGAACATAAATGGCAGAGTGAACACATGACATAGAATCTGAATTAACATTAAAATAAAAGAGTGTGTACCAAAATTGTAAATATAAATCATGACATATTGTTTTAACTTTCCGTTTAAAATAAAGTGAAGGCAATCGTTAAAAAAAAAATCAGCGCATCTAATTACGATTTGCTTTGTAGGATATTCTCTGAAAATTTCAAATATGTCGGTCACTCATTTTCAAGATATCGTGTCCAAGGACTTGAGAGACGTAAAACTCGGCAGAAATTGACGTGCACAACGAAATTCGTGACGTCATGAAAATATTTCAAAACATAATGATAACGTTCATATCTTACACATTAATGGTAAATCTTCAAGCAACATCTTATTCATCGCGTGCTGTGCAAAATAGCCTAATAAGCTAACGCTTCAAGTAACGTATATACGTGCTGTTATTATGAGTCAAACACGTCATTGATTAGTTTTAATCAGTTTTATCTATAATGTAATTGTAGCTACGCATTGTCTTGCGTAAATACTTGAAAGATGTCTAAAATTTATATAAATAATAATTGCAACATTGCTTTATATATAATATATGAAAAGAGATTTATCATTAATGAAGTATTACTCCACATATTTACAACGTAATTTTAAGAATTGGTGGGGTAACTTGAAAGGAATGAATTATTCGATAATTATTTTTACGTATTTTTGTAAATATGAAAGGAAGATGCAACTTCTGTTTAAACTTTTTCCTGATATCTCTCGCCGTTCTCGAGATATTCCGCGGAAAAGAAAATTCTGTATTTCCTTGAAGGGCTAATTTCCCCTCTGGAACCGTTCGATAGCACCAACAAAAAATAAGTTTGTGTTACGGATGAACTACTCTACTTGCGCACAAAGTTTCATAATTTTCTGATATTCTGGGTTCCCTAACTTTCCTTGTTAGTTACCTTAACTTCGATATCCCCAGTTGCTCCACGTTTCGTTGACCTCTGACCATTTTCTTGGCCATGGGAAAAATCGAACTCATTGTGCGCTCGTACGCGTGAAAGACTGTGTGTTGATGTCGAGTCGTGTTCCCAGGCAACGTGGCTCGTATGTAACGGTATTGCGTAATGACTTACACGCGAATCGACATGATGAACGCGAGGTGTGAGTCGAAACGACGGATTAATTATTGGAGGGTTGGCGTCCTGTCGAGGAAGCGCCGTGAAATTGCGTTATAAACGTCCTTTTTCCAACGATTAACATAGCCCAAGACATTAATATAAATTATTAGTCGCGAGTAGCAATTTACTCGAAAACTTCCCAGCAAGCGAGACCACTTCGAATTTAATTACACCGTCTTAAGATCGCCTTTATCGCCGAGACGTGTCCCGTCCGATCGAAAGTTTAGAGAGAAGCCGCCGAAGAGAATTCCGTTACCGAGTAAAAGTTTGTCCACGGAAAAGGAGAACTTTCGGCGTTCCGATAAAACCTTCACACTTCCGGATATTAATTTTATTCGCGTCCAATTTCTACGCTGAAGATCCTAATGCGGTAGAAAATCTTTAGGTTTCCCTCCTAGGATTTTCCAAGGTTAGCGTGTGGAGAATCGTCCAAGAACTCCGCTTCAAGT
This sequence comes from Andrena flavipes, assembly GCA_963971345.1. Classification (NCBI taxonomy): domain Eukaryota; kingdom Metazoa; phylum Arthropoda; class Insecta; order Hymenoptera; family Andrenidae; genus Andrena; species Andrena flavipes. The sequence continues at coordinate 13,890,547 of OZ020480.1, forward strand.
CATTACGCATGAATAAACTAATTTCCAGCACTCTTCACGAGACCCTCGCGTGCTTCGTTCGTGTATATACCTACCGCGGCAATGAGGCTCCGAGAAAACTGTCATTAGCTGGCAGAGAAAGGGCATTATTTTATGGACGTTACAAGTGGCGGAAAGAAAGACACGATGGGATACCAATACCCAGCCAGGAGAAACGCGTAGCGCGGACGTAAAGCGGCGAGTATCCGCTTGAAACGATACGGATATACCGCGGAGCAGGTAAGTTCAACGCGCAACCTGTTTTAAAGTAGACTTCTTTCCACCTCGGGAGGCTCGCGCGCAGGCTAACCGCCACCCGACTAACGAGTTTTTATCGAGCTAATAAGCGGACCAGTGAAACGACGCCGGTTCTCCAGGATGCAGGTCCAGGCCAGCACTCTTCAGGCAAGGTTCGTTCCAGTTGCGCAGGTGTCGCCTGAGATTCCGCGGGGTGCGTACAAAAAAGAATGCAAAGTAGTTAGAGATTTGAGGGACCTGGGGAAGGACGAGCCTGCTGTCGATTCAGTATTTCGATTGTCCGAATATCGATTGCCCCAGAAGCACGCGTAGTGGCACCGCGTACCCTGTTTTGCGTGGCGGGTGATTTTGTTGAAATCGTGGCGTGGATCAGACTTACGCAATCGAAACCGTATTTTTTTCTCACGTTGGGCAAGCGCGATTATATCAGGAGCAACGAGTGCACATTTTGACACGGCTCGGTTGCGAAATCGTGCCTTTTGTCAGCGAACGGAATCGCTCAGGCCCGCGGACCAGTTGCCTCGTCGCGGACCGTGACGAGCCGCTGCATGATATAATCCTTTTATGTAATCGTCGCTGGCGAATTTCGTTGGCTGTTACGCGCTCCATTATCAATGGTTAGGAGTGGCACTTTCGCTGGAAGCAGCGAAATTTTTTATGAGGCCCGCTGTGGTTCCGCTGGACACGTTAGAGATTATGCAGGAAATTTTGTAGGACCCATCGTAATGTCGCAGATACCATAGATTTTGAGGCTTATATGGAATTTTAGCGAGGGTCGCTGAAATTTCGTGGGAAACACCAAAATTTCATGGAAAATTTCGAAACCGACGAAGGAAACAATGGAATTTCACAGAAAGGATGAAAATTTCACACGAAAACACTAAAATTTGACAAAGTTCCCCAAAAAAAAAGGATTAAAATTCGCAAGGCATACCGAAAACATACCACAACTTCCATTGCAAAAACTATTTCCTGCCGAATTATCGGATGCCAATAGCGACGAAGTTTTAAAAGTTTTTCGTTGCTTATACTGCACATAATTTAGAATTATTTTGTTGCAACTATAGTACAAACGTAACGCTTATAATAATAATAAGAAAAATACAAAATGAGCAAAAACGGGGACATGAGCAGAAATGTGGACATTTGCCTCAAAGCAAAATTAATTACACTGTTAATTTGTCCTCGAAATAGTATATCACAGGACATGTCCCATATGAATAAATGAATAAATAATCTTCTCAAAATTATTTACATATAAATAAGTAAATAAATAATTATCGCGGATGTAATCGAAATTTCACAGGAACCCCCAAAATATTGTAGAAACCGTAGACATAACCCGGAAACCTTCAAAATTTCCTGAGAATCATCGAAATATTTGCAGGAACCAGTTATATTGCAAAACTCACCGAAACTATTCAGAAACTACCGAAATGTTTAGTGGCCAGTGAAATATCGCAGGAACCACCGGAATATCACGGTCGTTCACATGCCTTTTCTTTTTACTGCTGTCACGTGACCCGATCGCTTAGTTCGCGAGTTGTCGCATGGTCACGTGATGAAAGTGTGCCGTGACCGAATCACAATGGAACACACAATGGGACGATCGTGACACGCCAACGAAATGCTGGTGTCTGTACGATCTGCTTTGCGCATCGGCGTTGCTCAACTTCGAGCATTGCTTAGCGGCTTAGCGTTAACGCGTTCGAAGCTACGCTGATTTCGCGAGACTCTTTGTTCGCGAGAGATGACGTACCTAGTCGTTGGCGGAAGACATTATGGTATCGCGCAGTACGTGCTTCGATAAGCAGTTGAAATATCAACTAATAACCCTTGTTTCGTTCTCAATTCGAGCAAATTGGGTAAGGAATGAAGTGATCTTAAATGTCAGCTTGATAGCTTGATGGGTTGATGGATTGTCGGAACTTCGTGTTAACTCTATCACAGTTTAGTCAAAGTGGAACTCGGGTAGGATGGCGCATCAAGGCTTTAGATACTTTTTCTTATATAATACCTTTATTTGCTGAGAATATTAAACACCCAGTAACATGTTTAACGGTACGTTTGTATGGGTGTTATGTCAACTTTTCTACGATGGAATTGCATGACAGTGCGACAAATTTGGAAATTTGTGCACCTAAACATCAATTGGGGGAATGGCCCAAGAGTATTATAAAGACTTTGGATTTTGATGAGCACATGAATCTGTGGGTGGGTACTTGAAAATATAAAATTAATTTTCTTAAAAATTGTTTGATAATTGATTTTAACTCAACATAAACACACTTTCACACTTTCGCTGTCTTTGATTTACATTGCTGCTCCCAATTAAATATTCATGCTTGTCATTAACAATATTAGGCTTTTTGTCAGAATTAATCTATTGCCAAGGTATTAGTTACAACATTGTTTATTCGAACGAAGATGTATGTATCTGATTGTTTCATTACATAAAAAGTGCAATAACTCCGACAAGTTGTCTAATTGTAAGCTTACCTAATAATTTCCAAGAAAAACAACACTTCCCTCAACTCGTGTATTCTGTCTGTAGAAAATGTCCAATCACATAACAAATCACTATCCCTCAATTCTCAAAACTTCATCTCCCAATAATACGAAGAAGGTTAAGGGGGACAGCCATTATAATAAATTTTTCCCCGATATTTTTGTATTTTCATAATGTTTGGGGTCTCAAAAATATATCTGCACAGTTGCAAAGTGGATTTCGAAAAATTCTGGGAGCTACGGAAGATTTTGTATATGCAGCGCAGCTCTCAAAATCGACTACACGCATAGGTAACTTATATCAGATGTTGATACAAAGTATTCCGCCTTACAATACATTTCGGATCATCTAAATAAGTATGTGGTCGTCGAATTGCTCGAAGATCATTAGAAAAATTTGGATCGTCCCCGTCACGACTCGAGACTTCAAAGAAAGCAACTAAGACTCCGCGACAGAGAACTCGCTGGCAAAGAGAAAAGTTATCGGGCACGTGAAACCTGGCACAAGATCCAGCGCGCTGCCCGATTACACCTGCGAGCTGTGTTTGCGAATTCACGGCATCCTGCTCGAGCGAAGGTGAACAGGTACCAAACACAGCGCACGGTCAAACGGGCGTGCACGTTGCGTTCACTTACAATTAGCCAGACGCACCCGGACACGCTACGGGATCGGCAAAAGTACTCAAAAGTTACGGTATCGCGTAACAGCAGGGCCGTCTTAAAGGCCACTGGCAAGTATCCAGGCGAAAAAACACCGAGGTGTCTGCCCTGCCGTCGATTTATGAGAAAATAAAATGGCGAACGGTACTGCGAAGCATCCTTCTCAAGTACAGTAAGCTCGTTCGATTGTGGCATATCGAAAGAGGAATTTCAGAGATACTTCCAAAGCTTGTGCACCCGCTGTAAACAGTATATTTCTACGGAAAAAATGTATTTTGAGAACCGCTTAAAACTTCTTGATATCTTATAAAGAATTCTTGTGTTGGCTTAAATTCAAGAACTTTTTTGGACACACCGTGTATACATCACTTATCTCACCACTTCTCTTGGAGATCTGACTGAAACTTTTTTCTAGGAACGTCAGAGTAATTCTCGATTTCGTGAGAATATTTATCCGAAAATGATCGTTGCTTGGCATAACTCAGAACATGTGAATTTTACAGCAAAAGCAGTTTCAATTTTGCACTTGACTAATAGGTGAATACTGATCATAAACTTTGTTTAAATATACTCTACTTTTGCATCTATCCAAATTAAGAATCACAGATACCATATAGCATTTGATAGAATATCAAATCAACCCAATACAATTTGACAGCCTCTTTTGAGTTACGCTGTTGTTCGAGAAAATGTAATTCTAACTTTTCAAGTTGCAGCCGATGTTGGAATAAAATACAACATACATTGAAACGTTATCAACGAAATAGCATGACCGTAAATATTGACGGAACATCGGTATAACCCTTCAACTTACAGCTGCAATAAACAACTGACAAAGAGTCAGTGTTGTTGAAAAAACTAATGACGTTAGAAATGCGACATTTGACGTGCTAAAAATGCTAATTTTTGTAAAAATAGAACCACTAAAAGCTGACACTTTTTGAGTTATGCCACTAGCTATGCCAAGTAACGATATGTTGAGTTTGAACAAACAGTGGATAGTACTGATAATAGTACTGAAGAATAAGTGTGGATCGCTGAGTGATTGTGAAGTTTCCAGTTCGAGAAAATAATTGTTGTGGATTTTATTTTATAAGAGATTATTCGTCTGAATTGGAAGTGAATTTTCATGAGGCTCTGGGGTTCAAGTCTAAGGGGCGCGGTAAGGAGTATCAAAAAATAAACAAATAGAAGCGATCAAGGTGGCCAGAAGCCGGTCGTAAAACCCGTTTTAGCTGTTCGAGTGCCGCGATAGCCCAGTTTCGTTTTAGCAAGCGTGCGGATATTGAAATTAGAGTTATTGGCTTCGAGAGATCCCACAGTTCTCCGGCAACTTCCAGCGTTTCTTCTGAGAAAGCTGTCTGGGTTAAGAGGAATAAAACTGATCTCGATATTAATCGAGCCTTTTCAGTGATGAATCATTTTTAGATTGAAGATAAAGATATAGAATCTTATTGGAAGATACTAGAAAAATTCAATACCTTATTAGATTACCAATGCTTATTTTTCTTTTGATAGTGTGATAGAGCATACAAAACTGAACGATTCTTATTTTTAATATTTTGTTTAACGCAAAAAGTTTTATTTCAATAAGTCCTATACTTTCCATAAAAAAAACTTCCCACGATCAACCACTTTGCCACCCGCCGTAAGGTCGATTACGAACACAATAGTAATCATTGTGTAATACGTAAAAAAAAAAAGTGGATGCATCATTGAACACACAAGTTCACTGTTCAATTTGTTCATTAATTTTCATTCAAATGCAAAAACGTATTTGCGCAAAGCTATTTAAATTTCTGGCACTGCTGTGTAGCTGGCTTCCTTGCAATTAGTTTACACATCCCAAGGACCAAGTCCATTTTGCAGCTTGCCAGAGGATAACATTTTAAGACGCGATCAATCCGTTAAACAGCCCGAAGGCAGTGAACGAGTGTTTGCCAAGGCGTTTTAACATAACCTGTGCCATGTGAATCACGGGTAACCCACGATATTTATGAAAAATAAAACTTTCATCGGACAGATATCCGTATTTTTCATTTCGATGCTGAAATAAAATGGAGGAAGAAGGGGCTGAGAATATCGAAAGAACGATAATACAAAATAACAAATTTTTGAACTTATCGGGAAAAAATTCTTTCACAAAATGATTCTATATTTTCCAAGGAATCAGAAAATTAATAATTATTCATCCTAGAAATGGTGGAACAGTTGTAATAATTTTATTAGTTCATTAGTTCCATTTTTTTCTTGTATTATTGTTTGTTTATGTGTGTACTACTGATTTTGCTTCTCTTTTCTTTTCTTTTACATTGTTTATTTGTTAACTTTATGAACTGTTCATTGTAAACTAAAGGGTCTTTACCAGTGGAAATAAATAAATAAATAAATAATAATAATAATAATAAACATGCGTGCATAATGCAAGAACGCAATCGTTCTCATAGCCCACCCATATTCCTATGTTTTGTTCTCATTTATTTTGGATGACGTTGCATCCGAGAAATAATTATTTGGGTCATTTGCAATTAAATCGATAGAGCATTGACGTCACACAGAATCAAACAGACCGTAAAATTGTTGCCATATGATGATCCTGCACTTCTATTCAATAACAACAAGTCCACTTTTACTTTTAATTAACAGCGGAGAGACGAAGTTTTTAACATTAATTGAATACCAACACCAGTAACAACTGATTCTTAATCATATTCCAAAATTGCATACGAACGCGTCAACAACGAACTAAGTAAATATCAAATGTTGCTATCTAGCTACAACATTATAATTTTTCTTCGTATAATTTTTTTAACTCTTTCAATCATCGATTTACCAACAGACTTTCATTCGAGGAAAATGAGAACGAAACGTAGTAACCAGAGGAGTTACGATTGTGCATTTACTGTGCATCGTAAAATATACACAGTCATGCTGAGAAAGGATTGTACTGTTTCCATGACTTCAAAAAATTTGCCATTTTTTACCACTATCCTTTCACGCTCCCAGCATCCCCCTACAATTAAATATTGTAGTCGAATTTCTTAAGGCTTTCCTAGAAAGCTGAGATTCAGTTATGCCATAAAACGCGTTAAAAACCCTCGGTCCGAAGATGATCGCCAGACTATCGACGTCAGCGTAGCTTTATCGACGAGGCTGACCTTACGAAACCCCGGAAAACCGACGGTCGCGTGGGCGAAGATAATTTATCGCGATAGTTCCGTCCAGTGAACGGCAGAGAGATCTATAGGCGCAGAAGCGTGCTTTAGACCCCGACTAAACTTGTTCTTTGCTACCGTGTCGGCTTCAGAGCATGACAGACTTTAACAAAACTGAACAGCAACCACCAGAGGCTGCTAGAACCGGGAAATAATTAATTGTACTTGACAAAAGTTCAACTCGACTAGTATGAGATCGTCCAATTAGTTCCTGCTGGTTTTTAGAACTGGAAAAGTATTTTTGCAACCTTTCTCATTGCTTTCGGATGACTGAGTAGTATTGTCTGCGGCGAACAGTGCATCTTATCCGTTAATTCGTGGGTCGTTTGACGAGGAGCATCCAAAAGTGAGGCCTCTAATTGATTTTCATTGAAGGCGGACGGTCGCCCAGAACATGGCTCGGCAGAGATGTCAAAATCACTGTTCTTCAAGCGTGCAAACAATTTTTGTGCAGCTGAGAAGCTTGTCGAGAATAAAAAAAGATATCGATAATGTTCGTGGTTATCAACTTGGTACTTCATAGTTTTAAATTTATAGCAAATGAATGAAATAGCAAATAAGAAAGACTTGGATGTAGTAAAGCAGAGGAAATTACAATATGTCATTTCTTTCTGGCTTCAAATGTTCATGGATTAAATACGACACAAGCTTATTGGAAAAACTTGTACAATATCACGGATTTAAATATTTCCTTTTCCTGCAAATAATGAATATCAATATTGAAGAACGATTGCGTGGAGATTGCGTTTGGCAAATAACACGGGACTGCGATGAAAACACTTCTTTCAATATTCTAGCTGTAATTTTTATTTAACAATAAAAATTTCATTCACATATTACAACGTAACAACGTCAAAGCAAGTTATAAAAAAAACTACGTGATTTAGAAGTTCGAAGTTCCTATAAAAACACTATACATTTTTTAAAAAAAATTAACGTTCAATCTTGCAGGCCTGTGTAATCGTACACAAACACGACGAATGTTAGCGAATATCCGTTAACGTAAGAGGGACAAAAACGGCGTCGATGCACCTTTCATGGGAAACGGTCGTCCAAGTTGTCCTGGATCGCCGAAAATCGCTCGAATCCAGGAAACAAACGAATGGCAGATCGGCGTACAAAGCACCGGAAGTGGTCAGGCGAACGGGTTAATGGTCTGGCCTGGGTCACTGACACTTTCCGCGTAAAAGGCTGTCCGCGGTTCGAGGGCAAGAGTTGCATGCGTGCTTTTAAGCGCGAGCGTAAAAAGTAACGGGGCCCTGTTGAAAAGCAGCCGACGAAACGACCTGTAGCGAATCGCGCGTCCCCCTTACCTCGTTGTCCTTGTAGGGACCAGTTTCTCGTCCCAGACCGGCTCGCGGAGGAATCCCGACAGCTTTAACACGCGTGTCCCGTTCTGAATTATAAGACCGTATTTCGCCAACGTCGAACGCGCCACGTCTCTGACATTACTGCTTGTACTTCGTCCCTAACAACTGGCAGAGCGGAGAGGCGAGATAGGAAGAGAGAGATGCGGGGCCGCGGATGAAATAGAAGAGGGTGATCGACTGTCTGATTGAACCGCATCATCAGCTGAGATACATGCGCTTAGAAGTTCTGTCAGCACTGCGACTGGCGTCGGCGTGTTTTCACGTGGAGGTACTTCCGCGAAGGGTTCCCGCGTGTATAGTTTCGGGAAAGCATCGAAAGTTATTGTTGGAGGGTATCTAAATGTTTACCGAGGAGAAGAAATTTAGCTCGGAGAACGCTTTGTATTTCGTCGCCTTGACAACCCCCGTTTAATTCCTATTCTTTCTACTAGATCTTCGTGAAAGTGTCGCAATTGCATTTGCGAGATTCTCCTGATGAAAATTAGTTCAAACTCGACCTCGAAATGGGGACAAAGCGAAATGGTGGGGCAAAGTGAAAAAATGGTTTGCACAGGCTACTATTTATTTCCTGCTCTTATTTGTTAAAACGTCCTATCTAGCATTTTGAAACATCCGAGAAAACTGTAGTTTAATAATTTCTTGTGTGCCGTCCTTGTTTTTCGTCATTTAATTTAAAAAATGTAGTTAGTATTTCGTAGCAGCTTAATATAATTTATTATCATAGGTGTACTGACATATATATTGTGCTGAGAAGTGAAGTCCTCCCAATCAAAAAAATTATTGATACCCATTTTACAAACGTTTACTTTGAAAGAATTTGCCTCCTGCACAGCAAATTTAAAATCATTAAAATCAAACACCTTACGTAAACTTAGGACAATCTAATTTAGTAGATACATAGGACATTATAAACTTAGTAAAACGATCTGAAGAGCAGTTAGGATGAATAAATTAGACTGTTTCTACATCTCTACGAAACACGTAGGGTTTTTTAACTTTACCTAAAAGGTGAAAGACACGTGGAACTTCAAATATTTCAACATATCTTGAAAAATGAAAAATGTTAGATAGGTCGTCTTAACTAAGAATAAGTATAATACAATACCTATGGTAAAAAAATATGCTTGCTTTTCTTATTTTTGTGTTATTAAATCTTATTTAAGTACTTTACTTTGACTCAAGTTCTCTTACAATTGATTGATGGGATTCTGGAGTTATAAAGCTGAACATGCTTCTGAATTCTATACATATATACCAAAATCACCTTGCATAGTTTCAGTTAAAGAAAAAGACCACGTAAAAGCTACTTGAGAGGCCAAGTTCGAGCACAATTGAAAATCCTCCTTCAATTTTCCGAGGTAGGTAGTTGATCGTTATCGTTACTTTATCACTGGAGCTATCTCGTCGAAATCGATTCTATCGCCTTGCCCTTCATTCCACAGCGTCCTGGACCTCCGTTAACGGGGCGGTCAGAAGTTATTATTGAAACGCAACGCGAGTCGCCCCTTCCTGCATCCCGTTGCAGACGTAACCGAGTTCGAACTGGGTCGAGGTTCGCTGAAGCTTATTTTTCTGGAGGTCAGTTTGCATCCCTGCCGTAGCAGACCGGTGTCAGGGACGCCTCGAGCTGTTGGACTCGAAGCGCGATTTCAGCCTACTTTTCGCCAATGAACTTATATGTAGGTATACAGTAGGGTGAAATGAAAAAAATCAAAACTGTGTGACTATTTTCTGAAGCTTGCAAAAGCTAGTTTCGGCTTTCCGTTATCAAGGAAAATAACTTGAAAAAAATTTCTGGTATCGATACATTCGATTAAATATAAATCTTGATGTAACTGACATTGCCATAGACTGTGCCTACTTATACGATTGCGGTGGCTTCATAAATGGGTATAATACAGTTATCTTCTGAGAGGAATTTTATTAAAAAAAATTCTCGAAATGTTAATCACGTTTCTATGTAGGTACTAATGTCTGCTCTGTAAATCAGATTATTAATATACTATTTTAAGTGTATTATGTGCCTTTAATTTCTCGAATGCTGTAACTTTCTTAATGCTTCTGTTATCCGCTAAATATGCACTCATTTCTATGAAACTCTACAAAAAAAAAAAAACCGAATGGGCATCTCAGAGATTTTCAAAATTGTTTTTCTCAGTAACAGAAGGTTGTATGAAAAAGTTTAATTGCAGGTATATTTTTTATGTATTCTTGAACCAACCTTACAGTATATTATTACTTTGAATGATTATTAACAAAAAGTTACTTATCCAAAAACAAAAAACTGCATTGTTTAAGAAATGACCTAATACATCCTGGGTCAGAATGGACCCTGCATCCGCCAGGCAGTCGACGGTTAAGCCAGACGCCATTCAAAGGTTAAACGAATGTACTTTCATTCTCGAAGAGTGGCAATCTAAGAAGCAGCTAGGCTTGAATAAGATTTCATCCAGATGTGGGGCTTCTATTAAAGAAGCATCCCTCTCGCGAGTACGCCAGATCTGAGCCGGGAGTACCGTGCTCCGTTGCCCTCGTTTCAAGCGTCAAACGCGACGGCTAATTCGTACGTAAGTCGGGGGAGATGCAGCGTTCCAATTCGAAAACTACTGTCGCTGTCGCGTAGCCAGCACGCGACACGCGGCACGGCGACCTGGAATTTTCCACGTGGGATCGATCCAGGCGATCGGTGTCGCCTGGAACCTATCGCAAAGTGGGCTAAAGGCGACCCACATGCGCGGGTCGCCGGCGAACGCGACGCAACGAGGTCGCGGCCGATGAGAAACGACCGCTTCCGCTCGGCCAACCGCTTAAGACGTGCTTCGGGCGTTTCAAAAGATTTACACGACCAGTTTTTATTGTTATTACTTTCCTTTTTTCACTTATCGACGGCCCAGAGACTTCCTCGTTCTTCCCAGCACGGCCTAACCTGGAGTTCGCGGATGCACCTTATTCTTGTTCTTGTACATTATGCACTGTTTCCAAATAGGTTTCTAGAGGCAGCTATTTAAACCTGCTATATCGGCTCTAGGGATTGCAACACCGAAGTTTTCAATTACCGGTAGTTCGGTGAAATTTTCATTCAAAACGGGATTAGCGATCATTTTTTAAGGCATTGAAAATATAAAAGTAAACATTATAAAAATAAAAAATTTGAACTCTAATCGAGCATTATAAATAATATATACGAATAAAACTGTTTTGAACATAAAATATAAAATGACATGCAGGCCCGTCGGAAAATAAGTTGACACTGTTTGAAACCGCATAACTTTTTTAAAATTGGTCCAAACGACTTGAGTTTTTTTTAGAAGCATACCGAAATTAGGTGACGTATTTCGTCGTTTTGCAAAAAAAAATGCAGTTGGTCTGAGTTCCTTAGGCGATTTCTCATGTTAGTCTTAGTTTTCCGGACAATCGGCCTTCCCGATACGATCAGGAAGCTGTGTTTTTCCGAAACAACGGAATGTTCGTTTCGTTCGCGAATCGTAGAAAGCTACGTTTGGAAGAGATTGCTTTCGCAATCACCGACTGCTAGCAGTTTGCTCTCGTTAGGATCGCCTGACGTCACGCGGCGAATACCTACCTGCCGTTTGTTTGCACAGGTTCCCGACTTTCTGGGTTGGCGACGTGAACGAAATAGTAAAACGATGTAATTTTAGAGAAGACTCTCTGCCAATTTCCTCCCTCCCCACAAACATGAAATCTATGAAAGATTCACGACCACGCGCTAGAACTATCCAGAATCCATTTTAATTCACTCTCTCATTACAATCTAACTTTCTGTCACTGCAACATCAGGAAAAATATCGCTGCCATCTCTGAATCACGTCGAAAAACAACCGAGCATATTGGTCCGCTAAGGTGCGCACCATCGTTCCCTAAATAGGTCTCCCGGCATATTGGTCCGATAGTAAAAATCACGCCCATCGTCGTAACAACTTTGTATTCATTAAATTGTGAATTTGCGCGCCTGTCAAGGAAGAAAAATGAACTCTGATTTATGTGGAATTGGCTCGCTCGTTTGCTGAGGAATGACGAAGATTCCAGTGAAACAACGTCCGAAATGTTACGCAACAGCTGTGGAATTATATCAATGCGTGCACACGTTTCACCACTGTGCATTTGGGAAATCGCCTGTCACAAGCCACGATACATCTGCAATAGCCTTACGCAATCCGATGTACATTTTTAATTAGGTATAGCTCGATTATTCGATTCTGTTCCCACTACTACAAGTGCACGGAGGAGAATGTCCTGACTTCAATGCGGTTGGTCTGTAGCCACGTTCGTTTCGCTAACAGATGTTACGGCACAGTGGATTACGATTATGAGTTAAATATTACAGAGTTTCAAGTTGGATACAATGAGTTAACAAGAATGTTAACTCTATTATCTGTTCGTGCATTAGGTTATGTAGCCTTGATGTGTCAGCAACAATAGCGCGGTCTATTTATACTTTTTCTAGGTCTTGTTTACGTTAAAGTAGCGATATCCAAGAAGAAAGGAACTTGGAAAAAATGTAAAGAGTTTAGAAAAATCTACGTAATTAGGAAAATGTGGCTAGGAACTATTTAACCGCACGAAGGTGTTGCATAGTATGTATATAGGTACATATATTCTTCGAATCAAAAGAGTATTCACATTTGACGCGCTGTTTTTTTTTTTAACAATTTTTCGGATTCAATATTAGATAAGGCTAAGGAATCTTAAATTTTCCACATATTTATTTATATGTCATTGCATTTTTAAAGGCATTAGCTGTTTCCTGTAGCGTGGTAAAAAATGTACAAATATAATTTGACCAAATGGTAGCCTCGTAAAGAAAGTATCAGTCAGTGTTTTCATGAATTTTTCGTCCTCCAGAGCTCGTAGAAAAAGTACTCGAACCTACTTTATGTGTATTGAATTCATCCCCGAGATATCATGACACTCAGTTTGAAAAGTACCGTTCCGAGAAAAACGTGTTTAAAGTTCTGCGTGCACTTTCAATGTGCGTGACAATATAAGTATCGTCAAGCGTTACTTTGTGCAAACCATGGATAGATTGGGATAGATTGTGCAACAATGCCGCAGTGAATAAACAAGGACAGGCTATTCAGAAAGGGAGTTACACGAAGTATCCATTAAATACAACAGAAATGAGAGTTTTAATCTACACTAAAACAAGCTATCTATATTCAATAGAAACGGAGGGAACATTGAAAAACCACATTTGTCACAATCTAACCCCTGATTGCACAAAGTGACTCCCGCTGTTATTGCGACTGCCCTCAATCTCCTATGTTCCCATTTTATTCTCTTTTCCTCTCTTTTCCACATTCCCATCCTTCATCTATAACACACGTAGCGCTAATAACGTCACAAAGCTTTTATAAACCCGCAAACTCTATAGCTTAAATGTCTGCAAATCTATTATTCCCTCGAATGCCAGCATACAATTTTAGAAAGACACTTTCGAAACGTTAACCGTTAAGAAAATATAATAAAAAGAAAACAGCTTTTTTACCGGAAAAATAGGGATGCCAACTTAAACAAGTGGAGTTGTTCTGAATGTCCTCCAGGCGATCTGAACCCAAACAATTCAAAAAAAGGAGCCCTTTTTTTGGTTTATAACAGTGAAAAGTCATTCGTGGAACGTGTAAATGACGTTCGGCTGTCACGCGGAGTGGCGATGCCATAAATACTGTGAGTTGTATCGACGAAAAAAAGAAACCGGAGTCGAAACAACACCGAAGCGCGGCAATCGAGGCGCGGCTGCCAATTTCAATTTCCCGGAACTGGCACGCTCTTCTGGGTCCCGAGATATCGATCGCGACGCGCGTTTCGTGTGAAATAGTCTGTCTGCCCTTGAACTTTCGTCGATTGCATGGAGCAGATAATCGATGGAGAATGTCCTTCGCTGTCATTTGCTCTTCAATAAACTTATAACCGCTTTTATCGGCGATCGCCCGTGTAACGAGACACATGCGAGCAACCGTCCTCGTTTTCAAGCTGGCTGACGATAGGCTGACTTGGTTATTTAACGATTTCTTTGACGTTCCAAGATTAACCCCTTCAGTCCTTGCCTTGTGACAACGAGTCACGCCCTTCTCGCGGATTCTGTTCCATGTACTTACAAGATCAGACGTAGTCAGGTAGTAATCAATTTAAAAAGAAAAGAAAAAAAAGCGGAGATTGAGCAGTTGAAAAACTCTGAGCATATTTCGTAGGTTCTGACATCTGTCATCTACGAAACTTCCTTACAAGGGAACTTCGGTGACTCCACAATTTTGATTTTCTTTATAAAATCAATTTGTAGGCTTGTAGGGAATCTCAATAAAAGTATCAGACAATTTTTATTATCAGCTGATTTTCGGTTCTCTAGGGTCAGAATACACTTTAAAGGTTAATGGGCGGTTTCTTATTGGGCTTCATATCTTGAAAACTGTAGTAGATATAATAAAATTATTGAAAGGAAGATTTAGTGGTTTTTGTTCTCAATTAAATTGTGCAATGAAGTTGTGTAATTGTTTGTGGTGGAGAACGTTTCTTCAAACTCTAAATTTTTGGCAAATATTGCGGATCGTTGTTGACCCAATGACACGAAACATATTAGCGCCTTTAATGTCTGCATTTTCCGGGTTCGGAATTTGTAGCGACTCCCTCCTGTTGAATTCAAGACATAATGAGCGCGACTCAAACTTTGCTGAGAGAGTTTACGCATTACTGTTCGAGAATATGGTGAGAAGAAGTTCCGAATTGTCAAAGAATATAAAAAGCAATAGTATAACGTGTAATGCAGAACAGGGTAGTGATTTGAATTTTACATGGGAAGTTTTGAATGACTGCTCATGAATATGGCGGGGAAAAGTTTGTAACTGTCAAAGAAAGTAGAAAACGACATTACGATGTATAGTGAAGAAGAGAGAGAGTCGCAATTTTCTAAGAGGATGTTTGAATTTCTAATCCTGAATATCGTCGATTTAAAAGACTCTAAAATGTTTCGAACAATGTAAGACTCAAGTTTTTCCAAGAGTGAATTTAGTGACCAAAGTATATATATGATGAAAATGATATAGACAAAAATAGGATTAACAACATCCAGATTTACAACTATGTACATTTCAATCTGGAATCAAAGGAGAACTCTTGAAAAAACAAACTCCCACTGAAATATTCAAACACTTTATAAGTGATCATCTATGTGAATTCATCGCTTGCCAAACAAACTTATATTTACGCTGACCAGCCCGTAACAAAGAAATGGGTGAAAGGTACAATCACAAGAAGAAGCAAGGAAATATACATCGGTCAACGAAGAACTCTTTCGAAAAATAAGATGAGGCTTTTTCATTACCTACAAACCCCTACCCAGATAGGCAAAAGATTATTTCAAATAAAAATTTGAGTTCGAATAAAAGACAAATATTTTATTCGAGTCAAATAAAGATAAAGTCTCTTTTATTTGATACGTTATTTAAATAACGCCCAACTCTGCCCCTACCTAGCAAACGACTTGCATTAATGACCGAAGTTGGGTGGTTGTTAATAGTGAAGGTTCTCAGAAAACATTTTCTGAAAGCTCTTGACTCACCATTTTGAGGGTCTCCTCTGGCCTGAGCAGGTAAAACATGGACTGCAAGTGCTGCTGGATGTCGCATCCTGCCGCGGACACCCTCCTCGAGGGTCTGGCCCTTTCGTTCGGGGGTAGAACCAGGGCCGCGCCCTTGCCAGCGAAGTAGCATTCGCTCAGGCTGCAACAGAAAAGAGTCTAATCAACACAAATACTAGCGATAAGCTTGACAATTTAACAAGAAAAATAAGCACACGGTAAAATTGCTTTCTGTACCTAAATCTATATCTAGCTTTGAGAGATGTCAAAAAGCTCCATTCTCTACGCGCAATTTCCATATTGAGATCAGGGCATAAATGTGTTTCCTTGTGGTAAAGTAGTTCCCGTTATTACGGAGTAATTAAAATTCTATTAAGAGTGAAATTCAGTGAACACAATCCTCACGTTTTTCCCTATCTGTCAGCTACGGTGCATACATATAGTGAGCAGTTGCCAGGTCTGCAAATGCGGATGTGCGAAAGAAAGAGTTAGCAATGATAAAAATCGAGATTCAATAGGTAAGTAAAGATCTCCTACGGACTTCTTGGATTTATATCCCCCTTTTAACTCATCCTAGAAACCTCGCTGTTGCATGGCATACTTATAGCTACGCTTCCCGAAGTTTATCTTGGGTTAAAGCATACAGTATATGCGTTGAATACCTGTAGGCGTTTTGAATATATGCATAAGGGGGTACTCCATTGTGCACGGTCGAAAAATCAAGCTATTTTTAAAGATTTTGTTCCCAGTAAATACAACATAAAATGAAATCAATCTTTTTTGGTTTTTATAAAGCTACTCTTATATTATACCAAAAAACTCTTAATGAATAGGACTACAGGATTTCCACACGTGGTGTGCGCTAAACATTTGAATCTAGTCAAAAGATGGAGCCTACTTATTGCCATACGTTTTTCCACGACCCTCGTCGAAAGGAGGCAAACGTGAACACAACACTCGAGTAGTGTTTGCTGTACAATTTTCCATGCCCCTCGTTTAGAGTAGCCATTTCCCGCCATTTTCAAAGTGTCACATCAGGCGTAAACAGCTGGGAAAGTTCGTAACCCGGAAACTGCAAGCTCTGGATACCGTTCGCGAAGAAGAAAGTCCAAAGACGCGAGTGCAGCGTCGACTCTCGTTGCAGCGTCCAGCGAACCGGACGACGAGCACGGTATTTCGTGTGCACGCGTAAGCTTCCGGTACCGGCGACACACAATGGGAAGTTTCTCTTTCACGAGAGGGGTAGCGATTACACGCGTGTAATCGGAGAAAAGAGAAACTTGAAAATCTATCTTCGGCGACTCGCTCTTTCACAACCTTCGTTATCGAGAGCTCGCTACCATTACTTTCACGCGATAAGGGATCAGCACGCTGTGACGGATGGCAATTAATGTTGTTAAAAACGTGCGGCCTTATTAGCAAACCGGAGCGAGTTAATTTCATTAGTCATCTTAGCAGGTCCCGACACTACGCTCTCTGAATCATTCACTCCGTTCAGTGACGAAAGGATTTCTCGTAAAATTCTATATTTTTTATTAGATCTTCGTGGGAGTGCAGTAGTGCCTCGAAAGGGGGACAGGGTTTTTCCATCGAAGCAGGGTTATCGGTATTCTCTTCAGTTCTCGTAATCAGTATCCTTCGTTCTACGCGATAAGGGAATAGAGGCAAACCGGAAAGACTCTCTGTCGCGAAATAATATGCTGGTCGGTCCGGAAGATGAAATCTGTAGGCACTGCTAATGGATAGGCAAGATTTTACCGATTTTAAGTTTTAATTACTGTTCAGGGCTCAAAAAGGGGACTAAATAGCGCTCGAAAATGGGAAAAATTATTGTCCAAACGCTAAGATAGATTGGAACATTTAATGTTGTTAAACTGCATTTTAAAAAATATAGTTACTTTAATATATATGGAAGATTATCACCAATTTTCATAATGATTAATAAATAATTGTAAAAGATATGACGATATATATAAATCTCGCGTGCAATCAACAGTTAACAGCCGCGTGTAATGCGCTACTTAGCAGTTTTAGGACTCGCGTTGACTGTTGGTGGCTCGCGAGATTTATATATATCGTCATATCGTCTACAATTATTTATTAATCAGTGTGAAAATTGGTGAAAATCTTCCTCGTATATTAAAGAAAATCTTTGCCGCTGCAAGTTATATGTACCTCAAAATTGCCTCGATACTTTTTAACGGCGAACATTGAAAAGCATGGGTTATGTCCAGTATTACTTTTTAATTAAATATTATTACATTTTTTAACATAAGGGTTTTGTGTATACATTTTACGACTTCGCTAGAGTTTTCTGAAGTTATATTTTAAGCCTCATAACGATCCGTTAATATTAACTCAAGTTATCGCAATTTAAGTTTAAAGAAATAATGACATTGGACGATGAAAAATTTTTTGTTTACAATTTTTAGCTCGAATAGTAATGATTGGATAAACAAACTGTAAATAGAAAAAACGTGTGTCGCGACGAGTTTTACAACACTATATTTTTTAAAATTCAGTTTAACAAGGTTTAATTTACCAATCTTCCTTAGCGTTTGGACAATACTTTTTCCCAGTTTTGAGCGTTAGTCACCATATTGCATCCGAAGCGTCAGTTCCGGTTTTTAAAATCTGCACGGGGTCCGTGCTTCAAAAACCGCCACGATCGATATCCCCACCAATTCTAAGAATCGCTCGACGAGCGACTCATCCGTTGCGCTCAGCGCGAGCGCTACAAAACGATGCCGAACAACGTGTCGGTGTGTCAATTAGAATAGTAATAAAATTAATGTAACATGAAATTTTTCTTATTGATCACGATATGTTGACAAAATTTTTACCAATGAATCTGACAATTTTCAATTGTATCTAATTGTTTCAGTGTCTGACTTTAATGTTGCTATGACCCAAAATTCTTCCCCATTTTCTTAGAAAATAATATTAGTAAGTGGGTTATTCACAAGTGAAACTGATCAAGTTTACAAATTAAAAGACAAAAAGATATTGGTAAGTTTAGCATTGATCATATCCTCGAGAACTAAAATTGAGAATTTTAAAAAGAAGTAAATTTGATCAACGTAACTTCTGTGAATCTCAAGTAATGAGTACCACAAGTAGTTTTGCTTGAGCACAAATGAACCTTACAACCGCCAGGCGAGTGTTAACGAAGAAACATGCGAAGATGATTAAAAAAATCATTCCCTAACAATCCCAAGTCCCATCTCTACCTGTCCACGTAACCATCCACGCGAATGGTTGGTACCCCTGCCTTCCCTGTCGCAGGGGTGTCCTCCTCAGCTTTCTCCGTAATGGTGCACTCCTTCGACAGCCTCGACGAGCACCGAAGAATTTCCAAAAGGATACACTAACGCTACAGCTTCCTGACACGCCCGAAGCACGAAAAGATTCACTACTCAGCGCGAACAAAAGAATGACGCAAAACTCGGTGGGGGCCTCTCCCAGTTTGAACGAGAAGGTTTGCAGCTATTGTGTGAAGTAAAAGAGCCCTTTCGTTGAACAACGGCTTCTCGAGCGCGTGAAGACACCAGCACGGAGTGCGATATGCGCGAGCGATTAGGCAGAGGACCGATGGGATACTAAAATGATCTCGCGGCCTCGAGCTAGAGCCCATCCGCGCCGCGTGGGCGCGTCTTCGCGGAGCAAACTTTTGCTGGCCTGTATTATTAGCCCTCGAGGAAATTGCAGTGGCCTCTCTCCTCGACGTGTCGCGCGTTTTCGCATTCCGCGGGTTGGAATTCGTGCAGAATCGAATATCTGCTCACCGGTACTGCCCCTCTCCAGCTTCCAGCGCTGGTACCGGCCAGACTAATTTTTTTAATCGCCCTCGAGTGGAGGCGAGAGCCCCGGCGAGCACTATTGAAATTGCGAAAGTGGCTCGAATCGTGAGCTAGTGCCACGATGAACGGATACAAATGGTGGCAACAGGGATGATGTCATTGGACGGGGCGCGCGGGACGCCTCGACGCCGGTGAACGTGCATCCGAGATGCAATCGCGTCTGCAATTGTCATCGGCGTGCAACCAAGACCTTTCGAGCAGAATGCGATTCGCATAACCCCGGTTAAAGTGTGTCACGTACCGGTACTCCGTGCTTCTGCATCGGGGAGTCCGATTTCACGGCTGGTTACCGCCGCGGGAGAGACGCCGAGTTGGCCCTTCGACGCCCAACATTCGTCCGATTGATTCTTTTTCCCACGGGAGGAAAGGATGTTGAAGGGATGGGGGCATCGAACCGGGTTGCTTCGCGGGATTCAACTTCGTCCACTGACCCTTAAATGTCTAGTGGATCCTTTCATATTGGAAATTGTAGCTGTAGGTATAGGTGTAGCAAGCAGTAGAGAGGTTTGTGGGCGGAGATGAGGAGAGGGTTGAGCGTGCGCAGTGGAGACCTCATTATTACTCGATGTACTTGTACAGGGTGTCTGAGAAAAGTGTGATCTCCTCGAGACAGGTCGTTGGAGAGATAAAACGAAGTAAGTGGGGCTGTAAACATGGCGCCAAAACCGTACACGCAATGAGGTAAGTGGTATTTAATAGGGTTTAGGGGAGACAGGGGAAATACGAGCCGGTTAACGAAAGGCAATATTTAATCAATCAGTTGAAATATTTACTAGAACCGTTGGTAAATCTTTAAACAAGTAATAAATAATATGAGGGTGACCTTTTTCACGTGCCACCAACTCAAAATAAACTATAACGTTTTCTTGAAATAAAGTAGGTTTGGCCCACATTGCCCGCAGGTTGGGCTAATGAGGGCCAAGCAAAGTCTTCACACAGAACGCAGAAAATTATGTAGCCCAAAATAAAATTAAAATCTTCTCCTCTGGTACTAAACGGATACCAATTATTAGCCGTCCATAATATCCGTACAACAATCAAATTTAATGATTTGATTAATGTTTAACGAATTCTAATTGAGTGGATACATTTAGTTACAGAAATCACACGTGTAAGTACTTATTTGGTGTGTCACAACCTGTGCGAACCGTTTCCAATTTCTTGGCATCTGTAGTAAAAAATGCTGTCAGTATTCAAAGTTTTTGTGGGATAAGCAGCTACTTCGCTCTCATTACCCCCATCAGCGTTATTTTATTTGTGTAAAAATATTAAGCAAAATAAATAAAGTGGCAGTAATAGGGACACTGACAGTAATAGGGACATCTACCCTATTTGCCACAGAAAGTATCGCACTAATTGTGTTCCAAGAAATTTGATAATAATTTTTGCAACGTATCGACCTTTGAGTAAATAAGTAATGAATATTTACTCTCTGGCCATTTATCTCATTCTGCATACATCTTTCATATCAGGCTTACGGAAACTTTTATAATTTCTTTCACTTCACCAATTATCTCTCGCTGGACCATCTTCTTCCAACGCACAAGAGAATGCAAAGAATATAACACTAACAAGTAATAAAACCACGTGAATAAAAATTATTATGCACCTGGTATCGAATACTTGTGCGATACAGGTACAAATTCTTTTATGGTCCATGGGGGAGACTGAGGTAATAAATGGACAGTTAACTGTGGATAATAAATGACTAAAAAGATATAAGACATGGAAACAGTTCGGGTTTTCCTTCCTCCTGTTTCATCAATACACGACCTGTAATACAACACGTCCACGGATGTAATCGACGCGAACTTCCGGTAAATCGGTGGCCGGGTAGACCGGAAACGACAGGCCGGATGGCTGCTACTGGCGCAAGGTCAGCAACAACTTGCTTTCCGCACAACGGTTTTCATTTTGGTTAGGAAAGATTCGCGCGTAGATATCGTTTCAGAATGTTACAATTTGAAATCGGAGGGTAGATAAAACTTGGAATGTGCTCGTGCAGCGATAGGGTAGACAGAGTTTAGAATATTTTATTACCAGCAGTGGATAGATAAGGCTTGAAATATTTTCACATTCTGCTGGAACAAATGGTATAAATGGATCTTGTTTTATTAAGATACGAGGATAGATAAGACTTGAAATATTTTGATGAAACTGCTGGGGTGGATTGGATTTGGAATATTTTCATACTGCGATAGGGTAGATGGAATTTAGAATGTTTATTGCGTGTGGATAGATAAAACATGCAATATTGTCATATTCACAAAATTCTAGATACAGCGCTCTATGAGTTGGATATATTATTATATACAGTGTACACTAACTATATGTAGAATTTCAAATAAACCGATATCTCGAACCTCGTGCACTCTCGTTATTAGTAATTTAGTCTACTTCTAATTAATAATTCATCTGTCTTACTTCAAAACACTGTCCCATAGGTACTTGTCTACACTATCCTTGTCGCGAAGATACCTACACTGCCGTTCATAAGCAAGGACACTTCAGTGGAACAATTGTGAAAAACTTAAACAAGGTATCGAAGAAATTTTACTTAATTTGGTATTTTAAATTAAAACCAGAAAATAAAAGCGATGGAAAGTATTCAACCCGTACCAAATATCATGTTTCCTGTAAATACAGTAAAACCTACACTGTAATACATAAGCACAGGTGACCTAACACTTATGAGCGGCAGTGTATGATGCATTTTCATAAAATTTCAATTATCATAAGCTGAACACACATATTAAATCCCCATCCAAGTGGTTAATCCGCTCGCAGCGAAGTTAAAATAAGAAAGCTGAGGAATCGTCGATATAATTCCGCTGAATCGCGCGCAGGGCTACCCGATAACCTCTTCCCCCCCTCGTATCCTCCGGCAGTTGGAGTAATCGGCCCCAGTGATTCAACGTGCATGCAGATGCAGCTGCACGACAGCTCGAGGAGGATCGCCGCGGAAATACCGAGCACACTTACGCAGGTTCAAGAATATGACCTCACGGCTACGTATCCGCGGCGTTTCTTTGAAAATTCAGTTTGAAGTTATCCGCGTGCTTTTATAACGATTCGCCGTTCAACGAAGAAAACAATTTAGCAAAGTTAACATCGGCGATGCAGGAGAATTCCCATCGCGTGCCCGTTGCTTATTAGCGAAAGAAAGCACTATATACATAGTATGGATCTCGAATAAACCTCCACCTCGAGATGATACACAATGGAAAAACTCTTTCGAAGTTAATTTCGCGATAAAGATGATGCATTTAGGTTAAATCACCTGCCATGTAAAGTAGCAGTAATTAGTATGTATAAAGGGTGTTCGCTCAAACGGTCCGTACGATTTCAGCTTTGTAGGATAGCGCGATAAAAAAAGTTATTAACAAAAATTATCTATGTTGAATGCTAAAAAATCTATTCTTTTCGTATCAAAATCAAGTGCATCTTGAGTTTTTTTAAGTGGAAACATACGATTTCTTTTCATAATATCGCAGGAGATATTAAGCTGAATTCAATGAGTATCATAATGTAGCACTTTTATTCATAACAATATTAAATTCGCAATGTAAATTAAATTTTAAATCGATTAAACTTACTATCGCGAATTTAGTATTGTAAGGTGGGCGGATACTTTTGTGGGTATGCAAATGTAACTGTACGTTCTTAAAATCACACGACGTTGCGAATAGTCGACGATCGTTCTTCCAGGCTGAAACTTCGCTAGATCTTTCCGAGGGCGCATTCAGCGCGTCCCCATTCGTCTTCAGCGACGACCGATCGCTTTCACCGGCGGGGGGCCGTGATCCCCTATGACGCAATGACGAGCGATGAACGGGAAAAGCGACGTTTACGCGGAGAAAATTGTGTCTCGCTCGTAGAAGAAAGAATACACGTATGCCCAGACGAGTGGCTGGAAGCCAGCCAACTAGAGCGGAAACGGTGAACGCGAACGTCGACGAGCGGTCAGACGATCGGCGGCAACCTTCCAAAAGGCTTTCGATTCTCTTACCGAAACGGGGGAAAGCGCAGGTAGGAGTGCACGCCCGGGGGGAGGAGGGGGAGGGGGGGGGGAGAGACGCTGCACCAGATGCACTGCGACACAACAAAGAAGCGTCGCCGAGCTTCTGCCAAGGAACACGTGCTCCACGTTCAGAGTTTCGGTCCCGTGGAAACCAGCTGAACGACGAACCGGTTCCCATCGCTTCACGACCAGCTCCATCGTCTTCTCGAGTTCGTTTGAAACGAAACGACAGATGGTTCTCTCTCGCTACCTGCTCCTTCGAGAATCCCCCAGATTTTAAATCACGGGAGTACAGGGCACTCGAGATCTGCGGGGATTCTGGGAGGGACGAAGCTGGGCTGGGATTTTGGAGGGCTAATGTGGAATGTATCATTCCTATCAGTTTTTAATAGCATCGTGAACAGTCAGCTGACGAAAATGAAAATTTCTGTAATTTTCATTTTTCCTGATAAAAGTCAGGCAAAACAGGAACTCAATTGGACTATTTTGAGTGTTTTATATAATAATGCAGTCTGTATCTAAATGTTTTGCGTATGATACTTGTAAATTTAGAAGAACTGCGAAGTAAAGGTGAATTGTTAAATCCAGAACACAAAAGGAAATCGCATCTTTTCAGAGCTACCATGTTTTACAAACGAGGACCGCTTAAGGTGAAATCTACCGAACATCATTGCATCTGAGATGTATGGACAGATTAAATTATTAGTGTCAAAGATGGCTTAAGAAATTTTTAATTAGGAACTACAGTCTCGACGATGTACCTCGTGTCGGGAAGTCTGAAGAGTTCGATAAACACGTTTTGTGGATTACTATTGAACAAAATCCAATAATAACTATTTAACAATTAGCCCAGAATTTGATGAATTCGTTTTACTTAGTAGTGGATCCAATTTCCTCCATTTGCCATTATAGCAATTAACCTCTCGGCATGCTTTCAACTAATTTTTCAGCATACGAGACAGGAAGAGATCTCTACTAAGGCTTTTAATTTTAAAAAATGCCTTCCTACTTCGTAATAGACCAAACATTTTCTATTGGATTAGCATCAAAGGATTGAGATGGCCAATCCAACACGTTGATACCGTTACTCGTTTTCCATTCCATGTAAAGACAGCTTCGGTGTTTCTGATCATTATCCTCTTGAAGTGCCCACTGCCCTCTAGTTCCATCAAACCAACGTTTCGCTGATGTTAGAAGACCCCTTTTATATATAATCTGATCATTTTTTGAGCATTTAAATTATCCGTAAAGACGTATAACGCCCTGAAACCCCGAAGGGTGAAAAGTCCACAGACATGGACTTTCATTAGATGTTTAATACTCCTTTGGATAACTGGATTTCCACGGGCAGACCAGGTGCCTTTGATAGAACTCCAAGCCCAAAAGATGCCTCGTCGCTGTAAACATTTTTCGACGTGCTTCGTTGAAAGCAACGGCTTTGATATTGTACTCTGCTATTTAGCAACGTTTAAATGGGAACACTAGTAGTTAAGTCCATATTAGCTTTTTAGATGTACCATTAATTTATATAGAAACACCTTTATATAAATATTACCAAAAGTAATTAATTACAAAGAGATATCGCGTCCACGCTCTTGTGTTACAGACTGTAAATATCAATGAGGACATTATTCATTCGCATTATTGCGCGGTGTTTTGTTCGCGTATCCATGCTACTTCACGGAGGAAAGGGAAGTAACGACCTCCGAAATGAATTCCAGACTGGTGATGACATATCGACCGACCGTAGTGGCGCCAGCTTGTCTAACGCGAAACCAGGAAGCAATACCATCGAGATTAGACTGCTTTTTACGCCGTTGTATTACTGGCTTCTTTCCTTTTTTACTTCAAATCAACTTTATTCATACATTTTCTCTTTCACTTGTCACAGATAGCAGTAATATATATCTTTATTGCAGCCGTGCCATACGGAGTTATTCACGGTATTAATGGATCGTAAAAAAGCACAGATAACTATATATAGGTGCTGTGCAAAGCCGAGGTACAGCGATACGCTGTTATAAACATAACCTCGCAATTAAATTCCTCATAATCGGCAGAGCAAATTTAAATTAATTTCTTCTACATAAACCATGGGGAGAAATGAAACGGCGGAAGAGTTACAACTTTCCTTTCAACCGAATACCTCCAAAAACATTATAATTAGTAGGTAAGTACCAGGTAAATTAAATCTTTCATGTAGTAAACCTATAGAATTACTTTATCTATCAGAAATAATCGATTCATTAAGAGAGAAAGTGAAATGAATTCATAAGAAACCTCGCCTCCTTTCGAATAACAGTGAGAGAAGCGAGATTCAAGCAAACTTCCTTGGTAATCAAAATTTCCTAGGTAAACACCTAAGAAAGCAGACACCAAAATTTGAATAACGATTAGTCGTCGGTGTTGTGGTTCCTGGTCTCCAAGCAACACCGCATTGCTGTACAATCCGACAGAGGCGATGATCGACTCAGCGCATCGAGGCAATGTTGGAACCAGTGGACACGAGCAAATACGTACAATTCGCGTTAACAAGGCATTTACTTCCAAAGGGCAAGCGAACAAGCTGCTCTATTTTGCATATAACGTGTCACCGAACCGGTGGTGCAATACGAAAAGGGGTTATTCTACACAAAAGAATAAGTAAAAAAATGTAGAATAACATTTTCTGTTATGAGACTTCATTTTCGAGAAATTCAATTTTAGAAAGTCATCTGGTACAAATGTAGACGAAAGGAAACCTTGTGCAAAATTATTCTAATCAGTTGAAATTGAATAATACAGTTATATTTTTCCGAACGAGGCTTTGCTTTCCTGAAAATCGAATTTGAAAATCCCTCTAGACTAATTGAAAAATTAAACTTGATTGTCTCGAAACAAAACCACGATCGAAAAAAAAGGTATTCTACACTTTCGACTTATTTTCCTATAATGATTCATTTAATTCGCAGCTGTAGTGTATTTATCGATACACTCTGCCAATACAAATGTTTTAAACCATTTCTCTTGAAAACGAATCTCCAAATCAAAAATATTTTTCTATATTTTCTACTTATATTTTCATGTACAATAAGATCCTTTTGGATGTGAACCATCAGTTTAAATACACGTTGTATACAATCAGCGCCAAACGATTTTATATATAATTAACTCCCTTGTTTATTGTATAAAGTTCATGTTAATATGTAATGCATATCATTTAGTTAATAATTCGCTAATCATTTTGAAAATCATTTGAAGAACAAATTATCAATTAACAAATAAACGTTATTTCCTTAAATAAATAAGTTCCCAATTGGTTTATTTCTCAAATATTCGCACTTTAAACTAAATTCAGTTATCTTGTTGGTCGAATTAATAAATATAAATATGATTTTCCTTTGCATCTTTTTTATAAATACCTCCCCTTACTGTGCCGTTTTTTATTGCAACTCTCCCTCCCCTAATCCGTTCCTTAACTTCCCTCCCTGTCATATTTCAAACACACAGCGTCCGCTTAAATTACAATATTCGGCAAGTATTCATTATTTTTAGTTCTGATTTTCTTCTTATTCTCAACTATTATTTCAATTACGATTTAACATAATTATGGTAATTTTTAGATTAGGTTAATAGCAACCTATAGCTGAAGTTCTCCCTTTGCAGGGTATTTAATTTTCGCGTGCAATAAATACATATGTGTACTATTGTTATTATTAACAACAAAGAAGTAGAATTATATAGCCAATGGAACGCAGCGTCACGATGAAAGATACAGCAGATATAAACCAGCCACCGTGAGAGATTTGAAACTTGTACAAAAGCATGCTTCTCCACGGCAGCTCTCTCTCCTTTGAAAAATAATTGCTTCAGAGGGTTCCCCTTTGGCCCGCCACGGCACAAAGGGTGCAGCTGTTGCTCCAAGTCAGCTGACGTGAAAAGCCTCGCCACCTTGCCCGTAAACAGCGGCATTAACACGAAACACCCTGTATATACACTGCACCATTTCGATGTTCCTAATCTGTGACCTGTCTAGAAGTTGCATAATCAAAGTTTGTGGGCTGATTGATCCCTTGGGAAGAAGAACTCTCGTGTAGGAAATAATCAAAATCGCACTTGACGATAATGGACAGAAAGTAAAAGTCGCAGGTAGTAAATTATTTGTGACTGATTGTGAATAATTTGTAATTCATTTCCGAGTAAGCAATTGCTGGTCGTAAAATGTGTCGTTGAACTGCACAGTCATTTGGATAAAGTATTATCCGTGTAATTCACGTGATGCACCAAAGAATGATTTTGGAATACTAGAGAATAAAGATTTATTTGCAAGTGTGATTCGTTGAAATTCAAATGCAGCGCCATTTTTTGTATATTATTTGAAGTTTTGTTGATTCTTAATATTGGAACGCTTGAAATAACTGATTACTGGATACATAAAAGTGATCCTGCAACGTGATTTCCTTCCATATGTTTTATGCTACAAAATCTGCCACGCACGTGGCATTGGAGGGTATTACATTTAGCAACAGCATTGGTCTAAGATCGTATCAATAATTACATTCTTGAAATATTCCCTATCCGATAAAAATCTCCCACAATTTAAATAAAATTGCTAAGCATATAAATATGTGAAAAGAAACAAAGGAGTTCTGTTCAAGTATCAATCATTCTACTCAAGTTTAGTTTGTGTAAACGTTATTTTAATATTTCAATTTATACCAACATCAAGGAGAACTTATGATATACTTATTACAAGATAAAATAACATTTAATAGCAATTCCGAAGCTTACTATAGCGTTTTGAGTTTAGACGAAATACTGTGACAGAAAAAAGTAGCGTCTAACTTTATATATTCTTTAGCGTAGTATTATTATTATCAGTAATGTTTATTTCAAAACTAGATCGCGCCAATAGATAAAATATGATCCAAATTAATAAATCCAGATGGAATTTCCTCCAATCCCACTGTATGATTCATACATTTTGTATTAAATAGCGCTAACGTATGATCACTTTCCACTAATTTCTGCATTCTACTATAATAATTCTCTCATATTGTCCAATGTAGCGCGATATATAAAAGATTGTTGCTGGGTGACACCAAGGGTCGAGTTGCATGGATACTTTTTTGTCCCTGTACCTCTGCAGAGTGAAGCACCACAGAATGTCTAAATATAGACAATTTAAATATATCCGCCAGAACTGCAAACACGGAATAATCCATGACCCATAGAATAATCGTTACAGCCAATGGCACGGCATATTCCAACGAAGACTTTAAAGAAACCACAATTTCTCCGTCACACCCCTTAACGGTGAGCGAAAACCGCGAAACGTGTTCGAGAACTGTCGATACCCACTGAGATATATCGTTTTTCCCTCGGACAATACGCGCTCGGCGTCCGCTTCATGACACATTACCCTATTCGTGTCGCTGCAGGGCGCAGCCGCGCGTATTCAGCGAACACGCGCGCCTACGGACTAGCCGCTTCACTCGTTCTCGCGAAACGACCAGAGAAACGAAAAAGCTGAACGAATAAATTGATAGCTGCCTGTACCTGATGTACTGAATGTATCCGTGTCTGGCGTCTTCGAGGAGGAACCCCGGGTTCCGCATCTCGACGCTCTCGAAAACCATTAAGTCAACGCATGCCACGGGTCCAGCGATGCTAAGGTCACTCACGGACACGAGACGACACGATCGCACGACCAATCCATCCTCTGCGCGCTACGCGGCACCATCGGCCGCAGATTCTTCCAATGACGGCGTTTCGACCGACATCGTATCGCACAGTTTCCGAAAATCTTCTCACGATCGTTAAGGAGGAACCAAAACGTAAACGCGCGATTATTCACTAGGAAATGCGTGGTAACGGGGCAGGCACACGGTTGGGGATTCGACGAAGGGACACGACCAAAACGGGGATACCGCGCGCAACGTGTCCGGCGTGACTGAGAGGAACGCAGCAGAACGAAGAGACCTGCACGGTTCGACGTACGCGAGGCGACTGAAGTGCGGCGCGAATCGAGGAACCATGGAGGGGGGAGAGGGGTTCACCGTCCCACTCCACTGCTCGCCCCACCCTTCGAGCTAGAGACGACACTAACCTAACCTACCGGGCCGAAACGCGACTCGGTCGATCGAGGAAAGCGTGGAAGCGTGGAAAACGGAGGGAAGGACGTGCTCCATGGCACCATAACACATTTCCGCCCTGTGTTCGCGCGCCTCTCCGTGTATACAGGCTTCCTCGCGCATGTGCACCGCCCAATACGGGGTGTTTCAGAACTACGGGCAAAAACTTGTCGCTGTTTAACCTTAACAGAGTTTCTGGGGGTCCATCGACGCTTGTCAAATTTTAATCGGGTTTCACTTGTGTTACTGCAACTTTTATCGTCCGTCGACAGATACCAGGCTTGTTTAGTTCAAATCTGATAAAATGGGAATTTGAGATTTCTTGAGTGACACCAGATGTGAAACTAAACTAAGATTCTATCAAGATCGACGTAGGACTTTGAGCTGACAGATGATTGTCTCTGGATGCAAGCTTAACTGACTAATTCAATTTGTAAAAATAAGGAATAAGGTTCTTGTAATCGTGGATATGCAAAATAATTAATTTCTGAAAAGTTCCCGTTTCTTTTTACAACTTTTCCTGCCCAACCAAATGTGCAGATACTGTTCTGAACCACCCTGCACAGTCTTGTCCCTTATCTTCGGCTCGTTTTCTTCTTATCGTAATTCAGGAAGGATCCAGGCCTCGGACAGGAAGCAGGGATAAGCCTGCGAACCGTAGATAAGGAGAGCCGTGGCGGTGGGAGACGCAAGAATGATCAGCCTGGATTTGTTTATTGTAATGCGCGACATAAGAGGGCATTCTCTTATTTAGGGGCACTTTATCGTTCCACGGATAAGGAGACTTGATTAGGCAGCAGACGAGCCACGAAATTAAATGATTCCTCGTTATAAGGTAAAAGTACCTATAATGAAACATTGTACCTTTTATGGAACAGTTTCATCAATACTGTAATTTTAATATAGTTTTAGGGATTATTAGGGATTACAAAATATTGTTCAATACATACGAATATTTAATTTTGTAAATAAGTAAGAGTAAATATCATTCTCTCATGTAAAATATTAGAAAGAAATTGTACTATTAAACACGTCGCCAGATCCGAGAAATTTGGCTACCGGCCGAGTTAATTCCGATATAATTCAACGATTTACTTTTTAATTTTTTTTAACTGTTACTCTAGCTTGTACATGTTTATGAAACACGTGCACGAATTCCGTTACACTTAGTACGTTACCTATATGTTCGCGAAATACGTGCATTTCTTTTTATAAGTTGTTTATACTTACATAAATAAGTAAGTAAACGCAATAAGTAAGTACTACTATTTTATAAAAAAAAACTCAAAAGCCAATCTCTAATGTGTAGTATATAAAAATATAATTAATTTAATTTCATAATTAATATTTATTTACTTCAAAACTTTTTATTTACAAGTAAAGAACTTACTTAAGATGGAAAGTGAAAAGAAAGAGAATCGTGTAAAGAAAAATGTAGAAAAAGGAAAAGTGCAGAAGAAAAAGTTGAAAAGTAATAATAAAATTGAAAGAAAAATGAAAAAGAACATAGTAAAAAAGAAGTTAAAAGGAAGAATTATTCTTTGGAATCCCTTTAGTGAGCTTTGGATGTACCTTACTGTACTTTCTCCCGTCTTCCATTCTACTGTAATTTCCCCAGTATGTATATTATGCCGTTGTTATTAAATGATAATGAATATTAATGAATATTTTTCTATTTGTGTAATTCCTACCTCAAATAATTTTTAAAAATTTATTTAAAATTCAAATTGTCATAAATTTATACGTCATTTTTTAATTATTTGGTGAATTTTTTTCTATCAAAAACAAATTATTTTTGGTTAAAATGTTATAAAATGTCGAAAGTAGCATAAAAGGGTGCACTTATACAAAAATCTATTTCCGTCACTTTGGAAGGTCAATTATTTTTGGTGCCGCACGCAACGTGTTAAGCTATTAATATAACAAGATATAATGTTTTAAATAATATAAACAAAGTAATAAAGATCCGAATTCAACGAGTCATTAAGTCTTTTTTACTTATTAATTGGTGTGTCAGTAATTCAGTCAAATACATTTAAAGCTGTCAGTAATAAACCCTGAAATATATTTTTAAAATTGATGAATTTATACATAAAAATCGAAGACTTAAGATCCACCTTTTGTTCATCGAGTAAACATATTAAACGATAATAAATACCAAGAATAACATATACTTTTAGTCTATAAATAAAAAAAATATAAGATAATGTCATCGTCAACGCTTAAAGTGTCAGTAATTGGGTCCTTTACCCTGTTTACCTCCCGAATTTCTATTCCTAATTAAACCTCCGATATAATTTTCCAAATATAGCACCGACATCTTAATACTCAGGAAATACTGACAATGAGACACGTTTAGCTATCACGTTCTACGCGCATACTTCCACCAGTAATGGCGAACCCGTGCATCAGCGAAGGCGTAAACCGCTGACTATTTTTGCTTTCAACAACCCAGACGGTCGGCGTCGGTCAAAAATTTTTAACAGCCGCTGCACGTAGACAAAGGACAACCCGTTTGATCGCTAATTCGATCACTGATCCGCTCACCCGCGCGCAACATCGTCTGTCTGCCGCGTTTCCCTCTTTTCTCTCCCCATGATCAACCCCTTGCTCTTTCCACGCACCCAACGACACGATCGATGATCGTTTATTTTTGCTCGGCTTGGTGGTTTACCGCAGACGGTTAATCGTCTGGTGATTAATACGAAAGGACGAATTCCGTGTTTACGAGCCGTCACGCTGGTTGCTAGAGGAAACAAGGAAGCACACTCGAAACCGAGTGGAAAGTCAAAAATCACATCTGCGACGTCTAGATGAGTCACTGCTTGAAACGAACAGACCACAACCTTCCAGGCAGGTGTTCCTTACGACCGTATGAACTATGGATCATACAGATCATCGTGCAATGGATACGGAAATCCTTGGGAAGTGGTATCGATTATCTATGAGCCCAGTGATGTCTGCTCCGTACGCGTCAACAAGCAATACGTCGCGTCTCTTCGATTTTCGCCGTCGGAATATAATACCGCGCTTTATGTTCGCAAAAATCACGCGAAAAAAATTAAGATTTCAACTTTAAATAGCCGTCATTTTGTTTTAAATTAATATTTCGGAAAATTCTCTTCGTCAACCTGAGGATACATTAATATACTAACGAAATCTTTTTTGTTTTTTTGGTTTTAGATAATCTGGTTCGGAATGGCAGTGCTCACCGCAAAACCAAATTTTTAAAAATGCTTCTTGGATGTCGGTTGTTACTTTATTATAAACGTCAATATTTTTCTACGAGAAAATTACCAAATGTTCTTTAAATGTTGCTCTTTTAAGCGCAAAAAGTTTTATAAAAATATACGCTTCAACTTCTTCAAAAAAAAAATCACAAATATTCGCCTCTTTTAGGCCGCCTGACTAGGTATAACTCCTTAAAAAACAAACGATTATAAAATACAAAACGTGTAGAAGCCCAGTAAATAAACGCATACTTATTAATGTTTGCTTAATACACGTAACTAAAAATATGGGATATTAAAAGTGCAACTACACTCCATTTATAAACATATAATATTTTCAAATTTATAATTGACATTTCTTTGCCTGATGGTACGCGGTCAGTTGTTAGTTTACCCTCCAATTTTCTGATGGAGAAGATTTTTGTCTGAGTAAATGAATCAACTTATATTTCCGTCGTCCTAAAGTCCAAGCTACGTTAATCCACTGCAATATCAATCATTCCCAGAACAGAATCATCGACAGGAAATGGTAGCGGGACCTTTCGAACCGATGATGAAGAAAAAATTCGCGTCTGCGATAGAAACATAAATCGCGAGTGTTTTGCGTGTCTCATTACCGAGCCCATTGACAAGTGGGCGATAAACGGAGAGTACAGCGGAGGATCTAGCCGCGGCTGCAGCTGCCGCCAGTCGAAGGTGAACGACCCCAAAAGAGAGCTACAAATGAAAAAAAAAAGGGATCGACGAATGCACGTTACGCGGCTATTGACGATCGCGCGGGAAACTCTGAATATTACCAACAATTAATAATAATGATGATACTGATCCTCTTCATTGCATCGCATCTACCACGATGAAAATGTTAAGATACGATACGACTGCTGCTATTAAACCCAATCTTAAAGGATAGTACCAAGTAACACGTTTAGCGCGCGTGCCCGTGTGTACGTGTGTGTGATCGAGACGAGCATTTTTTAACGAAACTGGGCTGAAAATGTAGAGGGCGACGAGTACAAATAAATTCCAGAATATTAGCCAGGAAAAGAAGAGTCTCCGAACCCATGTTTATTAAGTTGTTACGGTAACAACTAGCCCCTATCGACAAATGTAGCAATGTAAGAGATTATTTTGCTTATGCATACATAGTTGCAGGGAAGCTCGTTCAAACTTGATTACTATAAAATACGTACGTCTGACTTTGTAACAAAAATTGGTCCTGTGGATTTTCTCAATCAGATTAGGAGCTAATTCACGTTATTTGCAGGAACTACTTTGTAACAATATACCCCGAGGTTGAGTTGGTCGTCACAAATTTAGATAGCTAAGTTTAAAATAATTCGGCCGCGAACGCCTGGAGGAGCACGAGTGTGCTCTAGTACGCTTTAGACAGGTGGAGCAATAAAAAGAAAACGGGAGAAGAAATGCAGAAAGTGTAATCGTAGCGGCGATTACGTAAATGCTCGAGCACAATGAGATACGCAAGGTGTTACTCTCGCGTCTCGTCTCTTTCACGCAGGGTTCGCACGAGGCCGCATTTAGCGATCCGTTGCGATGCTCAACGCGTTTTCTGCACGTACAGGCCATTACTTCGTAGGGGAAAGGGGGGCACGTCGGGGTAGCGAGGTAAGGTAGGGGTAAAACGGAACGGGTGGGTAAAACGTAAAGGTGGAATCAGAGTCTGATTATCAGACGGCACGTGGATCGGCGATTCACGCGCAAAGCTCGCCGAGCCACGCACCGTCTGATTGGTAATGGCTCGGCTCGCCCGGGCTCGCCAAGTCGACTTGCCGAGCCTGGGCGAGAACATATAAGAAGAAACTAAACGAGGAAAATGGTCAAAAGAACTTATGAAGAAATCTGTAGATGAAATTTTATGCAACAAAATTGGGTACAAGGAAGCTGCCCGAGAATACTGCCTTCCACAAACAACATTGGAACGTTTTGCCCAAAAATTGAAGCAGGGAAATGAGTCAGGTTATGAGATATGGATAAGAGAATATTTAAAAGATATGGTTCGACAACTCCTGTATGGGGGTAGGAACAAATTAATTTAGAAGAAATTCATATTTACATCGATTGTGGAAATATTTAGAGGAACCGTATTGCCCCATTTCCGGTACCCCGTGGCAGAGACAAGATTTTTTTTTTCCCCAATGTTTAATAACTTCAAATTTGTATTTCAATGTTGCTCGAGCTATGTACCAAAAGGTTAAAGTATTAACTTATAATTACATATTGATTCATACACACTTAAACAAAGGGTATAATTATCAATTTTTTTGCATGTTTCCTTAGCTTCCCCATCATACACCCCTTCCCCTACGGCCTACCTTCTTCGCAGCGACGCCATTTATTGAAGGGCAAGGTAATTAATGCCGAGGAGACGAGGGTGCTGGTGTCTGCTACCCTATCGCGACGGGGTTGCTTCTTTTTTCGAATGAAACCTATCGAACGCCGCGCTCGACGATCCACCAAGTGGCTATGGGAGTTTTGAAGAATCTGCCCCCGTCGCGAAACAACGTTGGAATGACGCTCGACGATCTCTGCGTGTCACGATTGACAATAAAGCATTGCGCTTTTTAGTTCCTCCGACGCAACTAATGCAATATTCATCGAAAGCCGCGCGATTGTTCTACGCGTCAGCTTTTGGCGCATAAATATCACGCGCTGCGAGTCTGAGGCGTGACTGTATCGCGAAGGAAAAGCTGTTAATTGTAAGGAGGGGAAGTCGTAAGAGTTCCCTGGTT
This sequence comes from Andrena flavipes, assembly GCA_963971345.1. Classification (NCBI taxonomy): domain Eukaryota; kingdom Metazoa; phylum Arthropoda; class Insecta; order Hymenoptera; family Andrenidae; genus Andrena; species Andrena flavipes. The sequence continues at coordinate 13,926,138 of OZ020480.1, forward strand.
TATTCCTGTAGAGGATTTTCGTGGACTTAAGTCGCTCACGAGGGGGCTGCACAAGGTTCGAATTGCCGATTTGACTAAAGTCCTGGGTATAGTTAGTCTATGCTACGTATAGTGCTGCGGCAATTTCGTAAAATCGCTAAAGTTACTAAAAATTTTTGTGGTGAAATCGAGTTCAAAGTTCCGTTTCGTCCAGATCCTGTATAGGTAGGGTGAAACTATACAATACGCCCCATTTGACAAAACGCTCCACCATTATTTTACGCACACAAACCAGGATGCATCGACACGATCCACAGTGGGGAAATTTTAAATTAAATAATAAATTTTTGAATTCCACAATGGAAATGCAAATGTCAATTGAAGAACTAATATGTGCTTTATGTTTATGTGAGGTTACACCGATCGCAAAGAACTACTCCAGATTTTCAAGTTGCTTCAAACACTTAAATGGACATAGTTCCTTAATTGACATTTGTATTAAATTAGTAAAATGAAGAAATTCCAGTTTTGTGGTTTTGCAATTCGTGCGCCCGATGGGGCCAGTTTTTGACGACACGACCTACGCTTCGGCGTGTTACTTGTACAAATTTCAATATAACGCATTCCAAAATTTTGTGTTGACAGTTCAAACAATACTAAATACGCGTGCAAAACCCCTGCTCTGTGGATGCGATAGGTTCGTCAGAATTAATTTCCAAATATCACCTTCAAAAACGAGTGTCTAGACGAAAATACCCCCTTAAATGTCGTGCAAGAATTTATTTTTCTAAGTGATATCCAAAATGGCAACGGTTTCTTTCTATACTTTTTGTAATATAATAAATATGCGAGGAAAATCTCGAATTCACTGATTTTATTAGGTCATCTCACAAGTTCGTGCCGCGGTGTGTTTATAACTTGACGATACGATTTCTAAACACAGAACGATAAGAGGTCGATGCCTCTTATACATATATATTAATAATATTACCTATCTCCGTTTTTTTTCATAAAATTCAAAGGTACCTATGTTTGAAATATTGATCTAAATTTCGGTGCAAAATCGCGAACGAACTCATGAGCTGACCTGATACAATCGGTTTTAGATTGAATTTTAAAAACCACATCAAGTACCACGCGTGAAATGGGAATACCCTCTCGATATCCCCCGCGTACGAGCCCCGAGGAGCACAGTAGCCAGGGAGAGTCCTGGGTCTATGCTGTTTACTCGCGCAAAATGGCACCGGTATTGTCCGAGCAGCATCGTTAACGAAGGGAAAGACATGCAACGTCCGGCCATTATTCTCGTGCGCGACCGCGGCTCTTTGTTAGCGAAATTTACGAACGACCGAGAATTCCGTTCAAGGTAGACCACCTTGGCTCGGCCACAGTGTCCAGACGGGTCGTCAGGAATCCTTCGTTTCTCCTTTTCACCTGATGCTCGCGGTACAATGGACGTGAAAAGTGAAAACTGCTCCAGCAGTCGCGCAACGCGATCGTTCCGTGAAACAAAAAGGATCCAGCGACCGCGCCAACGATTCTCTCCATCCCTCGAGATCTCTCCTGGCACAGCGGAATGTAAACTTACGGCCAACGAACGATAATCTATCGAGCGATACCTCGATAATTGCACAGTCTATTGATGGTCTACCGGGTCAAAAGTCCAAAATCATGACCATCCAAAATGAATGAATCTTGACCGTAGCACAAACTACTGAATCAGAGATATCGGAATGATATGGTGTGCAACTTTGTATGTATTTCTTAAAAGTAACGATCGGCGAAACGTACGCGAGTCGGCCGCTTAGTAATCGATTGTTAGAATGTGTCAATATTAAGTTAAATTGTTAGTATTTTGAATAATGGATTGCAGAGGTACAAGTAAGTAGTAAATCAAGCTTCAGCCATGAGAATTTTAATTTTCAACGAACAGAATTAAAATATAATCATATTAATGATGGAATTTTTCAATAGCTTTCGTTGGGAAAGTTGTAGATAACCAGGAACCTCGTGGAATCTAAATATTGTTGTGCTATTTTGTTCTATTTGCTTTAGAGAGTACTACATATACAAAAGTTATAGCTGCAAATATTTCCAACTCTATATAATTTTTATACATAATTAAAATAATTCTGTCTTCAATAATGGTGATTTTAGGAGCTAAAATGTATAATTCATTCTAAATAACGTGGTTGTAAATCATTGTTCTCTACAAAATACAGTTCATATTCGCTTTCTACATTCTAAGAAACCCCAGAATACGAATTTTGGTTTTAAAAAACCCTTGAGGGCTGAGGTGAAAGTTTTAAAGGTGATTAGGAGACAATGTGGATGGTGTTTTTCAAACAAATAATAAACTTTTCCACCTAACTAATGAGTTATGTACGACGTGCGACTTTTGTCCCGCTAGATTGTTATTGGACAGACCACTGTACAATGTAGGTAGGTACTAATTATAAGTAAGAATCCATGGATTTGTTTCAATGCGTTTCCATTAATAATACATTGCTTTTCCGTTTGAATAGATTTCATTCACGAATCCTAGGGGCGACAGGTGTTGATTTGGCCTGGAAGAATTCAGGATCGTTCTATTTTAAATTGATCAGGAATCTTGAACTGATGTCATGAAATTGAAATATGTTATTGCTGATATGAAATCACAGGGGGGTTTATTGAATTCGCGAGGCACGGAGACAGTGCGTCTGGCTCAGCTGTAAAAGTATCAATGCGTTTATCTGAATGCGTTTAATTTGATAGTACAAAATTTATCCTTTCGGATCGATTCATCTCACGAGCCATAAAGACAGCGGCTGAGTTTACTGTTCACGAAAGCCAGCTGTACCTATTGTCCTGTAATCCGTGGAAAGAACTAGAATTTCACCTGAATCGAGCACGAGTGTTCGGTGACGTCCCGACAACTGGGATTGCGGTGCACTTTCACGTTCCGTATGACCTGTCGCCGATTCACAACACGACCGCAAACTTATTAACGTCCGCCACGGGAATCCATTATTCCGAACTCAAACGAAATCTGCTCTCTGCACAATACAACCGTCCCCAAAAGGAAAACTTCCTTCGATTGTCAGGGCCACGAATGTATATGCACGATGGAACAAGATGGTTATTTCTAACACTGAAACTACGATGGAAACCATGAAAAAGATCGGCTTCTGCAATTTTTTGGGAATTATTTTTAAATACATAATTTGAAACACTAGAAGCATTTCTTGTCTTGTTCTTTAATCTGTTAACAGATTAAACTATGAAGTCTAGGGAACGTACTTAATTCTCAAATATTAAGTTGAAATCTACACCAGGTATTTACGAGGCTTTTTGAAAAAATAGGTCGGGTACTCGAATGCTTAATAAAAAATTGATAAAATGCCACAATGGATACAGGTTCAGAATTCAGGTTAGTGAACTGCCCTCGTATCAGACGAATTTTCAAATTCGAGTTTTTCGAAAACGAGGGCTCCTATAAAAAAATCTATTTTACATTTTCGACTTTCGCACGTAGAATAATACTGTTCTTGATCGTACCGATATACGGAAAAGTGAGCGTCATAATTTAAATCCTAAAAGGGGCATAAGATGTGGAATAATACTCAAGAATCCGCTGGTAGAAGGTCAAAAGCACATCCTCTTTGAAATCGATTGCCATTATACGTTGCTTTAGCTTGCACGAAGACAAGGATTCAACGACGTATTCAAATCTACAACCTCGATCATCTTTCTCCAGCGATTCCTACACGCTTTCCAACTTCCAGACGAAACTTATTGTGAATTCCTTCCAGCGGCCACTCCGCCCGTAGCATTCCAAAAAGGCGACTCGAGATCACCAGTCGCGAGAGCCGCGTTCCGCGATAATAAACTGCGCATAAATAATCAGCGTTTTGTTCGTTCGTGGCCGAGTCAAATCGAATTACTCTAAAGACAGCTTCAATTATAAGTAAAATACTGCCGTCCGTCGGTCCGATCCATTCGTTTTCGCGCGTCCATAAATCTGCCTCGTTCAACGCGAAAACGTTCCCTCGCATCGAACTTCTCGTTCGATTCATACGGTGATCTACATCGTTGCTGAAGCGTATACGGGGTGTTCTATCTACATAAACTCCATTCTTATGGAACACCTTCCACTTCATTGAAAAGGAATTAGACTATTTTTTTAAATTCATGATTGAAGTATTATTGGACGACTTTGATTGTGACTCATATTACTAGTATTACGAATCACACATTCGAATGCAACTAGGGAATTCAATCCCGGACATTATTTAGTATCCCAGGATTTTTTAAAGTCTGCCTCGGGAATCCGAGACTAATCTCAGGATTGGGTAATAGAAAAATTCAGAAATTAAAATGATTTATTATGTGCTAAAATCCTTATTCGTTCATGTTGAATAACTACCCATTCAGTTGTACCACCTATTGCGAAACACCCTGTATAATAGGAAATAATCAAGCGTTAACGGTAAAATGATGAATTTCGTAGACGTTTGTCGAGATATCTACGTAATCATAATTCTCGTAACTAAGTGCCACTTTTTTGCATGCTTCCCTCAGTCTGGTACAGGAACAGTTCATTTCGAAGATCGTAAGCTTGCCAAAGCGCTCGAACCTTCTCTTCGTTCACGCGGAAACCGCTTCTTCGACGGGGTCGAATTATTTCGCGGCGTGACCTTTAACTTAAGCCAGATTAAAGGTCGCGTATCAGATACGTGCTCCGTTGAAACGCTTTCGTGCCAAAAATAGCGAGGAAGGTAGCGTGGCAGCTAGAAATGGCGATTCGAGACGCTTGTGAAACGTGGCCGGATTTCATCGCGAAGAAGATGAATCGTGCGCTTGATGAACTTGCTGTTTAGAATTTGAATCGACGCTAATTAACTCGAAACTATCGTTGCATTTATCTCCAACCTACGATGACTTCAATTGAGTTTGAATTCCGAGATCATTTGAGACCGTTTACGTTTCTTCAACTTTGAATCAGACAATAATGCGAGGAAAATAAAGCTATCAATAGAACAAAGAAATGGGTACTTTTGTGAGTTACAATCGACAATCGTGTACGACTAATCAATGATCATGATAATCATCGCAGCAGAGAGAATGGTAGTACCAACTTCAAATGTTATCAAGTGCATCGAATTAGTATTTCATAAAGAGAACGGAAAGTTTTTCTAAAAATCGTCTAAAAAATAACAAGATTAACTTAAAAATTTATCTTTCTATTCATGATACCTATTCAAAAGTATTTAATGCGATGTACCTATCGTTGCCTTGATAGGTAACTCGTTAAGCAATAAGTCGTAGTTTGCATTTCTAAGTGTTTCCTATTTCTAACAAAAAAATTTCTAACTAATAACTGAACACAACAAACAAAATGGATCCCCCCCTCCAGAAATATATGGAGTTAGTTAAGAGAAATTTTTTACATCTTCTTGATGACGAGTACCCTCATAAAGGAGCAGAAATTGGGACATTCACCATAGAAGTTAACTTTGAGAAAATACTGCCAGAAGCGTACGAGTGTTCAAGGTTCGAGCGAATTCGTTATTCTTTCCAACGCGGAATTCATTTCCTCAGCTGCGGAAAACGCGAAGGGACAATTTCCACGGGGGGAACGTAGAAGAGCGCGTCCGCTGCTCGTGGAAAAGTTAATTTCCTGAGTTTTTCCTGATCCCGCAAGAGAGGGTGGCTAGTTCGATTTTGCACAGATTACGCAAGGCATCTGCTCGTAGAAAGTCAAACGATTAAGACAAGAAAAGAGTGAGTCGCGGCGACTTCCTGGAAATTAGCGAATGTTTATATCCTGAGGAGGCTCGAGGAAGTTCGCATGAGACTTTCCACGAGCGGAGAAGAGCTGGTTCTGTTGAGTTATTGCCAGAAGGAGGAAGCCGGGAACGCGAATCTCTTTTCCCAGAAAGGAGCTCGTTTGCTCGATTAAGTAACAGCTCCCTGTTCCGAAGCTATTCCTTGAGAAGGCGCGCGGATCCCTACATTACGACGATTAATTAACTCGATCCGATGAAAAATCGAACAGACGGCAATTATCCTCCATAACGGCCCGGGTGTTCGCAATTCGTTACGCGTCGACGTTAATCTACCTGAATGACTGCAGTTTCATTTACAGCTGTTCGTGGCGTTTCTGAGAATGGAGCGTCTCCCCGGTTATATGCATGTTAGCGAAGCCATAAGGAGATAAGGAGGTATATCGCGTGAAAACAATTCGAGCGGAATCGGAGATGTTGGTTTTACGAGATTCGGGAGAAACGAAGAACCGAGAATTGCAGTTATAGATTTTTCTGAGGTCATCATAAAATGAGTATCTCGTTTTAGTATGAATTATTATGGACAACGTGATATTTTTAAATTTATGTACCGTCAAGGACCCAGTTCCTGATCACTTAAGATGCAAAAGGAGCAGTTTCTGATTAACGTAAAACATTTTACTATGAGCTATCAAATGTTTGCGTATAAATTTAAAAATACTTCATAATTATTTAGTAATTTTTTGGAATAAATTCGTATCGTGATAAACTTATTATTTGGTATTTATATATTAAACTGATCAGGAATTGAAAGTTTTTTGGGAAAAAATAAATTGGTCTTCTTCAAAACGCTGCCAGTTATCTACGTTTTGAACATTTCTGTTTATCATAGATCGAGTCATAGCCGCCCACGTGTAGAACAATTTGGGTATTTTTCTTTTTCAAAGCACTCGCAGCGTTAGATTTACGTCAACCAAATGGAAGCTATTTTTTACCAAGTCTATTACATGTATTAAACTATTATACATTATTTAATGAAAATATCTAGAATCGAGAATAAATCTAGAAGAAACGAAGATGCAAAATGGCCAACTATTAATTAAGATAATTGCTATTTCATAAACTCGCAAAGATACATTATTTTTTCATACTGAGCAATAGTGAGACTTATAGAGTTAACAGAATATAATAGGAAACAGAACAGCTCGCTCCTTTGTTACCACTCATCACTCGTAATGCCTCAACACCAGATCGGCTGTTAAACGAATCTACTTAGTCATCGCTACTCCCCCAGAATTTCCACGGTATGGAACATACACTTTCCTACTTTTTATTTGATCATGCTCATTGAAGACCTCACTATTGCTCGGTACATCTACACCACTTTAAAGACCTATCAAGCAGCAGAGTTGGGCAAAATGTAATGTAATTACAACTTACAAATTACGATTGAAATGTAATTGTGTAGTTGATTACATATTATTTTCTGTAATCGTTAATTTAGGTAGTTGACAAAATTGTGATCAACCACATAAATTAACGATTACAGGTAATAATGTGTAATCAACTACACAATTGCATTTTAAACATAATTTGCAAGTTGTAATTAGATTACATTTTGCCCAACTCTGTCATGCAGTAGGTTATAATCATTTTCCAAATACATAGAACGTTCGCTTGAAAATCTTGAAATCTATTTTCCATCGACAACAATATCGGACTTAAGAATTATGGAGAAAGCTCACCTTTTGCAGCTCCTCGCCGCTTCGTCATCGTCCGCCGGCACGCCGGCGCCCGAATCCTGTAATCAACAACGACCATAATTAAAGAAACGCCAACTATAATCGTTCAGGGATCATGTCTCAATCTAGAGTAATCCCGGTTATCGTCGTTTCGAAAATCGCGCAAGCCTTTAATTTGGCGGGAAAAGGAATGCTTCCGGTATCGCGGGTGTACTCTTTATCCCACTCACCCTGAGAATAATTGAAACGTGAGCGGCACAGAAGCTTGGAGAGAATAGCTCTCGAGCAGGAGAAGCTGAAAGGAACGTAAGGACGTTCAGATTTGAAAGTTTCTTGTGGAAACCCTTAGTCGGTCAAAGGGGTGCAATTGTCTTAATTGCTTGGAACAACTCTCTTGCATTATTAGTAGCAACGAGGAAGCACAAAAGAGCGCTATCTTTTTTGGAAAGTGAAACTGAGAAAGTTTAAAAAAAGTCTCATCCCAGATTTCCCATGAGTAGATAATATGTAGCTTGAAACTCGGGAGAAGATATAAACGCGTTAACTTTGGGCCCTCTCACACTAGGGATTGCAAATTTATCGACTTTTTCAATTACCGGTAATTCGGTAAAATTTTCAATCAAAACCGGTTTACCGGTAATTAACCGGTACTTTTTTAAGGTATTACATGACGTAACATAAAAGTAAACATTACAAAAAAACTTTGTTTAAACTCTAATTCGAGCATTAGAAAAAATATATACTAGTGAAACTGTTCTGAACATAAAATATAAAATGATATAACACAAAATAGATATAACTATTAAAATAACACAAAGTAGATGTATAACTATTAACAATAGGGAATACAATCCAGAGATCCCGGGATTTGGTATAACTAATCCCGAGAATTTCGGAATTTTTTAAAAACGTGAATTATTTAATGAACAACTAAAAAATATAAAAATGGAATAAAAAAACAGCCGGGATCCCGGGATTGTATACCCTACTTAGTTGCGCCACATTTGCACGCACCCAGCTCGACAAACGAAAAATCTGCGATCTTCAGATTCGTAGGGACAGAACCCCCTGGGTCTCGACACGATATCGATGAAGATAGGACGCGAGGAGAGATTCCAGGGGATGACTAACTCTCCTGGAACCCTTCGAACGAGGGAGCCGAAAGAGGGTCGGCATTTTTTCCAGTATGCACTTTGCATGCGCTGAATGCTCCGCGGCCTACCAAGTGCACTCACCGCCCCGAAAGGGTAGTTGCATTTTTCTAGCGCGTCCAGAGGGGATGAATTCGTCGGGGGGCGCGGGGCTATTGATTTTAAGAGCTCGTTTTCTGCGTGGCATGCTCGACGATACGGCATCTTAGGCGTTTATGGTACTTTGCTAATAGAGAGCTCGTTCGATGCGAATTCTTCACTTTAATTAAATTATTGAGACCGTTCTTGGAATTACAGGGGGTACACGAACATTTTAAATTAATTGTCTTTGTAACTGGGTCGAGATCCTTAACCTCAAAATTCCTTTTTCTCGTACTGAATTGTGTACGCACAAATGACAATTTACGCAATTTGCTACTAAGTATGTGTGGGTCTATATTTTTACCAAGATACCGTATATCGTGTGACAGAGTGCCAACAATGAAGGCGAATTATCGCGCGGCGACCCGCGAAAGGCAAGCGATGGTCGGTTCGATGCGCGACGGGTGAAATCGTTTAACAAAGGCGGCCTTAACAGGTGCTCGTTCGGCGAAGTTCTGACGTTTTTTCAGTGCGCACACTCGAGTATGCATCGGACACGTGTAAGTGCACGTGTAGCTTCATTCAGTCACGTCACTGTGGTACTTTGTTTTTAAAACAAGCATCGCGCCTTTGGCAAACGCTTTCCTTCGCGACCACCCCATTCAGCCTGTGACTTTACCGAGCGCTCAAAGAACTCCCTGTTCGCACAGATGCCTTCGCCTTGTCACTGTATTCCAGGACATTGAATACCATTGAAACAGAATGGCTAGTGCCCTACTTAGTAACGGTAGATTTTGAGAAAGTTTTCCTTCGTAACGATAGTTAGACTGAGAGATAAGGAAAAAACGAAAAAATACAAGAAAAGTCATTTGAAAGTAAGTACAGCTATTGAATAGAACAGCGTTGCTAGCTCTGCGCGAGTATATTTCGTCTGCGGCTACACTCCGACGAAATTCAAGTGGATGCGCGTGGAATAGCCTCTGGAACACGCGCGAAGCGTATCATTTCTCGTGACCTTGTCCCTGGATCGGATCGCGCGAAAACTACGAGCAAACTGCTCGTCTTAGAACTCGTTTCTGGTCGGACAGGAACGCGAGAGACACGTCACACGAGGGTGATTTGGTATCGGCCGCGAGGGGTGGCAGGCTCTTTTGTCCCAGCAGAATCATTCGCTGCCCGTCCCATAGAAAACCCACTCGTCACGGCCGCTCGTTCACCGAGACCAGATACAAGCGGGACGGCTGCTCCACGTGCGTTCCTTTCGCTCTCTTTCTCCACTCCCTTTCGCCTGCTCGCCGTCGTTGCAACGCGACGCGACGGCGCGAACGCGTGCCCCAGCGCTGTGCCCCGTGATCGACATCGACCACAGTTGGAACACTACTCGAACGTATTCTTATCGTGCTAAATGTTCGAATCAAGCTAGCTCGCAGTTTTACCGTAAACGATGAAAGTAAAATTGTAGTTACAAGCGGATCTAAGCCGCGAGAAAATGATCCCAGTTCCCTTCACAAGTATGAGGGTGGAAGAAAAAGCATGTTTGTACAGTACTAAAATTATACCGAAAGAAATCATACACACATGAATACGAGATAGCGTGAACCCGTCTTAAATTCAATTTCCTGCGAGGACGTAAACATGTGAGAAGAGAAGAGAATCCGAGCGGTGCCCGAGAAAGCGACCGTGCCCGAAGAGAACGCTTTGACGAGCCGAGATACCCGGATTCTCTACTTAACGTCAATTTTTACCAGCGGACAGACAGAATTTTTCTCGGCAAGCCCACGTACGCAGATCCCGCCTACGAGAGCGTGTAATCGCGGTTCGCAACAAGATACACACGTAAATGCGACGGGCGCGATGGTGAGTGGTGCTAGGAACGAGGACTCCCGTGCAACAAATTGCCAGAGGTTTGGCGGAAAGAAACAGAAGGAAACGTACCGCTTCCGTGCGGATCAGACAGGAAAACGCTAACCGCGAACTCGTGCATACGTTGAGGAGGGAAACGTCAACACGAGCCTTTGTTTACCACTCGGCCCGTGGCGTTACCACGGCGTTACATCTCCTGGCTCGCTGTCACTACGTCCACGGTACAGGAAACTTTGAATTTCTTCGATTCCCTTTCTCGGGCGGCTGTCAATGCACCTCCAAATAAGGAAAGGCACCGCGAGCCAGGCTAAACCATCCGATACGGGTTTCGAGCACGGCGTTTCGCAAGGCATCGAGCGGCGGGAGGGGAAATTTCGAGGGAACGTATTTCCGATAGAAATTGACGGCGGGTAACAACAAAGAGACGCACAAAGCAAGAAAACTCACCGAACTCTGCGGGGAATTGGACACGCTCGGGGACCGCTGTACGGTGACCAACGCCATGATAAGGGCCTTCCACGTCGTCGAAATGTCGAAGATAACACTCACTGCCACTATGCACACGCGTACAAACGATCGCGCCGTTCGAACCACGAAAAAACGATCATTTTTCACGCACTCCCAACGGCATCATGCTCGCGGCGGCCATGTTTGATACAGTCTATTGTGGCGGGCGGTCTGCGCACGCGCCCGGTCACGGAGTGCGCGCTTCGCGATTCTCCTTATCGCGCGGTGACGTCACGAGTACAATTTCTTCCACAATTAGTTCTTCTTTCGACAAATGGACAGTTGGTCTAAAAGAACTCGTGGAACGTTTCTAATCAAGCCTTAGTAAAATCGTTGAAAGAATTGCACTCTATCAAGCAATTGACTTTCGCTTCTTTCTTTACATGCTGGACGTAAAAAGGTTTGTAATTCCTGCTAGATCGAGAGGAGTGTTTCTTTTGTTTTTCTTGTCTTTCTTTCGTATTGTTTCGTGTTTCGTTTATAATTTTAATTCCGTTAGAAATTGTGGGACAATAATTAAGTACATTGTAACAATTTATAAGCATGAAACGGCATATTTGCAGTGTTTCTTTCAGGATATTAAGTTAATTACGACTTGCATTTTTATAGAATGCTAAAATAATCTACTATTTAAAAGATTGATATTGATAAATATGTATGAATCACCGAAAGTGTTTTTACATTAAATAGAAATTTATAAATTAAGCCGTTACAGGAAGAACGTTTTAAATGTATCGATATATTAGATATTGTATTATCGACAAATTATCGAAATTAGATATATCGATGATTCGATTGTGAATCTGGAGCATAGATAATTATAGATAGATATCTTTCATAGCATTAATGGGATATTTAACAGCGCCATAAGTGGTGTCTCTGTGAACGAAAACGAGAGCGGGAAATCTCTGATCCATTTGAATTTATTAATGACTTACAATTAAGGCATTTCTTTCGAAATTGAGTTAGTAGCAATAATGTATTCCAACAGGCACTACTAATCATATAAAATAGGATTTTTTTTCAATGTGGGTTAGTCCGTTGTTGTTCCAATGCCTCAATTATTATATAATAAACACACTCAATTGCTGACCATTAGTACGATCACACATTTTCTATCCTTTGTAACATCAAACTCAAAACAACTGACTGAAAATGCGTTCGTGTCCCAATCAGTAGTGTTCAGGCATTGAGTGTTTCTACTAATCGTAAGCCATTAATAAATTCAAGTGAATCAGAAATTGGGCACTGTAAAATGCCCCACTAATGCTATGATAGATACCATACCCACTTATATATAATTATCTATGATGACAACTAAAAACGCCAAAGCATGCGTTAGCCGATAAAAATATTGAAAACTACGACACCAGCGCCGCTTGTGATGTTCCTACGAAGTTTATTTGTGTTTATTTGAGACTCGTGAGCACGCAGTTTGATGGAAGCAAGTACTCAGCAAAAGTTCGAAATCGCTTTGGGAATATTCGTAATTCGTAGAATTTGCAGAAGAACCAACTACGTAATATATTGTGCGTGGAACGTTTAAGATGTAGTGCACTCCAATTTTCTTCAACGACAGTGTTGTATATTGAAACTATTCAGTGTTGATTTTCTGCCCACTATCGAAAATGTCGTTAATTTTTACACCAACGAATCAAATAAGATTAACCAACGTCGCAGTAGTCCGCATGAAGAAAACTGGGAAACGATTTGAGATCGCTTGTTACAGAAACAAAGTAATCTCATGGAGGAATAAATTGTAAGTATTTTACAGCTGATCAAAACAAAGACGTACGTTCTTGACACATCCTAACCAAACAATTTGACGTCACTGTGTTTATTTATATCTCATCGTACGTTAAAATTCAGAGAGAAGGACATCGATGAGGTTTTACAAACACACACAGTTTTTGTGAATGTTTCTAAAGGACAAGTAGCAAAAAAGGAAGATCTTCTAAAGGCCTTTAATACCGATGATCAGACAGAAATCTGTAAGGAGATCCTGAAACAGGGGGAGCTCCAAGTTTCCGACAAAGAAAGGCATTCTGCCTTAGATTCTATGTTCAAAGACATTGCCACGACCGTTGCCGACAAATGCGTAAATCCAGAAACTAAACGCCCATACACAGTAACAATGATCGAGAAAGCTATGAGAGACATACATTTCTCCGTGAAGCCGAATCGAAACGTGAAACAACAAACTCTAGACGTTATTCCTCAGTTAAAGGCTGTGATGCCGCTGGAGCGAGCTCAAATGAGACTCAGAGTCCTGGTCTCCGGCAAGGAGGCAAAGAAGTTACGAACTAAAATAGAGAAATTGGTAACGAAACTGGAAACCGAAGAATGGGCCAATGGAACGCTAAATTTGGTATGCTTAATCGATCCTGGTCAGTACAGAGAAATACACGAATTGGTAAGATCTGAAACAAAAGGATCCGGGATATTCGAACTACTCAATTTAAAAGAAGTTGTTGAAGGAGATGAAGTATTGGAATAAATTGTAAATCTAAGTAAATGTTGTTAATTATTATAATTGTATAGCCCCTGTTACAGTTAAATCTCATGGTTTCTATACACGGTTTAATTACTTTATTTGAAATTCCACATCTATTTACAATACATATATGTTTCATTTTTCCTCCATTTACCTATGCGGAACAAATTCAGTGTAAAACTTGAATTTTTAAGGCGTATAAATATGGTACAATTAAAAGTATTATATAAAACTTATTTAAGTAAATTATTCATGAAATCGTGCGATTACTGAAATTAATCGAATGAAATGAACTGTACGAATCGCAACGTTTGTAAATAACGATGTACAAGGAAATATAAAATGTTATATTTAAGGGTTGTACCTTAGCGTTACAATTTATTAAAAAATTTTAAATACGAACCAGTTGATACATTGTATAACTACTATGTACATTTTTAATAGAATGATACAATCAATAACTGTCGATTATAACTCGATTAAAAAATATTTACAACCTACCTACGTTTTGAAAATATATCTGAAAACAATTAACAATTTGGCAAAGTTCTAATACATGGTTAACTATTGGTATTATTGTTTTCGTAAGTAAAAGATCAGGAAACATCGCTCTATAAATTTTTCTGCTAGAACTTGTAATTTACTTATTTTCAGTCAACTCTGCTCTAGGAATATATATATTTTCTGTGCGTTGATCGCATTTAGCTGCGATACGCGATGTCGTTAATAAGAAGTTCTGCAACTTATTCAAATATATTTGTGCTTCTTTATTCAATAGACCATCCTGTACCAACGAAGCGACGCTTCGTTCGACGCGTTTGCATATCGCTTTCGCTGAATGCAGAGTGGAGCAAGCTTTGCCACCGCCCTGCCAGAAATATATGAAATTAAAATACACAAAGATAAATTGCTTAGCTTGACATAGAAAAATGAATATATTTCGTTATTACCGGAATAATATAGGTTTCTTGAGGAGGCAGCTGATTCGCATACTCCGATATCCATTCTTCCAAGTCGCTAATGTGTTGGCTTTCGAACGACTTACTCTCCCCTGGCATCGACTTCGATATAGCGTGGCTTAAATCAAACAGAATCATCTGTACTCTTTTTAATTTATCAACATAAGGGTGCTCAACTTTCCCATCGCTTGCAAATTCCCTCGCCAATCCTATCTGTGCCAATAATTCTTCGGTCGAAACGAGAGCATTAAATGTTACATCATCCTGGGAACTTATGTCAACCTCTGTGTTCATCAACCGCGGATCCTCATCTCGGATTAAAGAAGCTTCTTTTTTTGTTACCTTCGATCTGGAACTGTTATTGCAACGTGATTACTAAAAAAATGACTTCACCTTAGAAATCTTCTGTGTATTACCACTATATTACTAATGATGACATGATATTTATAACAAACGTGGAATGAATAAGTAATTAAAAACTTGTCGATGCAAGTGAAAGACGACGGAACACCGGTAAATTAATACGTATAATACGATGTTAAGGCGTGAAATATTATACCGGTTTCTTTGTATTTTCACTTAGTAAAGGCTATCGGGGCACGACTGAAAACTCGTCGCGGTACAATTACTTTATGTTCTGTAATTAGTTTCCATCCGAAAATGTTACAGATGCGAAATGATGTTTAGGTTATATCATAATCTCACCATGTACCTATTTCGTAAAGATGCCTGCATTCCGACCTTATACATTAAAAGAGGCTTTTTCCATACACTTCTAACTACTTCCATATTTGTGACAAGCGAATTACACTGGAATTGCGTAAATACGGTCGTTCTATGTGCAGGATTTTGTTCGTAGCAAACGTTACGATTTGGAATTGGTAATTCGCTTTATGCTGCTACACAAAACCTGCGCACTGTCACAGACCATCCTACTTCAATGTTTTTCAACTGACATACGGAATAAATTCAACTGAAATACACGCCACTCAGATTTCAAGGAATTTCATACTTTTACGGGAAATATCTCGGAGTGTAACGAACCGTAAAAGTGGCCGTCAGGATATGGGGATTTAAATATGTACTAGCATTATACTTTTATCTTCTTTTGATACGTCTCTATTTTTCAATGTACACTTTAACGAATCATGTGTGTGTTCATATAACACATTTACTATTCTACTTTTGCTGTTGAAAACATTTTATCGTACATATAAATATTTTTTTATCGATATTTTTGACGTTTCCTTCTATATAGATAACTAACAGAAGGGGTGTTTTTTATGAGGGATAATGATGTTACGAAAGTTCAAGGCAACACATTGTTGAATATTTTTAATGCATTTCATATGGATTAAGTATATTTACTATTTTCTCATATACAATCTTATTTAACCAGTACATGTATTTGTAAATTACATGGAATAGGCATCAGACATTTAAAATATACATACAGTATAAAATGTAGAATTTTAATAATCATTATTATGGCATCTAATTTCATGTTATTGCAGATAGTATCACAATATTCTTACTATGGGATAACCATTTTATGGGTAACTGGTTTCTGATGTTTATCGAATCCAGCTGTTCATTGTAACATAAAATGCTATGTTATTACAATATTAAGTAATGCTTATGGCAGTAGATAATTTAAAGAAACATATAACATTAGTAGAGAAACAAATACCACCAAGTTTTTCATTTAGCACTTTTTAATATTGCAAATGTACTCCCAAGTTAAGTGCATAATTATTTGTACAATATTTCACAATATTGAATATAACGTGTGTATATATATATATATATGTTTTTAGTCACTGTTTATTTCTAAAAAAGTAAAATGAATGTACGATTAATATAAATAAATAAATTTTTGATTTCAAAGGTACTTTCCCCATGGTAGCATAAAAATACCTGGGGTTAAATTAATACGCTACCAAATTAAATATATGTACACTGTACATTCATACATTTGCGGAATAAAGTGATATGTAATTCCACTATATACTTATAGTATTATGATTCAACAATCTAGTATGTAATTTTATTTATATTAAATGCAACAAATATGTTTAATCACTTTCAACAATTATAGTACACGAATCATTCATTTTACAATATGTCTAACGTCTTCTTAAATTACATTATACACGGGTAGTTTCTGAAATCGTGGTGCAACCAGAAAGTATGCGATTCCTCATGCAAAAGTAAGTCGATAATATAGCTTAAAATTTCGACTTACTTTTGTAATTTTCTTAGTAATCATCTCCTTTCCAGTTGTATCGCGATTTCGGGAACACCGTATATAATTAAGTAATATTAAATTCTGAGGTACCTTTTGTAATTAACTGAATATCATTTTCCTGTATTAGTGTCTTAACTCATAATAATAACTATGAGAATTTGTTCTTTGCACTCATAGTTTTACTAGTTTACAGAAGTTATGCCCCTTCGCACGTTCAATCGCCCACGTTAATTTTCTCTTGCAATATTTGGTAGTAACATGCCTGTAAGAAGAGTATATTGACTAATCTTTCGATTTCTAATTACGATTACTAGAGACAATAAATCGAACCTTAAGAGTGGTGAACATAATTCCAAGTTCACCATTTCGTAAATAGGGTTCCATAAAATCTTCTATAAAATGTATTTCACTGCCTAGTTGTAGTACACTAGCACGTACAACAACAAAATAAAAAACAGGAAACAACTCGTCCATTGTCCATAAATATGTGGATCCTAACTGTTTTTGAACTGCCTATTATAAACAGAACACAGCGATTTATTATGAAACCAACAAAATCTCTATAATGAATTATGAATTTATGAATATGTACGCTTACTTGTGTCATTTGTTCAAATGTGTTCCTGACGACTAACAACTTCTCTAATGGAGAGAACGTAGTTTTCAATTGCTGCAACGTTTCTATCGCATCGCTGAAATACGACTCGCTTTGATACGACAATCCATTTTCGTTTAGATTCATTACAGTCGCATTTTTCCAAAATTTCCTGAAATTTCACTAGTTAGATTAGAAAGTGGACGTGAGAATTCGTGGCTTATGTTAATAGCATCGTTACATACTGATCAATGTCTAGAAAAGCCATTAGCGTTATATCTGGTTGCTTGTTCCATTTCATTAATCGTTTCCAATAGGCATCGTCTTCTTTTTTGTTATGCAAAGCATACAGTACAAAAAGCGCCGAATGCACACGAGGCAATAATATAGGGTGAAGTATCGCGGCAGCACTTATAACTTGTCTAATAAAACAAATTAAAGGAGCAAAGCATTGTAGTGTTAAACATTGACTATGTCGAATATATGTAAGTGGTTGATTAAAGCCAAAAAACGTACCCTTCTTCTACATTTTCTGTCTCCAATACAAACTCTTTTCCGCCTGGCGGCAATGCCGGGAATAATAGAATGACTATATCATATATTCTGGAGGTAATACTATGAAGTTCAGATACAGCATGGCTGAGCAACAAAGGATGAACTCTTACACCGCCGTAAGTAGCTGTGTACACGGCCGCTACTTCCGTTAAAAGAGCACCCAATGGATGATGCGGGTTTTCGAAAGCGGTAATCAAATATTTATAAACGTCATTGTAAGTCTGAACAGTGAGTTTGTCTTTTCCAAAGCATGGGATTGTATCCAATTCGTCAGTGGATTCGTTGTTTCTCTCTTTGCTAACAGAAATAGTTGCCAAAAGGCTTTTTTGCTGTGTGGCCTTTTGCCGCGACTTAGTTATTATACTGGCGACGTTTTGCCATACGCGTTGCGTCTCCAAGGACTTGTCGTTCATACTTGAGACTTTCGAGCCTGGTTCCTGTACACCGAGTTGTTGATAACACTGCCTAAATATAGCCTTCCACTTTTGATCTGGCGATACGCATAGCTTTCCGAAAGATCTATGCCATAGGAGGAAAGATTACTTGAATATAAATGCGCAGAGTTATTGATTAATAAATCACTTACGTCGGTTTCGAGTTAGTCTGTGCATTTCCGCTAGCTTTATTCATGTGCAGCGTTGCGATAACTTTCACACCTTCATTCCACACCCCATTCATGTTGCCTTCTAATCGATCACCACTTCGAAATGTTAATGTACCTTTTCCATAAAATATGCCGGCTGATTTAAATTCACCCTCATAGTGAGTACCATCCTCAAATACCATCACACCATGGCCCTTTAAAAATATTATATCTGCTTATAATTTTTTGACATTCACATCTGCCAATTTTACGAAAATATTCCAAGTATCTACCGTTAGAACGTCCTGCATAAAAACTCCTTCGTAATAAATACCATCTAAAGTTACAATTAACCCACAGCCATGTTTCATACCGTTGCTCCAGGACCCCAAGTATTTTTCACCTATAATAATGTATTATACAATAACTCCATGCCCTTCAATAAATCTTTCATTTATTACAAAAGGAAGTAAAATATACCTGTCATAATATCATCCATAATTCCATAGCCTTGCTTCACACCTGCAGCCCATTCTCCGATGTAAACAGATGCTACAGATGCCATGAAGTGACCTTCTTTCTTAACACCATGACCATGTGGTAATCCATCTTTGAAGTATCCTTCATAAAAGTCCCCATTATTATACCTACAATGTTTCAAATCTCACTTTCACCGTCATATATCCTATCCTATCTACATATAGCTTGGGAATCGAGATTGTTAATATTCATTAAAAAAAGAGACTGACTTCATTGTCCCATATCCATTTTGTTGACCGTCTTTCCATTGTCCATCGTATACACCCTGTGAGGGAATCTCCATTTTACCGGTACCATGAATAACACCTTTATGAAACTGTCCAGTGTACGTTCGACCATCGAGCCATTCCATTTTCCCAGAGCCATGCGGCTTGCCATGCAGCCATCGTCCTGTTCATTAAAGTAAACAATGTTACTTCTCTTGTATACAACAGTTCTATACATTTTAAAATCAAAGTAACTTTCAATCACGAGAAATGGCACTATAAAACTCGTGTTACACAATACTGTCATCAATGATTTACGAACCGTCGTACTTTGCATCTTTGAAAACACTGTGCTTTGTAAAAGTGAAGGAGCTAGAACGTACTATTGGAGGTACGTGTCCAATAACCTTTTGTAGACTACATTTTATAGCATTTTGTAAAGCGTGCAACCATTCATTACGCTCGCAGGGTGTCGGAGTATATAATACAAATGAGTCTTCCGGTGCTACTACCGATATAGCGTTCTGAAACATAAATGTTGAAGAAATTCTGGTATAAGCTGTACACCAATGCGCGATAGTCTGACTTTCATGCGATCTTTTTAACGTACTTGTACTGTTTCAGAGTCTGGTAAAATCTCTACCCACAATGTCTGAAGTGGATGAACTGTATAGGAAGTCCCAGTTACGTGGATAAACGTGTCAGTTAACAAAACAAACCAATGGGTAGAAAACCTTCCAGAGTTAAGTATCGATATAGGATTCGATCGTGATTCCCTGATAAGTCTTCTATCGGGAGATCTCAATAACTCTCCTAACTTGCCAGAACTTTCCCAAAACGACTTGGTAGCTTCAGCCTCTTTCTGCCGCTTCTCCCGTTCGTCGCATACGTGCTCCCACTTTATCAGAGCTTCTTGCAACCGTTCCACCCCCATTCTTGTACCATTGCACTTTATCAAATTCAAAATCATATTTTGATATCTACATAAATACATGATTTTTATTATTGAATATACAGAGAACCAATGAGGTAGTAATAACGTAGAAGCTTTCTGCTCACGAATATTTACCTATTTATCTTACGCAGTGGATGCTGCAATGCCATAGTAATAATAGCTTCATTAGTGACTTTCTTAATTTCATTACTTTTCAATTTGTTTCTGAATAGATTTGTTACTTTTTGCGGTACTTCAATTATTTTTGCAATGTACGTAAATCCACTGAGGGAAATAACATCGCATATTGCGTTTAAATAATATTTGTACACGGTAATGTATTCCTCGACATTAGCAACAATTGTCACCTCATATGCCTCGCCAATATGATTATAATAGTCCCATAAAGTAATAATATTTAATACATTGAAGCTTAATAGCTCTGTATAACATCGGCATAATGTTTCATAAACATTTGACTCGTGCATAGCACCACCCTTCTTTTGGAATGGTTTGATTAAATTTTGATAAACGACTAGTAGCTCTTCCAAGAAGATTTGATTATTTATCAAATCTTCAGAAATATCTATTTCTCTTTCGTTGATCATAGAACAACAGCTATATTCCCCAGAACTAAAAATTTGCCGTATACTGCATTCGATGCTTGTCTCAGTGTCAAACTGGAACATTTCTCCGACTTTACTGAAATCATGATAAATAGTTTCTACAAGCAGACAACACTCGGTTGATTTCTTATCGATATAATTTATAATTTAATTATTTACCTAGACTGGCCAATAAAGTATAAACCATGATGCATCATAACTAAACTATGAAAACTACCAGCCGCTATGTCTTTGGATCTTTCATTTGAACATAACTGTGTGGTGAACAACTTAGGTGCACTTTGATGCATGCTTGGTTCCAACGTCACTTGTTTATGATTATTTCTTCCCCAAGCGAAGACTCTTCCATCTAACGTTAACGCAAGTACATGGAACCTGCCACATGAAATTTTCCTCAGTCCAGTATTACTCAGATCAGCTACCAGAACCGGTCGAGTGCGCGTAATCATATCCCCTGTTCCCAACTGCCCATACTGCACATCGCCCCATGTCCAGAGTTCGGTAGATAGAATATTATTGCCTGTACGCGTTAACATATTAACTCTTTCGTTTAAACCCTGCTGAGATAATTCATGCTCCGAAGAGCCGGTACTAGACGACCAAGGAAATTCTTCGCAACGCAAACTCAGTGCCAAACTGGTGGCTATAGGCTTCAAATAATCTTCCCCTTGTTCTTCTAAATGCTCGTTACTATCATCCTTGAATTCATTTATGTCCGAGCTTCCACTCATATGCCTAGATAATGTAACCACTTTACCGCCAACATTTTTCACTCCTTCGTAAACTAAATTAGCTACGTTCGACATATTTTGCTTGATTAGCCTCGTTGGTTTTTCAACATTTTCCAAGGGTATGTCTTCTTTAATACTTCCGTAGGACGAAACCCAAGAGAGCTGTCTAGTTAGAAACTGCCTCGCAGCTTCGGTATTTATAAAAATAACGTTTTTTTTTTCTTCTTTATCGGAATCTACAGGGTTATTAGAACATTGCTCTCCATTTCCAATTATCTCGGATACTCGATCCATTTTAGTGATTTCTGCGGGGGAAACAGCATCGTGCTCTTTACTAGCGATTGATAAAGCGCTGATGGAATTAGTCGAGCGATCTTCGCTGAATTGCTGTACGTGAAGTCCGGTTGGACAAGTGTCCGATGATGTTAAACTCGCAGGACTCAGCAACACGGTGCTGAGACACTGAGGACACGAATTAACGAACACTTCTTCTTCCAAATCGGTCTCGCTATCGGTATCATCTTTTATAGCTTTTGTTGTTTTTCTTACAGCAACCACGTTAAAATTGGTACCGCACGCGACGGCAGACACGGTTCTGCCTTCAAAAAATTTTACCTTTCTCGGCTCTGTGTTATCGATATCAATTTGCGGTTGATTTCCGCTAGCCCAGAGCTGTCCATTCTCTGTTACAAAAAGTGCTCCTTGATTGCTAACTGCTATCGATTTTACTTTAACAACTTCGTTCTCCTGTTTATATCTGTAACGACAGAAGTTGTTTTAATATGTAATTTACGGAGAAATTCGCTATTCTTAGTAATATAAACGCAAGAGGGATTGTTCGCTATAATTAAGTGTAAATAATTATGTAAACCCACCCATGGTTGCAACATTTAACTTCTTCTTTTAGAATTATCGTGTCTATTACACTCATATCTTGAGGATTTATCTTCAAAACATGTCCATTATTATCTACAATAAATAAATACTCCAAGTTGGATGCTATGTCGATCACCTCAAATTCAGCCCTTTGGAAAACCAAGACGGGAGGGCCATCCGCCAATGACGACACCTCTGCATGATACAGATTGCTAGAAGTGGTCGCTATGAAAATGTGGTCTTTAACAGTAACCAGTCTGCAAATCGTGCCATTTGGCTTGTCACTGAATGTGTACGACAATTTATCAACACCTCTCCATAAGTGCATATGCTTCTCCATTCTGTGAGATATTTGACAGATAAATAGTTTGCATAATCTAACGTTTTTTATAAGACAGTGGGCTTAATTAACGTTTTTGTCATGTGATTCGCGATTGAATCTCTTTCATTGAACTTGTCTGTAAGAGTACTCGAAGAAGTTTACATATTAACATGATTGAACTAATGATTTCCTTATTAACAGCCTCGATTGCTCCTTCGACCCAACTATCACGAAGGAGTAACTAACATTCGAATACCTGATATCAGCTGTCATATGATACCTCTATCAGATGGTAGGCGGGGACACTTGTGTCATTAAGTGGCGTTTCCAAATGAACCTCTTTTTCTGAGAGATTTTTTAATTAGATTTCCATGATAACTATATTTATGGTCGTCAGGATAAAGCAATTAAACGAATATTTATGTGAGATGTATAACGAGTGGTTTGGTTAGGTTTATTACTGCCCTTCACCTTCCCTTTGTTACGTATCGCCGCTTATAGGCGAATTCCACTTACGCCCAAATCGCCTGTGCTTTTCATTAAGTTAGGTTCTCCTGTACGCGACTGGACGCAACGTCAAGGACTTCAAAGTCGATTTTCTCAAAAATGAAGCGTGATATCAAAAAATTTTATTTCTTTTTCTCGACTTATTTACTTGTTATAAATTGAAAAGAAAGAGTAACTTTCTTTCGTATCGCGCTTCATTTTCGAGAAAATCGGCTTTGAAATTCTCGACGTTACGTTTAGTCGCGTACAGGAAAACCTAGCTTAATGAAAATCACTCTCGAGTTGGGCGTAAGTGGAATTCGCCCCATTATAATGAGCGAATAATTTTCATTTGGAAATACAAGAATGCTACGTTGAAGTCGACCAATCAATACATTCATCGATGAAACCCGAGGACACGTATTCTCGTTGCATATGCATACGCCTGAAGGCTCGTCTATCGTCGCCTAGGATCGGATAAATTGAATTCGGTGCACCAATCGTAAGCACCCACGATCTAGGCTTTGATGTTTGTTGTAACGTCTGCTAGGATGGCAGCAGTAAAATTGATTTGGTCTTTGTTCATAAATTTAACAGTATGTGTGGTCCTAACTATAGCAGGGTAAGAAAAAAGCTTTTTATACCATCTACTTATTACGTAGATTTGAAATATTTATTTTGCAATAACAATGTAACCTTTTGCATCGTAGACCGTTTGTTTGCCAACCTGTTCGTATAAGTTTTGAATTAAAGTATTTCAGCCTCGAAACTCCTAATTAGAATCATTCGCAATTTCTAGCATCTGCATAACTTATGTTCTTGTGTATGTTCTCAGGAGAGATTTCTATGCCATTTTAGGCGTACCGTCGACTGCCAGTCAGCATTCGATAAAAAAGGCGTACAGGAAATTGGCTAAGGAATTACATCCGGATAAAAACAAAGACGATCCTAGTACTTCGCAGAAATTCCAAGATCTGGGAGCAGCTTACGAGGTCCTCTCGGATAACGAAAAGAGAGCGATGTATGATAGATGCGGAGAGGAATGCCTAAAGAAGGATGGCATGATGAACAATGCCGATCCATTCGCAAGTTTCTTCGGCGACTTTAGTTTCCACTTTGGTGGAGAGTCCCATCATCAAGAAGAAACACCAAAGGGTTCTAATATTATAATGGATCTACCGGTTACATTAGAAGAATTATATAGTGGAAATTTTATAGAGGTAAGATTCTGCGTTTAATTAAACCAATGAATAGAATCTCACTCCTCTGTTTCCCAATTTAGATAACGAGAAATAAGCCAGTTATGAAAGCTGCTAAAGGCACGAGAAAATGTAATTGTAGACAGGAGTTAGTTACTCGCAATTTAGGAAGCGGAAGATTTCAAATGATGCAGCAATACGTATGTTCGGAGTGTCCGAATGTTAAATTTGTTACGGAAGAACGAATGCTAGAGGTGGAAGTAGAGGCCGGTATGGTGGACGGGCAAGAAACCAAATTTACGGCGGAAGGTGAACCGCATATAGACGGAGAACCGGGCGATCTAATTTTGAAAATACGAACGCAGCCGCATCCTGTATTCGAGAGAATTGGCGACGATCTGTATACAAACGTTACGGTGTCCATGCAGGATGCTTTGATAGGATTTAAAATGGACATAAAACATTTAGATGGCCACAAAGTGAATATTCAGAGGGACAAGGTCACTAAACCGGGTGCTCGTATTAGGAAGAAAGGAGAGGGAATGCCTAATTATGACAATAATAATCTTTACGGTACTTTGTATATTACGTTCGATGTGGCATTCCCCGATACAGACTTCACGAGCGCGCAGAAAGAAGGTAAGTTGCTTCGGTGTGGAGTTTTTATAATGCCAAGACAGGACGCTAATACGTTTCATTTTCAGAAATCAAGAATCTACTTCAACAGGAGTCTGTAAATCGAATTTATAATGGAATAAGAGGAAACTAGGAACTTTGAGTGCAATGTATGTACAAAGTGATATTATAAAATGTGCGTAAAATTGAAGTGCATGTGTTGACTTTGCGTGTTTCTATACCAAGTGGTGTTCTCGCTTCCTTGAAACATAGTGGATACCAACAGGCTTGGTAGCCAGCTGGCAAAGTCAGTTACAGCGGTCACACATAGCCTGACATAGTAATCGTTTGCAAGTATACGTACTTCCTGTTTGATTATAAGAGACTGGCCATGTAAGTTATAGCCAATTACTTATATGAATGTCAGCAATGAGTTTAAGCATTTTATTTAACGGAATAAGTTATTTTGCGTTTAATATGCGTGAGTGGTGCATGAATGTCTTAGACGAGAAGTTTTGCATTTAAACAATGGAGAATACCAAACAACCATAGTTTAAAAACATTTGCTTCAGTATCGAGACATAAGACAACCAAATATTGTATTATAATCCTTCTATCGGCAGTACTTGGAATATAATGTATAACAGCATCCGTCATCAATAACAAATAAGTTAAACTCGCATTTGAGATTTTTATTAAAAAAAGTTTTGCATTAAATTATACATACAGTATTTTCTTTAGTTTACAGAGATTTGTCAGATACCTCTCCATGTATGTATGTACTCTGCTTACAAAAATTAAAGTACAGTTCTTTTATCAAGTACAACACACTCTGTTGTAATATCTTGTCCTTCGACTAGTAACTCCTCTGTTACTCGCTCGTACGAATAAGGCCGTAAATGAATTATAATTCTTTTGTATTCTTATCATGACTGTACCTACTGTATTTACATCTGGTGACTTGACTCACACTATTCACAGTGTTCAGCTTGCATAAATACCCCGAATATATCAACCCGTGTTTCAGTCGTATCGAAAATTACAAGATCTCGCAGCAAATCTATCGTATCAATTCTACGCATTCTTAGGCCGGCGCCACATTTGCATTCTGTCCGCGCGGACCGACCGCCGCGGTTTGCCCGCGCCGGCGTCACATTTGCGTTTTTCCGGCGCGGATTGACAAAACGCAAATGTGGCGCCAGAGACTTTGCGATTTACTTAGCGTCACCTCGAGCATATATTTTCGTTTACCGCGAGACTTGCGAAAATGGTATATCATATTCACGAATTAACGAACCACGAAATTGATATTCTCCAAATTTAGGCGATACTCGAACTTCTGTTGGACCCAGTCTAAAGTTGCTGAAAGCGCTCAACAGATCAAGCGTCCCGCGTGAAAGCGCGCGCAACATCGAATAATTCATTTTAATTGTATGTATATCGAGCTCATTTGATTCTTGTCAATCTAAAGGTGGAACCACCCATTCTGCATTCGACGAACTCACCAAAGTGTTCGCGTACACCAGGGCTGTACAAGGAGCCTTTTTCAGCGCCTAGCGGCGAGCAACCAACCGTACGTCGAGCTGTCTCGTTGCTAAGTGTAGAATCAGTAAGTTACTTATATTTACGCTACGCGCCTTCGAGCTCGCACCTACACTACTGCAGTTCTCCTCACTGATTCTACCCTTAGCAACGACGTACAGCTACTTGATCGCCGCTAGGCGCTGAATGAGGCTCTTTGTGCAGCCCTGATGTATACGTATAGCTTTGTGCTATGCCATGACCGTCTCTAGTACAGGCCAGTTACGATGTTGCAACACCGGATTTCGAACACCCATCAGTCCGATGACTATGTTCCGGCCGATACCCGAGATAATAGTAATGACTCCGCGACATAAAGGTAGGTTTTCACTACGCCTCGCCTCGCCTCAGCTCATTTGATTCTTCCTATGCTTTTCTTATGTATTTTGACAATGAGACTCACACTGCGCCTCGGCGCGACTCCGGGCCGCGGAGTCTTTCTCGAGAATATTTTGAGGAAGAGAGGTGAGGCGAGCCGTTGCGAGGCGTAGTGTGAGTAGATGCAATGCCACCGCTTTTGCTGACCGCTAAAAGAGTAAGGAAGAGGTTCTCTGAGCAACTGACCAAACACATGAACCGAGGCAAACTCAGATAACTTCATGTACGGAAAACCTGATAACTCAGATAACTTCAGGTACGGAAATGCGAAAAGAAGTTGCATCGAGGCGAGGCGATAGGGCCTATCTTAACGCGCGAATGGCTTCATAAAAATTCAAATAGGAGTGATGACAGCGTTGCCAGATTCACTACGTTCCGGCCTGTTACTAGAGATGGCTGTGGCTACGCGCTTATTCGGCAAGTGATGAGCGTTTTGACCTTATCATCGAGAACTACAATATTTGTACGGAAGCTCGCGCAAACATGTGATAAGCGGCGAAGAGCGAACATCCGCACATGTAAAGGGTGTTCCAAAAAGAGCATTGGATATTAATCGCGCGCCATTATTGAAGCTATTTTTTTTAAAACGTAGCATGGCTTAAAGTCGGGAATCCACCTAGAAGTTAAGCTATGCTATGCCATGCTACGTTATAAAAAAAATTAGCTTCAATATGTTCTTATGGAACCGTTTTCACCAAAAGCTAAGCTAAAACATAGCATAGCTTAGATTAGCTTAGCTTCTCGGTGGACTCCTGGACTCATTTCCTTTACTTTCTTAACAGTTTGAGTGGCGCAAGGCTTTGAAAAATGCCCCTTCAAGTCAGTCAGACTTTCCCGAGCGTTCGTTACTGCCGCGAAAGTTTTGCTTAACTCACCCTGAGCAAATATTCGAAGACTCCTGGACGATACTTTCGATGCCTTCGAAAGAAATTGTTCACATGATGCAAATCCCAGGGCGTGAAAACACGCCGACGCTAGTCAAATTGTTAAAGAGCAAATAAGAGCCTTTCCTGCATCATTCAATGATAGTATGTAGAGATAAATAGTACATTTTTTGGTCACTTGGCAGCAGAGATGCCAGATCGAGGACGGGTTCCCTCGAGAATTTCCCCCACCTCGCGCATACTACGCCGGAGCAGCGTGTCCGTGAGCTGGACTCCGAAGTGCCGAGCGTAGTGTGCGCGAGGTGGGGGAAATTCTCGAGGGAACCCGTCCTCGATCTGGCATCTCTGCTTGGCAGTACTCTTGTTCTATTTACCCTATGTGCAACTTGCTCAACTAAACTGTTTTGTGGATGAGAAATCGTAGACTTTGCTGGACTTGACTAAACAGTTTTGCTGATCGATAGTATGCATCAGATCTAATACCATACTCACGAATTATTATAAGAGAGTTGCAAAAGCAAATACTAATCATATAAAGTTGTTGCTTGGTTGTTGTACATTTGTATTGTAACGATCAGAATCGAATGAGCCGGATTTACAAATACTAAGTAGTGTGGACGCTCAATCTGTTAGGTACGAAATTGCCGTGAACCACACTATACGGCAGGGCCGCACTTTTTCAGCGCCTAGCGGCGAGCACCCGGCCATACGTCGAGCCTCCCGTTCCTAAGGGTTGAATCAGTGAGTTACTTATACTGATTCTACCTTTAGCAACGATGTACGGCTGATTGCTCGCCGCTAGGTGCTGAAAAAGGCTCCATGTGCAGCCCTGCTATACGGGGTGAACCCCGTAACGTGATCACTTTCAATTATTCTGTTAGTGGACCGATCGAAATTCATTTGGTGTCACAGAATATGGTTCAAAAAGTCTTTTATTTCCGAAGTTTTCAAGATCATCTTTAACAACAACTGATAAAAAGTGTACTATAATCAGGGCCTCTGCGAACCATCTTGTGTGACCCAAAAAGAATTTCCGCTTGGTCCGCTAATAACAGAATAATTTAAGATGATCGCGCTACGCCGTTCATCCTGTATATCCTTAGAGTAAGAACCTTTATCACAGTACAATTCATCCCGTGCCGCTGACCACTGCGACAATTCTATGGAAAGGCGTTGAAGCCGTGAGCAAAGCATTCGAAAAAACGACCAAATGCGTCAGCTCTATATGCAGTAGCAGTAGAGCCTCATGTTGAACTCGTCTACGCAGGCGCTCTGTTTTCCATACGCGTTCAGTCTGCTGACCGATCCCACCAATTTGTTGCTCTTATCCTCGTCCCTGTACCGTATCGTGCCCTCGAATATCGCGTCACCAGGCTCCGTTTGTATGGTGATGGTATAATCGACAAGATCAGCCTTATCGCCCTTATCCTTCCAAGCTTTCGCCGCTCTGATCTCCTTCACCTTGAGTACAGCGCACTGCACGAACTTCTTCAGCATCTTGTTCAGCTCATCCACGAGGAAAATGGCTTTGTCCCGCAGGCCCTCGTCGTTCAAAGGAACATCGTTGCTGTCGTGGCACATGCACCAGTGGCTGGCTATGCCTGCCATGCTGCACGTCCTGTAGTTAGGAACAGGCAGGAACCAACTGATCCCGCGTGGCAGACTCTTGGCGCTCGATAGCGCCTTGAGACGACTCTTCAAGATGTCCTCCTCGAGGTTTTTGGAGTCCAGCAGATCCAGCAGGGTCTCGTGCAGGTCGAAGGCGGTCGTCAAACTGCGCGCGTTCCTTCGTAGGTTCGCCCAGGCCACTTCGTACTTGTCCTTCCACCAGTACGGCAACACTATGAACACGAACGGCAGGCTGTCCTCCATTCTGCCCTGATAAGTCTCGCGGAAGTCTCCCCATCTCATCCCGTGGTCGCTCATCACTACCAATGCCGTCTGGTTCAGTAGCTGTTCGCTGAACAGGTAGTTGATGAATCGATGGTAGGAGTCGTCGCCCAGCTGTGGGTAGTTAAAGAAATCGTGGCTAAGGCTTGCCTGCCAGAACATCGCGAAGTACGGCTCCGCGGCGAACTGTGAGGCTGCCTTTCGCGTGTAGTCCAGTATGTTGTCGAACGTCTTCCTAGTTCCCACGCAGAGATTCGCGTTCCCCTTGTGCGTGTTCCCTATGTCTTTCTCCGAGGCGATGCAGAACGGTCTCAGATAGTAATCTGTCGGTTGCACGCGGAAGCCAGGCTTTAGATAGTTGAACGTGGTCATGGCGCATGCGTCCTCGCCGAACACTGTGCGGTAGCCAGCCGCACTGTACTTCTTCCAAATGAACGGGCACTCGTCGAATGTTTTGTCTTTGGTCTGCCAGCACGTGTCGTGCAGCTCGCTCTCCGACAACCCGCTGAGAACAGGCACCAGGTTTGGGTACGTGTTGTCAGCCACTTTCGTGTAACCCAGCATCTCCGCTGCGCCGAGATTCTTCAAGGCTTCGACCGTCTTCGGCATCATCCTGTGGAAGTTGAGCCTGGAGATGGAATCGAGGCCCACGATTAGCAGGCTAAGGCGGTCTGTTTTCGAGCTGGTGGCCCTTAGTTTCTCCAGTTTCTCCTCCACCGAACGGAACCGAGGCAGGAAGGCGTGGTAGTCCTTGTATATCACCTCCTTGTTGCGCGAACATTCGATCTTGACGAACTCTGCATTCACGGTCGTTGCGTTCTCGAATTCGAAGCAGTCATTGCTGTACCTGCAAAGGGGCGACATTGACATGTTACTTGATTCTTCATCGAAGGAGGGTTGGGGGACAGGTTCGAAGGATGTGAGGCCCGGTGCAGATGAGTGGTTTGCGGCAATTATAGGCGTTTTAGCAGAACATAGATTTATATGAAGCAGTTCACACGGCACGTAAAGTTTTGCAGCTAATAGGCGACATTTTTGCGTTCGTTTTGACGAACGCACGTATTGCTTCACCGCGAATGAACGCGACGGTAAATTGTCCAAAACCACTCGTCTGCACCGGGCCTATGCCTATTTACACACATCAATGACGTGTTCACTCTGTTCCGTGAAATTTCGTCCATGACAGTGGCAAAAAATATGTCCTTTTCAAGCCCTTCATTTTATAAAAATATGTCCTTCCGTGACAATTTCGCATTCGTATCTTGAATTAGAAATTTGTTGATACCTTTGCTGCTTCATTGACGCGTCACAGGTGCTCCTGAATTTTTTAAAAGTTTTGCATATTTCTCCGTAAAGTATTATCATAGTGTTTCACATTTTTTCAATTCGAAATGATTGACGAACAAATTGTAGAATTAGTGCGTTAATATCCAGTTCTAATATTCTTAGTTTCTTAGATACCTACTCTTCCGAATTTCTTCCACTTCGTCCACAATATAGTGATCATTGTGAAGTTATTCTCCGAAAAGGGAGTGGTATTGGTGGGCATTAGTCGAGAACTCTACGAATCCATGACGGTATAGTCGTCCCTATGCACACGGCATTGGAAATACATACTTATTGCATGACTCGAATACACACGCTATCACATATATCTTATTAGATTAGATATCAGTACTACCTAGGAAAATATTTTTACAAAAATGTGCAGCTGACTACAGTGCCGCATTCAAGATTTAATCTTGGGGTGAGCCGAGTTTAGCGGATAAAAATATTTGGAATGCAAATTCAATAAAATTCATTAGGTGATTATAAAAATTTATTTAAAGAATAAATTCCAGTTTTCTTTTCTTTTTACAAAGCCCCTTCTTTGGAGGTGCCACCCCCTCCCCTGGGTGCGTCATTGGCTTACTATCTTCGCTAAAAATACGTTGTATACGAATTATTTTATCAACCATATTGCCATGAAAACTGTGTGCGTGTTACGTAAAGAGAGTAATGCAATAAATACCACTGATACTCAATTGACACGTCACAGATGCGTATAAATAGACTTTAAGTATGGTTACTAGGGTGGACCTTAAAGGGGGCCGCATAGGTTATGCAATCGGTTCTGGAATGAGACTGGGTGGACATTGTAGGGCACACCTAGTGTTAAAAAGCTGTAAAGGGATTTTGCAAAATGGGCCTTCGTTTTCGAGAAATTTGAGTTCAAAGTTTTGCGGGACAGTAGTATTTCAGTTGCGCAAACATTCTTACCAAGCACCAGGAATCGAACCGCAGGGACTCCCAGCACCGTAGGCGAACGCCTTATTATCGCAGCTGCGACCATTGCTTGGTAAGAATGTTTGCGCAACTGAAATACTAAGGTAAATGTCCCAATTATTGACACATTATCCATTATATTTAAATATAAATTTTTTTCTGTTCGAAACGGGCGTTAAAAGTATTGGATTCGATTCGTGCTTATTTAAAATATCTTGCTGACGATTTCGCTGATGTATATCATAACGTATAATTAAGTAATTAATAATTTTTTTCACGTGTGTCACCTACAAATCCATGAAAAAGTAGTTTCTTGTTACCGAACCTAAGAACGGCCAAATTTCAAGTATTAAGTATTTCTTGCATGAGTATATTAATGTAAGAAAAATATATACAATATGTTAAAAAATAATTGTAATTTCACTATTTAAAAAAATTGCATCGAATTTTTTACTAAATTCATAATAATTACGGAGGTCAATAATCGGTACTCGTAAAATGTATGAATTCCTGTTATTGACACGAGACGCCATGTCGTATTTCCATCTTGCGTGTTTTTACATGTTTTGTCAGTTGCGTCATAACCAAAAAAAAATTCCACGCATTATGTACGAGTCAATAATGCGGTCCGAAGTAGGTCACTATTTGGGACGAAGAGAGAATTGACGGTCAAAAATAGGTACACGTGCACCATATAATATATTTGTTATTAATAATTATATTTGAACAATTTCGTCATTAAAAGGGGCCTTTTTCACAATGGATAAGAACCAGCCATATGATAGGCTATTAATAAGTAACTGCGACAAATATTTTTAATATGTAAATATGTTAGAAAATGCGCGTCTATCTTACAGGCTCACTAATTGGGACATTTACCTTACTGTCCCGCAAAACTTTGAACTCAAATTTCTCAAAAACGAAGGCCCATTTTGCAAAATCCCTTTACGGTTTTTTAACACTAGGTGTGCACTACAATGTCCACCCAGTCTCATTCTAGAACCGATTACATAACCTATGCGGCCCCCTTGTTAGTTACTCTGGTCGAAAAATAATTTTGAGATTTTTGAAGGGGACACCCCCCAGGATTGTGCCATGGGGAGAAAAAATAATGTATGCAAAATTTGAAATCGATCGGAGAACGGGAAACCGTGCCTTATTGCATTTCAATTTTTTTATTTTTGTAACTTATTTTTCTCTATTGTAGTATATCGTTAATATACATTTGTTTTTAGACGAAAGTTATACTGTTTAACAACGTAAATAAAATGTAAACGAAAAAAGTTTTTTCTGAAGGTAAATTTATGAGATTTCAAGATCATGATTTTGTTTTAAGTAATCTCATACTTTGATTCTATATTGTTACAGAGCGTAAAAATACAAATTCAACGATATATAAACATGTATATTAACGATATATTACAATGGAGAAAAACGAGTTACAAATCAAATTTTGCACACATTATTTTTTCCCCCAATGACACAATCCTGGGGGGTGTCCCGAAAAAAACTGAAAGTCGAAAAATAAGGTCCACCTTAATGGTTACACTATCTGTATTCACGTATAAGGATTCAATATACATGGCAGAGCAGCGAACATTAAATCCACACAAATCAAAGCACATGAATCTTTTTTTCCCACATGACGGGTGTAGAAAGTACGAATAACCAAAACCAGCGAATATTCGTTAACGCATTTGTGAAGACGGCGTTAATGTTGCGTTGTGATGTTCCAAGAAATCGTTATAAATAAGAGTGTTCGGTTCTACTGACGTAACAATGTTGTCCTCGTCCTTCATCCGCCAGAACGGACGCCAGCAGCAGTCGAGATCCTCCGAATTGTTGTAAAAATGGTGCACCGCGTCTGGATTCACGAATATCGCTGTGTTGTTTGAATCGACCAGAGGGAGATGATCCCCGTGCTCGCAAACGATCGGATCCTCCTTGTGAATGAAACGCTTGCTCACTGCATCGTAAGGGTCCATAGCTGGGAGTCGACAACCTTGGTTGTACACCACGTAGCCGGAATTGGCCACGGGTGAGAAGAATGGCTTCAGTTCCATATAATTCTCTGAAAGGCAAGCAATTCTGTTAACGAAACAGGATTGCGATAATTAGAGCAAAACGGTACCGTGAGCAAAATTATAATCAAAAAAAATTTCTTCGACCAAAGACAATAACTTTTTAAATATATAAATTGCGATATCTTGAGTAAATAACATTATTTAAAAAGTTATTATCTTTGGTCGAAGAAATTTTTTTTGATTATAATTTTTTATCTCGACTACTAATGATTCGATAAAAAAGACGATATATAGAAATAATGTATGCCGTGACGAGCTTTACAACATTATATTTTTTAAAATCCAGTTTAACAAAATTTTATTTCACAATTTTTCTTAGTGTTTGGACAATTCTTTTTCGCATTTTCGAGCGCTAGTTCCCTTATTGCATCAGAGCCTTCAATTGTTTAATAAACGGACACTGTATGTTTCTTAGGAAGTTTAAAATAACGGTGTTGAATTTGTGATACCGCTGTTGGAGTTTATAACTGTGCACTTGCTGGTATTTAGCAGTTTACTCAAATTTGATTACACGTCGAAGGAATTAAATTAAAAACACTGAAGGATCTTTCAAATAGAATAAGAATTACCTTGCGCGCTGTCATTGCCGATGGTTCCAAAGCGTACAATTCGAAATTGGTACGTGGTGTACGTATTTATGATGATCAGCGATGATAGCAGAAAAATTAGAATAGCTATCAGCCATCGTCGTAGTCGCAATCGGCTCCTACACGCCTTGCCATTGAATTCCAAATTGAAAATGCGTTCATTGTTCAGCGCTTTTTTTTCGCCACGGAACACTACCTTTAACATAAAGACACTTGTGTCGGTGAATCGATCGTTTCGTCAAGGTTCCTCCAAAAATTTGCACTGTATTTCAGCTACGAAAGAAGGCCAAAAATTAGTTTCAATTATTTTCAATAGAATATAATCTGTTTCGTAGAAGATTCTCACGTAAATTGTTAGACTCTCGGTTGCAATGTATCAATTGTTTCTAATTAGTAGCACGGAATTGTTTAATTTTTCTAAATTTCTTTTATATATAAATTCTTTCACGTCACTGTTAATTAACGAGCACAGTTTCGTATGTGTTATTCTATATCACGTTTGGCACGCAACAAAAGCAATCAAACATTTAGTGTATCCGCCCACCAGAATAAAGAAGATGAGACATGTGATGCTTCGTATAACCGTTTCCGTTCTGCTGATATTGCACAGGAGTGCCTAATTGATTGCACTAGGAATTTCGACACATAAAAAAAAATCCAGAAATCATGTTTCAGAAGAAACGGAACAACTAATCGGAACTAATCGGAGTACAGAAAATGTTCCAAGCGAAAGTTATTGAATACCATGAAATCTATTAACCTGTTAATTGGAGAGGACGAGTTAAATCGGTATTTGAAAATTCCCCGATTCGTCGATTTCATTTGCTCCTATAATTTCGAAGTTTAACTCGTACAACAGTAGTCAGATACAGTTTGTTCAACTTGCCTTTATTTCCGTATCGCGTGGAAAGTGAGAGAGACTGCAAATGAGCGAGTGACACTGACGAATGCTCCTCTCGCTCATACGCTCATCAACACTGCCCTTCTTTCAATAGGCTACTTTACATTATTTATCATGTTTTAGGTCTTAGGTTATACATCGCACTTACTGTAGTCGAAATCAGGTTAACCCTTTCGCTGCTAGTTACGCTTATAAGCGTTTCGAAATCTCGCAAATACTGCATGTTTATAATATAAAAACTTGTATACTGTAGCATCGGTTGTGGCTGAACGCATATTATGTGTCACTCGCGCTCTGCATTAGAGTTCGCTGCAGCGAAAGGGTTTTACTTAGAATAATTATTAAACATGCAGTTTTTATCGAGAAATGATCCAATTAACAGGTGCAAAAATACGAGAATTGGCATATTATTTAATTTAGAAAGATGGGAAGCAGGCTCCTTTTGCCACTTTCTAGGAGACTAGTGGGTGTACAGTATATCCCCGTTATGAGCCCGACGAAAGGGGCTGGCGGTGGGCTCATAATGGGATTCTCTCTTTCTTACCCGACGGCAACTGCGTGTCTGACTCTTTCGATTCCTCTCGCTCGTTGTCCGGTTCTCTCACTCTCGTCCACAGGCTTCCAAGAAATTGTGGGGATAGTCGCCGGACTGTCAACGGGAGGTAAAAACGGGCTCATAACGGGGATTTACTGTACCGCACTTTTCACATAAAAACTTTTTTTAATAAAACCACCAAAGAACGATTATAAATGAAAAGAAAGACGATTCGTAACACTGTACGCGAGGCACCGCTTACAAAAAGGCAGGGCATAAAAGAAATATGGAGATATATCAACACGTGGGTAAATGATTAAACGCTCGTTCGAAAAGGCAAGGAAAATTCATTTTCATCCATTTTACACTTCCATTCTGTTTGTTCTACCGTAATTTTTCGTTCGCCTTCCTTAATCTGTTTGCAAGTCTCTTATCCTAACAACATCTACCTATAATAAATTAAATGAACAGCCAGAGAAAGACTACAACGACTTACCTCGTCTGGAGAGTAATTATCGCACATGACAGCGCCACCTCCGTTGTTACCCACTTTCAAGTGA
Organism: Andrena flavipes; assembly: GCA_963971345.1. Taxonomy (NCBI): domain Eukaryota; kingdom Metazoa; phylum Arthropoda; class Insecta; order Hymenoptera; family Andrenidae; genus Andrena; species Andrena flavipes. The sequence goes on from OZ020480.1 coordinate 13,962,863, forward strand.
TAGAATGGTGCACCGCATCAGACTATATACATCACCCATTCCAAAAAAACGTTATCGCAAGGTTTACCATTACGATAAGATTTGCCAATAAATCTGTCCATTCAACAGTCATTCTCGACCAGCTACGACATAATAATCGATATTCGCAACAATGCAGTTTTACGGTGAAGAAGAGGATGATTTAGTAATAACATAAAAAGAATGAGTATGCAATGAAAAGACTGGAAATCTGAGTGGACTCAACGAAAATATAACGATGAACGTATTACATTGTTAATTAAAAAAAAATAATGATAGGCTCACCAGTGAAATCTCTCGATTTTATCATCCTTACCCTCACTGGCAACCTCCGGCGAAGTAGCCCCAGATTGAAGGGAAAAGACGTTCCCAGGCATCGTCGAGGCAGCGTTTGCCAAACATTCGAAAACGTTTCCACTCGTTCGTAACGGTTTCCGGAGATAAGCTTCATGCGACCGTGCTTCGACATCCAACGAATCGCGAATGTCGTCGAATACGTTTGCCAGCTGGTACGTTGATTCTTCGGGAGTTTCTTCGACCAGGGTACATCCACGTGACCGTTTCACGTCAGAGATGTTCTCCTTTAGGGTTGAAATGGGTTCTATCGCCGCGAAACACCTCTCCCTGTGTATTTACGAGGCTAGATTTCTGAAACGTTGCGAGCCTGTAGCCACCCACTTGGGGTGGGAGGTGTGGTTTCCATAGTGGACTCGAGAACCTGACGATTCGATGTGTAGCATAGCGGTTCAAGGTCTTGGGCAGAAAATTCGATGCTTTCTAGGTCACTGCGGAATTATTGGCAATACGCGAACCCGTCTACCAACTGGCACTTCTCCTACGAAATCAAGCTGTATTATATTTGCGACAGCACCCTGGTCTCCAACGGAATGTTATAATCACGGTACGTCAGTGGGACACTTAAACGAAACGGACGCCCCAATTCGCCGTCCACCAGCGACAGGAAGGTTTCAATTTGGTGCACTCGATTGCAACCGAGCCGCCGAATCGATGCATTTTAGCGCAACGATGGTTCGAACTATTCTCCCCCGATTTCGGATCATTCTCGATGAGATATCGTCCATCAAATTCTCCACCAAACCTCGAGGTCCCTTAAAACAGGTGGGATTCGACGACGTCCTGCATGGAGGACCTGTTGTAAGGTGACGGGGAGTGATTCGGAGCACTCTGAAGCCAGCTCGTCCGGTCTCTGGTTAATTCCTCTACGGATCGAGCGCCCAGTAACTTGGGGATCCCTCGATGATCGGTGGAGCCTCGGGTGCGAGAACGTCCGGCACCGAAACTCCGTACAACCGTCACCGTCACAGAGGTCCGAAGTCACGATTCAGCTTGTGAAAGGCGCGCAGCTCGGTTTCCTCCGTGGATGAGATGCTCGCGAGGTGTCCGGACGCGACTGGACCAGGTTGTACGTCGGGGAGGCGATCGGTAGGTCCAGGCAAATAGGTGTGCACAGCTCTGTCGGGATGTCGAGCCTTCTCCTCCTCATGTTGTCCACGTGGCCACGTGGGGACGGGGCAGTTCCGATCCCCGGAAGACGTCCGAGGCGTTGCCGTGGCTGGGATTCAGGCGAAATGCATACACAGAGGGAGGTCTTGGCAGCGAGGAAACGAGAGGAGAGACGAGGATCTGGTCGATAGGCGCGCGCTACGCCCGCTCGCTCGCGCGCGCATCTACTCTGACCCCATCGGGGGAATCAAGCGCAATTGGCGTTTTCCTTTCGTCGTGGTCCAGCAGCTTGATCGAGGACAGTTCGGTAGCTTAAGTAGCCTTAGTTTCGCGGGAATCGAGCACCTTAGTTCTCTTGGTGCAGCAGGGATGGGCCACAGAAGTACGGAAGAACGCCGTAAAGGTCTACGCACACATATCAATTCCGCGACGTTTCGGTGCCATCAGTGTGAGTGGTATAAAATATCGTTACCCTGTTTTCGAATGGAGCAGTCCACACTTGTCTGTGCCAGTTCATCGCACTGAAACACAGACCAGTTACACTGACGGCACTGAACCGTCACGGAACTGATATGTGTGCGTACACCTTAATCATGACGTAGACGAAATTTGAATAATAACGTAACAGAAGGGAGGGATAGGAAAATGAAAGAGGAACATACACAGAGGTGCCTGCGATCAGGTACCACGCGAAGACTAGGAACAACAATATGTTGTCATTGATCACTTTGATTCACATAGATTGTGAAAGGCTAACTCTTTCATAGTTTGAGTGCAGTTGGTCTCCAAGAACCAAGGGAACTCGTTGTACTATGATACTACCCATTTATATACAGCTTTATCTTCTCATTGTCTTTTCGGGCTTACCTTTGAACACAGTAAGTCTTCGCGGCTTGTCTTTATTGCTTTGCTAGCTTAAGAGGAGAAGCCCATATAAACGGCTTATTATGGTATCAATTTTTAGGAATTTTTTGCAAAGATACCAATTTATTTAACACTATAACAAGTAAAAAAATTTTATATTAGTAAAATTATAATAAATACAGAAGGAATAAAGCATAATTATCAGGCTATAGTATCGATACAGAGTTAAGTTTCAGCCTATAAGGACAATATTAAGTCGCAGAGGGGATTAGTGACCTACGAGCCTACAGCGCACAGTGGTCCGAAACCCCATATCAAGGAAAAATATGATAGCATCAATGTGAAACCTTCAATTTATACCAAACTTGGTATCCCGGGGTTTTTGAGGTCGCTGTTTACAAATCTGCAGTCAAAATTACTAAAAACAAAATGACTAATCCAAAGTGGAACAATAATCTGCGTTAACAGTATTTTGAGAGGTATAGGTACGGAAAGGCAAGGAAGTTTTTAATTTTTTTTACATCCCTGTGTTCCTTGTTCCTTATTTCTTGGGCGTTTTCTTCGCATTGGCCAAACTAGTGCAAACACCTCAATTGTTGTTATCTGAATAAGTATTAAAATTAACGGCCGTTGTCATGCATGTGTTAGAAATAACGGGAAAAGAAACCACATTAAGACAAATTTATTCGTCGTCGCTTGACGAATGCTGCTTTACTACGGATGCATCATCCATTCGATTCATCGAAAGTAGAGACTGACTCTACTTGATTCACCAGTTACTTAGGATGTTCACTTGAGATGAAATGCAGATGAAAACAATCTTTACACCTTTCAGTGTGGCTGAATCATCCGGGATGCACATCCAAAGTGAAAAGTCTAAATTCGCCTTAACAGAATCGCTTCAGGTCGTGGTCACATAAAAAGCGGTAAGCGATAGATAGAGTGATAACCCAAGTGGTGGCAAAGCGGCACAAAATCAATTAAACGTATAGATTTGTAATTTGGACGAAGAAAGTTATACATACAACAATTGAGCAGCATCGCGGCAGCACTGAGCGGCAAAGAGGTGACTGCTCTGCCTTCAATTCTGTTTGAATAGTTTCTACCGCTCCAAATGCCTATGTTGACGCTTATCGTTTACCATGCACGCCTTTTCGCGCGAACCGAGCATCGCGCGGAATTCCGTGAATCCCGCGATATCGTCATGTACGAGAAAAAATATTGGTAAATATTGACAAAAGGGGAAACGGCTCCGTTGTCAAGGACACGTGTCAAGGTGAGCGTCATTTGTACCGGGTCCCCTTTTGCCAATGTTTACCAAAATATGCATTACAATTATGTATTTCTGGAAAACAAATACTCACGATGTAAAGTAAATGTCTCAATTAGCGACCTAGTCCCAATTGTCCAACACGATTTTTCGTCTGCAATATCCGCTGGGTGATTCTTGAAGAGCCTTTCGCCCTGAACACAAATCCGTAAGCAGGATTGCTCTATCACCTTCAGCTTTTGAGAAAATCGATTTTGAAAAAACTGCAAATCAACGGTAATAGTTATTCGGCTGCTCTTTGCATGAAATTATTCTATGTACCCTCCTGAATACAACGGTATAAGTTATTATTGCATTATGAACATTTAAATATGTTTAAACAACGATCAAAGGGAAAATGACACCCGAAATGCACCCATTTCTGAAGATATTCTTTCAATTTCTTTCCAAAACTAAGGGTCTAGGAGAAAATCTGACCATTCCACACGATGCAGCAGATATTTTTCCTTCGGAAGCCATATGATAGGCTATTAATGAGTAACTGCGATAAATATGTTAGAATGTGCGTGTAGATCTTACAGGGTCGGTAATTGAGACATTTACCTTATGTCGTCGTGTAAAATCGTGCAACGTCGACCGATATCGCGCGATATCGCGGGATTTCGCGAGATTTCGCACGACGTTCGGTTCGCCCGAAAACGCGTCCGTAATCACAGCTTAAGTTTACTTCCTGATTGTATTAAGCCTATTCGACGCAATAAACAACGTTACTTGGAAAACACGATTGCTTACCACCTAACAACGTTTGTTCCAAAAGAGTGTTTTTTAAAATTGGCGAGATAATTAGTAAAAAAAAAAGGAATCTACTAAAAGACAATGTCAAAAATAAAATAGGCATTAGCTATTTCTAAGGCGACTAGGCAGTCGTTTTCTGTGAAAGAAACATTTACTTTTTAATGTATTAGTAAAAAAAATGGAAGCAAATCAAGATGTATCCTTTTACCCAATATTTATTATTGTCATAGGGATTAAAAAACAGTTGGTATGAAATATGCATGTGCTTTCAATATGGCGGTGCTGACTGTTAAACATTTTAACGTTTTTCTGTGGTTTTGGTGCAATATTGGTCTTAAAAAGTGAGGTAATCCAATTTCAAGATGTGATTCTTGTTTGTTACATCCGTAGTTTCCGGTGGAACCAATAAAAACTAAAATTAAAATAGAATTATTAAAATTGGTGGCCGCAAAATGACGATTATTTCGAGAAAAAATCGGTCGGGTGTGTGGGTTACTACAAATCCGCGAGTTTTTATCCGACTGCGGCACGCAAAGGAGGGTATTGTGTTTTTAATTTTTTCCAATGAAAATCTCGAATTTTTGCGGACCATAGATATAATAGGTTGCGCGGTATAGAACTTCCTTTACCTCGTCTGTGATACGGGTGACTTCTTTACGGGGAAAGTTTGACACAGAGGGTTTTGACACTGGGCTTTTTACATGTGCTACTTCAAACTTGTTGGAAACGTAACGTGCATCGTTATCACAGCAAGTGTCTTTATTAACAGTAGGCAGTAGGAGATCTCGAAATTCGGCGTTTATTTACAGACCACATATAGGATAGACCCATCACGCAATGTAATTTTGTGTCACACACTCGGGGGCTCGCGAGCCCCGTTACCATTTTCATGTCACACCCAACATTATCGATTCAGTCTAAAATAAGATTGTAACGCTACGCGTGGTAGGAATTAGAATTTAACACGGGTAAAACCACAGACCAGGTATACCCGTGGTTAAGGATAAGGTGTTTATTTTCTTTCAAGTTACATAGTTTCCTACTAGATGGCACTTCAAGTTGTATACTTATATAGCCCTTCTTGTATACTAGTTATCAAATTTGTATACATTGCCCTAAACCAATGAGTGTATATTTATAATTTGAGAACAATCCAGTAGTTTATTCTCCATAAGTTCCTAAAAAATATCCAAGTTTTTCAGGCCTCCTAAGAAGAAATCCCCCGTAAACATTCTAAGCAAGAGGTTATACTCGTGTAATATTTACTCAATGATTGAAAAATGAACAGAATTAAACACAACTTCTTTTATCCTCCCAGTATCACAAACAGGTTGTATCATTTTTTCACACGTTCACACTCTCCTTTTAACAAAACAAAAAGAAAACAAGTAGTGCATAATTTTAATCTTTAATCAGCTGTATTTGTTAGCCACACTCGCTGAACGCTAATAGCCATTCTTCGCAAGCTCTGCGTGATCTGACCGAATGCAGCACTGAAAGAATTAAGGATTGAAATGTACTTAGTAAACATGATTCGTCCTCATAATAATTGTTTATTGTTGGAAGTGATATAGATATAATGATCCGTAATGTAATTTAACTACAATGACGGGTTTCGCAGCTAACAGAGTCGTGTTTATACATCGATTATACACAATATGTACACAGAACCTAAGATCGTACAAGCAATACTTTGTTCTTCTTTTTGGACAACTTCACAGGACTTCGCAATCGGGGAATAGCTGCCGGGATTTTCGTCCTCCCCCGCCCCTTCGATCCCACTGTTCTTTTAAAAATGGCGTTGTGCAAGCACACATCAGCACTTTGAACGTGTAAAGGGTTTCACTTAACTTACAAGACATTTTAGTAGCACACTAACGATTTACATGGACTTGTCTAACTGTTTTCGCCTACATTTATCACGTGTTCAGTATTTACAGCGGTATTATGTATATATTTATACGTCCGTCGCTCTCGTTGATGAACTACCCGGTTCCAAACCGACAAGAAATTTTTGATTCTCTTCTCTAGACCTATCTTTCAAGCCCTTGGGCTCTCGTCTACTTGCATTGGGATCCATTTCTTGCTATTATATTCTCTCATTGTTAGTATCGAACTCAAATCCTCTGGGCAGGGTTTAAAATGATTATTTCAACTGTTTCTGATCATTCGTTGGAAGAAAACGTTTTCTTGGGTGACTACCTTCGTGGAATGGTAATATAACTGTGTAGCATCGATACGGTTCACGGTTCAAAGGACTTCGTAAAAAGAAAGTTATCGCTAAAAGTGTGAATTCAAGTTGTACGAGCTTCCACAGGGTAGTTGCACGCGCATTCGAGTTCTTTTAAAAGACCCACGCTCCTTAGACGACATCTAACACCTCTTCAAATTGTCTTTTCATACATTTTTATATAAAACCGCTTACTTTCCATTTTTAAAATTGAAGATGCCAGTTTCGAATGTTCATAAATTGATCTTAATTTGCCTCTACAAATTGTTTATATACCAAATTCGGCAGAACATTAAAAAAACAGTAAAACGATTCAATTTATTCTTATTAACGTTTTAACATGTGCTTCTGCATTAAAATTAATATAATGATATTAGAATATCATGCTTGTCGACATCATAATAATAAAAAGATCAGACTTTGATGTTTCAGCACTCAATCTGTCTATACAGTCCTCCGTCAGTGTCACCAGGGCCGACGTGAGTTGTATGGAATGTGTAGAGTATTCCACACTTCAGATTTTGCTGTGTGTGAAATTCTACTTTCGCGAATTCGGAAGGCATTTGACAATGTTTTCTTTTTTCTTTGCGTACTACTGTTTTTTAGACTGTTGGAATTCCATCTTTTCATTTGTACTCCCACAGCCCTTTCACCCAACTCCAGACTCGGGAAAAAATCCACCTGGCTCCGCCGACCCTGAGTGTCACGAGAAACTAAAGGTACTCGAAAGAAGACAAACCGACACGAGAAGTGGTTTCAACAGAAACGCAGCAGACGTCAGTATGCAACGGTCCACGAATGTGGTGAGATGTTATTTAAAAGCTAATGTTTCCAGAAAAATGATAAGCGACAGAGGTACTATAATTGCAATAATGTGGCAAGGTTCGCGTCTTTAGCAACAGAATCAGCACAGGTGTCTCGAACGACACTCATTGTCACGCAGAGAAGTCGCGAGCGACTCGTCCAGTCGCAAATTGAGAATCATCGACTATATTCCTTAAAACTATGAGACATTCAAATTCAGCATCTTCAATCGCCGCGACAGTACATTTTCGTGAATTTTGATTTACGGAAAGCCACCGTCGAGATCAGGAGTACCGTGACTTTCGGGTTATTATTCCACGCTACGCACGAGAGCGTTCCCAATCGACGGATGTCCGTTAAAACGTTACTCCCTAATGCTAGATAAAAATCAGATGAATTACGCAAAGTGCCTACTGGACACACGTACGCCGTTATCGGTTATTTCTTTTCTTTTTACAGACTTTTTACACGCGCGTTGCCTCGCCTATGTTTCCGCTTCATTCTTTTCACGTTTCACAGTTAGACGCGAGAGCATACAGGAAAGCCGTTACACACGAGTATTAGTTTGTCGAGTATGAATGTGTGCGATCGATCGCACCGTTCACGCTGCACGCACGTTTGTCGCGTGTCTTCTTTACAACGCGTGCAAAAATTCAGGCAACACGACAGCATTTAATACAGAATTGAAATGGACTTCCTTGCGACTGTTTTACGCAATTCGAACAATTTCATTACACTCATTTCTCCACGGCCGTAACGTGGCTTTCAGACGGTAAGCTCTTTTGATTTCGGCTTTCACGTACACGGCTAAATAAATAATCAATAAATTATCCATACAATGCTCGGTAATTCGTTGATCAATGTGCTGACATTAGACGGGTAAACAGTTGGCGGTTATACGAAAAATCGGCTTCCCCCATATTTGGTTCATTTGGTCACGTGACGAGTGGAATTCAACGAGCATTTACTCACGCGATGACTGGAATGAAATTATTGTGACGAAAATGTAATTTCTTTTAAATGTCTCAATATGCATATATTATCCTAGTATAAATATTATCAAAGAAATCATGCCTTGTTATTCATGTATGACGATGCTTTGACTCGCGTGGTATGTTTAAAAATGTTATGTTTAATTAATAAATTCCTGGAAACCGTCATTTTCTGACCCAAGTGGAGGCTGAAACTGAGAGAAGCCCCGATTTTTACGCTCGTAAATCGTTCTATCCGGCCGTTCGTGTTGCAAATAGATAACGTTGTTTTTCAATTGACAAGCACGATCAGCTAATATGGAACGAAACAACTTTTTTCCATATAAACGTGCGACATTGATGCTACGAGTACCGAGATATTGTCCATCTGAAAGGGATCGAACATCGCCTGAGCTATTTCTACACTGACGTATAGATCGGGGGGGAAAGTCGAAGTTGACGGGGTACGGGGAACACAAAACGACATCGGTTGTCTTTCCATTATAAAAGAACGACGGGACACGTGCTGTACATCGAGTCTAAATAATAATAATAATAATAATATTAATATTAATAATAATAATAATATTAATAATAATAATAATAATAATACTATGGTACAAAGTATAAGTACATTGGTTTAAATGATTGCAGGCTGCTCCTCTCGTATCACAGTGAGGGGCTATGCCGGGCCCGCCTCTAAATTTCTAAAAACAACCTTCTCGAAAAAAGGAAGCGGCGTATGTACTCGCACGTGTATACAACTCGCGCACTCATACCCCTTCGCACCAATATAATAACATTTTATATTCATATATGTATATATATATATATATAATCTTTCTCTTTTTTTATGTATATATTTATATCCTTCCGGTACAGAATGCACCATGTAACTCCAGCCTGGCCCCCCCAGGCGTCCCCGTTACCGTCGATCACACTCCTCCCTTTCCCTTCCCCGCACCACCGTCAATCTCTTATCCTTCAACGGCAACGGCAACCCCTCGAGGTGGTTCGAGTTAAACGGGACACCCTGTCGCGTGTGTTCGTAACGTTAAGATAGCCTACAAAAATGAGGTGACCATCACTGTCGCGCATGGACGGTCAGAGTAGAGAGGGCCCGGTGACGTCGCGACGCCACGTGTCTTGCGGCCACGACGGCTCAGTCTAGGCGTCGCCGCCCGTCGGGGCCCCCCGTTTGCGAAACCGCGTCGCGGCCGTACCGGAGGCCAGGCCCCGGGCCCGCTGACGCTGGGGCCACCAGCCGCCCGCCGCCCGACGGGCCCGTCGGTCCTCTTTAACGTGCTTTAAGACTAGTGTGACAATAGGAACATGGTGTCTGCTGGCTCTGGGTGTCAGGTGGATATGTCGTCGGGATTGGGTGCCCCCGTGGGCCTGTAGGCACGCTCGGCGTGCACTAAAACACTTTCCGATCCGGGCCTCCGCCGACGTTCACTCTGGCCAGCCAGGCCGGAGTTCAGTTCGCGAACGCGTTTAGCGTCGAGGGGAGAAGATATGTACCAGTCGAGCTTCACGTGGCCAGCCCTTCGCCCCTGGTGGCGGATGGCGGCGGCGGTAGTCGGGCCGTGGGCGGTGTCGAGTTGCTCTCCGACCTGCTGGGCGCCTCCCTGTCGAAGTGGTGTTGCAGGCCATCACCCGTCCACGCGGGTACGCTCGCCGAATTTTGATTGCTACTGTTGGACGACGGGGTACCAGGTGAGTGGGACGGCGACGGCGTCTGGAACAGCATGGACCCAGACGGGATAGAGGATTTCCCGTCGACTAGCGGCCCGTTGCTGGTTGCCGCCATGGGTTGCTTGTCCAGGGGGAACCCGGCCCCGGCCGCGTACACTGAGCCGAACAGGCCCGCGTACTTGTTGCCGGCTACAGAGTGGCCCGGTAAACCGTTGTTACTTTGGATCACCGAGATCTCGTTCAGCTGTAAGTAATACACACCCTCTGGTTAGCTTGATTCGGAGGCTATTTATTGCAATAACAAAAAAAAAGCATCGATTATTAATCGGGGATGGAAGTTGGGACGCGTGGTGAGGTGTTCTACGGTAACTAATGATGGGAATCGAAGGACATAACGTAAGGTATCAGAGACATGTGTTTAGGATAGGCCTGCACAACTTGTTGCACGTGTAGGGCGTTTTTTTGGTCGTTTGGGGACATAATCCTTGAAGGGCATGAAAATCACACCTTCGAGGCCACAAATTTCGTGGTGAATATTGTATAATTGATAGCATTTTTAGAATGATGTATAAGACACAATCCACTTTTCTCATTCATCCGTGGCAATTTTATTTACTCGTGATTTCATATGTATGTATTAGTGACGCGACCCAACATCATTCCAGGCGTCTCGAGTTAAAGCATGGACCTCAATTCTGCCTTTGGTAGGTTTGTACTTCGCTTGGAAATCTGGAGAGTCCTCAAATTAGGTATTGGAATTTCGAATGTCTAATTCTTTGCATTCAAAGTCACTCGCGATTATACGGATCTTTGAGATGAACACAAGTAGATTCTTCTGTATCATAACGATATTAACAAGAGGGGTTTAAGGTTTCCAGAACTCAGAATATCATCAACACCTGAAAACAGCTCATAACCCGTTCAGCCCGACTGATGTCATAAGACACAATGCGCGTCCTCAACGGCGTTCGAATACTTCTCGGCATGACACCAGACCTTTAAACCCGTTTAGAATAACTTTTTTATTATAATAGTCGTTTCTATTTCATTTATAAATAAGAGATTCCTTCTTCAGGAGATACCGTCCTCAGGAGATATCTTCCGAAATCGTCCAGACTGAACGAGTTAACCGCAAAACAGTTTCAAACTGTCTCAAACCATCATGTCCTTGATTTGCTCAAGAAGTGTGCAAAGAAACATCTCAAAGTCCCACCACTAGTTTTGCCCGCGAACTGTGGCGGCCCTCTATGCGCATCCGAGCGCCTGTTGTGCAAGCCCGGTTTAGGGTCTCCCGATTACTCCAACATTTCTCCAATATCTGCTCTTGGTCACTTACTTTTTGCTGCACACCGTTAAGGAACGGAGCGGGTAGATACGGGTAGAAGAGATCCGGCCGTCGTTGGAGAAACTCCGAATCCTTGGGCGTGATGGGAAGGGGAGGCAGGTCCAGCGACATTCGACGGCCTCGTCGCGAGGCCCCGTTGGTCCACATATGCGTGCCCATGTGCACCTACAAGGGCAAACAAAAGCAACGTCTTCAATAGGCTGTTGTAGATAGCGAAGACGCTGATCTTTCATCGAGCTTGCGTTATTTGTACGTTACGCGTTTGGCGTTAGTACAAGCGGTAGCGGCTAGCTAGGTGTTAATGAAGATAATTGAATATTTCAGAGACACGAGAAGAGCAGGAGAGAAATAGAGAGAGGAAATGTGGGATACGGAGTGAAAGGGAAGGAAACAGAGACATAGAAGGAGAGATAATAGCATGAAAGAGAAATAGAGAGACTGATAGAGAGATAGAGAGTAAGTGAGACGGGGAAAAAATTGTGTATACCTTGAGATTGCCCTTGGTGGTGAAGGCCTTCTGGCAGACGGTGCATCGGAACGGTTTGTCGCCTGTGTGAGTTCTCATATGGATCTGGAGCGCCGAAGACGAGGAGAAATTCTTATTGCAAATCTGGCACAAGTGTTTGCTCGGCATGCCTGCAAATACACACACACAGTTTCGCTAAACAGGCCCTGGGCACAAGTATCGCGAGGGGTGAAGCTTGTCTGCCCGTGGCAGGATAACCGCGGTCCGATGACCCGTTGGCGGCTCTTACACGAAGCTAGGCCTGCGCTCGATGAAGACGGAAAATGGAAGGGTGAAAAGGGGAGGTGTCCCATAACCTACCACCAGGAGCGCGTGAAAAGTAGAACAGCGTTATGTACAGAAAAGCACAGGCGTGCGAGTAAGCGAAGCTTGTTACACGTAGTCCCGGCGTCTCGATGGAAGCACGGATGCGATCTGTTAGCGGGAAGAGTGAAACCTGCCAAGCCAAGCCTTGGACGGTTCGAATTGTGCTCGATGAAGAAGCAGACTGGACGCATTCTCGACCAGTTTTTCTACTTACTAGCTGGCCTTTTTGGTGCTGGAAGGTCCCCCTCCGGTGGAGACCTCTTCATCGAGAGAGCTTGCTCCATAGACGATGGCGGCATCGGCGGTGGTGGTGGCGGAGGCGGTGGCGGTGGCGGCAAGCTCGTGTCCTCGGCGCACATGGGACTCCTTGAGGTCTCGTGCTCCTGGGACTGCTGCTTCGAGTCGCTAAACAGATGGGGTGGCATGTCGCGGATTTTGTGGGTCAGCATGTGCTGCTTCATGTTCCCCTGCGAATTAAAAGACGATGCTGGTTAAACGTCGCGGTTCGACCGTCCCTGGAAGTCCGACCACTTCGTCGATCACACCACTCTGCATAATATTTCAAGGCTGTTGTCTACTGCCGCGCCAATGTCTGAAAGGGAGGCATCAGTTGGGGAGGGTGTAACTCAACGAAACGGATGAATTACAGTCGGATAACGGAGGGGAAGGCGACGAGAGGGAAGGGAACGTGACGGAAACGCGACGGAGAAGCAAGTTAGGGGACATCCGCAGTCTCGAAAAGAACTAAAACTTTCGTATATACTTGCACGTGTATCGATATGGATTCGAGAGTGTGGCGAAGCTTTCTTAAAATACACAGTGGTGTTATCATCGTTCTTGTGTCATCTGTAAGATTCAGCAGGCTCTTACCAGGAGGCCGTGCGCCGAGGGTAGAAGTCCGAGGGCGGGCGACATCAGCGGGGGTAGGCGGATGGCAGGGTAGACAGGTGTCAGCCCCCGCCCCCCTCCGGCTCCTTTCCGCCCCCGGCTCTTCCGTTCCTCAGGCCGCCGCCGCCTGCGTTTCGGTTTCTCTCGATTACTGGCACAGGGCGATCGATATTGGGAATCGAGCGAAGTGATCGAACTGTTTGCGGGCAACGGTTGAGACGTGCAGACGCATGTTTGCTGACCGGTAGTGTTGTTCTGAAAGTATCGTAGAAAAAAACAGAGATACAGAGAGGCGGCCAAATGAGATCAGCTTTGGCCGTCGGTTCTTTTTTTTTTTAAGGGGGTGGGGGGAGGGGGCAATGGCGGTCGAATGGCGCGCGTCGAGCGTGCTTTAGCGGTGTTTCCAGGGGGCGGGGGTGTAGGGGTGGAAAAAGAGCTACGCATGGATGTCACGCGAGCCGTGATCATCGTGTTATCGGTACCCATGAAAACAGGAGGGATCTCTCTATCACAGTTATCCCCCGTGGCTGAGAAAGTGCCTCCAATACGATCTACACAATCCACATTCGATGAAAGAAGGTTACGTTACCTTGGTGGAGAAGCCTCTGTCGCATATGCTGCATTTGAATGGCCGCTCCTTCGTGTGGCTCCGGTAATGGATCTCCAGCGCGGAGTTGCACGCAAATGTTTTGTAGCAGATATTACACGTGGTGTTTCCACGCACTGCAACAGATCGTAGCTCTTTACAAATGACGTTCCCCGATGCTGTCGCAACGGTTTTACAGGTTTTGTGAAAGCGAGTACTGTAACCGTGACGCGACCGCGGGGGGCATCCATTACAGGACAGATGAAGGCGGACCGTGCTTAGTAGTCGCGTGAAACGCACGAATGCTGGAGAAGACGTTCGGCGCAGCGATGCTTCCGTGACTCGAGGCGAGCGTTACGCGCGTGACTAGACCGAAAGTAGCGTTCAACTGTGACCGTTTCCTGGCAGCCCGACGGAAGGAAGTGGAATGAATCGTGAAGGCAACAATCGATTTTACAAAGTGATTTATTTATTCATCAGAACATCCACAGGTGTCGAGCCTCTCTTCCACGCAAGAAAACCGTCGGATACAAAAAGCTCATCTGCGCCCGCTAGGCTCTGACGTCTTCCGTTTGTTCCTCATGGAAAGCCATAGAAAAAACCGGCAACGCACAGAGAGAAGAACGTGTGAATAAAGGCGTAGACAGAGAGAAGTAACGTGAAATAACAGAGGTGCCCGAAGTGACGATAAAAAGACAGAAAGAGAGAGAGAGAGAGAGACAGTGAGAGAAAGAGAGAGACAGAGAAAGAGAGAAATTCAAGCGGGAGGGTAGGAGTGCTAGGTCCGGCTACACCACAAAAACAGGATGTCGATATACAGCTTGGATAAAGGTGGACGTATCAGTCAGAATTGGCGGTCAGGAACAGAGTGAATCGTGTCAGATCGATCGGGAGGTGTAGCAGGAACTGCAGCTCGCCCTGATGCTAGCAGCGCCTACCTGCTGGCCCTCCGACAGCCAGGCCGAGCGGGTTGTAGGTGGACGTGGCAGCCAGCACGGCTGACGTAGTGAGCGAGGCCAGGGGTCCAGCGGCACCTGGTCCAGGGGTGACGGCGTTCATCGAGCTCACGCTGTTTATGCTCGATGATCCTATGCTACTGGCGGAGGGCGACGAGGAGACCGCTTGCAGCAGGCCTGCGAACATGCCGAACGGGTGTGGGTGGTGTGTGATGGTCTGCGGGGGCGGCGTTGGTACCGATGCCACTGCAGCTGGGGTGGAGGACGCGCGCGGCGTCAGGTCCAGGGGTGTGCCGGCGTTTATCGGACTGTTGCTCTTTTCGCTGCCGTTGTAACGGTGGAATGGCGGTGACCTGGACGGGTGTCCGGCAACCGAGGTAGCTATGGTGGTGATAGTTCGCACCTGGTTCTCAAGGGCAGCGAGGGATGTGGAGAAGCTGGGCAAAGACAGGTCTTTCTGCTCGTTCTCCTCGCTCTCGTGATCCTGCTCGTCATCTACATCGCCGCGACAGTCACGATTCACGTCGCACCGTTCGTCGTCCTCCCTACGGTCCTCTTCGTCATCCTCCTGATCATCCGCTTCCTCGCTGTGATCCTCCGAGTACCTCTGCTGCTGTTGCTGCTGCTGATGTTGCTGTTGGGACTCCTCTTTCACGCTCATGTCGTTCTCCTGAAGTTGCCTTTCCATTGCCTGATGCCGTGCTGGAGGGAAACTTAACGGAAAACCCGGCCCCGCAGGGTGGATCGGCGGGAATCCCTGTGGGAGGAAAGACGCCAATGGATGGTGCGGGTAACCAGGTGGGAATTCGTTCACTTCACCAGCCTGGATCTGTTCCGGGCTGAGCTCCGTCGGCTCGCCAGTGTGCAAGCGTATGTGCTGCTGCAGGACGAGCGCATTCGTGAACTTCTTGTGACAGACGGGACACTGGTGGAGTACTCTGAGCGGCGGTTTCGCCCTGTGCACCCCCATGTGAGTCTTTAGGTTGCCCTTGGTGGTGAACGCGCGACCGCAGATCTTGCATTTAAACGGGCGTTCGCCTGTGTGCGTCCTGTAGTGCATCTGCAGTGCGCTCTTGCAGGACAGCACCCTGTGACAGATTACGCACTGGTTGGGATCGGTCAGTTTGTGCTCGATGTTGTCGACTAACTGTTGCAGCTTGGACGTCTCCGAGGTCTTCGTTATCTCGATCAAGCTCTCCCAGGAGTTGTCGTTGCTGCCAGGTCGGGGCAACAGGCTGGAATAGATGGCTGGATCTTTGGATGGATCGATCATCTCACCAGTGGAGACGACGGGCGTGTTTATAGCCGAAGAAGCCGCGTGATGGGGTATTTGATGGTGGCCAGGCGGTCCTGGGAACAGGATCCCCGCAAACGATGTTTGAAGGCTTCCGCTGCTCGCGCTACTGCTGGCAGGAGAAGCGCCAGGGTACGCGAGCATCTGCTGAGGTAAACGATTCATAGTCCCCCGGCCGGACAAGTTCTCGGGCTGTTCCTCGATCTCCTCGTCGACTTCCATGTCACCGTCCCCTTCCAATCGCCCGCTGATTTTACTCTCCATACTGCAGTCCTCGTAAGTCTGCGGTTGGGACGGCGGATTGACAGAGGACTGGGGTGAGTTCAGGTACCGCCTGGTCGTTTCCTCAAAGTCCTCGCTCTCCTCTTCCGTGGGCTCCTCGGCCTCCTCGGGTTCCTTTTTCGGCGTTATCCTTTCGGCGGCCTCCTGGCTGGTAGGTCGTTGCTGGTACTGCTCGTGCATGGGGGATCGTTGCTCGCGCTTGATCTCGTCCCTCTGCTCGAGCTGCTGCTTTTGTTGTTGGTGATTGTCTTGAGAGGAATGACGTGAGTTCGACACAATCGCGGGGGAATGTGGAGACATGGTCGGGGCAGTGGTAACGGGCTTGGTCAAGTTCTCCGGCACGTCCTGATCGTCCCGATGAGCGACAACCGGCGATCTGTACAGGGGTGGCATACCGGGCAGGGCTAGGCTTAGTGGCAGGGGCGGTTGAGGGGGCAGAAAACCGTGCGCCGCCGCCGCTGGGTGAAAAGAGGGATGATGAGAAGGCGGCGGCGGCGGTGGGGACGGCATTGGTCTCTGACCAGAGGCGATTTGCTGTAGCAGGGGTGGATGGTACTTGTCCAGGTGTTCCGGAACGGGATTCGGGTTCATCTTAACATGTGGAAACTTGGCCGTATGCCTCTGGAAGTGGACCTTCAAGTTGCCTTTCGTGGTGAAGCGGCTGCCGCAGACGTTGCATTTAAAGGGTCGCTCACCTGTGTGCGATCGTATGTGGATCTGGAGCGCCGAATCGCTGCCGAACACCTTGCCGCAGTAGCGGCAACGATGCTTGAAGAACGGCTCGCCACGACCGCTGCCGGACTTTGAGTCGTACGGGGAGAGGCGGGAGCCTTTGCCGCCCCTGAACGCGAGCTCGTCGGCCAGGTTGTTGGCCAACAGGCCCTGGCTGGCGTTGTCCAACACCTCTTGAGCTCTCTTCTGCAGCATCTCCAGCGTGTTCGGTTCGTGTAACGGTGGGGGATCCGTGTTGGTTATTATCGACGACGCAAGGGAGGAGCTGATCGAGCACAGTGGCAGCATCTGATGGGACATCGGCACCTGGCTGCTGCTGCTGCTGCTGGTCGCAGTTGTCCCTGTCGCGTTCGACGAGGGCAAGGGAAGATTCAACGGGGAAGCGCTGCTGGTCGGCGTCGGCCGTTCCTGGGACAGATTCGGTGTCATGGGGACGGGCGATGTCTGTTGATGACTCGGTGGGCGCGACGAGGGCGGTGACGTCAGGCTCGACAGTGGCTTCGGTTGGATGATTGGAGATGGAGAGACCTCCTTGCTGTCCGACGGCTCGCTGGCCGGTTGCTGCTGGGACGTCTGACTGTGCGTGATGGACAGTTGCTGCTGTAGTTGGCTGATCAACTGCAACTGGAACACTTGCTGATGCTGCAGGGTGTACAGCGTGCTTTGCAGCAACGCCAGATCCTGCAGGGCGGCCTCGCTGTCCGCGCCACCGGCCAGAGCGGTCGCTGCAAACTGAGCGACCGCCACTTTCGTGTTCTGAAGTGCCTCCAGTGTGACGTGACTAGTTCCAGCAGGCGGGAATAGGCCTGCAGGCGCGCCGCTCTCCACGAAATTGTTATTGTTTTCCGCGTCCTGTCGATGACGCATCTGCTTCCGCGATCCTTCCTCGTCATCCTCCTGGTCGTCCTGCTCGTCCACGCCTTCCTCTTCGTCCTCCTCCAGAGCATCTTCCTGATCCTTGTCATCCTCGTCACCCTGATGGGACCTGGCTGCCGTGAGGTCCACGGCCTCGTCCACACCACCCCCTCCACCGCCACTCTCTTCGCCATCCGACGTGAAGTCATTTTCCTCTCCTGCAACAGATCATCGTCGTCACGATTACTAGTGTGCCTGAAGCGCAGTGTCGTTGGAACTGGCGTGCTTTCGATGTTCCTCTACGTGAGAACATTGAGTCAACGATCGAAGAACGATATTTTTCGCATAAATATTGAAGTTCCAAGGGTCGTGTCGCTCAGGGGAAGGCCTGACGCGCGGCCGCGTAAACTATATTTATATATGTAATAAGGTTTCGTTTCACGGTCAGTAGCCGGTCATCAAGGCTGGAACAGGACGAGAACTTGACAGCACGGATCCATTTTACTTAGAATGTACGGTGCAGCCGTGAAATCGGGGCGGAATTGTTGATCACTGCAGCCCTGGTCTTATTTCTCAAATTTATCGACACTGATCACGGAACGCGCGTGCCAATAATCCGCCGGATGGCCGCGACCGCGCGTCGGATTCGCGGGAAAACTGTGTCAGAACACGCAGCGAAGGCCCTGGCAGAGGACTGACGCGTACACATTCGTGTCAATGATAAGGCATAGCGGCACGGTAATTAGTATTCCAGGACGCCTCGCGTGAAACCCGTACCGCTGGAAACTTTTAATAAGCGCACCGGGGCCAATGAAAAATGGAAATCGCGCAATTACTATTCTCGGCGGCCCACCCAGACCCGTTCGAAGCGCACCAGTTAACGTTTCACTCGCCACCAAGTGACCTCATCGCCGATCCAAATCACACTTCGAAATTCAACCAAGTACAAGTCTCTCTGCTAGTTACACGACGAACACGCACACACACATACAAAAGGACAGAGACGAAGAGGAGGAAAGAGAAACGAAGAAGATGGAATCCGCTCCGCGGGAAAACACCGAGGCAAGGTTCTGCCGGTGGCGTGGTTCAAGGTCAGACTGTACCGGAAAATCGGGGACACGACAGTTTGGAGGGCCTGCAGGTGCCCTGCTTGATCTCACGGCACTCGAGACGGCGCGTAATGCTCCATCTCATGAGCTGCATATCTCCTACGATTCGCGGGGAAAGACGATGCGTGGCGCCGACTCGCGGTGGCGCGTTGAAGCTGCGCGGCGTTTAGCCCCCGGACGTCCGCGTGTCGACCCGTGTCATCCGGCAAGGACGAGAACCGACTGATCGCTCGGTATAGAGCCGGCCTGGGCGTAGGTACCGACGTGCAACGTCACGCGTCACCCCTCCCCCACCATCGTGCCCCATCCCCACTAGCGCGAGCCCGTGTCCCCCCCACCCCCCGCGCCGTCGCCAGACGCGGGCTTGTTGCCTCGGTTATGACAGGGAAGGCGGCGCGTTTCATAAATCAGGGGTAGAGGGCGGGGCCTGCGTGAACCACTCAGCGGCTGGTTATTAATTATTATACAGAGGAGAACCCCCCACCGCTCTCGCGTATCCACCTACGCCGCGCAACTTCCGGATCCACGGTGCTGCGTGCGAACCTCTGCTCTACCGGCGGAGTGTCATGGCTCGACGCGCCTCGCTTTCGATTTTGTTCCTCGCTCGTGACTGCCCCTCGGGGGAGGGGGTGGGGGTGGGGGTAGGAAAGTGTGAATCCGCGGGATTCAACGGGGTTTCCTTGGTCCTCTGGAATGCATTTGTGTGTTTCTGGGGGGAGGAGGGGTCATTGGATACGCAGTTTTTGAGCTTGTAGCTGGAGTGATCGATATGCATAATAGTCTCGTTAAGAGCACGGTGCTTGTATCGTTGTAGTCAACGATTTCTTGCCTATTGCGGTGGAATCGGGTTGAATTGACCACTGAATGGCACTTTTCTGTCAGTGATTGACGCCACAGCTTGTACCCACTTTCACCCTGTCCCGACTTATCTTTCTGTTAGAGGGGTAGCGCTCATGTCTGTGATTTTGGTCGAATAAGCGGGAGATACAGCAATTGCGGCCTTGAATAATAGTAGAATTTCAGCTGGTGGGAGTGAAAGAATGTCGAGTTATTTCCGAAGAACTTGGATTCCTTCGAATGCGTAATCAGTGAATCAAAGCATTGCCGTTTAGCAAGCAGTGCCCCTTGATTTGCCATCAATTAGAGGTAATCCTCGTATAACAAGGATATTCTGTTATGCGAGAGTCATAATCAAATCTAATAGAAAAAACGGGGTCAGGATTCAAATTTTTGGAAGCTATTTAAAATTGTGAGGAAGTATGATACTTTGTCTATTGTCTGTATAAACTCTCTACGAGAGTTTACTGCATTCGTATGGACTTGGGATGGGAATTCTACTACGATCGTAATTTTGAGCTCATCACACGAAGCACTTTGTCACTAGTGACTCCGGCAACGCCAGTACCATGTATTTTAGTGAAAAGATGAAAATGTAAAAATGTAAAAATGTCAAGATCGCGTTATATCCTGTTATGCCTGTACTCGGCAGGTATCAGACTTACGCGGTGACAAACACAGCATTCGCCGCGTTATTGCTCTTCGAATAAAGAAACGGCTGGGCGTGTCGAGCTGAATAGAACCTCTCCGAATTACCTATACTCTGGACATATAATAGCTCTAATTCGATTATGTGTTATTGGGTGCGCACATCGTCGTTTCCTATGGCTTCGCGATCAGTTTCTGGCCCGTACTTCAAGACTGCGCAGTTCAAACCATTTCAAGAATATTCATTACTAGCTTTACTACACGGCTTCGCGCGGAATTTAGATTCTGATTTTGTAAAAAAAATATTTATTTCATTTGTGAAAATAGACGCATTCGTCTGGATTAACCAGGCATAATGACCCGAGGCACATTTCGTGACCCCAGAGTTAGCCGTTCGAAAGTTTTTAGGCGACAGACAAACACACAAACATTCTGCACACTGAACTATCTGCTTTATATATTAAGAATTCTAAAGGAACTAGTATTTTCCTTTCATCCCACTGACACAATTTTCATAGACGTTTAGATAAATGGAGAACAATAAATCATCGTTTCTAAAGACATTCATCTCGAGTTCAGAAGGCTCTCAGCCTTGAGCTACCCTCGGATGAAGCAAACCCCTCTCGTCACCCCTCCCCCCCCCTCTCTACGTCAAATTTACCATTCGTGCAACGTCCAGAATCGGGAGAACAGATCCTGACACGCGTCCACTAACGCATAAAGCTGTGCAGGTGGTTGCACCAGGGGGTAGAGGCACGGGGCAATAATCCTAGGAGGTCCTTTCCTCGGTCAAGCGACTTCCTGCAGGTCAGTCGCACGAGGGCAGCGAGGGTTCGGTTGCGCAACGTCTCGGCGACGACTGTCCCCCCGCCCGTGGCACAAGGCGGTCAACATTTGTCGCCCAGTGGCAGCCTGGACCAGTGGATGATTTATTAGCCAGTAAATCATAAACACGAGGAGACCTGCTGCGCTACGGCGAAGGTTAACGAGCCCCCTGGTCCCCGCGACAATGCGAAAATGGGTCGGAAGTCATAATTCACGTCCGAGGAGCAGCAGCCAGCTTGCTTCCTGCTCGGAGGAGCATAAACACTTCACTTAGAAGAAACTACGAATTTGCTGGGAACACGCTGATAGACGTTCCTCCGACTTTCACGGCCCAGGAAGACACTTCCTGCCGGGGGATCTTCGATCTCCATCGACCGTGCTCCTTGAAATTTACGCGCACCACTACGGCCTGCTGCACAGGACATCGCCAGCTCGCTGCGTAGTCCTGGGGCTAAGTGAATTTCTCGATCGACAGGCTATAACGTCCACAGATCCTTAGCATTCCGGAAAGCAATCGGAGCAAAGAAGCCAGGTAGCCTATGGAGCTAACTGGTCACAAAGGCTACCGGGGACGAGCGATCATCTTCGACGTCGACTTGCCACGAATGGAGGAAGGAGGTTCCATCGAGGAAGGTACAAGGGTTGATGCATCCTGTGGAGTACAAGGTCGCGGGACAAAGAAGGACGATCGATAAAAGCAGCGGCCGAAGAATCGTTGCTTGGGGGTCGTTGCTCTCGAGTCACGGCGCATCGGTGCCGAATACGAAAGGGATTCGTACTCGTAGTGACGGGGTCGAGTCTCGTTTAAATAAGTTAGCAGCAGCAGCAGCGGCGGCGGCGGCGGCGGCGGCGGCGGTGGTGGTGGTGGCGGCGGTGGCGGGCGCAGAAGCAAGACAGGGAGGCACGGCGAGATAGAGGAGGAATGAGAAATGAACGGGGAAAGAGAGACGCCGAGGGAAATTGCACGTGGCGGGCCGCGATTGGCTCGCACCTGTCTCCTCGGACCGCCCTCCTACGGCCGGGGATCGCATGCCTGCGTACCTAATACGCTTTCTTACTCGTTGCATACGCGGTTGCTTGCACCCGCGTGCGTGTGGATGCACACTTTCTCATCCAGCCAAGGTGTTCGTGCCGTGTAATGAACCACCGCCGCCCGGTTTCCTCCTCCCCCTCCGCCGCCGCCACCCTCCCACCCCCGGCAAGATCCCCCCCCCGTCCATCGCCCCCTGCTCCTCCTCCCCCTGCCCCCCTGCCCCCCTGCCCCCCGCCCTCGCCGTTCCACACCGACGCGACTGCGACGGATCGTCGTTGGAGTGGGGTACCGGAACAAGCTAGAGGGGCACGGAAGGCACCCGGCGGGGAGAGGACAGACGATAGTACATATTATACTTTTGTACGAGCCGCGCGCGCGGGGAGGAAGTGGGGGCGGCAGGCAGGCATAGCCGCGGTTGCACACGGTTAATCTATCTCCGGGTAGACACTAAAGCGCAAGATGGAAGTCTCCTTCCATTACGATTGCCATATTTGCAACTCTGGGGGCCCCCACGTTCAACACCCCGCTGGCCTAAGCCAAGCTCGCTCGTACGTATACGCGATCCTCGCGACCAGGCTCCCTTTGTTCACCGAGTGACTGCTGTCGGCTCGATGAGTTACGAACCGCGCGTTTTTCTCTTCACCTCCCCACCCGCGGCCGCGCGGGGCGGGAGCGGCGAGCAGCGGCAGGGGTGGGGGTGGTGCACTTTACCGCGACCACAAGTGCCGGGTTCCCTGGCTCGTTCGACTGTTAAATGGGAATGATTTGTTTTTACGACCGCTGTCGGTGTCGCTTCTTGCCTCCACTTCCTTTTGGATATGCCTCCGGAACGAGCACGGGGATGAGGAGGATGTCGTCGCGTAACGATTACGTTCACCGAAATTCTGGACATGACTGCAAATTGGAGATGATCGCGAGTACTCCGAGGGCGACTACTGAGATCGAGGGCCCCTCGTGTGAAACAGTGTAATTCGATTCTGGATGAATATATCAGGTCTTGGAGTACCAGTATCGAACACCATTGTTCAGGGAAAACCGCGCATGAAATGAAGATCACCATTCAGGTGGCCAGATGTAACCCAAACAGAGCTGTAACGACGTAACCAAGAACACTAGAATAGTCGAAGGCAGAGGATGTTCAAGCCACAGCTTAAGAATAGTAGGTACGAATAAATTGCGAGCTCAATCCAAATCGCAACGCGTCAGGTATGCAACGGTACGACGGAAGAAAGGGAGGATTAAGTGCAGTTGTGAGTTTACAAGTGTTTCGGTTGTAGCGTAGTCTACTTAGTTCTGCGGCGAGCGGAACGCGTCGCAGCAAGCTTCAGAAAACGTAGCGCGTCAAAACAAACGGTCGCGAATCGCGACCTTTCCTCGCCCTAGCTTTTCGAGACCGACGTGGAGGGGCTAAGCGTAGCCCAGACAGTTAGGGTGCGATACGGGCATTCGTATCGTTCCGTTTCGTTACTGCGGTTCATGCGTTCTTGAAATTTGGAAACGAAACGCTTTTTCCATTGTTTCATGCGAAATTAAAATGGATGCTACTACGGAGAAAGAAACGTTGTTTACAATAACCTCGATACTATTGAATAATAGTGATAATGAAATCAGCAACTGTGATTCGTCTGATGAAAGCGAATGTAAATATGATATTAATTGACAGATTATGGAGAACGTGTCATTCCGGGATATTCGGGAACAATATTCAAAGAATATTTCCGGTAGATAATAAGTATATAATTATACATTTGTATTAAAAAAAAAAACATTAGATGAAGTTTCTTCAAAATAATAACGTAGAAGAATGGCATTGTAATCATTAGAGAATTAATTGTTTTTATTACTCTTCATTAAATTGTATCAGCTGAATTTCTTTATTGGAAATAGAGAAATTCAAATAATCAAAGATTGTAGAAACAAATACGCATGCGCGCGAGATTGCTTCTCCTCTGAATTTCTACGCTTGCTGCACGCTCGCTACACCGGAAGTGGCATCGTATTGGTGGCAAATGAGAGAAGTTTTAGGGAATCGTACGATGCCACCAATTTCATGCACTCACTGCGTGAATCGGAACGTACCCTATGTCTCACGAGAGCAAGCGATGATACCACAACGGTATTCCAAATAAATAGATATAATATTTACCAGTAACCATATAGTTCTTAGATACTTCTAAATAATTTGTTATTAGAGTTACTTTCTCTGCGCTTTACTTCTCTCGCGGATCCTTCTATAAAGGCATGTTTATGCAGCTTCAGACTTAGCATTAATTTCTATGCAATCTTATCTGTAGTTTCATTATCTGAATAAGTTAAGACCATTCTTCTTATACTACTTGAATGGTGCGCGTCGCGAGCGACACAGTTACGTCCTTCGCTCAGTTATTCTTTCCTCCGTTCGAACCGATAATTGCTCGAGGCTTCTTCTGTTTCCCCTCTTCGCCGAGCTGGTTCCGTTTTTTTCCTTCGCGGCATCGGTGTGACTATCGAGTTGGTTACACGAGCGTTTTTTTCCACGTCCGTCGCGACGAGCTGGTAATACACTGAATTCAGGTTTCTGCCAAAATAGTGCTTTCTGTGCACAGTGGAGTCTGAGCTAATCAATTTCGCTTGCAACAAGAATAATTAACTATCTTCCGGTGCTCAATGAAGGAGGAACTCTTCTGTACCAAAATTATCGAAATACCATTAGAAACAAACAAGAATGGATCTGTGCGTACGATGACGTAAGGGGTAACTAACCTACTCCACTTGCAGAATAGTTTTCTGCGCAACATATCGCTATCAGTCATTCGTATGCGTGTCAATTACGTGCATAACGAATGACAGCGACAAAATTCCGACCAATAGGATTCGCATTCCTTTCGTGTGCACTCTTGTCACCTCCGAACTATACCACTCGAAGTCGCCTCTCAGCTGCCCATAATAGTCCGCGGTTCTCCCAAGCCAACTCGCCGGAGACTCCGCGATTCCCCGAGCGACCTCCCTCCATCCCGCCCCGAGCCTCGGAACATTTTCATCCCGCTGTTCCTGGCAGGAGTTATGGCAATTCGCGGTGTTCGTTGGGCGATCAGTAACGCGTTAACCGTGTCCGGACTTTGTTATCTTGGTGGCGGGGCAGCTCGGAAACAAAAACAGCGTCCGCGAGGGCATGAAGTAATAAAGAACGCGACCGGGCGCTGTGGGGGGAAAAGAGGCGGGAGGGGTGGGCAGGGGAGGCAGCCGAAGATCGTTCGGCGACCTGTTAAGTAACCAGCAGATTTACAGGGCCCTATCTTATCGAGCGGCTGTACACAGTCCCTCGGTGGTGTACGCTTATTTATTCGTTTGCAAATGAATAAAGAAGGCCGATCGATGCTCGCGGGGCCCCCAACAGCCCCGCGAACGCTTACAAGTCGCTATGGATTCCAATCTAGAAGTAGAAGTTGCCTGAACGGCGAGAGGAGTGGGAATTGAGAGGGGGGCTCAGTCCTGGGCATGTCATACGCGAAACCCTTATCTCGGCTGAGCAGAATCATGATCGTTCCTCGCGCCAAGTTCCCCGTGGGACAGCCCAGCTACACCAATTCACGGGCGCAACACGGAGTGTGAGAGGGTTTTAATGTTACCGCTGCACGGCCAGGGGAATTTATCGTTATTTGTAATCGCGGTCGGTCGAGTTTCTTGGCGGTTCGCCTTTCGGCGGGATTCGATCCGGCGGGGTGCACTCCCTCCGTATTGGGGGGAGATCGCGAGTGTCCTCTGTGGGAAGAGCCGTAGATCCGTGTAGGAGGAAGTGCTCGTAGGATCGTTAGACACCGGGGCACGGTCTGATCGCGAAGTGGAGGACCAGGTCTTTAAATCCTGGCTGAGCAAAGCACGATGCCCTTGTTCCTCCCTAGACTGCGGGGATACAGCGAGTTTCGGCAGCGCGAGAGCATTTAGTACTTGCCAGGGACATTACTTTTTATCTTATTGTTGCTTATCGATACTCATCGATTATATTATCTTAATTTGTCTCGTTGAATGTGGTGTATATTTTGAATCAGGTTCATACAGAATGTTAATACATAAACAGGTCATTTCAGCGTTTTGAATTTCTTGCGGGCTATCTGACTTTAAAATGGTAAACCCCGTTCGTTCGTTATGTTCATCGTGTTGATCTCTACTTCATTTCTCAGAAGTGTTAAGAGGGTCCTTCGCCAAACAATAAATATCTGTTATTCCAAACGATCGACTTGCACATCCTTTATTACCATTGCGCAGGCCGGTATGTGCCTCGGGAACACCTGATTCGAAGCTCAGCGCGAAGGTGTTCAAGGGGCCATTTTACGACGACAACCGCAGCCCACCGCGAAATAATCGTAATAATCATCGCGGTAATAACGAGCAGAAGGCGTGGCGGGGCGAGTGAACGCGAGGAAAGGAGGCGTGCGTGCGAAGCTGCTGGCGTGCGTGCTCGCGCCACGGCCAAGGCGAGTATATCTTCAACTTGAATTATTATTTAAATGCCCCCGGGGGCCAAAAGGAAGGTAACTCAGCGCGGACACCTGTCCAGGTGGTCACTTCTTTTATCCTCTTTCTCCCTCCAACGATACGTAAGGTGGCTTCTTGAGTTAGCACGGAACCGAAGCTGAAGCGTAACCACTCGATGGAGGCTGTTAAGGCGAGACAAATCTAAATAAGACGTTTAAGTCGGAAAGCACGCGTGAGAATGGATTTACACGAAATTCCTCCACCGATCGGTGACATCGGCAAGAAGATCGGCCGTTGAATCGATTGGAACTGCTGGGCGCTCGGAGTCGCGACAGCGCCCTAACCGCAGACCTGAACTTGACCAGAGGAGTTAAGGAGATTTGCGATGTGGCGATCGGTCACGCAGCTTGCAGACCTATAACCGAACCATTTAGTTAACCTAATCTTCATCCGGCCACGGCGCGGCGGTGTAAGCCCCGCGGTGGAGGAGGAGAGGGGTCAGCCAGGAGTGGATCATTGCGTGGCAACGCACGTGAACATTGTTCTGGGCGCAATTTAAAACGGCATTTGACCAACGGGTCAATCTGCCGGCACTAATGCACTCATGCCTCTATAATAGACTGGCCCAAGTAAAAGCAGAACCGGAGAAGATCGTTCCCCTACCCCCATCGGGCCCATATTTACGACGGCTCGCGATTTTATAGCGATACACGGTAATTAAGTGAGACACCGGAGGCGAGAAAACAGAGCAAGTATAATGACCGGGGAACCGGTCGGCTGCACTTCTATTGGAAATATTATTCCGCTTGTCGTGGTAGGCGATAGTTTCGAGGCTGTGTATGTTTTTCGAAGATGCCTCGAGATAAAGTTGGCCGTTTACCCTATTGGGGAGGTTCTTAAATTTTATAGGACACCTTCGCGCAGATGTACGAAGGCTCGATCGCGGAACTACGAATAGTTCTTGTGTACTTTGTAGTGGCCAAATTTATTTAAATTGTGTGATGTCAGCTCCACATATATTTGCGTTTAGTTTTACGACCATTTGTGTAGGTACGGTGATTTGTCAAACATAATTTCTATAAACTCGTCCTTCAACGTTGAGTAACTATGAGTGATGAGGAAACACTTTTATGGCGGCACTTTTTGGAGTAAACTTATGTTTACTAAATAACTATACTTTTCAAACTTTTCAATGGATTTTGACAACCATGAATATTAATCCTACTATTTAATGTATCTAATAAATGCGAAAGTGTGTTTGGATGTTTGTTACTCAATCACGTCGCAACTATGTAATGTCCAGGAATAACATATACGATACTTTTTATCCCGAATTTTTTAACCGATCTGGATCTTGCATAATTACTCTTTAGAGCCCTACAGAAAATATGGGCTACCGTGAAATCTGGACATCCCACACCTTCCCCCTTATTTCACCCTCTTGACAATCCGTGATAATCGAAGTTTTACTCGATCAACGTCGGGTATCTTAAACTAGTAGTAATAATATACATCTTTTCTGCATTAGATAGAATAAATCTCAGAACCAAAAATGAAAAAAAAGAGAGAAATAAGACACCGTATTATAAATCCCTACTAATATATAAAAGTGAAACGTTGTTTGTTTGTTTGTCCTTCTTTCACGCGTAAACAGCTGAACGGATTTCAATTAAATTTTGAATATACATTACATACGTCAAAGATTACATTATAGGCTATTCATTTTATTTTTCACGCTTCGTAAATAATTCCCGGGTGAAACCAGATAACGGATATAAATCTGTCAATGATACTGTTTTGTACCATTCAAATACCGAGTGTTCATACATAAATACGATTATTGTAACCACGCACTTCAACGCGAATAGAGACATACAGCGTGGAATTGAAAATTTCGCAAGAAAAGGGAATTTAAATGTATCTACGTTAAACTTTAAACAAGTAAGTGAGTAGGTATTGGAGAGCAACCAGTATGTCATAGCGTATAGTAGCTTGCACGCAACCAACAGGAACGAATAAAATAAATTACCTACATCTCTGTCAGGATTAATTTATGCACCTACTTACGTTGCCTAAATATCTTTTGCTTATTTCAAAGTGTACTATGTGCCCCTAATCGGTTCGACCGTTTCTTCGGATCACCCTATAGAACATAATAAATAGGTCAAATTCGTGTTCAGAATATCCCTGAGGCTATATTTTAAACATTTACACAGCGTTCGTCGGCTAGTCGCGAAAAATTAGTGTATCAAAAATGTGCGATTCGTTATAATCACAGAAACAGTAAAAGTATCAATGGATATTAACACGTACTCACTTCCCCTTCCTCTGTCACTTTTCCCGCCCCTCTTTCTTTACTCACAGTGCTCCTCCCTACGAATAGTAGTACTTGGCGCCATTAAGAAACAATTATTCGCCAGAATCACTCGTTCGATTAAATAGAAGACGAATTAACGGCGGGTTTTCCGGAGGCTCTTTCATACATAAGCCCGTGCATTCACGCCATTAGGAAGATTTACGCTTTGACCCCGGCCAAGTTTTATCCGCTCGATTGGCAACGTCCAATGACCGACGATTAATGCAACTCGTTTAGCCCGGCGATAATTGCCGTTCGCTTTAACTCACCCGTTAGAAACCTGAGTTATGCACGCGAGCGAATTTCTCGGACGTCATTGAGATTAGACTCTCCCACCCTCCTCGCCCCTCCGCCGATGATTCTTGTTGCGCCGTCCACCGGGGATATTCGCGCGGTTTGAAAAATGGATTCGACCCAATTTAGCAATTTCCGTTCGGTTTTCGGCGATTCGTTAACGTTGCGCAATACGCGTCCCCTTGTCGTTTCGAGGAAATTAAGACGCTGAAAGTCAATAAACGGCTGTCGTTCCACAGGCCGCGGATTAGCCGGAGAGGAAGGAGAACGGGGGTGGGGGATAGCATCGATTTCACGACGGAGTAAGAACCTAGGAATCAACTTCCACGATGTCGCCACGACACGAAACCGAAGGAAATATAGTGAAAAATTAACACCCAGCCAGCCGATATTCGTGTCAGATATTATGCAAACAGTTGACACGGCCAAAGAGGAACTCCCTGGCTATACGTATGTTTCCGTGCGACTCCCGCTACAGCCCACAATGGCCAACCCCTTCCTCCTAGATGTGATTAATTCCCAGAACGCACGGACCATGCTCGAAAAGTCGTCAGACACGAGGATCGTGATGCTTGAAATATTCGATTGAGTCGTTGCTTTCGATGCTCGGGGCGGGGGATCCGAATCTTTGCGATTCATTTGAAAATACATTCCCTCGTTTACGAAGGGAAGCTTGACCATCGATGTCGTTTGGACACCCACTCGTGTCTCGATTGAGATTTCCGTGAATTTTCCTGGCTACCCCTCCAGGTTTCTGTCGAGTCGATGGCGCGTGCAGCATAATGAATTCGAAAGGGAAAAGCAGAGCAGCGTTGGGCGAGGTACCGAAAATCGTCGGACAAGGGAACAGCTGCGGGGGTGTTCGCAGCTGACCATCGGCCGGGAGAAACAAAAAGTGGGGGCGACACGGGGCCAGCCAGCGTTGACCATCGGCTCTCTGCCGGACCATTGTCCAGACTCGTGCCCATTAGAACCACGCCGATTCCCATTGATAAAGTCCTTCGGTCCTTTCACCATTATCCCCCATTATTCCCGGCTGGCTGCCGTTACCTGCGGAATATTTTAGAATCGCCAGAGGGAAACGGGCCCGTCTACTTCCCCCTTTTTCAAGACTAATCAACGCCCTCGCAAGCTGCCAATCGGCTGCAGTATTGTACGTGCCCTGGGCATGCGTAACAGACGCGAGGGATCGTTTCACGGTAAGGACACTTCCGGAACACCTAATTGTACATAGGTATGTACAGATTCTGTGAACGTAAAGTACGAATACTTGTACCCGATAAATTTTGCGCCGGCTATCGCGTTTGCGTGATTTTTATCTTTCTGTACTTATATAATAATAATAGTAATAATGAGATTTTAATGAACTATGTAAACGGCATAAGAGAAAAGGAGGATCACAGCAAAGAAGAGGAATGAAGAAACAGAAGATTTTAACATAAATGAACACAGTGACATAAAGGGTGAGATTTACCAAAGGAAGTTTAAATTTTCATATCATCGTCCACTGACATTATCTCACAAGCTTGTAGACTCAGATTTCATTTCGAATACTCATTCCGCTGTTTGTATCCATACTTCCTTTTAATAATGATTTCCTTTTTTTTATGGCTTACTTTAATGTGTAGGAATTTCTGTTACGTTCATCAGTGCTGTTACGATACGTTAATATTAATATATAAAGTAGAAAGTGTTTGTGTTTGTTTGTCTCCTAAAAACTTTCGACCAGTAAACTCTGGGGTCACGAAATGTGTCTCAGTTGATTATGCCTTGCTAATCCAGATGAATGTGACTATTTTCACAAAAAATAATTTTTTTTTATGAAATCATAATCTCAACTTCAGGCGAAACCGAGTAGTAAAGCTAGTGGTACTATATAGTGCAATAAATACCTGTTAATATCCAGGAGCTATATTACTATTTTGACAGTTGTGTCATGTAATATGTGGTTTTGATTTTTCGAGTGTGAAAAAATATTTAGTAACAGTATGGCTCAAGTGCAAATAACAGAAAAAATCGAATGCAAAAAAAGGAATTTATATTTAAAATTGTGTAAAGGGCAAAATCTGGGGCAAGATAATAAGCTGCTATTAACCTTATATCTTACAAAATATTGATACGAATAAATGAAATTAGATAAATATTATTAAATAATTATGCAATGATAATATTCGAATTCCCATAGTCATAAAACACTAGATTTAAAAGTTTCAGATCAAGGAGCCGTCTGAAAGCTTTTGCTCTAACGTATCTGATCCGTAAAGTGTCAATGAGCCATCATTAGACTCTTCGTTTAAATTTGCACGTTTTGTCTAGCTTCTAAGTGGAGGATCAACGCGTGACATCCCCCTTAGGCATGGATTTCTTCTCATTTCCGTGCGTTTATCTCCAAAACCAAACTAAGAGGGTGAGAAAGCTGGCAGCTGCCCCCCTTCCAGCTTCTGTTTTCCCTGTTCCCGGAATTCGGGCACGCGACTTCCTCTCGCCATCCATCGCGGATCCCCTTTACCCTCCTTTTGCTCTCGATTACGGCCGATTATTTTTAACAGTTTTCACGGGGAAAAAGTTATTTATAAGCGCGCACGACGAGTGACCCTTGGCAGCTACCGCGTTTCCGGGATTTCCTCGTGTTTACGTTCCAAAGTGAGGGGTAAGAGACGCTGTCAGGGGGTGCGTCGGAGCTTCCCTCATCTTCGTAGCCACATATTCCAGATTACAATCTTTGAAACATACCGAGTTCCTTCAGCAGATCAGACTTACGAATTTCTACCTTCTCTAGTGAAACGTCTCGAACTATAAATAGGTATTAGATACAGTCCAGCTTCATCCATCCCCTACAAGTATCTACTGATTCGATGGAGAACACCTCCGGAAACGGATCTCAATTAATGGAATTGAATTCGTATTGCTACGACGATAAAGAAATACCATGGCAAGACACTGCGACGATCTAGGTCAGCAGTGCAATCTCTTCAACCAATTCTTTCGAAAATTCACCTCGCGTCGGCCCCGTTAACTACAAATTAGCCGCCAAAAATGAAGCTTACCCACAGAAATTGAATCTACACATTCAGCAAGAAGCTTTCATAAATTCATCCCACTGACTGCATCGCGTCGAACTCGTCGATGCAAATCAGCCCTCCTCCCGCCCCAAAAAAGAAATCTGAATACTTTGGCAACACATCGTAACGACCCAAGTAACCAACTGCAACCTGTTCACCAGATTCCTTCGAAATCCTCGGAAAACTCGTCCCATCGACGGATCGAACCGGCCGATGCATGTCTTTGCCAGGGCAGACGTCGCGTCGGCGTGCTATAAATTGCCGTCAGTCAGAGGTCACGAGGAAGAAAAGGGACAGATATCGGGGGTGGCGCGTGGCTGGTTCGGTTTCAGGGGTGTAACACGGCCATAAATAAAATCAGGGCTTTCGTTTTCGGTCGCAAGCGCGGCAGCCCGCTCTGCTCGCCCGCCTATTTTTGGACGGTCGATGGTGCGTGGAACTTTTACATGTTTCAGGAAAAACCAGCCGCGCCCGTTGTCTATGGGGTTCTATCAATAGCGGGAGGGACAGAGAGAGAGAGGAAGAGAGAGAGAGAGAGAGATTCGTTGCTCGTTGGAATTGCTTTCACGGGCTGACGAGCCCTCGAGGAACGCCAGCAGCCTCTCGTGACTTATTTTTCCAGTGTCTCCGCGAGGACTTTACGGGTGCCCCGCCAACGGTACGGGGACCTTATGGGGATTTAATTGATGGGCATTCGAGTAACGCGCTTTCGTCTAATTTACACGGGGCCTTTCGCTTTTTCTGGCCTCTCGTGGTCGCGTTTCGATGAACGGAGAACAGTCGGGGTGGCCTTTTTCTGGTGTTTCTAGGAAGCCGCGAATCGTTGTTGGGCAATGCCTCCGTTTAACCCTCTACGACTTTGAGACAGCTTTTACGGCGACGAGAACATTGCACATATGTCACGTATATACACAATGTCGGTAAGCTGATGGTATAAACTGAAAAAGTGTTATTGAACATGACAATACAGCAGCGCTCGTTTAAATTTTAATTATACGGGTCCGCGTGTTCACATTTCCGCAAGCAGAATAGCTTTTTGATTCCAGTAATTGGCGTCATGATAGACTCATGATGGAAGTTAACAGGTACGGCGAGGGTAAGCGAGGTAGACGTGGCTTGGGGCATCTCCATAGTTTCCGTAATTGTCAAACGAGTGTCGCGCGCGTTACAATGTATCGTGTAATGACGCAAATTTTATTTTCCATAATTCTCAGCCTATCGCTATGAAACTGGTACGGATGGATTTGTGATGTTCATCCGATG
This sequence comes from Andrena flavipes, assembly GCA_963971345.1. Taxonomy (NCBI): domain Eukaryota; kingdom Metazoa; phylum Arthropoda; class Insecta; order Hymenoptera; family Andrenidae; genus Andrena; species Andrena flavipes. The sequence continues at coordinate 13,996,626 of OZ020480.1, forward strand.
AAAATGAGTCCATACATGACGCGAATCCGACTATTTTTATTTTAGGATTGTATACGGTGATAGGCAAAAATTATGAAAAGTGAAATTTTTATATATTTCTTCATTTTCCTTGTTAATCTGTTAAATATGAGGAACAATACGATAGCACAAAAAGGAAGTGGCGGCGATGGTTGGGTCAAATCTAACAATTGCTAAACAGATTTCATTCAAATTTAAGCGGCCACCACTGTATAAGTGGAAAATAATGCCAACGAAAAAAGTTTTTTCTGAAGGTAAATTTATGAGACTCCAAACTCACGATTTTTTTTTAAGTAATCTCATACTTTGATTTTATATTGTTGCGGAGCGTAAAAATATAAATTCAACGATTATAAACATGTATATTAACGATATACTACAATGGAGAAAAACAAGTTGTAACTATTGTTGTAACAATAAAAAAATTTCAAATGCGATGAGGCACGGTTTTCCGTCCTCCGAGCGATTTCAAATTTTGCACACATGTTTTCCTCCAATGGCACAATCCTGGGGGGTGTCCTGAACAAAATTTGAAAGTCGAAAAATAAGGTCCACCCTAATATACACCATAATATAACACTCGCCAACGTCCTTCAGTACATTTTTTCTTGAAACGTAACGAACAGCTTGGATTATAGAGGGTCAACTACTTTTCATTATTTTCAACATTTATCTTAATGTTTGGGGAAAAAACGAAACGGGCCTCCAATTATGGCACACGGGAAAACCTTGGATGTTTAATTTGCCTTTAGAACAGATAACAAGGACAAAACATGGTGTCGTATACGGGCACGTTTTAACTGCGCACTGTCGAGCAGGTTCAAGTTTGGACAGTGTCTGAATGTTCTTTGGAAAAAAGCCATTTTCTACGGTGGGATTTGGATTTGCAATATATTCAGTCGAAGGTAAAACAACGCGCTTACTCACTATACATAGTTGGCGAAGAGTGCATTTGATTCGATTTTCGTTACCATATTAACAAAGGGAGCGCACGAGGATGGAGACAGCGATTTGGTTCACATTTTGTCCACACAAGGCAATGCAGCACGAGGATAATAATGTATTAAACGCATAGAATGCACTGCTCAAAATCTATCCCTACAAAAAGCAAGTTCAAACTTTTATATTTCTAAGTGTTTCCGTAACTACTAATAGCCTATTACTAGCAGTAGATACCTAAAAACGAAATATGAAGTTACAGTACCAGCTGAAGTATGATCCATACAGTAAATCTTGGGAAATGTATTCTACTAATTTTTAATTATTTCTATGATTAGTTATTTAAACCTCGGACAGTGGATATCTCGCCAGACGATCAGAGGGAATACAATGTCCATTTGGACCCATAATTCCATTCATGCACATCTTATATAGAAAATAAGCTTTTATATCAAATTTTGATCTTGTTACGATCTGAAGTCATTTGTTTTATAGAAGCGATCTTAATTAATAGTGAGATAAAAAGCTTTATACTTATACAAGGGTTACAAGGGTTCAGAGGGTTATGCAGATCTCGTTTTTATATACAGGAAGACAAAGCTTTGAGTTCGACTTCCTCACAAAAATTTTAGTATCTAAAGCACCCCGTGCGTTTAACGCGTTATTGCGGATAGAATGAACTAACCATGCCCAGGAATTTAGCCAAAATCGAATCTGGTGAAATCCCCCTGTAAGTATTATGCCTTCGAAACTGCTTAGAACCACTTGTCACACTTTTCCCATCCACTCAACGTAGCCCGTCTAAAATTAGTGGCAGCGTGTCGAAAGAAGGAAGCGAAGAGAGCGTGGCGCGCTTTTCCCGAGATAAGTCTGTCCGAGATTTCCATTCAATGGGAAGATCGTGTAAAGATTCTGCTCGCGGAAAAATGCCGGTACAACCGCGGTGTAATTGCGTTATCGGTGCGCCAGCGGAAGTCTCGCGAGGCATTCTGGTTTCATTGACCACGCGGCAAGACGGCTTTTTGCTTGGCTGTGAATAGGGCGGTCCATCGAGGAAATCAAGGTTAAAGGTTAGTCCTTATTCCACTAGAAAAATATAATACGGTACAAAAGACGAGGTACAGCCGTAGGCTGCTATAAATCTAACCCAATCTGTTGCCTACATGTAAAAACAATGCTAATTTAAATAACTGCTACTCGTAGAAATAATAGCAACTAACAATTAGTCAAATTGTATACACGCGGCTCGAATCCCACATACATTACAGTTGAGCTGTTACTGCAATTGAATGATGGTTAAGTGCTTATACATGCAGGTGCGAGCGGAGTAAAGTAAAGACAAAACTTTCAACCCTATTTTCTCGAAAATTTTGCAGTACTGTTCAACGCGTTTGATACATCAGTATTATTATTATTATACACCTCTTGTATGTATATAAGTATACAGCGACAACGTTGTTTTATGCCACTATTCAAAATTTCGCTGAGAAACCAAATTCAAAATCTCGACTTTCCCAGATCTCCTACATGACCATATTATGTACATCTAAAAAAAGATCAGCTGAAATAACTCGTAGAGATAATGTTGAAAAAGTAAAAAGGTGTAAATACATACACCTGCAATTACTATGTGTATTTAGAGTGGAATTGCCACTCCTACTATATTACAGTTTCGTATTTGTTCGCAAACTGTGGAGTCGCGCACCCCATTCGTTTAATAGATTACACAGGAGTGCAAATTGAATTTAAACTTCTTAATGCAAAAATTACCCCAGATTTGTTGCATCGCGTACAGTTTTTTCACAACTGGCTTTGAAGTTTTAGTGTTGTTTATAGTATAAAATGAACTGTGGGGTGAAATTTTTATTGTGTTCTTCGCATTCAGTACCCCAAAACGGTTAAAATATTGAAAAAGAAGGTTTTCCATCGCAGGCCTGTTATTATACACGCTTTGATCGAACAATGCTTGAAATTTGAAGGAAATCAGTGAATCAAGTCTCGTAGGTACACTCCCTCTCTGTTAGAGATATTTAGAATGTCTGGTCTACAATCCTTTTTGAATGACCAGTCGTGTACGCGTCGTGGTTATTCTTATGGGCTTATGATCGTCTCTAATGAAGCTTTCTGGCCGGGCCGACGGCAATACGTAACACGATGCGGATGTACGTGACGCGGTTTCCCACAGAATAAAACGGCGAGCCGTGGCTGATAATTGCGGGCGTACGTATGCTGGTCACGGACAGGTGTTGTACGTCGCGCGCACCGCACTTGAATCGCGCTTATTTGTTTGAGACAGTTGCTCCTGCTTCGTGTTAACCCTTTTGCTCCTCGAGCTCGCCTCCCGAGACCAGGTAACAGTTGAAGGGACAATGGCAAGAAATGGCCAATTTTGGACCTGGCTGACCAACGAACAATATTTACGAATACACTTGTTTCTTAGCTCCAGGGAACTGACAAGGGAAGATCCCGAACCCGGAAATTCAAGAAATTCTGAAACTTTGTGAATATGTAGGGGATTTCCTGCTGATTGCAACGCAATTTTTGTTTGTTGCCCAAATTCACTGTAAGAACTGTAATTGACCCCTGAAAATCCGATTATTTTTCGATTTTGTATTACAACTACTGAACTGTAAAATAATTTTTCTATACATATGATAGATCTAATTAAAAGAGGTAACTTTTGCCTTGAAACTTCTTTTCTGGCAAGTTATAACACAAAAGCGAAAAATGGTCGAATTTTCAGAGGCTAATTTCAATTTTCACCCCCTTCGAGTGAATTTTGGTAGAAAACAAAAGTTGCGTTGTAATCTGGAGGAAATCCCCTACATATTCACAAAGTTTCAGAATTTTTTGAATTGTCGGGTTCGGGATCTTCCCTTGTGAGAATTATTATTATTTATTCGATATGCGATGAAAATATGTACAGTGGGTGTAATCGCCTAATTAATGTGTTTCATGTTTGTCATTTTCAAGTGTCATTTTCAATAATTAAGAAAATCGCTGGGGAAAATTTTACAAAATTGTTGCAGTGTTATGCAATTTGTTTGTAGCCCTTGCGTCCAGATGCAGTACGTCCAATGTTTACACACGTTGACTATACCTTTCCCATCAAGTGTCGATTAAATAATCATAATTTTCACGTTCTTTGAAACCTACAAGTATTTGCATTTGCAAAAATGTTTTTTCCTACTATTGGCCTTTGGGCCATTCCAAAGCAGCAATAAAATAGAGTCTACACTCTATTTTATACGATATAAACTAATTGTCCAAAGGTTGTCCAATCAAAGAGTTCCTATACTCGAAATACAGAAACAGCACTTTCGTAACGCTTTTCTCCGAAAATTGCGCCCCCACTCATGCACATTTTTCCTCGTGACAAAAGCGTGGCGATAGCGGACATAAACTGTTATGAACGTGGGCGTCGGACTAAATATACCGATGTAAATATCCGAGTCTGGTGGGCTCGCCAAGGGGGTTGACCGCGGAGAAAAAATGCTACAAGTCAGTTGGCAAGGCTTTTTACACTTCTCGGCAAGTCGTAAACGGCCTGGGCGTTAATTGCGACTAGAATCGACGTGACCGTTTCCTCGAGCAAGAAGCAGCACGCAGCTCGCTGAAAGGCGGGGAGTTCCCTTGTTCCCTAACAACAGGACCCAGCAATAGATACACAACGCAGAAGATTCGATGAACTGACAATAGAATTCTCGCTTCGGTCATCCGAAATAGGTCGGTTATCTATTTTCTTACGCAACGCTGTTCCGTTTCTCAAATATGGTGAATTCTCTAGTTGAATTTGACAGTAATGGAATTATTATGTGTTTCAACGTTCACAGAAGTGAACGCACAAGTTTTCTAAACGCTTCGTGGAATTAATGCAGTTTCATAATTCAGGGGCAAGCACGCTGGAAACGGGATTACCTGCGTCCATGCTCCTGTTGTGACATGCGTCGCAGGATTTTACGATCGGACGGATTACCAGGTCGAGAGTTTTGACGAAAATCGACCGTAAAGATCGCACAATACGCCCGGAATCGTGGCAGCATTATTCCCCGTTTCACCCTGGAAAAAATATCGTGTTCGGCGAGCGTATTCCACTTTTTCCTGTTTCCGAAAGAATCGCTTATTTTTAGCTAGGATCCCGTTTCTCTTACACTTTTAAACGGGACAAACGATGCCGATTAAGCAAGCATGGACGAGGTTTCCCGCGGAACTGTAGGTTCCAGGCAAACAGTTCCTGTCGCCTCGACCCTCTGTCCACCATTAGGCCCTTTCCGCACGGAACTCTTTCGTGGCTCACGGCAGAGAGAGAGGACGTGCAAAAAATTACTTGGAATAAAAAATTTCCTACACAAATTTTCATTTCAAACAACTTTTTGCCCATCTTTGGCTCGCGGTAGACACCTATTTCGAGGTGAAATTATATAATAGAGCTAATAGAGCTTAATTTGCATATCGGTTTGCCTTTGTTAAATGAGCTCCATTTCCGATGAGTAAACACATGTGAAGTGGCATTTGTAAGCTACACAAGTTTCTTGAGGCCTTTTCACACTAGATACCGATGAGTGACAAAGTCAGAGCTACAAGCCTTTCATTTTGTAGTTTATTTAATTTTTTAAATAGACTATTTTATCTTATCAGTGACTTCTCCTCCCAGTTGCTGAACCGCCGACAACAGCGTTAACCACTCGACTTACATGCAAAGGTCAGACACTGCGAAATGCACACAGAATTATGTATTCGAACATATCCACGTATTTCCTATGCTCTGTACTTATTCAGTGATATGGATACTTCTGACAAGTGGATACAGCTGACAATAAGATATAGGTATTCATTTATGAGTCATAAAAGTGTCTCGCGTGAAAAGGCCCTAAGCTTCTTGCTTCAGAGGTATGCACCTCCTTCCGAAGCTATGACCGTGGTTTACACGGAACCTCGTCCCTCGAATTGGTGGACATGATCTACCAAGAAAATATTCTTCTCCATTGGTAAAGACGATCAGGTCGATCTGGGCCTAGTTTATGTGTGGACGGTTGAGTAGGAAGGATTTGGTGAAAGAAAGTAGTTTGGGAAGTGAGCAAATAGCATCGGGAAGGAGATTATAGAAATGAGGTGTAGCATAAGAAAAGGAGCCGGAGAATTTAGCAGAATCTAGAGAAGTTTACGCAGCAACTGCCCACCGTGCGAAGTTGGAGAACTATCCGACTGCATTCGCAAGAATTGCAAGAGTCGAAGCGATATTTCTTAGCCAAGCGTGGACGGAAAAAAAATCGGACACAACGTGGAACGCTGAGTGAGCTGCTCATGAAGAAGAGGAAGCTCATCTCACACGACGAGCCTCTTGCGACCGATTCTCTCCCTCGGTTGGACTTGGAACAAGTTCATCGACACGGTCCGCGACACGGCCGCTCAAAAATAGCCGATGTATAAATTATGCGTTCCCGGGGAAATGAGAACAATGTTGCGGCCAAAGCCGTAGTTCATGCAAATTGCGCCCGGGTAGAATTAGATTCTACTTTGGGACATGTTTAAATGGCCCGCGGGCCGACGTAACCCGGGAATTATCATTATTCATTACTCGGGCGCCATTGAATTGCAGAGAACGGTGACGCCAGACGTTCGTCCAGTTCTTCATCCCGAACGAAAGTTTGGGGGAACGATTTCATAATTTCGAAATCGTCAGACGTGAAACTTATCGTCCCGAATGAAGGTACGTCTTCACGACGACACTTTTGTGTCTAGCTAGAGTTAGTTACAGTGTCTTCAGTATAGCTCTAGCTGCAACTAGCGCGACGATAGGTCGAATTCAGTGTCGCGGACTGCTCCAGGCAGTTTCCAATCTTTCGGAAAGTTTTTTGAGTGTCGCATACACTTGATCTCATAGACATATATAGACGGAGCGTGTCTGAGGGGGGTTACAAGATTCGCGGTAAGAGGAGCGATACAGGCAAATCGGGTAACGCAGTGGTTATGCATGCCGAATGCTTCCGAAGCTAACCGACGTGCCTGTATCTGAATTCTGAACCTCTGCCTTTTCCCCACCAAGCTTACCTTTTACTTACATTAAAGCTACCGTACTTGGTGTACTTTGTGCTTAAAGTAAACGAGCAATATTGAATCACGAACCATTTCACATGACACCGTCCATCAAAACTCTTGATTCATTTCTTCATTTCCTTTCCGCATATTTCCTGCTTACCGTTATAGTCGCTGATCGTGCAAAGAAGGCACATTATCATTATCATTGCGCCACGTATCCGCGCGTCCATGATCCCAAAGCAATCGTACGGATGATCGTTCCGAGGGCGGCGGGGCCACCGAAAAAAGGGGGGCAAAAATGCGGTTTGGCGCGGAATTCGAGTTTCCGCGATGTCATCGATGAAGACACCCCGCGGCGGACGGGCAAGAAACCGGCCATTCTTCGCGGGGGGAAGAAAGGCCCGCGGCAGCCCTCCGCCAGATGACGAAATTCCGTAGCACGTGCGGTTAAAACCAAGTCACAAAACAAACCCAGAAGTCGTCTGGAGGCGGCCAGGCCTCGACGTTTATCGGGCCGCTACTCGACGACGGAAGGACGTCCGCGTTTCGAGTAAATATTTGAAGATCTCGGGAGTCGTAACGCCGGAGATCCTCTCCTCATAAAAACCGCGGGATCGACGTGTGCGTTCTACCCGGCCTCCTACGAGCACCAACCATCGCCGGTCCCCCCCTCTTCTGCAAGCCACTATCACCGTCTATTTCGCGAGCAAGTTCGCGAGAACACTGGCTACGCCTGTATCTCCAGGTTATTCGGCTACCATTTCACGCATTGTTGGTGGGACACGTATACGGAACTCGTAAAAGCAGCGGAGCTGGAAAACGGTAGCTGGTCTTCAGCCTAGGTATGCATTCGGCATAGAAATTGGACACCGGCACTTGGAGACCCTGAGCACACCGGGGCGGACAAGCGTTCTGGATCGACAGAGGCCTGAGCCGGCGGTGTGTGGCGAAAAACCTATCCCTCGCTTTTACCCTCAAGGTTATCGTTTTACAGACCACTCGAGTGGGTTTCAAATAGTTCACTGTATCTCTTCCATCCCCTACACACAGCCGACTGCTGAAGATTGCAGCTCCTGGGATGTACCCCTTCGCAGAGAATCTATTCGCTTCTAAGCTAAATCGATAATAGTGGAAATGGCAGGTCGATAAGGACGAATAGATACCGTGGAAAAAGCGTTTGTCCGTTTGTGGAAGGGTTAGAGAGAGGCGCCGTGCCACGGTGACGTTCGACAGCCGCGAGAGCCCCCGATTCTAAGTTATGACCGATGCAGAAAATGAGGTCCCGATCCCGGGGGAGGCCAGCACGGTAACGTATCGCCGACTTCCCGGAATCTCGCGTGGCATTATGTTATATGGGTATAAATAACCGAACAGGAGCAATAATACGTAATAATATATCAGTCGGGATTTTAGTGGTGTAGCTAGCGCGGCCTGGCCCAGCGGTCGTAATTCATCGCGCAACCCGGCTCACCCTGTATCCGCCGCGCACGCGCCTCTATGCACGCGCGTCTATAGCTACGTTATACGGGCACACGCGCGTGTATACGGACTTACACGGAGATGTACGCGTTGCGCGGGAGATCACGCGAGTTTGACAGCGGTCGCATTTTCGATCGGCCCCGCTCCCCATACACGTCGTTTTCGCGCTTCTCTGGGTGTCGTTCGAGCCACGCGATATTCGCCAATGCACCAATCACGGGGGAAGTATCTATTTCCCTTTTCTAAGGCTCTTTCAAAAACTGGCATTTTGTGGTGGTGCTGGGAGCAGAACTGAAAGGGGCAGGGAAGATGGGAGAAAGGAGAGATTATGTACCTATATATTATTGTGTAGTAGCTGTTTGGGGTTCGCTCGGTTCCATGAGCTCTCACAGCTCTCTAGTCTTTGACTTCTTTAGTTTTACTCCCGGCATCTACTGGTATGGTGCCTCAATCTTTATTAAACAAATTTTTTATTGTTAATTCTTACTGGAAAATGGGTTAACGTCGGTTGATGCTTCGCGAGAATTCAACAATTTTGAGAAGTTGGTAATATACCGGGTGGTTTCGAAATCGTGGTAGGTGAATTCTCGTGGAAAAATAAGTTGAAAATATAGAATGATATTTCTGTCATATAAGGCTTCATTTTTCGAGAAACTCAAATGTGAAAAAACGTACAAAAATCGTCTACAAATAGTTCGAAATTGTAGAATGATTTTCTCTCGTCAGGGCGTTGCTTTATGGGAAAATCTATTTTTGAAATCCGGTTAGAGTGCATCACTGGATTAAGAATCTGTTCCATTTGCGAATCGATTTTCTCAGAAGCACAGCCGCGCTCGAAGAAAGTTATTCTACAATTTCGACTCTTTTTCTTGGACAAGGATCCATTCCACGCGGAAGTGTTCCATATTTCTGGATTCTGCCCAATTCTTACTTACAATTAGTCAAGTGTGTGCGTACTAAACAAGTTTCCAAATTCCATGTTCTCGAAAATTGAGCCATGTACGAAAAAGTGTCATTCTTTATTTTCGATTTATTTTTGCATAAGGAATCACCTCCTCTCCGGTTGTAGCACAATCTCGGAAACATTTACAGCGGATGAAAAACATTAATTTGCATAATCTATTTGAAACGCGCCAGAGACGTTCCTGTGCGAAAAAAAGTCTTCGATAGTGAAGACTTTAGAAACGTAATGGTGAAGATGGAAACGGTGGAATGTAGAACTTTGATCAATGAATGGAGAAGAAGTTTCGCGACTTTCGGGGAAGCCAACCAGCGAAAATAGCATAATTTCGGTGCACCCTTAAGTCGAGGGAGGCTTAACATGCGTCGCGAGAAGTTGCGTAAGAGTCGAATTCGGCCGATCGAGGGCAACCCCTTTGGAAGGCTCCAAGGGGTTGGGGGGTTAACTCAGGCTCGGTTACGCGAGAGGGCTGGCCCGGCTGAGATTTCATCGTAATAATTTTCCAGCCCATTAAACCATACGGGGGTGAACGCGATCCGCTTTTGCATAAGAAACTTAACAATCTTTCCCGATTGGGGCGTCGCATACCCTCGTGAATTTCCACGGTGGAAAATGAAATCACGCGGAGCGAAACCGAGCTTTCGAATGAATAAAACTTGATTGCTTCAACTGCTTGTTACTTGCTTTTCTTGTTCTGTGCCATATTGTTCCGCGTCACATGTTTTAGGGTATTATTCTGTTTTGCACTGTACTGCCCTCCTTAATTAAAATGTCCTATCTTTCGATGTTCTATTTTTCATGATATGTTGAAATATTTCAAGTTCCACACGCCTTTCACCTTTTAAGTAAAGTTAGAAAACCCTACGTGCTCCGTAGAGATCTAGAAACAGTCTAATGTATTTAACTTAACTGCTTTCCAGATGGTTAAAATATCCTACCTAAAACAATTAATTAACTGGTACGTTAATGACACATTACCTACTGGTACACCTATTACAAAAACGTGTATTAGGCTGTTACGAAATAATGACAACATGTTTTAATTTGAATGAGGAACGGCAGGAGGAAATGGTAAACCTTCAGTTTTCAGGCCCTGAAAAAACCTGTATGTCCTATCTGAAATCAAAACAGTACAATTTTCTTGTAAAATATTTTAATAGCAATCGTCCTACACGACCGCTTTTGAAAATTTTGAAAAATAAAGAAATGGTAAGAAACCAAAGGTAAAGTTAGATTTTTCTAAGGGAAAATTCCAGCTTTTTTCTTTATAGATAATGAACAATGAATCAAAATAAAAAAAAATGTGGAATCTTATTACAATTCTGCATGCATAATTGGAAGTGAATTGGTTGAACGTAGCGCGAGTTTTTTGGGCCACCGTAATGAAGAATATCTGGGATGTTTCACTCAAATGCCTATAACTTTTAATATTTAAATTTTTACATCGAACTTGACTTATAATATTCCTAAAACATCGATCTATGAAAGATTTTTGACACTTTCAAATGGTTATACAATCCCCTTAATACAATCTAAATATAGGTTATTATTCAGACTCTCGCACCCCCATTGTTTATCGCGAACCCGAAGAAACCGATTCAAGAATCGCGTGTCTCGCGTCCCTGGAAGAGATCAAAGGGCCGTATCGAGTAGTTTTCCCAACGCAGAGCACACAATTTTGCCGTGCAGCCAACCCGCTATTTTCCTTGCCGCGGATATTCCCCAATATTTGCGGACGGTAAGCGTGCCGGGACTAGCGTCTCGAGCATTAATATTACATTATATCAATAAGGGTTTGAAAAATCAGGGGTGCCGTGGCAAACGGATGGCCGTCGTTTGAGGTTTCGCGTTACTCGGCAAACACTCCGCCCGCCCCCTTTCCCTTTCAATCATCCGCCCCCGCCGTGTTTTCCACCTTCGGGGCGAAGGGATATTAGGCGTTTGGGCGTCGAAAGTAATATCGGCGTCGGTGACGGGAACACGTAGCCTGTCATCGCGGCGACATTCGAGCCTAATTGTGCTGTTTGCTTTGGGAAGGGGCGGCTTTTCCTTTCCCTTGCCGCGTGAATTTTTAAACGATTCGCACTTCGACTTGGCCGAGGCTCTTAAACATCCGTCGGACAATTTTTCTACCGTTCTCCCCGCTTTCGCGTCCCTCTGGACTGGACAAGGAATGTTCTTGGCGGTGGTAGCATGAGAAATTTATGCTCAGTGGCAATTTTCAGATGGAGTGTAGATTATTGTTGTTATTGCCATTACTATGGTTTTACTAGGCAATAGATAAGTGGAAATAGGAATAGTACGTTTGAACGTTCTGTACGGAGGATTGTGGGATTCTAATCTTTTAGGATTGTAAATCTTTTTAACCCTTCCTGGTCACACTGAATCCAATGGACCCGCTTTTTAACTTTGTAGCTTGATACGAGTACGGTTGAAGTGGCATTGACCTGACATTTTACGGAAATTTGAGGGCTCCTCTTCCGTCAGTTTCTGAATCGGACAGTTCGCTGGTGAGTGGCAGCCGTTACAAAAATATCGGTTTTGAGCATGGTTAACAGTTCAAAATCTACTGAATAACTGCCGAACATTATTAATAATTGAATAAACCAACTGTACCAGATACAGAATGTTATAAACAATACTTGTATCGTTTTTCGCTTTGCACCGTACAATTATTATTACCGTTTTCAAAAAAAGCTCCCAACCAAAAAGGATTAAAACCGACTTAAAAAAATAAAATGGCACTAAAAAGTAAAAAATAATCTTTTCCCTTATTTAATCTACGACTCTCATATTTTTTAAATCAGCGCCAGATTTACACTGTGCAAATAATGAGGCACTGACTTAAAAAATACGAGACTCGTAGATTAAATAAAAGAAAAAATGATCCTTCCAGTACTTAGGCTGCCACTTGCAAATCGTTTTAAAACCTCAAACCAAAAATCCGTGGGAGCAGAAAATATCGATTCCAGAGCCCCATACCCAGCCACCGAAAAACATTCCGTTGGAAAGACATTCCCGTTTGATAAATAAGCGTTCATGGGCGATCGCGAGCGTAATACTCGAGCGGACGACGTACTAGCGCGAGAGGAGGGAGAGCCGGAGGAGAGATTTTAATAAATCGGTCACGACGCCGAGAAAGCGGTAACTCGGATGCGCCCGCGAAGGGTGCCCGGGGCAAGAATCCGGGGGAACGGGCGTCGTATCTCGCGCTATTTTCGTTTTCAACACGCGAAATGAAAATAAAAGAGCCGGCTTCGTGATCTACGCGCGCCGCGCCGCTCTGATTTATCGGCCGCTCGCCCCGTCGCGTCGCATCGAACGCGTCACTATTGTGCACCCGTCCGAAGTGCACTTTTATAAATAGCAACTGACGCCAACTCCTTAGCCTCATGGGGAACGTTCCGCGCCCGCCAGGGGTGCGTTTCGACGCCGAGGAGCGGGTCAACTCGTCTCAGGTGGACGAGTGTCGGAAGCCAACCACCGTTGGATCGACTGCTTACGATTTTTTAAGCGAGCCCGCTTCCTCGAACGCTTCAGCCTTCATTTTCTTCCCTTACAGCGAGGGACGCGTTTTCACCTGTTGCTCCCTGCGGCTGATTTCACTTAAATTTCACGTTTCAGACTGGGCGATTACTCGAGTGATCTTCGGAAAGCCGCGAGTCACTTGTTCGGGTTCTTGGGATGTTTTGATCTCGATTGCAGTCGTTTCGAATGGCAGGTCGTCTGTTTCAGGTTTGTACGTCGTGAAAAGAAAATTGAATTTTATGTGAAATGTCTAGGAGATAATGGTGATTAGATTGCGAGCTGTTTTGCACAGAGGACGTTAACAGGAGAGAGTCCATCTACTATCTCACTTCGTTCCCGGGAATAAAAAGGCCGCCCTTTTTCCCCAGGCTTCCTTTATTTTTTCATGCCATTGCTCGCGCGTGATCTCGTTCGTGGGACCTTTTCCTGCCACCGTATGCCCCCCATGGGGAATGACCGAGGCATACATAGAGAGACGCCATAACGCGTTGCCAGCACTCAGGCGTCCTATCGAAAGAATCCTGTACGGGCAGACACGCAGTTACAATCTTCGAGAACGTGGAGCTTGAGCAACCCGTGTCTGGACGATTCCACGCGCCGCGAGGGATTTTTTAGAATTTCTAGGAAAAGAAAATTTCAGTTTCACTGCGACGACTGTCTAATACGATCAATTCTACCGAGCAACAATAAGCAAATTAAGCTCCTTGCCGTCCCGCTCGTTAACCTCGTTAAAGTAACGCGATTCCTGGCAACCACCCACGAGACTACTCCGCAGAAGGTCACTTTCATCCATCCGGCTATGATAAATCGATTCCGTCCTCACCCCAGAAGGGGGAAATCCAAACGGATGCAGTAAACGAGTATGAGACAAAAATATGTCACTGATGGAAAGGGAAAAGGGGGGAGCGATAGGAGGAGAGAAATTATGCGCGAAGCAGAATGAACATATTAATTTGAGTTGTTTGTAGGACTCGCATTTACTAAGTGCATTATGTAGTTTCTTTTAATTAACTGTTGACACTTCGTTTAAGAATGTCGACCGTTCTTGTCAATATACATAGGACTGACATCGCTGAAAACTGACATTACCGAACATTTTCTGCATGGACTATATTTAATACCGCTTAATGCAATATTGCAATGTTCTATCAAATTATCATAGTATTTGACAGTTAGAAGAGACCGGGGTAGGTTGTCACGCGAGGTAAATTGTTACACAAGTAAAATCTTTTGAACGACGAATCTGGTAACCCACAGCATGCGAGGGCTGCGTGACGATATTAGCACCGCCGGCTTTAGTGACACAAACGAGCGTTATGTATTCATTTTGTGGTTATAACCCAGAATTTTAAGTATTCAGAGCAGGTAAGTCAATGTTGTCTTAGCACTTTTATTTCAATTAACCGTAATTAGAAACCGTTTGAATTTTTGCTTCTGTGTCGCAAACAAATTAGTACACATTGGTTTATTATAATGTGTAAAAATTCAAGCTCCGGGTAAATTGAAACCCGCTCTAAATGGCGATAAAGCAAGCTATTTCCTGATACTTTTATGCTTTTCCGTTCCACTTATACCAACGGACATGCCTCGAATAACACCCAGTTTGAAGCAAAACACTCCGGTCCTGGAGCCGTTAACAATTATTCCACAAAATCTTCTTCTCAAAGTATCACACTCAGCGAATTCACTGGCGCAATAAACGTGGGTAGTGTCGCTAGCAAAGGGACAACACAACGCGAACACCGAAGGCTACAGTGAATTGAAAAAGAAAGGAAGATGCGTGAAAATGGATAAACGGGAGGCGTAAGCGTGAAGGATGACGAATAACGACAAAAATCGGGTGGCAAATTGAGGAAAGAGGGAAAGCGGCGAAAAGTGGTAAATACAGTGGGGCGAGCGAAGACGATGGGCTCGACGGTGGTAGGGCAACACCGTTGAACAGATGCTGCTCGCGTGCGTGCCGTTGGAAATACGCGAGCGTGACGGCGCGGCGGAGAGGACGCGTGGTGCCCGCGCCGAAGAAGAGCGACCGAGCTTTTTGTTGCACGCGGCAATTAGCCACGGCTCGTCGTGCTTTGGGTTTAGCCTGCGACTGTCGCGTCGCCGTGATCGACGGCGCTCCTCCTCCTCTTCGTGCCTTTGAAAAACAAGGAGCACCGGGGTTTAAAGGTCGGCATTAAAGTTGCCCGGCAAGTTATTGGACGCGGTGATATTCCTCGCGCCGTGCTCCGGAGCTGAATCGAGAATCGTGTCGCGTTCAGCGTCTCCATATTGGAACGGCTGCAACCTTGGCGGACACTTATAGGAGCTGTTACGTTTCTGGGCTCCTCGTATGCACTTTTATTATTTTATCTCACGAGACTTACAGCCCGAGTGTACGTTAAATCGTGCTACTGCTCTGCGAACCACATCTGTCGCGCGAATGAGTGCGAAACGAACCTGCCCCAATTCTCGGGGGGCCTTAGTCGGGTGCCGCTCGTGTAAGTATCCGGCGCCAGGTTGAACTTCTTCGCGATGACAGTGGCTACTTGAAAATCGCACACGTTATATGGGGCATATATTTTTTTATTGTTATCAGTTGTTTTTATTACTTCGTAGGAATATGTAGAAGCAATTTCTAACACTTTATAGACTGTTAATGTATAGGTAATCAGAGGAAATTGCGAGGCCGCAGAATGACCACTGTTAACAAGTCTATAGTCATAAAACTAAAACTAAACGCAAGAGAAATACAAATGGAACGTGATTACGGCATGCACGGACGTGGACTAATGTAAGACGAGAAAGGATATGTACCTACTTGTTTACGAGGTTATGCTAGGAACAGTGAAGGATATAAATGTTTATGGCATCACTCGAATAAATACGTTGTCATTTATACCTCTATTATTATTAGTACTGGGACTAAATACACCCTTAGTAACGAAAGGGTCAACCATGAACATGAAAGGCCCTGATAGCATTTATTTTTGGCATTTTGCTGACCAACTATGTGATTCCCAACTTGGGGATACTGTGGGCCAACCAGAAATGCTCCTAGGGTGAGCACTCTTACACAAAAGAATGAAATTCTACTTCACTGTGCCACTTTAAAAGTATACACCTTCTTGCACGATGGGCAGTAATCTCCTTAAACGACGTTTAATTGCAAATTAACGATCAAGGTCATCGTGTCGCGCAGTTTCAGAGAACACAGCCCCAGAGTTTGATACCCGCGCGCTCGTAGTCCTCGCTGTCCGTCGACAACTGGCGATCGTGAATGGAAAAACCGATCGTTTTCCCTGATACCTCAAGGACAGGGGAGGCTACAGCCTCGACAAAGGCCCATACCAACGCTATCGGTGACGGCGGAATCAGATTTGCACGCGCTTGAACGCGACACCTGCGTGCACGTACTCCGTGCGTGCCGCGTCGCAGCTACACGTGCTGTTTGCAGGTACACCGCGTACACGCGTGCATCAGCGACGACGACCCCGCGTACGGCCAGCAGCGAGAGAGCCGATTTTCAGTTGATGCTTTCGAAAATCCACGTGGTCCCTCCTTTCTGTTTCGATCCACCGCGTCGTGTTCCGCGAACAGAAAAGTGTTCTCACGGGGACCAAGCGTCGGCGTCGCTTTGCTCCTGCAAGATGACGCTGAATTTCATCGGAACCCGGTGTATAGGTAAGTACGCACTTTTACCCCGCGGCAGACTTTGCCCAAGGTCTGGGGAGCACCTCTTGCAGGTTAATTTATCGCCAACGTCTATTTCGATCTGGAGCAAAAGGAAACCGTCCGTTCCTCTGTCGCAAGCTTCCACGCGGGTCGAGCAGCCTCTACCATCTTCGACGGTTCAAGGGACGAGGGAGTGAATGCACTTCAACTAGTGTTGTTGAAATGAGCTCCGAGCTGTGAGCTTCAAGAGCTCGAGTCGCGGTTCAAACACTAAAGGCTCGAATCCTTAAGGCTTGAACCTTGGAGCCGTGAGAGCTCGAGCCTTTAAAGCTGGAGTCTTCAAGTTTAAAGGCTCGAGTCGTATAAATTTTATGTAGTGAAGTGATGTGGTTAAGTTTAAGGTATTACAATAGTGGTTGCGCAATATAAGATATAATATCAAGGACTTGGAGTTAACTTTATTACTAATAAGCACAAGAGCTTCCAGCTTCGGAGATTGAACCTCGAGCTTCGAGAGCTCGAACTTCAGCACTAATTTCAACTGCACGCATCGCGCGGGCGAGTATCCAATGCACCGTCGGAGCGGTTGAGAGTGAATTTTATGCCATAAATATGTATTAAGATCGCGCTACGACACATTGCGATCCGCAGATTAGATAGGTGGCCGACTGAATTTCAGCAGCGGCGAATAAAAACTGCACGCGCGTTATATTCGCGGGGAAGATTTGTGCGTTGCGAAAGGAGCCGGTATCTGCCATCGATCAGCGTGTGTACGCCGGTCAATTATAGATTATGGAGGCGATCGATCGCGGGACATGTAAATCACGGCGGGCACTGCTTCCACCGCGGCTTCGGGGCCCAGCAACTCAATTAAACGAGATGACGCGCCGGTAAATAATCGCGAAGATTATAAATTGAGCGGGGACGCGGAGCTAACGAACGTTGTCAGCCGATCGGGCCCTGATTTTTCTCATTACACGATGAAAACGATCGAGCAGCGTGACGTGAAATAGTGCGTTCTGTCCTGGGACACGTTCTCGCGGCCTGGTAATGACAACGGGGCCTCGACTGACTGACTTTCTTGTTAAACGATCGGCCGATCCTCCACTTCAATCGGACATTTCGCGTATCCACGCGAGCATAACTCCTCGATGAACTTAACAAAACTGTGCTTCACACTCTCCAGCCGTGGAAATACTCGTGGAGCTCGAGCGTACAAGCCACGGAAAACCTTCAAGCGCCTACAGAGTATCCTCGAGGAACCATCTCTATCCCAGAACGCGTGAATATACAGGGTGTTCTGTAAGAGCTGCCACTAGCAGCCACTGATGCAGAATAAGTTTTTGAAGAAATGTACATATGTATATACATGTTTAGCTGATCAAGAAAAGGACAAACTGAGACAGTTAATACAGTAGAATTGTGAATAAAGTAAAGCCACGCATAAAGATGAATAGAAATTGTATAGCAATTTTTTTGAAAACAGATTTTGATTTAGAGAAAATCGGTGATGAAGGTGGGAGAAATACCTAAGTAGTCAAATCCACGTGCCCCTCCAAGGATTTTCAAAATTTCACCACCTCGACAATAAAATTCAAAGTTTTTGGTTACATTTTTTACACATTTCAATACTGGTAAACCAGATTTACTGGTTTCTCGGTAAATCGCGAGAACAATCCTAAAATTTTTACCGGTAATTCGACAAATTTTTGCCGGTAATTCGTTAAAGTAAGTATAATAATATATACGTTCATTAATTCCGCCCACATCTACTACCTTATCAGGGGAAAAAAAATTTCAATTACTAATAAGACGAAAACCGAAGTATCTCACGAAGAACCAACTTTGATCCAAAAGAAAACTAAAAATCTGAATCAAGTCATCTAAAAAATGGACGTAATTTCAAGTAAAAAAAGTAAGGAGAAAATACCTATAAGTAAACGTACAAATGATTGCTTAGTGACTATCCGACCAACAAGTGTAGAATCTGTAAGACAAGATTTACTTACGTGCCATAAATACTAAAGTTCTGGGCTATAAAACCAAAATGAATACATAACGCTCGTTTGTGTCACTAAAACCGACGGTGCTAATATCCTCAAACAGCTCTCGCATGCTGTGGGTTAACACATTTGTCGTTCAAAAGATTTTACTTACGTTACAATTTACCCCAGGGTATTTGCAATACCTTGAAAAATACCCGTAAACCGGTTTTGATCGAAGATTTTACCGAATTACCGATAATTAAAAAAAGTCGGTAAATTTGCAATTCCTATTTACGATCACTTTAGCAATCCCTCATTGTCGAACGCTCCTTAACAGACATTCAGTGTGTCTTTTCTCTCTCTCAAAAAAAATGTCATTCTATATTTTCCACTTAGGTACATAGTACGTCTACGCACAGAATCCCCAGGTTCCAGCACGATCGACCAGTTACACGCCACCCTGTGTACAATAATACATCCTTACAATGGCAATCAGCCTTCCGAAAACGCATATACCTATCCGTCGTCCATAAATAAACATCATCGCACACGGAGACGCCGTACCCTCTGATCTCGACGAAAGGAATAAAGACAAAGCCCGGAGCCCGCCTCTCCCCCGAAATCATCCCAAAACCTAAATCACCGTTTCCAACCCCTGTCCCTTTTCATCCCCCCCTCCTCTCCCACTCCCCTCCTTGGCCCCCTCCCCCCGAGCATCTTCCGTCGAAGCGAGCGAAGTTCCTCCGGGGGAGGACCATGCGACAGGACGCAGAAAATTCGATATCCCCGCGATGTATGACAGGCGAAACGACCGCGACGGGGCCCCGCGTGGATGACAATTTTACCTCGATCCAAGCGCCCCCCCGCGCCCTCCCTCCTTCACCGTCAGGCGGACGCGGTCCCCCATTCAACGATCCCAGAGGCTCATTGTCCTGGTCGTTGTTTGCCAAGGTAATCCTGTACGCGAGAGGACACACGGACCTGCCCTCCGCACGGCCGAGGACATTCGTCGCAGGGACGACAAATTTTCCGGCACAGAACACTCGAATAGAGGTGGGGAGGGAAAAGCGATCGTGCACGGCCCCCGGGGCCAGAAACGTATTACATTTTAAAAACGACAAAAAGAAGGGCCCCGGCTAATAATGGGGATAATATGGGGGTACCCTCGAACGTGAAGCTCGCCCAATATCGGTGCATCCTGGCGAAAACCGGTGTGTAAACACAGAGTTACCGCGACATCCTGTCAATCCTGAGTCAGAGTCCCCTCGCCCCACCGCGCCGTCCCCTCCCCCCCCCCCTCCCCACACGGTCCTCTAAGGGGGGGTACCGATCGGGCCCGTGTTATCTGATCGCGCCCCTTCGGCGACCGCACGACGAGGACTCCGTGGAGACGGGCTGCTGCTGTTTAATTCCGGACTCGTTACAGTGCAGAACCGTCAAGGAGGTTTGTTATACTTCGTTTCTCGAGCCGGTTATGTTGCATATGATTGGATTCAGCGGCGGAGCGGGTGGTTTCGGAGTAGCGAAAGGGGGTTATTGTTCTGTCTCGTTCGCGACGGAATCGGTGGGGGTTATCGTTGACGAACGATCAATGGAGGGGAATATTTTACACCGAAAGTTTGCATCTCAAAGTCCGGAGTGTCTCGATGTAGTTGACGGTTGGTGGGTATGCTTGTGATTCTGGTCGATGTAGATTTAAAAAGTCGATTTTGAATTGTAATAAACACTGTCGTGCCAAGTTCTATTTAGACAGTTTGGTATTTTTTCTTTTAAAATATTGAATTTGGTAAAATTTCCCTTTCTACAGCTGTGAATTTGGCGATCTAAATACCTCCAGAATAAGATATTTCAAATATATTCCTACGACAGAAATGTTTCCCTCCTCTTTCGAATCTAATCTCTGTGCCTATTTTTCAGGAGCAGAACGACCTTGCATGACCTTGCGGTAAAAGTCACTTTGCCCTTCGACGCCTCCTATTAGGCGCGCTAAGGGAGGCACGAAAATGGAGCGTTCCGTGAAAAAAGGAAGGAACAGTTCCAGTCACTTAGGGATAAGGAATTGTCAGCACACGACAGCCCCGCTCTATACCGAGCAACTTTCACTTGAATCCTCCTCTGCTATCTCCAGAAACGCGGCGGCTATACAGCCCCGGCCCGTGTTAAGTGATTCAGTGCCGTTGTAAAATCACAGCATTAAACTCGACGATGGGCGCCGCGGTCGCCAATCAAGATTTTACGCGGCCGCCGGACAATTATGATATTTTACAGGTGATTTGGGGGTCATAAGCTTATCGTATATCGCGCTCGCCGCCCTGATAAGCGGCGAACGGCTGCCTGGAAATATCTGAATCCGTTTGACCTTGGATCCGTGCCAAATCGCGTCCGACGATCTCTTGGATGCGCAAGGACTGCATTTCGAGTCGATTTCGCGCCTTGTTTCGGGCCTCCGTTTCGCCGCGTTCCACGCGCATCGGGCACAAGTCGCTTCTAAAATAGGTGACCAAGCAACGAGGTCTCGCTCTTGCCCCCATCGACTAGACACCACTTAGGAGCCACTGTTGCTCCTAAATTACTATTTCAACTTTAATTCTCTGCGATTAACACGTTGGAATAAAAGCTTTCACCGGACGTTTCCGTCACTCTCGGTCTGATCAGACGTCAATAATAATTTCTGAGGGACGAGACGTGGGAGAAAATAAAGTACCGATAAAATTCCTGCAAGATCACGAACCCATCGTGCTCTGCTATGCATCAGCCCCTCCCTCGCCCAGCCAGCAGCCCCTAAAACAAAGAGAAGCGCAAGCAGCCCTACTAAACCTGCCTTTCGAAACCCAAGTCGACGCCAACGAATGATTATGGAATCGTATCTGCGGGCCTGGAAGAGAATCACACGTGGTACGGCTTCCTCGACCAGTAGATGCGCCAAGGGATTGGATTTTCGGCCGCTCGCCCAACCCTTTCGCGCAAAGGGTTTCATCCCCCCGGAACGTTCACGCGCTCGTTAGCATATCATACGAGCCAGCGAAGGAGTGGAGGGGTCGGCGGGGAGAGGACAGGAGAGTCCAAGGGTTAAATCCACGGCCAATAACAATCCATCTCGTCCTGTCGGCCGGGTCCTCCTCGCCGCCCCCCCTCCCCAACCCTTCCTGTAGGTATTACAATTCGTATTCGAGGGCTTCCTTCGCTTGGCCCGTCTATTTGTTTCTCCAATGGTCGGACAGCTCAAAGCGTTCCGATCCACGGGACGCCATTTTTTTTTTCATCCCTCCCTCCGACCCCGCTTCCGCCATGCTGACCCGTTACTTCTCCGATTACGGAAATCTCGTGATCCGTGGGACCGAATGCGCGCCACTTTCCGCCAAGAGGTCTCCTTATTCCCGCAGGGGTGGGAGTGTCGCTGAAAGGGAAGGGGGTACTATGCGTCGTACAGATATAGTGTCGGTAAAGGCAGGTGAAATCGACGTGGTCCTTGATTGACTTACTTAGCGACAGGTCGAAAGCACAGGGACGCGTTAAGAGTTACTTTTTTGCTACGAGGTTCCAACGTCCAGTGACCGAAAACACATTTGGCGACTCGTGCTACGAAGAACGTCTCTTTATCCCACCTCCCGTCGATTGATTTTTGGTTGGTACACCCATCTCTGTGGGACAGAGCACTTTGATCTTTAGGAGTGGCTCTGTAACTTCTCGGTAGATCGTGGCGCGGACGCTGAACAAGTGGTATGGAGGATTAATTGCAACCAGCGGGTTACGAGACGATTCGAGCGCGGAGATTGCTGGTAGCGAAAGGGATAAAGAATGGAGGGCCGAGCCCCGGGGATTATCGAGCGGCGACTTATAATTAGAACGCGGATCTACGGGAGAAGTGAATAATTCCAGGTGGAATAAACGAGGAGATATTGGGCAAGGGACTCCAATTCGAACGGCCGCTGATGAACCGAGGCAACGGCCGGCGATGGCTCGTGCAACGTCCACGGCCGGAGCGGGCTGGTACAATTCCCATAGTCTACATTGAACGGATCTGCATTGATACTCGGGGGCCGCGGCAGTGCCCGTTGTTCCATTCTGCGTCTTCGAAACGAGTGTATAAATACCGAGCGATCCGGCTTGAATAAAAATGCACGGACAATGCGGCGACAGATGTCGGCGACGGTGTTCTTGAAATAACGGCACTGTTTCGCCCAGAGCGGTAGCGCTGTCTACTGACGATCGCGTTACGTTTATTGTTAGTATCATTTCCTTTTAAGGAACGCTTACGAAATTACGGTGGATCTACTGGAACAGCAAAAGCATCTAGATCGCGCGCGGTTTAGCGAGTCTCGCGCTGTCACCTGGTACCGAACAGCGTGCAGGGGTGATTCTGGCGCAGGAAGAGAAGAACGGGGAGGGGGGCGACAGCGGTGGAAAAAAAAACTAGAGATGCTAATCTCCCATCGCGTCGAAGGGTGGAAACTGTGTGCTAATGCGATCCCGTTTAGCCAAGTCAGCTGGAAAACGTGCAAGGAGCGCCCCAACCCCCGAATGCATGGCGAAACACGGGGCCATGGGGATGGTCTCCCCCCTCCACCATTAGTCGGCCTCCGGGCGTTGTCGATGTTGCGGCTCGAGGATCGTCATTATTTCGTGATATCCATTCAGCCAGAAACATTTGGACACATTGTGCCGGTCGTGATTCCAATCCATTCCGTTTTCTGTGCCCGTCAACCAACGATCATTCCCACAGACATGATTATCGAATCCGCAGAGGGCTGGGGTGGCTTCAGGGTGGGGGTAGACTAGTTTTTTCTTCGGGATTTCGCGCGCTAAGAGGCTTTCCTATTCCTCTGAACGACGATATTCGAGGGATGGTGACAATCGCTGTGAATATTCAGGGCGATTTTTGTGTTTCCTTGTGTCCGAGTGTGTTTTAACGGAGCTTGAATTTGCTCGAGGGCAACGCGAGGAGGATGCGTTCTGCAGTAAACTAACTTAAACTAACCTTAAACGCACCAATAAATGAACACTTAAGGTTAATGAAATTATGTTTGCAGCGCGATTGATTCCACGTGCTGCACAAAATCGTTTGGATATGAAGTCTTTAATTAATTAGTTGCTTATTTTAATAATTTACAATTTTTTGGAGGCAAAAAACTGATTTTTCACATTGTTAGCAGTGTTTGTAATGCTTTGCAGTTTAAGGAAGAAACAGCGTCGGTGAGGGTTAAAATTTTTTGTTTTACCTATGATTAGGGAATCCAAGGAAACGCTTACCTACTAATTTAGATGACTCGTTATTATTCCGTAATTTCTGAGAACCACTGAATCAATACAGAATAATTCACATGTATAGATAACGCACAGTATAACAAGCACGGTTAGTCACATTTTGGTATCGCTTGTGTTGACTCTGGCGGACGTTTGAAACTTTTAGACAGTTAAGATGGTAGCTTCTTGTTCGCAATATAAAAGTAGAATTGTTCGTGGTGTCTAATGCACAATAAACAATCAGTGAAGATATCCCGGCCTTTGAGAAGATCTTATCTGGACATTTTCTGTAATTCTTTTCTCGGAAAAAAGGATACATTTGTTTTAATCCTTGCCATGTTTATTACTTTAGTAATTTATGAAATGTAAATATATTATATTCATTAATTTTCATGGTTTTCCAAAACACGACTGATTAAATGGATGGGATTTCTTTTACGGGACACAGAGAACGGTTTTTGTGAAAGTGACGCTTCTTACTCGTTACTGTGCTACATAAATTTTCGCTACGGGCTAAACAGTCATTTCCAGCTTACATTAGAATTCACTTAATTCCTGTGTATAACTTTTTTCCTGTAAATATATTTCAAATTTTATTTTTGTGCATTAAACTCGACGAAAGAATTAAACGATTAAGAATTAAAACAAAAATTAACTCTATGTTCATTTATTACTTCAGAATATGCGTGTGAAAAAGAACTTGATTTTGGGGGGAGCTTCGTGTAGCGGGCCGAAGAAACCGATTTTTTTTGCATAAATCAATAGTTGAACATCACGATAGTATGTTCCCAAAGCTCCAAAACGAAATTCGAAAAATTAAAGCGGATATAGCCGATTTTGCTACGGACCTCCAGGTTACCAGAAAACTTTAAATGTGTTTTTCTCGAAACGACAGTTTTATAATTTGCGGGCAATGTAACCCCAAAAATATTCAAAAATTCGTTTGAAAAAGCGATTTTTTTTCAAGAGGCCGCTATTTCTTTGATTTTGCATCTTTTAAGTTATTAATTTATACGCTATGTGCGTACACTCATAAACTAAACAAAAATTGTTCGATCTTCGGTTTTAAATCCGGGAACAATTGCGTCCCAACAGACTATACATAAGCCCGTACAACTCTGTTATCTGCTGCTCTTTTTTAATCAATTTTTTTCTCCATCTACCTTAATCTTATAATACAATATCCTGAAAATTTCAGAAAGATCGATTAAATACTTTCTCCAAAAAAAATTCTCGAAGATTGCCTCGATTTTCAGCTAGTCACACCAGCCTCCCCCTCAAGGCAGTTTCCAAGATCCCACAAGAGACTCAAGATTCAAAGCTATTCCAGGCTATTCACACACTCCCCGAACGACACAGCAGTCGAAGATCTATCTAGCTTTCCCACCTTTCAGCACGAAAGGAAGCTAGGCACCAGAACGCCCGGAAGTCGGGCGTCGAATGGTTCTACTTCGCGTTGGTGTTGGCGGGGTGGAAAACGCGGGGTGTCGCGCAACACAGCGCGCAAATGGAAGGAGCCTGGGGGCCCATTCGAATTCCGCTTCGCCGCCGGTTATTAGGCAAATACGGCCTCGTCGATTGATAACCCTTTCGCTCTGGGCTGAATAATATGGCACCCTTAAACGGGCGACGTTTGATGTGCCGCCGGTTCAGCGCGCGTCCCATCCAATTTCGTTTCACCATCCCACCCGTTCGCCATCCCCGCGTGTCATAATCGTCACGCCCTTGTCAGCCCTCTAATCTCGAAGGCGAGTCGCAGTCGGTTTTTCCACATCGTTCAAGTGTCCGTCGTAATCGTTTAATGCCGTTGAATCTCCTTTCTCCTCCATCGATTCGCCAATAGTACAATTAAGCACAGTAGTTGGAAAAGGTATAGCCAGACGGTGAACACGGGCGGAGGGTTGAAGCGAACGCGCCCCGAATGTCGGCACCAGCGAATTGACAGAAATATGAAAAGATAACGAGCGGAAGCCCCAGTGGCGAAGCCGCTACACGTCAGTCGACGCTGCCACGCGGTGCTTTGATTTACGACCACGCTATACGTCTTCCAGCTACTATAAACGTCGGTGCGCCGTTTCGCGTGGTCCGAAAGGTGGAATTTGGAAGTCCGCGGGGAAATGTCGCTGCCACGAGCTGCTCAAGGCTCGCCTAGAGTCGTGAGTCACCCTGCCGACGATGGGTCCTCGGGTAATGGTTATTTACGGCGATCGCGGGCCGCGTCGATATTATGACGTCTCCTCTGATCATTGGACGGAGGCCTGAAACAAGTTGTCCCGTCGCTGTTCGCGCGTTGAAAACGCTCGCTTGGCTGGCCGCCAATTGGGCTGCTGCCCTTCACCTATGCCAGTGAACGATGTACGAAATTGGTTTCCCTGTCTGCTCGTGAAAAGTATCGCGCGCGCGGGACTGAGCCGACTGGCCGCCCGGTGGAAATTGAAACTTCAGGAGGGCATAGTTTTAAGGGCGATTCTCGCGGGGAGGCTTTGTAACGATGAGGTGGGACTGGCGAGAATTTTCACGCGCCACGATTGAAACTGGCCGGTGCATTCCACGTGAAAGGCGAGTCCCACAGGCAGAGTCAGTGACAGCTCCGACTGCGACTTGCCAGTTTCCGACTGGAAATAAAGGAGAAGAGGCGGCCGGTCGGGGGGGAAGGAGTCGCCAGGCCGCGGTTCCTTCGGTCCAGGCCTGAATGGAAATTATGAGGATGAATCTGGTCGGTGGACGCGGGGGAGGGCAACGCTCAACGAAAAATAATGGAGGATGAAGAGCCGAGAGCCAGCGCTCCCATCGTCCCAGGCGTATCCACTTACAGGCGACTCTATGGCCGTGCCGTGGCGAGGAGATTTAGGCCAGATAATGCTGCTACGCACGCGTGGACGGAATTGCTCGAGAAAGATGAAAGATGATTAGCGATGATTAGTATACGCGCCAATCATTTCGACGGACGCTTTCGCCTCTCTCTGCCCCGCGATTATTGCACACTCGCGCGGGCATCTTACGAGGGAGCATCTCCGTTTCGCGGCAGTCGGGGTATAATTGTTTTGCAACAGCCGCCACGTAATTGTTCTGCAACGGCCACTCCGTACTTCCCTACGCAATAGCTATTCTATAATTATTTCGCGGCAGTCACTTCATATTATTCCCCCGCGGCGGTATGCGACTGTTCTGCGGTAAACGTTGCGTAATTATTCGTCGAAGACTCGCGAGCATCTCCGTTCCGAAGAAGCTCGCTTTTGAACACCGCAGCTCGTGGCGCTATGGCCAAAATTTCTAGGCAAATTTAGCGCCAGTCTGGAATTGGCAAGATGTAAAAGCATTTCAACGACTTTGTGTACACTCATTCTTTTCGTGATTTTTCGGTAGCGCGCTACGTTTACTCTTCGCGTTTGTCATTGCCGCGGTGGAACTTCGATGCTTGTCGGGCCGATGATGGAAAAACAATTCGCTGGGGAGAAATCTATCGAATGGATCGGTAACTGTGGGATGAAAGGGGCGGGAGCCGCTGGTATCGGCGAAAAATCGAGAATTTAAAAGCTGCGCAAAGGGCCCTTCGGTAGTATACGTTTCGGGTCGCTTTTAAACCGTGGAAAGCTTCACTTGTACCGGGCTTTTCATATCTCGTTCAGCGCCATATCGTCCAGTAGTCATCGCAATTTTCCTGGCCTGTACGGAACATATACCAAATTGCTTTCGAAAAGGGTGTAACGTTACTTTTAGCGTTCGAGTAAATTGAAAGTTCGCACAAGTGCGATTGTCGGCAGCTACAGAGTTCGATAGGTTTATCTGCCAGAATTCAGACAACGTGTTGTGCGTATGGATGATCCACGATTGTGGTAGTGAATTTAACGGAGGTTCAAGTGTCGGTTGAAATTGGACAGAAATTTTTGTGATTTTCAGGATGAAATCAGGAGATGGTTACTTCTCGTAGCACTTATCGCTGGTCAGCCACCAATTTCGAATATTATTTATCGATCAGTTATCGTCGAGAGTCAATATTTTCCAGCGCGACGTGTGCACAAGAATTCTTATCGCTCTTCCTTCTGTTTGCCGCTTGCACTGACTCAGAAATCAGCTAGATCTGAGTCAAAGCGCGCTGTGAATAAAGAGAAGAGGGACAAACACTTCGTGGACATTAATCTTCATCGTTCATCGGAATTCCAAGCTTCCTTTCCCTGCATGTCCACATTCTACTATAATTCCATTCCATTCCTTCATTATTATTTATTATAGCTACCTAGTAGTCTTATACTTCACTTTGATTTCAATCTAAATTTAGTTATTCTAGTTTTAATTCTGGTAGTAGCTAGTTAAATCTGCACAGCTCAAATTAAATGCAGCTTTTTTGCAGTTTATTATGCAATATCAGTGTGTAATAAAAATGCTACTACTGTCTTTAATATTATTATTGTTTGTGTTATTCATAGATTGCTTCGACGAAATATCGAAGCAAATGTAAAAAATGGTTTGGGGAAAGCGGGGTCACTTCTATTTCTTTCAATAAAAACCGCGTAACTTGACTCTGTATGGTACTTCTACTTGTTAATGATGCGGCGAGATAATATTCATGGTTTCCATGACGATAGCAGTTTCTTGATTAAAAAAAAATCCGGGAGTGTTTATTTCGCACCGTAATCTTAAAACAGTGTTCGATTTTTAAGCAAGGTTAGTTAGTACATGGAATAGATATGAATTATTAATATTAATCTCATTAAATAGAGGAATGTTTCTACTTTCAAACTCATATTTGGTTTCTGGTGATATGTAAATTCAATTCAGTGAAAGGCGACTCCAAATATCTGAAGATGAAGTGTGGAGTAATTCAAAGGGCTAAAAGTGAGAGGTAATTCTAGTCAGCTTCTAACATTGCTTTTTTTCTGGCATAGATGCCACGTACAATTTAGATATTTGTGACGAAAAAGTAGAGCACGGTTTTTGCTCCTTTTGCAAAGAATTCGGGAAAGGTGATGAAATGTGGTTCCAGTGGTGAATGGGCACATGAAGAATATTCAAGATGGGATACCCCTGAAGAATACACTTGTGATATGTGTACTAATTAATTTTAAAATAAAAAATAATATAATATTTTATTAATTTAACAGTTTTCCTATCTCTTTCATAAATCTCTCAATTTTGTAACAACGTTAATTTATGCTTTCTCGATGATACTAATACAAACTAGACACTCCAAACTATCAATTAATATAAAAAAAAACTAACAACTGTGTAACTCATTAAAATTTTATAGCATTTACTGCTTATGTGACCGGAATTACCCCGCTTCCCTCCAACATTACGGAGCATTCGAAATCGCACAATACCGCACGAGACTCCATTGAAGTTCAAGGGGACCTCGATCGTTCCTGCACCGCGGGGTTAATGAATTTCGCGAATTGATAATTGCAGCCTCGTTATCATAAACCGTACATCGCGACCGGTGTCTCCAACGCGATTGCTGAGATTAGTATACCGAATAGCGACGAAATTATTCCGCGAACCGAGGTCAAGGCTGTCCCCTCCACCGTTCGTGTCGTCGCCGCCGCTTTAAAATAATCCACGGGACCGAGTCACGACTGTCGATGGTTTATCGACTGGGGACCTCGAAAATCCGGCGATGTTCGACGGATAACTTCTCGTCGAGCCCCCGAAGAAGTGAAATTAATCAAATTAGCTCGGGGGAATTATTTCCCCGGCGCGTAATCAGTTTCGCGATTTCTGAATACCTTTTTGGCCCACCTCGAAGAGACAACCGTCCCCCAACCCTTCCGCAGCATGAAATTCCACTCGCCACCAATTACCCCCTAATATTATTTATATCTGTCGTTATATAAGGGGCAGGGAGGGGTCCGTTGACGGAGGGGGTCGGGGAGGAGGTTGCCCCGGTCTTTGGCGGTTTCGCGCAAAACCTTCGACGGCATTCCTTCGCGGAAGAGGCGAAGGTCGCCAATTATCGGAGGCGGCCTAACGCGAGCCCCTATGACGGGTCATATTCAGCCCCCTTTTTGCCACCGCGACGATTCCACGCCGGCGTCAAAGAGTACCGGCCGCTTCGTAAATCCTCCTCGCGGCTTTCCAGCCTCCCCTTGCCTCCTCGCCTCTCTTCGTCGCTCGTCGCGGGACCTCCGCTCGATTTTACACGGTGTTCCAAGAACAATGACAAATGCCTTATCGGGTGGCTGCTGGACCCAATTCTTAGCGAACGGTGACAGTGATAGTGGTACCAGCGGCAGAGGCAGCCACAGCAATCGACTATTTCTAGAATAGTGCATAGGACTATCTCAACTAGTTGTCCTGGTTATTATTAAATTCATTTGGATACACGACTTCATTCTCAGCGGCTAGTGAGTAATGACGGTAACTGTGGGTAATAGTGATAGCAGAGAAATCTAAAGTAGGTACTGGACTAGCCTTAGTAGCAATATATGTACCTATTCATCCTTCTTATAACTATACACCGTCAGTCGTAACTACAGAGAAACTTCAGTTCCTTCGTTCTCAAGGTGCGTCGCTAAATTCAAACCAACCAAATTAGTAGGTAATACCGGTAGGTCTAGTTTCGTGTGATTAAGATCCCATCGGTGAGACGCGTGACTATTACCAACAAAAGAGCGTGAGAGATATAATAAAGCTACAGGGAAAGTCAGAAACTAGAGACATAGGTAATGAGGCGATACTCCTTTCGTCCAGCTATTCCAACGCACGGCTTTTTCTTCTTGCACGCGCCTTTGGAGAGGCGCAGAGATTGACAGGCAGATTTTCACGAACAAATTGATCCTGATAGGACGCGGACAGTATGAGACTCGTTCGACTATTCCACCATCGGTTCAAAGACTGAGAAAGTTTCTCGCGTCGGTACTGATCATCAAAGACGATCGTTGACTCTCAACGCTGAGCGATGTTCATTAGTCGATGCTAAAAATTTCTGCCCTCAGGGATCTTCCTTGTGGGATGTCTTTTTTAAGCTATCTACCGGTTCGGGATGCTTTTGCACTAATTTGTATTCTTCTTTTTAGCTATCAGTAAACAAATTTATTTTATCTGACAATTGTATCGGTTTCCACTGTCAAAAGTCCCCTTAAACAGTCACCAAACACTGAAGTTCTGTGCAAACTAGCAGAGTCCTCAAAATTAGAGCATTTTCGCGCGAGACACTTTGATGGCAACTGATTTTATTTACTTTAAGACCCATTTTTGCCAGGAGAAGGTGTAAAAGATGCAGAGTAAAGACACAGCGTTAGAACAAAACAGAAGGAAAGAAAAGGAAACAAAGCTGAAGCTAAAAAGTAACAGAATATAGAAAATATAAAGTCCTATATACCGCACATCGATGTCGGTCTGTATACGCTGGTTTTAAATGTTGAAAGAGATCCATGGAAGAGATCAATCTCGTTCCTGAGCAAATTGGCCAGGTTGCAGATCCTATGTAAGGGGTCCGCATGACCAAACCTGGAAGTGTAGAAAGGAGGTCTAAATAGTTCGGCATGTCTGGTGGGCCTACTAGGGACCTTAAAATTAATTAACCCGATTACGCGTGGATTGCACACCATGCCATTGATAATTTCGAACAAAAATGATAGGTCCGAAACAATCCCCCTGCACTCCAGAGTTTGGATGCTTATTCTACGCATAATGGGCCCGTAATCATGGTCGAAACGCGGTAAGGATTCACCGATTTTATATGCTAGGAAACGCAGAAAAGGATGCCTTTTGAACCCTTTCCAGAACCTTTTTATTTTTACATACTAATCGGTATGTATTTGCACATTTTCATTCTGGTATGGGAGGCAAGCGAAGAAAATAATTATCGATGAGATGAAGTAGTCTGCTTCAGACTCAAGAAGCCAGCTCATTGAAGCTAAAAATGAAGAAAACAAATGTATAATCTGCGAGAAATTACCTTTGGAATATATCCCAAGCAGCAGTTATGAGCTATTGATGTCTCATGGGAAATTACTAAAATTCTAAAACACTTCTATGATTCACTAATACTTTACGTACATTCACTTGTCAACAACAGCCCCCATTTAACCTGAACCCACAAGAAAACAGTAAATATTAGGTTACCCACTAAGTTCGTGTCGTTTTTAAACGATTTTATTCAGCTTCAAATCTGGCAACTCGAATTTAATCCACTTCCAACTATCCAATTGGCTGAAAACTTTGCAGGCGTGTGTAATTTGGATGACAATACAATATTTAAAAAAAAAATTGAAACTAAAACTTTACAGGCGTTCATAGTATATCAGCATCGAAATTGTAGTACAAGAAAGGAATTATTTTTTAGTTTTAGTACATTTTTACTAAAATCGTTTAAAATAATTTCTTTTATATATTTTTTAATGTTTCATAAATTTTCGAAGCCAGAAGAAATTGAATGCTGGTTTCGCGTCCGTACCGTTGTAAAAGTAGAAGTGTTTCCTCTATTTTGCTACGTTTAGGTTTCTCTTATCTAACTTCTCAATTTTTTTGCCGTAAATTTAAAACTACGCCGTGTCAAGTTGATAAACACGAACATGTCCGACACTTTTTGTTATTCGAGTTTAATCGTGGTTGTACCGCGCTCCAAGCTCTACGAAATACATGTGCCGTTTATGCAGCTGGAAAACTGTTTGCACGCTTCAAGAACGACACATTCGATATCCCTGACGAACCAGGTTCTAGGCGACCGTCCGCCTTCAATGATGATTGACAAGAAGTCTTAGCTTTGGAGGATCCTCGTCAAACGCCCCACAAATTGAGGCTATCAGCGCAATGGCCTAACCCATGATTTTTGGTGGATTAACATTTCAACTTGAACTACTTACCTCTTATACAGCAAAATTTTAATTCTATAGTGACCTGAGCAACCTTTCAGAACGATCCATAAATGGTAACGCAACTTAAATTAAATAGTAAACAGCTGACAGTAATTGGGGTGTCAGTAATTCAATCAAATACATTTGAAGGGTGTCAGTAATAGATCCCGAAATATATTTTTGAAATTCATGAATTTATACATAAAAATCGAAGATTTAAGATCCATCAAATTTTGTTCATTAAGTAAGCATATTAAACAATAATAAATACCAAGAATAACATATACTTTTAGTCTATAAATACAAAACTCTAAAATAATATCATCGTCAACGCTTAAAGTGTCAATAATTGGGTCCTTTATCCTACAGTGAAAAATATAAATTCTAAAATAGGAAAAAGGAATATAATTTCTTCACTTTCAAATTTTTTCTTTATTATCCTTCTTCAAGTTTCATATTCCCCCACAGCAGAAAATTTACTTACTTGCAAAAAAGACGTTTATTTAAGTTTTTGGTTCCCGTGATCCCATTTCTGTTGCTTTCTGAAGATGAATATTTATTGATTCTAAAAATGCTGTATTAAATTGTTACACAAAGAATATACTCGATTTTCTTTGCGTTTCTTCTTAGCGTTACGGTTTTGCCTCATATTCCTCTGCATCCAAAATGCCCAATTTTTAGCCTAAGTGTCGCACACGAAAAAGCCTTTAAATCTCACACAAAACAACCTCGCCTTCTCAACGAATTCTCGTTAACCGTTCATCGGGCGACTCGCGTACCGCGATTAATAAGAGCAATCAACGCCGCATTTCCCCGTCGATTCGACACCTGCCCATAAACTTCGCGTAACGTCGTCGTAAAGGCTACCTCCTAGAATATGATCCCGCTAATTGCTCGTGGAAACGTCATAATTCCGTTGCGAATGGAACGCGGCAAGAAGGCTTCCTCCGATCGGCTTCGGCGAAATTAAAACGGCGCCCGCAGAATGGGATCATAATCGGGCCACTGTAACTGCCCTGCTATTTGCATCGCCGATACGAAATCAATTTACGGCCGGCGAAATTACGCGACGCCGCGGCCCGTCTCGTTGATACGCGGCATCAACTTTGTCATAAACATGTCGCCGGCAGCCAGTTAATAAGACCAGTCCCGGTTGTTCGGCGAGAAATTATGGATTCGCCGAAGACTAGTCCTCGCTGGCTCGCGTGCAAGTTTCCTTTCCTTCGACGCCACGAGGCACAGAGAGAAATCGCTCGAAAGGGAATTGCTGAATGAATAAATAACGAACAATCGTTCCGTGAATCTCTGGCTCGATTACTTTCTTCGGTGGATCCGCGGCGTCGAAAT
Organism: Andrena flavipes; assembly: GCA_963971345.1. Classification (NCBI taxonomy): domain Eukaryota; kingdom Metazoa; phylum Arthropoda; class Insecta; order Hymenoptera; family Andrenidae; genus Andrena; species Andrena flavipes. Next base: position 14,030,615 of record OZ020480.1, read on the forward strand.
TCAAAAAGGGAAAAGGCCCGGCCAGCAGCGCCGCCGCGATGCCAACGAATGCCACCGTGACGCGCGGCATCGCGTTTTATTAGTAAACGACCCGCGAGTTCTCGTTGAAATTTTCGAAAATCTTGCACTCTTAAATCAAACTGATTTACGCAACATAGCGACGGGGGGAGGGAGTGGACTTTTATACCCCAAGCAGTTATTTTTAACCGCGAGGAATTTGGGTACCTCGAGTCAAAGCTGATTTACAGCTCGTCCCTTGAAATCTTGTCTTGGGTATAGTGATCTGTTTCGAACGGAGAGAGAGAGAGAGAGAGATACAGACTTTTCGATTCGAGCGTAGCTTTCGGGTGAAAATCGGTGTCGCGAGATATATTGGCGTGACGATTTGCTGCCAACGAATTTTACAACCCCTGCGCTGCCGTCCTTTTCGCCGCGTACTCCCCTCCAACTCAATGACGCTTCCACGGCAGAATGACGCGATAATGACACCGAAAATATTCGCGCGCGACGGAGGTCAAGAAACCGGTATGTCGCCTTCGTCGACTGTAAAAAACGCGACCGTGCATTTCCCAGATTCCTGCTGCTCCGCCATTCATTCTCCTCTTTCTTTTCATTGTCGTCTACTCGCCACTTCGATCTCTTCTTCCTCCGCGCGGCTGCATATTTCCCCATTTTTCCAGGCGAGCTCCATGATATCGATCGCACCGCAATCGTATTCCCGTTTCCCTCCGTATCCTTTTGAATTTCCTCTAAAGCTCGCGTTCCGTCGACCTTTCGACGGTGGGGAACGAGTTAACTCGTCACTTTGACGCCGTTGAGTCACTTTCGCGTCGTGGAGAACGATTTTTGTGATAAAGTCCATAATTGTATTCCTTTAAGGATACGTCTGTATCGTTCGAAAAGAACCGTTTAACGTTCCATTCTCGGCTCGCGAATGTATCGCTGGCCGAGGTCGGTGTTTACCAACATCTGCGGATGAAGCCAGGCGCTCGATAAAGTTAATCTTCTATTAGTAAATTAGTTTGAAATTAGTTAAGCTAGTGAATTAAACGTTTATCTTCTATAGGTTGTATGCGCGGAATATATTTATCCAGCAGCACAGTTTAACGGTGCTAAGTAGGCACTAATTGTTGGTAAACTGAACGGTAAAAAAAATGAAGAAATCTGCGATCTCCTTAGGACCGTCAAAATTTAAATTACGGATCGTATTTGTTTCACAGTTAATGCGTTGATGTGACACTCGTCTTCTATTTTAGTTGCATCGCAAATAAAACAGCACTTCAAGTGAATCTTAAGCTTCGGACTTTGCTGCCACATATTGGAACTTCTGGCAAACAAGCGCTACACCACGAACCCTATCAGAAATTGTTGTTATTAACTTTTCTTTCATGCATTATGGCGAATATTCTTTAATAGAGTATGGGTAATTATATAGATACTATAGAAGCAATTTGTGGCGCCTGAGTAAGAAATGAATGTTTAAACTGCGCTATTATTTCGTCTTCACTGCACATAAAATTACAACTAAGGCTACATATAACAGAAATTGAAAAGTCGAGACTTAAAACACAGCTCTGTTATAAATAAAACAAATGTAATGTAGTTATAAATAAAACAAATGTAATGTAGTTACAAAGAAATTGAAGAACGAGCAAGAACTAAACTGGAATAATGAAAGGAAATTAAGAGAAGTTTACACTCTGGCAGCGGTTTTCACGTATACGTGATTTTAATCTCTCATCAGCTACGTTATTATCGACTCAAATTATCTCATACAGATTTAAATCTAACGTCAAATGTTATTTATGCTATTTACGTTCATATATACGTGCCTTACTCTGGTCTGTAGGAATCAGTCAGCTTAGAAAAGCGTTGCAAAACATTTCTTAATTTATTCATACAAATTTGTTTAATTTAAACAAAACTGAGTTTCCATAATTTCATAATTCAAGTGTGTTTTACCACAGAAATGTAACATATGGTTTTGGTTCGTATGACTGAGTGAAGAAATATGTTACATTGCATAAAAATGTCAATGCGAATAAATGAAATTCGGCAAACAACACTCGCATAAGTAATGTACCAGTGAAATCACAAAATCTCATAAAATATCCATCAAATCTTGAAATTAAAGGTTTGCGACCTAGTAGAGCTAGGAATATTTTGCTCCGAACCTGCAGCCATCAAGGTGTCTCATGTATATCGCCGACAGATAACAATAATAAGTAATAATATTAATTAGCAGGAATACTCCACTTTATACACACAATGCAATATAAGCGAAAACATTTAAGAATACCTATAAAGTGTTTGTGAAATGCGATTAACCAGAAAAACAGGAAAAAGGAGTCTACGGATCCATAAAAAATAAACAATTAGAAACCATAAAAACTATTCGAGCCATAATGCTATAAATGTTTAACTAAAAATTTCTATCTTCCCTGTGTCTATCTGTTGGGCTGCGTTAATCCTCAAACTAAACGATCCATTCTATTATCAGTGTCTACCCAAAATTTGCGTTCCCCATTTGTCCGTCTACAGATCTGCATCAGAAACAAACTTCTCGGCTCACAATGCAGCCAATGTCTATCTAAAACATTGTACGTATCTCCTTTGTGCCTTCCTGTAAATCTCCGTTTTGAGCTACTACGCTACCAACATAATTTCTCTTCTGTCACTTCTAGACGTGCCTCGAGATTGGGTTAAGTCCAAACTCCTCGTGCCACAATACCACCGGCGTCTATCTAAAAAATCCTATTTCCTCTGTGCCCGTCTATAGCTGTTTGCCCTCCGCGCTTGTATCGAAGCTCGCCCAAGCATACGTATATCCGCCTTTCTGCGTGTACGTGACACGATAAATCGGTCTATCAATAGTCACCTGGGATCATCGACCGACAGTACGACGATGATCCCCGGGGCCGGTTGTTGATTCGTGAGAATTCGTGCACCACCGTCGGTCCCTCTGCATTTGCATATTTCTCGTGAACGCCTATTGCGGATCCGAAATAGCAGCATCGGCGCCGAATCACCGACTAAACAGAGGGTAGGAGGAGGGGAGAGGGGGGGAGGAGGAGGGCGTCAGGGGTGGGGGACAGACAATACGAAAATATCGGTGGTGGCCGCGTATATTCGCGAGCCAATGAAAAACACGAGGAATCCGCGCGATTAATTTATGATCTTGAAAGTGGTTTGGTAGCTGGCTGTATCAGCCGAGCTCGCGGCTCTCATCGTCGCTTCAGAATTGTTTCTTCCCAGATACAGAAGGGGTCCTCCGTTCATCGTTAAGCCCCCAACCCAGCCGGTCGCCACAAGTTCCCGTGGCTTCTAGAATTTCGGAATCTTCAGAATTCCCGCCGATTCGAGGCAGTCCCCCCCCCCCCCCACCCGCCTCCCTTCCGCGCATAGTTGCCAAAGAAAAGCTCGTTACGCGCGAAGGTTCGCCCTCGTACGTTGGAAATTTATTCCATCGACGCCTCGGGGGACTTGCCATCACCCGCGGTCGCCCGCGGATCGCGGAATCCCTGGACTTTCGGTGGCTTCGGGTGTCCGTCCCGCGGGAATTGCTTCGCGCTCCGTGTACTTAGGTACTTGCCTAGGTACTACGCGAGCTAATAACCGAGTATCGCCGTCGCTATCGGTCCCCGTGCAAATTGGATTATTACTATAAGTCAATCCGGAAAGCTGCCGATCCGCCAGGCAGATAGTGGTCGTGAAACAGATATACAAAGTAGATCCCAACGATCGGTTCCGCGGGAGGGGACGCTGTAGGCTTCCCCTCTCGCCGTCGAACGCCATTATTGTCGGTGAAATTCGTAAACTAGACTCTCGTTATCGGCTGGCACGCGTGTGAGGTTGCCATTATCGGCTCATTTGCAACGCGGATAGGCCCAGGCGTCGTCCAGTTTACGAAGTGGATCGGCGTCGTTGGTTGCACGGTGTATCGCCGCTATTAAGAGATTTGTATGTACACGGAGACGCTGAACCGCCTCTGTTGCTAGCTAGCGAAGTCGCCCGGAGATTCCGCGCGACTGTCTCGAGCTTTTCGGTACGATCTACCTGTTCCGTCGAGGCGGACCAGGGTATCGTCCGCGGCTGTTGCGGCTCGCGGGACAAACGCCGGGCGGACAGAACGATGGCGAGCGACGCGTATATTAGGATCTATTAATATGCAGTCAAGCCGAATGTTAGACGGTGCTTAGTCGCTTGTCAGCCGCATTACGAGCCGGCGCACCCCCTTAGCGCGTTGTCAGCACCGCAGAGCTCTACACGACTCCTCTCCATTCGTCTGTCCGCGGCCTGTCGGCCAGGCGGCGGGACTCTGCCACAAAACTGTTCCCCCGCTGGATCGCTACCCGAAACTCGATCGATCTCCGTTACCACCCACCCCGCTGATAATCGCGCGAAGCGACAATCGTATATCGCGGTAGCCTCGAGGACCTCCAATCGGCAGCCAGGTTTGACGATGGGTAACCTCGAGGTCTTTTGGTTCCGTGGCTCGAAAGCCTTTTCCTCGGTGAACCGGCGCTGATAGTTTCCAGGTGGAAAGTCCGCTTCACCGTTATCAAAGATTGCGTGCGTCTCGAAATCGAGAGTTTCACTCTAACCGGTGCACGCACGGGGAATAAAATGTGATTACGCCCGCGATAAAATATAATGATTATTGCTGCGGGGAACGCAAGGCACAGCGGGTCGGCGATGAGCCGCCAGGCATATAATGTAAGTACATGTAACGTGTAATTGCTCTGGCGTCAGAGAAATGCGCCGATCGACGGGGCTTTCTCTCTTTCCCAATTTGTCACGCTGCCTCGGATGCGCCTTGGAAAACGTGGAAAATTTCGACGCGAGCGCATCAGCGCCGCGCCGAGCGTGAAAGAAAAAAATCATCGGCGAGGGCTGCCGAGGCGATGCGCGACGTGACTCGAATAAAGATTTTATAACTTCTTTAATTTATGGCGCAATAAAACGGGACTGCGGAATAAAGGCTGTCGCGGCTCTTTCTCAGAATTTTTCGAAGATTGCTTTCAATATTTATGCAGATTCCTTATTATGTTTACTGCGAGTCTACGTCGCCGTTCGCACCGGCGACTCGTCGGGGATCGAACGTTGCAATATCGTAGGAGTGGAAGCTCGTCGAGAGGGCAGCGATCCGCGGCTCGGTTTGAAAATCAAGCTGTCGCCAGCTGATAATTGGAAACATAAATGTCGACGATCTGTTAATCTATTCGCCATTCGTAGAGTGGAAGCGTTGCTACCGGAGTTGTAATTGTTGTAAATAAGAACGAGTGTTAATCGATTTAGAAGACTATCGCCGTAGACGAGAGCATTGACACCGGTCGATTTGCAAATTATATAGCATCAGCGGATTCGCAAAAAAATCTTTTCCTCGAGAAGCCACCGAGCATCCTGAAAGCGAATGACTCGCCCGGTTACGATATAACTTAGAGAAGCTATGCGTAAAAACCAAACCAGACAAATTTTTATCTGCTACCCGCGGAATAATTTATAATTTTGCCGCGGCGTTTCATTAATTCGGATGTTTTTGTACAAAACTCTGACATTTACGAGCTTATTTTTAGTGTAGAGGTTCTAGCTTCGGTTCTGCGTTGAATTAACCATCAGACACTACGATAGAACTACGTCGCGTGGGATTCGTAAGAAGAGTCCCCCCCCGAACATTTTCAAGATAAGGACACTGTTAAACAGTTATACAGTTCCCTTGCTAGACTTGGCTGGAAATATGCCGCATTAATTTGCAGTCTCGCGTATAAAGCAGGCGTTAAACTTCTCGAAAGTGTCCAACATAAGTTCCTTAGATACGCGGCATATATATTTCGGTACGCTCAATGGCTCCTACTAATCACGGCTATCGTTCCATTTTACAGTCCCTCGATCTTAACACCATCTCGGATCGCCAGGCCAGCCACTGCCGCGATAAAACTCTTTCTTTATAAAACTGTTAATGGACGGATCGGCTGCCATGGCTTATCAATGTTATTAAACTTTAATATACCTCTAGCATCTTCACAGATTTCAGCCGCCGCGACGGCTTGCCTTGTATTTCCCCGCTACCAGCGATACGATCGATCGAATTACGTGGATTGCGAATATGTACCTATCCCGTGCAGGTAAATTGGCCATTCTGAATTTGCGAGCCCTTTTCACAGCTTTCCAACAACTCCCTTCGCACCGAAGCAAATACCTAAGCTCTCTCTGCGCTAGGCATTCTCTTGGTTTGTATAATAAATGGTTTGTTAGTCCTCGGGCGAATATTAACGATAAAGGAATTTTCCCGAGTGTTTCTTCGGTACCGCGTCAATTTCACGGTCCGCGACATGAAGGCAACTCGACCTCCGCGCGGAACATCGCAGATTCCCGAGCAGAGAGCCCGTTGCCACCTACTCCGTGGGATTTAAGTTTCCGATAGAACGGAAACGCCCGTGGCTGCGATGTAAGCCGTCATGAAATTATGTTCGGGCCGCGTGAAATATGATTGTGCCGCGGTGTGCACTGGTTTCGCGACAATTTGCCATTACAAATGGCAGCGGTGGTGAAAAAGAGCCGGTGGGAAGGATGCGCGGCCGCGTCCAAGGATTAATCGAGAAACACAGGGTCGTGGACGTTTGGCTATTCGTATCCACCGGGTCTCCGCGATATCTCTGTTTATCGTTTAATTGAGAAACGCATAAACCGGACGGTCGGCGCGAAATAAATTGCCGACAGCGTTTACTCGACTCGTCAACCGGACGCCGGAGGTCCACGACGCGCCGAAGGATCCTGGATCGGCGACAGTTTACTCTACTATGGATCGATCTGTGAAGGCTCAGGAGACTTCGGAGCGAAGAGCCAAAGCGAGGATATAAAAGGATGCCCGGAATGAAATATGATTTCTATTGGAATATTGCTCGCAAGAGGCTTCCTTGCTAATCACATCCTGCTTTCGCCAGGCAATTTCTAAGCAGGACCTGACGTTGCGCTATCAACGGCAGGCTTGCAAATTAGATTGTCACTGTAAGTCAATTTGCAGGGCGGTGTACTACTATCGGGCGATTTGCAAATTAGATTATTACAAAGTAGACCGCTGCTGCAGGCTGATTTGCGACATTAATATTTAAGACTATCCACGCGACGAGCAGCGTTTCCAAGTGCCTTTATGTAGGGCGGGAATCGCGAGCGTACCTGCAATCAAATTGCTCCCCGCGATTTTGAAAGATTATTTTCCGCCGTTGAATATTCATTCGCCCGAGCGAGGCGTTATTTTTGGCCGATCGTATTGTTCGTTAATTCTTGCTGCTGGCGACCACGAAAATTACGATCAATTTCCCCGCGTAACGTTTCGCGGATCCACCGCAGAGGAAGAATTGAAATGCAACACTTCGCTGCAATTGGCGATTATGGAATGGTATTCTGTAATCGATTGCCAGTCTTTACAACTTTCCTATGTGAAAGATAAGATTTTCCCATGGAAAATCAACAATGCATCGTGCACTATGCTCGCTGATAGGGCTTATCGAAGCAGCTCGACCGGACCACTAATAATTGACAAATATTTGCGGAAACTTTGCTCGAGCAGGACGCTTATCTTCTCGAGTTTTTGCCATGACTCAATCTTATGCTTTCTACTCGCACACAGCTTACGTTTTTACACGTAATTAGTCCGGGAAATGTGGAAAGGCTCGCGAAATGTGGATCACACGGAGGAAAACTCGTCGAATTCCTATGTGATTGTTCGTAAAACGGACCTGTTACAACAGGAAGCATTCGTGGCGAATAAAGAGTGGTGAATCTTCCTCATTCTTCAGCAAACAGGAATATTGAGTTCATAATGCTTTGTTATGGAATTGTGTTGTTAAAAAATGATATAAAATCCAACACTTCCAGATTAGAAAACCCTCTCTATATCCTTTCAACATTCAACGCCAAGCAACTTTAAAGAATAATTATATAATACTAAATGCATGATTTTCCTATAATATCAGAATCCTCTCTACACTTTTTCAATATTCAATGGATACTACAAAATTCTACAGAGGAGAGGAAGCACATAATATAAAATGCAACACTTTTCTCAGACAACAGTACATCTTCTAGGCTGAAAAATTCAGGTTTGACGGATCCGTTGTTCATTCACCAAACAACAGCACCGATGACAATGTCGCGTGATATTCTCCCCCGCCCCCGACGTTTTTCGCGATGCCCGTCCACTGTTTGGCACCGCGAATACCAGAACGAACGGAAAGGGAAAAAATTCGTGGCTCTTGCGAAGGGTATCAGCGGTTCCATTCACCGTTGCACTTCTTATCTGCGTTTCTTTTGAAACCGCGTGCCACGAGGGAGATTCACGGGGGGCTCTCCGTGAAATTTCACACGGACAATTCCCTTTTTTCCCCCTCCCCGGCCATGCAGAGCTGGATCGCGATGGAACTTCTTTCGCCCCGAATTCGGCCGATTGATCAATTAGCCGAGCCAGTTTTATCAAGAAAACTTGCGAGAAAACTCTTGCCGATCCAAAGGCATCGGAAAGACACTGTCTGCGACGACCGTTGCCATTTGTTTATCCAGCCGGAGTTTATTGTAGCGGGGAGAACGGAACGACGGTGCCAGAAAGAATTGCCGCAATTACGTCTCGTAAAGAGGAGAAATTATTGCGAGAGTCCCGCGAGATCAGTGGGAAAACTTGTTGGTCTACATATTGTAAACAAACGAAGAACAGCGAAATCATTTAATTTCGATGAACTAAGGAAAGTTTATTAAAAAGCTGAATGGTCATTTCTGATAAAATTCTAAAGGGAAACTGGCAAACCGGTGCAGTTTTATAAACGTTTAGATGTTTTGGAGCTGGGGTAAGAAAAAATTCAGGAAAACCTGTCGCAGCTTTTATAGAAACTGACGCGTTATTTTGAAAACTCTTGGTAACACACGAGTTAAGATTCCATTCCGTGAACACGAATTGGAATGTTCATCGCCGATGAACCACCATTCGAGTATATTGGAGTACATTGGAACGTCGATATCGTTAAAATTCTCAAATTTCTACTTGTCCGAAGTTGCGGTTGGGGCTCTCCACTTGATGCCAAAATATATAAGTACCGTGCTCTTTTTTTTTCAGTGAAACTGTCGCAGAGCCACGCGCGATTAAAAATGTCGAGATACCGTCCCCTCGCCAGCATACGTCGAGTTGTTATTATTCACGAAACCCGCGGCTACTTCGTGACTGGAAAATTGTTCTTTACGGCTCGAGGCCACCTAAAACATCGCTGGATTCGAGGAGAGCGCAAAGTGGCCTAATAACTCCATCGAGTTGCGAAATCTGTCAATTGCGAGCAGCCGTGACTGGAACGGAGTAGGAAGAGTATCAGAGGGGCCTGAATTTTTCCAACAAAATCAAAGTATCCTTGGATACTAAAATAACGATGCGGGACGTCCGTCTACCGAAAGCTCCCGTATCCAAACGTTCCCTCATTCAAAAGCTTCGTAATACGAATAGAAAGTATTTCCACTCTTATCGAGTGTGAAAAAAACATTTGTGTAGAATTGTTTGATAGTTGAAAAAGTGGGAAGTGAATGAAATTCAAGAATTAATAAACGGAGAAGTTGAATCAGTGCCTAAGTGTTTAATATTCGCAGACGTTTCACTTGATTTCAGTGTGATTAATCACGCATTTGGATTTGACGATATTCACACGGATTCATTTGATTCGTTTGTTTTTCATGTACACGGAAAGTTGAACGTCGGAAAAGTGATTATTTCTGTGTCAGTATTTGTTCGTTTTCTCGATAAAGGATGCCAGATTTTCCTGTACCACTCGTCACTCATTATTCAAGACTACTCCATTTCGTGCAATAAATCGCGGACGTGTCTTAAGAAATATCACTAAAACCACAGACGACGCGAGTGATCGCTTAGGGACGTTTGAAAATGTATTCGGGGAGGAACGGTTTTTGTAATGTAAAAACAGGGACGAGAGGCAAGGAGTCTCGTCAGAAGTTCGGAATTATCGAAAAAGGTGCACGAACCAGTGTCAAACTGTATTCAGAGGCAACGCGCAACCTGGTTTAAAGCCTCCTTTCTCCGAATGGCGAGCGATTTTCCCTCGCGTGGAAGCGTAAATCGTTCACGTTCGAGGAACTGGCACGGATAATCGAGATCCCACCGCGAAAACAAGAATTCCACGCGGGAAACCTGGCTCGGACGTGTCCAATAATGTGGCATCTGACGTTTTCGAAACGGTCGTCGCACCCGAATCGAGAAACCGGGCTCCGCCACTCGTTCTCTCCGTCCAAGCGCGAGGATCGTCGGAAAGAAACGGATTCCCTTCTTGTCAATGAGTTAACGTTGCACCTTGCGTTTCGCGGGAACACCAGCTTGCCCCTTCATCTTCCTCGATAAGAAATAAGAAACATGCGACGGTTTGAACGGTAGGTCTCTTCTTGTCGAGAAACGAACGTTGCACCTTACGCGGCAATTTGATAACTCGGCATTAAGCTTTGTTGTGGAAAATCTAGAGTAAAGGTCAACGCGAGTGCTGTTTGCAGATTTCGGAAGAAATACTTCGGGGAATATTTTGGATAAATGTTTCGAACAGCTCGTCGAAGGGTCTCGACGCGCGAAGCCCGACGGTGACCGGGCGTGAAGCGAGTTTCGATCACTCTCGCGACTGATTTCCCGCCGCCGACGGCTCCAATCGCGCCAACACCAAGGTTCGGGTTCCGATCACGGCGTGGTTCTTTTATATTACCCACTGAAAGGATACGAAAAGGTTCATCCGTCGCTAAAAGAAGCCACCTATCTTAGCCGGGGACCTATCTTTCGCCGTGCGAGAGGTTCGCCTGGAATTCGACTCGAAATGGGATGCAGGATGCGAGACGATTTCGAGTGGAGAACCTTTTAGAAAGTTCCATGAGAACGGTTAAACCACGTAGGTATACGAAATGACAAGACGGGAATGTGTTAGATGAATATCGTCGGGCGCAGGAAGAACTCGACGAATTCTGCGACGAGGATGTTTGGACGTTCACTTTCCACACTCCAGGCACTTTTGCAGGAATGAATAGTTAGTTACCGTTTGGAGGAACGAAGTTTGGCAAGAGTGTAATCGACCAGCCCCACGGCTATCACATATTCTATTCCTCTGAAATTCCTCATCACGATACTCGTCCGTTACTTTGCGAAATACACTGTCCCTAGCCGAAGTCAATACCATCCACGTTTCAGCCAGACTATCCGAGCTTAGATACCTCTGCGACCTAATACACTCAAGTTTTACGAGGTAGTCGACCAGCGGTCGACGAGGTTTCGACGTTTTTTAAAAAGGTCGGCTACCGCTCCGGAAAGGAGCGTCGAAATAAGACCCCGTTGTTGGCCCGGTACCCTAGCCGCAAAACCACCGAACACGCGCGATCCCCTAAACTCGCCGCAACGAATGCAGAACCGCTGGTGGTTTCACTTACGGGTCTCGTTCGCGTTTTCCACGGCGTTGATCAGCAAAGGCCCCTGGGCAAGTTCCTCCTCGAGGTGGGCACGGCTCGGTCGGGCCTGCTTTCTCCGTGACATCCCTTCTTGCCTGGTGATTGCTGGTCGCGGCGATTCCTGGGGTCGTGGTGCTCCCCTGGTTGAGTCGGCTCGAAATTGTCGTCCTCAGACGGGCGGACACGTCATCGGTCCGCGCCGCGGCGAGGACCGTGTCGGTTCCGCGGCCGGCGATCTCGATCGCAGGGTAACCGAATCACTGCTGTACTTCACCATCGACACTGTCAGGGAGCCGCACCTCCCTGCGCGCGCTAATCCACTTCCTGAACGATCCCATGCAGAAAAGAACGCGCGCTTCAACTCGGCCAACGACACACTCGACCCATCCTGAAGCCCCGCGCACTGTATCGAGTTTCTCCAACGGCACGTGGCGCGTGGCTCTCTCTCTCTCTATCTTTCTCTATCTCCTATGTATCTCTCTCTCTCTCTCTCTCTCTCTCTCTCCGTGTTCCCTCACCCTTCCTCTATTATTCTACCTCTCCGTAACCCTCTAATATATCTGTTTCTGTTCCACTGTATACAACAATTCGTGTCACACACTCAACTTTTACGTCTCGCTCGGTTTTTATCTGTTTTCTACGGGCCACCGACACGACCGGTGCGCGCACACGTGTGCCACCGAGCAACTCCCTGTCCGTTTGTACACGCGGGACGCCGCGTGCGTCCGTGCGCGTTGCGTGGCTGCTGCCGCCCGATGCCTTCGGATCTGTGTGCTGCTGCGGACGCGCGCGCGCGCGCGGTTTACGTATGTGTGTTTATAGTTCTATATCTCGCGCGAAATCCGCGGCTCTGGTGCCTCGAGTCGGCCGGACGACGGACGGACCAGCTCTGGGCCTGACGTCGCGGCGCCCCTCTCCGGCGCTGACCGTCGCGCCCTGGTGGGGGACGGAGGGGAGAGGCCTGCGCGCGCGCTTCTCCTCCCCCCCGGTCGCCCCTTCTCCCGGCCGACGCGCCGGTGCCCCCACCAGCGCGACACCCTCTCCAACGTGACCGCCGCTCGTAAGGGGTGGGATCAAGTTCAATGTGTACTCATGAATCTGAATCAATTCGATAAGTACGGTGGTGGAAAAAAAATGTATTCGCTTATACCGTGAACCGCTCTACTTCCGTTCACCATCGTTCCGTCGCGAGTTTCCTCTCGTTCCTGTGCCACGTCCGCGACAGAAGCAGCAGCCTTTGCCACCGGCAGTGTCGATCCACCGCGGACGGTGTGCATTTATCGATACCGTCGGTTATCAATGACCCCCGCAAAGGGTGAATTACGTGCGCGTGTGTCTGTGCCGCGAGTATCTGCCTGGATCTGCCAGTGAACGTGTCGCACGCGGCGCGAAATAATCGATACCGTCCGTCGTATCGTTGTTTAACACCGCCGATACGTTTATTACTTTTCGCTAAACACGCCCCCGGCTCGAAGGAAAAGGGAGAATTTCCGTCTGACAGCCTCGGATGATTTTCTGCTTCAGCTTCGCTCGTGTTTCTGTAACTTCCCCCACGCCTAGGCCCGTCACGGCTCGTTCCCCTTCCGGCTGGCTTTCCCCCACCAGGCGGCCGGTCGCCCGGGGGGGTGGGGGGCGGCGGGGCGTGGCCAGTGTCAGACGCGACACCGCCCCCTTATGCATTATTATACGGAGCCACTCGTGTCTCTATGATTTTATATGCCGCGTGAATATTCCACGGCTTCCCCACCGCGCGTGCCGATTGTATTCTCGGCGCGCTGACGCGGGTTTTTATAGCGGCGCAGGGGAAACGCTGCGCGTGCATCCTATACGCTACCACTGGTAGCGGTTCAGAGCGGTGTCATACTTCTCGCGAGCCGCTTTCGAACCGCGCTATCGAATTTGGAGGCGCTCACCGATGCGCCATGTCCGATCGGCAGCGAACTGAACCGCTTCCAAAGCCTTGAAAAATATCGACTCCTTTCTGAGGAAAGCGTAAAACGCGGGAGAGTTCGATGGAGGGGGATTATTAATTTCCCCCCGCGCCACAGCGCGGTACAGCCCCATTTGCTTCGACGGCGCGGCGGTGCAATCAATGGAAGAGTCTTCGAAATGGCAAGGGCCTCGAGGATCCGCGAACGCCTCTGAGCCCGGGTTTCCAAGGCGCACCGACAATAGAGAAAACCAAGGATACATTCAACCCTTCTGGATTCACCCCGAAAAGGCCGTCCGCTCGCTGGCTGGCTCCTCTGTTCCCAGCGGCGGCGCAACAGCCCGCTCTGGGGTTCGTCTTTAAGGTGTCAGCGTTGCTTTAATCTTCGAGAGGCCCCCGTCCCTGTTCCCTTCCACCCGGCCGTGCTGCTTTGAAGCGGCCGCTTATACTCTATCATGCGATGCCGGTAGGGGGAGAACAGGTGGATCGTAGGAGTATCGACGATTCCACGGGGAGGGACGGCCTGGGGTAAGCCGAGAAGGTCCAAGGTTCAGGTGCTCAGCGAGGATCGGCCAGTTGCGTGCTCTTCTCTCGCTCAAAGTGCACGCTCTCTGTTGATTCTTCCTGGCTTGCGTCTTGACTCTGAGGGGGTGGCGAATAGCCGCACAGGGGTTAGGGGGGGAGCGAAGAATCCTTTAAAGCCTCCTACGGTGGAGCTCCTTTGCGATGACGGCACCCCTTCCAGACCATCCAAGCGTTTCTTCTGTTTTATAAGAAATCCATTCGACGTTACAATTTACACTCGGATTTTGATTTCTCCTTCGGATTCATCTTCACGTCAGTGAATACTTGAGAATCGCCGGTAGAAAAGCATAGGTGTACATAACTATCCACCGCGTAGGAAGCCACCACTAGTGTTTGCGCGCGCATTGTCACACGCGAAACGCAGGCACGCGCTAAACGAATAACAAACACACCCCGGGAACGCGACCCTAGGCATTAACGCCCGAGCCCCTGCGACTCTTCTTTTGTCTCGAGTCACTTTACGGCCCGTAATTTTTCGCAACGATCGCTTCGGCCCGCAACGGCGCAGGTAAAACGGAGCGGAGGGTGGCTAGAGAGGCGCCGGCGCTGGGTTTTGACACCTGCGGTGGTGAAGCTTTCACCCTCGCCTGGCTTGTTCCTCGCGGCTTCCTCAAACAACGCTACGCAGCATCGAGGAATGGCGCGTAAACTCGTGGCTCTGCTAATTTTTCTCCAGCGATGAAACAACTTTTTCGAGTGGGGATTTTAGTGTACAATCAGTTAGAGCTTTCCTTTGTTTATTTCAACGAAGTATCCCGCGGAAAAGTTGTGTTTTATGTTATTTATGATTTAATAGGAAATATTCTCGAACTCCAACCGAAGAGATCTTTCTTGCATCCATTCGTTGTTCCAGCGAGCTGCTAAAGGGTTAAAGGACCGCAGAAAATCCGCCTGCAGCAGGTGGGGAGTCTCTGCGCAGGGTATTAACACCCTTCGAACGGGGTGGAGGCTCGGCAAATCGACGTCGTTTAGATTGCGCTGCATTCAATTAGGCCGCTGGATAAAGGGTCGTGCTTCCAAACGGCGACCTCCTCTTCCCCTTTCTTTCACCGCTTCCGATTGTTCATTTAGGCTCGCGCGATCTTTGCACTCCATAGGAGTAGATCTGCTTTTATATTAATATCTAACATTCCAGAGTGGGTAGTATTCACTGCGATGGCTTATTTAGTATGTGATAGTATTCACATGTCTTGTATTCTTTAATTCTGAACGCAACGTAATTTACGCACTGTCAAAGTATTTAACACTTAACTAATCTCACCTTTTGTGCAAACACATGTCCGTTGACGATCTTTTTCAAACTTCTGAGCTATTCATTGTTTTATGAAGACCCACGCGACTGTATCTTGAAAGTAAAGTAGGGATCTTTCGGTGTTTCAATTTTAATCGACGATAAATATGAAATAAATCGAGCAGTAGATAAAGTGTTGGTACTCAATATTTTATCTGCTACTTTATCAATGCACGGATGGCCGTCTCATTTACATGATTACGAAGAATATTAATCTCCATAGCTATGGGCGATATTAATAAGAACTTTTACTAAAGGCTTAGCTAATATTCATTGTTTTCATGACTATAGCAATCTGTAGTTGTAAACAAATCCGTGAGTGTTTATTTCGCAACGTAATCTTATAACAGTGGTTCATTTTTAAGCAAGGCAAAATAGTACTTCGAATAGATATAAATTATTAATACTAATCTGATTAAATAGATAAACGTTTCCACGTTCAAATTCACATTTGGTTTTTGGTGACATGTAAATTTAATTCAGTGTATTAATTTAACTATCTGAACATGTGTTGTGGGGTAAGATGGGCCTTTCAGGGGTATTTCCGGCCAGCTTTTAACATTCCTTTTTTCTGCCTTAGATGCAACTGACATATAAAAGAATTGTGAATAAGGCAGAATGGAGCCAGGAGTATTTCTTAACAAGCTACCACATAAAAAAACACAAACGGGAGGTGAAAGGAAACTGAGAAAGAAAAAACTACTATTTTGAATCGAGCATGTGGTCCATGGGCACATGAAGAATGTTTAGGATAGAATACCTCTGAAGAATATATTCGTCATTCGCGTAGTAATTAATTTTAAAACAAAAAAAATATATTTTTTATTAATTTAACAGTTTTCTCACTTCTTTTATACAGAAAAGTCTTCGTGAGATAATTATAGTTAAATGACCA
Organism: Andrena flavipes; assembly: GCA_963971345.1. Classification (NCBI taxonomy): domain Eukaryota; kingdom Metazoa; phylum Arthropoda; class Insecta; order Hymenoptera; family Andrenidae; genus Andrena; species Andrena flavipes. The sequence goes on from OZ020480.1 coordinate 14,046,782, forward strand.
TTTTTGTGTTATTTCTTCCAATTTTGTTACAACGTAAATTTATGCTTTCTCGGTCATACTAATACAAACAATTAGACACTTGAAACTATCAATTAATATAAAAAAAAACTAACAACTGTGTAGCCGGAATTACAAAGCTTTCCCCTACCTACTGCAGCAGGCAGCCTGTTAAACAAAGGAATCTAATTGTAAGTCACAAACGAATCCACGGTACAAGTAGGGTGAAAGCAAAGCCCAGAAGTCTTCTCAGGGTTAACCTGACCTCCATCAATCGAGACGCCAAGCTCGCCCACGATCTTGATCCGAACTCACCCTGAGTTTTGCCAAGTGAACCATCGGCGTATCCCAGAAACGACCGAATAACGTCCAGTGAAGGACGAGACGCGGTTTCGTTCCCTCAAACTCGAATAAATTACCCCGGTTCCAGCGCTTGCCGAGGTCTCTGCGGCGCGGAATCGGGGCCCCCGGTAGCGGGGGCACGAGAGATCGCGACGCCGATGGGGTTACAGCAGGTCGACGTCTCTTAGGCAGGGCTGGCGAATTCCGAATTGGTCGAAACGGGGAACTGGAAGAACCGGGAGCCGGGTTTATGGTGCCCCGGCTGCTGGCAAAAGAATAGATATGACGTATTCATGAGGATGGCGCGGGTTTGTCAGGCAGATGGCGAAGCGATAGCGGCGCGTCGGAACCCCGAAGAAAAACACGAAATAGTTGCGGCTCGCTCGAGGCGAGACCGGACCTGTTTTCTATCACCTTTCTTCGCGTCCCAACGCCCCCTCTATCCTCCCCTCGTCCCCCGCCCTCCCACCCCCGGGCAATAAAATCCGATTTGACGTCAATTTATCTACGGATATTTCAGCGACCGCGGCGGCCCCCTTTTCTTCTTCTTCTTCGCCCTCCCTCCCGCCACCCTGCCCCCGGCCTCGCGCATGAATTTCGCTGGCAACCGACTCCTCGGGGCTGGCCCCTCTTTTTGCCAGGGACTTGCGTCGCTAATAAGATCGTGCAGTTACCGATCTGGATCGTTAGGGATCCAGATATTGAGGATCGTATTTATTGGCGCGGCCTGCGGAGTTCTTCTTGGCCACCGGGGGAAGAATGTTGCTGTCCGACAGTGTTCGGTAGTAACTCTGCCATCCCACTCTGTAGTTTAATTACGAACGTTTTCGAAAAATTTCCGGGGTTTTGAACGCTTTGTACCTATTATTTGGTATTTGATAAATGTGGCACTACCGTTTCGAGGGTTTCCTGTCGTAGGTTATGTTACATTTTCAGTGGCACTGCTGGATTCAGTGTTCACTTTTAATTGGGTACATGAAGAATGTAATCAGTGTAATTAAGTAATAATTTCGTTTACGTTTTACATGTCTTCTGGATTTTGGAAAAAGTGGACTTTGTGTGTTTTGTCAACGAACATATAAAATTATTGATGTGTCTTGTGTGTGAAATTAGTTTGTAACCAGAGATGGGCAAAATTTTTATTTAAACTAAAATTTCGAATGACTAATAAAAGTGAAAAAAATTATTCGTCATGCGTTCGTTAACCCGGGTTAGCTTTATTCGACGCATGACGAATACTTTTTTAACATTCACTCGTTATTCGAAATTTTATTTAAATAAAAAGTTTGCCCATCTCTGTATATGACACATGCTGGTGGACGTGAAGGGGAGGATAAAGTCAATTTTGGGCAATTTGGGGCCACGGCGGGAAAGAAAAATTATTGCAGGGTCTGTACGTTCTAAGGATTTTGAAAGGCATAATTATTTAATCAAAATGTGATGGGAAAGTTACAATAAATCCTTGTAAATATAAGAATGCAAGTGTGATTACAAATCACATTCCGTTTGGACAATAATCATTAAACAGTAGATATTGTTACTTATTACCAGGTTTACACACATAAATTCTGTAGCAACTCGACTTTTTCAACGACCTTGTTACTAACAAGGGAAGATCCCGAACCCGGAAATTCCAAAAATTCTGAAACTTTGTGAGTATGTAGGAGATTTATCCCTGATTACAACACAACTTTTGTTTGATACCCAAATTCACTCGAAGGAGGTGGAATTAACCACTGAAAATTCGGCTATTTTCCGATTTTGTTTCAAGACCAAAGTTACTTCTTTTAATTAGATCTATCATTTGGTGAAAAAAATATTTTCAACTTCAAGATCAAATATACCCCCTTAGAGTGAATTTATGGAGCAAACAAATATTGCGTTATAATCAGGACGAAATTCCCTACATATCCACAAAATTTCAGAATATTTTGAATTTCCGGGTTCGGGATGCTCCCTTGTAAGTAGACAGTTACTCGTGGATCTGTACGCATAAGCAACATCATCGAAGGGACTTGCATTTGCAAGGTATTATAACTTTCTCATCACATTCCAATAGAATAATTACACTTTTGCATGCACCAATTTTTCTTCTCCTTTGTGATCCGAAATCGACCGAAGAGTAACACTTTGTTGCTCTATTCGTTCTACCAACTGTGGTGCGATTGCGTCCAAGCTATTGTCTGCTCCAGGGAGCCATTCTGTTGCTGTCGTAACCGCTGATATAACAACGACGAATGTACTTCTGTTAAGCGACGATTCAGAATCAATAGACATCGATAGGTTGTCACAATATTAATAGCTGTGCCATAGAACTAGTCCCATTACTAGTTGCTGGTTCGCTGGATATGACAAGCACGGCCAGGCTGGTTCCACCGGTCTCCCCATATACGTTTGGCGGTAACCTCCATATATACGAATACAGGTGTAAAGGTGGATACACTGTCCTCGCGGACATCTCGCATTCTGACGGGATCAAAAGCCTGCACATCCAGCAAATACGGTCGTAAAGCAGAGGATTCCTTGTATGAGGGACTTTGTTCTGGACACTAGTGGTGGGGCTCAAGACGGATCAAAGTATCAAAGCGACTTGAGGCAAAGCCTGAATCGATTCGGACCTCGAAGAGCCTCGAAACGATTTGCAATTTTGTAAATTTTATAGAATTTTAAGTGTTGTCAAATTCTCGGCTTTCGAACGTTTGGTGCTTTGCTTTTGTTCTGGTTGGGATACAATTTTATGGAAGGCCTTAGGAGAAATCACAGTGCGACAGTTTGTGGTGGATGTATTTTATTAGAAACAAAACACGGTCGACTTTCCTAGAAGATACCGCAGTCGCGTAAATAACAAAAACTAATCTGGGAAAGGTGGGAGGGAGATTAGAAATTCAACAGTTGTAGAAGATGGGTTGTCTCAAGGATAAACCAAAATACAAAACATTTAGAAGGAAAGTAAAATCAAAATACCACTACAGGTGATACATTTAAATTTGTAGCGATTTGACAGTCGTCTTAAAAAGTAATATTATATTCAAACAATGCGTACACCCTGAAAGTTCGAGGTTAAGTTTGATGATATTTATTTAGAGAATCACATTGTGCTGTGCAAGATATCAGGTATTCTGCATTATTAGCATTTTCATTAAATGGGTCAAAACACTTTGATGCAAATGAGATGCAATTAATGTAGATAACATTATGAATGATATCCTTACAAAGTTCGTCCTTGCTTAGTCACTTTTTTACGTTATCATTAATTTGAAATGCTTGGTACGAAATGAATCGGTGGATGGCTGGCCGTGTCGTCCTCTGCAACGGGCTATACGCCAAGATCGCTTTCTTACGCGGCTTCGAGCTCTCGTCCCGTTCTTCTTTGCCTCCTTCTTCGTCCTTTCGCGCGCACTTCGGCTTTTTGTCCATGAAGGTCGCAGCGAGAATACCTGCCGAACCATTTGCCGTTCTGTCGGCCGAGTACCGCGAAATCGTGCGATTCCTTGTCCCGCGAACGACTTCTTAGCAATCGAAATGGGAAGAAATCGGGGATTCTTCGTTCGAGTCTGACATAGATGCTACTGTATAGATTTTTGTTTTACGCAATGTTAACTTCTCGAAGTTACAATTGTTAACCTATGGTTAAACGAGGTCACGCTGTTTTAATTTTAAAGGCAATTGCTCTTTTTTTAATTTGTACATTGAATGAAGGAGGAACCACTAAATCTTATAATCGATTGGAATAGCTGCGTCTGGTGGAAACCAAGAAGCGTTAGAAGAGGATCGAGAGAAACCGGATCCTCGTGATGGAATGACAAACTGAAATGAAAATGCGACGTTTGACTGCTTCTTACGAGATTTCTTCGGCCTCCCATCTCTCGTTCCCTTCTTCTTTGCCCTTTTTCGGGTGCAATAGTTTTTTGCTCGCGATGGCTGGTCCGAAAAGCCTCTGCGCACTTTCGTGCTTTGACCACGAGTGTTCTGCTTCCAGAGGTGAAGCTTGCCTCGAGGCTCCCGATAAAACTTGAACATCAAAACGAATGTACCTTCAATGTCGAAATTTTTCAAGCAAATAGTAATAGAACTTATATAATTTCTCAAAACAGAATTGTACAGTGTTATTTATAAATGTATGTCGATACTTCAGGGAGTAAATCCACAGACTGATATAATTAAAAATGTCGTATGAACATATATTTTATATTCCTTAATTTTTGGGTAATGGATGATTAAAAAAAATGATCGAAGTAATAAGGGTACTAGACATTTACATTTCATTTATTTGTAAAAAAATGAAACCACATCCAGATGTATGCTTTTACCCAATGCTTATTACTACCATACAGATTGAACAAAAATTGGGAAGAAATATATATGTGCTTTAAAAGTGGCGCTCCAGACGGGTAAACATTTTAACGTTGTTCTGTCGTTTTCCCTTAATATCGGTCTTAAAATGTGACGCAATCCGCTTTCAAAGGTGAGATTTTTGTTTGTTGGATTCATAGTTTCCGCGCAAACTTGTAAAAAAAAAATGAAATCAAAATTATACGGTTGATGACTAAAAACCGGCGATTTCTCCGACAAAAAATAGTTCTTGTTTGTGCGTTACCAAAATCCGGTGTCTTCTTAATTTTTTTATGAAAATCTCGAGTTTTTAAGGACCATATGAGAGGTTTGCGGCGAAATTGCACATGTTTTACACATCCTGTAATTTTTTCCGAGTCGATCTGAACCTCCATTCGTTCGCAATCCGAAAAAACAAAGAGAAAAAAATATTCGAGAAAAACGCGTTTAAACTTTCTGTGTAAAGGCGACGCTATAGGTTGCCGCTTGGCGTTTTTAGCTGCCAAATCTATAATTTTGCGAATTTTACTATAAACCAAGCGGTATTTTATTCAGAAAAGATAGTACTTTCGAAAAATTCAATAAAAAAATCGATGTTTCGACTGCCCAGTCCCCTTAACACACGCTACTGCGCGCAGTAGCATTGAGTTTCACATTCGCTCGAAAATACTACGAAAATCACCGGGAATATTTTAGTGATTACTAACACGACCAGCATTACTTACACAGATACATAAAAGTACCAATTATCAACTCTCTTTAAATCACTACTGTACGTACTTTGCATTGCATGTTTTAGTGAAATGCCATTACATATATTTAGATACAACTTCTTTCTGTACTACTTAAGAGCCTTCTTTCCATAAAGACCATAAATCTTACATTAGACTCTGGAGTTGGATCGGAATCAAGGATGAAAATATCGATCATTTGATAGCTTCGACACCATATTTTGCAACTTCCATCGCCACGACCCTTTGAAGTGTATACCCTTCCTCCCCTGTCACTCGAGCGACCCCCCTCCCGCAAACTGTCCCAAGCCATTCGATTGAACATTTCGCGGACACTTGTCTGCCAATATCCCACCCCGTTCCCTGGCAATAACAATAATAATGGCCGCGAGGGCTGGCGGTGGCGAGGGCGGGAGGCAGGGACGCGACCAAGGCCGGCAGAAAGGGGTCCAGGTCGGCCGATCGCGGATCTCGGTCGCATAAATTTGTTTTAATTGCCAGCGACGTTACATTTTGCTTTAATTATGCCGCATTATCTGGGAGGTAAATTAGGTAGGCCCGGCTCTCGGTCCATCTTCCCCTCCCGCCTTTCTCCCACCCGTCCACCGAGCCCAGGCCCCGTCTGCTCCCTGTCCGGGGACAGCCCGCTTCTAGTGATGGGCATTCGGTTCTTCTTCCCGTTGCTTTTCGAGCAATTTCAGCAAAGTTCGAACAAAGAGCCAATCTGCGATTAGGTATATTTCAAATATCAGCGGGCCAAGGAGTCTCAATGAACTTGAGGGGCCCTAGAGGCTGGGTACACTCTTACACATGACCGAGGACAATTTTATATAGCCAGTCAACAGCGTTGCAAAGAAGCAGATCCTGAACCAACAAACAATTTCTTGTATTTCATAATTTTCCAATTGCTAAACGATCCCCGTTTAATGGAACCTGGGTCGACAAAGATCCCAGAGGAATTACACCGGGTATTATCCTCAGGAACATCGCTGGTACCTGGTTCCAAGGGACTCGAAGCGTCTTGAGTTCATCACTAGCCGTTGCTGCGCGGTCCAGCACGGGATAGGATCTTTCTCCACCCGCTCCTCTTTCTTTCCGGCCGATCAGGCCCTCCGGGGTCCGCCACCCCAATTCCCTGTTCCCTCAGAACGGAGAGAGCGTGTGACAATTTACTCGGCCGATCTCTGCCGGGCCCTGGCCCGGGCCCCTCCTTTCACCCTTTCTTCTCTCGTTCTTATAGCCGTGTTATTTATGCGGGGTCCGGCTAATAAACATATGAACGCCCGTGGCCTCTCTCTCTCGTGAGACCAGACCGGGCACACACGCACACACACCGGGCTCCGGCATTGTCTCGTCTTATTAACAGCCGGCTGGACGATATATCTCGCTTGTCCCAGCCGACCGGGCCCAGGGAACATCTACCGACACCTTCGGGAAAGGACAGGGTGTCATAGAGGACCCGGACAACGCACATGCACGCCCACGGATACGCTGGGGTACATTTTTCCATGCGATCGCTTGGGTTCGTGTGCTGTGTCCTTCACCGCGAAATCGGGGCACGGGGCTGCTTTTTGGATGCATTCCCGCGGAAAATGGAAGGGAAATCCGCATTTCCCAGTCGTTGTATACCTAAGTTTCGATCCAGCAACTTCTGGTATGTTTCTTCAGATTCGATGAGCTCTTTGTAGTTTTCGTGGTTATTCGCGGACGGCTTTGCACGGAAAGGTCATCAGAGATCAGTTTGGCGCATTAATCCTGTGTAAGGAAGGGTTACGGTTTTGCTAAATCTCCTCTTAGTCTGCTATTTTCCTGTTGCGCTTAGAGGTGGTCTGCTCATCTGCCCCCCCACGAGAAAAAAGTCTTGAAAGTTCTTCACTAATTCAAGAAACGGTGACGAATACCGAAGAAACTTCTCAGGGTTTTCGCGACTCGTATCCTCCTCAGAAGTGTATCTCGCTGTCAGCAAATAGGGTGGTCGTGAGGGGGCACAGAGGGGGGGAGCAGCTCCTTTCGGACGCAGAGGGCCAGTTTGTAGAAGCGACGCGGCCGTGATGTCAACGAATATTTATTTAATTGGCTCCGCGGCGGCGCGACGTCGAACGCAGCCGCTGTGTTATGCGGGGGCGATCTCCGCCCCCCACCTCCTCAGCACTCTCCTTCTTCCAGGAGGGGAGACGGTACCCCCAATATTATCTTCGAACGTGTCCCAGAGTCGTGGGCAAAACGATCGGCTATAATCGAGCTTCTCATCCCTCTGACTGCCTGCGAGCCGACTTTTTCAAGCGAGTAAAGTGAGCGGGTGTTTTATTAGGCGGCTGGAGGTTGGGCGACCAACCCCTCGCATTCTTCCTATTTCCCTTCTGGCGATCAAAACAAAAATGGAACGGGAAACATGTGGCACAAAATGTACCCGTTTTTTGCAACGTTACCCGTTTCTTCGCTGAATGCCGCAGAGCCGTTTCATTATTTCCTAGGGATGCTGCGCCTGGTGTAGAGTTCCTATCCTCTTTTCAGCGATATACTCGAACACTTGAATGTCCACAAGTATGCCTACCAGTTGGACGGTGGCCGGCAAGCTCGGGGTGAGATCGAGTATCGAATCGAAGAACGTTCGAGGACGTTTTTGCCCCAACGTCATATCAGCGTGCGGATCCACGAGCACAGCCGAGCTGGGCCGTCTACTTCAAACGGTGTGGCCGGGGGGGGGGGGGGGGGAGGGGATGAAAAATCCAGATGGAACCCGGTCGCAGGGGTTATGCCAGCCGACACTCCCGCCGCGGAACGCGTCAACCTCAAAAACTGTCTGACATTCCCTAAACCCCACCCCCTGTCAATTCGCGTCCCACGCATTCCACGGCGGCGCGGTTAAGTGTTCGCCGATAAGCGAAACGAGGGCTACCGAACGTAACTTATTGGCAAGTTGCGCAGGAGCGCACCGCAAATGGAATAGCTCGCGACATCGGCCAGCAGGAGAGGGAACGGCGGACCGGTGGAGGAGCGGTGGACCGCGTTCAGAGAGGAATATCTCCTGGACGGGGCGGCGGGGGAGGGGTCAGGGGGTAGGGGGAGGGCCCTCGTACGGACCCCGCGGCGGCGGGGAACGGCGGGGACCGGAGGGGGCGGGAGGTCTCCGAACGGAAGGAGCGGTCCGAGCGGCCGAGTGATTTGTGAAGACGCTCCCGCGGTCGTAATCACGTGGGATCTCCACGGCTCCCGAGGGAGCGAGAAGGCCTCATCGGGCCCACCGACGCCGGGAACGGGACCGACAGATTCTTATTGTTATTATGGCGAGTGACGTCTCACGATCCTGGCATGTTTATGCGTTCAGATTCGAGGCAGCCTTGGACGCACCGCCGCTCAGCCGAATCAAAGAGGCTCCTCTCTGTCGCCCCTCCGGGCAGCCTTTGCTGGCACCCGAGCCCTCTTTCGACCGATGGACTTCTTTTCCGATCGGTTCCCGCGAGACACGATGGAAAAGCACATCGGTGACAGGGACGTTTCCGACGGACGGGGAGGGGGCGGTGATGCTTCGTCACCTTTATTCACGCGGGTCGCGAGGAAGGTGTAACTTAGACCGTGTCTTTGCAGCGACATGTTTGAATGGATAATCATTTTCACTTCGTCGAATTGAACGCAAAATGTTGATCTTTCAGCTTGCTTTCGCGGTAGGTGCTTCGTGCAAGTGAACCTCATTCTGCAATTTCGATTCGTCCTCCCGCGCGAAATCCATCTGTTTTCGTCAGAGGGTCCAACCTTTGGTTGGATCATTTGGTAGCATCATTTAGATTCTCATGCAACGGCTAAGTAGTATGCGTGTACTCTAACGGATCGACTAATTGACGGATATGGGTGGTGCCACGAGGTCAGACGAATTTTTTCCCCATTCCTTGACGAAATCCGTTCGAGCAAGGGGGGGTTTATGACGCGCTCGGTTCGTGGCCCCGGTGTCATAAAGAAGCACCGGCACGAGCCGATGAAGCTGCAGAACGTGCTTCTGGGCGTGGTAAGGCCCCAGGGTGCCTCCGACGGGAATAAATTATCTCGCGGGCACGAGCCGCCGCACCCCGGTTATTATTGCCTAATAGGGGGTCAAACAAACGAGTCCCGCCTACCCTCGATGACGGTGTGATTAAATTGTTGTTAAAGCCGGCGCCAGCACCTTTGGGAACCGGTTGAAAGGAAGCTGCTCGGCCGCGAAACTGACAATAGCCATGGGACGGATCTACTGGGAGGATTTTCTCACTTGGGAATTTTCATGGCTACTCATGAAAGGAGGAGGGGACAAGTTACTATCCAATTCCTGAAGATTAAGAACAGTTAGCCTGTGTTGTGCAAATGTTACAATTGTAAAAGTAAGTACCTATTTCTTATTCTTCGGAGGAAGGGATTATTGAAATCCCCCTTAAAAGTAGCAATAAAATTAGATGATTCTAGGCACAAGGATATCATTTGAAACAACGACATCCCAATTGAGCACCTCTATTGGTGTTTCACCTTTCTTCGCCTCCATCTGCCCTCCACCCGCACCTCGCGTCGTACTCTCCTTCGTCTCATCCCCCTCTATCTATCTCTCTCTGTCTCTGCCTTTCCCTCTGTCGTCACAGGCATCAAAGCACTGTCTCGTTTACACTACTGTCGCGCAATACGTTATGCTTTAATGTCGGCGCACGTTGTCGCCTGTACGCCAGCTCGCTCGAGCAGGACACGTGAATTTCATCCGACATGTCTGCGGCCAAATCGTACCATGCAAAACCGTTCGAAAGGTATACGGTTGGACGTGTGGGTTTCGCGCGGGTCGGGAAAATTAAAGGCGTATTCATCGATTTACAACGCGCGAGCCCGCTTTACTACTTACAACTTTGCTGTTTGAACCTTTGGTGCTTTTTATATTTTTTCTTAATCCCTATATTATACTAAGAGCTATAAATGACGCATTCCTCTACAACCAACCACAGCCACCCCAACCTAGATGAAAGTAACTGAAAATTAACCCGGTTCTCGTTTTACTCCTTTCAACTTCGTGTTGGCATTTTGGTATCTTCATTTCTTCTTATACTTATAATACACCTGGCACTATAAATGGAACTTTCTTTTAATATCAACCGCACCGAGTACAACCCAGATGAATCTAACTCAGAACTAACCCAGTTCCTCCTTTACCACTTATGACGTTCTTGGTAGAACTTTAGTATCTACCTATCTTTTGTATGCTTTCTTATACCTGTAATAAACCGAGCACTATAAATTGCGCTTCTGATCCTAAACTCGACGGTTCTAAACGGAACCATCAAAAAGTCAGGCGAAACAGCAAGAGAACGCAGCCGAGCATCCCCCCAACAACCCTCTGGTCACGGAACGCGATAAATCTCTCCCATCGACACTGCCCTGGCAATCGCCATGAACAGTGGGCATTTGTATATCGAGAAGATAGGAAGAATTAATTAGAGGTATCGCTGGTATCTCGGGGCGTCATTAGCGGGCGTCGCTGTCGTTGCTGGCAGGGTACACGTGTGTAACCTCGCATGACCGGGACCCCTTAGCGAATCTCACCTCCTTCCCTCCCCTCCCACCGTGCACCCCTCCCCTCTCACATCCCACCGAGGGCATGATTCATTTTTTCGGTGGGGGGCTGCTCGTTGCGTGCCAGTGACGTCCAATTTACGCGGGCCATTCGCTTGTTGCAGTCGACACGGGCTTAAATCAACAACATGTAATTTGGAAAAAGGAACGGAATTGAAACTCGGATCTTCCGAGAGACCCACGTAGACGTGGTCCTACCCTGCCCCACGATTTCGCCGATAAAAACACATCGAGAAATTCCACATTTACATAAATAAGGAACCTGATGTTATCCAATGTCGACTTGACTCTAAACTAGTGCTACGTTTCGCACGAACAGATCCGCCCTTAACACAGATGTTGCATATATTTAACAGACTTTCAATATTTTTATCCGGCGACCTCTGTGGATTCGTAGACCAAACGCAGTTCGTACCACGACGCTCCCGAGTTTTCGCCAAGGAACCAAGCGTAGCTGAAAGGGTGAAACGATATCATGAATTTTTCACCTCGTACCGTGGGTCAGAGGATGGGTGGAGGGGTTGTCAATCTCGAATAGGCGGGCACGGATTACCATAGACATGCCGCGACCTCGTTGATTATAAACATAATTAAAAACAACAACGGCTGGCCGTCGTTCTTTTAACGTATGCAGCCAGCTCGATGCCGGTGGTCCTGCCGCAGGACACCGCGACCCAGGAAGCTTCGATCGTGTCTGGTCGGCGTCGCTATCGATCCCCATCGATCCCGAGCGTCGATACGGCCGTCGTTCGTCCCCTGGGTCTCCCCCACCCCACCCCTCCAATGGTCAACAAGAAAATGGAAAAATCGAAGCGGAAACTGGTCCGCGGCGGACCGCTTTTTCGCGGAAGCGACCAGGATCGCGGATAAGGAGCGGCGACCAGTATCGTCGGATTCTGTAAATCGTGGGGGAACGATGCCCCGTAAGATAGAATGGCGGCAAAATTTCGAGGATACTGAAAAGGTGCAGGTGGGGTGTGCTGTTCTCAATTTGGGGCAGTGGTTTAGAAAAGTGTAGGACAGCTACTGCCCTGTGGTAGGCTAGACTTCGTTGGGATAAGTTGTAGTGGTCCATGTTGCGGTACTAGTTTATACAACTATTAGGGGAATATTATTTTATGCTTCACTAGACTGTGTTGGGCTGGCCAGTGTGGGGCACTAGTGCCTAAAAATGTGCAGCACTTACTACTTTGTGTTAAGCCAGACTATGCAGCTTTCAATTGGGAGTAATGGTCTATTAAAGTGTGGAACACCTAGTGTTCCTTGCCTAGGATTCTGGTTTCTACAACTGTGAAGCAGCTATTGTTTTATGTTACTCTAGACTCTGCTATCCTAGGTTGTGATGTGTCTAATTTGGAATACTGGTTCATAAAACTGTAAAGTAGCTAGTGGCATTTACTAGGTTAGGTGTAGTTGAACCAGACTCTGCTGTACCCGATGTGTGTTACAAGTTTATCAAACCCTAAAGAAGCTACTATCTTGTATTACCACAAGTTCCACTGCGCTAGGCTGTAGTGTATCCAATGTGTGGTAAGTATTAACTTATAAAATTTTAGGGCAGACGGTGTATTATACTAAAACAGTATGTGCTATGTACACTCTGTGGTAGGATCTTCTAAAACTGTAGAGCAGCTATTGTGTTGGGCTAGGCTAAGCTTCTTTGGATCATAGTCTAGCCGTTAGACTATGAAGTGTCCAATATGAAGTAACTGATTCATCAAATTGTGAAACAGCTGCTGTCTTATATTAAGCAAACTCAGCCTGTATTTGGTTTTATCCTATGTGGAACGGGTCTAATAACACGACCACAGTTATAATAACCTCGCATGGTCAAGCGATGGTGAGCCATCACGCGTTTAGAATACCGGAGGATCCGCAAAGTCCAGGGTCTAACCACGAATAAAATCGCGTATTTACGACGACGAGGTGGCTCACGGACGAGCAAACGTGAATTCCCTTCGTCAAAAGCGGACCGAAATTATAGATGCACCCGAGCACTAACGATCCGCTGGCATTTCAGCCTCACACTCTGCATAAAGATCTTTATCCGGGCGGTTGTTCGATTTCCAAGGCGGCGAAGCTTTCCGAACGAACCAGCATCCAGCTCGTCGTTTTCCATTTCCGTGGGTTTTTACGAAGGGCGTCGAAGAAACTCGTTCGTACACCTCCTGCTACTCTTATTTACTTCCCTTAAAAACTTTTGTAATGCTCCTCTACCAATTTGGAAGCATCGGGAGACCTGACCAACAACTTCAACGGTTCCCGGTAACAATCGGAGGCCGCGAAACGTGCCCCAAACGAGCAGCGCGCGCGGAATCACGACACGGGGGACGAGAAGCCTGAGAGCAGAGCGACGATTCCAACAAATTTGCACCTCTAATCGCACCTCGCGATACGAGTATAATGAGAGCATGACGCCAGTCGGGACTAAGGATGAAGGAGCTCGGCGAGGAGTCCGATTGGATCTCCGAGGCCGGCCAGTGTGAGAGGCCGGGTTTCACCTTTGACCCCCTTCCACGTTTTCTTTTTACTCGTCCTTACCTCCAGCCAGCTCGTTTCTTCGGTTCGATCTCTCGGTAGCCCCGAGTCCTGTTCCTGCGCTCTCATATTCATCTCATTCTTATTCTATCGATTTCACGCTGTTTCTGGTGCCATGCGCCACCCCTCCCCCTTGGCCAGCTAACTTTGTCATGGGGACTGTTTCAAAGGAAAGAAATTAATTCGAGTCCGTTCAGTTTTCGTTCTATCGGCAAGTTCTGCCCAAGGAGCTTGCGCAAGTTGCTTCAGAGTTGTCAGTTGTTCGATGGAATGCACAGATGTCTCTCCACGGTGATTGTCCCAAACAGCTCCGGCCTATTGAACACCACCACCGCGACCGTTCAGCCCGAAGTCTTTAAAATCCCCCGAGTTCATCCGGCGATACCGTAATTGATAGAGTGGTAAACCACTCGCGTCCTACGAGTCCTCGACAGCAACGGAGATGAATCACTGGTCGCGCACGCGCGAACGCCTTCGCGTTCCTCGGGGCCTTATTACGGCCGTAAAGGCGGGCCGCGGTAATAATAAAGCGATAATAAAACGGAAAAATAATGCCCAATCGTCTCGCGGACACGCCGCGGGGAGTTTATTACGCGCTGCCATATTATGCGCAACCGATGGGCCCGCGACGCGACGTCGCTGATTTTATGGGCACCGACAATGAGGCCTTTATTCGTCCGACGTCCACCATGTCGGGCATTCCCCATGGGTTTATAGACGATAAATGGCGCGGTGATTCTGGACATGGACAGAGTTTACTTTATCAGGGTCCGTTCGAGCTGTCATTCGTCGAGTAGCTCGCGAATTTCTGGACACTGTGATCAAAATAGGGCGAGAATGACACTAATCGATAGGATACATTCGGTGTTTCGTTGCCCAAACTCTGTACGAACGTACGTCCAACGATGTTGAAAGCTGCATAGAAGCAGAGGAAGCAGGGGTGGTCCTCGTAAGATATAACACCGTCGTAATTCATCGGCGGACAACGTCTCCTCTGCGGCAGATTTTAATTTTAACGGGCAAGTTTCGGGCCCGTTTATGGTCCTCGATGTATAATTTTATCGTGCCTGCCGATCTGACCGCGGCCCTCTGGGCCAAATATTGTCCTCTGCCGTTGGAACGGAGGTGACAAGGGAGAGGAGAGGGGGGGGGGGAGGCCCCGATGGCACGGGGATCGGTTCAAGATACTTTTACTTTCGACAACGACGAAGCTCGGACCCTTCCGAGTAAATCAGACGAGATCCTGTGGATGTTACTCGTTATTGTTATTAGAGAGCGGCGAACGGGAAGGAAGGGTGATGGCCTCGAAGACGTTGATCGTTGGAGAGGTGTAGTTTTATGGGGTTACAGGCGTACCTACCGAAATTGTTACTCGGTGACATTTAACTGCGAAACATAACGTTCTACTGACGTAGGTGTGAGCATTTCGCTTTGGAATGCTGGAGGTCGATGATTTCTAATAAGAAATATTACGTAATAACATAATATGTGCAGCAGTAGTATTCACATTTTTCATTCATTCAACAGCCTGTGTAGCTCGAGGTTTCATCAGAATTTGGTAATTACTTCTCATTGTTTATCATGGGAATGGGGATCTCTCAACTCTCGTCCGTCGGATTAAGAAAAAAGCCAACGAGCGTCCCTCCGTTGGGGATTAATCAGAAGTTTGAAAGAATTCCAGGATTTCCCACCGCACACAGCGCAGGAACCATAATTCGATTCTCCTGAAAACTTATCGAGAAACCTTTACAGGGGAACGCATTAACCACCGTCGCTCTTGCCGCGTTCACAGTCGCACGGGCACACAGACATCGCCGCGGCACGGCCGGTGGGTCCGCACGAGAGGCGCGCGGGGTCCCCGGTCCCCATGTTCGCGCGCGCGGACGTACCGTCGAAACGAAAGAAATCTATACCTTGGAAAAGGTAAGGGCTCCTTTATAGATTTGTAGAAAGTTGTAAATCAAACGTTAATGGGAGCCCGCTGTCAGACATAAAGAGCTTGAAACAACGACGCATAACGATAAAGATAAAGGCCCCGAGAGAGCGTAAAGGGTGTTCTGGGCCGCTGGACCCTCCACTCCTCTCCCCGGCCCCCCCCCCTCCTCCCCTCCCCCCCCCCGCCCCTGCCTCGCGCCGCCAACCCTCATCCATATTGGCTTTTATGGTCCTTATACACCGGTGAACCAGTTTGTAAGCATGAACATTTAAAAAGCTTCGAATGGCCGTCATCAAAGTTTGAGGGATTTCCGCGTATCTGATGGAAGGCGGGCCGTAAATTTGCGAGCTGATGTTATCTGCCTCGGGGCGAGCAGACAATATACCCAGACGCTGGAACCAGTGTTTTAAGCGGCATTATAAAACCATGGATTTACAGCCACTGATTCCGAAATTTCGGTATCGCGTCCCGGCGAAACTCTAGGTGGCTTTTCCTCACGGGTACCGTCAAATAAGGGAAGCTGCTGGTTTAAAACGATTGCTTGCGGAGGCGAGAGATTGACGGGGAAGGGGGGGGGGGGGGGGGAGAGGTTCTGTTTCGAGACGCCGAGACCGCAGATTATTCATCAACTTCCTCGGTAAACGGTCCTCCATCATCGTTCGTTGATACGTTCGCGCGAAAGATAATAAACGCCGTGTGCCAGATCGCGCCTCGTGATCTTTGTTCAAGGAATTCTGGCGGACGATATCGAATCGCCCCGCGTTTTCCCGTGTATCCGCTTAATTTACAATTAATATCAATATTCGCCCGTATAAACCAGTTGCTGTATAAAATAAGAGATACAAGTGTAGGATAAGCTTGTTCGGTGCTTTAAACGTGATTGGTAGATGTAATTGGAGCGTACAGGATATGAGTCCTTTGATCGTGTGTGAAGGGAATTGCGAAAAGGGCTAAGTGATTCAGGAGGGCCAATTTATACGTGATATATATTCGGGACGTACATAATTCGATTGATCGAATCGCTGGTATTACATTTATGTGGGTAGACAGGCATAAATACCTACAGGAGGAGCTCTCAGTGATTTTAGGGGTGTATTAAAGTTTAATAACATTGATAAGGTAGGACTGTGGATTTGCCCATTAACTATTTTATAGAGGAAGATCAAGGTAATGGCTGGCTGGCGATCTGAGATGGTGTTAAGATTCAGAGACTGTAAAATGGAGTGATAGCCGTGATTAGTAGCAGCCATTGGGCGTAGCGAAATATGTGCTGCATATCTCAGGAACTTCTGTTGGACACTTTCGAGAAGTTTAACGTCTGTTTTATACGTATAGGACTCCAAATTAATGAGGTATACTTTGAATTGGGTTGGCAGGAGAAGTGTATAACAGTTCCAGAGTACCTATAATTCACTTACAAATTCACGAAGAATTTTTCTATGAGTCCCAGGGATCTCGAGATGTTTTGCTCGTGATGTAATTGTTTCGTAATTTTTGGTGGTTAATTCGACGTAGAATCGAAATTGGAATTTCTGCAAAGATAGAAAAATCACAAAAATTAGAATTTGTACAAAGCATCAGACTTAATGGAACAGAGTATGATAATTGTAAATTATCTTACCAGTGGCGGATATAAATTTATATTTTTTCCTTTTTGCTCCAACTTATGTAAATTATGTTGGATATATTTTCAGAACATTCAAAGGATCTTCGAGGGGATACGATTTTTTGCGGATCTGCTGATGGTATGTGCATTGCAAATATAGTAGCAACTGTGCTTTCTTTTGCAAACTCGTTGATAGCAGTGTTCTATAATAATTATAATTTTGATTATTTATTGGATCCACTGATCTGCATGCTTCTTGCATTAGAAAATAATAAATCGTGTGGACTGAATAGTAAAGAACGGAACATTATTATAAATGACCATTAGGTATTATATACAAGCCTTTATGCGAATTACTCTGACGATTTGTATCTTGAATCATAAATTATTTTACTTTCTTCACTATTTTATCCGCCCCTTGATCGCTTACGCCACTTTATGCTATCGATTTATAATGTGTAGCTCTTGTGTCAGCCTAAGAAGTCGATTTTACTTCGTGTTTCTCATATATAAAATTACATCATAGACAGAATTTAATTCCCTGCGCAAGATAAAGTTGTGAAATAATTCAAAAGTCATTGCACTTATTCAGGTATTCGATAAACATCGATAACCAGCTTAAGTTTGCTCCAAAACGTATCAAAACCGGCACTGTGTCTGCCAAGTGATTGCAGGATATCCTCAAAAGTAATAGCTAGCTGCTAGATATTAGAAAAAAAGCGTTTCCACCGCAAGTTAAGGGGTTATATTTACCCGTCCGAACGCTCGGAAAATGTGTACATTTTGTGGATTTTTTTACAACTCAACGGCTTGATGAATATTTTCCACTTTTGTACTATATTTACATAGTATTATGAACTGCTTAAAAAAAAAGTTTCAGTTAAAAAACTATAGTTTTTCCGAAGTTATGGAAACATATCCGAAACTCTCTTGCTTTTAGACGGCTAAACGTCTAAAACGACTAAAAGTGGTGCCTGAAATCAATAGCAGAAATTTTTTTTATAAACTATGATAATACCTATCGATTCACGGCATCATATGCTTTCCTTGAACTCTGTCGGTGCTGACAATTTGACCGCTCAGCATACGCCACATGCGGAACTCTTATAATCGCATCTTTTAAGCATAGGTGTTGAACGCCAATGGGCGTTCCCCGCACACTGCGAGCGCTGAACGAACATATATATATATTACAAAAAATTTAGTGCCCTATAACGTCTTACTCGGCCGAAATAATTCAAGGTCATTCGGTGCCACAAAGTTCTAGACATCTGCAAGTGAATCAACCCAAAATTCATTTCTCTTTTCCCAAACTGAGAATAAACGAGTCAGTGCCAATCAATCTCCATCCAACAGCTTTAATAACCAGCATCGCGACGTCTGACGTCCGCGCACCGCCGCGCCTCGAGTCTACGTCGCGTACGCATTTGTACGCACAACAGGTCCATTGTGGATGGGAGAAAACGTTGCGGTTCAGCCAGGCCTCGGATGGTTCCAAATATTATGACGGTCGAAACACGCCAGGGAGGCGTCGCGGGACCCCAGAACGCCTAACGACGCCTTCCGCGCCTCCGTCTGTTTGAACAGCCCGCGGCCGCGATTCTTTCCGAAAGCCCGAGCGTCGTCGCTTCACGCCCACGATTCCCGGTTCTGCTGCTGGCAGGGCGCAGCGGCGGAGCGTTCATTAGCAAGAAGCAGAAACAGGATCGTCGCGCGGGTTAATGAAGACCAACCGTGACGATGTTCGAGGAACTCATGCCGCGATTTATTCTTCCACGAACGGCCGCGCACGTGTCAGCCTGGATCAGGAGAGCGCCCCCTTCCAGGGGGGGTCAGAAAAATCCTTTCGATGGAAACGCGACGGAAGAAACCGGGGAATGCTCTGCCCTATGGGGTCTGAATCCCCTTTTGCACCAACCTCCTATGTCAGCTCCTCTCCCCTCCACCTCGCCCCCTCTCCGCCGCACCCGTACCCCCTTTTTCCGTCGAACAAGGTGAAACCGGGCAAAAAAGCTCTCCTCCGTCGCTTATGCGAAACGTTCGCCTCCGTCTTTGTCCCGTCGACGACGTTTTTCTTACTCGCGAACGCGCTTCCCTCTTCGTCCTCTCCATTCAGCGGGGATTTTTCAGTGGCCTCCGCGAGCACCGTTTAGGGAATCTTGGAGGGACGAGTCCCGCGATGTCGCTGGCAACGGGGCACGGGGTACCCGCGTGCCCGTGGGGTTGTATAATTAGAGCGCACCGCAATTTGTCTGACTGCGAGAGGCGAGTTGCACGTCTGTTGGCTGAGTTTGAGGGCGATCGGGGAATTTCCGGTGTGTGTAGAAATATGTATGCACTGGTAATGCGGTAGAAGAATTGGGGGCGCGAAGTTGGTAGAAGGATTTAATAAGTGGGTCGCAAGGAAGCGAACAGTTTGTAGTTAGATAAAGAATAGATGTGGAGAATGTTTCAATAGTCTTTTGTTTTCAGTTTACATGTGGAAGGAATAATTATGAAATAATATTTTTGGTTCTAATTCAAACGAAATGGAAATGTGGGATGAAAAAAAACTTCAATTTTTAGGTCAAGAAGCTTCAATCGTGTCCACTGGGCTATCAAGGCGGATTCTCATACCTATCAGTTCCGTGACGGTTCAGTGCCGTCAGTGTCAAAGGTTTGTTTGTTTTATTATCAGTAGCTGACGCGGATAAGTGTGAAAATGATATTTTTTATCGCTGACACTGACGCCACTGAATCGTCACAGTACTGATATGTGTGAATCCATTTTTATCTTGCTTGAAAGAAGTTCGAAGACACATGTACTTGGCAGCTGTCAGCTGGAAAAAAATTTCAGCTGTCAAAGGAACAAAATTTTAGGAATAAATATAAACTGAAGAGAACTATTAACAGTACCAAAGAATGTTGAAACTATTATAATAACTACACTCACACAATAAAAAGAAATATTGTTTTACATACCTACCATTTAAGAGTCACTGCAACTTTGGAACGCAGAATACGTGCCGAATGTTGCGATTAATTTGAAATCGGAAGCCACAAGGAATCGTTATCCTTTTTCTCAGTATCATCGCCACGGATCTCTTCGAGCTCGCAACAAAGTGCTACAGGACACTTTTTAAATATTCAATTTTCCCCATTTGAATTGTTAATGAGGATTCTAATGGGGGCTGGCCCGTGGCGCACGGTTTCCAAGAACCCGCTGAAAACGTGGCTGGCATAAATAATTCATCGTCAATTTCGTTGTCCAGCAATTGCGTGCCTCTGCGATATTCGATGCGCGCGATAAAGCATCTCTATGAAACGGGACGCGCAGGGAAATGCTTCTCGTTTCCCACATGAACATATAACTCCTGCCTTCCTGCCTTCGATAATGCGGGTAACAAATATACATATTGCAAGGCGAAGACTAACGTATCTGAATCGAGGGGATATTCACATTTGGACGAGCCAAGCATGAATTTATTTTTCTTGTATTTCCTTAAAGGTTCACATTTAAAAAACACGCGCTTAAAGTTTTATGCCAAAATTCGTTGAAGCAACAAAGTTGCAGAGATTGGAAATTTCGAAGTGGAAGATTTGAAATGCATGAGGTTAGCGGATTTCCAAATGCGTCATGACAATACTTATACAATAGTGTTACGTTATAAAAATATAATGCGGGAATAGTGAAGTAAGGTTTAAGTGCGATATTTATATTCATGCGCAGTAATAAAACACGACTTCACATTGTTATCTGTAAGCGCACGTGGCCAATAAAAAGCGTTCGCGTCGAAAGGTTAAAATTCCGCCGACTCGTCAAGACATGTAGACGACTCTTGATCGACAAATATCCCATTTCTAGCTAGCGGCACATCTTCATGCTCGTTTTTGGTCTCTTCCCCTCATGTAGATACCTGCTCCCCCCCTCCTATTCCGCGATCGCGAACGCGCTGCGAAGTTATCATACCACAGAAGCGACATTCCCGCATGCACACGGTAAATCGTTCCATTACTCATTAACCACGCTGCAATTCTAATAACATAGACGAATGCCCTCTGGACTCGTCTTGCCCGGTTATGGGGGTTGATCCACGGAGCTGGGGACGAGCGGGGAGAGGCTGCACTCGATGCACCAGGTGCAATAACGTGTTGTTTCCCGTAAATAGATCTGCCTGGAGGGCTGCACGCGTCTCCATGGCAGGAGGAATGATTTTTAACGAGGTGACACGTGAGATATTTTACAGAGTGATTCTTGAATGCGTGTCAGTGATTGGGGGGGGGGGGGGGTAATTAATCATTAATCAATTCTTCATATTTAATTCATAAAACAATTTTTTTTAAATGAAAGAGATGTTAAATAAAATTATGTTTCAAACTGAGACGATTTTTAGGTTAAACAACGCGTGAAATAATAAAATGAAGTTCAGTTAGAATCTTAAGGTGGCAGTAATTGGGACATCTATCCTATGTATTTTTAATACGTTTCCGTTCCACGTGGCCCATCGGTGACCCACGATTATTTATCGAAAGTGAAATTTTCATTCAAAGAGGCAGGGTATTTCTTAATTCAGTGTCGAAATAAAATAGAACAAGCAAAGCTGAAATTATAAAGAATGTAACACAACTACTATTTCTCATTATTTTTTCGAATTTTACAAAAAAAATGGGAATTTATGTTTTCGATAATTGGTCTACAAATTCGGAACTAATACGAATTACACACGATTAAAAAAAAAACTTGAATAAGATTATATTTGCACTCACTTTCATTGAAAACTCATGTTCTTAAAACTTTAAACGCGTTTTTCTCAAAACGGTGTTCTTAAAATCGATGTAAGCTATATCTCGAAAAGTGAGTATTCAATTCGACCAATTCGACTGAATCTTTTTTATTTTGAAGAATATACTTCTGCGGCTCGTGGAGAAACCAGTAAAACTTAAAATCAAATTAAAAATTTGTAATTTTTAAAGACGTTGTAAGGATAAAAAATAATTTATAGGATAAAAGTGATTTCAAACTTCAAATGTCGTTATTTTTTAAAAAAATGTGAGTTTGTAATTTTCACTGCTAAGTCCACGAGCGGATTTCATGCCCTTTAATAATATGGCATAGTTTTTTACTTCAGACCAATGGTTCAGGCGCCACAGGTTTCACCGTTTTGGATGAATTTTTTGACGCCTCGACTTTAACGATTTTTCAGTGCCATTTGCAATGATTAATTATAAACTAAAAAAATTATTTCTATAGTTTAAGACATCCTTAATGCAATGCAAAAAAACCCATTATTTTTATGAGCTCCGGAATAGCCCCTTAAATCGAATAGAATAAACGTTCATCGACGCGCAACAACGCTCTTCAAATACGCGTTTCTTCGCCAGGAGCTAAAGGACATATTCATTCACGCAGATTTTTCCTTCCTTCACAACGGATAGCCATTCTCGACAACAGACACACACAAACAGCAGCGAATAACCGCGGCCTCCGGCTACGCGCGTCCAAAAATTAAAGAAACTTCTGAATAGACGTCGTCCACGATAAACGAGTCTTTCTGCCACAGATCAAACCGAGGAACCATGCTGCCTTATAGTTATACACTGTACAGTATAAACCACTTGCTGCTCCAAGAGGCTAATCCAAAACTGTCCCCAACGAATTCATACCCCGAAAGATGATCCCGTCTACGCGACCAAACGGATTTCCCTTGCCCTTCGTGTCGTACAATGGCTGAACGAACGCGACAAATATTTTGAGCGGCCCGCCGATCCGTGAGTAAACGGTTTCCCTGGCCAGGATTCTTACGGGGGTGCGATCACGTCCCCATAAGACGTCACGCGGCGCGGCCCGTCATTGTGGGGCAACTTGTTGCACGACAAAAATTCATGCTTCACGGGGCCCCGATGTCCCCCGCGTAATTGTTATCCGGCAGCTGCCCGCTAACAAGGACGCTCCTCCGATATTTCGCTAAATAATCTGTCGTAAAAGGGATGATCAGGGGTGGCCCCGCCGCCGCTGGTCGTTTCGCGCTGATGGGCAAATCCGACGTGGTTGCGTTTCACCGTGGTACGCTCAGATGATTTCCAGTTCTGACACGTTTCTCCAGATCCTTCTGCCGATGGTCCTTAAGAACGGTGTCTATGTTGGCAAGGATTTTTGGTGACGAAATATGTGTCAGTTTTTGGGGCAGTGCCGTTGCGAGGAATCACTCGCAACGTAGAAGGAGTATTTCTTCATGGTGAAATAGTTCGAAAATGTGAAATGTATTTTTTCCGTACGAAGACTCCTTTTCGAGAAAAGCAAAAGTCAGCTAGTTAAATGGCATTTGCTACAGTTATTGTTATTATTGGAAGGGACAACACCTTTGGTACAGCGATGTGTAATTAATAGAGAAAGAGAGAAAGAGAGAGAGAGCGAAAGTGTTACACTTACAAAAACCAAACTGTAAAACGAATAGAAAAGAAAGAAACATTCTAGGAGATGGCTCCATGGCTTACATTTAATTACTTAATGGTAGCTTACGGAAATAATGCAGGAGCATCATTCGCACCTAACACTTGCTACGGAATTTATGGCATTTGATAAATAGTTACGGTAGCGCTCTGGATGCTGGGAACACATTCAGCGTACATAGTTTTTGGACACGAGCAGTTTCTTGGGTCCGTAAGGCCCTGTACCGAGTAGCGCGAGAAAACACATCGAGCCACTTATGTCCCCGACGCTACCGCTTCGTAGATCACTCCGATACCCCCCCCCCATAAGTTCGTTATATCCCTTCCAGTAACTGTACCAATCACCCTAAAAGCTCCGTCCCTCCGAATTCTCACGAGTCGACCGTCCTCGTCCTCGCGCAGCTCGGCCAGACCTCGGGAGTCGAAGGAAAAACAAAAGAAAAAAGACCAGAAGTCAGCAGGATCCACCGTCGATCCGGAACGAAAACGCACGGGCGAAAAAGAAACGAGACCAAGTGGATCCTATGATGCGTCATGGTGTTCTGGCTGCGTCGCCGGCGAGCCACGGCCATTGTATTTCCTCGGGGGCAGGCCTGATCGGGGATTTTGAAGTCGATAAATCACAATTAATTAGCGGGGCGTAATGATGCGGCATGTCGTTGCAATTGGTATGAGCTGACGGCGTGTCGGTGTGGCTGAGCGCGCGCGTGTGCGCGTGTGCAGCGGCCGGGGGCGCTTAAATGCGCCGAGGCCGTCGCTGTTCGCAGATTCGACGAGGAAAGAATTATGGGTACAAATTTGCGCGGCCCATCGTCCGACGATTTTACGCATAATCGCGGCCACCGATCGGCCGGCCTATGTAAATGACTACACAAACGGTTTCGCAGATTTTAAACGCAATAATGAGCTCGCCCGGTGTTTATAATTGTTTACAACGATACCGGTTACGAGTACTGATGTACATACGCCCGCGCGGGCATTTGCTTCTATTAACACCAGCGCGTTTCCAGCCGGTATCTGGATCTTCCCCGGCTGACTGTCTATTATGGCGAGTGGAAGTTTTGTACCTAATGGAAATCGGCGTGAATAAGATAAGTATTCCAGAACTGGATTCACTTTATGTTCCTCCTCTTAATCCGTACTTCGACGCCACAAAGTGTATCTCTCACCAAAAGCACCCGAAATTCAGCCTCCAAGCCAGGCCACCTGTGGCAAAAAAAAAAAAAAAAAAACTGGCCAATCTTGAAACGTCAGTCATCTTCTCGGACACGGCCGTTTTCTTGCCGCCCTGCAGTGTCTCCACCTACGTGGGGACATTTCCCAATCGACGGAAAGCGTATCGCGGGGCCGCGAAACCGGTCACGAGCCACAGAAAACACAAGGCAGCCGGGTTCTTCTTTCGCCCCCGGCTGTCCGGCCGAAAATAATGGTTTAACTATTCGACGCGAGGGAACACGGGCTGCGGGTACGCGAGGAAACGGGGGAGGGAACAGGGAGGGGGGGTGGCAGGGGCGAGGGGTGGGGGGGGGGAGGGGGTGGCGGAGGAGGAGCAGCGTCGGAGGTGTTAATACAGAGGTCGATCTCCCCGACTCTGGTACCAGTTTCATGCAATATGCGCATGTTTAACTGACCAAAGAGCTCTGTATCCTGGGCCTGTAGAATAGAGTGTGCAGAACGCTCGGTGCAGCAAAGGGACCGGTTAGAAAAGGTAGCTCGGAACTCCCGCTTTATTTATACACCGCACTCCAATCCGGCGACGACTGGCCAGGCTGGCCAACCGGCTGCGAAATACTCCCGTGTAAACAGCGCCGACCCGCTAAACTTTGGACTCCTTCGGGCCCTATATCTATCTTTGACTTGTCCAGCAACCCGAACGCTTTTCGCCGCGCGGTAGTAACCCGGAGGGGATGCAGGGGGGGGGGGGGCGGGGTGGAGGATTAGACGCTGTTTCGATTGTTGGCTCGTTAATCGATTATGGAGCGCACACGGGCGACTTTGAGCCAAGTTCGAGCCAAGATCACGCCCATAGGACAAGCCCGCCCCGGTTCGGGGTGCGCGTCTTTCGCTAGCCCCCGAGCCAGTTGCACCGGGCACCGACGACGGTCGAACTCGTGGCGTATAATTGAATTTTTCGTGATCGAACGCGGCCGACAATTACGCACAGCTCCTGGGGGCAAGGGTTGAACTGCGTCAAAGATGGCTATTTGTATACCTTGGCTCGTGTGTACCTTGGTCCTAGAGAGCGGAGGACCGGGGGTCGGATGGGGGCTGGGGGTTGCAGCCAGCCGGGAACGGACGGACGGCCGGGTCAACTTTGTTTGCATTGGCCGTGCATGCCCTGTCCGGGCATGGGGCGTCCGCTTCTTGATGCAAACTGCCCATTTGCAACTACAATCATCTCGACGTCGAATCGCACGGCTCCTGGCCTCGATTGCCGTGGAACGCGCGCGCGGTGTATAAACCGACCGCACTCCAGCGCAACGGTGCTTCAGTCGCTGCATAACAGAGTAAAAACAACGGCCGGCAACCTGGGGAACCAAAGGCCGTGCCAACAGAGAGGCAGGGACGATCGTGTTCACCCCCGACGCCCGTGAATTCGACACTGCGACGCTTTGAACGCCCTCCCGCCCCCCTCCGCCCCCCCCCCGCAGCCGGGGGATTCTCGGTGCCACAGGATTCGATAATGCGGCTGGGAAGAGCGGCACCAGCAAGGACGCGTTTATGACTGCAATCGATACTTCATGAAACGTATCGGTTCCATGTATGGCGACTTTGCTCGGTTATTGTGATGATGCGAGCGAAGGGGGTTGGGGGTGTGGAACTGGTAGCGTGTGAGTCTCGCTGACAAGTGAGGAGGGCAGGAACATAGGTGTTAAGCGTAGGTACGTTTTCGAACGTTAGTTGCTTGGTCTTGCTCTATGTTAATTGTCAGGAGGATCATTGGTTACGAAGGCTAATTAGTGATTTTTTTCTTTGGACAACCGTCTGGTATTTTATAAAACGTTCACCCGCTTATATGACGATTCATATTGTTACAGAAAAATTATATAAGCAGTTATATTATATGGGAATTCAAGGCAGTTAATATGAGTTTCATCCTCATCATCGTCGCTAATTACTAGATTTATGCGTTCTATTAGTATGTAGGTACTGGCTGTATGTCACTACTCGTACTGTCTCCAACTTGCTATTACATTTTGTAAAATAATTATCATGTACGTAATGTGTTATATTTTCTCTGTTTAGATAGACGTTCACACAACCTTCATAATTTTGATTCACACAAGAAATTTTTTTTTTCTCAGACACTACTAAGGGTCTTTCTTCGATATACGTGTAATAGAAAAATTACAGAAAGAAACTGTTTCCCTGAGCCGTTTCAGAGATTAAAGAATGTCACGCTTACGGCAATAACGAGTTGCACTCGCGTTTCCCATATTTGGACCATTATCTATGTATACTACGGGTAAAACTTACCGTTTTTTTTTTATCATTCATGGCACGGGTGTTGTTCGTAATCACAAGGTAAGGGATTGAGGCCCTGAAGTGTGTATAGTTGTACCGAGCTATACTTAGGTTTTGTGGGAATATTTAAGGGTTATAGAGTCTATGAGAAGTCATTGGTCGTTAGGCACTTAATAGTAATGCTTCGATACCAGATCACCTGCTGAGCCTCGAATCCGTTATTGCTTTCCTCTATTCCCACAGAATTCTTGCTGTGGAATGGTAGAGGCCGGTACCTGCATTTGCTCTTCCTCTTTCTGCTTTAGGACGCGCATTGGAGGTCTCGCTAATTGCTTGGTACACCTAGGTATAGGAATGTGACGAAATATACATACCCTATTCGTCCAATGATTGGATTCACTCCGTGAATTAAAGGAAGCAGGCGTTTTCTTTTTAAACAAACAAATTCAAATCACTTTATCGGCTGATAAAATATACAAAATTGAAGTCAGGGTCTTTGCAATCCTTGCTGAAAGAGTTAACTTTGAAATTAGAGAATATTTGTCATATGACGTGACTTTAATGAAAATTCACACGTGGTTCCAAATATTTCACTTACATTGTACATGCGTTGAGGGGATATTTTGAGATCATGTTCTCTGTTACGGCAGTCATCTGTACCTATTGCATTTATTTTGTTAAGTGGTATCTCGATTATTTAGAACCTTATTTATTTACGCAAGAAAGTATCTCAGGCCCCACTGTAACTACAAGCCCGGCTACACAGAGTGCTCAGATTCTACTCCCTTCACAAAGGGATAATAATTACAGCCCTGTAATGAATAACGAGGAACAAATTTGTTGATTTGCACTCTCGAGGATATATCTTTACACACCAGTACCATAGATCTTAGATTAGTCACTCTATCTCTGGAAGGCACAATACAAGTCCCTATAGGTTCCCGTTCTTTGAGATGGAGAGTACAACGATTTTGTGTATCACTAGAACAAAGTTTGCCATAGTTTTGCCCTATTCATTGATCATCACCGTCAGTTGCATAAAGTAATAGATACCTCTTGTACACACGATATCCCACATTAATAGTTGAATCGTTGCGAAGGTCTGAATCACTTACGCTCTCCTCGCGCTGAGAAACGAAACGGCACCGTTCGATTCAACATGCGTGCGTTTTAAAGCGCTTCAGCGCGATTAAACCGTACCAGCCGTGCACGGCGGCCTGGTGGTCGTTAATATTCCATCCGAGGCCCGTTCTACTTTCCTAGTGGCGGAAAACGTTGGTTAAAAAGTACGTTGAACGCATGACAATTCGACGTGGATGGAAACGAGGGTCCTCAGATCCCGCCTGTCCCCTAAATATCACTAACAACCCGGCTTGAAGCACAGCTCAACCCTCCTTCCTCGACGAGCAACTTCACCTTCAACCGTTCCGCGCTCCGATTTCCAAATTATAAGCGCCTCTATCCAGCGATGCTCCCAGCGAGAGGTGGTCCATCCAGATTCTTCAAGGTCACTCGTTCCACGGAGCGCAAGATCGCGCTGGCTGGGACACGCGGCAACCCCTGGCTGCTCATTAGAGTGTATGACAGATGCGTGGTAGCGGGCTACTCGGGTCTTGGCCGATCTCGCGGCGACATTTCCATAATATTCAAATGGGCGCGGCAAGGGTGAAACAGAGGCGAGAAACAAGGGGTCCGGGGAACAGAGATATTCGGCGGGGCGGTGGGAGGAGGGAGGGAGGGCCCGGGGAACCGGATGGAGATCGAGGGTGCGAGAGCGGCGTGGTATGCCGCGGCATGGTGTTGCCGGCTGACATATTTATCGGCGGCCACGCCACCTGCAACCGGGCCCGCGGCATCCGCACAGAGCGCTGTTTTGCCCATTTGTATCCCCGATCCGGCGACAGCCCAGTTTGCCTCCCGTCCCCCCCCCCTCCCCCGTGTTCCACCAAAAGCCTTTCTTCTTCTGCTGGGTTTCGGCGCGGGCCGATACACCAGAGGGGTTATTCGGCCCGTACGTTCAACGGAGGGATGACATATTGGCTGGGCCGCGTTCCCGCGGTGTCGAGTGCTGGGCAGCTCTGGCAATCGGGGGATGATCGCGGTGAGACTTGTTGGAGGATTCGTTGGTGGTCTTGAGAAAGGAGCATGGAATGATCTGGAGCTTGGGAAATCGATGAACGTTGACTTTCGTCGGCTTAAAGGCAGCGCCTCTTCGAAGGCGCATTTGTGGGGGTTTCGTGGGATACCGGGGAGCGATTCTTTGAGAAATGAAGTTCCGCGGATGTCGGCCAGTCCAGGGGCGCAGGAGTAGAGCCTGTTAAATGCTCGTTGGAAGGTTAATCCTCTCACCTGGTAAAGATGATGCATGGCCGCGGCGAAAAGAAGCAACCGGCTGCACGCGATCACCGTAAATCCAGCCGCGGTTAGTGTTCCCTTTTCGCTTTCTGCGGGCGCGTTCTCCTTTCCCTTCTGGCCCCGGTCCGCCGTGGAATCGGCGCACGATGATATATACCCTTGCTGTTAAACGGTCCATTGTTTCTGACGGCCACTGACGAATTTGTATATGTTTATAATAGCGACGGCCGTGGGTAGCTATGGGGCATATTGGTGACAGGGGGAGATATTGTCTCGCGAGCGGAAATCGCAAGTAGGCTACTCGGCTGTTCCCATTAGAACCTCAATTGTCCTCAATTTGTCCAATTTCTATGCTGGGATTAAACTTCTTTGATTTTAATAACAGGTGGCGCCCTTCCTCGACGCAGTTTCCCGTTCACAGCCACGTCGATTCCAAATATGCTTGTATACACTGCGAGGCTGAAATAGCGTGACTTGCGTTCCCGTAGGTCAGTCCACGTGGACGCTTGGCACTCAGCCATAGTGGGTGATAACATACCCGGCACAATGTGAAATTCTAGCGCCGCGACTGCCACATCCATTGGATTACGTCCCAGCTCCCCGCTGGACGACGCAATTTGCCCGGCGAACATTTGCATCCAATTAAGCGTAAACTTTTCTCCGTCGATTAGCGAGCCAACGGCTCCCTCGCAGTCCCCGTTGACGGTACTTCTAAGGTGTGCCTAAGGAGCTATCGCTATGTTGCAAGTTTCTTTTGAACCGTCCCTTTATAAAACGAACAACTCTTCGAAGATCGTCGGGACGATTCATTGGAATATCGCATTGAAACTCTATTTGCGCGTAGTTAGTCCACACCATTAGCTGCTCACCTACCACTGGAGATAACGAAGTATCGTCTAGCCGTTTGTAGTTTAGATCCGCGGAAGAAGCAACCGCGTACAGGAGCTGGTTGAAATCGGTTGGATGGTAACGAGAGGTCGCGCAGGATGGGATGCCGCTCGGTGGTGTTCGTGCCCCTACCGAATTCCCTCCGTAACCCCATAAACATCTCGTCAAATCTCCCACCCCCGATGGGGCAATTTCTCGCAAGAAACACGAACGCGAGGCCCTCGGAAGCATTTAATCCGTGGGCACAGAGGGTTAATGAGGAGGATGGTAGCGGAGGCTACACGCGGGCCTCATGGCAGGTCTCTGTGTCTCCCCCGTGGGAGAGTCATGTGGTCCCCAGTGGACAGTGGAGTGGCTGGGCGAGCGGGCAGAGGCCCGAGGGGCGGCTATATTGCTGAATTGAGGAAGGCGGTGTTACAAAGCGCCCCGTAAATCCGCGCCAGCTTCGACACCCGACATTCCCTCCGTTTTATTTCGTCCCCGCCGCGACGCGGGATACGTCCAGGCATTAAAAATAATAGCAGGGACTCGGCCAGGGATTCCGCGAGGCCCCGCTTCCCTGGAATGCCGCTGGCCCGAATTTTGCGCGGTGCTCGGCCCGTGGTGAGGCGCGCGCAGCGATCCACCACGGCCGCGGCGGCCACGAAATCGAAGACAAAGATGACAATTAGAACGCGCAGGGCCCATTTACCGACCACCAGAACAATCGAGTCGCCCCGAGTGACGAGATCCAATCGAAATATTCACCGTAATTCGAGGACCACCGCGCGGCACGGGCGAAATGGATGCCGGTCGCCCCCTCCCCCCCTCCCCCTCCCTGTCCCCCCCTTTCATCCGTTCCCTCGGCGTGCGATCACCTGGACGGCGATTGTATAAGGTAATCGCGCGCGGAATATGATAGAAACCCGGAGAAACGCGAGGCTGTCGCAACGCAACGCTCGCGAAGGCGATCGGCAACAAGGGCAGCCGCGGTTTTTCGCCATACATGGAACTGGAGCACGCGCCATATGAGAGACGTTTATGGATTACAAAATTGCAGGCCGAGCCTAACCAGATTTGAAACCGCTTCTACATAAGCAGAGGCCTCGCGGCCGCTGAAAAGAAAAAGAACTCGGCCGGGTAAGTCTTGCCCAGCCGCCGCTGCCCGCCGCGAGTCGCTGCGAGCCGGCGCACTCGCGCTCCAGGAATCCGCAAGTGTAATGACACGAGTAATTGGGCCTTAGAAATGGAATCCCAGGCCACTGTTTTTACCAACGCCGCGGCCCTTTTGCTAACAATAAACGCGCATACCGCGCTGCCCCGGCCGTGGATCCGGGAAAAATTCAACATCATATTTCTCCTTTCGCGGCACGCGCACCTGCGCTCGCGACGTGCCATTTTATTCGACGTGTCGCGATTCTTAGACCTGGCGAGCTGGCTCGCGTGATGGAAAGCACTTTTGGTTATGTATCGGATGACCCCGTCGGTTTTAATGGACTAGAGGACAGCTGTGTCTTCTTTGAAGGAAAGTCGTTAAACGATCAGTGTTGCAACGAGAACCAAGTGTGCCAAACCCAGTCGACCCTTTGTGCTCCAACTTATTCGCTCGAATATCGACTCCTTAGCGATACCCACCTACCTACTTTCTCTCGATGCTGTAGCTTATTAAATGCAGAACTTTGCAATAGGGAATAATATAGTAAAATCACTTGGAAAGCAGGAATTCATCTGATTGTACGAAATACGAATTCTTCCATGTTTGCAATGTCTACCGAAGTCGGCATGTAGGTAATATTAATTTCACCTTGAGTACGTCTAGATGGATGGCGTACTTGATGGAAAAGGGGTCAATTCTTTAACCAAAGTGGCTTTTCAGTTATTCTATCACGGTACATATGTCGATGGTATTTCTACGATCACAAATCTGGCAGGCTGTTTCAGACGCTCGACTGCCCGCGGGAAAAGTATCGCCAAGTTTACCTCGGCACTTGTCGTTGGCACAGTGGTCTTAAATGGCCTTAGAAATCTGCCAGTTAGACGAAGGAAAAGTATCAGGTTTAAACGTAAGCATCGACGGTATCGGTCAATAGATTCTACGTTTGCGAGGCATCGTTTCGGCGTGTTTTTACGCCGATGCCAGCACAAGTGTGGATTTCTTATTGGATTACTATTCGAAGGCTCGCCGCGCTGCTTATCCTCGTCCCCGATGGAACAGTTGCGCGTTTGTATTTTATCAAAGGCGCGCGCACGCTCATCGAAATCCATAAATCCGCCGTATTTTCCCATAAATTATGGAAATGCCACCGGTGCGATGATAAATCAACGCGACCGGCCGTATTAAAAATCGAAACGCGCGGGAACGCGGCGCGTTACACCTGTAAATCAAACCGCGGCTATTTATGCAACCGATCTCCCGCGGCACAATCGAATCGATCGCGGACTTTAAGGTCACACGCTACGGCGATATGAGTTTCATAAGAGAGGAGATTCCAGTGTGCAGCACGGTGTCCTGGCTCTATAAGGAAGAAAACGGTATTTTTCATAGTCGTTAGTATTTGTATTACCGTGTTTATGACATAAATATATTTTACGTACGTACATAAAATAATAATAATTAGGTGACAATAGTCTTTATTATTAATCAGAACGGGAAAAATATTGGGCCAATTTTGATGCAGTGTATGGTGGAACCACCAGGGTATCGCTAATCTTTCGAATAAAACAAAGATTGTCAAAATCGGCCCATATGCTGAGGAGTTATGCGGGGATAAGAATATAAAAAAAAATAAAAAATACAGATTGGTCGACTCTGTAACCTCCTCCTTTTTGAAGGCGGTTAAAAATAATGACACTTGAAGGTTGAAAATCACTTTTTCTTTATATTTTTCGTAATTTGAACGCTTTTAAAAATTATGAATTTTCAATATTTTTAAAATTTGACTGGTCTAGCCACGAGCCAGAAGTAGATTCTTTAAAATAAAAAAATTTCAGTCGAATCGAATAATAACTTTTGGAGATACAGGTTCCACGGATTTTGAGAACACTGTTTCGTGAGAAACGCGTTTAAAATTTTACGCGAGTGCCGAGTGGCCGGGTGTTACCCATGTATTTTCCGCTACTCAAATGCCTATAACTTCGGGAATTTTAAGAATCTCAAAAAAAATCCCTTTAAAAAAAACATATTCCTAAAAGGTTGAACATTCGAAAAATGAAATAAAAAAAAATCGAATTTTAAACCGGAATTTCCCCTTAAGAATTACTGTTTTTGACAAATATTTGTTAACTTTCCAAGCTTAAATTCAATTGCTTACTCAATTCATATAAACTCGTATCTAATTAATCAATTTTTAAGCTTATTATCAAATTAGATGTATATATTTCAAACAATACGTTACCAGCTAAAAAAATCATGGTGTCCTTGATCTAACTTTTACAACTCCACTTAGTAGACCTCCGATACCAAGCGGACGCTGGGAAATAAAAATCTCACATTGTTAAACTTTTCAAATACTCGCCAACTACAGCTTTAATTCTCCACCATGTATACATATACATACCACATAGGAACAGCTACAACAAGGGAACCTTTTTCTACGACATCCTCTATACAGTAATATACCGCTGCGTAATACACCACAAATTGGTGGTGTGGAAAGAGAGTTTAATACAGCCCATAAATACACAGATAGGTACACAAATAAAAAGGATATTCTACATCAGAGATAACCGAAATGAAAATTGAGTTACCTATTCCACATTTAGGCGAGCAATAGAAGCAACGGAACTTTCTGGATATCCAGAAAGAAGGATATCCGAGACTTTTGCGACTGGAATCAATTTAATACAGCGCTCTTCTTTCTGTCTCGGATCAATTATTAACGAAGATCCATCATCTAAACTATATTTCTCCCGCGTGCGCAACGATGCACCCACAGATTGCAACTGACACACGATCTCGAACGCGTGACTATACACCTACTTAGGTAGTAGTCACTACCCCATCCAACGCGCGTCTCGTTACCGAATCAGCGGTAATATTCGCAGAATCAATAATAATCGCTACGCAATGGCTTTTAATCGCCGCAGAGGGCCCAGTGCGTTTTGTCATATCCGGCCACGGGGACAGGCGAGGTGCTTAAAAATGCACTTAAGACCGGGTCTGTATGCAGCTTGACGTGCAGTCTGGACGAGGGCGTCGTAAGAGGGAAGTTAGTCCTTAATTTATTCGTCCACTCCCGTGCTGGTCGGTGGGCTGATGCAACGGCAATGCAATTATTATTAGCTTATTATTATATAATTGGCGGACCACGGTTAATGAGGCCTCTTGAGACAGCTAGCCGCGGACCGGCTCGAACCGAAGAATCATCCGTTTATTTGCCAATGCGTTAATTGGCCTGGATCGCTGCTCCTGATGCAACGCGAGTTCCAGTCGTGACAATATTGCGTTGCTCGGAACAATTGATGGATCACCTCTATGGACGATTAGGTGGAATTAAACGAGTATATCACGAGGATGAAGACATTTCTCTGCCCTTTGTGAAGTGGTTTTGATTGAATATGATGGATCACATATCCTGCTTATTTCTACGAACCCACCCTTTCAGAATCCATCGTTCCCAATTCTAGGTAGATGAGGGTTGCCTATATCGTACCACTTATGACATTTTACGTTATATTTCTTATTTGGCACTAAATGGAACGCAAATGACTATTGGATATTGTAGCTTGATCTTTTAGGCACCTACTATCACACGCTTAACTTTTTGTTCACAACAAATTAATTTGTTATTAATCGTTCTGTCACATACTGTAAAAGGTACGATTTAGGCAACCGGTCTTCTAAATCGTACCTCCACTAAAAATAGTATTAATAACAAATAGGGTAGGAAATATTCTACATAAAGTAATGATTATTATATAATTACATATACATATGTATATGGATCACACACAGGCTGCAATTAGATTTGTACATAACCTACACGTACATAACCTATAAAGCATACGAGTTGTCAAATTCTACTGATACGATTGATATTTATGAATATCAATTTAAATTTTATAATGAATGTAATATGTACTTAAAATGAACGTAAAACATTGCATATTAACCCCGTTTTTAGAAAAATACAAAAATACAGGACAAAATTGCATTGTTTGGTAAAAAGTTACATCAATCATACCTGATTTTTTTAAATGTTTATAGCACGCATAAAATAGGATGTAAGCTCAAAAGGTTTGGTTTCTATGTCTTATTTCGCATTTACTTGATACTTTTATCATCAGATATCGTTTAGGTATATTCATTAATTACTGAGAAATTGATGAGGTACGATTTAGGTGACCAGTGCGATATTGGCAACTCTCCCCTACGTACTATACATTTCTCCTCATCGTACCCCGAGTCTGCAATCTTTCTTTTCCTAGACAATATTCCCACTGTATATTCCGATTTTCTCCCCCGTTAAGACGCTATATGTATGCCCCAGACTCCTCCCCTCCACCTTTTCTTAGCGCACACTGCAGCTAATGTTACTTCGAACGTGTCATAAGATCCTCTATCCTTCTCTGTTGCTCCTAATAACCCAAACATTCCTATTCCGTCTTATACCCAGCGCAACACGTACAGTTTTTAGCGTTTTTGTGGTTAGTTTTGCCTACTGAAATTTTCCTGCAATTCGTCATTTGTAACCTACATTTACAGTTATCTTTATGCTTCTTATGAGTCATTGGCTCTTAATAAGTAGGTATGTATAAATATCGCGCTGGCGCAACCTAGACCTATTATTATAAATATTATGACACTTGCGATTATGCAACGCAAAATATTAAAATAATAATAGTAAGTCGAATTGCAACTCAGAATAGAAATGGGAAAAGTATCGCATTGGTCTAAACGAGAAATAAATTCCATTTCTTCGATTTTGGTCTTAGGCCACTTTCACAATCATCAACACATGTGTATTTTCCGCCGTGTTGCGTCATAAAGTCGCCAACAATGACAATAATAGTAATAACGAAACGGACGATGGTCGATTGCCATGACTCACAGCCGTGTGATTCGCGTGTGCAACAAAGATTTCCGTCATCGGTGAGTTAAATATCAACAATTATTGGCGAACCACCGCCTCCGCGCGGACGGGCCTCCAAGGAACGAAAGCTCCGACGTGGCCGCAGCCCACATCGCGAATTCCACTCGGCCCGGTTGATTTACACAGCCACGTTTGTCAATAGCATTTTCCATTAGCAATTCATGCGGCATCGGACGCGTTTATCGGCTTCATAAACTATGACGGAAAACACATTTATCATCGCATCGCTGATTTCGTAATGGCCGCGGCGACGCCGACGCGGACGTCCTTTAACGTTAACCATCCGCGGCCTCGCATTCATCCACCTTCTTCTCGTAATCGGTGAATTTTCGAGGCTCTCACGTGTCTCTTTATCTCATTTATTTATGAAAACGTTTCATCGATTTACGTAATATTACTCCAACTTTTGCGCGCGACTTCTTACGAAGGAAATGTAAGTGGCTCGGGTCATCGATTTGGATGAAATGTTTTATGCAGGTAATCTCTGGTGCAATGTATGGTAATGTGTTAAGTGCATGTGGCAGGGCACGCTGATTAAAATATTTTTGGAAGATTGGGTTCAATGTTTTGTCTTTTCTAGATTTTGTACGAGTGAGGATCGGAAGGATAGAAGCAGAGATGGGCAAAAAATTATTTGAAATTAAAATTTGTGTACGAAATTTTCATTTCAAACAATTTTTTGCCTATTTCTTGATAGAAGTAATCAATTGTAGAAATAATTAAGAATTAGTAAAAATGTATACACAAGCCTGGAATTACTACGTGGATTATAGTGGAGCTCTTATTGCAATTTAATTGTGGTTTTGGTTTTATGCATGAGTAGGTGCCTACGTATCAAGGCTCTAGGAAAGGCAAAACTATTGAAGTGAATTTTATTGCAAACAAATGTTGAATACATTGCCATTCAATCTGGATAGAAGGACTATTGTGATACATTCAAATTCTCAATTACTCGATTCACCACAGCTCCATTCCAAATCTTACATTCTAATACACGATACATATAAATTAACTTCCCTCAATTTTCTTTCATTACTTCAGTTTTGTTCCTTCCTCTTACTCTAATTTCTTTCTTTCTGCATTACATTTGTTAGCTAGTTTGTTGTAGAATTCCACTTTGTATGCATTTTTTTCTTACATACACCCTTACTTGTCTTTTTGCATTAGAAATACAAAATAATAATGCACGTACATGGTGAGCATTAAATGAAATAACTATTTAAAATTGAGAATCCAAGCTTCGTGCATTCTTTTTATTAGTACGAAACAATCTTCCACTTCAAAATAATTTTATTAATAATAACACGTGTAGAATGACTCGCATTTGTTGAGACAAGTGCTTCCATTCTAAATCAGAGCCTCATCCTTGAGAATTCTTAAAAAGGATACACACAGTTGAGGAAAATTCCTGGAATATTATGTATCTTAGAACGACCATTTGCTATCGTTAATGCCCGATCGATTGTCCATCATGAATAAGAAACAAAAGACGCTGCCAAAGGGGAAACAAATTTAAGAATGCGGGTGCGTCGTGTCAGTGATTTAACTAAAATCTTCGTAATTAAAATCTTAAACACATAAGACTCAAAATTGTGGAGAAAATCGAGTTCACGGTCTCGTCCGTTCAACTTTGTATGCATATGGATGTACATACATATAAAAACAAGATCAGAATAATTAGAAACAAAGGTGCGCTGAAAAGAATAAACTAATTTTTTTTTGAAGTCGGTGCCGAAACAGAAATAAAATTAAATCAGTTGGACGCGTGACGTCCAACTAAATTTGCGCACTCTAATTCCTGAGCTTTAGTATGCTAATGAACGATAACTGATAAGGGTTTAGAAATTGATTTACTTTTGTCTCTATTTTGGCACTGACTTCGAAAAAAAAATTACTTTATTCTTTTTAGCGCATCCTTGAAGTAGGTTTTCTTCCTTTTTTTATTAAAAAAGTTTATTATTTTTTAATTCTTTCGTGTGGAGTTACATACATAATGAAATAAACGTGACGAATTGAAAACCTCCTCCTTTTGAAGTCGGTTAAAAATCTAAAAGACTACAGTTGAACTACCAGTGCAACTTTATTGCGGTTTCGTGTTCACTCACGAATGCATTATTATACAAGTCGCGCACTAACTATAACGCAAAATTGGCACCAAATTGATGACCCGAACCTCCTTCACTCCCCTTGTAAGTAGCGCCGAAAGAATACTTTTTTCGCGAAACGAGGAACGGCGGGCCTTTCGCCCGTGGATCCGGTTTCAACGCGAGCTACCGGTATATCGCGGACACGAACGATTGATTTGCGAACCCATACAGAGTCATGAAGTCATATGAGCTACGGAGCCGATGCAAGAAAATGATATAAACGATCGGTCGATCGGCTCCTGTTCGTACGTCGATCGGTTCACGGCGAGCGTTTATGCTAATTTCCACGTATACGACGTTAATATCGACTATTTATGATCGCCCAGCGTATGACTTACGTTCATTACTTTCACTTGGCCGATACCCAGACGGAGACGGCGAATACCGGTTTGCGAAACAGGCGAATCGAATCAGATTAGTGATCCTCTAGAGAGTGATCGGAACAACGTATATCGTCGCTGATTGGCTGCCGCCATTTCGGGCAAAAGCGGAAGTAGAGAGAGAAAAAAACTGTAAAAAAGAAAGAGACAGAAATACGGATAGAAAGAGATAGATAAACAATCAGCTTGGAAAGCAGACGATTTAATGAATCTTTAGGTTATGTTATTTCCGGTTTTGCCCGAAATGGCTGCGGTTATACCGATCACTCCCTAGAGGATCACTAAATCAGATGAATCGTTGCTTTGTTTCCGACGACGCGACAGGTACGTAACGTTTAATTCTGACGCAGCGGTGGAGGGGTGAAAAATTGAGTTGTAGGCTATTCACTTGTGCAGCTTACGATTGGTATGTTGGATATGTTCATTTGAGAAGAAAGTAGCACTGTTTAGTTTCATACTATAGGTTTTAAATAACATGATTTTCAAGTGGAGGCAGCGAGTAGTTTGATGGGAACAGTGTTTTTGAAATGGTAGAAGTTTTTCAGAATTTATTGGATGTGTGAGTTTTTATTTTGATATTGGAATGAGGTGAGCTGGTTGTAAGTTTGATTTCTAGAGCCACTTTGGGATCCTTTGGAAGTTAAGTTTTTGTAAGTTTCAATTAGTGTGGTTTGTAGAATTTATGGGATAAATATGTATGTAAAGAGGTTTTGTAGATTGGCGGTCCCGAGTGAAGAGTGATAGATTAACAAATGAACTCAAATCATGTAAAATATTAAAAGTCGAACATACTTAAAATTTAAACTCCTGCAATTAAATTATAATTTAATTCAACATCGAGGTCGCAATCATCTTTATAAATATGAGCTCGTTCATTCAAGCCTTCAATAAAAAGACTAATTATTATGCTACCTCTGTACAGTCAATATACTGCAGCCATTAAAAATAATTCATTGGGCAATTTATGCGGCAATAATTCATAATACAGTTGCAACACAGGAATGGTAGCTCTACAGAACTAATCGATTATCTTACCTCACTAATGTTCTACAAAAAAGTACAGATAGTATTCTGTGAATGTCGTTCTAGGAGTAATGAAATTAATTTGGAAATTCTCTATATTCACGGCATTCCAAAGTATGTAATATTCATTGCAGTAGGTATACTGTCATCTCTTTTCATAATTACAGAATTCCATTAGGATTGACTTAATTTATATAATAAAGTATAATTTATACGCTGCAATATTTATAAACCAAGTTAAATTGCAAAAGATCTAGAAATACGAGGGGTCAGTGTTGGGCAATATTTGTTTCGTTTTAAATAAATATTTATCCAAGATAAATATTTACTTATAATCGATTATCTCATCACATGACACATTGTTCGATCATTGATGCGAATAAGCTGTTGACAGTTTTCGCTATCTACTGTCTGATAACTATTAGGACATATAATAAACGCCAAATAATGTAAAAAACGAGTAAATGATTATTCAAGTATCTAATAATTATTCCTTCTCCTATGTCACTAGAATAAATTCTTATTAGAAAATTTATTAATTCTTGACAAATTCAAAAGTTAGGTATTCTTTATTCTCTTTCATTATGTCCACTATCCTCGATAAAGAGTTGGAGACGTAAGCGGTCAAACAAGACTCCAAATGTCTTCCCAAGGATAAACTACATGGAGGGGAAGGTACACACCACCTAGAAGAATTAAATAAAAATTATGCAACACATACATACATAACTACATGCATATTTCCTTACTTATCTATAAATACTTCACAGAACTTCTAATTACAGACCTAATCTCTCGCAGAGAAAAAAAAATACAGAAATTGACAGAAAGTGCAAGAATATGTGCCACATGCCAAACCTGAGCCAAATAAATGTTTCGCACGAATAGTTTTTTAATATCACAGCGGGAGACATTCACAAAAAAATCAATGAAGTCAAACACGACGAAGAGCATGTAGTAAAGGTCTAGAACCAAACAACACTGAAATTGTAGCGCGTGGAAACGGACACGGCCGTTGCGGAAGCGCGCGAAATTTTCGTTCCAGCCGAACGCTCCGGGCGTGGAGCTATAAAAAATAATGCAGCAGCAACCGCGCAGGATGCAACGGGAAATTTAAAACGGAATCGGTCGGCTGCGCCGGGCATAATGGCCGCGGGGAGGGGATGGGTGGGTGGGTAGCGCGCTTATTTTTTAGCATTCTGCAGCTTTGGCCCGAGACGGCCTGGCCGAAACTTTTCCAATTTAAAGTTTCTTTCCCGGGGCCGACTTTCGCGCTGCTGCAGCAGCAGCCCGTGCAGGGGTGTGTCTTTATTGCGCTCGACAACGTTGCCCCCGCTGCGACCACTCGATGGGGGCGCGCACCCGGGGCGGGCCACCGCCCCCTGGAATTTCAGCTTTCGTAAACACACGTCCTATCGGCGTTTTTCTTTCGGAGCCCTTTCCGCCGGGCATCGTTACTGTCAACAGGTAAACCCCTAGACTCCCGTTTACACCCCCTGGTATTAATTAACTTTCGTGGAACTTGGCGAGCCGGGAACGGGTTGAATCCGTTGCAGAGCGTCGCCCCGTGTTGTCGATGCCCCGTGAAAGCTGTTTCTATTTGTTCGGGTGGATTGCTTTTGGGTCTGTTTTCAAGGATTTTCAAAGATGCGGGGAGGGGGAGGAGGGTGGATGGGTAGGGAATGCTACGGCGGCGGTAAAGTTTTGAATCTGGAATCTTGAATCCACGACACTTGATTACTTGGAGATTTGTGCAGCAAAAGGTCAATTGACCCCCGGGGGCGAACTTAGCGAAAAATTGACTGGCCCCCTTTGTGCTGATCGTGAACGCCGCCTAACAGCCGGTGGTTAAGCTTTTCTGGTAATTAAGTGCGGCTTATGTCGGCACAGAGAGGGTGGCTGCGGTAACCTTAGAGGTTAATAACTCAGGGGAGGGCCGAATATGATATTGTTATGGGGGTCTGTCGGGTGTACGAGAGAGGGGCGCGATGTGCCAGGCACCCGTGAACCCTACACCGGCTGATTAGGCTCGTGCCAGGCGTTATTAATCCGCTAACTCACCCCTCCCCACCTGACCCCTAACGAGCAGAGCCCACGGTACAGTCACACGTGCCGCCCGCTTTCACGTGACTCGTGGCGCTTCCACCTTTGCCGAGGGTGAGACCTTCTTGGCGAGCTGTCGGTCTGGGAATAGGAATTCTTTCCAATAACAATTACGTCATCCTACGGCAAGACTTCCGAGAACATTGGAAATATCCAGGTGTTTCTATGTGGGAGCCTCCATCCCTCGCAATCCACATTCTTGACGATTCACAACGGCCACTCTGATCCCTGTAAAATAACCCTGAGAGCTATACATTCATATATTTTTATAACCTCTGAGAAATGCTTTTAAGAGACTGTGTTTCAGACAAAAGTTGCGTTTGCCCTTAAAGCTGGGTTTAAATAGATCCTCATTTGAAATTCCAAAGCCAAAACACTCTGATATTTATCAGATCCGTGAGGAAAACTATTAAAATTAACAGTGTAATTCTTTGAACGTCAACCTCGTTCAGTACGGGTACTCCACAATCGGGACAAAAAGATCCCCGCGCGTGGCGCATGTGAAGCGTCCCAATCTCGGCACCGAAAGCGTTAAAACCAACTCGACGATCACCGTGGGGATTAAAGCAGAATATCCTCGTCTTCCTCTCCAATACGTTGCCACCGTCACGATCGGACGCGTATCGCAGCGTCCGAAGGTCACGAGGTGAACCGAGAAGTCTCTGCAACGCTGAAGGGTGGTCCGCAACCCCTTTGTGCGTCTTCATTGTTGCCCCCTCGGTGCTAATCTGACTTGACCCCACGCGTCTAATCCGTACGTCGCTCGTCTGAGAGAGAGATTGACAGTTTAAAATATGTATAATAGAGCGGGGAGGGTGTTGCAGGGGTGGCCGTAGGTGGAAGGACGGGATTAAATTGGACGCCGTGAATTAATCGGCTTCTGTTTGAGTGAAATTGGGCAAGCGCTGTTAGGAAACGTGAGCATCGACGCGGGCCATTGTGCCCCCTCTCACCCCCTCCCCCCACGGCCCCACGCGCGTATATCCCCCTGCCCTTTAAATCATATACACGCCACCCC
This sequence comes from Andrena flavipes, assembly GCA_963971345.1. Taxonomy (NCBI): domain Eukaryota; kingdom Metazoa; phylum Arthropoda; class Insecta; order Hymenoptera; family Andrenidae; genus Andrena; species Andrena flavipes. The sequence continues at coordinate 14,089,723 of OZ020480.1, forward strand.
TGGCAACCTGCTGGCCCTATTAATCGGCCGGTAATCGCGCATTCACGTCAATGGGCGGACGGGGATGAACTGAAAGGAACGAAGGAGGTATTGTATCTTTGTTCCGTTCGGTTCTTTTGTGTCTGGGCTCGTTTCGGGTGGAGCTACGCCGATCCAGAATAGCAGCTCGCGGGGGAGGTCTTCGAGTTTACAGTGACATTCAATCCGTTTGCTGACTGACTCTCTACGGCGGGGTTAAAATCATCTTCTCCCGTTGGTATCAGCTTTTCGCGATTCGCGTCATTCATCCTGACGGGCTGCTCTCGAAAGGCGTGCCCCATCGGTGACGGGCACCGAGCCCTGGATTTCCAATGTTTTTCAAACGACGGGTTTTCGGATGCAAATATGGGTTCGGAGATTGACGTGTATGACTCTGTAAGTACAGGTTTGGAGATGCGATAGAGTTTGACCGACTGATTCCTAAAATTAGAATCATTTGTGCTGGCACACGCCTACTTAATTCTTCTGAGTTTGTCAGATGATTTATTTATTTGTTTATGCTTAGTTCAACGGGTATAAGACTTATGTAGAAGAAAAATAATATACGATCGAATCAAAGACAAAATATCAGACGTATAAAAGTTGTACAGGAGTTTCAAAGTAATGGATTGAGTCTGAAGAGAAATTAATGTCATTGCGTAAATCGGTTGCAGAGTTACTTATCCTGGTAATTGGGTTTAGAAAGGAGAGGCTTGTCTGAAATTTACCTACGTGTACGAAAGAGTGGCATCCTACGGAGTGGAAAATAATGTAGCTTACACAATTGTTTTCACTAATCCGGTTTATTAAGAGGTAGGATTCCCATATTCGAAATCGGGTGCCACTTGTACTTATACACATTCTGCACAGGGTATTGCCGAACTGGTGGTACAACCCAAAATGGTGCAATTGTATTAGTAGTTTGCAAAAGTTTCCGTCGTCTTCTAACCAAATTTATTTATTTAGTACACAGAATTGGTACGATAATTTTTATTGTAAATATTTTTCCCCGCTTTCTACAACATTCTCCAATATTTCGAGGTGGTCCATCTAAAATCTCCTAAAACACTTAGAACCTTAAAAACTGTTCATGAACTTAGATTCCAATATTAAATTATACGAATGTTGAAGTACCATTTAAATCTTCCCAGTCCTTCGCTTCTTCCTCCACTGTTTCACATCTTTACATTCCGTTCACCTTTGACAAAACCTCTACTTGCGGCAAATATCATGAACCATCGATGACCCACATGTCAGTAAGCGCACCTCCCCCATAGCTGTGACAAAGCATCCCCAAAATCCCCACGATCTCCCTTAAACTCGTAAGTCCATTCTCCAGAAGGTCCTCAAGTAAAAGTGACGCTTCCCCGCAACAGAGATCTCTCAGCTGAAACTCGCAAGTCTGTAAGGACTGAAAGCGCAAAAACACAGATACGCTTCCGCGGACGGTCCTGCGATGCATCGGGTGCGTCCCGACGAGTTCCCGTTCCGTCATTTCCCTCGCCGGTTGGCCCTCGACGATCTCTTCCACGGCAACTGATGCCGTGCTGGTTGCTGCGCGAAAGAGCTTCGCATTCCGAGGTCCCATGCAGATCCGATCTGTCGGAGTTATGCGTTATTGGCCAGCGTACGTCGTCACACGCGATTCCGTATCGCGCGGCAATTCCCGGCGAAAAATTCCGCACGGCACACCAGCATTGCATAAACATTAGGGATGTATCTTCGATCTCCGCTGGCCGTAAGACGGTGGCGCACACCCACGTTCTTGAAATTGAAGAGAAAAGAAAAATCTGAATGGGTGCTTCGCCGTGTCCGGGGAAGGGGCGGGCGGTGAGAGGCGAGGGATGGATGGAATTATAGGCATAACAGAACGTGGAGCGCGTGAACCCGGTATTTTTACGGGCCAGGCTTGTTTATAACCTTCGGGAGGACGGGAATCTATTAGGGGGGCAGCGCTTTAACCTGTTAAACGAATGGTTGCTTGATCAGAAGCACCCTTGTGCCCGTGGTACAGAGGGAACGATGATGCACGGGGTGTTCAAGAAATAAGGGTGTCACGCTATGCAGCAACGGTGTCCAGGACTGGGGACTCGTAGGGGTCTGGGTTATGTATGCCTAGGTTAGGTAGCTCACGGGCCATTGTCCCTCTCTATATGTCGTATTTTCTTTGCGTGGGATGTGTAGATAGGAGGTATAGCAGCTGGAAAATGTAGGTATAGCCAGGTCGTAAATTAAAACATCGAGCGGCGGTACCTACCGACTGATGAAACGGCTCTGATTAAAGCTTCGGGTCGTTGTCTTCTCATATTTCTGTCAATTCGTTTCCTCCACCGAGTTTACGACATCGCTATACCTCTTCCAGTTACAGTAGCATTAATTAACGTCCATCCATATGCATAGCAGCGACGACAGAGTGGCGGAAGATGTCCAATTGTAAGTTCTGAAGTTTAGTTGGGGTATCTTTATTTTTGAAGGGTCAGTCTACTTACTTTAATGAATGGTTAACTTAAAAGACTGTTAAATTTTATATCTGAATACTATAGTTTTCAAGATATGCAGGAAAATAGGAATACTCGCATTAACCTTTAATGGAATGGGTATTTTCTCCTCGAAAATCAAAGGAACTACGGTGGATTAAAAATTGAGAGATGAGGCCACTTCCAAAAAGAATCAATTTAAGATCTCAGTCGCCAATGAGTGAGTGTGGGGGAGCGCAAGTTCGTTCCCTATCGAGGGAGAAGACTACAGAAACATGTTGACATGCTATTGGCAGTCACAGCATATAAAAGCATATGGAACGAAATGAAACGATGGTTTGCGTTATTATAGAGTTCCATCTCCTCTGTGATGAAATATCCGATATTGGAATCTTCCCAGTTCGTCATAAAAGGTCCGTGAATAATTTTCCAGGGTTACAGAAGCGCGTGCACTCCACTACAATACGCAACACGATGGAAGCGCAGAAATATTTCAAATATTCTCACAGTCGGTATTGCACACTTTTTAAAAAATCTGTCCATCACCACCTTCGCGTCTAGAGTACCTAAGTAGTACACAGTCACTCACAATTGAGGGGTCGGATGCATTAAGGGGATTAGCGCTCAAAAATGGGAAAAATTATTGTCCAAACGCTAAGAAAGATTGGACAATTAAATGTAGTTTATAAACTTGTAAAGCTCTACTTGCAGTTTATTTATCCAATCATTACTATTCGAACTAGAAGTCATTATTTCTTTAAACATTAATTGCGATAACTTGAGTAAATATTAACGGATCATTATGAGACTTACATCCTAACTTCAAAAAACTCTACCAAAGCCGTAAATTCTAGTTCGTTACTCTCTTAATTTATGTGAACGAACCTGTTCGTCACTGTATATTCTTTTAATCCTCTAGCTATTTTTCATCCAGAAACGGTTGCTATGTATTTGAAAGCATGTATCGGAGAACTGTCAAAGACAAATTACCACATTTTTTACCGTAGCAAATGGTCCACAGGATCCGTCGCTACGTTCCATCCGTTACTACTACCATAACCATTGAATTTTCTTGTCGAGTTCACCTGTCTTGCCAAATGCAGATGTACTACAAAATGACGAGGTAACTCGTCCTCCGCACTTAATAAGTTAACCCACAAAGGAAGCTTGAATACCACTTTTGGCGAACTGAAAAAAAAGAAAGATAAAGAACAAATTTCCAGCGAGCTTCAGGGCCGAACAACCAAGGAATATTCACGAGCCAGAGAGGGTGACAACCCCAGCGAAGCACCGCGGCCAATCTTATGGAAAATGCTGACAGCACGTCTACTTTGCAGAACAGTTTACAACCCCGTCGACCCCGTCGTAAATATCAAGGAAACCCGTGCATATGTTGCGTCGCGCAGTCAAATTCGCCAGCCAGTCCCCTCCCTGTCGCGGCAAAGGGAGGGGGTGGAAATTTTATGATTGCTGTTCATCCAATAACTCGATGGCCCCGGTTTTTTTTCTCGGCCTCCCGTATCTGCAGCGCGTTTTTACGTTTCCTCTGGGCTTTGCCAGCCCCATACGGTGTCATTACACACCCCATAAAGCAGCAGCACGCCATCGACCAGGCGCTTCACTACCAGAAATTCCGAATTATTGACCGCCGAACACGGTGTGTCTGGTCGCCCAGCGTTGATTGGAAACCTCGTTCCTCCAGTTAGGACGGGGCTCGAGCTTCCATCGTTCCATATCGCTGCTGGATAGTTCCGAGCGGCGCAACGAAGAGCTTTCTGTCACCAGCTACCAGGGTGTACGTGCCGCACTTTCCACATCTTATTCGACGTAGCTGCGATCTCAACATTCGTTACCTTCTCCGGCCGAGCGAACACGCGAGCTTGGGGTATGTAAGATTAAAAATGCTTCTGTTTTTCTTCCAAGCAGTTATTCATTTCCGCAATGATACGCGCGCTATTGATAAATCTGTCTGCGCAATATTTATGTCAGATTGTCGGACGACATAACGAGATTGGAATTACCTCGGCAACGCCAGGAAAAATATGTCAAGAGCTGAATAAATAAATATACATCGTATGCGGTAGCCCTGACGTCAAGTCTAGGTTCGACACGTGCTTCGTGCAGATTAATGTTAGGTTTTGCCAGAAAGTTCCTTAATCCTTGCTGTAGCCACTTAGAATTAGTCGAGTTCAGTGAGGTAGTGACCGATGCACCTGAGTCATTTTTAACTGCGATAATAAAGTGGTCAAATATTTTGGTACTAACAAGGAAAAGTTCTTAATTAGTAAATTCTGATTTTAATGAAACTTCGCGTGAATGTAGAGCAGATTGTAATGTGCAGTGAGCAATTCTTTTTATGAGGAAATTCACTTTGGAGGGGTGAAATCAGCCATTAAAGTTATCGCGCTTTTTCCTACTTTTAATATAATAACAGCGAGATATTGAACAAAACTTTAAATATAAGAATTGTTCAGTTTTTCATGCTCTATCGCGCTACCAAAAGAAAATTAAAATTATATTAGAGAAACGAAAATTTCAACTGTTTTGTAGTTGTTTTGTTTCCATAAACGGAACAAAATTCTTGTCTTCCATGGATTTGTTTTGCTTCTATAAGAGCTTCCACGCTTCTAATGCAAATAGCAGCTATTAAAGGAAGAACAATCTGGGCATGACGATCAGTCATGTCTTTCCTGGAAGTGTCATTGTTCTTCGAGAATAGGGTTAGCGAGGCACTTCACGAAGCCTCGCGACGAACGTGTCGGTCGAAGGGGACATCTAGATCCTGCAGCAAACGCGTGCGTCGCCTGGCAGCTCGGGGTTTTGTGTTTTCGCCACGGCATCAGCGTCGTTTAGCAGTCATCTCACCTATCTGCCCTCAGCCCAACTGGCTCCAAACTGTTTTTCCATTCCTCCTCGCGGCCAATGCGTGCGGCAGATTTTCTTTCGGATTGTATGCTCCTCGTTTATGTTTCTAATTAGTCGCCATTCCCTGTTCCTCCTCCACTTTTACACGCTCTCCTGCCATTCTATGTATAGATCCTTTCCTATTATTCCCGAAGACATACTTACGAGGGGAGTGCAGGAGGCTCGAGTCACCGATTTATTTTATTTAGCATATGATTCGGGCACACTATGTGTAATAATGTGTTAAACACAGAGATATTATCGTCAGAAGAATAATTAGAAATTAGGAAAAAATGTATATTTTCGTCTAGACGATACAATGAACTACTGATTGACCCCAGCTAATTAGTTCCCATCGATCCACCTTTCTTCCAGTTTTATTTACGCGTAAGTAAAATATTGATACTCTGAAAAACGCAAACATTTGAACTTGACTTTCTCACAAAGTTTGTTAGTAGTACGACTACTAATGATGTACCTATTATCGCACACGATGCGCTAGCTAATGTGCATAATTGTGTGTGCAAAATTTTAGAAAAATGTTAGCGAATTTGGTGAACTTGAAGAGTACGAACTACTTACACACGTATAGCCAATTAAAATAAAATACTTGACGTCATTTAGCAGAAAAAGATCTTTTCATTATATCGCCAACTTGATATACGACATATCGAAGTATTATTAATCAGTTTCCTGCAACTTCGTTAGCTACTGCAGAGTCCATAACAAGTGTAGGCATAATTATTTATCCGATGTTTTCGCAATGCTTAAACTAACGCGCGTTAAATCAAACGAGAACCAGATCTACCTGATTAACGAGAATTTAATAAGATGTAATAAGTGGTTGAGCATACGAAGGCATACAATTATCACTGGACGGATATAAATGGCTCGTAAATCAGAGGCCGCGAGGTAAGGACATTGATTGGAATATTAAATTTGCAAATTGTGTAAGACTGCTTCTGTTAGTAGTCTATAAACCAAACACTTTACGATAATGGCATCGTACGTAGAATGATGAAGGAAATCAATTTATCTGAAAAACGATATTAAAGAAAAATATTGAAATTGCAGTTTACTAAGTAGCGCGCGGTTGTGTTTATGAAGAATTAAGATCATAAGAAGATAGAGCTGTCATATCACTTAACTTTTTGCGGCCCTACGTTTAGAATGTCATTTAACATTAGAAATTAATATATCTCCGTTGTTTTTAACCGACTTCAAAAAAAGAGGAGGCTACTTAATTGGATCTGTAGGTATATTTATTTGTTTACGTATTATTTGTGCACCGATTTCGATGATTCCTTTTTTTTATATTTGAAAGAGTATGAAGAGCCAGTGGTAGCGTGTTAATTCTTTTTTTATTATTATATAAATACTCTCGAATTATCTAGAATTTCAGTTTTAAAGTATGTTAGCGCATAATTTTGTAACGCGCGGATCAATTTGGACGAATAATAAAGAAATTTGAGACATCCTTATTCTCACTTATTCAGGTTACTTATTTTGGGAATTTTCCGTTCCTAGCAAACGGTTGTTTTCTTTACGTGCAGCTCATTTTTTAAAAATAAATGCAGTTATATAACTTAAATAAATAAAAAGTCAAAAATAACAAAATTTAAAAAAAAATTAAAACCGAGTTTAAAAATATTTTTTTGCAAATGATGAGATGCCGACATAAAACATGGAGAGCCATAGCTAGTATTTTTTACTTTTTAGTGCATTTTTAAATTTTTGAAGGCGGTTTTAATTTTTTTTTAAATTTTTAATAACACGTGAAAATGTCAAAGAAGTAATATTTCTTTCGGAGGTAATCTATGAGCTTTATGACTTTACCGCCTATGCCTGGATTTCAATTCCTCCAAACCCTTGATAGTTCTTGACCTTCTCTTTCCACTCTCACGAAGGAGTCAATTAATTTTGAAAAAATTCTCTCCACCCATTAAGACATCCTTCCTCTTTTAAAAAGTGACAGTCTGTTCTTGAAAACATTCAACCTGCCAAAACCATTTTTCCCTGTACCAAATATTTTCTCCAGATATTTCTTCCCACCATCTTCATTGAAATATGTTCTCTTCTTAAGTTAAAAAAAAAAACAGCTGTCGTCGCGAGTCGTTGCGCCGCTTGTAGATAATTGTACCTAATAACAAAAGTGGAATTTACAACTCCGTGAAAATTCAAAACGGCACAACATTACCATACCCACAAAAACAATAATGCCCCATCATTTTATACACCCAATCCCGCTTTGACGCACCAGCACGCCCCAACTCGTTAAAATCTACCGTCTCCCGTTACAACCCCCCAAGCGGCCCTATCGATCTTCGCCATTCACCTCTTCAGCCCGTGTGACGAATATTTAGACGGTCCTCGGCCGCATCACCTCCCCCGACACTCGTTCCACGGTTTGCACAAAAACGGTCATCTCTTCCTCCACGACACTGACGGACCCCTTCCCAGCTGGCCGGAACGGGACGTCATCCGCGGCGCATCCGGCCGCGGGTGATTTATAAAACGCAATTAGCGAGAGAAAAAATGCCCGTCGGAATTCTCGATCGACGTGTCCGCTTCCCGATAGCTGCGACCGAGGCGATTAACGCAAGCAACGACGCCAGGCGTCGCCGAGCATTCGCCTCCACTCATTGATGGATCCGCCGTTGGCCGTGGACGGTCATTAATAATTCATCCGTCATCGGCCGCAGCGGTAATGGCATCGGTAGCCAGCGGCCAGGAGCATTCATATCTGCGAATCGATCCCTAAACTCCGGCCGCTGCCGCGGTCAGCCTTCACCAGCCTTCTGATTTGCATATAAAGGCATTCCTTCGGCTCTCCTTGCCGCGGCCGCGTAACTGTAAGTCCTCGTTGACAGGATCTGCCAACAATCTGGCCTGCATGATTTGCTGGACGCGGACCCCTGGCTGCTTAGGCTACCTTGGCGTATTGGCCGTGCTGCTTCCATTTTTCTCTCCTTGGGCCTCGTTTCGCCACAGTTTCTGTAGCTTTCAGATAAAACGGGCTTGCACATGGGGGAGGCTGTCGTTGATTCTTGAGATTTCATGCAGGATGGAGGGTTGATTAACTCTACGTTGAGGATGACAGATTTACTATTAAAGTCACCTCTCTTACAGAATTAATTGCTCTAGTTTTTCAAGGTGTGACTGCTGTCGCGTTGCTTATGGATTTTTAAACATATTAATTGCGGACACGGGGACCGGGAATACGGGACGTTGACACGAAACGTCTGCAGCGCATAGGAAAGTGAATCCCGGTGTCTCCTACGTTTTCATATACCTTTCTCCTTCCATTGGATTCTGTTTCTTTTCCTTCCATCGTGTCCTCTTCCCTCCCTTCCACCCTCTTCGCCCGTCGTCCACCGTCTCCTTCCTAGGCAGGCCCCGCCGTCCCACTTTCTCCTGCATGCTCCAACTAACACAGATCCGCAGGTCAGCCTTCACTCTCGTTCACTACGCTGAATTTTACCGTTGAGGAGGATATCGGTGCCCCCGCCGCACGCTTCATCGTTCAACGAACTCCCATTTCCCAAACCCGAGGCACCTGCAACTGACCCAGTAACGAGGGGGTGCCCTCCCCTTCCGTCTCACCCCCTGTTTATTAACCTCCCGCGATTCAATGATCGCTGACACTGTTTTATCCGGCTATTGTGATGTCACGCGAGCTCGTAAACTCGGTTTACGTAATTACGAGGGACAGGAGGAGCGGCTCAGGCCCCCGGGGGCCGACTCAGGATCGGCCTCGTCAATAAGTCGGATGCCATTAACATTCCCCGACCGGTTGGGTTAAGTCAGGTTAGTTACCGGGTTAACCTTACAAAAACTGTCGGGTCAGTCCCGGGGACGAGGCTGTAGGTCCCCTCTGTGGGCCCACATGGCCCAGGGCTCCGGGCGTAGAAGCCGCCCATGAATTTCGGCTAATGAGAACATTTCGAGATACGTCAGTTCCAGTATGCTAATGGCCATACAGATGCCGATACAATTTCGAGATGAATCTTTCTCTCCTCTTCTCTCTCTTCCTATCCCTCCCCCCGTATCCCTATCTCGCTCCAGAGGCCCCATCACCTTCACCGTCGTCCCCGTCCGCCGTATATTACGGCTGTCCGCCATACCTTGGCCTAACTATGCAGTTCGTAGAGCTCGGTGCGTGCGTCTTATGCAAATACGGTGTATCTTGTTTAATTAAAGTCAAGGTTCGGCGTTGCCTGTCCCTCGCAACCGCGGGGTTTCGGCTCGATCGGCGGCGCGCAGCTTCCGTATTACCGGGCGTCGATATTGGGCCTCCACGGGGAGCCTCGCGCCGGCTGAGGATGATTTAGGTGACTCCGCGGGGCGGTGGTTTCCACTGTTCACCGCGTGCTTGGGACTCGAAAGTGGACGTGGAAGTTTGACGTGCGCTCGGGCCAGGTCGATCCCCGGGCTCGGTCTTCCGGTCTGGGAGAAAGTGTGACGGCAAGGTGGTGGCTGGGCACGGTGACCTTGGCCGGCGATCTACTCTGACTGATTTAAGGTCCCCCAGGCAAAATATTATGAAAAACTACGGCGAAAAAATGTGTCTCCGCTGGCAGGACCGTCTGTCGCGCGGACGTTGTAAATTACACGCTCAATGCGGGATCGTAAAATTGGATACCAGGGACTACCAGCTTTGACGGCACCGTTTTAGGGCTGCAATAAATTACAACTTGCACAATGTGTTGCTTCCAACAATTTTTACCACGGAATTTCGCTGCACTTTCAAAACTCCCGGGGACTCGCGCTTCGAAGGGGCAGCGATTTTTCTGTAATTGCTGCGCGCGTAAAGTGGCTCGTGGACGGTTGAGCGTGATGGTCAATCATGGGGCTTGTATAAGTGTCTCGTATGTGTAGGAACGTGCTCGCAGGCTCGTGTCGATGATTTAAAAAGGGTTGAACTGGTCTGTATGAGAGAAACACTATTGACATCGAACGAATTTGTTATAAAGAAGATGGAAGGGACACTCTTGAGATGGCTTATAGGTGAGCGGGCAACGATTGAATATATTGTTAAAATTTTGCAGCGCTTTCATCGTCCAGTATAATAAAGAAATAAACATTAACGATTTAATAACACTTTAAAAAGTGTTAAACCAATTACACCATTTAGTAATGATATTCTATAATAATGAATTAGACCTGCATTCATTTTCAATTCAGATTCGAAACAGAGATATCGTTACAATAATATTCGTAACGATATTTGATTTTACGACGTCAAGCTAAACGCTTTTGCGATTGTGCCGACACTTGTGTATGTTATTGCTCGACAACATTTAGTTTATTTATAAGGTGTCATGTTGAAAGAGTTTTGCAGCCTGCCTTCAGGGTATAACAAGTAGCTTTTATGGATCGTAAAAGATTTTCATGGGAGAACTTGAGACGCTTTTTATGCGACTCTTGTCAAAAACCTGTTTCTTCTCTAATCAGGAGTTCTTCATCATTGGTTAATGCTAAAATACATATATGAAAGAGATTTAAAAGCTATATAAAACCCAGTTACAGTTGAATTTATTTAACAAGCAAACAAAAACCCTACCTAACATTAACCCTTCGTCGACACTCTGGGTGTGAACCATCAAGATGTGTCAAAGTTGGTCGAAAAAAGAGGTGTGTCAACGAAGGGTTAAGCAAGATAACACACCTTTAAAGTAAACAAAAAGATAGACATTTGAACATTAATAAAAAAAAATCTAATATTTTCTGGGGAGCACCTTTTGCTCTTAGGACAATCAAAAAAGTTACTGAACGTGGTAACTTCTTTGTCGGCCCCAAAAATGAGTTACTCCGTTCAATGTCATATAACACTTTTGTTTATTAGTTAAATAAATTCAACTTTAACTGGGTATCACACAGCTTTAAATTCTCCATCAGAATATGCATATTAAACATACCACAGTCCCAAATTTATGTTAAAAAATAACAAAAATGGAACAAATAAAAAAAGTGGTAACTTCTTTGTCCGTTAGTTCACAGGTAAAATTCACAGTTAAAAATCAAATGTTCCTACTTTAGGTTCTTCCTTATACCCAATAATTAATTTTCAAGATATTGTATTAAACATGTATTACACCCCAACTTTAAGGGTTACTTTTACCATCCAAATATGAATGTTATTCGAAAAAAAGTACACGTGAAAATATTTTTTAAAAGTTACTAAATACTCAAGTTTCATCAAAATTGATTATCACTTGTGGAATGTCCCTTATGCACAAGTGCCCCACCACACAAAACACCCTAGTGATTCATTCACAAGGCAAGAAGTATTACATACTGACATATTCATACACTTTCCATCTTTGTTTATCTTCATCAAACCAATACAGTCTCTGTCAAATGAGCATACCCAAACTATCTACCAATCATGAGCCACACGAGTAACGCGCATGAAAATATTTTAAAAACAAAACGTTACCAAAACGTCCCCGCAATGTTCTCGAGCCGAGCACCGAAATCGTCGATGTCACCACGAAAGTAAGATCGTGTCGCGCAACGTCGCCCAGGATCCAGCAAAGGGAACATCGCCGTCCAGCCTGGCTCGTAATATCTTCATATCCTTAGTTTATTCGTTCCCAGGCAGAATTCCTCGAGCTCGTAAAGCATCGTCGGTCCCCGTAAAACCGATCTCCACAATGCCGAGAGGCGTAACGTCCGCCTTTATCGCGATTTGTAAAGCTGAAGTGTTACGAGCCGCGTACAGAGAAGGATCCTCCAATAAGAGCAAACCGTCGCCTCTGGTCGTAAACTTATGCGAAGCTGAGGCTCCTTCTCTGGACACCTAGCCTCGGCTTCCCATCGGCCGCCTCGGAAGTGACGTAACCAAGACCCCAGCCGCTAATCCGCCGCCTCGTAAAAGGCTTCTTCATTTCCCGATTGAAAAATTAATTATACTGAATAAGAGCGAGCCGAACGGGGCTATAAACTCGGTGAAATTTAAATTGAATCGGTGGGATAGTGGTTGGACCAAGTCGCCCGTACCCCCTCCGTCCTTTCGACATGCTTCTTTTTGCTCCAGACTTCGATACTGGACCTGGAAACCGGGAGGAATGGAACACATCTACAGACTCTCGATTCTTGTCCCTTGATGAGTACTCGCGTGAGCTGTGACTCCTATCTACAGAAGTGAGAGCATAGTTTTACTACTTTTGAGGTGAGATACTTAGCCGCGCATTTTTTTATGGGATTAAACATGACGGCTGTGAATTGTAACTTCTGAGATGATGGATGTCACCTACTTTGCAGAAAAGTTTCTAGGTACGAGCAGAGGGACGTGATGGGGTAGCGAATAGAGAAGTGCTAGACATTTGATGAAAGGAGCAAAAGGAAATCATTGTATCGTAACCAGTAGGTCGTTGATAGAAAAAGTCTTTGGTTTAGAGTTGTTAAATCGTCCACATGCTGCGTGGATCTATTTTGTGTAGTTTAAATATATATTCAAAAGCGGTAAGTCAATTATTTTTGTAACATTATAATTTCCATCTTTGTTACATTATAATTCTTTTGCACCAAAGCATAATATAATAACCTGTTAAAGTGTCCCTGATCTGAATACAAAAATCTTTGCATAAAAATATGCATGTACACTTTCCAAAATAAATTCCTAAAGAATCGTTGTTCTTCTACCCCTTCACTGCGAATAACCCCTTAAGGTTCTGAAAGTTTTGAGATTCTTCAGTTTTGAATGTCTGCTGCTTTACATTCGAAGTTACTCACGAACTTACTCAGCAAATTCCTCAGTGTCTCAACGATATCAACAAGCAGGGCAATGCTTTCCAAGCCCGAATATTTTGGGAATCTTCAAAATTGTCGAACCTATTTCAGTCTCAAGAAGACACTGTCTTGGAGACAGTCTCAAACTGCCTCAGAACATCGTACACACTCGCTATTTGCTCAAGACATTCGCAAGAAAGCTTATCGAAGTTCCCCCACAACTGGACGTGTCCGGGCTTTAGAGAATCTCTAAAACGACGGGTAAGGTCGAGCGCGGTGGCTGAACAGCCCAGACACTCGTAAAGTCATATCTGTTGCGCGTTACACGCATCGTCTCTCCAGGAAGGCAGGAAGATAAATGACGAACGTCTTCCGAAGGGTATAATCTCGAGACACGTGCTTGGCAACGTTATCTCTCCCGTCGGAGAAGTTCAGATCAACCAGGCCTCGTCTTTTTGGCGAGATGACTGATGGCCCCTGCGGTCGGCGGCGCTTTGCTCCTGTCCCGTGTCGCAATAATCAATTAGCTCGACGTGTGTTGACGTGCCTAATTCCTTGTGTAACTGATAGCCGACCGGGCCTCATAACCCCTTCGCCGAGACTAATAACCACGATGACGGGGGACCTTTGAGTCTATTTCGACGTCGCGCGCGTGTCGAGGTGGAAAAATTGGTAGATCATCGCCAGACATCGGGGTACGTGGCTTAAGTACCGGAGCGTGTATCAGTTTGGAGACGTCTGCTCCGATATTATTTGAGAGGCACGTAAGATGTTTGAAGAAATGTTTCCACGACTTACATAGTGAGTCGTGGAAACATCGGGTCAAAGTATTAATTGACATAGGTGAAGAATCAACCCTGTTCAAGTTATAAACGATTTTTAACGTTAATAATGCGAGAGACTTGCCGGGTTCTATTCGTTTCATAGGGAATGGAAACTTCTTACATCGATGGTTACATATTCTACATACGTCCTCTTTCAAAAAATCCAGATCGTCTTAATCACTTGTTGGGCATTTTGAATTTATTAATTGCTTTGTTCTACATCATTCGTCAGCATATACTGTGTTCTTTAAATATACCCACAGAGTGCATGCCAGAATAATCTCATTGCTCGCAAAGACGAGTAACCAATATTCCCGCGCTAAAACAATATAAGATAGAACTTTGATGTGAAGTGTGCCTAGAAATAAGTGAAGAACGGGTAGGATAGTTCCTCTAAACACATACCTACACGATGAATGAAAGCAAACATATGATTTACGCTACCAAAGCTAAAAATCGATTGCACATGTCTGAAAGATTCCATCCTTAGACAGATGTTTATTAACTATTTGTTACTCAGCTTCGTGAATACTATCTACTCCAAGCCCTGAGCCCATTTTTAAAAACACCCTGTACGCATCTTTTGCATAATGTGAAATTAACTAGCCGACTAGCTGGAACGTAGCTCATGGGGTAGGTAAGCCAAGGATCTGATTTCTGACGTAACCAAGAAAGCTGCCATTATCGACAACTCGATTCACGGTTCTCCTTGCTTGGAAGGAAAACCTCCCCATAACAGGAGGGTGAAACTCGAAGGCGAGTTAGGCGATCGCGTAACATGTTCCCGGGGCAAAATGTATCTACGAGTGCCTCGGGAGGATATAAATAAGCGGGCAGGAGTCGACAAATCAAGAAACTATCGACATAAATAAATTGCGGCCCGCCAGGGGGTTTCGCGGTTCTAACTTGTATGAGGAAAATGGCAGGCCCTAAGTCAGCAATTACCCACATTTCCAGCTCCCCGTGGCTATTATATCTACCTGCCCTCCTCTATTTCTCGTTCGACTACGAATCCGGCTACACTGCCATTCAAACGCCGCGTGGTCGGCCACCTTTGGCACAGACTAGTATTAATAACTGTTTAGGTATAACTTCAATCCGTGGACATTGAAGAATTTTGAATCCATAGCTAAAACTAGACACTAACCCCTGGAGTGTCCATTTTTTCTTAAGAAAAATCTTTCCCGCGAGTAAATTTGGGTGGCTAAAAATGTAACATATTTTCCCACACAAATTTCTTTGATCCTCAGCTTATTGTCTTCAAACCTTTCACATAGTCTTTCAGAATTTATCAGAAAAAAGATGATGGTCTCGCTTCAATTTGCTGATAGGTACTTGATAACTAAAACTAACCGGAAACGATTTATCTGTTTCCAAAATTCACTCGCAGCTGGCCTCGCCCCAAAAAATTGTTCACCATCCATTACGAATTTTCGTAAGCGGGGTGCTCGGTCTACCGTGATTCGATCTAAATCTCAATTTTGGAGCGTCCTATATACACCGAGGCCGAGTCTTTCCACCCCCCGCGAGCCCCTACCCCTCGCTCCTTTCACCCCCTCCGCCCACCCCCCAATGCTCATCCAGTGAATTACTTCGTTAGTGGCTACCTTCAGAGGGCTGTTAATTCCTGCAGGGCAGATTATACAGATAGGTTTATTGCACTCGTGTCCCAATCTAATGTCCGTAATGCTCCTCTACCCGCTACACACGCTCTCCCCCCGTCTCTTTTCAGGCCTCCCCGAGTTTCCCACTTCTCCCACACCCTCCACCCACGCGGGCTTCGCTCGCCTGTCGGATGCCATGTTGCTTGATGAACCAGCGTCCCGGTGCGAATAAGCTTCCATAGAAAACGTGGCCCTCTTGCTCCCAAGCCAAGTGGTGTCGTTGCTTCCACCCACCACACCCCCTTACCGCGAACATTTATATTTCTCAACATCGAAATACTTGCTTCGGATCCACCAACCGCCCTCCAAAAATGGCTGGCACCCTCGCGATTACCTGCTCACCGTCGAAACCCGTCTTACTGACGCTTAATCAAATTGCCCAGGGTGGGGGAGCCGGGGGTTGAGGAAACTCGGCAACTCTGCTCGTAATTCTCGATTCCCCTGGTCTCATTGATGTCCACTTGGCCGGCTGTTCCTCCCCTCCTTGCCCCCTTTCTCGTGGCTCTTCCTCACGGCCCGCTGAGCACGTCAGCTCCGAAAATTTTGGTAACGAGTTTAGCATTACGCCGGCCAACCGGCCGAGGGTGTCTGATTTTAATGGCGCGGACTGCGGGCTAATGGGCCGCCGATTGTCCAAGCCCATTTAAGTCCGGCCCAGACGCGTCTGCCGGCCTCGAAATAATGGTGCCCGTCGGGCTCACGGACGCAGTCCTCGGGTCTCATGGCTGCTGGACACCCGCGCGATAATTTCGGCGCGTAATTAGACCGCGCCAGCTCGCCCGGAATATTAATAACGCGGGCGTAAGTAGACCGGGGCTGGTTCCGGGATTCACCGGCGAGCGGGGCTCAGCGAGAGCTGGAGGAGGATGCCGGAACGGACGATTCAATTGTCTGCGTTGATAGATAGTGGGTTTTGAAAGAGGTGGTTAAAAAGACGGAAATATTTCAAAGCATAAGAATATGAACTTTTCAAACCGGAATCTGAAGTTTTATTAGATCTCCTGCTAAACCTTGAATCTACTTACTTACTCAGTCATCGCTATTCCACCAGACATTCGTTTTTAGGAATTAAAGGAAGCACTCACTTTTTGACCTTTTGACCCATCAATTTCAAAATAATTTTCTACAAATAAGACCTGCATTCTTTCCTGAAACTCAAGATGTGTGTCAAACTCTCGGGAACATCTGGTGTCCCCTGTTTGCATTCTATTGGAAAAGAAAAGATTCAAAAGTTATTTCATCATCGCCATTCCCATTGGGAAAACTACATAATACAACAGAATTAATAGAATCGTGTCCAAAGCAACTGGAAGCTTTTAAAGCAACGTCTTCCTCGGACAAAGACGTCGTTTCTCTGTGTCCACCCTCCGCCAGCAATCTGAGGGATGTTCCAGGCCGTGGAGACAGTGTTCCTCCACTTATTCGCCGAAATAAATGCTTAAATTCGCGCGAAGTTAATTAAAACTAGGCGTAATTATGGCGGCGCTGCTGTATAATCCGAGGAGCGAGACAATTGCCTTTCCACGGAGAGGAAAGCCATTTTGCCCTGCGAAGGCTGTATTGTAATAACGCGCCGAGGAAGAATCCGCGAAGAGGTAAAAAGGTTTTTACAAGGCAAGATGGTTCATCCCTTGAAAAATTCAATGTCCTCTCACATTTTCTTTGCAGATGTTCGTTTCACGAAGCGAGCATGTATGTCGTTACATGGAAAGAAGCTTTGTAATTTTGCATTACTTCGTAGCTTCTTAAACAATATTCTAGGATAAATATTCCTTTCGTTTCTAAAGAAATCGAAGAAATGTTTCTTACAGCAATCAATAACTTCACTGGGCTTCGACCTTTCTAAATGGAAGGAATCGTGAAACCCGTTGCGAGCCACTGACCATGAAAATAGAGAAGCGGCAAAATCCTGTTTCCGCCCGATTACCGAAAGGGAGAAAAAACCGTGTAAATAATTTGTAGACCGATTTAAACTGTAATGAAAGAAGTGTACGACCGCCGAGCGATTTCTGACCTTCGTTATGACACCGTTGGAGCATAACGCGGTTGAATGACACGGCATATTTTGCGAGGGGAACTTTCATTATCGGCGTAAATTTATAATTAATTTTTGTAACGGTACAATAGCTTCGAGGTCATCGGGCGAGGCGAGACTTAAAATCGTTCCACATCGACGAGGCTGCCTTTCCTATGTACATCGACGTATCCACTCCGATCATCAGATTGCGAATAGATGTCACCGCAAATTAAAATTCCCTACTTCGTTTCGATTAGAATGTAGTTATGCTAAAGAACACAGTTGTATCAAACGATCGTGGAACGTCGAATTCCATTCATAGACGAATCGGAGGAAGAGGTTCCTTTTCTCTTTGGAAAGGGAGAAGGCACAGCGCTCGGCCAGGAAATCTTTAACGAAGGATTATTCGCTGGTCGAGATTAAGATGCGCGGCCGCAGAAAAGTTCCCGCGAATAGTTGGAACGAATTGGCCCAAGTTCGTTAACTGTAATCTCTATTTGATGCAGATAACTTCATTTTCAAGACGGGACTCCGTTTCGAAGCGAGCGCGGAGGCAATAACCAGCTGATTTATTAAACGCTTAATTAATATGTTAATTCAAGGTTTCTTTACCGCAGCGGCAAGAAATCGCGTTTCACGACGCTAGAAAAGATGCTAGAAAATCCCGCGGAATTATTCTGAAAAATCGAAATACTTCTCTCGTCCCGAGAAGATAATTATTCTGTTCGACACCGGTTGAAACGCAAATCAGATTCATATTTAATTGCCCGCCGCTCTTGTCCCTTCTCGCGAACGCAGCTCCCTTGTTCCAACAAAATTTTCCATCCCCTCTCCTCGCGACCCCTAAAAGCACCGCCATAATCACGCAGTCAGCGTCGACGTTTCTATACTGAGCCGTCGCGTTTATTCCCTTAATAAAACCGCCCCTCCCCGGGCATCTCGGAATCCAGCTTCCCCACCCTCCTTAAATCCGTAGTCCAACGGGTCGTCAAAGAATTTTTTCTCGAGGCACAATTAAACCGAGCGAAAGAAATATGCGAGCCAAAGGAGGGCACCGTGGAAATCGTACAATCGCCTTAATGGCAGCCACGGGAGGGGTGGCCGACGGCCGGGGGCGCATAATGGTGTTGATTACTAATTACAATTATTGGCCGACGAAGGTACGATCGATCCACCCCCTATCCAGCTTCAAATACCTTCCCCCTTGGCGTCTGAAGCGTGTTCTGGGATCGCGGCCAGCTAATTGCATTATACGTGTCAATATCCCGGAGTAGTTCTCCTTCCACCGTCATAGAGATCTCTGGGTGAACTGTGGAGGAGCAGTGGGTGGAGGTTAATAAATTGATTCGTTATTAAAGAAACCTGTCTGGGACTAATTAACACTTCGATTCAGACAAGGTTCTGAAAAGTGCCCCTTCCGGCAGGGCAGTTTTGCACGAAACCGTACAAAGGAAACCCCGAGCTTGCTTTGTTCTCGAAGTAAACATTTGGAGACTCGAGGACAACACTGTCGATGCTTCACAAAAAAAATATCAATGTGAAAACCGCGCCGAGGCATTAGAGTCCCATTATAGAAAATCTTAACGGTTGTCGTGAGAGAGGGAAGAGGTGAAAGTGACGGTGAACGAGGAATTTAAGAATGAACCAGAGCGAGCTAGAGAAGTGGAGGGAATGGGGATTAAGGATAATCAGTAGTAAGGCAAAGGAAACGTGATAAGAGGAATTATTGTTAAATATTTCGAGATTTAAAGTCGTATTGGCCGAAACGTATGATGCGGTAAGTAGAGAATAAGATAATAATCAAGGTCAGGGGTGGGGGTTAGCGAAAAGGGGTCGAGACAGAGTTCGACGAATGGTCGGCTGGACGCTGCCCAGGATGCATCCTTGTTTTTAGGGTGCAAGCCAGGCTTTTCACCGGGCATTGCCAGATTTATGACGGGCTGCCCCTACGCGCCGACTTATTTTTAACCTTTCGCCCACTAACGAACCTTATCTCCCCAGCTGCATTTCTCCGCGCAACACGATAGACAAAAGGAAAACGTCTCGGGGCCCCGTGGGCTCCATAACTTAACGATCTGCCCGATTCTCGTGCCGGCCATTATGTCCGAGCCGAAATTTTTACATTTTCTGCGGTGCCATGGGGCCAGGCAAAAGGGCCAATAAACACGAGCCACGATAAAATTGTTATGCCCGGCGATTAATTTTCGCTGCTATTCTCGCTTGGCCGCGCACCCTTCCACCGGGAATATCAAAGATAATCGTGCAGAGACTCCCCTTTACTGAGAATTAATATTTAATACTTAATTACTAATTGAGGGGGCTCCACACTTTAGCGCTTCGAAGAACAGGTCGAAATTGAGAATGTTTTGAAGAAGAAAGCGAAAGCATTGGATTCTTCGATTTTGGAATGGGTGTCTATTATTTAGCAGGGTTCTAGAAATTTTACGACTGGGAAATCGATTATTTTTTGCCGCGAAATTTGGTTATAAAAACACGTCGCTACGGTCTATACTCTCACTCTTCGAGGTACGAACCTTGAAGTTACCAGTTGAAGTGTATTTAGAATCTGTATGAAGTTCCTGGGATATTGAACCTAAGTAATTTCGTGATAAACGGAAGATAATAATTGACACAATAGCCACTTGAATTAAACAGTTGAAAAGATGAGAGACTCACATTTTAATTTTTTAATTTCCATTAAGTTCAGTATTATAAAAAAAGTGTTTTCTTTAGTGAAATCAACGGAGGAAGTTTTATTCAACACAATGTTATAATTTTCTTTAAATTAACAATAGGAATTTGTCTAACTTCTGTTATGAAAATTGAGGGGTGATTTCAGAGGATGTTCTTACGCCATGAAAACTGTGGCATCGACGAGTCTGGGAGTTTTGGAAGCACCAAGGTGAATTATGAGCAGGCAGAACATTCGCGGGGGAAATGAACGAAACGGAAACCTGGGCGAATGAAAAAGTGGAGCAGAAGGGAGGTGTAACTGGAATCGAGCGAAAAGAGGCAGGAGTTGGGAGAGGAAAGCGCGGGAGCGGGAAGAGGTAGAGAAATGCGGATGCATTGAAAAAGGAATGTGAGAAACGAGGGACAGCATAGGTGGAAAGGATAGAAATGTGAAGACCAAGAGAGGAAAATGGATGTAAAATGAGATCGGTGGGAATTGAAAGAACAGGAACAGCGGACGAATGCTAAAACTTGGAAAAGACACATTCGTCTTTGAAATTTCTTTGCAAAATCGATATTCTTGTCCCACATCTCTCCCACCACAGGATTAATTTTATTGTAATGAGCATAAAAAAGAACTAATTACTGTTTTTTTCTGAAGAAATCCTCATTTGATTAATTCGATGATTTGTAACCACAACTTTGCTGATGTTCATGACTGGCAATGAACTGCACTAAAATTGTGCTAAATCAAATCTGAGTTAGAATAGAAACTATTAAAAATCGAAATTGAACTAATATTAGATTGAATCTGACTTACAAGGGGGATGCATGGATATTCGAGGCAGCGATTTGGTTCAGATTTTGCATATAGATAGTCAATGCACAACGTTTACGTCAACATATTAAACGCACTGTGTGTGCCAATAGACACTTTGCGACAAACAGAGTTCAAAATTTAGTTATATGCAATCATATTTAAATACAAAGTGAAACAGGGAAAATCACGTAAAGGCCCTTACTAATTACGTGTATATATTTATGACAATTAAAAGAAGTCTATTGATATTTCGCCCATACTTTCATATTTCCTAGAATTTTTCAATTATATTTTTTAAAACGTGGGCTATCTCTCCCAAGTGAACATATATGTAATCCTACTCAAACGACAAAAGTACCTCGTGTGAAAAGGGCCTGAGGGCTCCACTTATTCTGGCTAACGATAGGTATTTAGTTCACATGCACACGTTCAGCATCTCTTTCAATACCTAAACATAAACATAAATATTAAATGAGAACTATCTCCTTCAAGAAATCATATCCGAAATCTCCCCCGCGAATCACAGAAACGACTGGTGTGAAAAGGCCCTAATGACCCCTCTACGATTCACCACAGATATTTTCTCCATATTCACTACCTCCTTCAAGTATCTAACCATATCCAAAATTATCACTCATAATCCACACAAGTGCTCCGTGCGAAAGTTCCTTAACAACCCTCATTAAGAATTTTTCCTATCTCAACTAAATACGCATATCAAAAATCCAGCTCCCGAGCCACCCAAGCGGCCCGTGCGAAAATCCCATTGCACTCGTCTGCACCCAGCCTGACATCACCACTGGATTTCCGTGGAACCACCGAAGCGGAAGTTCGTCCGAAATCGCGACCGAACGCGGGGGGCTTTTGGTCAGTTTGCCTGCTAGAAACGTGAGAACGCGTCTTTATAGGCGTGACGAAAGCAAACGATGGAGGGGCATGAGAAGAAGAAGACCGCGAAACTGCGACGTCGGCGACGACAGAGGCCAGGGCAGGCCGTTCGCGGCGAGAAGAATCGAAAAGCCGAAGGTGCAAGAAGGATGGCGCACCTACACGCAGGTCTTATTTATGAGCACCGGCCGGCGACCTCGGATAAGAGTTTAACACCGCGGCATTATTTATTCGGGCCTAGCGAGCCGCGCGAGGGCGCTCGCGCCACTCGCGGGCTGCACGTTTCTTTTAAAACTTCCTCCGTGAAAATGATACCTCCGCGATGAATATAAAACGCACGCCCACGCCAGCGACATGCCGACACCGACGCTACGGTCGGCTCGGATATTATACGAGGCCCTGTTCACACGCGCGATCGACGTTAACACCTACACGGACATCGACGTGAACGGGGAAGCGGGACGGGGAGGGGGGCAGGCAGGGGAGAGACGGGCCGAGGACGTTTGCATGGGTATTGCAGGTGTAGGGGCCTGAACATCCCCTCGAAATCGGAGAATTCTGCACGGCGAAAGGAGGGAAGATAGGCGCCCGGTTTAATGTTTCGCTTTTCGACTCGCACTTTTGACACTCGACCAATAGCCCCTTCGCTGCACAACGTTTGTTAGGCACCGCGACACTCGTCTGTCCTGCGTGTAATGGACACAGGCAGGGGGCGAACTATCGACTCGTTTAACAAATGTTTGTTAATCTATGCGCTGAGGACGGGAAGATTGGCGAGGAACGCACGGATACTTAGCTGGGTTGAGTCTGACGAGGGAGTCGCGTGAAGTATTGGGCATTGATTTTAAGGTAGTTCCTGAGTAATATAATAAATTCAAGAATTTATTCAAATTTTGGTCGTGACCCAATTTACAAAACCAGCTTTCATTTTTATTATGTTTCTTCTTCTTCTTCTTTTTCTTTTCTTTCTTTTGTGTATTGGTTTTAGCGGTATTTTTCCTCCTACGAGTTTTCTTTGCTGTTTTGGTTTTTCTGGTTATGATCTTCTTTTTAGCTTCATTTTTGTTTTTGTATGTAGGCACATAGGTCAATTTAAATACAAATTTATGGCGCTAAGATATAGGGCACTGCTCGTTGATGTCAAAACAAGAAATTAACTTGAAAATAGACGTAGTTTCACATAGAAATTTGTTTCACTGATTCTCACAAATAGTAATTGTACAGAATTCTCAAGAATAGTGGAAAAATTTGGGGGAAAAGTACGCGAAAAACTTACCTGCTTTATATTTTTTAGTGGGGTTACAGGATTGTGGCATATAGGTTTAAAGAGAAAAATATATGAATATTTCTTTGTCCTGCAGGCGATGAAACGGAGAATTTAAATATGAAAGGAATACTCATGATATATTGCCTACTGTACAAATTCAAATGAAGCGAAATGGAAGAGTAATGGTGTGCTAAAACGACCCTGGAATTCGTGGTTTCTGAATCATGAAATGCTTAACGTATAATAGTAATACGTTTTTATTACACAAGATTACAACTGAAAGTATAATGAGTAAAGTTCATCAGGGAGACAAAAAGTGGCTCTGATTAATCGTATATAATTTGTAACACATCGCATTGCTTGAAAGAAGTTTCAAGTTTTAAACACTTAACGAAATAGCGAGTGAAACACCACCTGTATTATGTAATTGAATTTATTTTTACAAAGTTAATGGAGAAGTAAATTAAAATGGGTGCATAACAGTTCATGTGGTCCCCTCGTAAGAGAAGTAGGCATAAGTCCTATGCTATATTGTGGATTATATTGTAGAAACTGGAAGGGGGACGAAAATCTAAGGCAAGATTTAGTGAGCTTGACTGAATGGAATGGGGGCTAGACTGACATAGTGTTCCCGTGGTTAGAAACAGGCGGAGAAGTAAAGAATATTTGATCAAATGAGATACCACACGCAGATTAGAAGGAATTACAATAGACAATGTGAATATATGAATTTAAAGAGCATAGTAGCCGCTACCAGAGGAAAATAGCAAATCCTGAAAGTCGTTAGAAAATAACAAGACTTTCAGAGCATGGTTCCGTATGTGTTAAGGAATCAGAAACTTTTAATTATTTATTCTGAAAGCGATAGGATAGTTATAATCCACCAGCATAAATGCAGGAACGTAATAACGATAGTTCATTTAAGTAATTGCATGATTCAATCTCATTTTCTTCGGACCACGATGCATCTGTGAAATAATTATTCAGCTAAGTCGATAGAGGATTTATACCAAGTAATGTCAGAACCCACAATATCGTTGCCACACGAGAGCAACATTCTACAACCCCTTCAAATTTTGCACCCGTGGATGCATCGAATACAAAAGCCTCCCACGAAACGTCGAACGCGGGTCATCCGTTTCTTCCGTTCGAATTTCGGTGAAAAAATCCACACTGGCTATGGCACGGCTCGTCGTACGTTACAACCTAATAATTCTAAATGAAACCAGTGAGTCGGAAACGTTGCCAGTCCTCTGGCTGCTCCTCGTTTTCGTATTCTGCCATTATTTCCTGCCGTTTCCACGCCGTTCGCCAGGGCAAAATACGCGTCGGCTCGTTCCCTATTTTTCCCACTGTTCCGTCCCCGTTCCGGTTATGGTGGCTCGTCGCGAGCCAGATCGAGCGATTACGCGCGCCGCCGCGGCGAATAAACCGCATATAATTGCCGCGGCGTGTTCGAACGCCGACAATAATATCGTCCAGGAGATACGATCCGCAGGCGACGTATTTATTTCGAGACCCGTTTGACAATTAAAAAGGCCTACTCCTCTAGAGTTGCCCCACCGCCTTGCTCATCCGTTGCTCCTATAACCGGGGGAGCGAGTCGCAGCGAGCTAATCAAAACGCGGCGGTGTTAATCATAAATACGCGTCTTTATAGAGTCCGCGGCGAAATCCTTCGTTTCTATGTATTGTTTCATGACCACCAAGGAATATCCTGTTCGGTATCAGTAACAAGTGTCCTTATGATTACGAAAATACCTTAAGCCTTTTCGCTGCGTATTCAAATTTTTTAATGAGTCTTGAAAAGTGTCAATTATCGACTACAGTCGAAAAACGCAGCGAAAGAGTTAAGACGTGTATCGTTCGTTTTGAAGTACTTCCGACTTTCACGCGTGTGTATTAACATTCACCTGAGATTCAGACATAAGGTGGTGATAGTAAATAAAAAGAAGCTAATAGTTATTTAGGACATAACGAATAAAATAGGTTAAATGTATAGTATAATCAGAATTGAAGTAAGAATTGATAAATATTTCAGTAAATATTAATATTTGAAGGGCTTGCGGCACCTCAAAAAAATTGTTGATCGCGTTCAAACTTTGGCAGCTTAACTAACATTATAAAAGCCAACTACCAAAAGTCATGAATTGTAAAAAAGTATTTTGCCCCTATATTTCGTTCCACCCTACAGTGAAATATGAATAAAGTGCACAACTTTCCTTTTAAAATGACATACCTACTCTCAAATGAGTATACAATTCTTTATACGTATGACTACCTGACATAATTCACTTTAACTTCTACTAACGCTAAATCATGATTTCTTAAAACACGTCAGAAGCACCGGCAGAATTTCTGCGTTTCGTACACGAATTTTTGCGGCAGGTTGGGCTATTCGTAGCTCACACACCTGTTGTGCTGGCTCCTTTTGCTTCGACACCGTTGCCCCCCCTGCAGGAGAAGAATCGATTAAAGTCGATGTTCCGCGACAGCTCTTCGAACCTCGTTATCACTTCCGTGACGATCGCGTGGCGGGGGTCGAAAGAGGTCTGGGATGGAGCCAGAGATATGTACATGCACGTGTTAAGTGCGGCTTCGCCGCAAGTTTGGATAAGACACGGAATATCGTTCGGGCGCACGCAACCGAGAGTTTGCACACCGTGGATAGTCGACCCTAATTCCAGCCTACGTCTCTATCAAGGAGGACTGCGTGGAATTGATAGATAAATGGGGATTGTTTCGCTTGCAACGAGCCTCTGATTATCATATCACTGAAGTTTCGAATGCCTCTCCATTTCTTTGAAGTTGCCACCCTAGTCCTAGACTTCTCGGCTCTTCGCTGACCCCACGAATTTCAATATCAACTGCGCCGCGGAATTATACATTGTTACGCTCTGTTAAAAATGATGAAAATAACAAATGCAAATACTGAACTACCTAACGAGTCACTGTGTCCGAGTAATGATTCATTGCAGCGGACGCTGAGAATACATCATCGAATTAATTTGATTACCTTTGGATAGTTTCGCAGAAATAGGTACTTCCCATTCTATCGCTGACTGCATTAGTTAGGTAAAGTAGTTGAACACTATGATCGCGCGGTCATTTGACAATTACGGTCCACGTTTAATGCCTCCGATAGATTTTGTATAATAATATAGAATTAATTTCCTCCCTACTTGCCTCGTTCACGAATATTGTAAATCCACCTATTTAAACACTGATAAAATTCTAAAGAAGCCGTCGAATGTCACCAAAAGTCAGCCCTGTGTTAAACATGCCTTACTATAGAATTTTCACTTCTCCTATTAATTGCAGGATCATTAACCAACCATTCGATCGTTTCTCGATTAATTTATCTGCCTTTCCACGCCAAGGCACCGACGGTGGCAGCTTCTGAAGCACGCGGCAGTAACATTCAAAGTGGATACGCGCAAAAACGTTTCACGGCGCATTGAGCGCGCATAACGGTCGCCGTGAACGAAAATAATATACGTTTTAAAAGCGAAGGCTAACGCAAAGACGCATTACCGATACGATGGGGGCGAATTTACGAGACAGCTATTAAGCCGTTAGCGTCGAGCGAATTCATAGTAAACGCAGGAAGTAATGATAAAACCGTGGCCGTAGTGTTTCGTGTAAAGTTTATAAAGGTACGGTCGCCAGGCACGATAACAATTTGCCGTTGTTCAATATTTATGAACGCATAGAGACGCGGGTGAACTTGAATCCCGTTGCGATCGAACGCGTAAAAATCCTTCTAATAAAGGGACATTAGCATTTCGAAGACATTTACCGGGATCGTTATTAACGTCCCTGTCAGCGGGCTGATTTACGCGCCGCGAGCATCAATTGAAAACAGCGGATACGAACAGGAGAATGTAGGTACCTATCTTCTGTTTGCTTTCTTTTCTTGAAAAGTTGAAGGACTCGAATCGTTTAGATTTTCTCCTTCGAATGACAATCGGCATTCCAGATTTTGATCGTGGAACGTCACGTCTACCACAGCAGGGTTAATTCTATTATAAGATAGTTAACTGCTTTAAGATTTTTAACACGTTAACCGGTGAAGAAAATGTTCATATTGGACACAAATATTAAAAAATTGCCCCCTTACGAAAGGTTGCAAATGTCATTTGTTTTTTATCACCACTTTTTATTACCACCTCTCGCTCTTATTTTACCATTTTTAAC
Source organism: Andrena flavipes (assembly GCA_963971345.1). Lineage (NCBI taxonomy): Eukaryota > Metazoa > Arthropoda > Insecta > Hymenoptera > Andrenidae > Andrena > Andrena flavipes. The sequence goes on from OZ020480.1 coordinate 14,117,205, forward strand.
ACATATGGTTAATAAACCTTTCGAATCTTTCGATTACCTAATCGAATGATTCCCCACTGAAACATTCCCTGACTTTTACCGTCAAGGAAAGGAGGATCCGTGAACTGGACAAGACCTTAAGACTCACTCCCCTGTACATAGTCCATTTCTGGCGGGACATTGTCTATTTTGTAATGCAGAAGTGTCTGGTGATAGAGAGCAGCACGCAGAAACACCGCAAAGTAATGGTAATAATGTCTTGAATTACCGCTTCGGTTACAGGCGAAAAAGCGCGGGAAAATCATTTGGCTGATGGCAATTTAAAGTTGGCGAACGAGAAGGAGAGTAGAGAATAAAAAGAGCGGGTGGAAAGGCGAGACTCACGCCCCTCGTCGCCCCTGTCGTCGACATCTCTGGCATCGCGTTTAGCGTTCATTAAATAAACCGCCCTCTTCGTATCCACCTACCCCCACGCCATCCCCTTCCCTCATCGGCGTCGCTGTCTCAGGGCACGTCACTCACACGGTACAAAGTTTAATTGATCAATGATAAAGTTTATCGATCATTTCGAATTCATTTAACTTCGGTATTAGTTTATGGCGCGGGTGAGCCTCCAGTCGAACGGGTATGTGCATAGCTCGCGGAATTGCATGTGTACTCGCGCGTACTCCTCTTGCGTATCTCTATTATTATGTGCTTTTCACCATTCGTTGACACTCTAGGTGTGAGCCACCCATAAGCTGATTTTGACGCTCTGAACCTTTTGTGTGTAAAATGAATACCTTTTTTCCAAAGCCGACTTGCGAAATATTTTTCTCTCAAAGTATTATATCCGAGCAACAACTCTGTAGATTTTTAGCTTCTAATATTGAAATTTGTAAAAGATACAATTTTTTAAAGATTTTCTTCCTTTTTTCTCGACGATAAGTTGACTCTTTTCATGTACTTAATCAGTGTGACGTGCGAATTTAGGAATCTTGAGTCGCTCTAAATTGCGAGTCCTCCACAGAATGTTTTTTTTATTATTTTTTATCAACCCCTTTTTGATTTTTTCGTCCTATCCTCTACTATTTCTTAATCCCTTAGAATCATATTTCCTCTGTTCTACACAGTTTATTATTATCACGGAGCTAATGCAGGCTTGATGTAGTTACTTGCTAAATTAAAGAATTATAATGGGCTAAAGACCGTGAAAATGGGGTCGTAGAAATGTGGAGAAATGTTGTATTTTCTCTTTTGTGGAATGTATGTAATACAAGAGATCAAATATTTCTGAGTGGTAGCGTATATGCCTCGTGTTGTACACTGGCTTCAGCTGAGCTAGGTTTCACTTTCACTGAACCTTCATTGTCTGCTAAGCACATATCTTCGTCACTTTTGCACAATTTTCGTCGAAAGAATTAAGGTACTAGAATTTAGCAAACATTCTTACGTGTCGTCATCATATGTCCTCGTTAACGTGTTAATGCAGATGTTGTAATATTTCAATAGTTTTCTCTAAAGCAAACACCAACTCACGTGGAATCATCGCCACTTAAGATTCAACCAATGAAATCGTGACCAAAGGACAGTCTCGCCTTGGCTACATTAGTCACTTTTATCTTATTGTTAGACATAAGAACGGATTCCGTGGCCACACTGTCAGTCCATTTATGTACATACCTTCGTTCGACGCGGGAAGTAGAAACATTACATATTAGTATCCGAACAGACTTTAGTAAAAATATGTGAAGTCGATGAAGAACTTAAACCATAGCATTGTGTAACGAAATCCTCAAAACGTGGCCGAAGTTGTTGAGATGTAAGTGTTACTGACACTTATGCCTCGTTCACGTTAGTTAAGTTTACTGACTTCAAGCGACTTGATGCAGTAAACTCGACTAATGTGAACCTGTCATTCACTTGACTTGAAATATCCTTTTAACTTCCTTTCTTGACTTTCGCGACTTCAAGTCGCTTGAAATTAGTGAGCTTGATAATGTGAACCTGTTATTCACTCCACTTGAAATATCGTTTCAAGTTTCAAGTGATGTAGAGAGTGTTCTAACTTTTTTTGCCTTGAAATAATATAACTTAGTGTGAATACTTAGTGTGAATAGTGTGAACGTACGTACAAGAGTCACTAAGGTAAGCCAACTGTCTATTGTTTTTAAAAATTGTCAATAATTCATTCATAATTCCGTTTTGCATTATGCACAACTCAGCAAATACCACCTCCTTTGACGCCGGTTTAGATATTTTAATCTACTTGCTTCACTCTTCAACTTCAAGCTTCAAGTACTCTTGAAAGTAACTTGAAAGCAGCTGACACTATCTGAACACCAACTTGAAGTCAGTATACTTGAATTCAAGCGACTTGAAGCCAGTATACTTGAATTCAAGCGACTTGAAGCCAGTAAACTTGACTAATGTGAACGAGGCTTTACTTACACTTGGCAAGTGACACATAGTAGTGTTTTCATGTCAGTAATTTTTCATTACGAATTTCATTCAATGTCATATTACAATATAAAAATGCCAAAGTAAGTCGTGAAAAAAACTGTACCTGATAAAATAAATCCGAGGTTATTTTTGCATTCAGAAGTCCACGTGCCTATGAAACTAGCATAGGTACATTTTTAGAAAAGTTAAATAATTTTTAAAAGACTCAATTTCACATGTTCAGTTCACTGCTAAATTGATTATACATTTCCAGGAATCTACCTCACTGTGCAGCGCTTCAAAACCATCGAATCTGATCCCACTCCCTCCTAATAGCGTTACACTATCAACAATTGGAAAAGAAACGAAGGAGCGCGTAAACGAGAAGACTGCCGCGTCCGAATCAATATCAGAAGTAAGTTATTCCCGACCAAAGAGAGGACACCGTGTTCCTCCAAACTCGCCCAAACAATTCACCATCCCATTTACCTCTAATCAGCCCCAATCCTCTCGGTAGACTCGCTGAAAAAACGACTTCCCCCCCAAAATCGATTAATTCGCGAAGATAACCGGCCTGGACTGCAGCAGACCAGTCTCGCAGCCTCCGATAACATCCCTCATTCAGCGGCTCTTTCAGCTCGGCGAACCGCTCCCTGACGTTCGTAACCTCTCTTCTTTCTCTCCCTTTCTCTCTCTTTCCCTTTGCCTGCCCCCCCCTGTTCCCCCCACTATTTAGTCCCTTTCAGTGAATGCCAAAAACTTGGCCTGAAAGCCAGTTGCCTCTGATATTAGTTATACTTAATTCAAGACTCGCGGAGATGCCTCGGTGTGCGGGAAGAGGGGGGAGGGGGGGGGGGAGGGAGAGAGGAGCGCCTCAAAGCGCTCGCCGCTGCCCCTTTTATTTCAAATCTATCGCGCGCAACTTATATTTTCATTAGCCTTTCAGGTCGGGTCCAGGGTACAGGCACGCTCGTAAAGAGTTTCACCTGCGCTTCGGCCCTCTCTATTTTCTGCTCTCTTTTCGGCCCGAAAGCCTGACTCCCACACGCGTGCAGCTGCACCGTCCTGCCTTCTTTTTTCCTTTTTACGCTGGTTGCGTGGCTATGAAAAGCCATCGCGTGCAACCTGCCTAGCCAGAGCCGAGAGCCGGCCAAATCATGTACGGGCGCATCCACTCGATGGTCGATGACGGCCTCTCCATTTTATTGCCCTCGATTTGGGAGGACGGATGGTGGGGGGGAGGGAGTGCGGTAGCTGGCGCGCGATTTTGTGGCGTGTCGAAATTTATTCGACGATTTTGGACGCACAAAGGACGCCTGTGCTTCTCGTTAGGAAGGCTTCCAGCCCTGAACACACGACGCGACAATGTCGGGCAAATTGGTCGTAGCGGCTGCCATTTTTGACGTATTATTTGGCCACGTTTGTTATTCGAAAGTAGCAGCGAGAAATTTTGGTATTCCGAGGGAACTTCCCCGAAAACCTATTGTCCAAGGCATTAGAATTCAGGCTCGACGCGGGGCCGTGAAACGGAGCCACTTTCTTCTCGCCTGGCCAGACGTTCCGCTCGTTTCGAGATTATTTATGATCATCGAGATGAATGGCGACGATGGATTCATACGCTGTTCCCTCTGGGACACCTATCTGCTGCCACGCTTTCTCCACGGCGTCCATCCTTTTCGTTTTCGCTACGCGGACATTTAATATAGTGTCATGCAAACGCGCTATTATTGCTCCGTCCACTTAGCATTGCTAATTACGCGAAGCGAAGACACCTTCAGCAGACCCTCTGCCCAGCCAGAGAATCGCGAGGGCACGAAACGGAGCCTGCGATTTTTCGATCCTGCCATTCATCGGGCCGCTAGTTCTACCAGTTTTACCGCACAGCCGCGACTGGTAGCTGCTCCCAAGAAACCGCTCCGCCATTCCGTTCACCATAAAGAACACTTGGACCATAACAGAAGACAGCGGCCCCGAGGAATTAGCTTCCATTCAAGTTTCCATCGCCTCGTATGGCATTATGAACATCCAGCGACGTCACGATTATGAACACCTTCCGTTCCGGTACCGTTGCTTTTCTTCATCCTCCGCTCGACGTATCCCGCTACCGCAGGTGTGCATCGCTCATAAACTAATGCCTTAGTTGGAAGGCCGGTAACGCAGCTCGCGCGATATAGATGCACGGTAATACGTAATATCCAGATCGGCTGTTCCGCCGCGCATCCGTTCTGGTTACCGTCTTTTTGCGCCGCGACTCGTTTCATTCTACCTGCGTCTGGTTGCTCGGGTCGCGTCTTCCTTTCGAAACGGTCGGTTAATATTCATAAGTAGCGTGTAGACACTTTTTGTGGCCGGAATGACAATGGAAGGGGGCGCCGGCTCGAACGATACCTAGAGCGAGATAGTTTTCGAGCTAGTCTTAAAGTGGTTAAGTTTTATCCCACATCCGGTCTACCAGGTGGGCCAGCCGTGAGTTATAGCATCGGGCGACGGGACGTCAAATCACGCCCCCACTCCATATCCCTTCCTGGTGCGTTTCGGCTTCCAAAAGGCACCACCCCCCAGGGTTAGCACCTACCTGGGCGTGAAGGTCCGTCCTGAGATCTCATTCCTGGACCTCCTATTCCCACGAGCTGGCGTCACTTTCATGGGGCCACGCATTTACCATGTTAATGGGGGAGCCCCCTAACTCGTTATGGAATTATTATCGGGCAGACTGTCCCCCCCTCTCGAAAAAGCGATGGCTTCGTCGCCGTCCATCCAGCGGTTCCCGGCTTATCTCGCGCCGTGAGCAAGTATGAGCACCAATTATAATAAATACCAATTAACAGGGCGAAGACGCCATTACCGCGCCGTGGAAACCTGTTCCCGGCTGCAGCTTGTTGACAAACGGCCGGTTCCTACGCGGCACACCGATGCTGCTTTGACGCGAAGCGGTCCTCGCGGTGGTTTCTAGATTGAATTAGGGTAATGTTAGACGTTCGAGGAGGATGACGTGGAGGATTTCGGGGGGGAATCTAATTAAGCCTCGTCCTGGCTGATGATTTTCCACGAACGCGTGTTCTCCAAGATATAGAAGAAAGTCAATTTTCTCTTGAGTTAATGGATAGCCTCAGTCGTTGCGACCCACATGGGGGTGAATAATTAATATTGTCTGTAAGTCAACTGAAAGAATTTTTGTGAATGGAGGTCGTGTCCAGAGTGCGACATTTGGGACGTGGGCCCAGAAATTGTCGTGAAACATTTCCAATCGGTGGATCCCAGCGCGGTAATCCCTTAACGAGAAGCACGGAGCGAATGTCCTCCGCGGCGGATCATCCGCGTGCAGCGTTGAACAGGCGAGACGCGAGGATGTGGCAGGAGGCAGGACACCCATCAGAGTTTACCGCGCAGGATTTCACCGACGTGGAATCAAAGCGTGCAGCCAAGGGAATAGGCTCGGTGTTTCCAGACAGCCAGAGTGACTTCTCGTTGTCGCAGCATCAGGGATCGGCCTTCGAACGAAACGAAACATGCGCCACATAAATTGTCTCCCTGTCTGGCCCGGGTGAAAGCTGGATTTGTTACACTTTGCACTCCACCGAGACGTCTAGGCCCCAGTCCGATGGCTGCTGCCGATGCTCAGGTTAGAAATCCATCCTGGCAATCGTGTTCCCTTTTCTCATCCGGCCCGATCCCCTTCCCTGTCAGCCTCATTATCTATCTGGAGCCCTCCGACTGTCATCCGTCCTCCCGATATGCGTCTTTCTCCACCGCGGCTACGGTTAGAGCTACGCGACTGTCTCCTTCCAGCTTGCCACCTGTCCTTTAGACTCGGGCCCAGATATTTCTTGGCCACGGAATCCGGCCGAGCGGCCTCTGTTATTGACGATCCCCTACAGACGATGAGCTGAATGGTCAGCTTCAACCCTTTCGGGACCATTTACAGAGAAACGGCACCAACGAGGGCGCCGTTGTCGAAAGTAGAGGAAAATGGAAGCTTCGAGTGGTGGCTTTTGGTTCATGGATTGCGAAAAGGAGTGTCTGGAAAAATGTAGTAGGAGGAGTTAGGGAAGGGTTGTTGATATTGAAAATTTTCTTCGCATGCAATGTCTTCGGCTATCAATTTTATCGTGGAGATCTCAATTAAGTACTTTAATACTGTTAGTAGGGCCTTATTGTTAGTATTCATGAAAGACCTGCTCTAGAATTCTTAAAAGAAGTGTCTTAGTATTGTAATTTGCAGGAATATACGAGTAGCGATGATGAAAAGCAGATGGGGGAAAGCTGATAAAGCCCATAAATGTCTCGCACAGATCATTACAGGCACGTATTTAGCATACGTTTTGGGATATCAGTGGTGTAGGATCTTCAAGGTGTGTGACAATTTTCACCAAACGCTTGCAGACTTGTAACGAGTAGCCAAGAACACATTCAGGGGTTGACGATCTTAAGAATATTGCTTTGTAAAACCACTTTCTGTGTGTCTTAAGCTAGTCACTATATTCCTGAAAGGTAAGTTTCCCTAGAAAAAGTCTCTTAATACGCCCAGAAGAAATACATGTCCTATACATTCAGAACAAGTGCCTTCAATACTTCCAAATGAAGTGCCTCGGTATTTTTAAAGAAGTGTTTCGCTATTTCCAAAAGAAATGTCTTCCTCTCTATTTCCAGAACTGCTTCACTGCTTCCAGAAGAAATACCACAGTATTTCCAGAAGAAGTACTTCGCTTCTTCTTCGTGAACTAAAACCCCTGAACACAGTTCCCCCACAGAAAAGCAGGCAGGCATCCCTCGCGAGTCTCCTAACTCGCTGAGCGAAACCCCGCGAATTTCAGCAGCTTCCACGAACCGTTGACTTCAGCGATGTCGCTTCTTAGCAGACGTGGCGAGCGACGAGGGTACGTAAAAGTTGTCCCCGGTGTCAGTGCTCGTTATGGCGTTGCGCGACGCGGGGTGCTGGGGTTGGCACGAGGGACAACATGCCATATCGGAGACACCTGTTAGTGGCAGTAACCGAACCAGCCGGCCCACCGAGCAAACCGGACTATAAAGGTATCGCGGCCGTATGACTAGCACTGGATGGGGGGAGGCATGCCGGGAATTAAAAGCGCGTTGTCATATTATAATCGTATTATGGCGAGCCTGGGCCCGGCCACGCAAAAACGGCCATGCCAGCGACATCGCGCCATGAAGATCGGTCTCTGATGCAGCGCGAACACCTACACTGCTCTTCGCCGACGTGAGTTCGGCTATACCACGCTCCACTCCCTTTGAAAAACTCTGTGGTTACTTTTTTCTAAGAGAAGAAATAGTTTTAGTAAATTTCGACCGGTTGAAAAAATGTTTGCGTTCAAAGATGATGTACCTTAGTACTCCTAGAAGATGTGGTTCACTGCTTCCAGACTTAGTGGGTTAGTAATAAAGAAGAAGTACCTTAATACGAGAAAATATCTTATTATTCTTAAATGAAATACATACCTTAGTCTTCTTAGAAGTAGTGTCATAGTATTTATTTCTGAAAAAAGTGCCTTAGTGTATCTAAGGCACTCCACCTTAGTGTAAGGTGGCGTACAATTAGTTGCTTCCAACTACCTTAGTGTTTCCAGAAGTAGTGGCTCACTATTTATAGAAAAAGTACCTCAATACTTGTAAGAAAAACCTGTCATACCGGGGCTAAAAGGAATGCCTCAGTCCTCTTGAAAGTAGTGTCGTTTCTCAAAGAAGTGTATTCGTCTTCCCCTAGGTTTTAGACAGAGTATTTCGAAATTGTGATATACCAACTCCACGGGAGTAGAGGCAAGGATTCAAAGCACCGTGAAAGCATAGAGCGCGGACAGAAAACACTCTGGCAACGACGACTAGTATCCTTTGTCGCAATCGGGTGCCGCGTTATTTCGCAGAACGTTTCGATTTAACGCACAAATGGCTCTCTGTACGGCCACGGTATGCCTGCGAAAGCCGGCCAGGTCCGGTATCCCGGTCCTTTGATATCCATCGATGAAACGATTTATCTCTGTCCGCGCGCGCTTTCAATCCGATCAGGACACCTCTCCATCGGGACACCCAGGACGCGCGGTGGACGAGGCACGAAGCAGGCCAGCCAGCGTCCATCGTTTCTGCATCTCTGGTCGTACGAGTACCTATCGCCCCGCGTTTTTACGAATTGCCGCGAGCACAACTGCGCCTGCAGCATCATGGACACGGGTTAAAAGTAGTGTTCGAAGAACTTGCCGAGATGCGAAGGTGATGAGCTTTGTAGGAATATATAGGTGTTAGAGGATTCAGAGGATAATACGGAAAAAAGCGTGTAGGTAGGAATAGCATCACGAGCTTCTTGCACTGTAACTTACATTTCCCATCGTATTAATGTTTTAATTAATACTAACCATTAAATCGGTTGCATACAGGCGAACCAAGCAGTGGTGATTCTTTTAAAGGCGCAACCTCAAGCAGAGTAGCTCTACAACACGGTTATGATTAGAGGTATGGCATGCCATCTAGTGACCAGGACTATTATTAAGTAACTAGCACTCAAAGGCATTTTTAACTCTTCTTAAACGACTTCACACCTATTGGTTGCACTGGGTAATCACTATAGTAAAGATAATAATAGGCAAAGGCTATACCGTCCTTGAGTTCCTCACCGATAAGTTAAAACACCAACCACGTATTCAGCACACTTTTTGGACATTCGTACTGGAATGTGCATTAATGTGACCAACTTGCTCCCCAGTTGGTATATCACTATACCCCTACAAGATAGATATACACCCCAAGAGCGTGAAACTACGTTCACGCTGACCCATCAAGTCCAAGCTCCCCTCAACTACAGAAACCTACAGAAAAATTGTCTTTTTGGTTACAACCTCCTCGAAAATCTCTCGCAAAGGTTTATCTTCGAATGACAGACCAGCCTCGGCCAAGGACGTCGCAGCGAGACCGAACGCGACAGCGAGGACAAGCAGACATTCCTTGCAGTATTACATCGCGACGTAATATACAGTCCGTCGGCTTTCCTCAACGACAAAGGCTCACCGGGGACTGACAAAGGCGCACAGTAGGCCAGCATATTAGGACGGTATGCGGTGCCCCCGCCGCTGCCACCCTCCCCCCCGTATATAATAATGCGAGCGCTCAGGGGCCGGGCAAAGTCGGTGCCCCTTCAGTCCTTGCGTCAGCGGATGTCATCACCGGGGCCCGACGCTGATTTACATCGCGCGGCCAGCAGGAATCTCTGGCAACCGGCAACCAGGCCGATCCTTCGCGCATAAAATATGCGCCCGTCATATCATCGTGCCCCCGCGACGACATAACTGCCGAGGCCCGACAAAGGGCCCGCGTTCCCCGCCCAACGTCTTCCCTTTTGGCCACTGGCCCCTGGTCCGCAGCACGTCCGTCCCGCGCAACGGCGGGTAATTCGAACTTTGAGGGGCGCGCCACTTTGTAGGTACTTGTACTTCACTGATTGGAGGAATGCAGGGAAGTACTTGTGACGAAGGGTATGACTTGCTAAGAGAGCAATGGTCGAAGAAACGAAACTGTGTTGGAAATTGTACAACTTATGAAACTTGATATCTTGATATACTTTCAGTTGTTCTTGTCTAATAGAACAGTATGGTAGGCATAATTCATTGAGCGATAAAAGTTTGATTAAAGGAAAGCGTGACAGAAATTGTATTTGAAAATTTTTTTGATATTGGAATTGAAAATAATAGGGGGAAGAAATTGCTTCTACAGTATTTTACTACTCGAGGAATGGATTATTGAAATAGTAGCAAGCGTGTCGTGGTAGAACAGAACTTTAGAAGCTTCCCTCGCCCTCGGTCGTTGTTCCGTCGAATGGAATTCCAGCCATTAACAGTCTTTTAATTGACACGAATTAATTTACGATCCGCTAATCAGCCGAGCCATGGTTCCGAGACGCTGGCGCGGCTTTCATCGGCGAGGGCGGTCGATTGATTTATCGCTTATAAAGGGATTCTTATCGCGTTAACAGCGCTAGCCCGTTAATCGACGGGGAAATGTGTATGAAACTAATTATTTGCCCAACAGACGAACTGTTTCTCTCTCCTTCCTTGCGATGATCGATATCGTTTCGTCAACGCTTATCTGCCTCTATTTACTTTTAATCTTCCGCCGTGGCTATCTCAACGCAGCCGTCTCTTTTGCAATCGCCCTTCCCGCGGTTAATGAAATAATTGAAACCACCTAGCAGGCACGAGCGTCTCCCGATGCGAGCGCGGCGTCCACCACGGTTTTTCACCGACTCCGAGGAGTATGCGACGCGAGAGAAAGGGCCTCGAAACAAATTGCCACGCTCGATGCACCTTGTACGATTTAATTGCTGACGAACGAAGGCATTTCGGTAGTGGCAGGGGCAAACCGTTGATCATATGCGAGAGATCCAGGGCTGGCACGAGCGCTTCGTTTTGCAATAGAATCGTCGCCGTGCGGCCAGGCTTTAACGAGTTGAAAAGGCGAATCTCGTCGCGACTCGTATAAATGACACTGACAAAAATGGCGGAGCCGCGATAAATTTATAGACCGAGCCGCTTCGTCCACCTCATACGGGCTGCGGTCGTTAACGACTGCCTCCTTATGGGGGAGCCCGTTCTCATTACGGATGCAAACGGACTGCTGGTAATTTTCAATTGTTTCCTTGCGTAGATCGTCGCAAAAACCGTCTCACCTTCGGCACGGGGAAAGCGGAACGGGATCGAAAACCAACCGGGTGGGGATAGCTGTTGCTGTCCCTTCCGCGCGTATAACCGGGGAAGAGCAGGACCAGGAATTCCAGCGATGTTGATAGCCGTTGCTTTGCTGAATCTCGCGTGGCAGAGTAATATGGAACGAAATAACAGGCTCTGCGAGTGCAATGGGAGGAGTGAAGCGTTGGCGAACACCTTAACACAGAGATGTCCAAATTAAGCTTCTTGCGCACCTTCTTCCATTTTGCCTTGGCTGCCGTGCACGTGGACGCTAGATGATGCTGCGCTCTCTGCCCCACAAGAACAAGATACGGGAGGTGATGAAAAGATACTAAAAACTTCTGTTTGGTACCAACTTTGGCCTTTGGAGGTCGGGTAGTTTGATCACAGAATGGATCCAAGGTCCATTTTGTATTCCATTCATATCCATCACAAAATAATGTTTTTTGTTAGATGTCAATCTTGTTATGATATGGAATTTATATGATTTTCGAGACGTAATACTAATGATACATAATACAGGTGTAACTTAATATTTAGGGTGGTTCTAAAGTGATAATGAGCATTTGACTCAACGTTCAGTGTCATCGAATCTTCCCTCTGGTATTATCATCCTAAGAAATAGGAAAAGGTTACAGGGAGCAAAATCCGGGAAATATAGAGGATAAGCGCCATAGGAACGTTTTTCCCCAATTAAATTTAAACCAGATAGACATTTTATACATGCCTGAACTTAACACTGATCATCCCCAAGGATGCAACTGTAAACACTAACGACAGGTGACACCTGGAAGAAATATGGATCCAATTAGTCGCGACACAATTTCCTCCCTATAGCCAACCTTCCTTCACACTACTGCAAACCAAGGCCGTTCGCATTCTAGCTATTGATCGAACTGGTAACTGCTATCAGTACGAAGCACGCGTTGACGCTAGTTTCGAGGAAGAAATCAAATGTTTAGTAGGTGCATTTCGATCACACCTCCTCTACCGCATCGAGCGGGGCAAAGGTCAGTAAGGGGACCCACCTGTGGACACTGCTCCCTTAACAGGTCCACGGGAACGTGTTTTCCGAGCAACCCTTACCGATATCAGAGGCTGGTGACGGCAGATGGCAGAGGCTGGACGGAAAATCACAGTAAGCAAGTAGGAAGCGTCCTGGATTTTTCCAGAGTCAAAGTGTGATACAGGCGCCGCGACGGGGATTGAAAACTGGCCGGGGGCTGGTTGGCGTGTCGACGCGGCTGGCTGATGCGCGGGGGGTGAGTGGTGGGGGGGGGGGGAGGGGGAGGCTGAACGGGAGGGGGCGGGGACGATTTTTTCCAATCAAGCAACCTGCTGAATTTGTTTTTTCCCCGAAACGTCGGTGCCGTTTCAAAGTTATTGATTGCCATCCGGCAGGGCACGGGTCGGAGTCCGGGGGGGGGGGGGCGGAGGGGGGGGGGGGACGAGCTTTCGAGGGGGATGCAGAACGTTTCGGTATATAGGTGAGGGGGAGGAGGGGGTTCGGTGGATAGGTACGAGCGGTGCTGTCGCTCGTTTCGTTCCGTTTCGTTTCGTTTCGCCTCGTCCCCGTTTCGGTACGTTACGTTACGTTTGCTCGGCCGTGCATCTCCTCGCGCAATATAGGGGCGGAATAATAATTACGGGAGCGAGCAGGAGAGAAGGAGAGGGAGGCAAGGGAAAGGGATGGCTTGCAGTCCGGTTTCAATGATTGCGATTGACGGGAATCGCGGAGAGGGTGAACGGGCTGCGCCGCGACCAGCGCCGATGACGAGCCGCCGTCCCCGATGACTCTGAAGATCGTTTCGCCGGGATCTTTTCCGATGGCGGGGACCGAGCGAGGTTTTCGCGGGTCGAATGAAACGTGGTACTTATTAATCTTTTGTCCCAACGATGCTGCGTTTAGTGCTTCATTATTCGCACGACCATTCGGGATCGCTCCCGCGCGATTCTCGGTGGATGGTCACGATTTTTATCGCGGGCATGGGCCTACCCACCGCCGAGGACAGTAAACAAGACACGCCGAGTGTACGCGAGATAGAACTCGAGGTAGGGATGTCGATCGTGTTTTTCCCGAAGGATAGAGCTCGTGCAGTTTATGGAGCACTACTGTAACTGTTTGATATTTTAAAACCATATTTTAAAAGCTGAAAATTTCTGGATATTTATGGTCATTGTTTGCCCATTTTTACTAGGGTCACTGTACCTAATATCGCCACCCGCTATATCTCGCAAGGTATGCTCTAAAATTTATCGGTTATGCACTGAATTAGTACCGAAATATATGTAGGAAGATATATTGTAATTGCAGCATCATGTGATCAACAATTACAGAAAGAGAAGTATTTTAGTGAATCTTAATAGTGTAAAAATTTATTGGACTGCCATAATTTTACAACACATTCGGAGGAGGTAAGTCTAATAATTCCGTAAATGCAAGAATATTTGCTAGAAATACCTAATTAATGCTGTACTTAAGGAATGAAATCGATTCAAATATTTTTCGTAATGAAACTAGTGTTTTTCTTTTAGCAGTATGTGTGTTCTCAATACCGCATACAGGAGAACAATGGAGGGCAAGCAAAATAAACTTTATTTGTCCAGTATGTACATCGGAACGTTAAAAATAAAATATTTTAGAAATCTATATTTTTAAATTTATATATTTTTCTAATAAAAATGATATTAAAGATGGATAAAAATCCGTTTATAGAGCAAGAAATAATAAAAGCAGATGTGAAAATGACTTTAAAGGCTCGTATATTAATCGATATTTCTTGAGTTGGCGATAATAGGTACACTTTTTCAGGACCTAATTAAAAATTTGTAGGTTTCAACGATTCTAACTTATGCTACATGAAAGATGAATAATTTCTCTTTATTTTGAAACGAACTGCGTGCAAAAATATCAATTATTATTCAATTGACAGCGATTTAACTTTTGCCTGGTGATATTAGGTACTCAACTTAAAAGAAAACGTTCCCAATTCAAATATTCTGATTTTAATGAAACTTTGTGTAAATGTAGAACACATTGGGGTATGTGAGTACCTACCAATTTTTATCTGCGGGAATTCACTCTCAGGGGTGAAATTAGCCCTTGAAGTTATCTCATTGTTTTCGTTTTTCTAATATAGGTAACTTTATTTTTCTTTTGGCAATGTGACAGAGCCTAAAAAACTGAATAGTTCTTACAGGTATTTAAAGTTTTATTCTACCTCGCACCCTTACAAAGTTATCTATACCTACCTATTTAAAAATTGAGAAAACGCGATAACATTATAAGAGCAGATTTTGCCTCTTCAGAGCGAATTGACATAGAAAAGAAAAATTGCTCCTTAAATGCTTCAAGCTTCAGTATATTCTACGTTCACCCCAAATTTCATTAAAATCAGAATTTTCGGTTTGGGCGACGCTTTCTTGCTAGTATCTTCTAATGTAGGTATTCGTCCTTTAGTATCCCACATTTTATTCGGTTAAAGCAGGAAAAATAGTATTCTGCCATAAGTATGCGCTGTTAAAAGAATCGCCATTACGATTTTTACCGTTGTTGTTCACGAAGCATATGATTCGAGCCGCATCGACGAAGACGCGGTATAAGCAATCTCCTTAATGGTCGCTATATTTCCCGCCGGTCGGATCTGCCGCCCACCCGGCCCGGGGAATACGCATATATCCGCGCAACTCGTTTGATTTTATTAAATCTAATAAATTGCCGTGCCTAGAAATTCCGAAACATTTCACTTTGCCGATCAATAACGCTATCGCACCCTGTGCTATTTACGCGAGACAAGACACGCGAGGAGGGAAAAGTCAGAGCTATTTTCCACGGAAATTACATTGTCTCGAAATCCCTTGAAACCATCTTCGTTCGCCTTTATAGCCGCCTTAATCCTCTGACACCCGCATACATGTCCACCCTTTCGAGCAATAATGATGATCTCTTTTTTTTCTTGATTGGCACGTTCTCCTAACGTCACGGACAAAATCTTACATTCACTTTATAAGGTAACTCCGTCCAACGAGAAGAACTGCAGCGCGAACCGCTCAAATTTTACGCGCCCGTAAATTGTCCCGGGTCGTAAATCCCGGATCTTTTACTTCCGGTGCGCGGCTCGATCCCTGGAGAAAGGATGGGCGCGATCGGAACGCGTTGCGTGCACCTACCCCTTCTGGGCTAGTTTCAAGATTGCATTCGCTCGCGTCTTATTACCCCCGTCATCTCCGATGCGCACACGGCACACACACGCGCTGGTAAGGATGATTGCAAAGGTATCGGATGAACGGAATTGCGATACCCTTTGCGCGGGTGGAGCGAACGTAAGCACGAACCTAATTGTCAGCGGGATTACGGATCAATCTGGGGTAGCTCTGATGAAATTCTATAGGTGTACAGAGCTATAGCGAGCTCCCCTGTGCGCATGTCCAAAAAGAAATGGAAAAGATCGTGGAGTTGTTGAAAAACCCTCTATTTCAGAAAATGAATTCTGAGGGAAACAGTGGGTAGATTCATGATTTCTCTGGGGAATCTAGTATTAAGTAAGTAATTACTGTCGAGTGTCGGGTGACCGAGTGGCAAGTTCTAGTGTTAACGTGTCCAAATATACTGAGAAATATAAAATATGAATAACAAATAACTTGGATATGGCTTAGCTTAACTATAGCAACCGTTTCATTCTATTTTGTTATCTTAAAGGTGGTTTCCGAAATGTATTCTTCCTCTCTTTGAAGTACAACTTTTACTGTTGGTGGTGCAAATGTTTGTTTGACAACAAAATAATTGAAAACAATATATAAAATCGACATTCGATCGCATAAAAATAATAGCTTGATCTGTGGATTAAAGTGGCAAAGTGGCCATACACTAAGGGGAAGCAATAGCAATTTTATAAAGATAAGCAGTAATCAACTATGTTTTATTCTATTTTCTCTGTATGTAACGTGATCAAATACTTTTGACCGGTAGCATGGGTATACTAAATAGTAATGAAGTCACCAAGCACACATGTTTAAATAGGAAATAGCTCCACAAAGTGAATGCTTTAGGAACAGCGATAATGTTCGCTGTTTGCCAGACAATCATTGCATTATGCATTACCATTAGGGTGGTCTTTATTTTTCCTTCTTTAGTTTCCGATTTGTTTTTGTCTTATTATCCTAGATCGTGACATTTGATGAGAAAATGATAAGTATGTGCAAAATTTCAAAGTAATTGGACAATGGGAAGCCTAGTGTATTTGCGTTAAAATTTTGAAATTTTAGTGATTTCACGTCGATTTCGCACATCATTGTGTTTCTCTATTAGGTACTTCCATGTGTATTCCGACAGAAAAATAATAATTATACTAAGAAGGAAATAAATTTAACGGTAAATTTCTTTTCGACATTCAGAAACAAATATATTTAATGAATAAATCAGACAAAAGTAATATTTTTTAACTTACCTTCACTAAAAAATTTCACTCTAACTCGCCTCTCAAAAATTGTTACACGCTGCCAAACACAACAATCACTTCGCATTCAACGGTAGACATCCAAGTGAAGCCTAAATGCAAATATGATTTTCTTTTATTTTTCACGAAATATCTTACACCGACCTCTCCGTAACTCCAAACAATCCCACCACTCCCCACTCCCCAATAAATAAATACACTTAAATCACCGAATCTCCTATTCGTAGAAAGAAAATTCAAAACATAGAGCGACAGCAGATTACTACGATTATTTTGTTTAAAAATCGCCCAGCAACTTGTACAAATTCCCCCCGACACGACGCCGACGTTGGGCCCTAAGTCCCCGCGGCGTTGATCGAGCAACGGGTCCAGCGCGACGCTTTTACGGCCCCGCGGCGCGCTCACCTTCCCATTCACAAGTTTCTCGAAATCAACATTGTCGACGGCCGTTTAATTGCACTCCACTTACAGGGGCGTAAATAAAATCGCCCAGAGTCGCCGGTGTCCGCGGCCCGTGTAAATATTAATTTCACGAGGACGGCTCGTTATAAATAACGATAAATCGGGCCCGGCGCGTACAAGTTGTCGTAATAAACGTCGCGGGCCGGGCGCACAATGTGTAAAGTGGCGAGTGTAAAGTTAAGCCCCGGCCGAGTGTTCATCGGCGAGGCGCGCTGCAAGTCTCGGGAGGTTATAACGCCGCCATAACCGTATACATTCCGCGACAATAATCGTTTTATGGTGGTCGGCAATATCGGCGGGTTCTACTGCCACGGGAATTGATATCCTCCACCTACAACGGCCGGCTAACTTATGGCGACTGTCCCGCCAAAGATCCAGCAGCCTGGCCGAGTTTGAAAAACCGGCACGATCTAGGGAAACTTTGTTCGTGGCCTTGTAGCGTGTCATTCTTTCGGGATGCTGCTCCCTTTAGAAAGTCGGATGATGAAAGGCTAGGAGGGCTCTCGCCTTCGACTTGTCAATGAGCAAGAGCCTTTTTACATTATACACTCGTATCGTTTGTAATTTATATTGGGTCATCCCACGAGTAATGCGGTCTTTTTCGGTACATCGTCCGTATTTGCAAATCTTTCCAATACGCTTTAGCTCAGTGGCGAGCAAACTTTTGTCCGAAGTGGGCCACAGTGGAAAGCTACTATTCTACGCGGGCCGCAATATTAAATACATAAATATAGTTGATCCAAGAATTTTAATTTATGAGCTGAATTTGTTATTTCTGACATTGATTTACAATAAAACTTTTTTTTTAACTTTGATGTACTGTGTATCTAAAAAATCAATAATTTCCTGTAACAAAATTCCTGAGAGTTGCTGAATATATGTACTTTTAAAATAAGCAAATAGTTGTAACAAATATACATTAGATTTTCCACAAAAAATTCTTGAAAATCACGTTCTCTTTCGCCTGCCAACTATGTTTCTAATAGCTTGAATACATGTATTCCATTTACTTACACTCGTTAACTATTGATACAACATTGTCCGAAGATTTCTATTTACGGTAGTACATATAAACATTGCTGTCTCGAAAAGAACTCGTCGCTATCCCCGTTATTTCTTTTGTAGCGGCCGAGGCGAGTGAGAGGTGGCAGAGAGACCTATTCCGTCTTTTTTCGATAGACAACGCCTCGGCAGTGCCGACCGTAATTTATGGCTTGTCGCTGTCGCGCGCCCTCTCACTCGTTCTCACTCCCTCTCGGTCGCCGCGGCAAAGAGCAAAGGCAATCCGAATAGACTACCCGTTTCGAAAAGAGCTTGCGCCCGGTCCGATGCGCGCGTTCTTTTCAAAACAGCACTGTATACACATATGAAACAAATAAGTAACGATCCAGACGAGTTCCATTGTTTTAAACTCAACTCTCAAAAGTGATGTGTTTTAACAAAAGTTTCTTAATCAGAAACGTTTCTTGTGTAATTTAACAAGGTTTAACAACGATTCTTATGTAGTTTCTGAGGTGATTTTATTAAAAGATCTGAAGATGACCTTTGTTTTTTTCAGTGGGAACATGTTTTCTTTTATAGCAAGATTTTAAATCATTTGTATAAAAAATCAAAAGTCCCCTACATACATTGAAAAATTTTGTTTAACCTATCTTGTGTCCCCCTTGTAACCATGCATCTTTCTCTACGGATAATAATGTTGACGTAAATCAAGATGATAATAGTAGGTAACCCACGCTGTAGGATTTGGAAATGATTAAGCACGCACTAACCCGTTTCAACGACGAACGAAAATACTAAAGTATTTTCTCTGCCTCGGTTAACAGATTAGGGAATATAAAAAGAGATAGGTGTGGAAAAAATACCTATACATATCCAAAACACTAGTCACGAAACACAAATGTGTCCGCTGTGAAAAAGCTTTAATTGCTCGATCGAAATTCATAAGCAGACAGACGCATAAACTTAGAGCCCTTTCACACGAGATACATCGTAGAATTTGATTTTTGAAAATGCAGTTAGCTTTGAAAAGTCACATGGTAAAAGCCTTGAAGATGCATCGTCTTCGACTTGTCAACGAGTAAAAGCCTTTCCACATGAAACACTTCTGTCGCTTACTCCTGTTTCAGATTCATTTGCTAAACACACTTGGCAGAGATGACGCTGGCTTGCAGAAGCAGGGTAAATAGGGATGGAAAGTGTCAAGATGCATCCAAAATAGCAGCCGTGAACCGCAAAAGTGTTTGGTACGGAAAGGCCCTAATGGCTCATACAATACTATATGTATAACAAGTAGACGTAAAATGCGCGAACTTAAGGCCTCAGTCTTCTACGGTTTGTGTCTGGTATTTCAATTAAATTCACTTAGTTGTTATTGTATTCAGAATACAAAAAAAAAAACAGGCCATTTGAGAATACCTAAAGCCATTCAGAAAATGCCTTTCCTTTAAAGGAGAAAATAAAACCATTTCGTAGCCTGGCGTAATAAAATAAATAAACACAAAGATGACAGAGAAACGGAGGACGATTGCTTCGCCTCGGCTGTTTCCGAGGAACTGAATCAATCGTCAGGCTTTCGATCGTTCGAGTAGTTAATCCTGCCTTATCTCGCATCGCGACGTTCATCATCGACGAAGGTCTCGGTCCAAACTGCGCTTCCTTTTGCGCGTATAATCGTCACGATGACTTTTCCATAGAACCGATAAGATCTGGCCAGGCTTACGCAACGGCGGCCACGGTCTTCGTCGACGCGAATTGGTAATTAGACGCCGTAACGCGACGCCGTAATAATCGTTAGATGTAATTCTAGACCTGCAAAAACTTAATAACAGGGTGGGCGGCGATGCTTGCGGCTATGGATCAATAAAACGCGTTGTCTCGACGGAAGCTCCTAATATGGAACGAACAACTACGCTGCAGGTTGCCAAAAAGGTGACTCCGCCTGAGACGATTGCTTCACGATTTTTGGAGTTTCATTGCTACAGTACCTACTTATGCGTTTCGTTGCTTCGTATTTTTAACGTCAGACACTGAAAGACCGATATAGGGCCGAGAACGATATTGTAATGGTCCTCATGGGAAGGAGAATATTCTATTAATAGGCACATAAGTCTGTCGTGTTTAGCTGCATCCCGAGGCATGCACGTCGAAACGCATTACGTAACGCGAACTACTGGAAGGGAAACTAAAATTGGGGATTCGAAGATTGGGGAAGATCGTGTTCAACTTGGGGATGCTTCTTCTGGGGACTGTAGGTCTTGAAAGACCGCAGGCCTGGTTTTAAAAGTAAGCATGGGTAAGTTTAGCATCGAAGTTCATCATCTTAAATAATCCTCGAGCCTTTGATATTGGAAAGAAGCCTGTATACGTTGGATAGGATAGAAAGGGATCGGAATTCTTAGGGTTGTTCATTTTCCATGTGAATAATGAAGGGTTGATGTCATCTTAAGGTTAAAATATTATACATCATTAAATGAGTATTTGCATCAGCTGTTACTGTGTATAACAAAAAATATATCATGTTTCATTTAGGAAAATTTATATATTTATTATGTGCCCCCTAAAAATAAAAGATTATATAGGTACTTATTTGACACTTTTTCTCCTAAAAAATTATGAAATTATTTGACATGCACAGTGAATTGTTCGGTATACCAAGGAATTATATAATTACCAATTTCTCCCTTTGCCGCGAAATGCACGGTTGTCAATCACTTTTCCATCGTATCGTGACAATGTCGATACGTACGACTGCTTCCTAAAACGTGAAAATGCACCCCAAAGCGCCCCTAAAGCGGAACAGCTTCGACAGGGAGGAAGACACAAGTTCAAGGACAATTATCAACCTCCCCTCTCTCTCTTATGATCACCCTACCCTGCGTCCACGTGCCGTCGCGATAAATCTTTTCGGAAGTCGCTGTTTCCTCGCGTAGGCCGGAAACTTCGTGTCGACGCGCTGTCAAAACACGGGGGCTGCTTGGTCACGTGCGACCCCCGACTTTCGCGCCCTTTTCTATACTCATAACTGCGCCCCATTCTACTTTTGTATACACAGGCCCACGCGACTCGCAAATAACGCCGCTATTATTGCACCGTCGACCATACTGCTCGTGATCCTTCGAATTATCCAGAGGGGGTGGATTGTCTCGACAATTATATATCTGCGACATCAATATTTAATTGAAATAAAAAATTTATTGCCGTAGGTACCTACTTTGGTATCTCAAAGTCTTTGAAGTTTTCATTTGTAGGTAAATATCTTTGGAGTCTACTCTTACTGCCTAGAACCGAAGGATCTGGGTAATCGGAAACTGAGAAAGTTCCACATGCGCTTAGGATATATTTGGAAGAGGGGAATTAGTTCCTCGTTAGAATATTCTAGTTAGTATATTTGAGAAATTACATATTTTAAGAGTTCCACGCGGGTATAAAGCAAATGCTGCGTCCAAAAATTTGTATGTCATCTTTTAGCAATTTATTGTAAATGCTAGAGTAGGGCGAGAATCATTTGTTCAATTTAGACCTGGGGCTTTATCAAAAGAATAAGTAGAGGTAAAGAATGTGTAGTGCTGTTCGCAGGAACAGAAAAATATTCTTAAATATGCATTATTTGCAATAAATAAAGATTCTCCAAGGTCCCTGTTCGAAGCTTTATTTTTATTAGCTCTCGGGAAAGCATATAATTTTGGCGCGTCAAAGGTCATATATCCTCTCGAAACTGACACTTTTCCGATTATTCCTTGAAATATTAAGACGCTAACGACGGAAGCGCGCCGTACGTGGCGTCGGCGGTGTTTCCGAAAGCGGAGCACACTCATCCGTTTTGGTGGAAACGGGAGAGGGCAGGGTGAACTCTTGATCCGTGTAAAGCTTTTCCGAAAATTTGTGAAAGTCCGCCCCCGAGTTCCGTCGTTTCAGCTGGCCCGAGCGCGACGCGTGCACGTCATAGATCAATAAGTCTCGTTCTCATTGTCGACTCGTCGTGGGCCGGCTTTACGGCCTCCTCTCTCAGGAAACGTTAACGACATCCGTGAAAGACGTATCGATCGTTACGCTCGAAGATATCGTAAATCACGAAAACCGACGGGAACGTTCGTTTCCACGCGCGGAGGACCCGGCCGCGCGGAAGGTGCATGGTGATGCGCATTTACTCCATATGGAACAGAGGAATGGTCGCCAAGACGGCATAAACGTCATCTGAAATATCTGCATTCTTCTCGGGCGATAGCGGGAAATATTCGTGGCTAAAACTGTTCGGACAGGAGAGATAAAGATTATGATAAACTATCTTCGACGTCCCCTTTTATAAAGGTGCGACACTGCAAATATTTGCTCCGCGTTCAGCTGAATTGTTCAAAAAATATATAAAAAAAAATTTATGTTAAACGATTTTATTAAAAATGTATTAAAAACTAAAAAATAATTCTTTTCTTGTACTGCAATTTCGATGGTGTTTTTTCACTTTAAATAAAATCGTGGAGCTGGGTATCTCATGATAAATTCATTTCGACGCTTGCTTCTGTATTAAATTGACTCATATTCTGTTATGACATACCCTGCTCCACGATTTTATTTAAAGTGAAAAGACACCATCGAAATTGTAGTACAAGGAAAGAATTATTTTTTAGTTTTTCTGCATTTTTAATAAAATCGTTTAACATCAAATTTTTTTCATATATTTTGTGTGTGCTGTTATTAATTATTTGTAATTATTGTTTATTCGTATTAATAGTCTAAATTATTAAATTATTTATGTCTCCTTCATCTTTTTCTTCTATTAAATGATTTTTGGATAATTTTTTCACCCGCTCGGGGTTAACTTTTTTTAAATATTATATTGTCATCCAAACTAAGTACGCCTGCAAAGTTTCAAGACAATTGGTTTGTTGGAAGGGGGTTAAATTTGAGTTGCCGGATTTGAAACATGCATACAAAGAAACAAACAAACAAACAGAGGAACGAATCTGAATAAAATTGTTTAGAAAGATATACAGATTACAATTAATGAAACAAATGCAGCGCAAAAAGTGCACCCCTATCCAAAGAAACGAGGAAATAGAAATTTCGATCGTGCACGGTACAGCCCCCTTTCTACAAAGACAGCTTCAAAAAGCCCAGCGGGGGACAGCGGTGTGGTAGGTGAAAAATTGGATCCTGAAAAACCTCGCGCTCGCTAACTACGATAAAACGATCCGATGGTGACATCTGTGTCAATAAGGCGAACTCTCCCGGGGGTAGAAGCGGAAGAGAGGGTCCGCGAACGCGATTATCCTCATTCAATCATCGATTTTATTTGGTTAATAAAACGATTATCCCGGTTCTCGCGCTCGACGAGAGCTTCTCGCTTCCACCCCTCCCTTCCTCCTGCTCCACCTCCTCCTCTTTCCAGGTTCAAACTGTTGTACAGTGCACCCTCCGGGGCGTTCGACCAAAAATGTAATTTACATCCCTTTATGTCGCGAGATTGAAATATTTGCGAATTAATCCGCGCGACAGGATTATCGTCGACCATTATACGCAGCCGCCGTTCTCTTTCAACCATCCTCCTCGCCCCTCTCCTCCTCCCTTATCGCAGTTTCGAAGCGTTCCTAATGACTCTCCCTTCGTTCGATTTAAAAATGCCGCCGTTACCCCACTTTACGGAAGATTGGATTCAATTATGTATCTCTGTCAGCCCGTCTCGAGTTTGCGATCCTGCAAGCTTCTCCGCGCTATTTTCGCGCATTACTGGCAAAGGGGCTACCCTTCTCTTTCTTTTTTATAATACATCGGTGCGGATCGTTCCTTTATTCACCTTACATGAATTCCTCAAAGCGCAACGCCTGGCCGCGTCCGCTGCCCCGATCATGAAACCTGATCCAGCAATTAGACTTTGGACCCAGCGGTGCTATAAAGAGAAGCAATCGTGAATCGAAGCGACGATGGCTGCTCGGGACAAGGGGTTGCTTCTAGAGACATTACGTCAAATCCCGCACCCGTTAAACCGACACACAATAATCTGCGCAGCGCCAATCCCGTCGGCAGCATCCAATTAATTCTCCGGCAAAATTTGTCGCTCGTATTAAATCTGGCTGGATTAAAGGCAATCTCGCTTCCTTCCGCCTTGCGACGCCCCTCTATTCTCGTTTATGCCCCGGCCCGCCACCGCGGGCGTTTTCGATCCGCGTGCAATCGGCTCGATATTACCAGTGAATCGCGTACAACAGAGCACGATTGTGACGTGGCTCTGAATCTTTGTCGGAATTCTGAGTATTTTGACAGCAACTATGTCAAACGTGATTCAACGTCTGGGAGAAGTTACTAAGCGAGATGGCTTTTTAATTGGATACAACTTAGCAGTGAATTAATATTAGATAGGGTGAGAGTGGGGGACGATTACTGTCACCCTCAGCTGTTTTACGTAAAATAACGAATAAATCTTGTGAAACGATGCATAACAAAAATTTAGCATAAAGTGGAAACTGTTAAGAGAAAATTAAAGAAAATTACATTAAGAAAAAACAGGGCGTTAAAGAAAATGCTGAAAATGCAAGCATTTTGGTATTACTGTCGTAGCAGTAGTTGACCCGAGCGTCACTTGAGTAGTTAGATGGAGCAAGACAAGTAAATCACTCGTCTTGCTCCATCTAGCTACTCAAGTGGCGTTCGCTTCGAGGTTCGGTTGAGATCTGAACCGGGCTTTAGAGCTCTACCCGACACATAAGAATTCCCCTTTTCTTAGGAGCCGTGGTTGACAGATGGCCACTTGATATAGCGATTGATTATATTGAACAGGAATACAAGATCGTTAACTATTTTCCACAGGTTAGTGTTGTATAAAGCTCGAGCCTTCGAGCTTGAAAACTCGAGCTCTCATGGCTACAAGGTTCAAGCCTTAGGGTTTGAACCGCGACTCGAGTTCTTGAAGCTCATGGCTCGAAGCTCATTTTAGCAACACTAGCGCAGGTACTTCAAGCGCAACTAATTGGTAAGACTATATAATTCCTCTCAACACTGTAGAGGTCAACACTGTTGCGAAGCGTATTCCACATATGCTCTAACGACGGAAAAATACGGAGTATTGTGCGCTAATGGATTCCTGAAATGTTCCGCAAAACGTTTCGCAATCTTATATCCCGGATGCCCGGAAACAATGACTGCGCGTGCCTTGAAAGGGTGAAAAGTCGCGGAATCCAAAGCACGGCATTCGAAGAGGCACGCGAACGGCTCGTGTCGAAGTCTCGTGAAAAAGCCAAGTGACATGGCCGCGTGCGACAAGGGTGAGCCGGAGCCAACGATACGGGTGAGTGTAAATAAGGTACACCCCCGGCTTCTAGAGTTCATCACCCCGCGCTCAAACGCATCAGGGTTGTGACCCTGGGTTAGCAGGGCTTGACTGGTAGCAAGGAAGACGCGGGAAGGGTGGCTAGTCGATGGAGGGGAAACAGGAGCCTCGCGAGGGGTGAACGAGGGACGAAAGAACTCGTTCGACACTTGAGCACTATACTCGAGGATAATATCGTGTTATCTGTACAAATAAAATGAAATTCTGTTTGTCTGCTTGTGGCTGCATCATGGAAAAACGGCAGGAATTGCGATGACACTTGGAGGGTAGGGATCTGTAGGCATTACAAAATTCCGATACCTCGCTTACCGTTGTTCTTACGCTAGAAATGCGTGTAACGAAAGTTGTTGTGAATTGTATTTTGAAACTCTTTTGTTCTGTAGATTTTTTTCCACGGGGAAAATGATATTTTATCTGGGGAGGGAAAATGATATTTTACGACGGGGAAAATGATATTTTAATTAGAGTGATATAAAAAGTATGACATAGCAGAAAGTGGTGAAATAATTTTTTAGTAATTGGAGTAAACAGAACCGAGAAGTGACGAGAAAATAGTAACTATTGAGTAAATATTGAGTGGGACATTCCATGCAAACTTGGACAGATTTCGGAGTAACTTTTCGTAGATTGCTGAAATCTGAATATGTTGTAGTCTTCAGTGATATTTAAACGTACCTCAAAGGATTTTTCAAAATTTTGAAAAATGTTGATTTCGCTGATGTTTGAAGGTAAGTGTTTACTTTTTTTTCAATACATTATAGCTATGGAAGTAGTAAACGGATGGAGATGAGCTTTACGGTGCTTATAGAGAAGACATTGAAGTTTTAAGAAAAAATTATTTCAGTTTAAAAAAAGAAAAATTTGAACCATTTTTGTGCAATTATTTTAAACAAATGCAGGTTTTTAACATCGCAACAGTTTTCAATATTTTCCTTGAAACGAAGGTGACCCTCAGGAATGCTATATATTTGATTATCCAATATGAAAGCAACTGTCGAGACAAATTCAACCATATTGTATACTATGACCTTCAAGGCTATACATGGTTAGGAATGAAAGATGAAATACAATCTACTAGATAGATAGTTCGATATATTTATTTCATTCCTAACCGTGAGTGACACAATGTTAGTATGTAACTATACCTTCACCCAGCGATAAATACGAGCGTAATTGGATTCACCTCTACTGACATATTAATAGACTTATGAATACATTTGCCAGCGCTCGATAATGCAATTAGCTAACTTCCTCGAATCTATTTAATTCAATTAAGTCGTAATCTGATAGGGAATATCGCGATCGGCGAAGAATCGACTCGAGCGTGGAAAAGCAAGCGGGAGGGAGGCTTTTATCGATTGACTGGCGAACGAATGGTCATTTCCAGTGAAACCAGAGATTAAGGGCAAGGTCACGTGAGGTAAAGATCAAAGTATGCACCCGCTGAACCGTTCGACATTCCCCATTGCTACTTTTTCCCACCATCATTCGAACATGGGATCCACTCAATCGCTGTCCATCTACGACATCGTTATCTGCTTCGAATCGCACTGGAAAAATGGCAGACAACGCGAGTGGATTCGCGTGTCGGACTTCAAACGAGCAGAAATCGCGAAGCCAACGCAAACTGGACTATTCAACTGGGCTGCATGTCAAGTTACCGCGATACAAAATGCACTCGCGACCGCAGTGCAACGAATCACGGACCGCGGCCTGTCACCAGCGCATTGTTGCAAAACAGGAGGGAAACAAAGTGGCAGTCGCACGCTCAGCAACGACACAACAGTTTCGACAATGGAAAAAAGATAAGTGCCGTATGGTTTACAAGGAAGATTTTTTTTTCACGGTAAGGGACAGTGGGGTAATCGCGAACACCCAAGCCGGAAAGCAAACAAAACGAAAAGTGTGCGAAAAATGAATTTGTTTATTATTTACAAACATACTTAAACTATTCATCTATAAAGTACTGTGGCGAATTGTTGAAAAATTATAATAAGAATCAACTTTATAGTGAAAAAGAAAAACCCTACAAAAAATCGACTACATTTAGTTAATATATTAAATTTATCTAATTGTTAATTCTGGTTTTTTCATTTCCGTTGCGAAGTTTCTATTGTACAGATGAAAAATGATGAAAGATCAGAGCGATTCTGTGGCGAAAATCGATACTTTTGCTGTGAGAACCAGCCATCTTGTAGCAAATTAATTTTTCGAGATAATGAACGATTAAGGACTAGAAAACCCCGCGAATTTTTTATTTCAGATAAAATGCTTTCACGACTTCAGGCTGCAAATGAGAATTCTAATATTTTAAAAGGGACAGCTGCGTCTGTT
Source organism: Andrena flavipes (assembly GCA_963971345.1). Lineage (NCBI taxonomy): Eukaryota > Metazoa > Arthropoda > Insecta > Hymenoptera > Andrenidae > Andrena > Andrena flavipes. The sequence continues at coordinate 14,144,867 of OZ020480.1, forward strand.
GGCTGAAAGAATCCACTATTGCGGGTCAGCGAATGGTATTGAACTGTGAACTGCATAGAAAGGGCTGTCGTTTCTCACTGAGAACAGAGCGAGAGCACGCGTCGCGAAGTTGTAGCTATGCACGAGCAACACGAAGGGCCAAGCGACTAAGCGAGCGAACAGGCGAACGAGACGGGGAAAAAAGGAGATGATGTCACCCTCTGCCGACCATATGTGACTTTCCAAAAATAAGTAATGCTAATAGTAATTGATGGCCGCGTTAGTTGCGCCGTTTCCTAATTCGTGTCGTCCGTGAAATATACCGAGTGTCCGATGGAAACGGCGCCACTCGAGCAGCTGTCGCCGTTGAGGGTGAACATTGAGTTACAATAGACATCTGGCCGTGTTCAAGACGAGCTCGAAGAACACGCGATCATCGTTAAGGTGTATTAGAAACTATGCCCTTCGCTTTCGAGCGTGTTCCTGAATTTAACCTGTTGACTGGGCCACTTCTCGACCAGAAAGGTCTCTACTGTATATTCACATACATACACCGAAATCGGTCAATTTTGTCCACAATAAATCTGATGCATCACTTGACACCATAAAGTTTTTTAATAAATCAACTGGTCTTAACGTGGAAACGTTTTCGTACGACATCTTTTCTCAGTTGGCAGAATAAGATGGAACCACGTTGGGTTCCTTTGTATGCAGAGTGACGAAGAGGGTAAATATCATCGCGCAAAATTTATCGAAGTCTATTTCGATGGACAGGTAACTATCGCCGGTAAAGAAAATGGTGGTAAAGACCGCTTATTAAGAAGTTCTTGGAAACTGAAAAAGGGAGAGTCTATGGACCGGTGGTGAAGGGGTTGAACACCTCCGTGCAAAACTTATTCAATAATAATTTCAATAGCTTGCTGCCGACAGCTGAGAATTCATCTTTACCTTTCATTAAAATTGAAGAAGAAAATGAAGCCCAATGAGTACTAAATCTGATAAGAAGGTCACGTGCAATTAGGTAAAGGAAGACAACCATTCGTGTGCCCGTCAACAACGCCAGTTATCACCAAACAAATCCGAAAAACACCGGGTACAACTTTTCCCGCTCGGCCAGCAAACTGCGGCATTTGCATTATACCGATGCAGTCAGTGTCTATTGGGCGCACTATAATCATTACGCGGATCATTAAAATATCTCCGGGTACACGTTCACCGACCAGCCCACACCCCCTCGATCCGTGTGCCACATTGTAATCAATACGATTGCTTTTTGCATCGAGTTTAAATGCCGTGTGCGTTTACAAACTGGACAAAATACCGGGCGAAAAACCAGTGGCACCGTTTTAAGCTCGGAAGCCAGATAACTGGCTACTTTGAATTTACAAGAAATTCTGTCGAATCGCGGGCTGAATAATGTGATTCAAAGTGAAATGGAAGTATGAATTCTATAACGTGGCACATAAACTACAGACAGGTGAATGAAAAAGAAGGTGTTTTTAATCTGTTAAGGAGGAAAGACGAGTTAACTCGTCATTTGATAATCTCTTTGCATTGGGCAAGACGAGTTAATTTGGTGAGAACGTTTAATAATTACGCTCGTGCACAAACAGTAAATATAGTAGTATTATTAGATTATACTATGTATGTAAAGACTTCATTTTTAATCATCTTAAAATATTTACAGTAGAGATTAGAGGTCCTTATTTCACGTGTATTTACATACACGTGTACACGTGTAGTAAACGTATCCGAACTTGAATCCGTGTAATTTTTAATACACGGATACCCGTGTAGTTCTGTTCACGGATATCCGTGTATATAGTTCTGTTCACGGGCAACGTGAACGTTGCCATGCCGACGTGACAACAAAGTATGTATTTCTATTTAGTTGTATTTTACGAGGCGGTATTTGGCGACCATACATCCGTGTACTTATAATCCATGTACACGTGTATTAAGAACACGGATTTTTAATTCCTTAATACACGTTACACGTGTCCCGTGTACACGTGTATTTAGACATACGTGAAAAGCCACGACCTCTAGTAGAGATGTGAAAGAAGGAATAAAAACAATAATCAAAGATATCGCATTCTAAATAGTCTAGGGTAATTATCTCTATACCTATACATAACTTGTATTATTAGTGTATCTTATTAGATACACTAATAGAGATAAAAATAGAGATTTATAAAATTGATAATAATTTTTAAAATGTATTTTATTGAGTATAATGAAACAGGGTTGGTAAAATCTTTATCTGGATAAAAATTTCGAGTCACGAAAAATAAATCCATTATTCATCGGATAAAGGTAATACGTTTCATTCAAGCTTTTGAATAACTGATAATCATTCAGTACTTACGTACCTTTTATTTGATTCTGCATTTAAATGATCTTGTTATCTAGATTCTGGCCATTTATTAATGAAGGAAGCAGTCTACACGAACGCATTTGGAAGTGAAATGCTGTATTAATTGCAAGTAAATACAATATTAGATACTTTTAATAAATACTTAATTAGAGATTGCAAATTAAGATTGTAAAACATACCGCATCAACCGTATTTCATGAAATGTGTTGCTCGTTTCGGTAGTGAATCGACCTTTGTATAGAAGCTGGTAGGTAGTTTGATCATATTACAGCCTCGTGACATAGTAATGCTAAACCGTGGTGATAATTTCTTGTTAACATGTTCACGGTTATGAGGGTTGCCGACGCCAGCTGCTTTGAACTTACAATGTTTCCTTAAAACACTTTAACTAAACACTTTCACCCGCAAACTTTGGAATAATATTACATTCTGTCGTTTGAAATTACGTAAACTACCTACTAAATTCTTCATCGCGTTGTAAAATATTATTCGCCTAAAGAATAGATATTTGAATAAATGTAAATGAATTGAAAATGTGGGACAGTCGTGTGGCAGCCAGCGTATTAAGTGATGTTCAGCATTACGTTTTATAAGGATACTTATACTTCATTTTACATAAATGGGGGTTTACAAGTTATTTTTTAATCACGTTTATACTTTACTAACAACGCGTCCTTCGAACAGTAGGACAAAATAAAAGTGCTTACAAACTATTAATTTTAAGTAAAGTGATTCGTCGTCAAAGTTGATCCATGCGAAAAACAGTTACTTTATAGTTATTGCGAATTATTTGTGGTACATTTTAAGATACTTGGCCTACAGTTCTGCCGTAGCTATTTTCGAAACAATAATTTATAACGAAATGGTTGCCATATAACGTTGAAAACCCCATTTCTGGTATAGAATTTTTCTGTTTCTTTAAACTTTAACACAAGTCAAAATTAGAAGTCCATTCCATTCTTAGATTCCCAGATTCGCAAAGTCCGTATTCGACAATAAAAACTTCATGAAAAGTTAATAATTTGTAACGATATTTTCTTTATCCCACTCCCCGACGAATACACTTTTAGCGTACTAACAACTTGCAATAAAAAAGATCAATACCGAACACCAGCATAAACATTTGTAAAATCGATTTTGCTTTTCGAAAAAACATAACGATTACCTCCCTTAAGGTGACCATCTTTCATAGTGGACACCCCGCATAACGTCCACCACAAATTGTTTACGTTCACATCTCTGAAGCACCCTGTATATTCAATTTGTTAGAAACAGAGGACGGCCGAATACTTTTGTGAGTAACTGTATGCGCGCGTAAGTCCACGCTCGGCCGGCCGTATATTAACGTATTCAAATGCACGTGTATCTGTCTATTCATGTATGTATGTATTCACTAGCGGATATTATACATCCCCATGAGAAGATGCGGGCGAGTGACAACCATATGCATCGCGTTGAATCGATAATATCGTAATATTAATGTGAATGTCGACAAGGCGAACTTATTTTCCAACCGTGGAACCAGAAACAATCGTGGGGCTCGCGATGTCGATCCTCTTCCCCTCCCCCCTCCCCCCCGCCCCTCCCCCGAGAGTTTTTCTCAAGAATCCTCAGCCATCGACGGTGGGCTTCCTCGATCGCACTGAATTATACACAGTTACAGCTCAACGCTTAGGAACTTTTTACGCTTCCGCTGACGCTATACCTCGATGGAAATACGCGTAGTTAAACCAAGTAGTTGCGACGTCTTTTGGGAGAATTCAAGAAGAAGGATCGGAAGCAACGGAATTTGTGGAATCTCCTTGGCTGCCAGCTACTTCTAGCAGGATTGAAGATTCTGGATGTCTTTGCAGTCCACTGTGGCTATAACGTGATACCATATTGGAGAATTGAGAGAAATTAAATCGCGGGCCATGTCAAAAATTGTAGATATCTATGTAAGAATTGTCAATGTTGAGAAATAGGGGTAAAATGAGCTTTCTTAATTTATTCTTTAACAATAGAATATATTTACAAATTTTGGTGACGTAATAAATGTGTGTAGTACCACAATGATAGTTATGCACATTCAGATATCGAAAAATGGAAATTCAAGTAAAAAATTAAAAAGGAAATTTTAGAGACTTCCAATTGGTTTTCTTTTCAATTTAGCTTTTTGGATAAATGAGACTTAAATGTGTTATTTTAACTCCATATTTTTTCTGCGTGCTTATAATAAACTAATAAACATACACGTACACGTGTTTGAGAAAACATTAATCCTAACATTATTAAATAATTAATTTTCCACTGAGTACACATTCGGGCTAAAATGACCGGGGTAAACTGAGCTGCAAATTACTGCTAAGAACCAATGCGCAAGTGATGTGCGCAATATCCTAACCTGTCAGCTGGCTAGAAAACCACGTGGCGTGATGGAACAGAATTTAACCTCAAAGAAATGAAAAATCTGCCAGTTTTTGACAATCAAACTGCAAAAAAGCCAGAAGCTGCCGTGCTACACACGTCATTTCAGCACAAGGGGTTAATTTTTACCTATATCCTTAATTAAAGTTCTTATTTTGTTCCATATATGGGGTAAAGTGGACAGTTTTGGCATTTTCTTTTCAAATTGAATTTTAATATATTTTAAGTTTAGTTTAAGTATTGCTATTCGTCATTTATCAATAGTAATGTTCAAATTATATTAAAAAACTATTTCCACATATTTTTATTGAAAGGGAAAAATTTTATTCGACTTCAAACTTTTTTTGTCCCACTTTGTCCCAGTCTCAAGCAATTGTGAAAAGAGAGGTGAATAGAATTTTCGTTTTTTTGGGAAATTGAGGTACATATATAGCGAGCAATAGTGAGATTATTGCAAGGAATTGGGAAGAGGAAATGGGAGGAAAAGCAGTCACTAGAACTAGGAGGTTTTTGGTTCCCGGAAATTCGATATAGTAATGCCTCGATACTAGATCGTCTGCAAGACTTCGAATCTAGACATAGGTAGCTATCTTTGCAAAATTCAACTTGTAAAATCAAATGTGCCGAGAGTTAGCCCACTTTCTTTATCTTCTGTTTGAACATGCGCATTGGAGACCTCGCTATTAATCGATACACATATACACATGCAGAATGCGATTTCTAAATTTGGTTTTCTAAAAAATAGAGCTTGGTGATAGTCGAACAATGTATTTTTAAGAGATTCATATCAACTCTCATAATTGTAAACATTTAAAATAAAACTTTTATGGGAAAATTTAAAAAAATATTTAAAAAATACATAGAAGAAAAAAATAAATATAAGCCAAGTAATTCATTATATTATTCAAATAAAATATTCAAGCCAAAAATAAACCATATAAATACATCTTCAAAATCAAAATTTTATCAAAACTTATTAGTATAAAAAAATACTTATCATATAATGTTGAAAACGTGGATAATTGCATAACAAATTATTCACGATTTCGACTCCCCGGCACAAATATGAAATATCGTACATGCTAATTAAAATATTGAAACCGCGCTGACTGAGCGGGACACCTTCCAACCGCGAGTTCGCCCGAAAAGGGAAACGGGAACGCTAATGATTCCAGCGAACTCTTGGTAACGGAATAGAACGGCTTGTTAAATTTCTTGGCGAACGGAACGCGCGCCCGTACACGTGTCTCATTTTCATTCCTCTGTTGGAGAAAATGAACAAGCCCTTCCACGGCCAATTATGCAAATCGTCAAATTAAACGAATCTACGTCCCGGACGGGCGCAGTTAGCTATCAGACGGTAAGGGAAAGGATGCATAAATTTTCACCAGATGTATTATAATTTCCTGGGTCAAAAGATCGCGCGCCATGACGACCTATCTTCGATGGATACGATGGCTCGCGAGATACAGATCTTATAAATATAGATGGTCGAATATGGACGCCAGATTTTTGTCGCCGTGTGGGCATCGGGCTGCCATCAAACGTTGTCTTCCGATTCACGGCCGTGACCTCGTCGAGCGGGACTGGCTAGATAACTCGCAAATACACAACGATTCCTTATTCCGAGATGAACCACGATAGATAGAAACCTATACGAGGTTTGGGAAAAAATATTATGGATTTGTTGCCCTCTTAAAAGTTAGCGTTATTACGTATTTGTTTCGTAATTTATATCGATTTTGTACCGTTTAGAAAATAGCTCCCTGAATAGATTCGTACGAAGTGTCATTAGAATTAGAATCTTCGGGTTGGAAACATTTCCCACCCTTTAGCTAAGAAAAAAATTCTATAACACCTAATCCCTCATTCACAATTTCCCCCAAATTGTTATTATTATTCCGTCTTTATTACTCACAGTGAATAATATAATTATACATATGAGATCAGCCAAGGAGAAACCTTTTTTTCTTATTTCTCTAATTTCTCAGAATCAAAATGAAGCTAACAGAGAGAATAATAATTATCGACGTTGACACGATTAAATCGAATGCGACAGAGAAGCACAGAAGACTTCCAACGATGTTTTCAAAAGCGTCAGGCACGTTGGGCCAAGTGCAATAGTCCATATCACGAACAGGAGACTAGGTACTTTTAATACATACAAACTAAACAGTAGTAGTGTTTTTCAAAGTTTCTCTTTAAACGAATAATTATAGTATCTTTTTATCACCTCTCTTACATGTACCTATGTAGAAAAAAAGGAAGGAATAAGTCACCATTCAAGTTTAAGAAGTTTTTCGTTCTCGTAAAATCGTTGCTCGAACGGGCGGCTGCGGCTGCCCGAGGAACGGTCGAATTAGCTTTGCTAATCGCGATGGAAACGTAACATAACTTCATCCACGGGTTCACGCCTCGTGCAGGCTGCGAACGGTAGTGGTAGCTGAACTGCCGTGAGGAGGGGCGGTATGAAAGTTATGTCGCGTAAAAATCGATTTATCCGCGTCGGATCTCAGGCATTGTTCTCCGAGCGCGGAACGGGCCCGCTCGCGGTGAAAAAGGGGTAGGAGGGCACCGGGGGGAGGAAGGAAACGGCACAGAAATGGAATCGGTCGGTGAAAAATTTCAAACGTGTGTATTAAGCCTGTTCCCAGTATGCAGATAGAGACAACCAGGCCACCAGGAGGCTGGTCCCGCGTTCTGATTGGCGGTTCCGTGAACGCGATAATTTGTGCGGATGGATGGGTTTCAGCGGCTACATACTCTCGTGATAATTTGCTCGTTGATCGAATTACGTGGGCGTTTAGAGGCTCGTATCTTACGAAAGAGGGGAAGTAATTTGGGAATTTAGTTGTCGAAAACGGGGATGGGCTTTGAAATGGTCGGGCATTTAAATTAATAAGTGCAAACGAAGAATAACATCCTGCATGGTCGATGATGCTGCGCAATCCATGGTAGTCTGTTGCTTGTACATTTTAGGCGCGAAGTGGGTAGTGGGAATTTTGCACTTGAGCAGCTATGGTTGCCAGCTATGGTTTAGAAGTATGTGGATATGTATAACTTTTCCATAGAACACTTGGAATACACGAATCTTCAGATTTTCAAAACTTCTGACCAATAATAAAAATGTGAAATATAAAACGCATGATTGAACTCTGAACTATTTTTAATCGACTTCAAAAAGGAGGAGGTTATGAATTCGACCCGTGTGTATTTTTATTTTATGCGCTGCATTAATATTGGCCCAATAATTTGCCAGTTCTGGTCACCTAATTATTATTATTTTATGTACATACACAGATATCTTCTAAGCATGTTGTGTCAAAAAATAAAAACGTACTAAAAAGTGAATAATAATTGTTTCCTTTATTTAATTTACGACTCTCATATTTTTTAAGATTTTTTTTCACTTTTTAGTGCATTTTTATTTTGTTGAAGTGGGTTTTAATTTTTTTTTAATTTTTTTTATTATTTAATATTATTTAATATTATTTATTTGAATGACCTTGAGTGTGCTCCAACATAAATTGGAAGCCGTGAGTAGTTCACTAATTTCAGAACCAACAAGTACTTATTAGGGCCGTTGTTAAATTACGTAAGAGTAATTTTGGCGACCCATCATTACCATAATATTTTTAACATTGCATTTTTCAGGTATTTAAATTCTTTTAAAGGTTTACATAATTCATTCAAATCGGTTTCGCGTGCGCGACGAAAAATCGGCTTTCAGGCTACTCATACTGAAAATTAGGTTTCAAAATATTACGTAAAGCCCATTCCAACGATCGTCTCATGACATTCATCCATTTCGCTGTATCTACATATTTACAGTCATTCCTTGCCTCCCATTCTCACCCATGTCACCTTCAACATTTTTCCAGCACTCACGTCGTCATTCTTACTGCCCCCCCATGCTTAATACTTACATCTACATCTTACTACAGCTACCACCATTTCCTCTACCTACTTCCAATTCGATTCTAACCCTTTCCCAATCCCCTGAATTACAGCGCAATGCTCAGTGAATCTGTTATGCTTCCATTAAAGCTACAACTCCGCGAGAGCTAGGTACCTCTTACACTAATTATAATTTAGCATACTCCACTTATTCCTATCCTTCGCCCCGCCTTTCATCGCCCCGCACAAATTCGAATATAGCGCAGCATTCGCGTGCCGGAAAATTTTCGCGAACTAGGCTGAAAGTATCCGTTCATCGGGGTGCTTTCGGGGAGCACCTAGCCCAAGGTACGGCTGAGGCAGCGCGAACCTATCAGACGCGTTCTCGTTCGAATACGCGCGCGCACGCCCGCGCAGGATAGCCGCCGCACTTGTGCGTGAAAACGCGTGTATACGTGAGAGAATACGTGGCCCGGGGCCCGCGTCTGTGTTGGTCTGTGGTCGAGGCTCGGACTGGTTTACAAGTATAATGAGTCTTGCGCGCCGCATAACATTACATCGCTGCTTGCTCGGGATTTAGATTAACTGTTTACATGAACAGCGGCGAACGGAGGAGGCCGGCCGATTGCCATTGCAGCGGATAGAGCATATACGGGCCGATATAGAGCATGTACTCTGCTGCTCCACGTTTCCCTCGTTCTCGATTCTGCCCGAGCTAATCATCTCTATGTACGGGGTCGCGCTTTTGCGACGCGATACGACAATTAGGGGAACGTTTCAGCGATCGCCTGGATTTAGGCGGAATATCATTATAATTGTTGGAATGAGAGCAACGCCTGCACGTGTGTTTAGTAATAATAGTAACAAGAACTAATAGTCAAGTAAAATAAGGTAGTTTGAAACGTAAGAGGCGAGGTGCAGTTATTAACTGTTATTAACGTAACCGAGTAGAGAAATATATAATCAGGTACTACGCAATAGTGGTACCAACATTGCGCATGCCTCAACGGATGACGGAAAAGTGGGCGAAGCCGGCGTTTCATTTCACTTCGCATTGTTAATTCTGCGGGGGGTTGACAATGATTAAGTTAGAGGTTTGACAGGTGATCCAGTGTCGAAGAATTATTGTTAAGTGGCTGATAATTAGAATCCTCGCAGATACTTTTTCCTTTCCCACATTTTTCTATTAATTCCTCGTAAAAACTTCAGTGCTGCTTGGCACACCTGTGCATCAATATAGTAAATACGCTGTTACAAATCTGACCTAGGGTAAGTGTGGGTTAATACCGGATATTAATGCGGATGCCCCGATTACTGTGGATATTATAAAACAGATCATATTTAGTGTTGGAAAGTACTCCTGGTAATTTTTGATAAAATTATTTGAAACTCTATTACAGATAATTATTAATAAATATGTACAGCAAAGTTATTATATCTTCGGTCGATACCCGATATGGCGGTCATGAACACCTACTTGAAAAACATTTATATTTTTGTTATTAACAGTAATACAGTAATTCCTCGTTATAGTCCCGTTTTTACCATGCGTAGTACGCCCGGTGACTATCCCCACCATTTCTTGGAATCCTTCGGCTGAGAGTGAGAGAACGAAAGAGTCGACGGCAACTTCGTGTCAACTGTTTCGTTCTCTCTCGCTCGGCTCTTGGGATTTCTCACTTGCGGCACCGGCCGCACGGAATAGTCTTAGAGCATATACTACTGTAAGGGAATAGTGTCCGCATCGCGCCGTTCGCCCGCCGCCAGCCCCGTTCGTCGGGTTTATAACGAGGAATTACTGTATTTCGTTAGTAATTGGCACGCAGTAATGCAGGCATGTCCGCAGTAACTCCTGCAATGACATTGATCGACAAATCTCTGTGTTTTTAATTAACTGTGCTTATTACCCCGCCCACATATTTTTTTATGGAATTATTAAGATCCCACATTTCGTTAAAAAAAAGAAGATTGAACACCGCATCGGAGGTTTTAAAGTTAACCTATCTTAAAAGTCCGCAGTAATACCCCCACTTACCCCAGATCTGACAACTGGACAACTGTTTGCACAAACATTTGAATTCCCCACGTTCGAATCCCACCTCGAAAGTTATCCTTTTTCCTTTGCAAACGTAGTCATAAAGCAACGAATTCCCATCTGCGGAATGCTAGCGATCAATCTGCCTTAGTTTCCAGGCGTTATCGAGGCGAGCTTTCAAACGCTCAGATGGGGCTACCTTTTATCGGCAGAAATATCACCGATTCCGCGTCCCTCTGTTCCATCCGATTCGACGGGAGGTATCGTAGCAGCTTTCAGCGTTTCTCATTTTCCCTCGATCGCGATCGTGGCCCTGGTATCCGCAATTATATCGAACGATTTCCTGTCCTTAATTCCCGCCGGTTCCCTTTGAGCGCGGACACCCTATGTATCGGTCGCATTGAAACGTTCGCATTCACGTGTATACAGACAACTATACACGCGCCCTGCATTCAGCCGGTTATTCACACAGCAACCGAGTTCATATCCACGGAGTACATGCGTTTTCGCGCGGACGAAGAGGGTAAAACGATCGAGGAGGGGTAAAATCGAAGCGGCACTCGAATGGAAAATAGTGGCGTCGCCTCCTCGACGTTTTAATTCCAAGGATTTCGAAAGGGTTTTGAAGAACAGCATACATACATCGTTCGCCACAACGAGATCGTTATCACCGCGCACTGTTATCTCAATTGAATTCGTTCACGTGAAGTAACGAGTTACAGGTTCGCGGTGCGTGACTTAAGGGGGTATTTCTATTTGGCACGCCAGTCCTTGGATGCTATTTAAGATCCAATATAAAGGGAATTATCTAATATGAGGATCTAATGATGGGATCATAGAAGTTTTCTATTATATTTACTGATGTTTCAGAAAAGTATAGACAAATTCTTAAGTAATTATTTCATGCATTTGTAAAATTATTAACTGCTGGCGTTGTTCTCTTTAACTGGTACTGGCAAATCTGAGAACATTTCAAATTATATAAGTGTAAATATCCCCCATACCTACTACAATAAAATATGAAAAATAGAATTTGACAAATGGTAGCCTTGTGAAGAAAATATGTTTGCTTTTTTATATATGTTTACTTTATAATATATGTATATAAAGCATCAGGTTTCTTGTTGAATTTATTCCTGAAATATCGTGGAAACTAGTTTAAGGAACACAGTTCTGAGAAAAACACATTACACCGTATATAACAATATATATACATAATATACCACAATTGTCCTTTATCTACTATTTCCGCATTCGTTCGTCTTTCGCTCCACATATTTTGGGGTTTTCTACGGTTCATGGTGGCGTTTAATATAAACACTATTCCATATATAGGTAATAACAATTTAGTAAATCTTCCAACCTCTGCGGTCTCAGTCTGTCACTTTAAAACTACATATGTATCTCTGTAACATTGTTATTTTATCGAATTCTATCATCAAAATTTTAATAACATGTTTTCCAAACATTATACTTAAAAAAGTAATATTATATTAACCCTGAGAAAGTCACAGTTCTGATGGCCGAGCACCAAGCCGTGACAGGATCAGTTTAAACCCCTGCGCAACTTTTTTTCTTATTCTATTATTTAGGTATGCGATTCTTCACTAGCAACAACTGATATTTCAGCATCTGGAGATCACAGCGGAAAGGAGTAGAACGGACGGAAAAGGGAGAAAATTAAGGAGGTGTGCGTTTCGTCCCAGGCGTGCTAGTAGACTCATAATTAAGACTTCACCTAGCAGACTCTGCCTTAATTAGACACGGTAGACAATGTTATTATACAGGAGGTAGGACGAAACCGGTATACATCGCTGCTTGGCATTCGTAGTGGCATAACTTAAGAAATGTCAAGTTAAATTATATGATCGGTATTCATATAATTCAGTCAACCGCGAATTTTATACTGCTTTTCTTGTAGAATTTACATTCTGTTAGTTATGCCACTATCAATGACAAGCAGCGATAGTGGAACCGGTGGTTGAGTGAGAACTTGTGAGAGAGCAGAATCGGTTACACTGCTCTCCTGTGGCAGGTGGTTCTTAGCTAAGAGGTCAACATTTTTTTGTTTTAGGGGGGTTAGATAAAAAAAAAAATCGGAAGTTGCTACAGATCGTTTTAATTTAAAGATCTACTTAAGTCCATATTTCCGATACGAGCGATGGTATTCTTTTTTTCGTAGTGCAACACTGAAAGCTTATACAGAATGCATCTCTTCGACGATCTCAATTTGTCAGCACAGGCTGACGGTTAAGGCATTTAACGAATATGTAACAAGAAAAAATCGATTTTTTAGTCGTTTAATTGAGATTATCCCCCCAAAATGTCGCGTCCTTTTCGCAGCATACGAGAAACTGTCAGAAATTGTCGCACGAGTGGGTTTCAACGCTCATTGTCAGATCTACATATTCGCCCTAACAGTAGCTGGATCGCCTCGAAACTCGATCGAAATCTGAGAACAAGATTGTTCCGTAGCTTTTAATAAAACGCCGTGGCGAATGTCGCCGCACCACTAGCGTGAAGGCACCTTGCGCCAACTATGAGGGTGATGCACCCTCCGTGCACACGTGCCCGCCCGACCCACGTGCCGCTTTCTGGTCCCAGGCTCGAAAAAGGGGTGGCACACGATCCTCTGCAGGACCTTCGCACGTGGACATTCTCAGCTTACCGAGACAAATCCGCGATCCTGCATGCATAAAGTATAAAGCCGTTCGATATTTATGAAAATGCATCCACATTTTCCAACCCCGGTTCCAGATCTAAGCCAGGCGACACGCTGGGAGCTTGTCGGATCCGCAGATTTTTAGCTAATCCTGTAGCACAGGATTTTGAATTTAATTGAACGGATTTTATAAGGTGGGCGTGAAATTTGAAATTGTGTGTTAGACGACAATTTAGTGTCGGGGGAAATAATATTTGTAAATGTAGAGAATAGTATAGGTAGAAGGTAATAGAATGATTTAACGCAAAATGCTGTAATAAATAAGGTGATGAACAATGTTTTGGAATGGTTAAAGGGAAAACATCACGTTGAAAACTGAAGATGAGGTTGTTTCTTTGTTATGATAATTTTAATACAAGTTTACCAGGATCAAATGTTTTTGAGAATCCTTGCCACAATTTTTTGAAGTGGACATCGACTTGCCACAATGCATTTTTGAAGCTTTTCCCAAACTGTTTTAACAAAAATAAGAAAATCTGATTATAATATGAATATAGAGTCAATTTTCAAAATTGATAGAATAAACAATCTTCTAAGCAATCCAAGGACAATTACCTAGAATCAGTTTTCAAAATTGATAGAATAAACAATCTCCTAAGCAATCCAAGGACAAGTATGATAAAATCAATTTCCAAAAAACTGCCTCCTCAAAGTCAAACCGCTTATCTGTACACTGAAGCACGTCTCACGTAAACTATTGTACCCGCCTAACCTCCCAATACCTTCTTAAAATTTAAGAAAACTATCCCTAGAATATTAAACATTACCAAAGTGCAAAAAGTCAATCTTTCAAAATCAACATAAGTGTCGTTATTCCTGCTTGGCACCATGATATATGAAAAGTTACTCCCCCAAATCGCACTCCAACAGGAGACACCGAAGCCTACAGAATTCTATACCGTAACAACGCTAACCGAAGCGCGGTTTTCTCGCGTGATGAATGTAAATCTCGAGAAGAAACATTCGCAAAAAAATGATGATTACACGATAAGTTTATTTGGAGTAGGTGCCAGGTCCCGTGACGAGCTCGTCCCCCAACATATTTCATCCGCTCCACCCCCGTTATTGAGGCAGCAATCGAATCTTGGCTGCGTCCCCGGGGGAGAGCCGCGTGGACGCGTTTATATTCGCACTTTCGAGACCCCTCAAGCCGCCCCCAGGCCCTGGAAAAGGGTACCGATATCAATTCGAGGCCGCTTATCAAAATAACGGTTACATCTTCATAAATATTTGGCCGGCCGTTTTAACGGGGACCCGTGACAGCCGTGAAATCGGTATGGAGATGAGGGTGCTGGGGGGGCCCATGGGGTGCCAGGGTTGCGAGGAGAACACTTTCACAGCGGCTCGATGAATGATTAAAGCGAAACCTTTCGAGGGTTGAACGGGGCAATGGCAAAGGGGGGTTGAAAAGACGCGGAAGAGAAGCGAATAAGGCACCCATACACGGTCAAGCATGCTTGTCGATCATGCCTGGCAATGTATGATTGACTGTTGCTCGTGTACTTTAAATGTGAAGTGGACGAAGCCTACGGGCTTTAGTATGAACTCCAGTAATGCTGATAGTATCTATGTTATTCTGATGGAAGCTGTGTGCTGTGTGTGTTGCAGTAATTTTAGCATCAAATGATGGAGTGTCTTGGTTAATGGAGCTTAATTAAAATTAGAAATGAAACTTATTTTCATCGAGATCACGGGCGTTATTTATTAGCATGGTAACTAAGTAAGAAAGTGAGTGATAGATTATTGGTCAGATCTTTTAGATGACTGTAGTGTAATAGTGGACATGTTTGTTTACATTCACAGGTTGTCTTCTGTCGTCACTGAACCTTGCGATCTTGATGGAAATAAATGTCATGTTAAACTTTAATTTTGAGAGTCAAAGGTCATGTCAAGGTCATATTCTAATAAATATCTAAAAAATATGCATTTGTATGCAAATAACATCGGTGACCTTGAAAGTTTAAAAAAAATATTCATTGCAATTCTCTGCTTACCTACTTTTTATTTTTAGGGCACAACCATTGCTCATAATACTCCAACTCAAACTCGTAGCTCAATGACTGACATCCGCGTTCACCGGACTGCAGCTTGACTTGGGCGGCAAAGGGGAATTCTCGACCTTTACACACCTCTGCGAGGCAGGCAGAGGAATTCCCCTGGTCTAACCCCGATTCCCAACGCCCTCGTTCCCCATCAAGTCCGTGTACCATTGTCGTGCTCACAGAACGCTCCTAGTCTCTTGCACGGCCTCAGCACTGGTGAGCCAAGCTCAGGTACCGCGGGATTCCCTGTTTCCGTCTGAAGAACGGAAATTAGGGAATAATCACCCATGAAAGAAGCTCCAAGTCCAGGAGAAACTCGTGAGACACAAAGGTGTGATATTTGGACAGGCCCAATATGCCACCAAAGATAGATTAACCTTTTAGCTACTGTACGCTTCTATAGTAACTTTCGTGAAGGACATCTTTCTAAACGGTGCTACATTATTATTATTATTATTATTATTATTATTATTGTTTACCCGCAGAGATACAATTCCGCGGATAGTATAAACAAATGAAGCTTTCATCGAACTGATGACCGCATTTTTCAGTTCGATGTTGAAATTAAGTAGGGAGAGCTTTAGCTGACACCTTGAAACTGTCCACACAATTACTAATTCTGGTTAAGAAATTCCGCGGTTAATATGTTAATCATTTTAAATATTGTATCTATAATAACCCTGCCCCATTTCCCATTCCCATTCCCATTCCCCCAAAGGCCAAGAAGTCGAAACCGTGCGAGAATGTACCCAGCGCAAACCCGTAGGCTCCAACTTGCTCTGTTCTCTCGCGACTTTTCCACTGAGCACGTGGCGTCGAAATTTCCACGCGACTCCACCGAAAATTGACTTTGCAGACGGAGAAGGCTACGCAACCCCGTCCTGGAGGGCAAGTTCCTTCCGTTGTCGGCTCGTCGCCGCCCCGACGAGCGTGGGTGCCGGCTGCAGCACGCGGGTGTGTAAACATTTCAAATTAGTATTCAGATGCGCAGCTGTTGACTGCTCGACGGCTCGGTTTCGAGGGCTTCCGAGGCTTCGTTTAATTGTAAGGAGCCAGATGCCCCTCTTCCTCTTTCTCTCTGCACTCGCCAACCCCCTCCCCCCCCCCCCCCGAGCAATCCACTCCCGTCACCGTCCTCTACGTATGGTTTCTTCTTTGCAACGGATCCGCGCGTATCGTGCTGGACACCGTGTTCCAACCCTGCAATGGCATCGCGTTACTCCGCGCCCCTTGTACTGCCAATTGGCCCCAACCCTGGTCCCGTGGCGTTTGGTGACATTGAGAAATTCCGAGCGCTTCGAGAGAATCGCTAATTGAGTTTGTTTTGGAATATTGGACCTTGGATAGGGAGGGTGGGAATGGTTGGTTGATCAATTTTCTATTGTCGCTGAGACAGTAAGGGATGTAATATAGCCGATAAGGGCTGCTTTGCAATCATGTAAAGGACGAGGTACTCAATTTCCACATCAAGGTCCGATTCGTGCAAAGCCTTAGTAGGGTTATATTTAAAAACAGTCCACTTCTGGGTAGCTGAACCTCGTAGGTACTGTACACACCGTTCATAACTTCTTACGTCAATTTGTATTATTATATTGGTGTGTAATAGAATCGATTTGTTACTATTACTTATTTCTCGTGTAATTAATGACTAAGACACTTATGTGTGTAGGTATACTATTTGTGACCAGTTTATGTACCCTTCATAAATTGAAATACCAATAAATTATGCCCTAGTTGTGTTAATCTTCATGAGTACATGTAATGGTTTCTGCCTGTCTGCGTTACTAGAAATTGCTCAATGCTAATTAGAGTCGGAATTATGTAGTAAACTACAGGTAGGACCTGAGAAATGATAGAATAATACAGTAATAATTCAACGCAAAACCCTTGATCAATATTTCGATTCGTGTAATTCAAATATTCCGGTTGTAATCTATTTAGTTAATTTTCTGAGAATACTTAATTCAAGACTACACGTTTTGCGTAAAAATTTTGGTACACTTTAAGCACTACAACTACCGATGATTAGTGTCCGTAGGTATACCAGCTTTTTGAGGAAACACATAATTTAAAGTCGCGGAAAATTTAAAAAGATGCACCCTTACAAATTTTGCTAATTTTTATAAGAAATTACAAACCAGTCATTTTGCCTGTTTTAGTACCTCCCATATTAAAATGAGTGGAATAGGACTTAAAATTTCACGTCCTATTTCTGTTACACCCTGTATATCACACTGTCAAATATAATTTGTGTCTACGTTTCTCACCCAAAATACCAGCAAGCATTTCAAGTTATATTCGAATCGGCAACGTCGGATGCTTATAAGAACTTCACGATAAATTATACGGCTCTGACTTTCAATTTCTACGTTACTTACCGAGACGAGCCAAAAATGAAAATCGAAGGTCTACGAGTTATAGATAATTGGCCCGATTAATAGAGAGGCTGTCGTGTCTTTCCGAATTCGCGTGACAGCGTGATATTAACGCTTCCTTTGACGCGCACGTTGGACGAATCGGGAAACGTCAGGACACCCGATCATTATTGCATTTCCAAGCAGAAAAGTATAGCCGAGCGAGAACCGATCGCCCTCCAACGGCCAGGCGAATCATAACCGATGGTTAAATCGAATTCGACCCTTCAACGTCGACCACGATTCGCGCGATCTTCACTGAGAAGAAAAAGAATAGACATCCTCCCTTCAGAGGGGGAAAAAATCCGGTTCGTAGTATGTAAAGATGAAAGGAATGAAATTAGAGAGTTTCAAGGTTATCGCTTGGTTTTTTTGCACATAACTGCATATAGTTTTCTATTGCATCATGTAGTTAAGATTAAAATACGTTTAGTTATATATAATGGTATGATCTAATGAAAATGACCTTTGACTCTGACACTTAACGTTAAACGTGATATGTACTTATGTCTATCGATTGGTGGACAATTGGAAGATATATTTAGATGGCCTTACATAAATGGAGTAAAGCGTGTAGTAAAGCGTTGAATGCAAGAGGTGCACTACTTTCGAAGAAATCAAATTCAAAATTTGAAAATCTGCGTAGGTATAGGGTAAATTTGCCGAGAGAAGGGTTCAGTCTTTCATATGATATCAACTACGCCCATTGCAAATGGTTGCAACGTTTTAAAATTTTATAAAAAGTTTGTTAACATTTTACCCGAATGTATGACATTAATAGAATTATTAACTTTGTAACTAACTTAAATTGTATCTTTTCATCACACCCAGTTCTTCAAAGTATTCTGTCAAATGTCAATTTTAACATACAATTTTAACATAATTGAATTCCCCATTGGCCTCGAATCGAAGATTCCAAACGGAACCAGTTTTGAAACGCCCGCTGCCACGCTGCGCAAGAATGAACCACCATTTGCATAGGACGCAAGTCTATTGCAGTTCCACCGTGTTTTTCCATTTCGAGCACGGAACGCGGTTCGAGAAAGCGTGAAAAGCGGCTACGGTGTCCGCAAGACGCTTGTAAAATGTGGGAAACGGGCATTAATTCTCTTGGAGCGGCGTGTTATGACGTCCCGTAAACAATGGAGGGCTCTGATGAATCGCCGGCCTCGGCTGAACGCCCTTTATTAACCTTAACGTAGTAGCCGACGGCGAGGAATGTCGCTGGGACTTAATTTCTCTGGTTGATGTACTCCGGGATCGAAAGTAAGTTTACTCGAGTAAACGTTGGGGCGGGTTACGGTAAAAAAAAAAACGAAGGAAAAACAGAAAGTAGTGGAGGGAATTCAAACAAACAGACAGCAGCCGCGCGAGGAAACACGCCACCGACCGCGAGCTGCTTATGATTTCCCCCAGATACGCGGCCTACTTAACGAAACAGGTAACCCCGAGGCATTTCTAAAGCGAATTTCCCTCTCCCACCCGCGCTCTATCCTTCCACGTCCATCGTGGCGCGATACCATCGCCGGAAGATCATAGATCAAACACGTGAACGCGCGGGGGTTGCGACGCTGCACGCTTATTATACAGCCGTGCTACGATAAGAGGGGCCAGGATGGTTACGCCGCCGCGGAAGGGGTAGATACGGCACTGTTATAAATGCCAGTATTATGCGGAGCATCTTGGCGAATCTTGCACGAGAGTCACCGATACCGTGCCTGCCCTGGACACCGTTCGTTGATTCTCAGTCCCGGCGACTGCTTCACCCTAGAGCCAGGCGTCGGGGTGGTCGTGCAGCCAAGAAGATTTTAACCCTTTGCGGTGTTTAACGCTCGCACAGCTATCGGGGAAAGAATCAGTTTTGTTCATTTATGCTGTTCCTTAACCTTTAGAGGAACGGGATTTTTTCATTGAAATTGTCAATTTTATTTACTTAAAATTTATGCATTTATATCACCAAAATAGCCGGCAAAGTATCTAAATTCTTAGGTGGCCACTATAGGGGCCAGTCCGGCCCTCTAAAGGGGTCTCCCTACCTTGACAGACGAAAAATGATGCGAACGCAAAAAGTGGGAAAGATGTTTCATGTACCACGGGAGAATCACTAAACATTTTTAAATATGTAAAAAGTTGTAAAGAATTTATAGTAAAATCTTGCATAACTGACAGCGGCCGTTAAAGTGTTAAAACAATTGTCTTTTGAATGTCTTCCATTCTTCCCATTGCACTGTTGAAGTCGCTTAACGAAACTATTACCTTCTGCAATATTTCTCTCAAAGTTTCCCAAGGTTCATCTTGGACACAAGCTCTTAGTCCTCTAATGGCGGCAATACCTCGGAAGACACATTCTTTAAGGAATCCCCATGAAGAAGATTAAGTAGCAGATAAGACACCTTTCTGACCTCGAATGGTCTCCGAATGGGAAGGTTAAGGTATACACGACTGTTTGCAGAGTTTGGCAAAATGTAATTTAATTACAACTTAAAAATTACGATTAAAATGTAATTGTGTAGTTGATTACACATTATTTAATTTTAATCGTAATTTGTAAGTTGTAATTAGACTACATTTTGCCCAAATCTGACTGTTTGCATCTTTGAAAAATAAGATTTAATAATAATAGCGATACTAATAGCTAACTCCTCTCTACGGGGTTGTTTTAAAGAAAGGGTTTCTTATTAGAGAAATAAAGGCTTGCATCTAAGAGAAATAAAAGGCATCTCGTAAAAAATATCACAAAATTGCTGCTACAGTGTATTGCGAAAAATAGATAGCATGTAAAAGACAATTCAATTTCTATAAAATATTTTATCCAGATCTGTGTACGCCAATTAACTTAAACAAATGATACTTGTAGTTATAAATAAGCGTGTTACACTATTTCCAAAATATACCTACACCTTTTCTTTATAACTGTAGTTTATCAAACACTACACAATATCAATTAAATTTCAGCAAAAGATAATAAAAGAACAATGCGGAAAACATTTCCAAACATGTTAAACAAAATTTAAGGTGAACAAATTTAATTTCAAATCCTTCACGAAGATATATGCACTCTGATATTATTCTGGCCTCTAAATCTTGTCCATATAAATTAAACAATGATCAGAGTCAAGCACATCATTTTTGGAAAAAAGTACCATATTCAGTAATTATACAAAAGACCAGTTGCCAAGTTGCGAAATGGAAGTATGCATCGTCTAACAAACGCATATAGCAACCACTTTGTTGAAGAATCAAGGCGATATCGCAATTAGAAACTGTTGAAAATCGCGAAAATTCTAGTTATACACTTTCGAGCGACGTCATCGGCATTGGGTTGCCCAACACTTCAGCATCGGGGCTAATTTAACGTTGGCAGAAGGGGCAAGGGGGCGTCGACTCGGTGCCGGAGCGGAAGAGAAGCCACGGGTGGCAAAGGCCGATACCATCGAAACCGATCCTCTCATCTAGGCTCTCGAGTTAGGTAGTTCTCACTGTAGCTAATGCATGCGGATACCCGCTCGACGGAACAACTCTATGGTGTTAAACCGGCCCGTTATTGTTCCAGGTGCCATTACAGCAACCTGCGTTCCCTGTTGCAAAAGGTGAAAGCCAAGAGGAATCGTCGACCAACTATGTATACTTTTTTGACGCCATAAGATCTTCGAAGGTTCAGCAAAAGCATCTCATCCCTTCGGAATCTCATTCATCTCATCACCACCGCTCTTGCGATTTATAATTCCTATCCCTGATTACATCATGCCAATAATTATTATTCTCACATTAAACCTAACTTGTCGCAAGAGGTTCTAAATCCACGTGGAACCATCGAATATCTTCTCTGAACCTGCAAGATTCTCGAAGGTTCTTCGTAGCTATTTCTCGCACCCCCACCACGATTTCAGCCTTTCGAAATCTCATTCATCTAATCACTATCGTTCTCGTGATCTATAATTCCAACCCCCTTTACTCCTCTTCAACGGAACCTGTGCATTTTCCTATTATTCTCACACCGACCTTTAATCCTCGTAAGACGTTCCAAATCCACGTGGAACCATCCAAAAACAACTTTTATAGTCTCCAAAGATTCTTGTAGGTCCTTTGCTATCTCTTCTATTGCCACCACGATTCCATCCCTTTAAAGTCTCATTCACTTCCTCACCATCATCCCAGCAATTCATAATTCCTGTCCCCAGTTTTCACTAAAACCTATACGCTTTGCTGTCGTACCCACACCAAAGCTTCTTCACTGCGAGACGTTCCGAAGCCTTGGCAATGCCTGGCGTGCATTACGATTACTCCATAAAGCTGAAACGCCGTGGCTACATTGAAAACGCTGATAAACTCAGGCGTCGACTACGTGCCTCTATCCGAAAGGAACAGGAAAACCGTGTAAACTGGGCAACGCTAATTCCCCGCCGCCAGTTCAGTGTGCCTCCTCTTTCCTCCCCGAAAGTTTGGAGACAGCAGAAACGTGGACGCGAGATCCGCGAAACTTTCGGTTATATCACAGGGAATTTATCGCCTCATTTGTCCTGCCAGCTATTCGTCGCACGTTCTTACACGACGGTTAAAAGGCTGAGAGAGGTGTCTGGCTATCGCGGCACCTCCGTTAGCGAGAACCAGCCAAGAGTCCCTTAATAAGCGGACTTCCTGGAACGCGATGAAAAATATGTTTTTGCAGGCACGCACGATACGTGTCGCGATTTTATTATACCTCGCCGCTTCCGACGCTGACGCTGCAGCGTATGACGGAAACCGTGGAAAGGAGCTGGCCGTGCATCTCGGAACGATCCCGTGAACCAACGTTAATCGATGGCGCACCCGCCGTTTACGCTCGCGCGAAGATTCAATGGGAAATCGTGAATTTTAAGGGACACTAAGTTTTGCTTAATAAATTTT
Organism: Andrena flavipes; assembly: GCA_963971345.1. NCBI lineage: Eukaryota > Metazoa > Arthropoda > Insecta > Hymenoptera > Andrenidae > Andrena > Andrena flavipes. The sequence continues at coordinate 14,167,626 of OZ020480.1, forward strand.
AGTTGAATATTGATTGCATAACCGTTTCAAGCATAGTATTAAGCTGAGTCATAAGGAATTGCAGCTTCTTTACGTCAACTTCATTGGAGTTTTAACCCTTTTAACCCGTGGGTAAAACCGGGAGATGCTATTATTTTTAAAACGGCCTTAAATTTTCCCCCGTCGTTGCAGCGACATATTCTCGGGATGTGCATTACTTTATCAACAAAAGATAATCGTGTTACAGGAGTGCTTATTAAAGTTATACCGACTTGTGTGTTTTTGAAGGCTCTGATCTGATTTTCGATAGTTAAGAAACCTCAACACAGTGTTGAAGTATTTTTTGTCTGAATTATGTTAATTGTTGAATATTAAAGTGTAAATAACTAAGACAGTTGGTTCGTACTTCGCCCTGGTATTGTTGATAAATCGTAATATGTACAAAATTGTATGCTGGGGCAAATCCGTACGGAGTAAATCCGGGTACCCAAGTTTTAGATAAAATGTGTATAATAAAAAAACGAAAAAGAAGAAATTATCAACATTAAAATAAATCTTAATAAAGGACTACAACTAATGAGAAAGAAAACCACAAAATTGAACAAAATACGGAAGGATAATGATAACAGTGGTGACGAAGACAGTGAAGACATTTGCATTTATATCCAAGAATCCTATGATTCATCCAAATTGAATGAAGGTTGGGTGCAGTGTTGTACGTGGGTTCACGAAGGCTACACTGGTTGTGGGACTGAAGAATTGGACGAATTCCGTTGTTAGAGGTGCTAGGGCCAGTTTTTAGTATCGTACCCAATTTTACCCAGGCCACGGGGTAAAACCGTAAAAACGAATCATATTTTAAATCGTAATTTTTTATATTTGTTATTGTATTAAAAAATGGATATATACTATTATTTAATAAAGAATTTATTCTAATCAATCCTAACCACAATTTCTTTTTTATATTAAGAATGTCAAAGTTATGAGCTTTTATCCTTAACATCCCGGTTTTGCCCCTACTTCCCTTACACCATGTTCTTAAATGTCATTCAATGGAATCAATCCATAATATCGACGTTAAATAATCGACGTTACCAATCTGGTCCTTGCTTACAACCCCACTATTCGCTGCGCGAAAAATATTAAAATGGGCGAGAGCGTGGCGTGATCAACTCACACGGAAACAAATAATTTAAAGCACAACGTTCTTTTCATTTTGAAGATAGAACCGTCGAAACAACTTACTCCCGGAACTTTTAGCCCCCGGTCTCCCGTACCTCGATTGCCGCGGACAATGTTTCCCACATCAATTGATCCCGAATTAACCACTTGTATTTCGGCAAAACTGCCAGTATTTAAACTAAAGCCCATCCGAAACGAGTTCCATCCCCTGCTCCCCGTTTCGTCGCACACCGGCATACAGAGACGCGCGCGTGCGCGTGCTCGCAGAGGAACCTCTGCTCGTCGCCAAGGCCCTTAAGAGGCTTTGGACGCGGCTTAACGAGACGCGTAGTCACGTTAGTGCCTATTCCTCGCATAATTGCGTTTAATGCCTGTGCTCGATGCGCTCACGTGGTCTGGATATTATATGCGGCGGCGAGGTCAGAGCAAAACATTTCGTTAAAAGAGGCCAAATCGGCCGCTTCCGGCCAGTCTTTGCACGGGCGACAGGTCAGCGGATGAGGCGGGGCAGCCATTTATGAACCTGCTTGCTGCACCTTAACAAATCCGCTGGACGTGCACGCACCTGACGGCACGATTTTTATATCGACGTATATAGCCGGCTTCCCGATACGCCACGGTTTTTCTTTTTTTACGATTACGCGCGACGGCCAGTTGCGGACGCGGCTGGGTGTGGGGTACGCGGTGGAAATTTACCGGCATGAGCGCTGGAAAACCCTCCCTCTCTACTCTTTTTTTTTTCCGTTTCGTTGCCGCTCTCGAACGCGTATTTGCTTTTGAGGGGTTGTCCGAGTGATAGAAGGCCGGGCGCGGAATATTGTTTGGCTTTTATTGCGCCGCGCCGCGCCAGGCCGCGGGAACGATGTCGCGTCATGGGTCGAAATGGGAATCGATCGGGCGGGAAAATGTGAAAAATTCTTCTGCCTTCCAGTGGGAGTTGGACTATCCTTTCTCCGCGCGGAAGCCTTCACCGGCTCCACCGTCTAGTCCACCGATTGGAAGGAGTCCTCGCTAAGAAATCAGATGACGGTGAACTTGGCCGCGGTGGAAACGAGCCCCTCGCAGAGGTTGTATTCTTGCCTTGCAGAGGCACGGGATCCGCGAGAAAAAGAAGTCGGACATACCTCCCAGGTATATCAGCGGGTGTGCAGCTCGCGGCCCGGCTCCTTTACACGTCGGGTGAAATTAAAATTCCACTTCCGGTGGCCCGGCGCGCTATCTCTGGCGAAAGCGCGGCGATAAAGTAACTGGAGGTGCGTCGCGCGGCTACGGATGGGCAGCTGTGCCCCGCGGCGCGATAAAATTCGTGCGCGCACATGCTCATGGCCCGCCACCGCGGGACCCACCACTCTAATTCATATTCCTGCACCTGACTGACCTCTTACTCTTCCTGGCCATCTCATTTAACGCCCCCGCGGGGGCTAAGGGGCATCACCTGCGCGAGTTTCTCGGGGGGCACGTGCCCCTGGTCGGAGTTTTTACGGGCGGGCCCGCTAATTTCCACCTTGAATTTTATTAATACCGGTGCCGCTCGCGGCGGGGCACAGCTGGTGCGAACGATACCTGCTCGCGGAGGTGTGCACGTGCCCCTGGTGTCGCTTCCCAGCGGGATCCCTGGCGGCGGTGGTTTTTTGGTGCCCCTGCGTGTCTGGGAAAAGGTCGGGCTATCCTGTAAGTAATGCCATTTCTGTGGGAACTGAGCTTATAACGATGTAACCCGACTCGAGCGTGATTTATCCAGTTGATATAGATGCGATGGAACCGCCAGTGTGCGAGTTATGTAATGGGGAGACGTGGTCGTTTGGATTGGGGAAGTTTTGGATTCTGCAATATGTATTTAGTTTCGAATCTATATTTTGGGAAGATTAATAAGAATAACAATACTAAAAGTGGGAAGTAATATAAATGTATTGTACTATCATAGATTTTCTAAGTTTGCACGTATATTCTTGTTATTTTTGAGGCCCCCTCACCATTTTCTAAATGGTGTAGTACACTAGCGGACAGAGAAATTATTACTTTTTCTATTTCTCCTATATTTGTTATTTTTTAGCATACATTTGGGACTGTGGTATATTTAATATGTATATTCTGATGGATAATTTAAAGCTGTATAAAACTCAGTCAAAGTTGAATTTATTTAACTGACAAACAAAAGTTTTATATGACATGGAACAAAACCGACAAAATAGTTACCACGTTTAGTAACTTTTTGGTTCCCCCCAAAAATATTAGATTTTTTTTATTGATGTTCAAAAGTGGTAACTTTTTGTTGGCTTTAAAAATGTGTTGTCTTGTTTAATGTTATGAAGGGTTTTTGTTTGTTAGTTAAATAAATTCAAATGTAAATGGGTTTCATAAAGCTTTTAATTCCCTTCCAGGATATGTATAGTAGACACATACTGCAGTTTTAAGATGATATTGAAAACCCCAACCCTAACCCTAAAACCACCAACACCATAAATTCTATACTAACTAAAATCATTAAAAATCTATCCTTACATGCATAAATTAAGATAAAAACTAACAAAATCATCACACTTAAATAATTAAATAAATCTAAAAAAATAAAATCATCAGAAATAATATCTGTATAATTGAAATAAAACATTAATCTTGTAAATTAAATATAGAATCAATTACTCACAGATGAAATTTAAAAAAATTCATACAATAATATTAATACCCAAAATTAAAGTTTTAACTTAAACTACTTTTTGAATTAAAACTATGACAATTTCGTTTATATTAAAATTTTTTATAGTATTTCTAATTCTTTCAATAATAATTATAATTATGTCATCGACTTTAATAAATTTTATTCAGACGTAGACGTAGAGTGTTTCGAAAAAGTGGTAACTTTTATGTTCGCTACTATATCTCGTTTTTCGGTTCAACATTTAATGCTACACGTCCCCTTCTTGGTGTCGTTACGTACAAGATGTTATATGTATAACACGTACAATGCTAATATTATGATACAGTAGTGTGAATAGCATTCAGTTGGATCGTTATACATAGTATAATAGGTACATACAACGTAGGTACCTAATCCGCGAAAGAAATATACTGTTCGGAGAATACAATCTTCGAATGGCAGAACATTCGGATAGCAGGTGTTCGGAGTCTGGATATTCTACTGTGCTAAGTTACGTAGAGATATTCCAAGAACCTTGTGTGAAAAGTCGACGAGCGTATATCGAAGGTGCGATAAAAGAGCACATCCGGCATGCTACGTTGTACGAGTTTAACAAAGAAAACGAAGCAATTGCAGCGGTGAAAAGCATTTGCCAACTGCGTGGGCTGATGATTAGTGTAGGTAAGTGGGATTAAAGCGTAGCATAAGGTGTCGAAGTTGATGTGATAAATGCTTTAATAAATTTTTTAAAATAAAATCCAGGGAATTTTAAGAAAGGAGAGGAGAAAAGTTAGTAGGAAGATATGAAAGGAAAATACTTATAGTTGTTTGTCAGTGATAGAGAGTTGCTTATTCTCATGGTACCACATTACTTATAATATGTATAGGGTGACCTAATATGCAATTAACAAACACCTTCATATTAAACATACGTTTACATAATCTTCCGTATCCATTATGTTCTCTAGTTCCATAGAACATTTTGCCAAATTTTTTTCGTCAGTTCTTCAATAGAAATTCGGTTACCTAATTTGCCAGACCAATGTAGAAACTTTCAACTTAAAACATTATATGTACGCTTGCTTATTTCTTAAGACAGGAATTATTGAAATGAAACAGTTTTTATCGTTTAACTCGAAGGCTGAAAAATCTGATATACATGATCGTTTCTGAAATAACCGATTCCAATTACATCAGGAAAATCGCATTTTGCATAGACTACACAACGAAGGCATCGATCCAAGGAGCGATACAGCACACCGAAATTTCCTTCACACGATTCAGCCTTACACTTTCCACTGGTGCTTGTTACCCGCCTAATTAATGCACCTTCGCGCCGTTCCCATTATATCCCTGCCACTTCCTCGCCCTCTATAAACTGACAACGAAATGCTCGCGAACCGTGGACTCGTCGGCTCCCTCGTTATATGCGCCTTCCAACAGTCCCGTCAGCTCTCACGACAGAAATTATGCATAACCTGGATGAGAGGCGGACGGGCCAAAGCACAGCGAGAGATTACGCGGCGGAACGGTGAACGGGGCGGCGATACGGATCGCGAAGATTTGCGGTCCTCCCCGATAACAATCGCTATCATTGGGATCGATCGCGCCTCGGGGCCCGCTCGAAAACCGCTCTCGCGAAATAATTATTGCGGCCAAAAGCAGCGGGTCCCCGGGGCGCGTAATTGCCGACACGCTTTAATTCAGCCACGCTTATCTGATATGTTAACCGGTCTGTTGCATAACACGGGCCAATTATGACGACGCAGCTCGGGTTTACGCGATGTTTAAGATTGCGGGAAAATCATTCCGCGGTGGTGAAAAGAATCATGGTAGCTCCGAGGCGCTGAGGAACACGCTCTGCGGAGAGGCATTTCATCTCTGCGTTATTGGGGCGTCCATGGGTCATCTTACTAAAGTATTTACTTAGCCGATGAGTGTATTCGGGCAAATACTGACTAAATATGTGTTATATATCATTGTGTTCAGTGTCCACTCCAAGGTACGAATTAATACAAATGATTTAAGTAATTAGGGGAACAGATCATTATCCCCCCACACATCTGCTTTAAAGTTGTTAAAGACTGGTAAGAAGCTTCTCACACGAAACACTTTTATGGCTCACGATTGATATTTCAGGTGCATAACAGGTGGGATAATTACATTGGACGGGTATAATAGGTAAAAAATTAGTGAATATAAGATGATAAATTAATAGTGTCGGAGGGTAGGTGTGATTTTCTGTTTTTTAAACACAAGTGATTTGTTGGTTTTTTAAACGATTTTATTCAGCTTCGATTCTCTGTTTGTGTGGTTCAAATCTGGGAATTCAAATTTAACCCACTTCCAAATATTCAATTGTCTTGAAACTTTGCGGGAGTGCGTAGTTTGGATGACAATATAATATTTAAAAAAATGAATAACGAAAACGACAAAAATTGTCACAGTGATTTAACTGTGATTTAAAAGTAAATAGGTAAAAGATATTTCTAAAGAAGTCTGAGCTGCAAAATCTAAATCCATACACTAAAAACTATAAAATAAAAAATATATAATAAAAGTAAAAAATAATTTTTTTCTTGTACTGCAATTTCGATGGTGTTTTTCACTTTAAATAAAATCGTGATGCAGCTAACCGGAATGGCCCCTTAACGCCCTTCCAGTTCTCTAGTCTTCCGTTTCCTCTGCTAGTTTTTCGTTTTGAATGGGGAAAACACGCTTCATCGGTCGAATGAGCAGGAAATTAATGCCGAGTATTTCGTACACTCGAGAACCTGCTCAATACAGAACTCTAGGTCACAATAGTTCACACGTGCTTCGACGCTCCCCTTTCCGGATGTGGCGCATTTCACGCTGCCGACTTTCAAAATACCTGGAAAAAACCTGGCTGATTAATAATCATGCCGAATGGCTAAAACAACGATATTTACTTTGCCCCCTCTCCCCTTTCCGCCCACCAGCTTCGTTTTATTTCTTCTTTCCCTCGACTTCGGAACAATGCGTAGTCGTTTTAGAAATTCCATGTTTCGAGGCCAGAAATTCTGTACGCAGGGAACAGGTGCAGGAAGTCATCGAGTGAGTCATTGCGCTTTACGTAACGGAGCAGCGATGTTTAGCTGCGGTAAAACTGATGCACGATGGGTGAGATAATAGTGGAGCCGTGATAATCAAAGAAGCTCAGGCTGCACTTACCTGAGATTGTCATTACTTTCGGATTAAACGAAACGCATAGGTGTGTTCGATGCCAGAGGAGACTTCGATACGGCAAAAAAATGGCTTGCATAATAAAAAAGGAGTCGATGTGAACGCCTATTTGTTGAAAATAAGCCACCAAATTACGTGGACTTGGAATCATATAGGAACGCGGTTTATCGAGGTCCGAACTGTCGAGATTGCGCGGTACAAGTGGAATGACAACTTCTTATTACAGCAAGTAGTAAGAAGAATGAACGTTCGAAGACTGTAATTGATAATTTACGCTAATATCATCGAAATGCTTACGGAGGTTTTATTAAATGGTAAAGAACTTATGGTTACGAAATAAGATAACAAACCACTGTGTGCAGGGCATATGAAAAATTTATATCTCAACACCCAAAAAGTTAAGGACCTATGTCGAAAGTAACCTATTCTGCCAAGGAAATATTCTACAAGGTCCCTTTACTATCTTTAGAGTCCCTTTAGAATCTTTAACAATAATACAGGAAAGACGCTCTTGCTTGGCAAACTGACCTAAATCAACAGCCTCAAACAAAGGAAATCGGCAATGGTGTGTTTTATTACCGATATTTCTGAAATACCGATAGTGCGGCGTCTCTCCCACAATCACCATTTTTCAAGAACCTCCAATTACAGATGGAAACAATTACACTGAAGTCCACGCCATAGACAAATTTTCCAAACTGATTTCTTCGAAAACGAAGGTTCGTATCAAACAGCTTTATCCTACATTTTCCATGAAATTTTACACAAATCCATGCCAAATCATCATATCGTTCTTATTTTCAAATATTTCGACTTTTGCGTTTGCGCGCAGGTATTAAAGGTTAGAAAAGTAGCGGTGGAATAGATTTCTCTCGATTTGCGGTCACCCAGTGTACGATTAAAGCTACTTTCATAATCACCGGCACGTCCAGGATCAATGATTTGTCGCACCTGCCAATCGAGGGGGAATTAAAAAAGCAACCTGTGATCATCCGTTGAAAGTAGGTGATCGGTGGATCGATGGTTGGCGTCGAGTGGCAACGAACGATCCGCTTGGAGGAGCCCGCGCGCGAAGGATGCACGGTTCTGCGGAATCGCGGGGAAAAGGCTGGGGGGAACAAGCGTACAATTAACGGGGTCAAGTGGTCGAGGCGTAACCGTCGATGACTACGACACGGTTTCTGCATTAGATCGACACGTTCTTCGTTAACAACAATAAAGAGGCGTTCAGGAAGCGTCGTTTCCTTAGGCCGCCGTCAAAATCCGGTGTCGGTGAACGATAACGCGGCTGGCCGTTCCCCTCGGCCAGAGAATTATTTTCTGCAGGAGATTGCCATTATTTCGCCTTGTTGCCGAGTGTTTCGTTGATTGGCGACGGTAAATGGTTCTTAGCCAAGATTCGGGACGTTGCGTTGGTAGGGGTGGACGCCCGTATGCTCCCTTTTTAAAGCTGATGGCGCGTTACGGTTTAGTTGCAGAAAGCTGGGCAACCGATATCATAAACCGTTTACACAAGGTGTTCACGAAACTTTAAGATTTCCCTTGAGCTTTGCAATAAATTGTTTTAGGCATAAGTTGAATTCAATAAAGGTAGGCTCTAACTACGCCTCGCCTCTCCTAGGCGCAACTTCTCTTAAGTTATCCGAGCTTGCCTCGGTTCATGTGTTTGGTCAGTTGCTCAGGGAAACTCTTCCTGTGCAGTTGTCAATTCAGTAGGCTCACATTACGCCTCGGCTTGCCTAGCCTCTCTTCCTTAAAATATTCTGGGGTAACATTGGCAGGTTTTGGAAACATTTTGTTATATAATGTAAAAGTTGACATGTTTTGTGATTGTACTAATAGTGTCAAAATGAATAAAATTTGTGTTCTTTCCTTCTTTAATACATGTTAAAAACGCTAGTGTAATGATATAACATTGGCACATCATGTAGACACCATTAACGAGTTAAGTTTTACTAATCTGAGGTCAGTAAACTTAAATTTATTTATTTTATTTCATTTTTTACTTAACTAAAATCAATTCGTAACATTGACACATCATATAAATAGCAGTAACAGCATAAGTTTTACTAATCTGCCGTAAAACAACGTAACTCCAGCGTATGCCAATTTCACCCTATGCTGCCAAATGCCAATGTTCCCCCAGTTTGCGGTACGTAGTGTAGTCATTGGATTCGTCATGATCTTTTCTATTTTCTTCTGTTTTCCTATCCGACGTCTGGGTAAACTGGCTGTCGATCAACTGTCAGTCAATTGTATGCGCACCATTTTGGACGATTACTTGACTAAATGGTTTCGTCCTAAATATTTCAGTGAACGGAGAATTTCAGTAAGTGACGAAATTTCGGTAATTCCTCGCGAAGTAGTATATTTACAGGCAGGCTTCTAGATATGGAATTGCCGAGGATTGATAAAGAGTTTCATACGTATCATTCGGTATTGGCCAAGCGGAAGGAGGTCGTAAGAGGAATCTCGTGCAAAAGGAATGACCAGCAATCTTGATATAAGTAATGCATTTCTTTTATATCTCCACGAGATAAAGAATAATGGATGGGGCTCGGCCACGTCGCGCGGAAGATATGATACCTTCCGCCTCTGCCCAGGATCCACGGGGATGACGACGATAATAACTCGGCTGACCGTTCGCCTCGTGAAAACTCGTCCCCGTCACGGGATTGGAAAATTGAAGATTCGTTGGACGCAACAGTGATTCCTTATCGCGAAGCTAATCGCGATAATAAACGCTTAAAATATTCAAGCAGCAAATTAGCCGCGGTAAACGCAATTTGTAACTCGCCATCAAGCACTCTGCACGATGAGGCCAGATAAGGGTCACTTGAACCAGGCGATTAATCGAGGGCAACGGAGGAACCAGCCACAGGTGCGACAGAAAAATATTCAAGTCGTTTTCGCTGTACAAACGGAATGTTTATTCGAAAAGGCGGAGAGTTCGAAGATTCCATCTCGCGATTAGCTGCTCAACGGACTTTTTCGCGCCGGATAATTATCGCGACGAGCGCGCAACACGCTGGAGTTATCAACGATTTGTATCGGCGTCGCGGGGAAGAGCAGATGCTAAGATGAAATTTAGTTTAGAAACACGGTGTTGCGCCCTCCGCCTTACTCTGTGGACTAAAGGGCAGTAAAGGGCCGTTGGGAGGAAGCGTAGGCTGGTGCTTGTGAATAATACTAACACATACGAATGTTGTACGTGTTGTGACACATGAAATTGCTTTTATGTTGATTATCGGTAGCGTAGATTTATCGTTTGTGACCATTGCACTGTTTTTGACCACGTGCATAATTGTCTTAATTTTAAATTGCTTGCGGATCATTATCATGTGGAGAATTTCACAGCATAACTATTTTGTTTAGTTAGAAATATAAGGTTACATTTATCGCTTTACACGGATATTTTTTAACAAGTGGCCAAAACTTGTACGATACCTTAAAGTGGCCATAAATTGTGCATCCACCCTAATGCCACGATAGCCACTGCTTTCTATTGGTTTCTAGGTCGATTCTACTTTGAGCATCGAATTGAGAAAATTCAATTAAGTTATGTACTGTAAAATCATGAAAGCGTTTAATTGTTAAATTAGAAAAACAGAAAATTTGGGTATAGTAGTAGATAATTGGGATATAGTATTAGTAGGTGTAATCGAGAAGATAAGATATCGATGTTTTAATATATTATTGATAAGTAACCGAGCAATTGGAATATTAAGAAACTATTATATTATTGTAATCAGAAATCGAGAAATTGAAATATTGGAAAATTGATACAGGTACTATTGGCAGGTGTACTAGAAATTGGGATATTGGGGAAGCAACGTTATCGCAATAGATAATCGAGATGCTGTGATATTGAGATCACAATAGGTAGATAGTTGAAAAATTGTAATATTCGAGATTCTTATACTATTGCAGAGAATAATCCAGATATTGGAAGATGGATAAGGTCATGGTGAAATTGAGATATCGAGGGACTGATAATACGCTACTCCACCTACGAACGGCGAATGAAATAATATTTTTCCGAATTACAAGTGCACAATACAGGCTATATGAAAGCGCAGGAGTGACATACGGCCGGCTCCAAGCCAAAATCACCTTCGACTTGATGGAGTGCTCGCCGATTCCCCTGTCCCTAGACCTAACCCAAACTTGCTCCCCGTCCACGCCACGTCCGTGCCTCTGACCAACGTCCGACGTGTTTGTTCGCCCCTGAATAAAGCGGCTTTTCCTCCACCCTGGAACGCTTCTTATCGAGGAAATATCATTTTATTTCATTTATAGCCATAACGTCGAAGGGGGATTCCTCGCGGCGCTGGCTCCTACACTTTTATTGGGCTTTTCGAATCTCGATCATATATTTCGCCTCAGCCGGCCACGCTTCGCCCAACCATCGCTCCCTTCTGACGCTACGGTGTCGTGAAACTTTCGATCTCAATTGTTCATTCCAAATTTGAAGGTTTCTATTCCTCGGATACTGGGCGAGAAACGTACAAATCGATTACACAGGGTCCCTTCAAACTCGTGGGTACAGTGTCAAGGGGATGATCTCTCGCGCAAAGACAAATTAATAGGATGCGCTTCGTTTTTCGAGAAAATCGATATCAAGATTGAATAGGGGAGAGGTGGGATGAAAGGGACATTTTGTTTAGGACTAGATAGTAATATAACTAAATAATCATTCGAGTTCTAATTGGTAATGTTGTTATAACAATGCACGGCCTTATTATGCTTCTCTGTATATTTACTTGTGATATTTTTCGTTTTCTAAAACAGTGTGTTTTGTCCCTTTCATAAATTGGTAATATTAATATAAAAAACCAGGTGATATTAATATCATTTTTTAATTATTATTTATGCAGATACCGAAATCACAATAGCTATTTTAATTCGTAATAGGAACCAAAAACTCAACAGTTAAGTTTATGTAACTAAACGATCTTAATAGCTATAAATAATAAATTTCCAACATGGAAGGTGTTAGAAAAACATTAAAATACCTTAATTGTTATCACATTGAGTTAACATTAATAATTTAATCAGATAGCCAAATGTATGCCCTATCAAATATACATATTAACCGGTTTAATTATATTTCGCCCACATAATTTATTAAAAATCAAAAACTGAAAAACTGACCTACCAGCCCCGGTCTCCCCTAAACCTCTTCTTCACAAATCACCCTCTGTATAGGATCGGATACTCAAACACTTGACACAACAGCAAGCTAGTCATCTAATGCTCTAATGAGTACTTAATCTCCAAAAATTGACACCACTGACTGGAGCATCTTTAAGAATCTCGTACATGCGATATGAGAACGATAAGAAACCGATCTTTGCGTTACAAATAGAACCGAAGAATTATGGGGAGGAGAGAGCGGGAAGCAAGGAAAAATCGAATAAAACAGAAAGAGTTGCGTCTCATGAGACGCGAAAGTTATTATTCCCGATCCGGCTCCGAGAAACCGTCGCGCGTAAACTTCAGAATCCGATGTTTCACATGCCATATTCCAGCAAATCACCATCTTCGTGCGAGCCCGTGTCACGTACACATCGTTGAATCACGTCTCGCAACCCGGCAGATCCGTATCAGACAGAATGCGTGAGTTTCGAAGACCGAGCGATCGAACGTTTCGTCTGAACCGATCACGTTCTAGCCGCGTTCATGCATTCGAATATCGCGACGACGCGACGGGACGTTTTGAAGTTTCGGCCGTTACGATTATTTATTTGTTACCTGTATTTAACGTTACTGGTAAGAAAAGTCTCCAAATCCCAGAGATCGGATTTTATTGAAACTTCGTATGAATGCAGGGTGACTGTAACTAATATCGCCAGGCAAAGTTAAATCGCTGACTTAAAAGTAATTGTTGATCACACGATGCTGCAATTACGATAAATTCTAGAGCTTATTTTGAGATATATAGCGGGTGGCGATATTAGGTACAGTCACCCTAGAGCATGCGCGGGTGTGCAAGGAGCAATTTTTCTTTTTGAAAAAATTCACTCCGAAGGGTTAATGAAGTCCCTTAAAATTATTGCGTATTTTCGAATTCTTTTTAATACAACTTTTTAACTATGTGATATGCAACAAAACTTTAAATATAAGAATTGTTCAGTTTGATAGTTATGGGGCATTCTGGTTAGTGCGCCGATAAATTTTGCGAGTTTCAGATATTTATTGCGTTGAAAATAATTATAGTAATGGAATAAATTTTTTTTCTATTTATTAAACTAGGGTGGCTGCACCATATGTGGCCATTTTAAGTATTGCACCAGTTTTGGCTACTTGTTAGAAATTATAATATTTTTCCGTGTAAGCAATAAATGTAAGCTTATAATTTGTAGCTTTATACTAAACAAAATAGTTATGATGTGAAATTCTCCGCATAATAATGATCTGCAAGCAATTTAAATTTAAGATAATTATGCGCATGCCAAAAAACAGTGCAATGGCCACAAACGGTACATCTACTCTACATTTCTACAGTGAATAAACCATAAAATTATTGCTTTTAAAATGCTATTGAAACCGGTCTTGATGACATGTTTAAAAATTCATGTCTCGCTCGTGAAGGCGATTTCAACTGCGAGACTTATTTGAAGCCCAAAATCCAAGCAGATTATTGATCAGTATGACTTTCGCTACCGCTCGGACTATAATTAGTGATTTATCTTCCAAATTAGCAAAATGGCAGGCCAAATGCAATAAACATGTTTTCATCTTTTTTCTTTTGCTATTTTCGATTTTAAAAGTAGGTTAGACTTAATGAAAATACTTGGTTATAGTCCCTGCGAGACTCGTAGGTGTGCAGAATAATCAGTAAAATTTATAAAGCGGTCGGTTCGATAAATTTTCAAATTTTTAATTTCCACGAAGTGAAAAAATAATGTTTGGAGATAAACGGTTTAAAAATTTTTATGTATAGAGGCCGAGCCTCTACGATCCCTACAAAATGTCTCTGTAGAAGCTAAAATAATTGGAATTATTCCACGAAAATTTAACAGTACATTCTTGAGAATATGTCCTTTCGAAAAAACATTTCCTGAGCGTTCTTCGTGGTATATTAAACACAGGAATTTCCAAACTATCCGCGCAATGAAAACGTTTGTTTAAAATGCTAGGCATGAATCTCAAGTATCAACCCCGCATCATTCGTGCTAAAGTGTTCCGCCCACTCTAATAACAACAACAATAACAATAGATACCTGACTACCACCGAAAGTTGCCTGATCAGGGAATTAGCTAAACGCGAAACTGGGGCGTTCGAACAGCAGGGGGAGACGATTGGCGCTGGGCCACCATCTCCCCCCCCCCCCTCCCCCTCTCGCCCGCCTCACCCCGAAGACTTCGATCCAAAGAGAGTCAGACGAGCGATCGCGGGCGGCCGACAGCTGAATCCATGGAAAATATGGAGCGAGAGTGGAATTCCACGTGCGTTCCACTTGGCCCGATTAAAGTCAGCCCGTGGCGTCGCGCGTTCCTTCATCTCATATTCCGTGGAGGCGCTCGAATTCAATATCTCCACGGGCCGCCGACCCCTAAATCCGCGGCGGCGGTTCGGTGGGGTGCGGCCGTAGCGCGGCGGCCTCGGGCCGTTCGTCCCGTGGCTTTCGTGGAAAAAGAAGGGGGCAGGAGAGGCCGAGTTTCTCGCGAGAAGCTATAAAGTGACACTTCCCGCTTGCAAATATAAACTTGTTCGCGGTTGATAGGACGAATATTACGAGCGCGCGGAGCTAACAGAACGTTCGGGTCCGCGCGGCCGGAGGGGTGATCGGGCGGAGAGGGGGTGGGGGAGGGAGGGGGTCCGCAGCGGACATGCGGGCTTCGCCCATGGGAATATTACGGATTCAAGGTGAGTAGGGGTCCCACGGAGTAACCCGAGACATCAGCAGGGTAATATTTCCATATTCCGATATCGAATAAATGGATCGTTGGCGGGCGCGCGACGCAGGCATAAATCCTCCGACAACCCGTCATGCATCACCGGCCGACCGGCAAAGATTCCAGCTCCGGCGGGGGTGGCAGGTGCCGCTTTCTTCCTTGCATCCGTTCACCGTATCACGGGATCCTTCCACGGTGATATAGCAACGGCTGTCCCTTTCTCGAACGGTTCCGATAGCGTCGCCGCTGGGGGCAGTGTAAATTAAAGAATCCGTGTATCACACCTCGCGGAGATAATGTGCCGGATGGCCCGACGTGGAGGGGAGCGTAACGTCTGAGCCGCCGGTATATTAGGTAATAACTATGTTAAATAAGCTCGGTCCAGTATTCAGTATTTTGTGAGAACATTCAGTTGAAAGTGATTGGAATTATTATATGGATTACAGACTCTTAGCTGACACTGAATCTGAATCGAGGACCTTGAAGCAAGAGGGGTGCAGCTCCATCTTTATACAATTTCGAGCAAAAAACACTCATTGAAAAATTTGTATTTTCACGCAATAGGTAGTAGTTATTGAGTCGATATGTTTTTATTTCTATTTTTGGAAAATTTTTCTAATCTCGAGTTGCTCTGAACACAAACATTGTAGAAAACAGTAGGGGAAAGTCCTATAGTACTGCACAGCGTATAGTATCGCCCGAAGCTAGATGAAGAGAAGTAAATAAATTCTGTAGTCCTGAGCCACGTATTCCGGCGAAGTTCTTTTTTCTTCAGAGTTTTAAGACGTTTAAGGTAGTTCCTGAATAATCTACTAAATTCAAGAATTCTTTCAAATTTACTACTTTTATACTCAGAATTATCTATTTCATGGAATTTGACCATAAACACATTTAAGTCGGGCAGAGTTGTTGAGACACTCTGTATATCTCCAAAATTTCTCAGTCCTGCACCCCACGGATTTAGCACAGTATTATACATATTGTTCACTAACTGTCGGACGAATATGAACCAAATTGCTGACCCAAAACTGGCACCCCCTCACGAACCCCATTCAAACGATGCAAACAGCGATATTTCTAAGGGACACAGTCCATCAAATGCATTGTTGGTCACCTATTACAGAATTCCACTTATTTGGCCACTGTCCCACCTCCGAGGGCCCTAAAGCACTATGCAATATCCAAAGTACAGCGCTTTGCCGCAGGACGTTTAAGAAACTAGGTATAGAAGGGCGCGTCGGAGCGTTTGGTGACCACGGTTCAGCATGAATGAAAGGAACGGATCATCCAAGTCCAGGCTGGGATATTTAAATACACCGTTCCTGTGAGAATATCAAGAATTCACAGAACCTTGCTTAAGAATCAGCAGCTTATCCTCCTCAATGTCGCACGGCCGACGTGCCACTCTGCACGACAGCAGATGAATGTACGAGACCGGATGATCGAGATTCGTACGAATTAATCCGTTGCCATCGAAAAGTCACCGCTTGCCGATCAATGGTTGACCCGTGGTCGCGTCCAGTTCGATGGGTCAATGTATTGACGACGAGATAAGAACAGTCACCTACAGGATCCGACTGCTGATCAACATGCCAGCGGCCGCTTTCCGTAGTGAAGGAACTTTTTACAAGCGCTACGCATGCTCCCGCTTGCCATTCAAACGACGGCTTTACGATGGGATTTCATGTACCAACAAATTGGCTGTTTCTTTTTATCAATGCCGAGACAATAGTCGACTTTGACAATCAATCGCTTATTAGTTGTCAATGGTCAGGGAATGGATTTAACGAGATAAACGATTTTCATCTCGCACCTCAGACGTTGCGATTACTAACAATAAGACTGCTGTACCCAGCCGGGGTCATCTTCATTCCGCTTTTGGTAAAAGCTTGCATATCTTCTGAGATGTTTATAGCGCTGTTGCACCCAGAAAATTGGCACACGGTGGGTACATTTGGTGTACAGTATTTGTATTCTCACTTCCCTGGAAGGTCGCATATCTCTCGGTCAGTTTTTTAAGCAGAAGTAGCAAACACAAGGTAGGTTACATTTGCAAAAGCATCTTCGCTAAATAAAAGACTGCGCATCCTTTGAGGCGAGTTCCGCACAGAAGCTGCGACCACCAAGTTGATTGTACTCGAACCAGCTAACTTCGAGTCAGTAAAAGATAGCACGACTTTTCGTTTGCACTCGTCTTTCAGCCCGTAAAGGTAGAAGATTCCAGAATTCATCGTGACGAACTCAACGATCAGAAACTTAATTACCCTAATAAAGATTGCCTCTGTCATCTCCCTGGATCTTTCCCCCTTCGGCTCCCCTGCCCCGCGAGCATCGTTGCATCCAAGAGAGGTAGTCGAGTCATCGTGTTCCCCGCTGCCCCGTGCTTTCTGCTTCTGTTCCCCGACCCTCTTCGTTCCTCCGTCTCTTCGTCCTTCACCGTCATCCTGTTTCTTCTGGAAGCGTGCGGGCATTCCGACTGTTGGCCACGTAGCACGCATACTTAGGCGGTTTCATGCCCAGTATTCTGGTCTGCCAAGCGTTTAACGTGTCATTCTTTCAGGGAAAAGGAGTTCCTTAGCTGGCCATCGGGATTCGCTTCAATCGGGCTGAAAGGTCGATGATGCTTTTCACTCCCACTCCCGCGGCCCCAGTCGTTCCAGGTAGCCTTAATTACGGGGGGGAAATCGCCGGCGACCATTAAATTAAGAGAAAATCGAAAGTTGACAGTTATGCTAAATGTTATATATGGATTGATGGGTGCAACGGATCCGAGGGAGGCGAAACTGTAATTCGACGATGATTATGCGGCATGGAATCGTGGCGGTGAAGGAACCCAGGGCCGTGGCCTTGTCTTCCAGGCCCGGTTCGAACGTGTCAAGCGCTCAGGAACGCGCGACAAGAAAACAGGGATCGTTGCCAACGCCTCGAGCTACCCGGCCTAAGCACGTCGTCGTAAACTAAGCGCCTCGCAACTTGTAAATTCACCTCTGGCGTTTTAATGGTCTACCACGGGCGTGTTTTACTTTCAGGGGCATTAATAACGCCCGCGGTGAAAGGCTATCGCCGATTAATTAGTCACTTAGCGGCTCTCCCTATCCCATGGGCTTCTCTTCTCGCTCCCCGGACAGGCTGGCCAGGTAGGTATGTCGGGGCGCGTAGCTACGAAAACTGTACCAGAGGCCAGCGTGCGGCGTGACGTCGCGGGCTTCGCTCTCCACGGCGCAGAAATAGAGGGGTAGTTTACGCCACGAGTTTTTCAGCTAGGCGCGGCTGGGAAAGGTCAAGATCGATGACCAAGAGAAGCAAGCGTGGCACGCGGATGTGGGACATTTGCCTTCCGTGCTCCGTCGTTCCTTTTCAATAATATATATTTGTAACTCTGCAATTTAATCGTCTACCAGCTTTCCAGCTCCTTAATTCCTTATCCTCTTGGCCTCCCAATCTCCTCTGTTTCCCAAAAAGTGCCTTTTCTTCGCCTCGTCCTTGCCTCAGAGGACTGCAACTCGTCGATCGTCCATCGAACTACGTACCTTCGGTGCTTCAACCCCCCCACCTTCCTTTCAATGTCGCAATTAAATTCACGTTTCGAGTCGTGTAAGAAAGTGTATCCAGACGGGGTAATTGGTCGATAAGCGGTGGACGTGACGGGCCAGGCCGACAGGCGAAATTAATACGCAGATTATCCCGGATGGTTCGCGTTTAGGGGGCACTGGCGGAGAGAGGGGGGTGGAAGCCGGGGTCCCGCGCCTAATTCGTGTCTTCCTTCGCAACTTATAATTCAAGCGCGCAGACTGGAACCGAACTGAACAGAACTACGGCAACTTGCGCAACGGTAATTATACACTTCAGCCCCGTGCCCGCGCCCTACCTGCCCGTCTGGCTGCTTGCCTCCGCGCCCTTAAATTTCGGTTTATTTATGTCCTGGCTGACGGCGTCACGCTGCCTTCGTCCACTTCGTCGGATGAATCTTGCGAAAACGAACGGCCCCGGCGCGGCGAATTTCCACGTGATCGCCACGATCGCCCCTGGGATTCTCCGCTTGGACGAGAGATAAGAAGGGTTGCGTTTATTTTCAATTTTCACGGCGAGGGAGCTGCATCTGAATGTGAACGTTGCGTATAAATATCTTCTGCTAGGATTGCCGGGCAACGCGTTAACGCAATATAACGGAAGAATCCGCGACAATGGCGGAGCAGAGGCAGAGGTAAGCCGGGGAAGGTAGCGTGGCAAGATTTAAGAGACAGGCTTGGGAGCAGTAATTCTTATAACAGCATTAAAACAAAGCGCTTTAATTTACCGCACTGTAGATTTCATTCCTTGTGCTCAAATAGTCTGCGCCGACTACCATCTACGCAGGCCTTATGCAGGATATTGCTAAGAGCTCTCGCCGAAACCTTTTGGGAATCGGTTCCACCGCTACGCTTCCGAGTTAAGGGGGTACTACGCAGAGATCGTTATCCCAGATTTTTTTCTGTTTAAATTGTCACGGAAAGTGATAATGACCCGTTTTCATATTTAGGGGGTGAAACCACCCGTCAAAGTTATAAGATTTAGGTGTTCGTCTATGAGTGTTTTGGTTTTTGGATATGTTTTAGAAGACAGAAAAATAAGAAACAAGTGTTCTTTTGTTTTGGCCTGTATGCATGTTCAGGGGGTGAGACCACCCCCCAAATTTCATGAGAATAGGTGGCGGGATCCTTCGATTGCTTTGGTTTTTGGCTAAAGCAATCGGAGACGAATAGTTGAAAATCTTATAACTTTGAGGGCTGGTTTCAACCCCTAAATATGAAAACACGTATATTTTATTATTCGGTACTCTAAAACATATCTAAAATTCAAAGCAATCGGAGGCGGACACCTGGGATACTTTCCTTGTTAGTTGTAAGAGTCTACAATTTTTTTCTGATGTCATAGAAAAGTCTCAAGTTTGATTGAGTGTGACAGTTCAGATCTTAAAACAGAACAGAAGAATATGAAATATTATTTATGTACAGTCCAGTTTTACAATAAATGGTCAAAATCTGCACCATGAGCTTCTATGCAATAGCTTGGTAAATTATTGATTATTAACGATTATCACTATTTTTGACTTTCAATTGTAAACAATTGATATCTCACACACTTTTGTTTTAATTACATTGTACTATGACAACAGTAGAATTTTAAACTCTTATACGTACGTATTGAGAGTATTATCTACTTGCCTACATCTGTTTAACACTATATCTCAGAAAAATCTTCCAAACATTGTATCAATTTTTTCAACACTTCTTTTGAATCACCCCTGTCTTTCAGTGACAAAAAGTAGACGCCAATCAGCAACTGGGTATAAAGTGGCCGCGGAACACTTGCAGCGTAACATAAAAACAATAACCATCCTCGCCAACCGTGTGTCACTCATTGGCAGCAACTTTCGCCTGGAGTGGCACAGATCGATCCGCTATCGACGCGCTACTGTTCAAAAGGAAGAGGGAGAGCCGCGAGCTCCTCCGTTCGAAGGAGTGTATGACCGCGAAGTTTACTGCGAACCACGACTTATCGGATAGTCGGGATAAAGCTTTTAAGCCAGAAAGCAATGGTGCCGCGGCGCTACGAAATTTACTGTATCTGGCGCCGCTTCTATATTTACGATGGGCACCGTAGAACAAGCGATATCTACGTGATCCAGCAGAGCGTCCGCGGCATACGGCAGACACGACGCTTCTTCCGCTTTTCATTCCAGTCCACGCCCTTCGTGCTCGAATTAAAACGCGGGCCGAGTTGCTGGCGGACGTGCGGGCAGCGCGATGCTCGCGAATGCGTCGTCGACGGTAAATAATTCCTAATTAGTCTGTTGCCCGGACCTGGACAATAACAATGGCGACACCTCTGCCAAATAGGAGGGGGAGGTGAGGGGGGACACTCGAGGCAGTTGGCGATTATCAAAGTGTGCAACTGGAAAATTCGGGGACAGGAGAATGTTAACATGTTGACTATTAAGAGGGGGGAGGGGAGCAGTTTGAAATGGCAAGTTTCTCTTGAAAGGCTTATGGCAGGTAAAAGTTAATAGCCTTAAGCCTCGTTCGCATTAGCCAAGTTGCATTTCAAGGCAAGTAAAGTTGAAAGAATCTCTACTTCACTTGGAACTTGAAAGAAGCTTGAAAGGATACTTCAAGTCAAGTAAATAACAGGTTCACGTTGGTTGAGTAGTTTCAAGGCACTTGAATCCAAGCGATTTGAAGTCAAGTAAGTTGGCTAATGTGAACGAGGCTTTAGATTTACAAATTTTTGAGGGACATTACTGTTATTAGGAATGGTGGGAAATATTAAAAGCATTATTGAAGTGTGGCATGTAGGTTGGGGGACAGATCACGCGTTAAGTCGTCGCACTCGGACTGTCAGCACTGTTAGTAGCCGAAATCTATGCGCTCTATCAGAGTGTTGAAAAGATTTCTATCGTTTAAGGGGTTATTCCTGGTCAGACGGCCAAAAAGAGGCAAAAGTTTGTGAATTTTTTTTTGAAAAATCGGATGCATATATTTTTACAAAACTTTTTGCACTTAAAAGAGTAACATTTAAAGAACATTTGGTAATTTTTTCGTAGAAAATATTTACGTTTTTAATAAAGTGACAACTGACATCCAAGAAGCCTTTTTAGGAATTTGGTTTTGCGGTCAGCACTGCTATTCGGAACCAGATTATCTAAAATCAAAAAACAAAACAGATTTCATTAGTATATTAATGTATCGTCTGACTAACCTAGGGAATTTCCGAGATATTAATTTAAAACAAAATGCGGAAAAAAATGCAAAAATCATGCGGAAAAAATCAGGACTTCGAACTGCATGTTTTTTACACACCTATCGATGCATCTTTATATTCTCTTTAAAAAAGTATTATGGTACTTAGGTCGAAAACTGATTAGTTCAGAAGCTATGAGTTTTATCCCGAACGCCCATATACGCGAAACATTGTGCGTCGCGAGAAATCTAGGTGTCACAAATATATGGCTCGTGGTAAGGAACTTGTTAATTCCACCGAAGTGCAGACGCGAATATTCAGCGTCCATGGCTGTTTATTCCAATTTTTAAACTGCTGCCATAAGTACCTGCACAAGAAGATGAAGTAGCAGAATGAACGACAATAGGAGGTAAAGAAGAAGAAGAATAAGAATAAGAAGAGGCAGAAGGGGAAGATATTGCTATGCGGAACGTGGCGGGGCAGCATAACGGTAAGGCCCCGCTGGCAAACGATCGTGGTGTCATTGTGCCGTCACAATGCAAGGTTATTCATCTGAAATTCTCACGGCGACATCAATCCTATCGCTCGATAGAAATCTCCCCTCTGGCTGCGGAGTATTCCAGCTTCATTAGAAAGACGTGGGCCCATGAATATGCGCGATGCGGCCGACCTGATCAAGCTGCCATATCGCGTCACTTATCCGTGCAGACGATTTTCCTTGTAAATACGACGCAGCCAGTTCGCGGCGCACGTGTGCCGCGAATTTTGACGGAAGCCACGGGTGTCGTGGTGTCGGTGAACCAGTGATTTATTGGTCTGGAACTCGATGCCGTCCATTCAATTTAATTCTGTCCCCTCGAACACCTACGGAACACCTTTGCGTTTCACAAACAGCTACAGAAGCTTTTCCACAGTTCCTCGCGACGGAATCGACTTTCCTCCTGCTAGACTCGGTTCGTCGGTGCCTGCAGATCTCCGACTCAGCGGCATAAAATCTTCCGAATTACTCCCTCGTCGGAATAACTTCCTATTATTTCGAGACAATTCAATAGGCATTCGGCGCACAGAAGAGAACGAGCATCGTCGAAGTTTCGAGTTTACGATAAAAAAAGGAAAGAGAAGGGAGGCCAGTAATGGTCGCCGTTTTATAGTTCCTGGCGCAATCAAGACATTGCTGGGTAATTTGTGGTCGTAGAGGCCGAACACTTCGCTGGGGCTACATAGCAAGGATCTAATATACTCGGCTCATAATCATTAATCACCGGAGAGAAATCACCCGGGTGGATGCTAGTGTTTGTCGCTTTTTCTCTCGCCGCGAAGAAACCCGAGGGTGTATACTCTGCTCCGTCTAGAGGGGCGGGGAGGAGGGTGGGAGGGAGGCCTAAATCATTTAGAGTAAATAGCGAGCGCGTACGAGGCAAGGGGATCTACTTTCTCCCCGAGATATCAATACTTTCGCTACGCGTAAACCTCTTGCGCCCACGGTTTCGAAATCTCACTTCGTTTCCGTACCCCCCGGTGTCCCCCTTATCGCGACCTTCCTCCCCTATCCGCGCCAGAAGTTCAGCCAAAGGGACGTGTATCCGTCGGGACCGCCGGCAAAGCGTTCTAAAACGTATAGTTCCGTCCTCCAGTACCAAATGTAGCTCCTTCGGCCGAGCAAATTTTGCAACCCCGCCGGTGCGCGCTTTGCGATCGCGTCAGGACGGGGGTGGGCGTGCGTTAGGGGTAGCGGCTCGCGTGGAATACACGTCGGTTGCTAACTCAGCTGACCGGTCATTAATAAACCGAAGCCATTACCAAGCAACCTCCGAATGTGCATGGCCGCGTCTGTGTGAAGTAACTATGTACACGGGCATGTATCTAAAACCACTATCCTCAGAGTTTCCCTCCCCGATTCGAATCCGAGCCCAGTGGCCCCTGTGTTCCCGTGTCGTCGCTGACCAACCCACCCTCTCCCTCCCTCTGAACCTCCCCGGCCGCCCCTCCCGCAGCCGCCGCGTTTCCTCTTCGGCCGGAACAGGGCGCCAGCCAAGTCGGGTTATAGCGCCGGTCCCGCTGCTATGTCATTTATAAATGTCCTCGCGAAATGACCCGTTCGTCCATCTCATCCCTTGAGCACGGTCATTAAAGTCGGCCATACTTGGCCACTCTTGGCGAGGGAATATTTTGGAGCGGTTTAATGGAATGATTTAGTAAATGGGACCCGTGACGAGGTTCCCGAGACCGATTAAACTGGACGGTCGCTTTGTTTCCCTCTTTCTCAAGCGCGTAAGGTAGTCCGGTGACTCTTGAACTGTTTAACTGGCTTCGGCGCGTTTCGATTGAAGAACAAGTTCATTCAGCGCCTGGCGCTGGCGTGTTTTCACGTCGTGGCGGCAGGGGTGGTGCTGCATAGCCACGTTTCGTCTGGGGATGCTTGAGACTAAGGCGAAATGCTACGTAGATTTGGTTTGACACTTGGCAGGTAGAATAGTCTTTTAGTTATGCTGATCGCATTTTTGTGTTTGTCAGTTTGCGATGTATGGGAATACAGAAAATGAAAACTGAGTCAGTAGCAATGTCTTGAGTTATTGGAGATAAGCTAGACGATACTTTCCCGAATTTTGTAAAACATTCCTCCATTGCCTGTCAAAACAAGCCTCCATTGCCAGTCAAAGCCCCGAAACCACGTCAACATTCTGCTTTTCCAGTTGTACGCTTTCTCGCTACGATTTACTTAGCAATTATTAAAAAGAATCTTCTTATCCTATTCGAGACGTCCATGCATAATAATAATTTGATCGTTTACGCGGCCTGAAGCGTCGCATGTTGGATTAGCGAAACACGTAGCACCGTTCCCGGTGTTTACAGTGGAAAAACGAAAAGCGCGCGACCCGTCATTACGATTCCTCTCCAATCGAGGAACCGAGGAATCACAATGACCCGTGGATTCTAATCCAGTCGATGCACGGCGCAATTGTTACATATGCTCACATGCCATCATGCGTGTTTCCAAGTAACGAGCGAACATGATAGGGTCAAGGGAATCCTTAATTATCGAACTATACACGTTTCCCGTATGTGTCCCTCCGTCACCTAGAAACCCACCACCACCGTGCGAGCAAGCAGAAGAACAGCTCAGTCAAACGTCTGCGAGCGATCGTTCCAGGAGCCAATAATTCAAATCATCCGTGAGCCGCCCATGCAAATGGACTCGACGAGCGTCCATATGCGCGTCTAATGCATGCGTGTGTTTAACCCTCGGTTAGGGGACACGGGATTCATCTTAACCCATCCAAACTATCAAGCTATGTGCCTCACGCATAGGTATTACTCCCCGAAGATGATAACAAGATCAGAGTCTAATATCAAAGTTTATACCAAGGTGTGTATGAAGGAATTAAGGGATCAAATGGATCCAGCGTTTGACGTGCTGTCAAGCTATGCCCCGTTTAAGAGTTAGTCATAAGTAAACGTGATAACAGAATAGGTTAAGGAGGAATCTGGTCTGACGGGTAAAAAAATTAATTTTTTGCATTTTCTACTGGTAGGTACATTATATGGGTAATACGTGTGCAAAAGAGTTTTTCCAATTCGTAATATTCGCAGAGCTACAAGGTGCAGAATAGGTAAGTAGGTACCTAGGGTAGATGTCCCTATTACTGTCAGTGTTCCTGTTACTGTCACTTTATTTATTTTTCTTAATAAAAATGTAACGTATAAATAATAGTGTACAACAATAATATTAATAATATTAAGAACAGTCCTAATTTAATAATAATATTATTATTGTACACTATTCTTTATAGGTTACATTTTTAATGTGAATCGAAACTTAATTTTCAAACCGCCGCTATTTGCTTAATTTTCAATATTTTTTTATCATTCTGGTAGGGAAGATAGCCAAAAGCAGGCAAATAAAGAATCCCTTTACATTTTTTGTTTGTGATCACTAGAACGAGCTTAATCATGGTCACAGTGACCCCCATTGGTTTTTTTTTCACCATTACTTTAAAGCAGTCAACTGCGTTTGATTTTATTTTTTTTCTATTGACAAAAGTTGTAAAGACAATTAAAATATCAATAAACATGTACCAATAAACTAAATAATAATCAGATTTATGGATTCTTTGAAAAAAATTCCAAAGTAACGCGACGAAAACGCCTCGTCAGACGAGAATACCCGCTTTAAGGAATCGTTAATTACCGAAGTACGTATACCTACAAGTTTTCCGTGTGTATTGTTCTGACATCCAGAAACGCGCCGGCAGCGTACGAGCAAGCAGAAGAACAACTCAGTGAAACGTTTACAAACGATCGTTCCAGGAGGCAATAATTCAAATCGTCCGCAAGTCGCCCATGCAAATGGCCTCCACCAGCGTTCATACGCGCGTCTAGTAAGTAGCCTAAGGGAAACGTCACATTCGTTTCGACGACGCTGAACGTCTCTCTAGCGGTACGTCGGCCGTTTAATATATTGACGTTAAACGCGAAGCTCCTCCCGAGACGTGTACCGCGGCAGCAGGGAGGGTTTTCCCGCATGTGAAAGGATCGGAATGCGAGCAAAGGACATCAAGCCTGAGCAACGTCGCTCCGAATGGTAGAAAGATTCTTTTGTCGCTGTCAAGCACGGATTTGAGGAAAAATAACGCGATGACACGCGGGCCCATTGTGCTGGACGTCGCCAGCGATGACTGGCGTGGACGCTGCGGGAATTTCGTTGGCGTTCCGTGCACGTGCCGCCTATTAGCTTGAACTATGAACCATCCGGTTTGAATACAGAAATCATATTGCCTGGTTTTCACCTATTAATTTGAAGTCTCCCAACGTCCTCCACGCACGACATTCCTTCATTCGTTCTTGGACATTAATCCAATTCCATCTGTTCCGAACATCCAAGTATCTCTGACTTCGTATTTTCTTCTTGAAATCTGTATGCTTCGCGTTCTAATTCCTACGTTTTTAAATACCATACGCTCCCAATCTTTCGACAATATGATTATTCTCGTCATGAATATATTAACTACCTGATTCTTTAACTTCGGTTCTTTCTCTTCGTACCCTTCATCTGGTCGTTACGCAACGTAACAATAACGTGCTGCGTCTTACCACGAGCACGTCCCCGAGACCCATAATTTCGTTTTTCATTTCGCATGATCGATACGGTCGTTCGATCGCGCGTTCCCGGCAAAAAATAGCTGAGTAGAAAAACTTGTTCTTGTCACCGGCCAGGCTTCGCGACACCTGTTAGCCAACGAAATTTGATCGATCGACAACGACAACGTCGATATTCGTCCATAAGTCCCCGTGGGGAGGTGTCTGCGAAAAAAGCGCATTTGACAAACAGTTATGGTATGGTTCCATATACAGGGAATGTGTGCCAGACAGACGGATCGTAATACGATGTGGCTGGCCCGCGTAGAACCATGGAATACACGGTTTCCCTCTCAGAATTGACGAGCACTCGCCTATACCGCGTCTTTGATATTTTCCCCGAGGCGTTCTCTCGCCGATATACAGTTTTACAACTTCCGTTTACCTACATTTTTGCAATATTCAAGGATCACGTGTCGGTTTGGCTCCACGAGTCAGTTTTCCCAAGCGAGAAATCTTTGAAATTTCCTCGTTTTCGACAAGGGAATACCGAAAACACTGAACGAAATGTTTGTTTTGTCGCATTGTATGTAAATACTTTCCTACGCTAGGCGATTGATTTGAAAACGCATGCGTGCGGACTGACCATGGGATCCGGGTGTTCCAAGCAGTGTGCACTATCGTAAGTTTTACTTTTTTGTTGCCTGTTCCCAAAATCTATCCACGACGAGTTAACTCGTCATTTGCACCTCGGGCATATTTTCACACGACGAGTTAACTCGTCATTTGCACCTCGGGCATATTTTCACACGACGAGTTAACTCGTCATTTGTATCTCGCGCATATTTTCACATGACGAGTTAACTCGTCATTCGTTTTCCCGCGTCCGTACGTTAACATATGACCTTGTTAACTCGTTATTCGCAATCCGCGTACGCATTTACATCATTTGGGAACTGTGTAAATTTTCAGGTGACGGTTTCAGTAGTCATTACGAAACCTCTGCAGTTTTCACTTGGCGAATTAACTTGTCATCCCGCACAATAGGTTAAAATATAATTGCACCGTTTCCCGTATTTTCATCGTCGCGGGTTGAATATTTGAAAGGAGTTTGAAACGTCGCACGGGTGCAAGAATAATTTCGTGATTCGCTGGCAAACACGGCATGGGAACCGCGCCATTACCGCCAGGAAGCGGAATTCGACGTGGCCAACGCGTATCAGGCACCGGTCTCGCACGACAAGACCACTCTTTTTCATTTTACACGTACGTATCCGGTGAGAAGCCTGAAAACACCTGATGAAACGAACACGTGAACCATCGTCAGTGGGGGTGGGGCGAAGGAGGGTGGCGAGGCGGGCGAGGGGGGACGGAGAGAAAGGGCGGTCGAGCGAGTCGAAGAGCAGAAACTTGGTTAATGCGCCGTATATTACCGTAATGCCCGGCTCTAAGTAGGGATTACATATGCGACGCACTCGTCGCGTACCTTCACGTCACCGCAAACGACATATTTCAACGGCGGAGAGCCGATCGCGGCTACGTGCCTCGCTGCCAGATAGTAGAACAAATAGAGCACCGATAATGGAGGAATTTGGAATTCAATATCCGCCGATCCGCCGCGCTACGCTTGCGCCGTACACGCGTGCCCCGGGTACGCAATACCCTGCATTTGCATCGTGGCTCGTTAAGCCTGCAATCGTTTTAGCGCCGTGAGACTATGACGAGCATCGGGGACCGACCTAGACGACACGACCTCTTCACGAGCATGCTCTCCACTGCCATAGATAGGGACACGTTTGAAACTTTCATTTCACATCAGTAATATAATGTTTCGAATAACGTTTCTATAAACACCACCTGTTACAACACTAATGTGCCCTAGATACTAATGTAACCCTGATATTCTCCACTTCCTCTGCGATTAAACCTGACGCGTCATCTTAAGCTGCGGTATCCACAGCCGCAAAACTCTATAGCACTCTTCCAAAATCTCAACCACCCTCGCCACCTCCTCCCCTATTTTCCAAAACCTTTAGCACCACTGCATTTCCTCAGTTTTCAATTATTACTAACTCACTATTATTTTGACTCGGTGCCACTGCTAAATAGTTCCACAGCATTGCTATTTCTACTAATTTCTAATTCCAGAACAATACTATTTCGACTCATTGCTATTTTCAAAGCCGTCACATTCGTGCACTTTCCACTTTAGTGCAGGTGATGGGGACTAAAGTGGAACTATTTCGACACTGCCTTTTAGCTGACGATTATAAAATTCTCGTAAGCTTCCTCGGGGTAAAAGTCGGATGAGCCTTAGCAGTACACGTCCAATGACATAGGGGAACTAAGATAACACGCAAGTAATTGTAAGACTATTCACTGCATCAACGACGTAGGGACGGAAAGCACTACCTTATTCGACGATACAAAGTGCTCACAGGGTACAATGTTTGAACAACTCAGCATTCTGATGATACAGGAACTGGTCTTTGAACACCTGCTTCGAGGAAGCCGTTTACTCTAGCAGTGGCACATTGCGCAGCCGATCGAAAGTAACCCGTCTGATTTTCCCCCGCAACTAAAGGGATCCCCAAGTCACCACTTGATCTTTCCATCATTTCGAACTTATACCTGCATACAGCTGCCGCGGATCGCGTTCCAAGTCGACGAATCCCAGTCCCCCAAAGCCACCGATGTGCCGCTACTATCAGGCAAGCACAGAATTACCCAGGAACGTGCACTGGTTTCGATGCGCCGGGTATTAAACATTGAAACCCAATTCGAAACGACAAATTTGCCGAGAAAAAGAATTTCGTAAGCAATCGATAATGATTATCGAAGCAGCTCCCATGGTCGGGCGGTTGGCGGGGGAGGCGTTGGTGCTTTTCAATCGGCGGGCATGGCGCGGTAATCGACATGAATTTTGAAGCGTATCTGATAGCAGCACGGTGCCGCCTAAATATTTGATGAAACATTCCGGCCGCAATATGGCGCCCCCCGTTCCTCCGCATGCCCTGCGATCCCCTGGACTGCCGCAGCCAGACCGTCATTACTTTGATACATAAGCTCTCCTCTATCCACCTCTGCTCTGCTCCCTTCCCATATATTGATAGCGCGGATGCATTATTGATGGATCGGTTATATTTATGGGACAATTTAAAGCTCGCCAATCATTTCTCGCGTCGGATCGATCGATCGGCCGCGGTCGTTCGTTGAACCCGGGGCCATTAAAAATTCAAACGAAACGGCGGGAAATTTGAAATGCGACGCGTGTCCGCTGCGGCTTCGAGCGCATTAGCGCACGCAGCCCATTACGCGGGAACGCGTGCACAGGGAAAATAATAATTCCTGCCAGGTGAACGTTTTCGTGGAGCCGTGCAACGGGCGACTGTACAGCTAACAAAAGCCAGGAAATGCTATTTCCATGTAACGTTAGTTAGAAACAACAAGATCCTTAAATAGTGATTGTAGAACTATATGTACCTATTATGTAGGTATATTATTTAATTGAGTGTGACAAACGAGTGTGTAAAACAAATCTACCGTATAGTACATCTGGCGTTAGACTTACCTATTTGTAAAAAGTGACCACATTTTTGGAAAAATTTGTTCTATAATTGCAACCTCAGTTTTTCTGTCCCCTTTTAATTAACTACATTTTTGGGAAAGCTCGGGAAATCTTCCTGCGACGTGTAAAGGTTGGGCGATATTCGTAGCAGAAGATGGTAAGTTCGAACGATTTGTACAATCGCGGAGAAAGGGTCTGTTGTTGTTTAATATTTCATGGATGTTGATGGATGCGTACGAGCGAGTAGAGGAACGGCAATCCCCTATGGCGTGTCGGAACAAAGTTGATTTTTATGTTCGAATATCGAGAGCCTCAGACGAGACTTGTCAGACGCGTGGGGCCGAAGGGACATGTATGAAAAGGGTGTGGAAATAGGGAGAACCCGAACGTGTCGTGGCCAGTGAAAACGTTCTCAGGAGGCTTAAAATAAATCCGAAGGCAAATAATCGCGACATCGATTACACATTGCTTTCGAGTTCATTTTTTACGATATTCTATTCAGGAAACATAAGGGTTACGTAGAAATCGTTCAAGTTTTAGCTGCCCCATGATTTGGAGCATCCGTATGCTGGCTGTCGATCTTTTTATTGATTCTTCAAAGCTTTCGCAACTGCGCTTTGTAAATAGAATAGAAACCTTTTGGTTGAACAGTTTTGTCGGTGGTAAATTTGTAATAAGATTGAATTCAGAGTGAAAGCGCCGGATAAAGTGTTCACGCGTTCCGTGCCACCTTAGTTCAAGAATATTGACAGGACCTTAAACAGTGATATAAAGGAAGATAGATTTTCTATGTCCTAAGGAATCCGTAAGAAACCAATAGTAACTAGGAACCAGAAATAATTATGTAAGTAATTATTTATTTTAGAAGTGACAGGAAATTTATAATAAACACACGTAAATACAGGAATGTAGTCGTGAGCATAGATCAATGGAACGATTAATCAGAAAACTGGATCAGGATTACAGGAATCAGTAATCAGGAAACAATTACTATCTTGCACAACGAAAAAAAGATTGTTGCCACATGAAAGCAACACCCTACGACCCACTTCGTTGACTTTGCACTCGTGTATGTGTTGAATAATAGCATCGAGCCCGTTTTTACTTTTATCTAGCAGTACGTAAACTAAATTTTTATAACACTATTCCAAGAGCGTAACAGACAATGAGTCTTGATCATTTTGAAATACTGTGTAGGAATCCGTGAACGACGAGCTACATATCGATTGTTTCCGTGTACATTTTTCCGTCTACAATTTTATAATTTTTCGGTTTTAATATATTATTAATAATTTTTAATAGATTATTTCACCAACATCGTTTCGTCTCAATAAAATGAGAACTCGTAGCAACTAGATGAATTATAATTATGGTATATACTTATACAATAGACTATATAAATATAATTAGAGGAAGTGTAGTATATTTGTAATATCAGTTTGTTTAAGACGAATAAAAAATTACGGCAGAGGATGGGAACAAATAAAATTGCATAATATCATAGGGGAACTAATGAACTTTTATGAGTAAAGTATAATAAAAAACAAAAAGTATCTGAATCTTTGGTCTAAATAAAAAATGACAGGAAGTATGGATTTTGTTAAGGTGCAGGTAACTTGGAATATCGGCATTCCAATTTATAATTCACTTTTTAAACTTAAGAAAAACATGTAGATAATAAAATTATTTTCTTTTATGATCTGATCACTCTCAAAAATCACAATATAGGAACTTAGGAACAATCTTAGAAAAATATAAATATACCCCCTTAATACATGTTTAATATGTGTCAATGTTAGTCCGTAACCGAGTAACATTGACACACTATGTAAAATTATCACTAAAAAGTGAGTCTTACCACATCTGAACTGACATTAACAGTTAAATTTGATTCTTTTTATGTTCAATGCACTCTATTTTATATTTTTTATTCTTTTAATTAACATTTTTAAAATTGGTGTAGGTATCCTATTATAACAAAGTGTACCTACAAGTGTGAAAATGCATAAAATGTTTTCCCATTTCCTTTTTGATAGATGTTAAGTAGATGCCAATGTTATCCCGTACTGCCAATATTCCTCCAGTTTACGGTACCTAGCATTATTTCTAATTTCGAGAGCAAAAAAACTCCAGACAGAGAGAAAGTTCTAGAATAAACAGGCTCTGGATATTTACGGCATATCATACTTGCATAAACTTCCGCAATCTGCTGATTAGCAAGGCGCGTGGGCGCGGGTCGTGTTAAAAATACACGTAAATCCACAAACACCGTTCAGAAGTCCAATATCATTATCCCGCCAATCGATACACAGTGGTGGCCAGGCATCCCAATCCTCTCCGCAGATTTATATTCGACTAATCCCGGGCGCAATAGCGTCGTGTGTAGCGGGCGGAGTCGATGTGGGGGGAGCTTTCTTAATTGAAGTATTCCTTATCTAAAAACTGGTGATCCCGCAGAACCGCGAGCCGGAAGACCTTTGATCCGTTAAGGTCTGCCTGGCCGTGATTGCAGGGCTCTTGTCTTCTCTTATAATTGATATTGGCTCGGGCTGTGCGGGCGTCGCCAGTGGCTCGTCTGCTCTGCGCCCCCTCTAGTGGACGGACAGAGACAGAGACACTTCGATAGCCATGGAAAGGCGTGCTGGTCGGAAGGGACCCAGGCACCACTAATCCCCGATGGCCCCCGTCTTCGAGAATAGTTGGTAATCCCGCTGGATAGTTGGAGATCACCGAGTTACACCGGACACACTCAGAGACGGCGAGCTTTTATTGGCAGACGCCCGCCAAGGTGGATGTCTGAAGAGAATTTCGACTTGAGGAACTCGCTGGTCGCGCGTCGAAGGAGTCGAACGCGAGCACCAATAGGGCCGGGATCGGCAACTCTCTCCCACCCCCCTGCCAAAACCGATCGAGCTGGAAAGCGCTTAGCGTTCTAAGTCCAGGCCGAATCCCGCCAAAGACTTATACCGGTATACTTAATGCGCCCGGTTGAAGGGGTATCGGCGCAGAGGGGGCGACGTCGTATACCGCCCCGGGCCACTGTAACGTTCTATTGAATCTTGTAAATGGTTAAGATCCCAGCCAGGATCTGGCATTAAACCGACTGTACATTTGCAGAGGTCCCTTGGACGGTTTCGCTTCGGGTACATTGAGTGGAACACAGGACGCGACGTGTACGAGATGTTTGCTTGCCTGTCGCATCTGGAACTTCCCGAAGAAGCTGCTCACGATGTTCGCGTGATTTTTCCTCATCGAAGTTCGCGGAAGGAAATGGGAGTTTCGGGACTGGGCCCTTGTACGTAGCCGCTGGATCACCGATAACGCCCCCCGTTCAATTTGTCCTATCGTTGACAATACTCCATCTCGGTGTCGTTTCGCGCGAAAGAAGTACTCCCCGAGCTAATGCTAACAGGATTGGGCCCGTGTCTACCGGGACAGAGAATTATCTCCTTGATCCTCGGCACGTGCGAGCTAGGTCTGTTTCGAGGGGGGGCAGTAATGGTGCCTCGGGACAAATCTGACCACGCACATGCCGGCGCACCGCTTATCGTCTTATCTTCCTCGCAAATATGACGCTTCCGCGCCTCGAATGGAGGACCCGCACAGATAGACGCCGGGGATAATCTGCCGTGTAATTCGAAAATGCCCTTTCTATCGGTCGAACAGATCCCCCGAGCCGCGAACGTGCTGCCTTTTGTGTGTACCAACAAATGGATAAGTGAAATGTTTAATTTATGAAACGCCCGGGAGAAAAATACCGCCGATTCCGGCGAATGTATAAGGCAATTCACGGATCCTCGCGGAGAACCTTGTAAGTCACTTTGGCGAAACGGACGAGGCAGAATTTCCATAAAGGTTAAGGCTCGGGTTCGGCCGCTTCCTGTCCTCCTCTACCCCCATAACTGCATATGCCATGAACACGCCATAAGGCGTCGACGTTCCGATGTGCGAAACCACACACCCCGGCGCCCCCCTCTAAATTCGTGTGGACATTTACGAGGATGCGCCCGCAAGATCTTATCGGCGATGAAAAATTCAACGTTTCATCTGTCCCAGGAACCAGGACTGCCCTACCGATCTGCATTAATTTATTTATACCGGCCACTTAAGGGGGCTCTCGAATAAATTTGACGGACGTTTTAAAATCTGGAGGTTTCGGTCTCGGACCTGGCGAGATTGCACTCTCGAGCTGGACAGGAAATAATCGGACGTTTCGATTTTTCATTTCTATTTCCAATTTCCTAACTTCCCCATTCCGCGATGGCAATGGCAGGAAAGACTGACAGTTTATCGATATTACATGCATTTTACAAAATTCTCTAATATTCTGTTATACGATATCTATTTCCAATTTCCTCTTCCCGGTGCCTCTATTTCCCAAACTTATTGGCGCAAATGTCCATTTCACTTTCTGCGCTCTTAACACCAGTTCATTTTACTATCCAGCCAATAATACTACAATAGGTACATCTGAGCGTGCAGTTTCCTCAACCGGAAGTCCTTAAGTACTGCAATAGAAATTTATCAGAATCGTTATGGACATCTCCCACAGTAGAAAGGAATTAAAGGCACAAGAAACTTCTCGAGGGGATACGTTATCGATTTTTGTGTTACTTAAGGGGCACGGAAACGATTATCCGACATCTCCTGATGACTATGACTGCAGTTTATGATTTTCTATAAAATGAGAATTTTTTAATTCATAGTGCATTTTAAATAAAATTGTTTAACTTGAAAAAAATTGTTTGCATATGTTTTTTATTATTTACTTTTTAGTGTCTAAGTTTTGATGTGTGGTTAGGCGTATCGATTGAATTGATTTGATTTGTGGTTACAGGCTGGGTAATTTTTTCACCCCTCCCTTTTTCATAATTATTTTACTGTCGACATAACTACGCACGCCTGTAAAGTTTCCAGACGATTGGATTGGTGGAAGTGGGTTAAATAGATGTTCCCTTTTACCCCACGAAAAGTGTTCCGCTTTGCCCCATATGCGGTAATTTAGTAAACATTTAATATTTACACTTCAGCGTGAGATAAAGAACTGGGTAAAACGTCAAAATGTAGCGTAAGAACTATAGAATCCAACGGTGTTCTTGCCGTTATAAATTTTCTAAATGCAAATGAAGAAAATTGATCGAAACTCGCAACACAATATCGGAAATGTTTCCAACACTGTTAATCGAAAACTAACGTGTGCACGGGTTTATCGTCTGTCACGAAATGCTGCGAGGACCGTTTGTTCCCGTATTACGTGATACCAACTCATTCGCAGCTCTCATCTAAGAGAAACAATGATGTTTCGCTTTACCCTACTCTCCTCTACTACACTTTTATACTATAGTAGATGAAACACTGTCCTAGGTGACACTCAGCGTACATATTTATAATTCCTTATAAACACCACAGGATTTGTTTCCGTGTAACAATAACGACAATAATAATAATACAAATAATAATGATGATAATAATTCGGCACGAAGAAATGAACGACGACTTGTTTACAGCCGTTGCTCGTAAAAAGTCGAAACCAGTCCCGCCCTTCGAAGCTTCCCTATCATGAAATAAGGACTTTGACTTTTTC
The DNA here is from genome assembly GCA_963971345.1 of Andrena flavipes. Lineage (NCBI taxonomy): Eukaryota > Metazoa > Arthropoda > Insecta > Hymenoptera > Andrenidae > Andrena > Andrena flavipes. Next base: position 14,203,479 of record OZ020480.1, read on the forward strand.
GATTTCGCGGACCCGATACCGTAGCAGCCTCTACCTGCATTAATCCACGGCCTTACAACCCCATGGATTCTCATATGCACTTAGTTTTCATTGCTGACCCATCGTATGTAATATAATATGTATCGTGGTCTGTGGGTCCCAGCGGTACACTGTTCGCCCACGTTCCTTCACGGCTTTCTGGCCACCTCCTAAACCCGACTACGCTTTCCTCCTCAAACGAAAACGAGTTTGCCGATCCTGAATTCCCGTCGCCATGGGATTTCACTCGTTGTGCCGGGAATTTTTTGGAAAAATTCTGCCGGCCCGATGTCCCCTTGAAGACGATCGAGTCAGCTTCGTACCACGCAGTCGTTCAAGTTTATATTAGATCTCCCGCGAAGCGTTTCAAAACGGCATACGGTAAAATTCAAGAGAAACAAAACGGAGTGAACACTGTAACCTGAAACTCGGTCCACCGCATCGCTTCAGGGATCTTCGATCATCCCCTATTTTCACACCTTCCTGGTCTCCACGCTCCTGGCTCGTCAAAATCTTACAATTCTTCAACGATCACAGGTGGCTGACCCTCCACCAAAAAAATGTTCGATACCCGTTAATTCGCAGGACCTTGAAGTGGCAGTGAGGCAGCCTCTATAAATATTTCACGGACGCAGTTCTTTGCTGGGGTGGACCGATACATCTCCAGGGGATCGGAGGGGCGGGCGGGGGTGGCGGTGGCGCGAGTTCTTTTTCTATTATGCCGTGATTTTTTATTGACGAAGTGGACACTGCGGGCCCGGGGACATCTATTACTTTGTTGCTGTTCCTGCTTTTCCCCGGTGCTGGGCGCTGCGACCCCGACTAGGGTGGAAACTTGGAAGGAAGACCGAGCGTGCAGGCAACCGGGCGGTGGGAGGAGAAAGGTTGGAGGAGTGAAGGGGGGGGGGGGGGCGAGAGACTGGAGCGGGGCAGTTTTGTCCCAGGCGTGCAATGCTCGGGGCCATAGATCACGCAATATCAGTTGTCAGGCCGGATCGAATGGCCGAGAGGGTGGACAACTGGACACCGACTACCCCCGAAGTGCGAGTGATGACCCTCGAGGGAGGCCATGCAAAAACTGGTCCTCGACCAGCCTCCTCCCTTCGCGCTTTCACCTTTCCTGTTTATGGCGGAGGACACATAAAAAGGAATATGTAACGAGCGCGGATAATTCACGTCTCTCTCTGCTGGGACTCGAAACCGGTGGCATGGCGGGGCTGGGGGGGGGGTTGCGAGGGGGGACGCGGCACGAGAGTCCCTTTTCCTTTTTCCTTCCTCGTCGAGCGTGGATATGGCTTTTTCCACGATATTCCCGAGGATTCTCCCTGCAGACCGTGAATGCGGAATTGGCCCGACCGATTCGACGCTGACTTATTTATGCGATCGTCTATCGAGGCCGTGTAAAACAATGTTACGGACACGGCAAGTAAGAGGGTTGCGCGCGTTCCCAGTTTTGCCCCGGCTGACCAGCCCTCCATCAACCCGCCCCCCCCCCCCCCCCACCCTTCATTCCCACTTCTAGGAGCGCGCAGTCACCAGCGTCATAAATTTGCGTTTCGATACGGACCCGCGTCGCGACGATTACTCGCTGACAAGTTCACTGCAATCGAAGTGTTTCGCGCGGTCCCAGCCGCGCGGCATCCCCCGTCCGTGGTATCGATCTTGAAATACGCGTTGCACACGCTCCGCCCGTTCTGTCATCGTACCTTTGCATTCATCTAGACAAGGAGGAGGGGCGATTCCAGGGCAAAACGAAAGAAAGTCGCCGAATATCTGGATCCCTTGTCGCGCCAGCGTCCTCTAGGAGTGTCGCGGCCGTGGGGACGGCGAGGCTTCTGAGAGCGGAGCGCTGAGCTACTCTATAAACGTCGAAACAATCCGGGCCGCTTCAACGCGACCGTAAATCCCCGACTGTTCATCGTCGGGGTCCGCGAGGCCCTTTCGATCTCTCGCCTTTTTCTCCCCGCGTCGTCGCGAGCTAACCGACGAGCGAACGGGCGTACGGACGGGGAAAGATAGCAGTTCGGATCCGCTCGATCCGCCTATATAGAGAGGCGTTGGACAAAGCGACACCGGGCTCCAAAATTAGCGCGGAACAATGCATGTGGCCGGATTCAGAGACGCAGGGATCCCTCTTCGTCCCGCTCCGTCCCGCGTCCTGTCTAACGTCCCCGTTCTTCGTCTAAACCGTCGCGATCCCGATCTTCTTCCCCGCCTGGCTTGCCCACCTTTCTTTCTTTTCCTTCCTCCCCTTATGATCGAGACGCTGGCGGAAATTGTTCTGGCCCCCGTCGCGGACTCTGACGCATACCGTGCTTACACGGCTATCTATAGAGATACGGGCACGCGGCCTGCAAGACGCGTCGTTGCGCCTCTTCCCGCCCCGACGAGCTTCTTAACGCTTAAACGGCCCCTGTCAAGCGGCGTTACTTCGCGGACGGGACTATTATTATAGGCCGCGAGCGCGCGCGCCACTTCTTACGGCGCACTTGGGGTGGGAAATTGCGGGACGAATGGATCGACAGCGGTGGCTATCGGGAATTTAGTGGGCTAGGAAGAATCGTGCTTGTTTTGATGCATTTGCACGGGCAAGTGTGTCTCTTGGGCGCAACGAGCATTGAATTAATGGTATATCTTAATGATGTTAAATCTTAAAGGATCTTTTTTTGAAAGTGGTAGAACTGACCAAGGGAAGGCACACCTGCAATCGGTTTTGGAATGGGACTAGGTGGACATTGTAGCACACACCTAGTGTTACAAAACCATTAAGGTTTTTATCAAAATGGGCCTTCGTTTTCGAGAAATTTGAGTTCGTTTATTGTAATAGTATGTACTATTAACGTCATTATCGGAACAAAATAAAAATTGTTTGACGCAGGCATTACAACGCAAAATAATTTTAGATGCAACCATTGCATTACTTTGAACTCAAATTTCTCGAAAACGAAGGCCCATTCTGATAAAACCCATAATGGTTTTGTAGCACTAGGTGTGTACTGTAAAATAATTGTCTCCCTGAAGCAAATATTTTTTTCCATAGACATTTTCTCGTAACATTAAAAACAACAGAAATATTTCAGGTTTAAATGGTAGTTGCCGCAACATTGCAGGAACGTTGCAGCAACATTGTGGAAACGTGGCTGCAACGTTGCAGGGACGTGAAGATTTGAATCGAAAAAAATTCATTCACACTTTCGATTTACATATTTTTACCCGAAGAATCAACCCTTGTCCTCACTGAACTACGATTTCCCCCACCCTCTATAACTAGTGCATAACATATACACATATCTACCTAATAAAAAATTACACAAATACAGCGTTTCTTCAGAGCTGACTAACTATTAATGGAATAAGCGTTTCAAGAACAGCCGTGCAACGAAATGCAAGGGACGAGAAAGACAGACCAAGTTTCGCGACCGTGTTCAGCGCGAAAGTGCATTTCTCCTCCCCGATGCACCCTGCTCGCATATGCGGTTGCATTGTTGTTCTCTTGTACTTTTTTTTTCGACACCTCTGACCAAACCATTCCGTTCGGATGCACGCCGTTTTCACAGTCGACTGCTCCAATCCGAGACGCCGTCGAGAATGTTGCATTTGTCGCTTCTTTTCCCTTTTTCCTCTGCGTCTTCCCTTTTTTTTTTCTCTCGACGGGCGACGTCCTTGACGCGGTGTTTTATGTGGCGGTGATTTTACCGCGGGATACGGTCGCGTTGTTGTAGGCTAATTAGGTCGTTCGCTTTAGGCTCGGGTCACGTTCATTCGTCCCTTCCATTGCTTGTGCTCGGTGGCAGACCTACTCGTATTCTTGGAAGTTTGCGCCTTCTGTTCCAACTCAGGGAACGATTGCGTTTTCATACTTTTTAGGAGTGGTTTAATAACTGTTTCGATTTGGTATGGTGATTAACTTGGTATGGTGATTATTGAGTCCACACTTTGCTGAATTATAGGAGTTGCTAGCAACTTCGCTAAACGCGTCAGCTATTGTATAGCCACATGTAACACTAGGGTTAATAAAAAACGGCAGAAAAACTTACGATACTTTGCCAACGAATAGTCAATGTTAGGCCTGCAATTACTATGGTTGGTTAATTAACAAAAAATTTACAATGATTATTTATAAATGTCGTCTTATAAACGTCAGAAAATTTGCTACATCCGAAAACCTGTTATTATATTCCAAGTTGTGATTTATCTTTTCTTATTTATAAATACGTAATGAGGACATTTGTAGAATATTTCATAAACAATTAATACTAGGCATGTAACTAGAAATTAGAAGTGTTTACAAGGAAATGTGTTGAGTGGGTGCGAACAGCTGTTGCTTCGTAAGCGGAAAGTTTATGTTCCACTCTCCTCACCGCGAAATTTTCTTTTCCCAAATCAAACCTGAAAAAGACATCTTTACGATGTCTTTTTGGAGTTCTTCAAGGCGCCTTCTGGACGTCTTTAAGACGTTTTTTGGAGGGCCTCGGTTAATTACAATCGTTGACCCATTTAAAAATAGCGCGACACTTCAACCGTTGGCCAATCAATAACGTGTCATTAGCCCAACAAACTTCCATCAAATAAATGTTACTAGGGCAGACTTTTATAATAGCAAAGATATAAATATAAATATATATTATTCACAATAATTGCCCTGAACTTTAAACCATTTCTAATGTAAGTTCCATCGGCATTGGACCATGTATCGCCATGAATTGCTTAAGTTGAGATTTTATATTTGAGGTACATCCCGCCCCTTCCCCACTCCACCAACCCCCTCAAATCGATCGACCACCGATGCCTTTCGAAACGATATCCTTATTCAGTGTTGATTTTGATATTAATATCAATATGAATATTCGTAGTGTATTTATGAAAATTAGTATTATTAATAATATTTATAGAATGATTGTTTTGGAGCTAATTATATATGAACTAACGTTGTTTTTACGAGCAAAAATTGTTTAAGCGATAAGACGTTTAGTCTACATATTCATCTGTTCTCAACCTTTTTCTCTGTAATTGTACAGTAATTGGATGATGAGGACTTCCAACATAAATCCAGAAAAACGACGTAATTGTTATAATTGGTGCAAAGAAAGTTGAGAGGGAAACAGTTATTGAATTTACAACCGGGAAACGTCGTGAAAACATCGTCGAATGACGAAAAAATTAAAAAAACTTGCAACATCAAAGATGTATAAAAAAGTCCTTTCATAAACAAATATGAAATTTATTTTCAAAAATTTTACTCCAGAGGGGAGTTATTATTTTTTATCCATTTCCCTATACCCATCGTACACTATGCGACGGGCGTCTAAAGTCACCTGAAAGTTAGCAAAAAATTTAATCGCCAATATTAATGTCCTGTCATCTAGAAGCGAGGCCCGCATTCTCAGCTTTCCCAGGAAAGGTGGGTTCCGAACATTTCACAATTCCACGCTCGATCCGCCCTTTCAAACGTCCCGAATCAGCGTTCCCTTCGCCCAGGCATCGCTTTAGCATTCCGCGCGGTTCGGGGCAAAAAGTCAACTAATTACGGCTAATGTATTTCACGAGGCGCTCGCGAGGGATGGAATAATCGGCGCGGGGGAGCAAGCGGACCGGATCACGAACGGGAAGGAGGCCGATGAATTGAAAGTTTTTGCATTGGGACCGGCCCGCTCGGCGCCCGTCCTCCGAGAATTACCAGAGGGGAAGTTTAGAGTTTAATTTGCCGGAAAATTATTGACGGAAGTCTGAACGAGCACAAATCATAACGCTCCGTGAATCCGCTCCGACGGGACTCCCCGCCCCCCTGCCCCCCTTTTCCCTAACGTTTCCCCGCTGTCATCCCCCACCCTCCGCCCAACCCACCCCTCTTCCAGCTGTGTTCTCGAAGAGCGTTCGATCTCTCTGCATCACCCAAATGACTCCTGGCCGTCTTCCTCGCCGTCGACGCCGCAACCCCGCGCACGTGTGCACGCGTGTACGTGTGTCGACGAATCCATCCTGCATTATCCGCCGTGAAATTGTCTGATTTACCTCGCATTTTCCACGGCACGCCATTGTTTCGTCGCGTCCTCCCCCTGCCAGCAAGCCGAGACTCGCTCACCCTCTCTGTATGCGCGTAGTTATGGATGGACGGGATGAAATTCCGCGGAATGACGTAATTGTTTAGGAGATTGCGTCGAACAGGTTGGCACAGCTGCGAAACGCGTCTGTCGCCATAAAGCTTGATGGGTGTGCGTACGTTGGTGGGCTTGCGGCCGATGAAAATTGCCGCAGCTTTTTGCAGGTTCGTTGGGAAACTCAACGAGATGTTCGAACAGCAGCGAGAAGAATCGTTTCGACTGATTGTATCTTAATAATGGGATAGGATTGTGGTACCATAAGCGGCATAAACGGGACGAAAACTCACTGAGTGAAGCGTATACTACTGGACCTTCAACCCTCTCTCACTCTCGACCGAAGGATTCCAAGAAATGGTCACCGGACATACTACGCATAGTAAGAACGGATTTATAACGAGGAATTACTGTATTACGAGAAATTACTGTACATGAAATATTCTAATATTGAAGTCTCTCTAAAGTCTGGTTGTGCTGACGTACGGGTCGCAAATCTGATCGTGTGCCTCCAAGTCGGCGATCTCGCCGGTCAGAGTTGCGCAAAACAGAATTCTAAAAATCATTTTGGGTAAGCCCACGCAATACCCCTCTGACCGGCTACTGATTGGTGGAAAAAACTTAGATTTCGACGCCGGCCGCACCTGACGGTTAGGCTTTACACGAAGAAACTTTTTGAAAATTTTCCCCAAAACAAATTAATTTGGACCTAACGAATACCGCTTTAGTCAGGTAACACCTCTCGTAAAAATCTCCACCGGTGGTAAATGGGCAAGGGCTCCTAGGGATACCTGTAAAACTCATTGAAGTAGGAAAAAAAGGAAGGCTTTCTAAAGTCTGGTTCCGACAGGTCCAGTAATTTAGTCGAGTAGCGAGTAATTCAGTAATTTACCGTGTGTGGACACTAACATGGTTTTAAATAATTAAGTAAAACAATGGTAAATTACTGAACTAAATTACTGGACGTGTCTGTTGCAGCCTTAGGGTACATCCTTTAGGTTTATCCAAGTAAATGGTTCCAAATTGTTTGTTGTAATTGTTTGCGCTAAACAGTAAAACACAATTCGTTTTTTGTACTGCAATTTCGATGCTGATTTACTACGAACGACTGTAAAGTTTTAGTTTTACTATTGGTACGTACGTAATGAATCGTTTCTCGATAAATTGTGTATTTTTGGTAATCCTGATGCGACTAGCGTCCTGAACGCGGCAGATTTTATCGCTTTCGTACGGAACGCGAGTGGCTGATTTCAAGTCGTTTCGATTTGAGGTTTTGAGTTATATTTATTGATGACTGGATAATTTTTTTCTCCCCCACGGGTTAATTTTTTTTTAAATATTGTATTGTCGTCCAAACTACGCACGCCTGGAAAGTTTCAAGATAATTGGATAGTAAGAAGTGGGTTAAATTTGAGTTGTCAGATTTGAACCATTCAAACAAACAAACAAATAAACAGAAGATCAAAGCTGAATAAAATCATTTAAAAGCTTTCTTCAAAAATCTTTCATTATTCTTAATTTCGTCGAATTCCGTCGCAAATCAATAAATACGAAAACCAGAGCGTAACTAATTAGGGGGCCAAGTGCCCCTCTCTAGGAAATATCGAAATAAATAAAAAACATTCCTCTAACCTATAACAGGTTCTAACTATTTTTGTAGAAAAACATCGCAAATTAAAGCTTGTATAAATTTTAACTATAGGTTTACTCTTGCTTTCAATAACTCACAATTTCTTTTTTCGACTGCATTTCTTTCCGTTTTTAAAAGTTTTGTTTACATTTCCCGAGATTGAATAATAAATATTTTTTTATTCCGTTGACTCTTTGTTTTAGTGTTAAATAAATATGTAAGTAAATGAGTGTTATAAAATGTATATGTATATAAAGATTTCTACCTATAAAAAGAAGAGTGAGCACGAGAGAGGGGGAGGGGGACTGCCCCCCCCCCCAGACAGAAATTCTACCTACGCCAATGCCGGAGTATTTGTAAACCACCGAGACACCCGTAACAAGGGTTGAAAACCGGGACTATCCTGGTTAAACCGGGACGTATGGTAACCCTACGAAATCATATATAACTATTTATATTATAACAGCCCAACGAACAGTAACATAACAAAAGGATGCTGTCCTTATGTTTAAAAAATAAATCTCCAACTACAAAAATTATTTAAGAGTACGGAGGTATCTTGAGATTGAAATAGGATTCGAAGTCTTGAAAAGTAGTATGAGCCGTAGTACATTTCGTCTTGTACGAGCTACAAAACAAGTTTTTCAACGAGAATACTGCATATCTTATCGCTAAAAGAAACAGGAAATTGCGTAGTCTTAACTGGGAAACAAAACCGACTTAAGGCACGGATCGCGAGTGACCTAGAGTCCGCCGGTGGAGGGTAGGAGACATCGGTTAAAGCAGAGCATGAATTAAGCGAAATTCGGTGTATCGAGACTCGCATTACCATGTTTCCACTGTATACAACGCTGCTGCATTTTTGTTAGATGCACTGCCAAACCTGGAATCTAATAAACGCTGATCCGCTTTCCCACTTGGACATGCGCATTTGGAGACTTACTGCTCGATATACCTGTTCTGTGTTTTGGGAATATGTACCTGCTAAGCGGCACTTATCAAATAAACCCTTTAGTCACTAAAGCCTAACAGAAGACTGATCCATCCAACAGCAAATTGATACTACAATTCAATTTTTAAAGCCTCAGATTTAGCGAAAGAAGGATCAAGCTACTCCCAAGTCAGAATATTGCAGAACCACGAAACTTGTTCAGAATACGGGACATGGAACAATTTTATTTCATTCTTACTAACACCGTGTCTTCCAACGCCTATTCCATCGAGAGTCGTTCAATCCTGAAGCAGTCCGCGGCGAGGTGACGCATGGTACCGGTGTAACGTGGTTATCCTTTCAACCAACATCGCCTGTTAACCAACTAAACCGGTTAACCGATTAACTAATCCCTTAAATCGGTTACCTGACGGAGATCGGTTAACCGGTTAACCCGAACACCCGCAAAACGTCAGAACTGGCCGTCCAGCGAAACACAATTAGTCCAGGCGGTAAGACGTACTCTCGCTTCGTAAACTGTGCAATCTCCCAAAACCATGCAGCGTTACTTATGCTTGGTGATAGAGATACAGTGAACGCGTAAAATCATCTAGGTTTAGAGTAAACGTATCTCGAGCTTTTAGATAAGCCGCTTGAAAGAAATATAAAAGAATAGCCGCGGGGGACATACGGTGGGGGAGAAAAATATGTGGGCACTTTTGAAATCGTATAACTTGTTCAAAAGTGGTCCAAACAACTTGAGTTTTTCTGAGAAACTAGAAGGATTAGTGTTTCGTCGTTTTGAAAGAAGTTGCAATTGATCAGAATAGCAAAAACAAATAAGAAAGATCATTTTTCAACTTTTTTTAGTGAGCCTGTAACGAAAATTCAAAAAGTAAGATATCGATTAGTCGAACAATTGCTTCTTCATACCACTGTGTATGAAGACCACGCTCTCAACTCGCAAACTCCAGTTTCCATGGGAGCTTAGAGCATATATGCTCTCAGTCAAATATTTGTTTAATCCATGTTATTGCTTACGAAATATCAAATACATTTGTATACATATCCTTCTATCCCTGAACTTCTATCCGAGAGATTTGCCTAACCAGATTTTCCATCCTCAACTTTGGGAGCTGTTTCCACCGACTTACGTAACATGAATTTCAGCCGATACAAGAAAATACGTGTCTAATATTTTCCAATGTTCTACCCATGTGTCAAGTTCCATCCAAATCGGAAATAAATCGTGAAGATGGAATCAGTAAATTGAACAACCGAATCGAGTCAAGAGCTTCCGTGTCGGCCCTCCAGAGGAATAACCAGGATGATCGGGGTTATACGACACGACCTTACATTTTTCAGGAAAGTATAACGTAACTCTGCCCCACTAAAACCCGCATTTCTTCGGCGGCACCGCGTCTCCCGGCTTTATGTCGGATTTATGAGGAGGCAAATGGAAGAAAAACACGAGCGGCGCGTGTTTACTGTCGACGTGTGCAAGTTCCAGTATGCTTTTCCACCGCGTCTCCTTTCTCGCCACCATTCGACGCCGCCCGTCACGTTGCTCCGCGGCCTCGGAGACTTCGCGGACACGCGACACGTACGGATATAATGCCAAGAACTATGGGATCCTGCACTCGGCGTGCTCTTTTCCATGCACTCCGCCATTCGACCGTGAGGCATTATCCAGAGAAATGTTCCAGTGGCTAGCTAAAAGTAATGATGGGTCAGAGGAAGATTCTATTCTGCTCTATCCTCCCTTTTTACAAATTGTATGATTTCCCGTTTGCACCACTTCACAGGCTTCAGACAAAAGAGAAAAGGGTTCTATAAACTGTGCAAGTAAGGGAGAGTGGGGTAATTACGAACACCTAAGCAGAAAAGCAAAGAAAACGAAAACTATATGAGAAATGAATTTGTTTATTATTTACCAACATACTTAAACTATTCATCTATAAAGTACTGTGACGAATTTTGAAAAATTATAATAAAAATCAACGTTATAGAGAAAAAGACTGCCGTGGGGTAATCACGAACAATGCTAAATAACGCAGAAGTTGCACAGAAAGCGCTATAAGTCTACACAAAGAGCCACTTTTTGGAATCAATACGTATAATCTTTCGCCCAGAACAACGTTGGGAAACGCAGGAGGACCAACGATATACATACTTCGACCACAATTCTCCTGTTAATCGACATTTTTCTTACCACACTCTCGCTTCTTACACATTCGCTCTCGACAACAGAAGTTGGCCATTCCACAAAATCTAAGTCAACCACCAGATTCATTTTTGCGAGCCCCACTGTTCACGTTGCCAATCCTCCCCAAGGGATCCACGTATACTGGATGCCCTTAGAATCACCTCCATTCTTACAATACCATAAAGTACAATCCACTTAAAACATGTATCTAATTTTCTCAAAAATTCAACTGCCATTATGACCTCGTAACTAAAACGAACTAAAACGTTCACTCTTGTAGGAGCAGCTAGTCAATTCTCTCCTCCGCATGTATCCCCCTGAACTAACAAAGTAGGCACACAATCGCGGCAGATGCGCGTTCCCGTGGTCAAGCACGACAGACTCAATTTGTTAATAATTTACCTAACAACGTCGCCGTGCCCGTCGATGTTTCCCCGGAGGTTGGACATTCACCCTTTGCCCGATCCTACACAGCGAAATCTGATGGATTCTCGGAAGGAAGAGGCGCGCGTATCGACCCTAGGTGGATGAAAAAGTCATACGAGAGCTGGAAAGGCATCGTATTGGCTGTAAAACGTTCACCGACTGATAACATCCAGTTGCAGCGTGTGGTGGGTGGCTTCCCGGTTAGTTGGCTCTTTTTCTCCCCCTCCCCCCCCCCCCCCACCCCACCCAGCGCTCGCGACTCCACGATGCTTGGGGGTGGGTGGGTGGGTCGGTGGGAGGGGAGGAGAGGAACAGCCTGTGCCGGGATGCCGGGGATCAGGCCGTTATTTAGTTAATGACTATTCTCTCGCTCGTAGGCGCTGCCAGGCCTGGAATACAAGATCGTGTTTGAGATGCTCCGCGTGCTGCTGTTGCCGTTGCCGTCGCTGCTAACCCTGGATCCGGGTGCGGGCCCTGGACAGTCCTGCTGGCTCGCTATCTCGCTGCAGCATGGGGGCAGAGAGAACTCTAGCCGAGCTGCACGCCGATATTGCACGCGTGTCCTTGCACAGCTACAAGCAGTTTCGGCCACGTAGTGCACTGTCAGCGGCGAAACGGGCATAGGGAATGTTACGTATGCCGAAGAAGAAACGGCTATGGACGCATTACGCTTGGACGAGGGGAGCGGGAGGGGGGCTAGGAAGTAGGTGGCGAAGAGGAGCGTGTTGCGTTCAGGGGGACGGAGAATTTCAGGACGCTTATCAGACGGAAATCGACGTTGGGCGAGTTGAAATTGCAAAGGGACAGTTCGATCATGAGGATCAGCGTTTTGATGCGTCAAAGCGTTGATGACCAGGCCATCCCGTCGAGGGAGTCTTTGGAAACCAAGATTAGAGCATTCTTTTGAGGAGGACTGAGAACGCGAGGACGTCGAGAAGAAGGAAACCGATGCTAACTACCCCCGGGGAGGTTGATGTCGCGAATGGAGTCGTTGAGTAGATGGGTCGCGGATTAGATGACGCCCGGGCGTTGACGAAACCACTTTGCGGAGCTTTACAATAGTCGTGCCACGTTCCCGTTGACTGTTATCACTCTACGCGCCAAAACCACGCGTCGATTCCCAACGAAACGACACCCCACGTCGCGTACACCCCCTTCACAGTCGCGCACGATATCTCCTGGTAGGAACTATCGATCTCGTCTCTCCTTTTTTTTTTTCTTCCCCCGAAATCTATTTATAAGGCGCAGAAAGCGTTGCTTACTCCGTACACACGGAGGCAGCCAGGGATTTCTGCTGGAAAGGACGGCGGAAGGGCGCGGGGAGTCGGCTCCAGGCGGAAAGGGGGTGAGCGGTGCGGTGGAAGGGGAGGGGGGGGGGCTAATATCGGAACATCGACGGCCAAGTCGACTCGGGGATTCGAGCGAGCTGGATGTTTAATTAGGAGCCAACGAAGGCAGCCAGGGTCTGCGGAGGAACGCCGGGAGCGGGTTCGGGGGAGGGAACCGAGGGATACGCGATGCGCAGGTATAGAAACATACATATATATGCATACGTACCTACAGGACTGATCATATATATAGGGAAGACTCTTTGTTTCAAATTTGTCGAATAATAGTTTAACGCGTGCTTGGTTTTAGCCTTCGATTTAAGGGGTGGTTCTGACTTAGGCGGCCGAGAAATGAGTTCTTTGTGAATTTGTCTTTTATGAAACGGAAGGTATTGATGTATGTTAGTTTCGGCGTTATATTTATTAAAGTTTCTAGCAACATTTAAGAAGCACTGAATTTCAGCTGTCTAGGTGAATTCTCATTGGCCCGGGTGAGTGTTGCATGTAAAATTGGCGGAAACTATATCTGTCTAATAAGAGAACTGATCTGGTTGATCTGCTTATTTTTTTTTTTTTTTCAAAATATAGGGTAAAGGCAGGTAATATGGAACTTTGTAAAATTTCGATAATGGCAATTAAGCATCAGTCGGGCGTCCATCATTGAAAGAGAAACGTATACATTTTTTTCGTGAGGTGTAAAAGTTTCTGAAAAGTGCATCAAACAGTTAAATATTGTAGTGAAGGTATGTTACAAAGTATTATTTTGATATAATTTTTCATTAAATATGTGTGTTTTTTATTATTCAACAATAATTTACCAATAAAGTTACTTTCTTCTTACAAGGAGAGGTTCTCAGGTGTCCGCCTCCGATTGCTTTGAATTTTGGATATATTTTAGGGGACCAAAAAATAAGATATACGTGTTTTTTTACAGCGGCCCGTTTTCATATTTAGGGGGTGAAACCAACACGTAAAGTTATAAAATTTTCAGGTGTTCATCTTCGATTGCTTTGAGTTTTGGATATGTTTTAGAGGACCGAAAAATAAGAAATACGTGTTTTTTTATTTTGGCCTACTTAAATGTTTGGGGGGTGAAACCACTCCCCAAAGTTATAAGATTTTCAGGTGTTCGTCCCCGATTGCTTTGATTTTTGGATATGTTTTAAAGGGCCGACAAATAGGAAATGCATGTCTTCCTATTTTGACTCATTTGCACGTTCAACGGGTGAAACCACCCCTCATAGTTACCCACTAATAACGGTGACTTACGACAAGAACATTGTCCGTAGAGCAAGTTACGACGCAAATTAAATTTATATTAAGTTTCACTCAACACAATTTTGTACCCTGCATGAACTTTGAGGGTTGGTTTCACGCCCTAAATATGGAAACGGGCCACTATAAAAAAACACGTATATCTTATTTTTCGGTCCCCTCAAATATATCCAAAATTCAAGGCAATCGGAGGCGGACACTTGGGAACCTCTCCTTGTTAGTATAATTCTTAATTTCTTGTCGGAACATATGTGTACGTAATATGACGACGATGATGCGGAATGATTATTTTGCGATGGTAATTATAAGAATAATGGCAATGAAAAGTAGACCCAATGTATATGCTGTTTTCAGTGGACACATGAAGAATGTGGGGCTTCCGACGCATTATTCACGTGTCCAACGTGTAGGAGACGCAGAAAGCAGGAATAAATTCCAAAAATCATGTATATTTATTTATTTGTATCTTCTACTTAATAAATCTTCATTTTTAGTAAAAAAAAAAAATAAAGATTCTTTAGTTTCCTTTACAAATTTCCTAGGTGTTCCATATTAAGACCCATTTTTTCAAACGACAGATTTTCAGGCAATTGCAAAACAATTGGATATTTTTACATTTGACTATGTAAATATGACAATGCATTAGTTCCTTCGTCCCCACATGCCAGTTCTATTAAAAAAAAAAAAAAATTCCCCTACTTTTAACAAGCTTTTGACATCAAACATTCCATATTACCTGCCTTTACCCTACTCCTCGCCAGAGCCAGGATGCATCCCCGTCGGTCTCCAGGTATCGAGAAACACCCTATATAAAGCCGGTACTGCACGTACGTACGGAAAGAGGAGGGGATACACCCGTTTCCTCCCACAGCTTATCCACCTCCATCACCGTGGAGCCCACGAAGAGAGCAGGGAAGGAAGAAGCCTGGACAGAAATAAAGCAGAGAAAGAGAGGGGCGGGGGAGCGGGCGGGGGGAGGGGGGCGGGCAGGGCGGGTGAGGGGACGCAACACAGCGAAGAATTGTCTGCGATTTTGTTTTACCTCTCGCGGCTACCTCTCGATCGCGTTCATCGATTCCTCGCGCCAGCGTCCCGCCGGAGGCCGTCGTCCCCGCAGGGACGGGGAATCCGTGTGTGCAGAAAGAACGCAAAGTGGCCTGAAATCCTGGTACGCGACTCCCCCCACCCGCGCCTCGTCTTCGTCGCACGGCAGGGGGAGGGGGCAGGGACTACGTGTCTATCTCCTGGCTGCTGGGGAACGCTGCCGCGATCTTGGCGCGAAGGAAGCCTGCGGTAAATGCCTGGAATTAGTTCCACGTATCGCCGCTGACGTGTCTGGGTGGTTGTTGCGTTGCACGCGTACCTCGGACGAGGGGGAGCATCGTCGCCAGGGATTACGCGGAATCCTTCAGGATAGAACGCTCGCTTTCATCCGCCACTGAAAACCAAAGCATCTTGGTCGCTAACGTAAGCCGCCTAGGAATGGCCCAAAAATACGGGCAGCCGGGCTACGAGCGTCCTCTGCCGGACGTCGATTTGAATGGTAAGCAAGCCGTACTTGCGACGGGACAGCAAAGGGCTGATTCCGCGCTCGTGAAAGGGCTGGATCCTGTTTTTTCATCCTCGAGGAAAATGTATGAATCGTGTTGCAGAGGCTTTGCAGGCGGACGGCTAATGGCTGCGGAGAACTTTTCCCCGCACCCTAAATCCATCCTACGTTCGCGCGCGCGTGTAAATCTCTCCACACGCGGCGCGAACTGGCTCGTACGTCGACTGGCGGCTACCAGAAATCTCATTTCATGCCGGAAACTCGAAAAAGGGATTAACGCCGGCCATTTTCCGCGGAGCAGGTTTTAACTTTCTCGAAGGGCCGCCTATCAAACCGATTACACACGGCAGACCGGGCCCGAAAAACCCTCCGATTTGGACACCCGCCCCGTTCCCAAATCCAGCCGCGACTTCGCGAGCTTCGCCCCTTATCCTCGACCCTTCGACCCTGAAAAACTGCTGCGTTTGCTTTCGACACTGTTCTGCTCACTTCGACCGACACCTTTCGCAGAATTACCTCTGCACGCACCGATTTTACGCGAGCTTTAACATTTCTTTTGGGGTAGCGTCTCGTTTGACTCTAACCAGTGTACAGGGAGGGACGGGAAAGAGTCGATTACCAGAGGAAAGATGGATCTGTGTGTGGAGATTGAATATTGTTTTCAATAGTTGAAATAGTTGATGATTTTTTCCTGAAAAATCTTCATTCGTCCGCGTATAACAATTGTTTTGCCTTGGACTACGCAGGCATCGTTAGAAATCTTGAGGATGCACGTCCACCGCGATGTCCTTTCAACTTGCTAATCGGCAAAGACGAGTTAACTCGTCATTGGAAAATTCTTCGAGTGAGGCAAGTTTGTGCAAGTTAATAATTAACAGATTTCACTGGTTTAAACCGACTTAGGAGTTATCCTCTCGTCCCACCTGAATTTTTTAAGTTTCGTTATTTTTATGTTAGAACTACTGTCTCCGGAGCCTTGGGTTTATGATGAGAGCTGCAGCGCACTTCAGGAATCCAGAGACACTTAATACTCTGTATACGACCCTTGTTCTTTCTCATTTGGAGTATTGTTCAAATTTTTGGAATTCTGACTATCTCTGTCACAGCAATTCTTAGCAGAGCATTCAACATAGTTATCGGCCATTTGCTGCTTATTAATTAAGTATTCCTTTTCATAAATTTACTCACAATTATGAATATATCCTTTCTACTCTAGGTCTACCCTTTCTTTTGAAGGGCTCAGATTTATATACAATTTAATATTTACTTTTAAAATGTTAAGTAATCTTGTTGAGTGCCCAGAGCCTTAATATTTACTTCAGCTTAATGTTCCACCTACAATATTAAAGAATACTACGTCATTTATGGTGCGTAAATATTCCACTACCTTTGGCATGAATTAATACTTTAATAGACTATGCAGATCTTCGAATTCTATTGCGTATTAAGTTGATTTCTTTTGCAACTCATTATACTCATTTAGGCATTCAAAATCAGTAAGTAAAACTATGTACATTCTGCTTGTATGTATTATCCCTCTAATGGTTTTCTCTACTTTCTTTGTACCAAAATGTTCACCCGTGTATAAATAAATAAATGAATGAATAATATATCAGGTCATTCCTCGCATTTACCGTGGATAAAATAAGGTAATTCGCCTGGAATTGTTCTTAAAATATAGAATTTTAAATACACTTTCCTGAACAAGAAACGAGCCAATTAACAGTTTAAGTACATTTCTCGGAATTTTCTAAACAAAACAATTGATATATTCCAAGTCGATGCAACTGATGCTTTCATAAAGCACTCTTGCAAAGCCAAAACCAGTCGCGTTTCAAATATCGAACAGGATAATTACGTCTGGCTATACCAACAACAACCCCTGCCGTCCTACTAGACCAGGCCCGCCCAACTTTTGCTCTTGCAATCGAAAAGCAACCACTGGTGGTTGCGAGCGAAGACAAGACCGACGGTTGTGCCCCGCCACGAGGATCTTTCGCTCTTGAGGAACGCGAGGAACCTCGCTCGGTGCCTTCAAAACCGAAGACTAGAGACATAGTCTAGTGACTAAGTAGACTATAATGGCAATAAACGGAACTTCAACCTCCAAATTGTATCTTCTCCTGCGGCGTGACACATTATCTCAACTAACATCATTTCAATATATTTGATACACGAAAGGTATATGTATACGTGCAGAACCCCAAAACACCTTCAGAGAGCCGGGATCCCTGGCGCTCAACAAGTTCTTACGTCTTAGGTGGTACGGTGTTGGAAGTTGAGGATCGATGACGAATGATGTTCGTAGCGAACAGATGTCGGGCAGAAGAGAACAGAACGTTTATGCAACAGTTCTGGGAGCCGCGAGTTCTCACAAACTCCTGCACAGATTATCAATTATTAAAACCACGTGGCCGTGCCAGTCTCCGCTCTCATCTCGCCGTTCCGTTCCGCGAAGTGCGCGCCGCGTGTTGGCCAACTCCCACGAACTCGATCCAAGGGTACTGCCGTTGATTTTCGTGGCAGCGGGGCTGCACAATTTATCTCGTCGAGGATAAGGAGATCGCCGATCTGTTTCTTGTGAATTGTACACCTAATTTGCTCGCTACCATAAAGTAGTCATTGTGGAGGCAATCAGGAGATCTTTAGAAAGCCATTTCGCTGCTTTGCAATATACCGAATACTACGTTTTGGCTCTCTGCATAGATGGAAGGGGGTTGGGGGTTAAAACGCAAAAGTTACCGTAAGTTTGTGATGAATTTTTTGTGAATACACTCCAAAGTTTGGTGTTCCGTTTCGCCCCACTTTTCCCTACCTATGCAAAATAATACACGGGTCAGTATGCACCCTGTATCCGACGCGCTAAGGATCTTTTTACACGAGCTATTTTCATGGGTGGTCACTGGTGTTTACAATACATATCTTCTCCATAATACACATTTTCTTCCCCTTACGTTTATCCTTGTCAAACTAGCCCTGTTTCTGCCAATATACCAATTCTGCAAAAATACTAATTCTGTGGCCCAAAAGTGTCTCGCTTGGGAAAGTCCTAAGGAATAATTATCCACCATGATTCCCGCTTCATTTTAGAAGCATATTTCGACTCCCATCATACGAGTCACTGCCACTCAGAAACCGACGGAATTTTCTCGTTGCCATTACCGCCATGCGCCGCTTAATATGCCGACAATTTAGTAAACTCTGCGCATAAACGCATTATTTGATGCACGTCTAGCTTCGATATCTATCGCAAATATCGAAGCTCTTACAGACACGTGACAATATCGTAACAATGCGCTGAATATCGCGCGCATGGTCGTGCAAAATAGACGACCTTGAGCCCACGAAACTCGCGATCGTCTGGGGTTCTGAAAATCCTTCAGCTTTATCGTATTTGCCACTCTGAAATTTCCCAGAGAGGCGTCGCCGGCGACAGATACGCACCACTCTGAAATTCTCCTATTGAAAGACGCGTGGGACTGACTGTGCACGGTGGTTCGGGGCGACATATGCGCTTCTCTAAACTTCAGCAATAACGGTAATTGCGTTATTAAGGTCGAGGGAGAACGTTCCTCGGGGTCCCGGCAAGTTTCAGCGTCAGCGAAGCGGACGCTTGACCCCGCTGGCCAGGCAGAAAGGACATAAGCGTGGTCAGTGGACGGCGGACGCGTTATACGTCATTAGATTCGGACAGGGTGGTTTTCATGAAGCATCGGTGGGTGTCGGGGAATCGACAGATGGTCTTTTCTGGCAAACAGTAACGATACGCTCGGTGAATGAAGTGCTTCCCGGGTGGGATTCACTGGACCTTCGTTAGCCCAGAAACGGTTTATCTCCAGACTGATAGGGAGGCGCATTGGAGGAGTTTGCCCATTACTGCCCCAGCTTCTTACTATGTACTGTAGATCCTTAGTATTTTGGGGCAAGCATAGTAACACGATTTTAGCTGCACTTTGTTCCCTGCGCACTGATCGAGACGACGTTACAAGCGGGCAGGAGTGGGTTCCTTATACTTAATATTTAAAGCCTGATATTAAACTAGTTTTGCAGACACATAAAAATATTACTTTTAACCCTTTTTCTGACCACCGTGCCGCTGTGAGAACAAAAACAACTCCAACGGGAGGAAATTTATATTACCCCACAGTGGGAACACATGATAGCGTTAGATGATTCGCATGACTTCAAGTTAACGACGGTCCGAGGCTAAAATCTGTGTTAGGGACGTCAAAACTCTTAAATACATCCTTGGACACCCTCAATTCGTGATACTTTTACACGCTTGTTATTTCTACTTCACGAACGATACTTACTGACTCCGGCTCAAAAATTCCCCATTCGAGCAATCAATGTTCACAAATGCACGCGATACCCCGAGGCAAAACGATCCAGGAGTCTCTGGAAGCCTTGCCCCAGAAGGGAACGCAGGACTCGGCGTCTCCAAATTACTCGGAAAGGGTAAACGAGCATCTCTTTGTTGCAGATGTTTCAACCCCTCCGGTGGCCATATATCAGGAACAACGGTTCTAATTCTCATACAAGGCGATTGACCGTAGTGGCAGGACTTGATGAGAGCAAAAAGGGACCGTACGGAATATCGCGCAGAGCGCTGATGATGATTGCCAGCCCACATGTTCGGGCACACGCTCGTCTGTCGATGGAAGGGGTGGTGGTCTTTCGTTCCTCCAGGGGAATAGGGTGGCGATTTTCGAGTGCTCGAGGAGTACAGGCTGACCCCCCCCCCCCCCTCTGCCGCACTCTCTGACCCCTGACAAATCAATTCGCGCATAAGCTTGCAAACACGGAAACGGGCAGTTTGCATAGTCGCGAATGGAGCACTCGAATCGATGGCGTTCGACGCGAACAGCCGTGCTCGGAGGGACGCGAGATGGAGAGGCGTTTGTGTAAGGGATGTTGGATGTTCGAAGTCGATAAAATTGCCAAGAAGATTGTGTTGTATCGAGAGAAAATGATCTGCGAATTGCTACTTGGAGAGTTCCATTCGTGAACTTCTTTTGAATATTATTCTGTGAGAAGTGTCTAACATTTATTGGCCGCGACTGAAGTGGCTGTTCATTATACAATCTTATACTAAAAGGGGTTTAACTATCATAAGGGAGGAACATATCCTCTGATTCAATATTGATAGGAAATTACAATAGATTTAACACAATTTAAATTATCCTGTAATTGAATTAAACAATCTGAACTTTTGATCGTATTTTATGATTCCATCAACGATCCTAAATTGCACTGTACCATTCAACGTGTTAATAAGTGTTACTGTAATAGTTTCTGTCGTGACTGCAATCGATTATTGTATCGCCAAGCTTTCAATAATGCCAAAATAAAACTGAATTCTGTTTACCAATTGACCCCGTTATTTGTTTAGTTTATACCGTGATTTTTTTTTTTTTTTATTAAACTACTTTTAACCACTCGACTTGGAAATTATTTTTTTCGCGGCGGTTTTCGAGTCATCGATTAGGTAAAAATGTATTGTCAAGTACCTACATATTGCTTGAAGTTTATTCCGTTCATTACTGATGTTAGCCGAAAATGATCGAAAGTCGAAAGACGATCGGCTGTCAAATCAAAATTCTCAACTATCTCATCACATCTCATTTTCTAATTTTTGTCTACCGGGTACCCGAGTACCCAGGTATCCTTATACCCGGGCCAAAACAACAGCTCTAATAAGCAGTTCTGCTTACAAAATTGCTAGGAAATTAAATTTCAGGTTTTGCCTTTTCCAAACCTTCGACACCATGCACCCATCCATGAACACGAAAACTCAACCTCGCGTGACCCGAAAAGTTACGGAACCCGAAAAGGGCAAAACTTTGAACTTAGTTTTCTCCGAAACCTTCAAATACGAAACCCCGCGCATCTAACACAGCACCACGTCACAAACTCCTTCAATCTCTTCATCAGATCACAATAAAATTGCGCATCAAGATTAAACACCGGACAAGTATCTGACCAGAAGTGTCGCATACTCAGATCTCAAAGGTGAAGCGCCAATATCATTAGCAACTATCATGGCCCAACGGAACGTGTGCAGGTTGGATCCCGTCGTGCACGCAGATGTCGCCGTCCTGGCGGATTCGCAAGCTCCCGGGGAAAGAAAAGCAACACGAGCTCGGATTCACAGGGGTGAAACAACACGCGGTGCTTCAGAGGAGCCAGATAACCGGTTTCGATCGGTCCAACACGCCCGAAACATAAACGGAACAGAAACCGTCGGCCGTGTAACCGTTCGCAATCTGTATACATCAATACGTGTAATTTCCAGCGACAGTATCAGCTCTCGGCGTGGCAGTGTATGATGCCGTCGGTGCAGCTGCATCCCCTGGTTGCACAGTATCCTCTATAGCCACGAATTGTACGCGATGTTCTATACGGCTCACAAGTTTCCCTGGAGGGAGGAGGGACGGCGAGGGAGCTGGAGGAGGGCGGGAGGGAGGGAGGGAGGGAGGTGGGCGCAGGAGGGGTCGAGTTGGCTCTGCGGGGGGGTGGCTGCCGCGGGGGCGAGCGACGGTTTCCCGGAACCCGTCGACTATACAGCCTTCCTGGATGGATACAGAGGCCAGGATTAGAGCTGATTGGGCCGACCTCGTCGTGATTAGAGATGTTATCAGGCCGGTTACGCTCTCACCAGCGTTCACCCTCTGTAGCCTGGGCTACGTGTTTGCGTTCTTCCTGCGCCTCACCCCTTCCCTTCGTCCGAAATGCGTGCGTACTCTGTGTATCGTCGAATTGTCATCCCCCCTCCCTGCTACCTCTCTTTCCTTTCCCCCCAGCACCCCCTTGTTCCACGGGAATCGGCAGTGCCGTGCAATTTATTCGAGACGCCACGATCGACCGAAAGCTCTTGTTACTTCGGACTGCAATCGGCGATGTACGTACTTTGCGCTCGTTAGATAGTCGTCGATGGTTCCTCGAAGGGAAGGGGGAAGTTGAGGATGGTTTGTAGGTTTCGAATATTCGCAGCGAGTTTTAAGGGCATCGCAGATTTTCGACCTCGGGATCTTCCACGTTCGTGGGGGGGAGGGGTGAATCATTGACAGCCCTACTTAGGCTGACGACCGCACGCCACTCGGACATGGTTCTGAGCACGTATGTACGCGAAAGACACGTCGATGATCTCGCTTCCTTCGCTTTCAGCCCCGATTCCCCACTGTATCTCCGCCGGAAACCTCGTTACCGAACATCGGCCCTTGCATCTTTTATGGCCAGCCTCTCGATACACCGGTCCCCTGGCGCTCGAAAAACGCGGGCCACGAAAGCTTTCCCGATAAAATCACGCTGTTCCTCGCTGACAGCCTTCCGCGATTCATCCTTGAAGACATTCGATTCCCTCGCCCCCAGGCTGGCCCGCGTTTCTCCATTCACCGTTCCTTTCGACCATATTTAAATGCAGCTGGAAAATTTATAAGCCTGTGGTGGACCAATGAAATTTTTAAAGGCGCTCCATAATCTCGCTACTCCTCGATTCTTAGTAGGATCCTAGTTTAAGGAAATGTGGAGGTACCAACATGCCTCCACTTCAAAACGCTAATTCTATGAAGATAGCAATGACTAAGTAGATTCGAGGTCTAGCAGGTGATCCAGTAAGATCCAGTATTGAGGTGTTATTGCTTGACTGGCAAATAAAGAACTTCCACTGAATGTTTTGCTTCCCACACCATCCACTGAAATCCTTCTGCAAACTTACTATTGTTCGGTACAGATAGGTCAGTGTATAGGCGCTTCACCTGAAAAAGTGTAATTATCTCGAAAAATATGAGTGGTAAGACAAATTCTTCCCAACGAAAATTGTCGGATTTTTTATTTCTTATTCTTGTAAATGACATCGAAACGTTTTCTGAACACTACCTACATGAATCTTTTTCTACTGTAAACCCATCTTCAGATTCAGGGAGCGAAAATTCCATTCTACAAGATTGCGATGTGTCGTTAAAAGAGTGGGACGAACACGAATGTGTAGGATGCGGAGAAAACTATTTCGAAATCTCGAAAAGCGACAATTGAATTAAATGTGTGCGCTGCAGTCGTTGGTTTCGCGGTACTAGATGCTCCAAGTAGGAGAGTGTTTGCGATTTATGTGGAAAATTATACTTTTTGTAAGCTAAACTTTTTGTTATTTTTCAAGGTCGGTCTCACCCGCAGTGGGTGGACACTCTAACTCCGACATGCGGGTGAGATCGACCAGTCGCAGTGCCAATGCTTTTGGTTGAAAGTGAAAATAAATATTTGAAATTATCGCACACTATAATTTATGTATACCCTAAATTGCTTGGACTTTAATTTACACAAAACTACAAAAATGTGAAAAACAACGATGCTACAATTTCATTTCCAAAAAGTGGTCAAACAATCCCGGACTTAGAAAATAAAAGAAACGTAGAAAGTTACACTATTATTACAAAATTAATTAGAAATTCAGTTTACAAACTTAGACAACAAAAATTTTGCAGCGAACTTTGGGGTCATCAGCGACCCCAGGATACCAGTTAAGGGCTAGAATCGAAGCAATGCTATTAGGTCACTTACAATCAAGCTCCTTCCACAGGTTCCTTTGTTCCCAATTTTCTTCTTGCAAATCCCCATAAAAATCTCGCTAATACTCGGTATACCTGCACCCACGAAACGTAGTGACCGAAAATGGCGGCACGTGTCGGCGTGAAAAACGTCAACGTATTACACACGATGAGCAGGCTAGATAGCCACGCTCTCGAAAGAGACCCTCGTTCATATCGAGCCACCGACTCAGCTCGAGTGCCGTTTCAATTACTCTGAAAACGATTCTCGAGTACCTCTTCATGTCCCTAGATAAAGTATCGCGAAGGCACATGCTCTCGGTCAGCCGGCTGATCCACGCACCGAGCCCGTAAAACGCGATGGATCTGATAATCGGGACGCTGGATCGTATCGACCCTATCCTCGCAGAGAATGCCTCTCGACTACGGGGGCTTCCGCCGACATTGGAAGCCTCGTTTTTGCACTGGCCGCGTAACGTCTATTTCGTAAATACTTTTCTCGCTCGACGTCCATGTCGACGCGATGAACAGAAACGATAAACGACCCCTACTCATCACTGACTTGTTAAAAGCCGTTTAGACTTGCATTTCATTTCATTTCGAGTGGACAGAGGACCCTTCCGGATGAAAAATCTCATTGGATCCTTATAGGCGCGTAGTATCGTTCCACTATTGTTTAGGCGATCAAAAAAGAGTTCGCTGTTAACATGTTGAGTGCCACAGTGGAATGTGAAGTTGTTGGTAGAGCTTTGAAAATTGATGGAAAGGTTGGATTACAATATCCAGTTACAGGGAAATTGATCTTCTGTTAAGTCCTTCGTAGTTTCGGCCTCCATTTTCTTTCGTTTTGTTCGAACATTCGATCGAAGTATATAGTCAATTGCTTTTCCAAAGCTTCGCTTGCAGTTAGGGTTGCCATCCGTGCTTTAGAATAAAATATCTTACGTTATTATAATTAAATGTCCTAGGTAGATTTTTAAGTGTCTGTTCGCGACTAACATCGCGGTCAACTAGTGAGCCACTAGTCACGGAACGCGCTAAGGACGAAACTTTGTTCGAGGGAAGCAATGTCTGCCGGCTTATTTCGTCCCATTTTATTCGTAGCGCACCCTCAAATACATCTTCCTTTGCGCTGGACGCTCGACGCCCAGATCTCTGGAGACATTCGTCATCGCGGCGACGCGGGCCAGCGCCACGACGCTTCTCGGCGCTCATTAGCGTCTGACGGCGGCCACGCGTTCCCCCTTAAGAACGAGTCATAAATATAACTTACGGGCGAGTACGTATGAAAAATTTGTCGCGGCTTAGCCGCCAGACAGATTGTGCCGCAGCGTGCGGCCGGGTCTCTTAATTTCGTGGCTGCCTCTCTAAATCTGGCGCTTACATGCTCGTTCTTGTGTTACCAAGTGTCTGCGACATTGTACGTGTTGTTCCTCTTGCTCCCACTTTGTTTTATTGCGCCACATGCTAACGGAGAGGCACGAACAATGATTGTACGAGAAGGACAGGAAAATTGGGTAGTCTGGTGTCTTGGATCGAGACATGAGCCATCGTTGAAGTTTTTTTTTTAGAAAAGTACCTACAGAATATATTGAAATGACATCGGTGATTGATGTAGGATTTGTGAAGATATGAGATGAGACTTTTATGTCTGCTGCAATAATGCACGGTCGATATATGTGACTCGGCCTAGAATTGTAAACAGAAACAAAATAAAAAAAAAGTCTCTTACTTTGCATAGGTGTGACTTTACTTCCTATCGAAATAGATCCGTAAAATTGTAGTGCTTTCAATGGTAACAATGATTTTCACTAAAACTTTCGCAACTTTCTTTTTGCCTTGTAGAAAGAAGTTGTTAATAAATCTAAGATATTTTCCGCAATTGTTATTCAGATGTTACGTATTTAACGAGAATATATATAAAGGACAGGTATTAAAATGTCAGCTGTGGGTCCATTTGGAATTAAACTGATGACGCGAGAAAACATAAAATTTATACAAAAATGCTGGCAAGATGCAATTCCTAAATGATATAATATATTTACTTCTTCCCCCTGAGCTCATAATTTGTGTAAGCGAAGAATTTCTGTAAAAACGTTTAAAAATGCAGCATTTTTAAATGACTGTACCTTTGTTAAAAAAACATCTTTTTTATGAGGTTCAGTTTATCGTAAAGGCAAAGGATCATACTTTTCGCACATTGTGTGAAGACATACCTACGCGAAAACTTTGGCGAACAGTTTATCGAATACCGAATATTTGGTATTCGCAGAATGCCGAATGTGTGGTCAACAGTTTAAAATTTTACCGCTGTCATAGTAAAATTGCAAACTTGATACGAAGTGACATTACAAATGACACAATATATTACTTTAAAATGTAAACAACTGATACTTCATATTCTCTAGTTTTATTTTCTTAAAAATTTTAATTTCTGAATCACCCTGGATAGGTATCATATTATCAGATGTTCTTGCTCGCCATATTCAACAACCGTCCATCCCTATCGAATCCTCTCCATCATACATTAGCTACCTATTTACAGTCATCTTTATTTTTCTTGTTTATGACTTATCATTATTATTAACATATTTTCCATCGCCCACTTTTTCACGTCCGCGAGTTGATGTTTTCACAACGAACCGCGAAATCGTTGGAAGCGTTTTGAGTCCCCCCGTCCCCTCATCCACCGATGCCCGACCGATTTCCATTCTTCGGAAAATTGTGAAGCGTCCGAGGTTCGGCTCGAACTCACGAAACGAAAGCAAATATCGAAAACCAATAAACGATAAGCTGCTAATTGGGAGTCGAGACGGCGCCGGCCAGGGGAGACGTGACGATGCTCGACGTCCATCGATTCGAGTCTCGCCATAAACCCCCTGTAATAATCGAACGATCCGCGTGGAAAGCGCGCCTCTTCGAGCCATAAACGCGAAGACACGAGGGTCGATAAGTTTCTTTTCTCGTCGACACCTGCGGCGTGATTGTTTGCTCGGTGTTTTAGCGACCAGAGGCCTGCGCGCTTGTTTCTGACGGGTTTTCACGCTTCTAAAAGGGGTGGCTTTCGGTTTGGTGGTAAAAACCGGTCATCCTAAATCAAACGAGGGGCTTCCGGTTTGACAAACGGTCCTTAGCGACTCGGCAGCCGTTATTTTCATTTTTCAACTTTGTCGTTCGTTAATTCATTAGGGCTGGAGTTTCGTTTGAAGGGGTAACGTCGTGTCTCTGCTCGAGAAATCGATCTGTTTTTTACGTTTCTTTAAACTTTGGGCGATCGCCGGTACACGCCTAAAAGGTTATACCAAAATTTGGGAAATTGGCGGAGATGTGGGCCTTTGAATAAAACTTGTTTTTTGAAATTCTTTTGTTCGAAAGAAATGGATATCTTATTTTTCATCCCTGAATTGTCAGTAACAATTATATTTGTTAGTAAGTCTAAATACATTATACTAATTAATTTTTTTCTCTAGGACGAAGAGGTCACATTGTTTCTGAGAATCAGATTTCCTAAAATCGTGACTGTGATATTTTAAAAGTTAATTAACTGATTGGTTTCAAGTTTTTGTTACCTACACAGTATTATATATTTGTTTTCAGTTCAATCATCTGACAAGGGAACATCCCGAACCCGAAAATTAAAAAAATTCTGAAACTTTGTGGATATTTAGGGAATTTCCTCCTGATTACATAGCAATTTTTGTTTGCTGTACGAAGTCACTCGAAGGGGGTGTAATTGACCTCTGAAAATCCAGTTATTTTCCGAGTTTGTGTTATAACTCCTGAACTGTAAAATCATTTTTTTTACCAAATGATAGATCTAATTAAAAGATGCAAGTTTTTTCCTGTAAACTTTTTTTCTATCTCTTACAGTTCGCGAGTTATAACACAAAATTGGAAAATAGGTGAATTTTCAGGGATTAATTCCACTTCCTTCGAGTGAATTTGGGCAGCAAACAAAAATTGCGTTGTAATCATATTCACAAATTTTCAGAATTTTTTGAATTTGTACATTTTGAAAACTGTACAACGTGGTTATTTACATCTTAACCTTAATCAGAAACCTTATTACAAAAGTAGTCCCTTTTTCTTTATGTTTTTCCGCGCTCCTTCCGGGCTTAATCAAAGCTGCCAATTAATTAGTAACAAATTGATCTGACCACTAACTAATATGACTCGGCCACCCAGTTGTTTATAGCCTCCTAAAAAATTCTACTAAGCCATCTATAATCTATATGGCATAAAATTTAAAAACAAAAAGCTTTCTTCACCGCGTGCCTGTGTAATCGGTATACAACGCTCCTCGCCGAGTGTTCCAACGAAAGTAACGTATATACTCGTTCGACGCGAATCGAATCGCATCCGGCGCGAACAAATCCACGAAATCCTCGAAATCGGGCTTGCGATTGCAGAATGGAAGAGAGGGCCGTGGAAGATCCACGGCGGCCCGACCACCAGCTCAAGGGGGTGGAACCCTTCCCACCCCCCCCCCCCCCTTCTGCTTCCGGGCCGAGCGCACGGCAAGAGGGCCAATATATATCGGCAAGTAAAACAAAAGCCTTGGACAAACAACGAACAGTGATGTGTCTACCTCAAGGATGGAGGCGCCGAGGGAAATGAGGGTTGGCAGCGCGGGCAGCGGGGCGCGGATCGTGGTGGGGCAGAGGGGCGAGGGGGGAAGGGGGCAGCGTGAAGGAGAGAGGGGCGAGATATATGGGGAGGCTTTTAGTTTCGTTAATGGGTATCTCGTAGACCGATAAGTGCCGAGATCTGTCTACCTCCGGTTGCTTTACACCTTTTCCCGCTCCATGGTGCACGGCTAGCTCCGTGCCCCTCGGCTTTCCTGGAATCCTGGAAAAATCGTAACATCCCGTCAACCCGTCCGACGCTTCTCCGACGGCGTTCCTTGAACTTCCGTGCTCGTGGACTTACATTTCATTTCGAGGCGAAAGGGGAGGAAATTTTGGTTGGGCGAGCGAATGATTCGTCTGTTTGCAGGGATCCGAATGAATTGGGGAGATGGGCTCGTTGAGATAATTACGAATGAGGTATTGTGGAAGCGAGAGATTTTTGGGAATGAGTTTTACTCGGATGTTATTAGAGATAGGGTTGTGAGAGGGTGTACTTATGTGCCTCGTGGTGAGTCTTTGATACGTTTCGTAATCCAATTTTTTTGATTGTGGATTTTCAAAATCGAGTAGCTCGAAAATCAAGCTACTCGCAAGGAAGATTTATTCTAGATATCATTTCGATTTATGTGCGGACGAGAAATAAGCTTATAATACTGCCGCACCCTGTATAATAAAATCAATATCTACGGTTGCTAAATTTTCTGTTTATTTCATTATCTTCCTAAAAAAATGCCGAAAATGACTGCAATTTTAATTCCTTCGGAAGCTAGAAAATTCGCGAACATGCTATAAAATTAGCAACAATGTACATGCACCTGTGGAAGATCCATGACACCACATATATAATATTTTTCATTTTTGGTATTATTACCTGCACTGTTCTTTCTGAAATATAGAATACCTAATCAGCACGAGGATAATGACTATTCGAAAATTTCCTTAAAACGGATTCGTACATACTAATTTCGTTACGCCAGAGTGAATGTCCTCTTTGACACGGACAAGTAAACTGCTCTGTTCCAAAACAGAGAATAGTACATTACGTGACAAGGGAGAGAAGACAGTGATTTCGACGAGAGTGAAGTTTGCCGCCCGAGCGCAGCGAGGGCAGTAATTCACGCGAGGCGAAACCGCGTCTCTCCCTTGTCACGTACTATATTTTTTTCAACACCTGCATGAAAATAGGCGCAGTCCAGTTTCCTTGGGAGAAAAAGTAAGAAATTGTGAATACGCATGCGCGTAAAGTCTTTTTCCCTTGGGAGAAAGACTTTACGCGAATACGTCTGAAATTGGTCATTTTGCTCCCGTTCAGCAGGCGTAAAAAGGCACCTATTTTCATGCAGGTGTTGGAAAAACAATATTTTTTTACCACTTTCACGGATCTGATATGTGCGTAACTTTACAAGATACCACGAGTGATTGATTAGCACTATCTGAGACCACCAGCCGGAATTGACAGTATTACAGAATTATACCGCACTGGGGATTGAAATATGCGAGAAAATCGATAATACGGGATGAGGCGAAACAAAGCCCTGGGACTGATTTAATTACTGCTGGGAAAACGGTGGAGGCCCGCGGAACGCGGTGCGCGGTACGCAGGCGAGAATAATCAGACGCAATCGGCCAAGTCGGCCCACCGACCGGTATCGAATAACGTCAACAATTGGAAATCTAATCAGAATCGGCCAGTGCTACAATTGGACGGTGCCGATTGATTGGCCGGCTCGCCTATCGTTTACAAAGCTTGCAAACCGCGTGTGCTTGCCAGTCTCTCTCTTCCCCTCGATCCCTCATCGGTCCCAGCCTATTCCTCTCGGTTAAATCGTTATCAACCAGGCTCCCCAAACGCAACTGCTCCGATACAAACGACGCGGCATGTATTTTGGAATGCCTCCTCTATACGGACAATAAAAATAGTTGTAATTGCATCACCACCTGTATCCGAACCGACGCATTGTTTGATGTTCTTAGCAGACGTACGCCACTGTTTGATCGTGTTCCACGAGGGTAAAGATTCATCATCCTGTTGACTGGTGAAGGTGGACGATAGGAAAGGTTTACATCGAAGAGGCAGCGACGAGGTTGAGATGGAAAAATTCTTAGGAAGGAATTAGAAAAGCATCATTGGGGTAGTTATTAAAAAATGAGTGTAAATGTGAAATTGTGACAATGATTAAAGTCATGCGTGCGTTTTTTTTCATCTTCACTTTGTTCGGCTGAGGATTGTCTTCGCGATAATTGCGGAGACAATCCGTAGGTAAATCAGTTAAAGATTGCTATCGAGCAAAATCGAAGTTCTATTAGATTGTTGCTAGATGAGAACAGTAATCGACGATGTTCACTGATATATAATCCAATTTTGCCTTTGTCTACTAATACGTAGAATGAATATTTTAGATTATAAAAAGAATATTTAACTAAAACTATTACATCAAAAATGACTTG
Source organism: Andrena flavipes (assembly GCA_963971345.1). Lineage (NCBI taxonomy): Eukaryota > Metazoa > Arthropoda > Insecta > Hymenoptera > Andrenidae > Andrena > Andrena flavipes. The sequence goes on from OZ020480.1 coordinate 14,234,556, forward strand.
TTTAATAGATATTCTATTTAATTGCACTTCTTAATGAAACAATGGATGGATTAAGTTATTATAAGCTTCAAATATTTACACTTATTCTATACCAATTATATTTGTCAACGAATACATATACCTACACAACGTAGCAAAGTCTAATGATATTTTAGTTTCCCTTAATACCAAATTTGGACTGGTTTACTTGCAGATTGTCACTTGAATTATTTCGAAGATGGATCATCATCTGAAGAAAATAAGTATTAAATTGTAAACCCACTCGACTTTAATCACATTTTCCGTTTGCATTCTTTTTTTTATAACTTGTCCATTATATTGTGAATAAATGATTATATTTTTCAGAAAACCTAGAACATACGACTCTTAAATGCCCTCTAAGAATTTTTCTTCCTCAAGTGCAAGAAAGAACAGCGATCTGTGATCCGGTTTTTGTGGTCTGAAGGTGTATCAGGAGCTGAAATCTATCGAAGACTTGCAGCACAGTATGGGAGCAGTGCACTGCCGCAAAAGAGTGTCTACATACGAATGATCGACAAGTTCAAAAATGGAAAAACGGCGGGGACTACTCTCTAAAGGCGTTGTGCTGCTTCGCGGCAATGCTTGTCCTCATTCTGTCGCAGTAACTGTTGAAATAATCGAAAAACCGCGTTTTGAGATAATGGAACATGTAGTATCTACCGATCTGTTACTGATTTGTTCCACTCAAAACAACCTTAAATGCGATGGAAGTGGTACATATTTGCTTTATCTCTCATGGATTTAATCTCTAATGGATTTAAATGGATTTTAATTTCAACAAAATATACGAAGGATATACCTCCTTCAAGTAGAAATTTTAAGGAAATAAATGAAAATAGAATTTAACTTAAAAAAAGTATATAAAAAACGTAACTCCTCCAAATAGAAACTTTAAGGAAATTAAGTTGGAGGAACTAAATTAAGCAGTGGTTTCAGTGTGGTATTTACTACTGATGGGCAAATGAAATTTGAGGAGCTACAAACCTGAACTTCGTTTGTACAGTATGTAAACGTGATCACCTAAAACAATAATATCCAATAATATAAATATTTTCAAATTCTATTTCCAATTTTATAATAAAGATATGTATAAAATGCAATCCTATTAAAACAATGTTTAGCAATAAGCCTCCAAAAGATTCATCCAATTAAAAATAATAAACACACATATAAATGTAACTTAAAAGCTCATAATACATGAATTAATCAATCTTTCTGATGTAGGCAATAATATTATGTGCAGTTTTTCAAGCTCCCAATTTTTGCCTGTCTTCCTTTTTCTATTCCTGACTGAAAATCTTTCTTCTTTTATCTGAAACTAATTAGAAACAAAAATATCAATTACGCTTCAATTGAAAACGATTTGAATTTGGATTGTGCGAAATTAGGTGCACTTACCCTACCTCTTAGTGCTTTAATAAAATAGGTACATTCCGAATAATTATTGAGTTGCCCTTGTAAATTGAAAAACAAAGAGAAAGGGAAAGAAGAGAATATATTTGCTCGCACGAAGATTCTATCTGCGTCCAGGTGACAACGGCTCGCCCAAAACGATGGAGCAATGCAGGGAGACAAATTGTACTTCAGATTGGCTGGTGCGCGCGCGCGTATGTACGCACGCCGGCACGGGCGACAGCGTCCATGAAAACGCGCGTAATACCGGGGTCGCAGACTCTTGCAAACGGATTTCGTGGCCCGTAGCAACGTGGCCGTTTGCATGTTCCACGTGCTAACAATTCGGTCGCGGTTGCGATGCTATTTAACTGCTCCACCGCTCTGATTACTCCCCCGTGCCTCCGGGCGAATCAGGATTTAACGCGATGATCAGTCCTCGGAATGATCGTTCAAGCGCGTCGATTTCAAAACCGCCCACGGTTGTACCAGGGAATCGAGATAACTGTGACGTTTGTTCTTTGGTTTACCATTATACAAGTTTGTTCCCCGAGCGGGGCGTCGTTCCATGACAAAATGATCCACCAGCGGCATTCTTATCGAAGCATGCCACAACGTAGCGCATCTCTAGCGGATATGATGGCCGTCTTCGCGCTATTTGTGAACCAGTTTTGACTCGATATGCGCCAGAGATGGATGCTTTATCTTCAAACCTGAAGCGATTGAACTTTATTAATTCTAAATGTACTTATCTATAATTTCGAGAAGGTGATGGGTCCTCAAAATAATTTTACAGAAGCTCAAATAAAAGTGTCGCAATCAAACTTGGATGTACTTAGGTACTTTGTGTTCAGTGAAATTTCATTGATTTTAGAAATTTTGAGGTGGTCAAACTATTCGGTTTGAAAAAAGCAGGTAGGAACGTGGATTAAATGGAAGATATAATCAGGATCAAAAGTCCTGTTGTGAACATTCTTCACGCCCTGTTGTAGGTCGACTTAGAGCTTCATGAAAATCCTTTAAATCTGGCGGGATCCCGCCTTGGCGGACCACCCAAGGCCTGAAAAAGCGGGAAATATCTACCAAAACGTGATCGCCAAAAATAGGACCTGTTCCCTTTTCGAAATTATTAATTTATTGAACTATAGAATTAATGTTTATTCGCATACAAACGACTCGTTCGACCCTGTGCTCACTATTGCAAATGCATGGCGAAGGAGAGCCTGATTTTATGTGTCATTCGGTTGTCGATGAACACAAAGTGAACATGGTGTAAATTATTTGAACTCTTCCTTGTGGTCGTTTACATTAAGTCAGCTAAAAGATGAAAAGAGAAATTGAGAGAAATGGAAAGACCTGAGAAATGTATAATTAAAAAAATCCTATCTCCCTGCTGACCTGTGCACTTTACAGTTCCGTTGGAAGTCTATTTTCCAGACCTTATATATCTTGTCTTGGGCGTTTAAATGACTTAATGTTTAGTATAATTAAGTGGAATATAAAATAATGGTGTAGAAAATATCGCGACGATTGTCGATAGGTACATCGTGTTCAAAACACGACTAACTGTCGATTCGTTCCCTTGACGATCATAAAAGCACGGAGCACCTTAACACTAAAATAAAAACGAGCTACGCCTTAGTCTGCGTGTCGATCCACGCGTTTATCTTTACAAAGATAAATATTCGGAATATACACGGTTTAAATATTTTTCCAATAAGTTTTATGTCGTGTATTAACCTTGCTGTTTTGGAGCAGAAATATTACATTGTTAAATTTCACGAAGATGCTAGAAATCTTCATTAGTTCCCTTTTTAACAACCCTTTTATATTACTGCCTTCTTTCATTTAAAATTTTAAACTACCTGAAACGTATGCGACCTTCCAAAAAATCCTTAACCCAGGTATCAACCCCTTCTCTCTCCACGCCCTAAAATTCCCTCCCTCGAGGGAAAGTGCCAAGTATCCAGGAATCCGTGATTTCTGTCCCTCATTCGAGATCCGCGTGGGACCATTCCGAGAATGGCGTAGAGTTTCAATCGCGGGGACAACAAACTGAACGATCGAACTATCACTGTAAATACTAGTTCTGCTAGCTTCCCTTTGGATATCGCGTAACCAGTACATTGTTTTCCCGTCGATACGCGTCGTTTCTGGGCTTCGCTTTGTCCCACAAAGGAAGGAAGTGGTACGCACTGTTCCCCGTGGTTCCTTGGGAACCTTCGAAAACCTGTCTACGTCATTTCCGCGATCAGCTCGAATATAACGGGCCGTGACATGATTTGCTTATTGGACCGGTCGTGTTAAACGAAGGGTTCGTGAAACGAAAGACTAGTGAGATGATACCACGGACCTCTACGAAATTTTCATCGGTCGAGTCCCTTCTCCCATCCGTCGACACCTCCGTGGAACAAAGAAATTCGTAACACTGGAAGAAAGCGGCGGACGGGGGCAGAAGGGTGAATCCTTTCTTCGTCGAGCTTTCTCGTTTGCGTTGGGCTCGATTTAGAATATACTTGAAAAGTACAACGGAGTGATATCCACTATGCTTTCGTCAAGAATAGTAATGGGATTCAAAAGATTCAAAAGGTGATGAGTTAAAGCTAGAGACTCTAGACAACTCTGGATTTCAAAACGTTCAGGTAGTAAGAGCCTTGTGCTTTGTAGTCATCTACAATCTGGCGAATGTTATGAATTCTTGGAATTTCTTTAGCTTTTGAGTTTTTAATGTTATATCGACAACCCGGGTTAAGGTTTTCAAGTCTGAATATTGTCAAGGCCCTTAAACTTATTTTACTTTCAAACTTTCTTAAAACTTCGCATTCTTGATTCACTCAAGACACTCGCTAGAAAAAGTCTTGATAATCTTGAAATTTCTGCGTTTCGAATGTCTGATGCTTTTGCTTTGTGCTGATTGCACCAGGTTTATGAAATCCCGCCACTAATAACGACTGCTTTTACGCGCACTAGGAGCGTTGCTTTCCACATCGAACTCGTCCATCGAACGTTCGATAGAACCTCTCGAGTGAAATTCGGTTTTGAAAAGGGACTGTGAATGAGCAGATAAAAATAATGCGAATCTGTGTACGCTCTGCCAGGAAGAGACAGATGGACCGTACGGTATTTGGCACAATGGCCGAGCATAAGACTTGGCAGACGGGCTGGGATGATGTGCGCTAGTAAGAAAGTAGAAATTCGATGGGTTTCCTACGGACTTCCTGCTTTCCTAACATCAATCTTTCAACGCATATTTTATCAACTACCCTCTGCAATTATCTCATCCACTGGCTGAAGCATATGGAAATTCTCCGTGTTCCGGTATTCGGTCGGCAAATCAAAATTACTGCCGCAAGATGTTCGCAGGCAAGCTCGGGACAGAACGCCTCCGTCGTTCGGTAACGCGTAATCACCGCGGTGGTCGGGCGATCGACGCAATATTTTACGAAACGGAACGCAGAACCGCCGCGGTCCACGGGCCTGATCCTAGGAAACTATGAAATTCTGCTTGTGCAAATACATACACGATAAATCAGCTCCAATAATAGTCGCGGAGCTTCGCTGGCTCTACCAGCTGGCCACTCGAACAGCGCCACTGGTTATTGTTCGACGGGGGCGAACTTCATTTTTCATCGACGCGCCACAGAATCGATCGTCAAGCGGCCAGAATCGTTCCCGAGATCCATCAAATTCCGCGTTGGCTAGTTGAGCAATAAAATTTTCTGTTTACAAGCACAGCCCGCGCCGAGAATAGTCCAGGCACCACCGCGGAAGCTTCCTTGGTGTTGAAGACCCTCCAACATGGAACCATCCGGTTCAGAACTTTTTTTTTTTAATGGATCTTTAATATCGCATCGGCTCCTTATAGTAGTTACTAAGGATTGTTAGTTGTTAGAAGCCAAGCTTGCTGTTTCAGCAATTTTTAAGTTTTACTGTTGATGAGTTTCTCTTTCTTCTTATTATTATATAAGGTAAAGGCACCAGTAGTGGTCATGTATCAGTAGTTGACACTTTTCAGAAAAACATGAAAAATAAGGTTTTTAGAAGTAAAGATCTTTTGAACAAAGGACAGTTCTCTAACTGCACTTATTTTTTACAGTTAGAGAACTGCAGTTTGTTCAAAAGATCATCACTTCTAAAAACCTTATTCTCCATGCTTTCTTGAAAAGTGTCAACTACTGACACATGGCCAACTACTGGTGCCTTTACCTTAATTCACCTAGATAAATACTATGTCTCAATGTTACATTAATTTGACCAGTAGTTCCGTTTTTCTTCCAAAAGTCAACGCAATTGACTATCACCCCGACGCTAAAGGTATCCTTTAACCATCGTCTGACAGATGCGGGGTCCATGCGAACCCAGCCTATATGTACGTTCAGTTACTTATTAATCACAAGATCAAGACATACCTAATATAAAATTTAACTCAAAATATTTAAAAGTGAAATTGTGCTGCGACTGAAAATTGGCCCCGCGTCCGCGGTGCAACGACTAACCAGCCATCCGCTATCAAAGGGTTAAATTCAGCTCCATCTGATTCGTATAGCAGGCGGTTGGAAATTTAAGGCAGTCCAGGATGACGTGTTTAACATTTATACCTAATAGCACTGCGCATCACAGAGTGGAGGGTTGGTTGGTTGACGATGATGTGTAAATTTAGTGCCGGCCATTCCGTGTCTGCTGATTATTGTCAGAGCATTTGTCGATATATGTTCTTTATCACTCATAATATACAACGTTCATTAGAAGAGGAAACGATGAATAACAGGCACGGTTGCACGCCAAGATCGGATCGGTTCAATGACTGTAATCAACGGGGCTCCACTTTCTAAGCAACTCGAGGCTCGTTGGAACGCGCGGTCAATGAAGCTTCGATTATAATTGTCGTTGCAACCGTTCGCGTTCTCCGTTGTTCCTGCCACTTGGCCCTATTGCCAAGCGATCTTTCCGCGTGCGAATAATTCACGACACGCTCGGCACGGGCTTTAGATCCGCGGCGAAATTGCACGATCCAAGTCTACTTTGTCCCTTCTAGTACCCCTTTCGATCCCTCGCCGAGGAAATTCACGTTCGAACCGTTCTATACACAGCGCTAACCGTCGACTCTCCATCAACTAAACTGTGTAATCAAACCGAGGACCGTCCGCAATTCGACTATCTCATCGAGTCAATGAAGAATCAACAAATATGTAAGGTCTTATACACCGTTGGCCTTAAATCGTGGTGCGAGTGAGATGTGGTAGATTCTACGGATCCAGATAAGTCGAAATAATAGACTAACTTTTTGTCGCACAGAATTTCATTTTCCAGCAAATCACTTTGAAAATCAATCGAGTAGGTACGAATGACGTTTGACGTAGCAGCTTTCGCTACAGACGTTCTCAAATTTTTTTACTATCAATACTTGCTTACCAGATTAAAAAAAAAGATAAGTCTCCCAGTAGAACGGGATTTTGGGATTTTGGAACGAGAGAATGGGATTTTTTGAAGTAGATGTACTTCCATTACATACTCCCAATGCAAGAAGCATATCCGTGTAGGGGAGACCGGGGCTAGTTGTTACACTTTTCAGTTTTTTATTTTTTATTTTTTTTGCATTCCATATTTAATACTATCAATGACTCTTACTTAAAGTACGTTCTTTCCTCTACCGATGACCGCTATGGAATGTAATTAAACGAAAACCATGACTTTGAAACAAGCCATTTTGAAAGTCGAGACATGTTGTAACAACTTGCCCCTACTCGGGGCAAGTTGTTACACAATACGGGGCAAGTTGTTACACAATTAAATTTTACGAAACGAGGCTTATTATGAGTAATATAATTATATTTTCTTGGACAAAAGTAAATTTATTAATGTTAAGAATTCTTTTACAATAAATATACAATAAAAAATCTATTTTAAAAATAATAAAAACTACTGAAATCATTATCGTCAATTATCGTCGTCCGTTTCATACGGGGACTCGCAATTAATGCACACGTAAAAGTGATTCTTTGGTTTTGCACACTTCTCATGTGCCCACTTTTTGCATTCTATGCACTGAATCCACTCTGTGGATTCATTTAGCGGGAAACTACTATAGTGACTCGTGGTAACTAAAGCATTAAATTAATAAATTAATAAATTAATTACTAAATACAATGTAACAACATGCCCCTTTCGCTCTGTAACAACGTGCCCCTTTTCGTATGTAACAACATGCCCCTTGTCTTGTGTAACAACTTGCCCCTTGTCGTGTGTAACAACTTGCCCCGGTTGACACCATTGTGTATAAACAGCTATAAGTTCATACCAGTTGGGTGTATTCTTATGTTCGTGGTGCTAATCTGTAGCTAAAAGAACACTGATTCAAACCTGGTAATAGTCATTTACATACATTTATCTGTCTGTTCGGTAGAAAAGATTCAAGTAGAAAGAGAAAAGTTACTATTAGTACCGAAAACACAAAAAACTGTAATAAAGTGACAACGCGTGAACCGATTACAAACACACAACACATACAAGTGTGTATGGTTGAAACACATCAGTCACTTCATCGTCGAAGAGATAGTCCAAGCGAAAAAATTTTAAACTGCTTTGTAACAACTTGCCCCTGTAACAACTAGCCCCGGTCTCCCCTACTGCTATTACCGTTCAGATGATATCTATTGTACGATTGAAGCTGCTAGTTAATACCCATCATAGTATGTACGAGAATTCTGACAGGAAATAATCCTTGACACGTCAACGCACAGTTTCACACTTTAATAGCGGTCTGTAACGAAAGCTGTTCTGTGAAGTATCAGTTAGGAGTCAGTTCTCTGTAGAGTTCTCTGTAAGAAGTTATTCTGTCATTTCGATTGATTTTGAGCCACGGAATCTCCCCAATTTCGCTTCTACCACGATTTACGGCCCACGGTGTATAAGTCCGTACCATTTAATGGCATCTGAAGCAACCAAGTCAATGGGCAGAAGGTCGATAGTATTCGCTAGGCTTCGTTGGATGTGAACAATTTTTATAGGAGGGAAAAGCCGTTGGAGAAATAGCACGGTGTGCCTGTGCCCCGTCACCGGTTTCCAAGCTGAAAAAGAAGCGACGAAAGACGGCAGAAGAAAGCACGGAGAAAGAGCAGAGGCGAGGTGACTTTTGAACGAATTCCGCTCACTCGGTTCGCGGCTGCTACGCATATTGTTCTATTTATGTAACCATTGTTCATCCATCGTTTAGGATAAATTTAGATAGCGGACAGAGAGGGCCGCTCTCTCGCTCTCGGAATGTCGGGTCGACTTCTTAAACGTTTCTTCTCCCGGCTTCGATTCCTCACTCTTTCTAGCCGGCCACCCTCTCCTCGCGCCCCGGCCCCACCCCTCTCGTTGCTCGCGTGCTATTAATGATACCGATTAATTTAGAACTATTGGGTTTCCCAATTAGCCAATCGGAGGCCGCGATATGCGAACGGTCTGCCTTTCCACGGCTTTCTTCTGACCGACCCGGCCAAACATGGACAGAATTTCGGGGAAATCGACATCCCTCTGCCATTAGGTCTCGCCTGGCGATCATCACTCCTATCGCCGTGCCCCATAAATTCCATACTTTTAATAATCAATACTCCTCGCGAGTCCCCTTCGGCTCGACATTATCTCCCTAGAAAATCTTCCATTCCTAATTGCGGTCGCATCGCTTCGGCGCTCTCCGCGTTCAGGAATCCTCAGCAACCACCCGCGCGGAAATTGTGCAGTGACATATCCTTCGAGTTCTTGCCACTTTCGCGGCCCAGGCCACCCCTCTGGAAGAATCTACAGACTTGATGGCGTCGTTTCCTTTCCGCGGAGCGGTCCGGCTTTCGCTACCGATACGCCTCGGCATCGGACGCGTCCGTCCCGTCCAAGTTCATAGTTCTGCTCGTTCCCAGGCCCCCGATGATCGCGCGCGTATACACGCCGCCGACGACGGCGCGGCCGACCAACGGGCAAGGAAGATAAAGGACGTATAAATACGTACCCGGGGCGTGTTGTGATATTAATACAATTACGGATCAGTCCCGGGTCGGCCGACAGCCGCACGCAGACACTAGATTATCTGAATCGGGGTGAACGACTTTATATAGCACAGGAGCGAGCGTCTTCGCGGTTCCTTGGTTCTTGCTTTGTTGTCGGGATTCGAAGTTGTTCAGACAGTGAATCAAAGGGGTCGCAGCCGAGGCAGGCCTGGGGAATGGAATGCGCGGAAGTATCCGTCGGAGAGTTTTTTTCAGGGGGTTGACGCTTTTAATTTCTTCGCGGGTTTTTTGGATGGCACGCGAAGATTTGTGGCTGCTACCGTCGCACTGCGCCCGCCTCTGCTTCCCTCAAATTGGTCCCCCCCCCCCTTCCCCCCGTTTTTCGCCCCACGCCCGCCAGGGAGCTCTCTTAATCGAGAAAGATCGCACGATGGCGAACGGAGGGAACAGTCTTCGATAGCAGAATCTACGATTAATTTCGGCATTTTGCTGGACACTTTGAGCAACCATGTTTCTGTTTTTATGAAATAGAGACCTTGTATGAAGTGGGCGATGTGTTTTGTAAGACCTGTGTGGGAATTATTGATATGGGAGTGTGGGATAATTTTAATGTCACGAATATGGATTCAAGAATGTTTCTTTTTTGCTTGACTTGTAGGAATTATATACGGAATTTTTGAATTTTTGGGAGGCATTGAAGTGGTGGATTCGGGATATAAAAGTTCTTGTAGATTCCAAAAATTATTTTCACTAAGTGAAGATATAGTTGGGCATGAGTTTGCTATTTATCTGGACAATTTAGAAAACTCAGGGTTTCGTCGATGTGGAATTAATCCTGTGTTATTGGGTCATCCTGAAAATTTGTAAAGCATGCAACTGTACTAAAATTTCACATTTTTTATTGAGGATAAGTTCAATTATGTTTGACACACTTTTATCACGGTAAAACAAGTGGATTTAATCCATGTATATAAAAATCCGGTCTCTGGTATCAAGAAACTGCCCTCCTACGTGGAGCATCTTTGAAGTTTGCGTCTCCAAACTTGAACTTCGAAAACCATTAATTAATTATCCAATCTTTTAGTGCTCATTAACCACCCGATATCGAAAATCGTTTCTTTTCATGTTTACTTTTGGACATGTTGCATGCTGAACGGAACGAAATGAGGTAATTGTCGGTGTAAATAAAAAATCGCGAATCATGGTGTGCGTAACCATATAGGTATATAATGTACCACAAAATCTGTGAAGCATTGGAAATATGTAACGACAGAATCAAATATCACAAAAAACCGCAGGATATTTCAGAATGACCCAACACTATGTATTTTAAATTCAGCCAAGCTATTTCTATTGTAAGTTGGTGCTATTAACGCGACAGTCCACGTTTAAAATAAAAGTGGCCTGTTTAGACAGCAAAATGGCGGATATGAGTCTCAGAAATAAAACAAGGGAATACTAATTATTGAGAGCATTTTTTTTTTAACCTAAATTCTGAAGTATCAGAAATCTTCTATACGAGCTCTTCTCGTTAGTTTTATGTCCCGAATCCTGCACTAAAATATCTCCCACACATTAAACGCCCTGTGTAACCATTACAACTCGAGGAAAAAATATTTTTAGACTAATGTTCATGGCAACCCACCTTTTCTCTTCCAGAAACCCAATAACCCTGTACCGTGATTTACTCTAACCTAAGCGTGATTCATTTTAACACTTCGAAGATCGTATGTTTTGAGGCAAACTTACACTCGCTATTCATCCTTTCCAAATTTTCCAAATGTTCAGTGATTTTCCTCGAAAATTCCGAAATAACGTTCTCCGCGCTCACAATAAACTCTACCTCGATCTTCCCACCTTTCCTATTCCCAAAACCCTCAAAACCCACTGCGTTTCCTGAATTACAACGCATGAATATTTCAAAGCCAGCAATTTCTACTATATCTGATTCCCACAATAAGTTTCTCGCGCCGCAACCAAGGTAATTCCAGTAGGACCCATCATTGTGCTACTCTTACAGTGAATCTAATAAAACGATTGTTAAACGAACCAGCTCTTCCCTCGCGCGCCTTGCACCCCGCGTCGCCGGATTGATGATCGCGCTACGTATAACGCCGGCCAGTTTTGAGCACACGAGCAGCGGGCACTGTTCAGGGCGCAACGTCGGTCAACCTGCAACGAAAGAATGCCCACGATCAAGTTTTACTGGCGGCACTTGACCTCGCGTCAGTCAGCTTAGCGTGAACAATGTGGACGATTAACGAATCAACGGAAGAGACGTAGCCGCGGAGTGTTCTAGTGCGCTTCGTGGAGCGGAAGTGATCTCCACTGGCTCGTCCCTCCTCCGCCTCTAGGTCCCTGGCGTCGAGTTTTGCCTCCTCCACCACCCTCGTCCACCCTCCGCCGCCCCCCCTCCTTCCCCACCCCTTTGCAGCAGTGCCCCTCGGCAATCGGCGATCCGATCAACCGGAACCTCTCGAATTCACCGAGCCAGGCCACAAGTATCTCACTGAAGGCCGCTCCTTCGACGGCATCGACTGCCAATCATGCATTTACTCGGATGGGCCTAATCCCTCGAGCACTCTTCCTCGGTACCTCCGTGCTCGAGCAGCCGGGGAAATGTTCGCTTGAGACGTGGCGCACGGAGATCGGCTCGCAAATTCGTGTCCCTATGCTGCTCCTGGCTGCGGGCTAAAGGACTGGTGGGTTTTCACGGGAAGAAAGATGATGTTTGTTACGCAGCGAGAATTCGCTGATAGTTAGCTTCCTATTGCCTATGCCTAAAGCGAAGTGTAACGTAACCTTGTTGCGGACAGTGTTAGGAGTAGGATGATGATGTGCGTAACCAAAGGAAAACTATTTTTCTTCGACAAATCCATGTTAGTCGACGGTGGTGCCTGATCGTGCATAAATTTTTTGTTACTAGGGGTGCCTATACAGAGCGGGCGGGACAGGTGGTGCAATCGAGCAGGGGATGATTCTACATGTAAAGAATCAAATTTTTTCATAAATAGCTTAATTTCCGAGGAAACTAAATTTAAAGATTCGTCGGGTACGCGTGTACTTGACATCTCCGGGCTTTATGTTTGTAGTACAATACTGAGCGATGCCAATGTCACGATAAGTATTGGTAACACATTTACTGACGATTTGATTAATTTGCATTTGCCGTTTTATTGCTTACACGAACTAAAATATAAGAAGACAACCTAGCTCCTGAGGAGCTTGTATTTATGTAGGAAGGGTTGCTGCAAGTGGGGTCCACAGGCACAGATAGAAATAATATAGCACCAGGTAGATGCACCTAAATTGGTATTGTATTGGAAAAGAAGTAATCTCCCAAGAAAATGCTGGTCAGTCGTAGTGACACTCATCTAACCTATATTTCTAAACCTAGTGTTTTTAATCTTGCAAATATGTAGCCAACGCACGAAACTAGAATAGCCTACTCCTCAGTCACAGAAATCCTCTCCGAACATTCAGTAATAGGCGGGATGGCTGTTTCACAAACATGTTGCAGAGTTTCATCTCACGATTCCGCGATGAGAAACTCCAGCGCACCTGACGAAGGGACAACGAATAAAAAGCAGAGGGTTGGTAGCTATTTTGACAGGAATACAGGCTTCTTTCGCGGGTTCGATCCGCTCGTTATGTCAGCCGAGTAGGTCGGCTCACCCGTGACCGACACCTGGAGGACTGACTCCCTTTCAAGGACGCCGAACAACGAATATGCGCTCAGTCATCATCGATTCCTCAGCGAGCCTTTGATTCGCCCCGTCGAGGATTCTTTTTCTTCGCCGCCTGGACTTCTTCGTCGCTTCGAAACCAATTACACACGGTGTTTCTCATTAATTCCTATCGGAATCCGGCGATTTATCCACGTCGATTCGCTCCATGAATAACCCTCGTTGCGCCATTCGAGGGCCAACGTGTAACGCATTATCGATGATAAGTGAGCATAACTTCGAAACGGCCTGCAACCATCGAGAATTTAGATCACTATCCAGTAATTTTATCGAGAATCATCGACGTCTAACGCGGCCTGGTCGCGCGCAATTAACTCGATTGGAAAGGGAAGTCCATCAAGCTCGCCTCGCGTCGAAAGCTAAATGTGGAAGCCCGATCGCAAACAACACCTAATTGATCTGCAGAGAAACTGTACAAATGACGATCTAATATTAGCTACAAACGTGCACACTTTGAAGCGTCTATAGAAGAGGCGCAGCGCAGGAAATAGTGCCATTTAAAGAGTGCAAGATGATCGGGGCAGCTCCTGCACTCCTGGTTGCTACGAAAAATCATGGCATACCACGTTTGATAGATGAAAAAGAGGAATTGCTTGGACGGACGTTGATAGACAAAAGTGTATGAAAAATGAATTTGAGAGCCACTGAGATCGCGAGTGAACCGTGTTTTCACTGTATGAGACCCTGGTCCGATGACGAAGAGGTCCTGGCAAGATGTGAACATCCCGCGAAGCCGCCAGAGCTGTTGAGATTCTGAGGGCAAAGAATAGAATGCTATATGCACCGTGACTTATTGGAGGAGTGGAAAATGAGATTTGGATATCGATAGTGTGAACGATGATCTCATCCCTGAGAGCATAATGCAAACTGATCTGCAGAGGCCTATCGCTGAACCTCCAATATGCTTCTGCGGACTTTGTTCTTCGTTTTTGTTGGGTGCACTTTTAATACGCAGTGTAAAGGCACGGTAGACCTTCGAAGCAATCGTTCTTATCGTTACTTGAAATGACGAAATGAGTTTACTAGTTAACACTAGTTCCTGCAAATGTGGGGAATTTTGTGAAATTTAGTATTCTTCAAATCACTAAAAAAATCTTCAGCGGATACCGTTTACAATATTAAATGAAATCTCTTACCGATAAAATCAGATGTTAGGTAAAACTAGTTGCAACTAGGGAAAAGTAATTTCAATCCAAATTAAGAAAGAAACTTATTGTTCAAGAAATGTATAAAATGCATGTGTGTGTGTGCGGGAGTAAAATTGCTAGAAATAGTTTTAACTGACCTAGTAAAAATTGTAAACACGTTAAAAACATTATTACTCTTAGTTGCTTCTAAATTTTTCCAACCGTGCCCAGTTAATTCAAGCTTTCCCTTTACTCGTTCTTTTCTACTTGGCAAAGGGCTTTGTGGGAATTAGCTTCGACCAGCGAAATTGGTTTTTCACTCATTTCGGGTTTGCGATGAATTTTCACGGCGATTTATTCGATAGATTATATCGTTGATGTATCACGACTCTGCGCGTTACACTTGCGTTTGCGAGACGAATCGTGCGAAACGCAGAATGCCGCGAGTTCCCATCGATTCGAGAAATAGTTCCAGAGGGATGAGGAAAGCCGGGAGGAGAAGTGCTTTCGGGGGAGGGAAAAAAACTCAAAGCCAACCGACAACGTAATCGATACGTCTCGAAGGTTTTTACGTGATTCGGAGTTATTGAATGGTGTGGGATATGACCGAGTCACCGTGAAATTTAAACCAGAGAAGAGTTTGCCTTTTTCTTCCCTTGCTATTGAAAATTTTTCGCCATTAAGACCTCGAGTCGCCTTTTACGAGGCGATAAGTTACGGGGGATTAAAAAATCTCTGGACCATAAGAAACATTCACATGCGTCTTTAACTCTAAGATGACTTCGGTTAAGTTCGGTTTCTGGGATCATGACACCCTTTTAGAGATTAAATTTTATGAAGCTTAATCTAAGTAAATTTGTATAGTATATTTTTCAAAATACAAATATAGCAGCACAATAATTCTAATCAGCTACTTTACGTAATTAACATTTCGTAGGGATAATAAAATATTTTCTTGCAAGCTGTCTCAAGAGTAATAGGAATAATTTGAAAATTTACATTAATACTTCTACCCATACTAATTCTTTAACAAATAAGCGATAACATTCGCGTCTTTAATTTCTGCAACATAAACCTAACAGAACTTCCACCCAAACAAATCCAAAAAAACACATCCTGCCAGTCAAGATCCAAAAAATCGTCCCAACTTAACAAACTTCAACCGAATGTGTCACTGAAACCAATACAGTACCTACAATATTGAAACAATTCAAACAAAACCAACCGCCACCTGGTGGTTCGTGCAGCGGGTCTCTCGAGCCGGTGCAATGTGACCAACGGAAAATTCTTCGCGCCGGGTCACTCGATTAAAAACACCCACCTCATTAACTCTCAATTTAACGACCGTCCAAAAACTTCACCACTATCAGGCTGAAAACAGCCAAGCGCCCCTGACGAACCGTGTAAATAAAACTCAAAATCCCCCTTCTTCTACCCTTGCCCACATCCTGCCTCTCCCCCCCCCCTCACCACCCCGCCGAATTCCCCGCAGCCGCCTACCAAAATTAATCCATGGGCTTTCTTCCACCTTGTCGAATAAAGGGCAAAAGCGAGTCCGAATCCCATCAATAATGGCCGGCCGGTTAATTTGCATCGCTGGATGGCTGCTCGCGTACGCGATGGAACAAAGCTATAATTATTAGTGGCCGTCGTCTGTGCACTTACCGTGGTCATTTATTAAGGGGCACGCCCCGCGCCCCGCGACACCCCCTACCGTCCAACGTACACTCCCGACGCCTATGACACACGCCTCGCGCGGACTTTCGCCGAGATTATGAACTGCCGGCGAAGATGAAATTCCTTTGTTCTAATCCGCGTCCGCTCGCCGGTTAATTTGTCTGGGCATGGCGCAGGTGCGCGTATATATAGACCAGGCCTACTTGGGGCCACGCGAGTTCACCACGGGGTTGGGATTGTTTGGGACCCATGACCGCATCACCTATTAATGATTTAGGATGATGGTTGGAGAATTGGGGGCTTTCTGGGATAGGAAAGGACGGGATGGCAAATTTTGTACATGTGCATGTGTAGATTTGTCGAAAAGTTTGATGGTATTGAGCTGTGGAATAGTAGAGAAAATATGGTTGTCAGGGTAAAGTAGCCGAATGTGAGAATCACTTATTAGAAACATCATAAATCTTGAGTATGAACAGTTTTATTAAAATTTGATAAACGTTTTAAAAGTAGAATACCTATGTATTCTTTAGCAACCTGCTATAATAATGATTCGGTTTCTTCATAATAAAATAAAAACGAAAGTCAATCAAATACGCAGATAAAAAAATGGGTTCTTAATATGAGACCCTGCTTGTTTTTTCCTGAAACTCTTCACTACTGCAGTCTTCGTGGGTCCACCACCAAAGTCTTCATGGGCCCACTACGCCTAATATAACACTTTGTACGTACACTTAAACCATTGTTCACTTAGCACATCTGAATTATACAGACCTGTGCAAAACAAGCATTCTGTATCACAATTTTCCTTCTTAATCACTTTCATCATTCAAAGCAATCTCTTCTTCACTCTCAACAGTTGAACTTTCACGGTCTCATATTTGGAGATAATAACATGATAACTATCGAAGGCAGCTTCGAAGTTAAGTCTTCGTCATTTAATGATATTCAACTAGTAAGCCTTACCCAACTCCGTTGCAAGCACTATACATCAGTATTTGTGAAAATTATTATACACTTACCACTTTAGAGGTATTTGTAATTTAATGCAACCACTTCAAAAACTTTCCGCAACATATTTCAGAAATATGTGCTTGCTCAAGAAGCATGATGATTTATTACAATGCCACAAATACACTGTTAGTTAGTGAAGAAATAGCATCGCTATGACATTCAAGAGTTCTGTAGCGGAGATAAGTTGAAGTCTCATATTATGAGAAGTCTTCACATTTGGCTACTTTACCCTAGTGTTTTTAACTTTTCGGTTGCTATCGTTTGAATGATTCCGTGGAATGGATTTAAAGTTCTCAGGCACACATATTAGTTCCGTGCCAGGTCCTTATCAGTTCCACTGATTTCACTGATGACTATTCAGAGGTATCCACACTATGCAGCAGGCCTGCTCTAGGCCATTACAGTCATTAAAAAATAATCAGAATTATATCAAGCTTGGTGTCATTTTCATTAGAAAAATTCCAGTAATCCATGGTGATACTTGCATGAAGATCTTAATACGCAATATAGAGACTGGAATTTTCATTACTGAATAGCCCATTCCTGCCTTTATCTTTATAATTGTAGAGTTTACGGTTTCCCGTAACCCTTTCACGGTCATAAACAAGGACCCATTCAGACGATTTCAAAACAGCGTCCGTGAAAAAGCTAGAATATCGTGGCCAACGAGTTTTAACTTCAGAGTACGGAATACGGATTCGACACTGAGGGGAAAATATGTCAATGACATGGACAAGTGGGAACATCTCTATTGTAAAATGAGGAGAAAATATTTTTTACCACCAACACTGACGGCACGGAACTGGCGCTTAACTGATACGTGTGCCCAGATCTTTAAGGTCTTTTCACGGAAAGCTAGCAGCCGCGGAACACGCCTACCACCTGCCATCTCTCGGCGAGCAAACGGACTACTTCCGCGTTTTTACGGGTTTCCCTGAAAAAGGCGGGTTTCGTAGGAACTCGAGTCTTCTCACGCTGCAGCGAACTTTTTCGAGAGATATTCAGTGACCCTATTGGGTACCGTAAGTCTGAGTTTCAGCGGGGAGTAAGGTCGAACTTGTAAGTTGTTGCGACGCGTTTATATTTGCGACAGAATTAGAGCAGTGCGTCCCCTGCAACTTCCAAACTCTCTGTAGTTTTTAAACATTACTTAAACCTGCAAGTTCCCTAGCATTCAAAACTAATCAAAACCATCGTATTCACGCTTAAAAACATCCATGTTCCAAGTTTCAGCAATTGAAACACAGCTCCGCGTTATCACGCTTCTTATTGTTAGTGACTCGACAATTTTCAACTTCGCGCCCGAGGGATGAGTAAAAACCTCAGAGTGGGCCTTTTTTGATAGTCCTGAAATGATTTATGGATCGTGGGAGGGTATAAGATCCAGCGAGTGGGGGTTATGCGATTTTACGGGCGTTGTTCTTTCCCTATAAACGAGCAAGTCAAGGCAAAGTTCAGAGCGAGATTCCTCGACGACAGAGGTAACGAGTGTCCAGCAGTCTTCCAAAGAGAAGTCTTCCCGGAGTCCTTTTCCGTACCATCCCAGGAACCGTGTCCCAGGAGAAGCCGGTGCCGTAGGTAGACCAGATTTATGTGCAAAACTCCGCGTCGTCCCCTTCGTCCGAGCTGACGGGGATGCAAGAAACGATCCCCTAGGAGTCGAGGATAAACTTGCTCCTAACGATCGGTGAATCTGCATGGAGGAGGACTTTCTGCAGGAAATTTTACCGATTTTCGTACAGAGACGGAAGCGAAACTCACGGCGACAGTGGCTGGGTTGAATTAGAACTAAACGGAACCACTTGATTCCTGTAAAAAGGCAAAGAATATTCTAATACTAATTCTTGGGGGAGAACATCCATGGCTGGCCAGCATGTATGGGATACCTACCAGTATCGCGAAAATTAACTCGTGCCAGGTTGTTCAGGGAGACGAGCGGAGGAGAATGTTCAGCGGAAGATTCCGCGCGTTCCAGCTGTCTTCCGAACATAAGTAATTAATTAATCTCGGAATTATACAGTACAGATAAAATCGTACAAGCTGAGCTCGACCGATCGTGTAATATTATTTGAAGATTTCCCTTCGTTCCGCTCCAGCGAGTTGTAAATTACGGTTAGGTCGTTCCCAGGTTCGGATGGCTATGCAAGCAGCGAGGGAAATTATGCAGGAATCGTAGGTGCTGGAAAGTGTGTGGTTTATCGGAAATATATTTGACAACCGAGGGAGGAGGGGGCTGTTGTAGTTTCTTCTTTCGATTTTGTAGCAAATCTACGTCCGCCCGTTTCTGCGGCATTAAATATTCCGCGCAACAGTGTTACATTCGGTAATATTCAGCTCGTATAGCTACTCTGGATGCGCCTTCAGTTCGGTTTCAATCCCTTCTGCCTCCATTTACATGACTTTCTCTGTTTATGCCTCTTAGATGATATCGCCGTTGTTTTTCTTGCGACCGAATACATGACTGGAAGTTACAAAAAGATTATCCTCGATGACACCGGTGTCCGGTTTAAATATTAAAATTTAAGTAGAAACTTTGCTTCTACAGAAACCACATTCATCGAATAACGTTTAATATTCTCCTCGATCACTTCCACGGTGCTTTTAAGGTTTTTCCCTCATAAATTCGTGCACCCCCTCCTCCTCTTTTCTCGTATATCGACGCAAATACGAATCTACAATACGGATTCAGTCCCACAACCGCCGGTTTCTCAATGTCCTACCCACTCCCACGATCGTAACTTTAGCCCTCGTTTTATACTCCCGTCCATAAGTCACTGGACATTTGGTAAATGTAGCATAAAAAGGAATTGATTTTATGAAGTGGTGCTAAAGGTATGAAATTAAACTCAAGTTTCTGTATTACCAAGGAGTTTTCGAAGTTTGGAAAAGGCTATTAATTAATTTGTTCGACATTTCTAGAGCAATGGAATTTCAACATTTCTTGTAATCTTCTCCCTTATTTTTCCATCCAGATCATTTACGTAACTATACATTAATAATTGTTTAGCGTCAATTTCTGACAATGTCATTATAGATATTTAAAAAACAAGCGTGAGTATTTTCCTTCTACAAAAATATATGTATTACAAACTCATAAATTGTAATAGAAAATAACAAAATCTTCGATTTTCAAATAAGTGGAAGATGTCTCCTTTATGACTAGGTGATTTCAAATGGGACAATATAAGTCATGAAAGAGATACGTTAATAAAAATAAACTTAATAAGTATTATAATTATAATTGTAACAAAACAATGGAATCTATGAAACAAAATTTCTCTTTGTACTATAAATCATCAATATTTTTGACTACCTTCATAGACTGTGACTTATCGTTAATGCTTTAGCAGTTTTTTTAGTTATAAAGTAATATTTTTTATAAAATTGATGTATTACAAACTAAGTTCAGCATAGTAATACCCACGAATGGTAAATGTACTTACGTATATAAAAAAATCTGTGAAATGTATTTAATTACAAATTACTAGTAGTTAAACATCTTGAAATATCTTTCTTAAATAGTTTTCGACTTGGTTGATTTATAATTAAAGAATTAATCAATTACTCTGCAACTTTTGATCACAAACAAATTTTCTACATCTTCTTCATAACGAGTAACCTCTTAAATCAGCAAAAATTGGAACATTCCCCTTAATACATTTAGAATTTTGGCAATTCCATTTAGCCCGTTTAAAACCTGTCCCTTTCATAGCACCTCTCCCCTACATTAAAACAATAACCGAAGCTAAACAAACGCAACAAAGATAGGTAATAAACTCGCTTCAGAAATCAGTACCCGCATCTCCGTTTCCATTTGCCGCCAAACAAGCAACTGTCCAGTAACTTATGGACGTCAAGCGGGCATCGATTTGCCCCGATCGAAACGGTTCGATTGCAAGCCCGCGCTCGCCAATTTGGCTACAGTCGCTCTCCGAAAAGCCCCAGACCGGTCGCATCCCTCCGTCTCCGTGTCCTCGACTTCTAAATAACTGCCCGGCGAGCGTTGTCAAAACTGCGCGTACACGCCGATCCGATGCGACGTCTATTATTACACCGGGGTCCGAAACGCTTCCGTATTCCGCGTCGTGTCGGCCCAATGGCCAGCTATGGAATTAATAGCTCGCCCTTTTAACCGCGAACGTGACAATTCAAGTGCACTCGAAAGCATAGATCGAGACTGTCCCGCTCCGCCTTCCCAGGCGAACCGCTGCCTCCTCCTCAGGCCACTTGGCGATTCCGCGCGCGGCTCTTAGACGCGTGACCTGGACGGTTCCCACGCAGCACGCACAACATCCTCACAATCGGCTGACGTGTCACATACATACGTGATCATGTTCTAATGCATCGCGCGCCCTACGGAAATTACAATTAGACGACTAGACGAGCGAGCAACCACTCGATCCGTGGCATGGCCGATCGTTAGACCTGGGATGCCCGAGCGGTTGCGCCTTGGTTCGATCAAGGAACCTATGCGATGGGAGAAAATGCACCGTGCCGATGGGAGTTCGAGTGCTTTTTCGCTGGACCGACTCTCCTTCGATCGGTAGAAAAGTGAAAGGGTTGTTGGGAAGGCTCTGCGTAGGAGTATCTCAATTTTTTCTGCATTTTGGTTTTGAAGATTTTTGGGGGAACTCGGTGTTAGTGGTGGATTTGGAAATATTTGGAAGAACTTTGGGTATGTTATGTCGGGAATCACTTGAAATATCATTGAAATCTCAATAATGTTGACAGATTTGACAAATTTTGAACGTTTCAATGGATTTTGAACTATTTTTTGGTAGTAGAAATTATTTTTAATACAAATTCGATACCTACTGAAAGTGTTAAGAACAATCAAGATTTCTTTCGTTCGTCACTTGGGTTATTAAAATTTAAACCTAATCGATATACGGTGCGGAAAGGATGAATGGGAGCATATGTAGAGTAAATCCTTAACCCAAAAATAAATCTAAAATTCCAAATAAAAGTTCTTTATACGAACTTTCGTTTTCGATAAAATCGAGTTAAAAATCCCATTTGTTTTGCACGTAGGTAATTAAAGCACGGTTAAATTGTTCTGTAGATAGGTACTTGCAGTTTGAAAAGTAAACGAATCCTGTGTTAAAAATAAGTTAAATTGCAGAATAACATTCGTCGAACGGTATTTCCTTCTCGAAAAAATAGATTTGATTGTGGAACTGATTTTCCGTCAAATACACGCGTACTCTATGGATTTTCAAACTCAATTTCTTTAAAAATAAAGGCTCACATCGAACCATTGTACTCCACATTTTTTATTTATTTTTCCACAAGGAATTATCCTACGCCCCGACTCTCCATTTTACTGAAATATGCCACAAAATCTATTCTACACAAATAAATAAATCGAGATTATAGAAGCAAGACAGCGGATGGAATGGCTATCACTACTGTGCGTCAACTGATCAAGAACACCACGGTGATTTGAATTATCGACCGCCTCGGGTTAGATAAAAATACCAGTTTTGCTGCGTGAATGACGGGAATACCGATTTTTCGATAACGCGCACGACACGGGTGTCGTTGAAGCGCCGCTGAGGCACATTCCGCCTTCGATTTTCGACTCATTCAAAGTCAGGCGCTACACCCCGAAACAACTGCTCGGATATCAGGAAACTGCGTGGCGAATGAATAAAACAGAGAAATAACAGTATCCACGCAGTCCGTCCCATACGTCGTTCGGCGGCCAACGAAAATAAGGTGGCGCGACATCGTGGGTACATCTTCATCGTCTGCAAGCGTCCAAAAAAAAAAAACACCTCTAGGTACTGCAAAACAAAAAAGAAGACGATAAGAAGAGGAACGTTGACTAAACGGCGCGTCGCCTTAGTTTGCAATCCGCTCATGCGTCCCCCTTCATAAAGCCTCGAACTGCAACCGTCCCGAATATTTGTAACACTCGCCTTATCGATCATGCGCGCAGAGAGGGCTGAAGCACGTGAATCATATTCATATCTGATTTGAATAAGAATGCCCGAGGTGGATCGCGAGTATTGTTATGCGGCAACATGACGAGCCGTTGGCATTCCGTCATGCTCGCGTTTCCCAGATCGAAATAATGCTATGCGGGCATTATAATCGTAAATATGGGGACCCACGGCCCCGTTAGGAATCCGCCTGGCACCCACCTATTTCAAAAGAGAATCATAATTTATTATTACACCGGCGTCGAATGGAATAACAATCGGCCGCGGGCAGCTCTTCCACGAACCAGGTCGAGTTTCGATCGATCTTTGAATACATACGCGAGCCTCGATCCTCATCCGCGCCCCGTGCCCGCGCACACCGTTTTCCTTTATTTTCTCCCGTTCCTCCTCTTATTTACGGTCCCGCACGGCACCGTAGAAATTTTTGTATGTCGCGCCTTGGTGCCTGGTTTTAACGATCAACGACGCCGCGCCGCTCCAATCGAAATACAGAGTCCGATGTTGGATGGCCAGCTTTTTGTTAACATTCATTAGTGTAGATAGTTACGTAGTCTTGTAACTAGGTCTGGAACAATTTAGAGCCCTTTCACAAGGAGTATTATTGTGTGGTGCGTCTGACGTTTCAGATGTATTCACTTGGCAGAGGAAAGGATGCTTTCGTAAAGATCGAGGGTGATAGGAAGTGGGAGAATGTATTAAAAATACTAGTTGACAGCTGGAAATAGTTCTCGTGTGGAAAGGTCCTTACTTATCGCCACACTTTCCACTTTAAAGTACAACCTATCACAGAGGCAGAGGTATTTCTCCTGTTACTACTTAAGGACTTATGAGCCCCTTAGTTAACAAGTGATTAAGTCACTTTTCTTAGTATTGTGAAAAATGGACTTTCATGTAGGGGAGACCGGGGCAGATTGTAAGAAAAAAAGTTTTCATAGTATTTTTTCGAAATTATTTTCCTCAATCAGGAAATAATTTGCGCGATTTACTACTTAGGGTGATTTTAGGGTACTTTGTGGATTCTCGATTGTTCTGTTGTTCATCTAGAGCATCTTTTTCCGGTGTGTCAATAAATAGCTTGCTTTATCACAATTTAGAGCGGAGTAAGTAGTAACATGTTACGATTTACCTCGAGCTTGAATTTTTGCGTCTAATCTCAGCAAACGATAAACTAAATGTAAAAATACTAAAATGCGTACACATTATAATAAACCAATTTGTACTGATTCGTTTGCGACAAAGAAGCAAAAATTCAAACAATTTCTAATGTCTTCTATTCATATATATTTTATCTCTTACCAAAGGGTGCTCACCCGTATATAAATAAATAAATAAATCATGTACTGCGTGATTTCACAATTTCGATTTACATACAACTTTCCGTGAGCCTAAGAATCTAACTTTATTCATATGCACACCAATAAAACTATACCGAAAGATTTCTATTCTATTTACAATAATACTGTTTTGATAGGTTTTTAAAATAAATAAACAGTGGAGAAATTTCAAAAAGCTCGACAGTGAGCATGAATTTACTTCAAAAGGTGCGATAAAATGTTAAAATGATACCTCTGAATTTCAAAATAACCAATAGTAGGTATAATTAAATATCCATAGATTTCAGTGTTTTTTTTTTTTTTTTTTTTTTTTTAGAAATCGTCGTGCTTTCATCCTCGCCATATACAAATTACAGTTTGGATATGGGGATCCATTTAACACAACATAAGTATCGCCAAACTAATTTAATCAATTAGACTTTTCCCGCAGCTCTTCTAGCCCACTTAAGCGTTTCCATAATTACTCTTCTATTATGCTTCAAACGTAGTTTAATTAATTCCTAATTCCATGTTCAGTTCATTCACCACTTATCAACTGGAGTGCCTGTACTACATTTACAGTTCTATTTTATGCACTAGAGCATACTTAACCCGTTAATGATAAATAAATAAATTGTAACTCGGAAACCGAAACCTTTTTGTAGATGAATGGTACATGCAATAAAGAACCGTGGACGATGGGGCAGTCTCGATGACTCGAAGCTCGATCGTTCGTCGAGATCGGGAACACGTGGGGAAAACGGGATCCTTGGCCAACGAGTGAAGCGGTTGATCGAATTTTTCCCAAGCGACACCGTCCACTCTTCTATTCCGTGCGTGGAACTTATGGCAGTTATAGAGGCATCGGATAAATCGAAGAAACCAAGCCTGGAATACCAATCCAGTCAGTGGCCTCCAGTAAACGTGGCGCGACATTGAAAGGAATGTAAATGCGTTATGAACATCGGCCCAGTTCCACACGGTGTCACGGGTCGTCTGTGGCTTACAGATTGCCCCATAAACGGGGCCCCGGACTCGAAAACGCCGGACTCGAGCCTTGGGCGCCGTACGTGATACCAAACGGTCGAGAATTTCGTCGGGAAAGACCGTTTGGGAACACCAAACTAAAGAAATTCTGCCGTTCAGCGATGGGCTTGAAGACTATCTCGAACAATTTCATTGACCAACGCTTCGTTCAACAATTGAAGAATCCAATCGTTATGAAAAAAATCGGGGATCAATTTCAAGGTTTCTAGAATGTATTCCAATAGTTTTTTAATTGAAACTTTACCACAGTTAATATAGAAAAATTCTAGATTGTCATGTGTCGAGAAAAAACGAAGAAAATCTTCAAAAAATTGTAACTTTTACAAATTTCAATATTGAAAGCTAAAAATCTACAGAGTTGTTGTTCAGATATAATAGTTTGAGAGAAAAAATAGTTTGTAAGTCGGCTCTGAAAAAAGGTATGTATTTTGCATATACACATTAGGCTATTTCGGTAATTTAAAAAATAGAAATATTCAACGAATATCCTCGATATTCTACGCAGAATCTACGTATTGGAAAAGGTACAGATCGTCAAAATTATCTTATGGATGCCTCAAAGCCAGAGTGTCAACGAAGGGTTAATGTCGTTAGGGCCTTGTTTAATGAACCTATATGCAACTTCTTCGAGGAAGAACGAGGAATGTGGAGAACGTGAGAAACTCCGCACTTTCCAATCAGAACGAAATTCAAATTCAAATTCCAAACGAAACCTGCCCGCAACATTTACTTGAAACGTGTCGAGCCCATCGCTACATCTAGCAGCGGTTTTCTGCATGCTGGCCGCGTGGGATCTTTCCGAATCTCGCCCGGGATGTGCTGCTCGACGCGAAGGATTTTTGCATATTTTTGCCCGGCGCGCGAACGTTTTCTTGATATCCACTTTTATACGTGAAACTTTCACGAGCGAATAAACTTTTTCGTTTGTCACGCAACATACGAATGTGAAACGGACGGCCAGATATTTTCGACATTTCTGCAACGCGTGCCTCTACCAAACCTTGGTTTATTGGAATTTAGAATACTCGATGAGAAATTGTTGGAGAATAATTTTCTGGATTTCGATCTGCATGTTTCTTTTCCGTGGACCAACCTCGCGGGGTTTGACTGTCCGTCGAAGATCGACGACGGACGTATCGTTAAAAGCAGCCAGACCACCAAGATCGGTGGAACGAGCATCACGGTGTCAATTAATGAGCCCTGGAGGGGGTGGGGCGAGAAGGGGGGGCTGGTACGTGGAACGAGGCCCCGCGGACCAGCAAAAGCCCGAGCTCCTCTGGTTTTGTCGCTCGGTTCCTGGTAGGCAGCCATAATAAATACATAATATGCACATAAAGGCGAGCCGGCGCGATCGAAATGATCAAGAGAGATCCTCGATCGTCGTGCCGACGCGCCGTGGGTGGCTTCAGCTTCCGATCCACGGGGCCGAATGAAAATCTCCACGCTTTCTGGCGTGCCTCGAGTGATTGCGGGTCGATTTTCAAACACCCAATCAGCTGACGACTCTGTTCCTTGGAAGCCTGTTTTACCACGTTTCAATAACGAGGACCGATACTTACTGCCAAATGAACGGTCGCTATTTTGGTTCTAACTGCTGGTTTTAACAGTCCTCTATATTTTATTCGACGAGTTCATTTACATATTACAAAGTTGGAAATAACTTATTGTTAGTAAATGTAGAATAAAAACTTTTGGAAAAAAGAATTGGACTACGACTTAGTTAATTGTTTCTATTATGTAGAAAATTTAAGGTAAACTACCAATTTTAAACAATTTGATAGCATAACTTTATACATATAGCATGAAAAACCATTCAATTTTTATTCCAAAAAATTGATTTATACCTAGGTACTATAGTTTTCCAGATATGCAGAAAAATAGGAAAACACGTATTGATCTTTTAGAAATGTTTCAAAATTGTCTGACACATTGTTTAACGAAACTTTGAATTTTTGGGTTACCGGGTGAAATACTAACCGTATGCCACAGAAGTGTCTCCCGCGAGAAGGCAAGTGGGTTCGTTTTAAGAAATGAGGCGTACGTTGTTCGACTGACAAACTAACGATAATTCACCAGTACGTAAGCCACAAGATCCAAGAATTTACCAACGTGCTGCATCGAAACGTGCCCTGGTCATTGTCAGCTCGCACGTCTTGCTAAACTGTGGCTGGCAACGTTCCGTCGCCGGGCGCCCAAGTACGAAGCCCGTCGACGGTTTTTGCCACCCCTAATTTCAAAGGGCCCCAAGCTCATTTTATTGCGATTCCCGCGATCCGCTCAATTCCCGGTTTGGACGTAACGGCGGTTTCTTTCCACAGTGTCCCCGATTCTGATGATCGCGCGCGTGAGAATTGTGCGAAACAACCAGTGAACATCACCGAACTCGAAAAAGAAGGGCCGGAGAGAGGGGGGGGGGGGCTAGGTTCAGCAAGGGAGGACAGCTTCATCTCCGTGGTGGTCCCGCGCAGCGGCAAAAAGCCCCCTCGCGGAATGCCCCATAGTTCTGGCTCCCAATAATTATGCGCGGAGCGTACGGGGTACCGGAGGACTTGAATATTCATCCGTTATGACGAACATTATACGGTCCATCTGGTGGTGATGAACCCAGATCGCTACCGAAGTTAGTTCTTCAGTAGCGGTTTGGACCGGTGGAGTTGAAAACAAAGCAGGGCCTTGTAGAAATCATGGTGGAATCGCGAAAGGGATGATTCTTCGTTCAAAAATATGTATACTGAAAGTGTAGAGAAAGTTTTCTTGCTGCGCTTTATTTTTTAGGGAAACAATTTTGGGGACAAACCGAATACGGGGCAATTTGTAAATTAAGTATCTATTTAGGATGCGATTCGTCTAATGACAGTTTAGACAGTTCTTCCTACTTATATAATTCAAAAAGTTGGTATTGAGATAAATGATTTTTAGCAGGGAAGGCCGGGGGGGGGGTGTAACATGGGGTAAATTGTAATATAAGTAAAATCTTTTGAACGACAAATTTGGTAACTCAAAGCATACGAGGGCTGCTTGACGATATTAGCACCATCGGTTTTAGTGACACAAACGAGCGTTATGTATTCATTTTGTAATTATTGCCCAGAATTTTAGTATTTAGAGCACGTAAGTAGAGTGACTGTACCTAATATCGCCAGGCAAAAGTTAAATCGAATTTTAGGCTTACCTTTTTCGAGTGTGATGTAAAATTATAGCAGTCTAATAAATTTTTAGACTACCGTCAAGGGGCACATTGCAACAAAGGATTTTGTCACGCGCTTCTTTAAACAAAGAAGCAATTTTGTTACGAATTTACCACATTTACAGGAAAAGAGCACATAAACCACTTACTTAAAACTCATAAATAAAGACACATGTCATTTTCAAATCATGACTTCTGTTCTCAGAACGTTTGAAGGACACGGTAACTACATCCTAAAAAAATGGATTTAATTGCATTACTTTTTATTAAGTTATATTATATTGAAAACTTTGAAATCGATTTTCTTGAAATGGCATTGTGGCATATGTGTCCTTTTTCCATTAAATGCCTCACTTGTTAAAATTTAATAAAATACGAGTTACACTTGAGATTAATTAATTTAGTTGAAATTAGCTCCCTCTTGTGATGTACGTACACAGAGATAGATGAGCTCGTCGCAGTATTAATGCATGTATTTTTCTTGTAACATCTTGAAATTTCTCTAACTTGATATTTTCGATGCCACTGCTATACACGATATATTTGACATAGGTAACTTGATGACCAGAGGTGGTCCATAGAACGATAAGTGATGAAACTTAAATATGCTTTATTATAAATCCCCCGAACGAATCAAGATTATGACAATTTTTAGACACTTTTAGACTGTCTTGTGAATAAAACAGGTTGGAAATTGCTGAAAGCTTTGAAAACATTCAGACTTTAGAAAACCTTGACCTGCGTGTTAATATCGTCATGGGACTAAAGAGAATTTGCATGCGTCTATCTCCCAAACCCCTGTAATTTCGACTGACATTGAAAACGAGACACCAAGTGTTCCAAATTTAAAAATCTATTAGTTTCAAAGAATTTGCAGAATCTTACATACAAGATCACCTAACACATGAATCTTGCAAACCATTTCCAAGTCTTTTAAATTTTAGGCGTCACCTTAGAACCTTCTTAATTACCTTCTTAAACCCCTCACTGTACACACGATCCCTGTCAACCTTCAAAATAACCAGCATACTCCAAACCAAAGCATCGTACCAAAAATGTTATTCTACATATTCGACTTGCTTTTGCACAAGTAGTCAGCCCTCGCACAGTTGCGCCACAACTTCAACAAGATGCTGTACAATATCCATGTTGAACTGAAGCAACCACGCCAAAAGTATTCCGCTCAATAAATTTCTTTTCCCCAAGAAAATTTATCTCTTCGTCTGAAATCTGTTTTTCTGCCAGTGAAAGGAGACAAAGGTCAATCAGAAGTCGTTGAATCGAGTGGCCACGAGCATCTTTGCGGGTCGTGCTCGATTCAGCGTCCGCGTCAGGCCGCAGTTAATGGGGATTCGAGTGTCGATGAGGCATCGACGTCGATGGACGTCGACGTCGGTCAAGGGAGGCCGGGACAGCCAGCCCCGTTGTTTTTACGCGACGTGCCCAGTAATTTACAGTCGGTCATTCAGCCATACATGGCCGGTACGATCGGTGGCCTCGCTATACGTCAAATTATCCCATATATCATGGCTTTCTTCGCTGTCCCGTCGATTTATGTGCACGCGCATAATATAAATTATTAAATAAGTCCACGCTGGTCGCGCTTGCGCTCGTTATTTATCGTTCGGTAAGAACAGATCCGTCGAATTGCCGATCGACCAGCCAGATAAGCGGTGACCAAGGTTTCTCCATCGCGGCTAGAAGCAATGATTAAGCTTTGGAAAAACTTACCGCCGCGTTATATCAGAAATTTCTTAAAAATCACTGTTTTAAAAGGGAAACCCCGGTTCTTATCGACTTCAGGATGGGAACTTGGTTATTCCAATCGCGATACCTGAGGCTGGAAACAAGGGTGGAAAAATGACTTGTTGCAAGTGGGAAATTTCTTCAACGATTGCCATTAAGATCAAGCGAACGGCTGAATTGCTCAGAAGAGGTGCTGTACTTTCGTATTTCCAAATGCTATGTCGAAAGTAACCTATTCTGCCAAAGAAATATTCCACAAATTCCCTTTAACGCATTACACAAGATGTATCAAGAAAAACTATGAATTTTCAGCTACTATGATAGTAAAAATAAGCGCGACGTATAACTATCCAGGCAAAGTGCGCTAGGCTTATCTCGGAAAACAGCAAAATCTTTAACAATAATACAGGAAACACGCGCTTGCTTTGCAAACTGACCCAAATCAACAGCCTCAAATAAATGAAATCGGCAACGGTGTGTTTTATTACCGACATCCCTGTCTCTCCGAGTGCGGCATCTCACCCACAATTACCCTACACTGCCGTGCCTATTGCATTGCTATCAGAAACCAATCGTCATTCTCGACACTTACTCGGTTCCGTACTCTTACCTCTATTTCCTGTGCCCCCGTGTCCTGGAACACTCCAATTCTCGCAATTACGATCGTCCATCGTTTCCTCGGGATTGAATGGAAAGGGACAAGAGAAACGGTGCCAAAGTTCCTAAGGAACCTGGTTAATTTATAACTACCCAAAGACACGGCTACCCCAGCCGTACAGAGGAAATGAAATTACGAGCCGGGCGCGAAAAAAAATTTCGAAAGCTGGACACGGAGCGGCGGAAAAACAAGTCGAAGAAGGAGGGCGGGCTAACGTATTCGCCTCGGGTAGGCACGGATCTGAGGTAACGATTTTAGCAGCGGCATCGATAAGACGGCCATCATTATTCACAATTTAACCTAAACCCTCCGTTTCCGTCGCCAGCGCCCAGCCCCGAGAGTTTTAATTACCGACATATCAAGCGACACGACGGAGGGACACGATTATTGATTGTTTCCCTGTTTATTGTATATTTTAAATTTAATTCGGTACACCGAGTGGGAGTTAAGGGGGAGGGGGCGAAGACGAGCGACCGGCAATAGCTGTCAAATGCTGCCTCGTTTTTAAATCCCTCTTGTAAAGTAAAATGAGACAAGCCTGGGTCCCCCTTTTCTCAACCCCCTCCTTCCCTGTTCCTTCGGGGTAGACTCATCCCTTCCCCTCCCCCACTGGCGTTCTTTGTCTCTGATAATTCGCGCCAATACGACGAAGCTAAAGCTGTTCCTAGGGATTGAGCGTTCGACGGTTTTATTGGCCTGAATCGTGATTGGATCTCTCGCTTATAGACGATCGTTGCCTTCCCAGGGGGGAATAAAATTGATTGACGTTCAATTTACTCTCAGTATTTTCTTCTTGGGGTTGAGGGGGCGGAAGTCGTTACCTTGCAATTTTTTTTCACGCGCAGGATCATACGATTGACGTGCCTATGATTCGCGAGGAACCGCGTTTCAAATCATACTACCTAATGACAATTAATGTCACAAAGCCGCGAGACACTATCGCGGGAGACGCGCGGGGGGGTAGCAAAATCCTGGCCGGCCATTTTCCTTTGCTGTATCTGGCAGCGACGTCCTTTCCGCCGATTCGCAGCTAGACGGGCCCATGCGGATCGCAGATATCGCGTTTCCGGTGCCGCGGTGATTCCTCATCCGTTGCAGCGCGCTAGTTCTTCCGGTGATTAAGCGGCGAAGGGGGCCGGGGGCCGCTCTGTAATTTGCAGAGACATTATACGGCTTGATTAAAATAATAATGCCCGGGCCGCCACAGTCGGCGAGCGCCAGGTCGGGCCCAGCCGAACCGGCTTATGAATATTGATCCCCATCCGGTGTTTGGTAATAAACATATCGTGCGGCATCGTTTTTACATTGGCATCACAATGGAGTCGAGGAGCGTAATGTCAACCGGCGGCCAACGGATTATTGTAATCGGATTATTTTACGTCCGCTTTTTCGCGACCACCCCTCTCTGTCTCTCTTCGGCGGCACGGATTGAATATTTATGATTCCCATAAGTCGGCGATTAATTGCACGCGACGAAGGACGTTGTTACGCCAGGCAAGATTGTTTCTTGTCATTCAGAGGGGGCACTAACGCGTTGCAACTATCTCGCCCGTCGGATATGTATATTCATCGACGTGACCAAACATCTGCTTCCCCTCAATATCCTCTGCCATTCCTGTCGTTAATGATCCTCCTCTGCGAGCCCTGGTAACGAGCGTACCCCGTGCTCGGATTGACACTTTATCTGCCTCTGTCGCGTACGCGCGAGTCCGGGATTTCGATCTACTGTTGCGCGTGAGCGTAAGGATTCCATTAAGGTAAAAGTACCAATAACTGGACGCGTCCCAATACCTGGACAACAATGACGTTTGTATTTTTTCTAAGCTTCGTAGAAAGTTTAGGAGAATATTGTTGGGAATATATGTTATTTTGAAAACAAGTTTTTTGTAGCTCATTTGATAGAAAGAAGTAACATTTATCTGAATATTGACACTTTTGTTAAAAAGGACATTTATTTTTAGTCCATTTTTAAGATATACAATTTTGATATGCTTAAGTGTCCCGTTATTGGTACTTTTACCTTACCAACTCATTCGCAGATCTCATCTAAGAGAAACATTTATGTTCCGTTTTACCACAACCGCTCCGTTTTACCCCACTCTCCCCTAATTGTAAGTTGGTTTCAAACCATAAGAATAATTAAAATGTTATATAACACATTGAGTGTCTCCCAAGTTGAGTGTGTGGTTCTCAGTAGAATTTTAATCTACTGACTGGAGCATTCCTCCACCAAAACGCGTACGATTTAACCCATTTACATCACAACTATAAATTGATATAATTTCTTGTAACCACAATATTAAACCTGACGATGTACCCGCATCACCTGAATATCCACGACTGATCATAGGTATGCAATCTACCAATTCATTCATAATTTCTTATTTTTATTTTTTAAAAAACATCAAATTCCGAAATATTCCGCTACGGGGATACCAGTCAGTCGCTGCGCGCGGAATATTCCGCATTTAGTGATACAATTTTCGTGGAATAATCTACTTTGTGATGCAAATGAGTTAAACTTATTTATTCAAGAATGATTACAGAATAGTTAACTCATTTTATCCACCGGAAATGCTACTTAAGATTGTACATTATATTTACTCTTTTTATATAGGTGAAATCGTTTAATGTTCGCGACGAATCAACTCGTCTTACTCAAAACTGAGAAATTTTCCCGGATTAAAGACTAACTAATATATTGCATTACCAATAATATTCAATTGCAGAAAAATTGTCACTTTATGTTCTTCGTAGTTACAAATTTTTTTCCTGTACCTACTTTGTTCAATACCGAATCGAAAAACATGCTTTCTCCTTTGATAAAAACTTAATAACTCGAGATAAATATCGCAGACTCAAATCTCACAATATTTAAAACGCGAATCTCTTTATGACCCTATCAACGTCCATTTAGTATTCCTCTCCGTCGAAACGGTTTCACGTGGGGTCGAAAAGGTGTGAAAGGGCACCGGTCTTGACTGAAATGAAGATAAAATGGCCAAAAATCGAGGGGTCGGGGAACGGCGGACCATGTAAGATTGCAGGGGGCCATCGAATAGGCGACGGCGGCCTTACTACTGTTGGGTAGCGGAACCCCCGCTGATATTCGGCCCCCCATCGACACCTGACAACCTGCTGGCTGCTACCTACAAATTACTTTGCGTTCTGACCCCTGCTATCCCGATGCTCGTCACGAGTTGCCCGATGCGTGCTACGCAGCGCTGACAGAGTATTGTTGTTACCAAAAAAGTGGAACACCGTATTTGCAGAAAAAGTTGCATCGTTCGATCATATAAGACTTATCGGCAGAGACAGGTACAATGGAACCTCGTTATGTACTTACTTGCAGGCCAAGCCCATTTGTTGCGTTCAAGAAAAGGCAGGTAGACATAGTCACTTAGCAACGACGACAAGCAAAGTACAAAATGACAGAGGAGGGGGAAGCGCAGATTTCAGTATCGTGCATCTGATTGGTTGCCTTGATTCTACTGTAGGGTGACCGTACCTGGTATCGCCTAGAAAAAGTTAAATCGCTGTCAATTGAGTAATGATTGGTATTTTTGCAGGCAATTCATTTCAAAGTAAAGAGAAATTATTCATCTTTCATGTAGCATAAGTTAGATTCGTTGAAACCTTCAAATTTTGAATTGGGAATTAAAAAACGTAAGGCATGCAAAAAGCCAGTCCCATTTCGTGCTCTATAAATGTTTTTTTATCCATCTTTAATTTTATTTTTATTACAAAGATATAGAAATAGGATTTATAAAATATTTTATTTTTTACGTTCCGATGTACGTACATATCGGACAAATAAAGTTTGTTTCAGTTGCTCCGCAAATTTCGTGACCCCACCCTTCTTAAACCCAATTACTGACACATTAAGCGTTGAAAAGTATATGTTGTTCTTGTTATTTATTATCGTTTAATATATTTGCCTGGTGAAAAAAATTTGGTGGATCTTAAAACTTCGATTTTTATTTATAAATTCATGAATGTCAAAAATATATTTGAGGATTTATTACTGACACCCTTCAAATGTATTTAACTGAATTACTGACACCCCAATTACTGCCAGCTGTTTATCTCATTTTAATATATGAGCAACTACTGCTATGACAGTAATACAATTGACAGTAATACCAAAATTCTTGAAACGCTTGCCACCCAATTAATAAGTAAAAAGGCTTAATGAATCGTTGAATTCGGATATGTATTATTTTCTATGATGCTTACATTATTTAAAACATTATATTTTGTTACGTTACTAGCTGAAATATTGCAATTACAGCATTTTCTCCTAATATTTGCTCAAAATTTTTTATCGTTTTATTCAAATTAACGAAGAAAACATTAAGTACTGTTTTCTGTATCGTATAAATAACAGTTTGAATT
Source organism: Andrena flavipes (assembly GCA_963971345.1). Classification (NCBI taxonomy): domain Eukaryota; kingdom Metazoa; phylum Arthropoda; class Insecta; order Hymenoptera; family Andrenidae; genus Andrena; species Andrena flavipes. Next base: position 14,269,806 of record OZ020480.1, read on the forward strand.
GTATGCCAAATTTTTTTATGCATCATTTTATAAGATTTATTCGTTATTTTACGTAAAACAGTTTAGAATGACAGTAATTTGGTAGGTGTTATTAATTGCGCCCTTTACCCTATGTAGGATTATGATTATCTATCTTATTCGTACAAATACGTAATCGAGGAAAATTGAAGACTCTCCATACTTAAAAATTCATCATTCAAATATACGCAGTCCAACATTACTCATATTGAAATGAAAGTTGAGTGTATTTATACCAGTGGAATAATGTTGTATACGAAGAAGAAGACGGCAACGATGAATGGGAAGAAAACAGTCTCGTGGAGAAATATGAAAGGAATAACAAGAACCACGGACCGAGTATATAAATCCAGGAGCGAATGCTACATGGTGGGCCCCACGCTGTTAATTACCGGACCACACATCTCGCCACGGTGTCCTTTCAACGTGTAAATTCCAAGTATAACATTCTATGACGAATCGCCGCAAGAAAAGATCCCGCTCCCTTCTATCCTCGAAAGGCCGCCTTCGTTTTTTTTTTCTCTCTAAACGAGCCAATGACGGATCAAATATGAAGAATTTCTGATCGTCCAGTCGGAAATGAGATTTATCTACCCGCCGTTAATTCTTTCCCTTCGTTTTCTTTCGCATTATTACTACACGTGCAGGCAAGCAATTTCGATTCCATATGAGCCTCGCTAAAGAGCCCATATACCTTCTGCCCTTATCATTTCCCTCGCATTCGGGCGCCCAAGCAAAATCTCGAGTGCATTAAACCGTCGAGACGGGATTTACACTCCCCTCGCGATCGGGGGTGGCACAGGGAGCGGGTCATAATAATCCCAGAGGGCCGGCTACGTAACGCGACAATTTCTCGGTGCATTAAGGGGGGCTTACATATTTTATAGGGATTTTTGCATATAATTTTACGCCGCGTTAGAGCGACATTTAAATAGGCCAGCTGGATAAACAGACGGAACGCGACTCCTCTTTTTTTCCAGAGGAAGAAAGGGTGACATTCCGCCCCGCAGGTCGGTATAGAGATGGCGAGGAAGGGACCTCCGCACCCCTGGGAGAAACGAGAGATAGAGCTTTATGGCGTAGCCGGGGTAGGGGTGTTTGCGTAGCATGCGATACATGTGTCCATACGCCCCACCCCAGGCCACGGGGGTGACAGAAACGATTTGACGATTCACTTAAGAGCGGCTCCTCGTCTTATCGGCGATCGGCCGGCCGATAATCGCTGCACTTCCGCGACAATCTTTTTCTACTCGAAACGCAATCACATCGGGATTGGATGGGATGCGTTTTGATCGTGGGTGAGAGGGGGTCGGGGCACGCGAATAAAAGAGGCGTCGGGCCTTCAGGTACTTCAATAATTCGGCTTGAGTAACCTCTCTTCGTTCCTGTCGAGTATACAAATTGCATTCTGTAGTATAATGCATGGTAGCATAGAGGGTACATTTCGATTCGTACTCGAAGCATGGACCAACAGTGTGCACGTCGCGGGAGAGTCGGCTCGTACAACCTGGGATAAAAGGCGAGCCCAGTTCGAAGAGCTTTTTCCGGAAGGAACGAGATCGACACTTGATGCGCTTTAATTAAGTTCGCTGATTTCCGGATTCGATTTGAGCGAACCTGAACGAGTGTCGGCGGCGCGACGGTAGGGCGGGGGGTGGCTGGGGTTGCAGGGTTGCCGGATCGCGTAATGAAATATGCGTGACGAGAGGTCCCACGAGTCCTCGACTCGCACCACCATTACTCAGTTCAGTTCAGCCCGATGCGGTTCCAGTTTCTGCTCCGGGAAGGGTGGCTGCGCGTTATATTATTCAATTATGTCATTCCAGTTATACGGGCACGATGGCGGGACTTGGGGGAGAGGGAGAACAGAGGGGCAAAGAGGCGATCCCCTCCTGAGCGGTCTGCGCCGGCGGTGCGAGGGGTGGCCATTATGAAATTGTAGTTACTCGATTAATTTCAACCCCGGGCGCGCGAATTATCATAAGATAATGGGCCTGGTTTAATTCGCCGGAGAGGGGTGGATTTAGCCAAGTGTTTTATCGCTGATTACGCGCGCCGTTCCTTTACCCCCTCCCGCGCGCGACGCTCTGGTTCTTTTTAATCAGGAAATTAATCGCGAAATTTTAAAGGGTGTTCCTCCGCGGAGAAGTTTGGATCCTAATCGCGCTTGATCCGTTGCTTACTATCGGAGAAACTTAAGAAACATTGTGGGAGAAACAGATAAGTGTCTGTCGGATTATGCAATTTTTTTATCGATCTGTCATACTTTTGTTACTGAACAGAAATTCATGATGGGTTGTAGAAAATAATTACACCCAGAGGCACGAATGATGACCGTCGTCATCCCCCCATTTAAGGGGTTATGCCTACCTGTAAGATCTGAAAGCCGAACTTATTTTCGGATTTTCTTTTAAAATTTTGAAGTACTTTTTTAAATAAACGATTGTATAGGGTAGAAGCACTAGTAGTCGGCTACCCTTTAGTAATCGGCCACTTTTATTGTTTAATTTAAAGAAATAAGTACTGAAATATAGCATTTATTAAATGAGAATTTTATATTATACCTATTTTCAATTTCTAAATTTAAAATACGACAAAAAGCGCTCTTCATAGGTAAAAAAATAAATGCTTGTAAAGTGATTTGTAAACTAATTTTGATTCTACATGTGCCATTGTAGATTTCCAACACAAGAAGCATAAATGCGTTTTGAATAGAAACGACAAATGTCAACACTTTTTACATTTGGGCTAGCTGCCAATTACCTCTTACAGATATAAAAACGAAATTTATGCCTTAAGGTAGTGTGTTTCTTGGTCAAACGAATCGTTGTATTGCTCAGCGTCATTTCATGAAAGAAAAAAAACACTAAACACGCGTAACTATGTAAAACAAACGTTTTGGAAACTTTAGTGGAAGGCGGGAGAAGGCGTGTTACTTTCATGACGCCGTTACGTTCGTCCCCGCTCTCCGCTACCTTAGATCAATTTATCTAGGAAACAGAGAACTTTCTATTAAATTATGCAATTCCCCTATCGATACCCTATACTCTTGTTTCCAGATAGAAATCCGAGAAGTTTCATAAAAGGGAACAACACTGAAAGGGCACAGATAACGGGCCTCATTTTTTATTTTTTTCTTCAAATAACACATATCTCACCTCAGTTTACCTGAAAAAATAGGGAACTCTTTAATAAATTAAAAGATCCTCGTATCGATTTCTTGTACTTTTGTCACTAGACACAAATCTACACAAATCTTTCATCCTTCATCAGTGGAAACCCACTTCCCAAAATTTCTACCTCTCTAAATTCTCCGTAATAACGTGAACTCTCACCCGTCCCCTACTCTCGTCAACAGTCTGAAATTTATGAAGCTTCATAGAAATAAACATCTGTCGCTGAAAAGTCCTTACTGCGTTGATAACACTCGGCATCGCCTCTATCTCTTCCAATTCGCCAGGATATTCTAAAATCTTACCCCTCCGAAGTCCCTCTCAGCCCTCGCGTGGACCAACCCTTGGGTGCAGTCCTCGTTCGAGGAAGGCATTCCTGACAGAGTGAAAAAAGGAGCTCCCCAGGGTACGTCGGCGGCGCGGCCAGGGCGCCGGTCCTTCGCTTTGATTTATGTCCTTGTAAGTGACGTCACTCGTGTGTAACCGTCGAGCCCCACCGGCTCTGTGTGCACAAAGGATCCGGCGTCATATTATCCCGGGCGTAGCGTATATAAATGACCGAAATTGGGACTTATTGTGTTTGTCATCGGTGCCGGAAAACTCCCGCGCTGATTTATCGCCTGCAGTCTCTGTCCTTCCCGTCGACCACGCTTCGCACCCTTTCCTTGGGCAAGACACTCCGTCGTTCCAACCTAGGACCACGTTCTCCCAGACTTCCTGATCGCTCGCGCCCCACCGCATCCCGCATCAAGCCCTTTTCCAAGAAGTACTATCTTCCAAGGATCAATGAATTTTAATATAAAAACATTTCTCGTGGATCCGTCGCCAGAAATCGAAATTAATCCTTGAGTGTGATCTTGTATCATTTATGTATCAGCTTCGCAATAGTAGCTTCAACATCGATTCCCTCGCAGACTTCATAGACGGATGCTCTTCTTCCTGGAATCACGAGTGAAGATTCGTACAGTGCCAAAAGTTATCGCATAAGTCGTTACTCGGCTGCCGTGTCTCGTCTAAAGCTCATCTACATGTTTCTTCTTCCAGAGCGGGCTTTATCGAAGTATGCTAATTCCACGGCGAAAAGATGCAGCCGCGTTAAAGCGATCGCGCGAATAAGATATACCGTGCAGATATCTACGGTATAATCCGTGGTATTAGTAAGCGTCCCTGTGACACTAGCATATTCTGCCGGGCCACTCCATTTGCACCCGGACCCCTATCTCGACGTCCTTCCAGTTCAATATAATACCGGGTAATTCCCCCGGGAGAACGATTCACCGTGGATCCCGGGGCCGAGCAACTCCTTCCCCCTGGATCGGATTCAACCCCCGTAAAATAACGGGACGGAATACGTTTTGACAATTCTATTACGATTATTTCGCCGTAGCCGGGCAGCTGCTCCACGCCTCGGACCCCGGTGACAGGTAGCCTCTCCGTTTTATCGCGCCAAATAAGACGCGGGGGCGTATATCGAGGGACCCCGAGTTCAGCTGCGCTCCACTTACAATTAATAACACAGGGCTGCAAATTTCACGTTTTTAAGTTACAATATGTTGATTGAAGGAAATTAGTAGTGAAGAATTACTAAACTGACAAGTCACAAGTATCTAAAGTGACCCAGCTAAGTGGAAACTTCTTTTCAGCACACAAAAATGTATTGAAAGCAAGTGAAATATTAATAGAGATTTTCTAGCAATCGTCACGCAACGTTCCGGAGATTTTCAAACTATAGTTTCTTCATTACTCAAAAAATTGGTAACAAATAAACATTCCTAACTATTTATACATATAAAGGATATCCGCGTAGGTACTTGGTAAGGTGGAAAAACGAATCAATAATTAAATTGCAATGTCAGTTCAACGATAATTCCTATAGTAACTAAATATGTATTATTCCTACAATTATTTACCTTATTCTCACATGCATACGCATATTTCTACAGGCTATTGAAAATTCAAATCCTTGAACTTGGGTTTCTCAGAAAATTTGGAGTAATACACCCCGAGCTTTAGCATGCACCGTACAGATTAACTGTACACAAGATTTCAATCAAATCTGCCACAGACCTGGTGCGCTGGCCGTGTCAGATGGTAGAAAATAATACAAACGCGATATGCCTCGTTGCAGTTTCACCCTATTACATTACAATCAGCCTCGCAGAAAGAGCAAACAGTAAGGAATAACAATTGGAAAGTTTCAAAAGCCGACGAAATTGAACCAATTCTCGTTACGGTCGCGCGCTGCGGTAACACGTGAGTTATGTACAGAGCCGCGGTAATTTCCGCATCAAAGTCCCCCGGCCGCGGATATGTGCCTGGAACAGCGCTAGCAAAGACGCGAGCCGAAGACGCGAAGAGAAAATTCATTCATTAATATTAACCACGCGGGAACCCATCGCATTTGCATTTACTGTTCTTGGCTTGGCTGACCAGGAAACGAAATATCCACGTAATTCGTGGCAGTAGGTAGGAGCGTTGAAACGTCTTCGTCGTTGTGCAAGCTGCATATCATACTTGGTAAAAGTTGAACGTCACGAATCAAGGTGAAATGGACGCAACGAATATCTCAACCGTGAAACGACTGCGCCCATATAATTTTGTGACTCTTGAAAGTCGCAAAAGTTGTTAGATCAGCAGTTGGAAATGGAAGTTTGAAACCTTCTAGCAGCACGTCTGCCACGTCAAAGCTCATTGAACGACAAATCTGTTAAATCGACTCAATTCGATCCTCGTTTTTGTAACTTCCAATGATACATTATACAATATTGAAAAATATTTAATGATATTTCGCGGAACAGGCGACAGACGCTTGTTAAAGCAGGAGCACCGGATCTCCAAATCCGTCCCTGAAAATTATTAATTGCTGTACCTACATATGCCAAAAGATATATTCGTATTTCTACGATTCATCACTCAAATGATCTATAATTCTGGAAGCTTACACTCCCAAAATTCGATTTTCTTACTGTAAACGAAAACCATAAGCTGTAAATATCTTATTTAAAGATATCTAAAGAGAAATAATGTTTTGAAATATTTCAAATTCAATTTGTATAAAGAAAATAAACAGTTTGAGTCAGCACAACGATTATCCCCCACAACGCCCACTCTCGATTTCAGTGAAACTTTTTTTCAAATCCCTGTGATCTCTCCGTTTTTCTTTTCCATCTCCTTTTTTATGCTCTACCCTATCGTTCGCTAGTTGGTTGTTATTCCCGACAGCTGTAGCCGCGGCAACGGAGATTGGCGATATTTTATCGTCGTCGGTGCGCGCGTTTCTCTCGCAGTCGACAGGTGAGCAGCGTGCACGTGGACAGAGGCGCATCGAATAAGGAATGCAGCTCCCGACAGCCGGAAAAGGCAGCCTGGATCAGAAGGAGAAGAACCACTGACCGGAACACATGTACAGGACCGTATATGGGAGCACATTGTGAGCGCAATCGCGTGCCACATGAGCGGTACATATTGCCTTCAACAACCGTGCTGCTCCATTTAGGGATGGATGTCGCCTTTCATATCGCGGTAGTTTCACCACTTATCCCAATAGCCCGATCGTTATCGGCTCACGTACGCGCCCAATGACATCTCGCCGAGTCCGTCTTTCCTCGGGTTGCGTCGCCGTGGCCACCTTTTCCGTGCAAGCCTCACTGTGCGCGGAGTTCCTCGCTATTGGGGCAGAAGTTTGTTTACGGGGTTGAACTAAAATACAGATGTGCCCCGCGTCAGCAAGAACAGGTCCACTGTGAAGTATCCTTTAGAAACAACTAATTCGCCTTAAAGCTGGGGATCTTCGGAATAACTGACAATAAGAGACGTGTATTCTTTGTATCAAGGTTGTTGGTTATTTAATGGAAGCCTTACGTTAACTCTCTATGGAGTTTGATTATTGTCAAAGTGTAGTCCAGTCGTAGAAATGAAGTTTGGAGACATTCACGGAGAATAAATGTGTAGTGTGTGTCTTCTCACAAAAATAAATAAATATTAGTGCCATGCAACACCAATTTGATGTCCACAGACTGTAGGCATGGGACCATAAAGCTTCAAGAGCTGGTCACTTGATTCATTTGTGCTAGTGTTGTATAAAGCTCTCGAAGCTCGAGGTTCAAGCTTCAAGGCTCAAAGCTGGAGGCTCCTCTTGTGTTTAATAGTAATAAAGTTAACTCCAAGTCCTTGAGATTATATCTTATTTTGCGCAACCACTATTGTAAAATGTTAAACTTAAACACATCACTTCGACAACACGAGCTTGTAGACTCAAGCTTTAAAGGCTCGAGCTCTCACGGCTACAAGGTTCGAGCCTTTAGCGTTTGAACCGCGACTCAAGCTCTTGAACCTCACGGCTCGAAGCTCATTTTAACAACACTAATTTGTGCGATTTCCATTTCATTGTCAGTGGCATACATAAACACATACTTGCTAACACGTGTGTCCACGTGATCCATCGAAATGAGCAACATTTACGAGATTCACGCAAGATCCACGGGGAGCCGTGAAAAATGTCCCTCCAAGGAAGATTAAAGTTTTCGCATTCCTACGTTCTCATAAACCCATAGCATCGCCCCCCTGGCCCGCACGGGGATGTTCCGCGAGTCGCAAAGAGGAAGAGAACCGAAAGGGAGCAGCCGTGGGGAGGGGGTTGCAAGCTTTTCGAGGGTTGTACTGACCCCTGTTCGCTCGTTGTTAATATTTAGGGTAGTGCAGCGCCGCGAACAATGCCGGTCGCCCCCCTGCTCCCACCCCTGACGAGCGATGGGGTGTGTCTAACGTTAACCTGTTTCAGTTTCGGAGCACTCGGGGCCACGGTTTTGCAACCCCCGCAGTCGCTGGGATCCCCGGGGTTATGATTAATGGATCTGGCGCATATTAGCGCCCACTTGCTGTCCCCCTTCGCGATTTACATTTCGAATTTAATGATCCTCCCTCGAGGCTGATCGACTTCTGTGATCGGTCGGACTGATTTCTTGCACGCAGCGAGCACCCTCGACACCCGGACCGTCGAGCAATCACTCTTTCGGAAGCCGGTTTAATTTGAAATACTTGTTCCAGCGAATCGTTGATAATATTTTCAGCGGCACGTCCAGGGGGCGGCGGTTTCGAATCGACTAACCTCGCGACACGTGTTTCTGACAACTGGGAGAGAAGATACACACATTCCACACCCTTCGACTTCGTCTATTCTGTGAACTTGTTACTGGCGTAGTCTTTACTGTGCGGTTACACGTACCAAATCAGAGTAGATTTTAAACTGCATGAAGAGGAGACACTGCGCCCTTTCGATGTAGTGATGTAAAGGGAGTGGGGAGGAATAGTGATGTCAAGGTGAGGTCACTCAGGAACTCCAATACATCTTGTTTTAATCCTTTAGAAACTCAATCTATTGTAACTATATAAAGCGTGACAGAATAAAATCTTTAAGAAAAAATATTTACTTGTGTACTCAATTTTTCGACAAACACCGATAGCTGTTAAAAAAACTTGCGATTGGGGGGTCGGACATAAATGCATGGCATAGTAGAAGTGACTTCTTTCTACGGTCAATATTTCCGCAGTAGACCATATGTCGGTGCAAAGTTATTAACAATTAATCAACCTACTCCTTCAGGCAATCAGCCCCGGTCTCCCCTACCTTTCCCGCAAAGCATAGCCCACGGGCCTAAGAATAATCCACCCCCGCCGTTCGCTGACCCCTGGTCTCCACCAAGGCGAACACGAACAAAAACAGTGTTCGCGAACGTCTTCATCTGTTCTAGTCGTGTCCACTCCTGCGCAAACACGAACAAAACTCAGCGTATGAATCGTATTTGAATGTTTTGGCCAGTTTGCGGCTGCGTAGACGCGACAAGAACAGAGTAAAACGTTCGCGAACAATATTTTTGTTCGTGTTCGCCTTGGTGGAGACCCGTGGTGAGAAATAACTTGCGGCGAGAACTGAAAGTATGTATATTCTCGGCCAAATACCATCCTACGAGGAAGCCTCGCACCGAATGGGTCCTTGGGAATACGTCCACTCAGAACTTGTAAACGATGCCGATGCAGTTGATGACGCCGGTGGTACGTGAAGCAACTGGCGCTGGGTCAGCAGATGGACCAAACTGACCGGCGCTTTCAGGGGAACAATAAAGTTTCATGCACATTGTATCCCACTTGAGTGTCCCTATTGTCGTCGATACACGTACACACGCGTACGTACACACGAGTCGGCCGATATAATTGTGATTTCACCCACCAGCCACTACGGGCTGCTCTTCAATTTTCTGGAGGAGCGTGAACTTCTCGGGCGATGGTGAATCACGGTTGAACGTATCCTCGATCGATGGGGTAAGTACTTATATGTATACGTTTCCGTGGGACACATTGCCTTTCATCCTACGCTGCTGGAGGGTTGCTTCCAATCGAGCCAGTGGTCGCATTTCGTGTAGTGTTACTCGACAAAAGGGAAGAGTGATAACTCGCGACGTAGGTATCGGTAACGTTTAATCGCTAATGCGTCGCAGAAATTCCTGCACAATTTTTCACCGTAACCACCCCACACCTGCGTTTCCAGCGTCGCACTCCCCCCCTCCCCCCGTAGATGGAAGATTACGAGGCGCAGGCCTCGGTCAGGTTACGTTTCACGGGCGCGATCCGATCGACATCCCTTACACGTGTTTCTAAACAGTTTAATCTGCGATATCGCGGGCCCGCGCGTTACTCGTACCTCGCATGCGTGAAATTACGCAATTTCGGCCGATTCCGGGTAGGAAGCGCAGGCCGATCGTGCAGGCGGCTGCCGCCCGCCACGTAGAAATAAAACTAATCAGCGCGGATCAAACAGGTGCATCGGGGTTCCACGGTCCGATGGACTTTGACTCTCGTTCTGGTTCCTTAGTCGCGTCTTCCTGCCGATAAAATCGCGCGAATAACACGACCGTGCGACGCAACGCTCCTCTGTCGAACGACGATGTTAATGGTCAACATTTGGGGTTGTATCTTCCTTGCGATCGGTGTGAAAAAGTGCATACATTGTTGGGTAGATTAAGAGGTTATGTATAGAGATTTGGAGGTCAAAAAAAGTTTTTTTTTTATTACATATTCTTGAAGGTTCAAAATTGAAAAATGTGTTCTCGTAATTCTGTACTGAGATTCGACGAAAAAGCGAAGTTATAGGGGTTCAAAGTTTTGAAGTGGAAGATCTGAAGCGCGCGGAGTTTGCGAGTTCATAAACGACTTATATAACCTTCTTCATAACCTTTTTCATTTTGAGTCCTAAAGATAACGAGAAAAGCGATACGCCAAATGGGAATATCACATAACATTGTGTAATTATTCGTTTGTAATGTGTTCCTTACATTTTTAAATATTGTTCAGTTTTCCGATTTTCCCCATACCCATGAACACTGTATCATCCGTGCTCTACGTGCCCAGAGTCATCCTAGCCTCCGTGCCCTCTACGATATCCACAACCCTATTCTCTCATTCCCTCTCCTTTTCTCAGAACCCTTAAAACCAGCAATTTCCTCAGTCCCAATTTGTTATCATTCCAATGTCCAATTATACTCAGTCGAACACTAATTCCATTCCTTCTCAGACCCTATGCGGCTAATACTCACACTTACACCAACAAACAATGTTACACAAACTACTAAGTGCTTCCCCCCCCCCCCTCTTTCATCAATTACACCTTAGTACATATCGTTCACCAAACCCATCGACAGTTCGTCAGAAAAACGAGAACCGTCATCCTGACCCCTCGAAAACTCCACGGTCGAATCGTAGAGCTCGATAACCAAGGGCTGAGTTTTTCCAATTTTTCACGTCGTAACATCCTGGCCGAGAAACGCAAATGAAAGGTTGCACGATGACCTCTGGGCCCCCGCCGATGCCGCCGGTACGCAAATCCAAATAATTAGGGGCACTGAAAGGCAACGAGTCCCGATGTCCATCTGGCACGGCCGGCCGATCTCGCGCCACGGGCATCGATCTATCGCACGCGAGGGCCGCGCAAAGAGGAAACATGGACGTGCCTAATGATCAAGCATCGACGTAGCCTAGCGTGCAACGATCCACGCTGGACACGCAAAGCCCCGGGCAGGCCAGTGTCGTGTGTCAGTCGGCTGATTGACAAGCAGAAAGATTTAGCCGCGATTATTATGATCGTCGTATCGGCTGGTTGCTGAAATTGCCGCCGGGTCGCGGGCGGGTCAGCGTTAATTATAGTGGTACCGGCGGACATCTATCAGTTTATCGGATCACCGAGTCGCTCTCAAGTCGTCCCCGTTCGCTTCGTGCGATCCCAACAAAAGGCGACCCGCTTGTGGGAACAAAGAATCAAGGTGCGATTGCAACGCTCGTGTATTGCGCTTTGCGGAGATACATATAGTGAGACCTAGCCGAGTGCCGTGGAAAACGATGTCCTTGTCACGTTTATGTTCCCATATTCCTTTTTCTAAAGTCCACTCTACAGGACTTTAAACTTTAAAGTTTAAAGTTCTAATGTAGATAAGTACGTGGATCGGTAAATGTCTGTTAAAAGAATGGACCTCAACCTGGAAAATCAAGGGCAAATACTTTTCATTGGAACGTGTTTTAATCACTGAGGGAATAAAAAGTGTCAGAGGAGCAATGTTGTATTCTTTATACTCTTCGGAAATAGAATGTGTTACAGTACAAAGCATTTGATTTTAAGTTCCATTAGAAATGTAAAGCCCTGTGGTGTGGACTTTAGAATAACAATGTGATCAAATATGTACTTTTCCATTTCGAGATTCGCACACAATTCAAATTACTCATTCTGCCACTAACCACACAGCACCATAACATTGCAGCAACGTCTATGCAATGATGCGGTGCAATATACGTGTTTGTGCAAAAAAGAAGTTTAATAATAATAATAATAATTTCACACATTAATATATATAGTATCTACTCTATCTAAACAAATTTAATTAATTTTCAAATCTCTTCTATAATTTAAATTCATGTACAAACAACTCCCACGATAACCCTTTTTTTCATATCACAACAGTGCATGTTTTGTTTATGTTAACGAACATCACAAGTCCCATTCGAACTATTTTGCAGGTTACCCTGTGTTTATTCTTCTACAGAGTTTCAGTCAGCTTCTCTGCCTCTGCCTTTGGATCGAGATCCGAGTACATACCACTGTTTCTGTCTCTCTTGCCTATGTTACGCCCTGTTTCGCAGATATTCCATACCCTCCCTGTTTCGAGACATCGTTATCTCGGCCGCGACTCGACAGGGCGGAATTATTGTGATCGGTGGGCTTTCCTCAGGCTCAAAGGATTTTAGGTTATTACTCAACGTCAAAAATCAAAGCTCCACATACGCGGGGATTAAGGCTGCTACCTGACATCGGATTACCGTTTGCTGATGCCGCGGCGTGCGGTTGGCGCATGCGGCACGTCTCGTGTCTCTTCTTTGTGGTCCATTTGAAACAGGAATTTTAAATGAATGAGTCTTGCGGTGGGATCATGGCGAATACAGTTTCAATGTTTTCCACTTGCACAGTGAAATGTTTCATAGGTATGTTTATCTTAGATGGTAAACTTTTTCCATGTTTCCAAATAGATCCGTTTATGTTCGTATTGTAGAATATTACTTGTTGCAAATCCCTACGTGTGACAGTCCTGGATCAGGGTGGTAGGTAGAGAGGTGGGTTTGATATTGAAAATATCTATAGAGCAGAACCTTCAGTATCGGAATAACTTTTATTCGAATGTTCTGTCATTTGAAAGTTCTCCCAGCTGAACACTTTATTTCGTTTCATGATTAGATATGTTGTATGTACTATGCCAGTGATATCAACGTAACACTCAAAACCTAGTATTGATCAAGCTGGGCATGTGGACGTGTAATAATACGAGTTTCAAACATTCCTTTCACGACCACTGTATGTTCATTATGATCGTAACAGATGCGAACGTAGTATCGTAAAGTGGGGTGACTTTGCTCGCCGGGGTGACATTGCCCACTTTACGGTAAAACTTTATTTAATTTATAGTGAAATAATTAGAACATATGTTGTTTTGTAAACGGTAGCAGTAATTTCTTCAAGATCAAACAAAAAAACTATAGCGAATTCAATCATATGGTAATATTTCAGTCAGAGTAAAAAATTACACAAACAAAATTGTGGCCTTGTCGGATATTGTGTGGAGAATCGAGGAGAAGCCAATAGTAAGAAGAAACAAACATACATTGAGCGACGACATTTCGTCGATTAGATATGCATTAGAATAAGAACGATTGCTCAATCATAACACAATAATGAGTTTTAGGCATTTCACTTAAAAATTTGACGTGGGAAAAGACACCCCAACTGAGCAAGTAACTTTGCCCACCATGTTTTTGGCATTTTAAAAGCCTATTTAAATCTACACGCCATCTACCGTATAATAGTATTTTTCAACAAAAAATGAATACACTAAGAGTGCTAAAAAAGTTATTTGAAGTTCAAAAGTAGGTAAAGTCACCCCATTATAAAAATATAATAGTATATATTATTATAACATTAAATGTTGAGTAAATATTTCTTCAACATTCTCTCATTTTCAGGTCACCTTTCACATCAATACAGAAAAGAAAGACAGATTGGTGGGAAGAAATGTCACCAGATGTGTTCGAAGGGAAAAACGCAGCACTTAAAACAACTGTCTCAACGTGGGGTTGCCACGATCGCGATAAGAGAATAGCAAGCGTTTCCATCCCTTGAATCGTGAGCATAAAGCATAAAAATGCTTGGACCAGCGCGAGAAAAAGGAGATTATCGTAATTCCGCGTGCCCGATCGCCGCCATCTCGTAGGAATCGTTAAAGTGTCCAGGCACGTGGAAGCACGCATTATAAGCATCCAGGGGTTCGCACAAAGGGGTGACTGTGTTGCTGGGGCGGCCTTGCTCGGCTCCGGAGGCGGGGGCTTGTTGTTATTTACGGTATTTAGATAACCGGCTTACGGAGCAGCCTCGCACCCCCATCGGACCTGATCCCGTGCAGGAGATAGCGTAGACAGTGCTATCGCCGACAACCTGCGACTGGCCTACGTCTATTCCGCTCGCAGATTATTATAACGAGCATCGTGTTACATTAACACGCGTATCTGGTCTCACGGGAAAGCTCCGAGGGACCGCCGTGGGCCGAACCGCCCGTATCGAACCATGTTCCAGAGAAACCTACCACCTCCCCCTTCACCCTTCGAACTCTTCGCTCAGTTGTTCGACAGATACATCAAGGAACAAGTGAAGAGCAAAGCTTCAATTCCTATGCTTCGGTCTAACCCACAGCTCGCCCAGTTATTGAAAAGTCAAAAGCAAAAACGGGGATATTAAGGGACGGGTGGCGTAGGTACACGATGGGGTGCATCGTTCGTGATTAAGCGCGGAGGGTAACGACGATTAATAACCGTGCTCGGTGTCATGTTTCTGTTTCCTTGCTGTCCGAAGCTAGTATCCTGTTCGGGGCACCAGCCAACAGGCAGACAAATGGACGCGCGGTGACGAGCAGCATTTCCCACTCGGCTTGCCGTGAAAACGTCTGCGAGAGCCACCCCTTTCGATACCGATCGCCCGAATAAAAACGTAATCGTCATCTCATAAATATCTTTAATCTGCGAGAGAACGGCATGATCCGTTTATGGATACACGACGGGGCCGATGCTATCTGCGGATTATTTTCTGGATAAATGGACGCGTCTCCGGGCGGCGCCGTGATTACATCGAACAGCGCGTTCTAGAGGTTAGGGGAAACTACAGGAATAACACCGTGGACCTGATTCATCATGCGGATGTTGTCAGGACACTTAAGCAATGCGGTCGTGGGATTTCGCTGGGAAATTATGATCGAAGAAAAAACGTCGTTTGATGTGGAAACAACGTCAGTTTCGCGGATGAATCATTCTGGGTATTTTATTATAAATGCGCGGAGCAAATTGCTCTGAAAGTCCAACTTGTCGCGATTCATGACGAGATTGTGATCTTTCTAATTAGATATGTACGGATATAGATTTTTTGAGGACTCTCATTTCTTCAATACCTATCTGAAAGAGATTTTAGTCAATTATGAAATAATTGTTTTATGTTGATATTTCAGTAAATGACTCAGTGAATGAACGCAAATGAAAGTAATATTATTAATTATTCATTAGATTAAAAGGGTATTCTGGTCTGACGAGGCGTTTTCGTCGCGTTATTTCGAATTTTTTTTTACAAAGAACTCATAAATTTGATTATTATTTAGTTTATTGCTACATGCTTATTGATATTTGAACTGTGTTTACAAATTTTGTCAATTGTCTTCACAAATTAAAATCAAACACAGTTGACTGCTTTAAGGGGTATTATACCCGTTTGAACCCTCGGAAAATTTGTACATTTTGTGGATTTTTTTACAAGTCAACGGCTTGATGAAGATTTCCCGTTTTTTTATTATAATTACGTAGTATTATGAACTACTTATAAAAGAAAGTTTCAGTTAAAAACTATTGTTTTTCGGAAGTTATGGATACATATCCAAAAGTCTCTAGATTTTATCCATTAAGAAAATTTTAAACAAAATGTCATGAGGAAATTCAAATAATTGTCGAAGTTATAGCAGTGAACGTAATTAAGTGCACTGTCATTGGCAGTTCATTGAAACTGTGTATTGGCATAGGGCACTTAACTTTGAAGCTAGTTTTCTCGAAACACCATTTTCAGAAACAGTGTACATCATAACGCTGGAACCAGTGAATATTTTCACATAAAATTTTAACTGGAGCTGTAGAATTCCATTCTCTACCGTGTAGTAATTCCGCATCAACATTGGATGTTTGTAAAACATTTGATACCTGATCAAAGACGAATTTATCCCGCAAAAATGTGGAAAAAATTGATTCGTATGTAACTTCCACAATTTTTGTTCAAATTCATCGGCAAGTTTCCACACTGTAGATATTTCTGTATAGAATAATCACCTCAAAGCATTTTGCTTTCAGATGATTGGTTCACCTGAATCGATATACACCACCTGCAGCGGCGCGCCGCACAGGACTATCTTCAGCGATTAATAACTTCAACAATTTTATAAATTCCGACGATGTTTTCTTTCGTAAACACTCGCAGTCATACTCACAATAGATTATCAAAA
The DNA here is from genome assembly GCA_963971345.1 of Andrena flavipes. Classification (NCBI taxonomy): domain Eukaryota; kingdom Metazoa; phylum Arthropoda; class Insecta; order Hymenoptera; family Andrenidae; genus Andrena; species Andrena flavipes. Next base: position 14,286,115 of record OZ020480.1, read on the forward strand.
GCACGACTATACAGTTTGTTTGATATCAAAGTAATTTAGCGTCAAAGAAACTAACTATTTTACGTATCCAATAGTCCACTACCCCCTTAACTTAAATTTAGTGCCACTTAGCTTATAACCGAATATCTGCTGTGCCCCGATGACAAGTATTCTTCGCCGTGCACTCGCAATAGTGTGCATAGATCCAACTAAGAAGATTTCAGTAAAAAAAACTTACGAAAATAGCTCGATATAAATTGCCTGAAAGAATTGTCTAAGGAGACGACGGTGAGAAAAAATTGTCATCCCTCAGAGACACCAGCTTTGCATCGAAAGACAGACTCTTCTACGGAGGTAATAATGGAAGGGAGCTTATAACCCTCCGACTTCTTGCATTCCAACACGATCTACAATGACACCGGGCGGGGATGGAAGTGCTAGGCTTCGAATGAGGCGTCGCGAAAACGTAGCGCGATATTAGGTACGGGTTGGTAAACGCGATAAATCTGGAGAGACGTAGTTAGACGAGTGTCAGCGTGATGTATGAGGGGTTGGGGGTGGGCCACGTACCACCTACGTGTTCCTTTCTTCACGCATAAGCGAGCAGGGGTGAGTCTTCTTCGCTCGTGAACGCTTTCCGCGCTCGACTTTGTATCGAGGATAAGGGCAAGGGTGGATTTCGCGGCAGGATCGATGCATCACGGGGGTGAAGTAGGCATCAGTTCGTTCGACAGCTGCGTTATCTGAAATAGACGAGCCATCATGGCCGCTGTTGCTCGACTTTGCATTTCGATTGGCAGTACGATCGTGGGGGATTTTTGAAATTCGATATTCAGTTGTCGCGGGCATTCTTTTAGTTTAATGTCAAAGTAAAAGGAATTGTATAGTCGAGAAACTCCTTTTACTTTTGACAAAATACCCACCGCCGGTTCGTTTTTGTTTTTAAAAAGTTTCCTAATGTAAATGTTTCACTTATTCCACAAATCTCGAAAATTCAGATTAATATTCATAAAATTTGTGTGTTATCATAATTGCATCGAACTTTTGGTACCATAATTCCTAAAATTTCGATAGAAACTCTTCTTCGCTTGAAATTCTCTTTTAAAATAGCTGCGTCATAATTTTCCTTCCGACACTCATTGTCAGAAATGAATTTCCATCGTTTCGCGAAGAATTGTGTTTCTTCCCCGTTATTCCCAGTGCTGGTTCATTCTCACCCGGCAGGAAAAAAACTCCTCAAACCAGTACTCTGGTCGCCATCTTCGAATTCGACCGAGAATCGTCGCGGAGGGACGAGGACGATGAATTTTATTTTATAGCCGGCGTGGGGGAGCGGCCTCCGGGATCTTAAGGGTGGAATATGTTTCGTATCATCATAGAGGGGTAACCCGCCATCTCCTTCCCATCCATAACGCTCGGAGCCGTTGTGGCAGCCATTTTGAATACATTCTCGCCCGAGGAGAGTTATCTCCGAAACGTTTCGATTTCCCATTTAAAGGATCTTATATATACACGTGCTGGGGTGGCAGGGACGGCAGGGGTGGCAAGGTGAGCATCGAGGAATCGGCCGGGGGTTGGTGGTGTCTGAAAATATTAGCTGGCTGCCACCACCCCGCCGCGCCGTCCTCCTCTCCACTCACCCCTTCCTCCCCCTGCCACGTATATATACCCACACCTCCCTTACTTCCAAGGGAAGCTGTATCCCCCTTCTCGTTGGGAGCGTACGTTTCTGGTTGTATATCCGTGGTGGGGTCGTATTTATTTCCTTGAAATTATTTTCGGCTTAATAGCAAAATACCGCTGTATTTCTCCTTCGAGGGTCGGCCAGACATTTCTTCCTCGAGAGAAGAAATGAAATGCCATTGGATTCCGTCGAAAACTGAAGAGGGATACTTTGAAACGCGAAACTGGCACAAGAGAACATTAGAAACTTTTAATCTATATCGAATTTTAAACTATTCTTTCTTTGCTTAGTTTTTCCCCCCATCCTCTTCTTTCGTTTACTAGTTAAAAAAGTAGCGAATCTCATTTGCACCTTAGAGATCAATGCTGACAACCACCCATGCGTACAACATGCGAAACAGTTGCAACTTATCGAGGAACCAATTCAATTCACCGCGAGCAAATCATTCCTCGATCAACCCCGGCGTACCTTGTCCGTGTTGGACCGAGGGGGATGTAAGGAAAAGAAGAAAAAAAAACATTAATATTCCCGACTTTTCACCGACTGCTTTCGCATTCAGTCCTCGCCGGGGCTAAGCAATATACCGGGGCCGAGGGTATCTTCTTTTCCCGTCGTTCCCCGCTAAAAAGGGGAGGGTGTCGACGAGCTGCAGGGGTCGGCGGCGGTGTTGGCGCGGGCACAGGCGTATGCTTATTTTAATTGAAACAGTCGAACACCTCCGTGCTGACGAAGAGACGGCCTCGCCCGAGGATATTGTTTCAAACGAATATGCAAATCATGAGAGCGAGCCGGCTACGTGGTCCGTTGTAATTTCTATTGCCGACGCGAATGGATATCCTTAACGCCCCTCAGATCTAAAGGAAAAACGTGCGCCGAATGTGTTCGCAGCGCCCGCCTCTGTCCCCGTCCAACCGTGAAAGCAATTTTCCGCGGAACATCGCCGTTAACGGTGTAAACAATTTTCATTAAAGAACGCGTGGCTGGGTGGTTGAGGCCGCGAGCTAGGAACTCTGACCGAAATGGCAGTTTCTGTTGGTACTTTTGGGCAAAATGATAGAATAAAGTCAATAATAATAGTATCAATGGGTACGAATATTGTTGACAGTGGATACCATAGAAGTGATACCTTAGGGTTGAATGTAAACGGGAGCATGTGTTGATTGTTGGGTTGTATGATGGAAAAGAGGGATACGAGAGGAAAGGGCAGACACCTTCTACTTGGGCCGCATGAAGTTTTCTTTGTTTAAATTAGTTTCCATTGATCGGTTTTACCGAAGACATAGTGCTTGATCTGTTATCTGTTTTGTGAAATAGCTGTTTCTGACTGAGGAATCCATGTGTTTAGGACCTTCAAATTAAATTACTCATCACTGTTGGGTGACTGTACCTAATATCGCCACCGGCTATATCTCGCAAAGTAAGCTCTAAAATTTATCGGTTATGCACTGAATTAGTACCTAAACATATGTAGGAAGACATACTGTAATTGCAAAATCATGTGATCAACAATTACAGAAAGAGAAGTATTTTAGTGAATCTTAATAGTGTAAAAATTTATTGGACCGCCACAATTTTACATCACATTCGGAGAAGGTAAATCTAATAATTCTGTGAATGCACGAATATCTACTAGAAATACCTAATTAATGATGTACTTATTTAAGGAATGAAGTCGATTTAAATATTTTCGTAATGAAAATAGTGTTTTTTATCCTTCCTCGGTCCGTAATTAATAAGAGGAATTTTATTAATCACCCCTATTCCAAATTACTGAGATACAATAAATACACCTAGAAAACTTCACACCTACATTTCCATTTAAAATAGTTATTTTTTCCAAGTACACTTGTGAATTTTACGTTTCTACAGCGACCTAAGCGACTAACCCTTCGTTGACACACCTTTTTCGATCAACTTTGACATACCTGGGTGTCTCACACCCAGAGTAATTTTTGAACGACTGCCTTTCTCATTTTAAAGAATCCAATCGTTATAACAAAATTCATGGGTCAATTTCAAGATCTCTAGAATGTATTATAATAGTTTTTATCGAAATTTAACCACAGTTTTGGTAAAAAAAAATTTTAGATTACCACATGTCGAGAAAAAAAGAAAAAAAAATCTTTAAAAAATTGTATCTTTTACAAATTTCAATATTAGAAGGTAAACATCTACAGATTTTACATGTAAAAGGTACAGAGCGTCAAAATCAGCTTATGGGTGGCTCACACCCAGAGTGTCAGCGAAGGGTTAATAATATTCGTGGATTCTCAACAGCAAACCAGTAATTATAGCCAATACCCTCGTTACACTAATGTACCCCTATCATCACAATCTACTATTGCAAACCCAATCAATCTATACGTTCCTCGCCGAAAATTCCAACACCCTTTCTCATAAAATTCTGTGAATTTCCTCCATGATCATCTTTTTGACGAGCATCATTTTCCTCCCTTCACCCATTCAAATAGCTCTCAAGATTATTCTGCAAAACATCGCGCGAAATCGCGTCGAAAAGAAGCGCCGTGGAAATCAGATTTCCCCGGGCCAAGAAGGAAACGAAATTGATGTCCCCGGGGCTGCAACCCCGGGCGTTGGGGGTTAACTAAGTGAGCGGAGTGACCCGCACTTTGTTCTCCCGCGGCCGGCAAGAATATATTGATAGTCAGCTCAAAACTCCATTACGGCCGGGCGGACTATTCTCTCGTAAATACGAAAATGCTATCCCATTATTTACTGGTTAATTGGATTAATGAGACTCGTTATTTCGTAGAGGGCCGCGAGCCTTCCGGCGTCGCAGCCAGAGGAGAAGAGAATTAGGAGGGGAGAGGTCCTGGGGTCGGAGGTTCAGGGCAAAGGGTAAGACCGTCGCGTGGACAAATACGTTCTGGAACGGCGCACACATTCTCGTGGCGTTAGGGGTGCACGGGGGGGGGAGGGGGCAGGTACAATCGCATCAGAATTTCGCAGTCAACCTCTTCGCGCAAACACTGTGGCCAAGAATGATTTGATCATTAATTATACAGAGCTGCAAAAGTGAGGCTCCGAAAAACTTTTTTGAAAATGTGTGTTGATTTTATAGGAATTTGGTGTTCCAAATAGCCACAGATTTTCTCCATCACGTATAGTTTTTTCATAAATTCTTTGGACGTTTATATGTTGTAATATGCGATTGAATGAAATTAATAGTGAAATATGAAACGTAGTATGAAATTTTTATTGTGTTTTTCGAATTCAGCCGCCAACAGTATATTAAATACTGCTGAAATATTGAAAAAAGTTTTTTATCGGAGGCCTGTTATCTAATGTACATATCTACTAGCGTAAAAAACTATTCAGAAGGGGTATATAAATTCTTGATACATCGAATAACGTGGTAGGCTTGTTACTTTTAAATAAACGTGTACTTGACCAATTTTTCAATGGATTTCATGGTACGTTGATCATTCTATTAGATTTGATTGGAAACCCTTATCAATCCGAGTAAGCCCTCCGGGTCTTTTTTTTACCCAAACACGGTTCGATTTCTTCGAGGACTATTTTAACTTCTACAGAAATATAAGAAAGCTATTGCTAATATGCGCCTTTCTCGTTTCTTGCGCAAGGTTTTAGCGGGGTTAATATAAACAATAGCTGTATAATTTAATATTTCTCCTAATCATTTAAAACTGATGGGGGTGCCGCAGCAATCAGAGAGCTCACAAAAAAATTGCAAGGGTATCGTTTTAATTCTATCGAAAACTGGAAAACTTACTGGCAACGTTTCCATTCCCGACATCGATTAATTATGCCGAGTATTTCCCGTAGCTCTCGACTCGTCGATCCTGATTATTCGCGCGATATTGCCGCGATAAATCAAAGAATCTGGTTACCCGTTCAGCCGTCCCTGGCTAGGGGCTTGTACTTTTGAAACCGCGACCCGATTCCATTAATCAGCCCCGCCAAGGTCCCTATATTATATAGAATAAAATTAATGAGATACACAGAAACGCACTCGACTTCCGGCTTGGAGTTCCGGCGTGCCGTGCCCCCCTGCCTCTCCTCAACCCCCCCAACTTGTTCGATCGCTCAATGTTATGGAAGCTGAATAGAGGGGCACGGTTCTCCGCGCGTCGATGAATTTCAATACATATCCGTGGGACTGCTTATGCGTTCGTTATTTATGCATTTCCGATGCCGACGTTTGACCGCGTTCGCAGGTCCGTTATGGTTTCCATCTACACCGCCTCCCTCTTTTCACTCGATCCGCATAAAGAGCAGCAGAGAGCGAGTGCTCCTGGAGAAACATTTCTATCAAACGACAAGACCCATTCATCCCGAATACCTCCACTTTATCATGGGAAACTCGGAGATCCGAGCGGCGATATCATCCCCCGTCCCACCACCCTGACATTTTCCTACGTCTGGACGTTCTCTCGAAACACAATGACCGCAAAAAGCAGCCGCCTGGTCCCGGAAAAACTCACGGGAGACGGCTAATCCTCGCGACGCTGTCAACGTCCCCGGACAGATCCTCCGAGTGGACGGTCGCGCCTCGACGTCAGCGACGGTGCGAGGACGCGTACGAAGGGCGCAAGGACTGCCCTCCCTCATCCGCCTCCTTCTTCGTCATCACGCATGTGACCACCGGCCGCAAGCAGCACCGAGGCACACGCGCGCGCGAGCAACGGCGGAACGGCGAGAGAGGACGGCCCAGGGTTGGAAAGAGAAGCCTCTGATGCGAAAACGAAGGGTTCAGAGGGTGGCGGGAGGGTTAGAGTCGCCGGGCTCCCCGGTCGGTGTCCAGGGAGGGCTGAGAGGGTGTAAAGATGGCGGCCAGGAAGGGGGAGGGGAGAGGGAGGGCGAGAGGGCGAGAGGGAGAGAGAGAGAGAGAGAGAGAGAAAGGCCGCGCGTCGGTTATGATAAGGCGATGCTTTAATGACAGCGCGTTTCTATGGCAACGGGCGTGTAGGGGCCGGCCGCCGCGACGCCCGGCGTCGGTCAGCACGAGGGTGGAGGGTGCATTGAGCGGCCAGCCGCCATACTAGTGGACACACAGCCTCGATTCTCAGGGATGAATTTCTCTGTGTGCGTGCTATTCTCACCCCCCTCAGTTTCCCTGCCACCCTTCGATGTATACGTGCTCTTATTCTCTCCCTCACCCTCTTCTCTACCTCCTCAGCCGCCGTCTGCTCCTCCTCGACCCTCTTCCTGCCTCGACGCACCCTCCCCCCCCCCTCAGCCTCGTCCACCACCTCCTCCTCCTACGCCTCCTACTCATCCTCCTCTTCCCCCGACCCCCAACAGGGCCGCAACAATGCTGCGTTATCTGAAAGCTGGACCAGTGACGAGTCTCGCGTTTCGAACGGCGCGAACGCTTTCTCGGCCCTTCGAAGAGGATTTAGCAACCACCGGGGGTGGAGGGGGGGGGCGGTTAGGGGTGAATTCCGGCGTTTGCAATTTCGGTAGGCGCTGGATAGCTAGAGACACGTGGATACGGTGGATTTTTTGTGTACCATTTTGTGAAGTTCGACCTCCAGTTTCGCGAAGATGCAGTCGCAGCAACTACGTTGGCAGAGATCTTTTGCTTCTCGTTGCTACTCGTAGTGTTGATAGAATCCTATAATCGTTATTCTCGTTGGCAGCGTTTTAGGAGCCTTCTTATTGTCTATGAAACGAATATTATCCTTGTTCAACGCTGCTGGAATTCTTGGACGGTGTCGGATTCCAAGCAACTCCCTCACCACCGCTCATCCCCGACCGGCAGCGGCGTCTTAATTTCAATTTGTGCGGTCGTAGAGGGAAGAGGGAGCCGCGCATAAGGATTTCCCCAGTTATTAAGCGGCTTCAGAAGTTTCCCCGTAAGGTTCGGATTCCCACAATTAAATGAACCGTGCGATCCCTCTGCGTGCGAGAAATCTACGACCTCCTCACCTGCCGGAATTGCTCGGGACACGGCCGCCTTTCAACGGGAACATTTTAGAGAACATCAAAGAATCTTTAATCGCCCCCACGCGCGGTCCCCTCCGCGCCATCTCTTGGTGAAATGCCCGCGATAATCGGGTCGCTCTCCGGCATCCCCTGAAATATCCGAGGGGAAACTTCGCGACACCAAAGTCAATTCCAATGCGCGCCTGGTTTTTCCTGATTTCCACGAAATAACCGACGACCGCGCGGCAGTTGGTCCGATAATTTTAAATGAATTTTAGAAAGAGGTGTATATCGCTTAAAATAGATCAGAGAAATATACCTACAACACGGATAGAGAACAACTACGGTATATCGATAACTAATTCCGCTGAACGTCGATACTGAATTCAGGAAATTAACCCCAGATTGCTTCGTGTCAATAAGTACCAAACGTCCAATCTAACCTATTCTTCAACGCACCCGCCATTCCTCCTGATACGCTTAAACCATAGAAATCCACGAATCAACCAGGAAACACTTGGTACCCTGTACCATCCTCTTTTCCTCCCGCATCCTTCGCAGTGTCTTACAAAAATTATTATTACTTCTAATACCCACCCTCTCTTTCTCGACTGCATCCCTTTTCCAAGAAGACTCGCGGCAGCAAACTGGAGGTATTCCTTCCGCAAACAGAAAAGAAATCAAGCTGTCGAAATCCGGAATATCAGAATCCCCGTTCAGAGGGGTGCGCGATCTCAGTCGGCCGGAAACTCAAAACGAAATCTCCGTCCACGACGAGGAACGGGACGACGGGTAGGTGGAGGTTGGGGTGGGTGGGTGGGTTGCGGGGGGGGGGGGGGGGAGGGGGTGGCGCAGCGATCGCAGAAATTCGAAGGGTGCCCAAGTCGATTCCTGCGGACAAACCGAGCATCAAGTATCCGGGAACACACACGGGGGATGTTTAGGGGAACGCAAACATACCGTGTCTCTGCATTATGGATGCAACGGAGTGGACCACCCCCTCCCTCCACCCCCTCCCCCCGCGCCACCAGCCCGCCGTGTACACCGTGCGAGATGGTTGGCTGGGGCTCTCCGCTGCCGCTGCTCGCATTTATTTATAATCAAATTCCGTGTATACCCGGCGACCGATGCCCGACTGAATTTCTATCCGCCGAATGTGTACACGCGCTGCCGCGCGAGCGCGTACACAGCCGAAGAGAATGCCAGAGGGCGACGGAAAAGTGAAACGGCACCGCCAGAGAAAGGGAGGGCGAATAAGGGGTTGAGGCGTACACCGACAGGAGTCAGCACAACGCGCACACGGGCGCACACACACACCTACAAATACGTGTACATCCTCCTGATCGAGGATAGATTCTGCCGACACCCCCTGCCGCGGACGGGGTTCCAGGGGGGGGTGGGGGGGGGGGTGAGTAGGTGGGTAAGGGAGGTAAGGGAGGGCGCGGATTCGCTCGGCGGTCAATTTAAAAATCAATATTGACCGAGGAGCAGCCAATCCTTTATTTATCGACGCGGATTGTTCGCTGCAGAGACGCGGCAAGGAGATTGCTCACCCTCCCGCCCCTCGCTCCCACTCCCCCCAAACCCCCAGCCGCTTCCGCCCCCCCCCCCTCCCGTTGCCATGTTGCTTCAAACGCGTCCTGAATAATGCGGTCATTCTTGTTACAGCCGGAACAGAAGCTGCCCGTACCGCTTTTGCAATAACAATCGTGAGTGGATTCACATTTCTTTCTCTCGGCCAGGCTAACCCGATATCGCGGAGCGTGGCGGGGAAAACTTAGCGGGCTCGACGGAATTGCGCGAGGCGCATCTTCGAACTGGAGAGGAAGACGGTGTATCTACGCTGAGGATGTAGGAACACGTGGAAATTTATAAAAGAATGCTCGCAACGCGGAAGAGAAGATTTCTGTTGAATATAAGTCGAAGAGAGAGGAAAGATAAGATATCAGGGGAAAACGTGCACCCTACCATCCACAAAATCAACCGACGAACAAAGGAAAATCGTTAACCCGTTTGCTTGGAGGAGTAAACGTTCCATGTGCGAGAGGTGATCGTTCCAGGAGGGTCCACCGCTATGGGGTCCCATAATCATGCTATGGCGGTCTGCGTTCGGGGTGGCCTGGGTCCATTTTTTCGATTGATTGTCCATAATAGCGGGTGTTTGGGGTTGTGGGCTGATCAAAGCGGCAGTCAAGGCGGAGTCGGGAAGATGCGAGGCTCAGCATCGAGGGTTCGACCCTCAGCGGCAGCCCTCGAACGGACGCGATCAAGAAACATGATATTCCCGGCTCAAAAAGAGATGACTTTTTTTTCACAATGGCGGACGCGACTCCTACAGTCGGCGCGGCACCGTTTATTCCCGAGAAATATGGCTGCCATTAGAAGATCAAGCGTGCCCCTGGGGCTGGCTCAAGAGATAGGGATCGCGGTTTGCATCGTCTCGATCGTACATTTTCATTGGGAGACGGAAACGTTTGTCGATTCCTTTGAGTTTCATTCTGTACGAAAGGTATTGATTATACCTTTAATCTTTGCTATAAAGGAATGATGGAATTTTGACATGGTATTGCCTATCTGATTATTTGTATCGTGGCAAAGTGACGAAGAGTGGAATCCTGTATGGAAAGGTAATGTCGAGAGTTTGGAATAATATTTGCGACTTTTGACGTAATAAGAGAGTTATGGGGCATTTCTAATAACACTATTGAAAGTAGGAAGACAGTTATATTTATTTTCAAAGCTGTTCGAATATTTTCCACAGGCGTGTAATAAAGGAAAGGGAACAGAAATTTGTGTGAAAAGGTTCATGCAGCCCCAGATATATCTTCCCGGTAACTTATTAATATTTGCTCAACCCTTTCGGGCCCTTTGTTTTCTCTCATGACAGGAGGGATCAATCGAGATTCGAAATATAATACCATTCTGTAAATATTTTTCCAGCATCAAATATGTTTCAACACATTTCTTGGATATTTCCAATAATAATCATTTCCTCAAACTAGGTATGAAAAATACTATTTTGTCTGATTCTTTTTATGTCTATAAGTATATCTTAACGATTCGCTGACACTCTGGGTGTGAGCCACCCATAAGCTGATTTTGACGCTTTGTATCTTTTATACGTAAAATGAATACCTATTTTCCAAATCTGATTTACAAACTATTTTTTCTCTCAAAATATTATATCCGAGTAACAATTCTGTAGATTTTTAGCATCTAATATTGAAATTTGTAAAAGATATAATTTTTTAAAGATTTTCTTCCCTTTTTTACAGAAACTGTGATTAATTTCAATCAAAAAAACTATTAGAATACATTCTAGAGACCTTAAAACTGACTCATGTTTTTTTTATGGCGTTTGGATTCTTTATATGAGGAAGACAATCGTTCAAAAATTGCTCTGGGTGTGAGCCACCCAGGTATGTCAAAGTTGATCGAAAAGGGAGGTGTGACAACGAAGGGTTAATATCCAATACTTGGTTCCAATATTACCTATCAAGTGTGCCTTTCTTGAATAAAACGAGATTCAATTCCCGTAAATTTAATATATAAATAAATTAATGCGTCTATCACAAGCATACAACTACCTCAGAAGCCAAATTGATTAATTCCACGTTACAACATATTTTACTTTATTACACAAGCATACGATTCATGCACAGCGTATCAATTTTCTCTACAATTTACCTATTTCACGGAGTTGATGAGACTGAATTCTGAGAGGACCATGTAATACTTGCCCCGCTTATTTGAGAATGATATCTGGTTTGGGAATATTTGAACGTGAGCTAAGTCGAGGAGGTACAGCAGTTTCGTAAAGCAGAAATCGAGACCCCTCTGAGTGTACTCGGCCGAGCAACGTCTTACCGATTAACAATAATAATACGGTGGAATTACGTTTCCTTGGTTGGTTCCTCGGGCCAGATTAATTGGGTCAACGGCCATTTAATGCTGGCGACTGAAAATCCAGGCTCGCAGGAATTGCGTCCCCTTTCCGATCCAGTCTCCTGGAAAATGAACAGAGAAGCTGCACCATGAGCCGTCACCGCGACATCTGCGCTAATTTCACACCGAGCTGACTGCGTCCAGCCAACCACCCACCCCGAACAGCCACCCTGGTTGACTGGCTGCTTCGTGCCGCCCGGTCCTGTCCATCCTGATCCCAGATGGGCTGAACTGGAAAACTTTCACTTCGATCGGACCAATTCGGAGATGTCTGTTTTGGGAATAATTGCCCCGCTGATCTTTCTTCCTCCCCGATCTTATCCAACTCATCCCCGGCCACCCTACCCGGAAATATCTACGACCATTCATTTCCCTCAACTTTTACGGTACAACAAAGGTTTCATATAAGATCACCGACAAATGACACAATTTCGAAGATGAACAAAAGGTACCATTCTCGTTTAAACCCCGTATCTCCACGCGTCGCCGAGTCGAAGCCCCCTGTAACTCGCCATAACCTCGAAGCGGGCGGATGTACGAGCATCAAGGAGCCTGGTCGTGGTCCCTGACACATAATATAGCATCGACAGCAGAGTTTTCGCAGGGCTGTCTGGGGGGAGGCGGGGGTAGGAAAGGATCGAACCGTTCGGGGGCGCGGGGTCGAAAGGAAGCGGGGCGAAACAGGAAGCCAACCACCCCCTCTGGCCTGCCCCTCTGCGAGGCTCGCTCGTGCCGCGCAGTACAATATCGCGGCAACATAACTCTTCTCCCCTCGTTCATTCTCCGCAGCCCGGCAGAAACATCAACCCTCATCCTCTCCTCGGTAGCCCTGTACCCCCTCCCCCTTCCCTCCCTCTCTTCCTCCGCAACCCCCTCCCCCTCCCCCCCCCTCGCGCCGGCGAACTTCGTCCAGCTACACCTCCCGCCCGCTTTGTTTCAATAATACTGTTTATATTGGAACGCGAAGCATTGATCTGTTTGCGCGGCGGCCGGTCCGCGTCCCTCGCGCTAAAAGATGGACATATTGAACGCGATTTCGAGGCCTGACGAGCTTCCACGCGACATGCACCGCGCTATTGCCACGGGCGTACGTGTTTGGTGGACATGTGTGCGTGTCAAGGATACGCGCGAAGATAGGTGGCGGTTCGTTTCTATTTTTCGTTCTCTTCTATTCTTTCCAATCGTTGCGTTCGGTCCTGCGAAACGCCGAGAGGCAGGGAAGACTCTTTTCTGTCGTGTCCAAGGGAAGCGGAGCTTACAATTAGGTCTCTCGGGCTGGGCAGAACTGAGAAACGCCACGGAACGAAAATTGGAGAAAGTTGACGAGTTAAGTATGAATGACGAATCATTTCTGCCTACTGGGAAGCACAATTGCTTCGAGCATGGCTTCAAGATAGCGTACACCGATGCTTGGCTTTCGAGCGATATTCACGCGACAGTGAAATCCCATAGAGTTAAATGCGAGAAAGATGCGTTCACAGAGGGCAACGCTTTTCACCCCCTCTCGCGTGTCCCCGTGCGATAGAACCAATGAATTCCACGGCTTTCCAATTCCGTTCTTAGAAATGGAGTTTAGATGGAGTTGATGAGGTTTCCTCTGGAAAATACACACTCGAGTCGCGCAGAGGGCGGCGGGAGAGGGGGAGGGGGGGGGAGGGTTCAGGCGGGCAAGGGGGCGGCTGAGGGCAGGTGGGGTGGCCGGGTGGTGGTCGTTCTCAAACTTCCTTTTTTCTTCGCGGGGAATGTATCTCGGGGGCAAGAGTGGTACGAGTCAAGGGGTTTGGTCAGCGGCAGAGATGGACCACGCGATTCTATTGGTCAGATGTGATGCGCATGAGCCGTGGGGGTGAATGAGAAACGACGGAAACCTGCAATATAACCTGAAGAAAGACTCGATCGGAGTCAGGTCACGTAATGTTCCTCCACCTCTTCGGGCTCTACTTTATAACTTCTATTAATCCTTTCGCATCGGGGCTTAGGTTGCCCTAATGAAAAATCCCTCCTCCACGACCGGCCCACCGTCCCCCGGCCGTTTCCATTTTTCAGTGTCCACGTGTATGGGATTTGAGTAGCAACGGCTGGTCGATTCTCTGCCCTGCAGATTTCACGTTTCCACGAATACGATGCTCCTTTCAAAACGAACATTTCAATTAACGTCGCGTCCTATTCGGGATCTCTAGATAAACGAGCTGGTACGATCTGTCGGTATGCGCCAGAGGATGTCCGAGGCATGATAAAAGGGCATCGGAACTTGGCGAAACGCACGTGAACTAGATGCTTAAATTCAAGAAGGTGGCCTGCCCGCGCACCTACCGTGCACGGGCCCTGAAGCTGGTTCCGCGAGGCAGAAACAAACCCAAAGTCGAGCTGCGTATTCCGAAAGCGGCGGCCGGGAACAATGCCGCGAGCCAGGACCGTCCCCGGGCGGAAGAACAGAGGCAGACGCTTTTCACGGCATCGGGAACGCGGAAAACTAGCTAACGACCCGACAATTCGCCCTTATTCGCCAATCTTGGCCCAGGGCCCCCCCAACCACTGTTTACCCGACCGTGTCTAGCATGACTGGCGCTGCGGCATGAATAACTGAACAGTTGAATTCTGCTTGTCGCGGCTCTATAATATTATCAGAGCATTGTGCCCGACTAATTAGCTGTACTAATGCAATCCTAGCTGATTACGTATTCCGCTCGTCGGTCTTGGAGCCTCGGCTTCCACGGGAACGACAACCCGACGTCTCTCGTCTGACAATGCAGCAGAGTAATCGTCCCTCCCTACCAGATGTCTCCAAAAAACCGCGCCAAAAGCTTTCCGAGAAGAGGGCATCGAGCTCCGCCGCGATACCTTGCTTTTTACATTAATTATTCCTGCACCCCTTTGCCTCGCGTTCATCTAACGGGAAAAGCAAACTTTATTTAGGAACTCCTACTTTCGAGTCTTCGGCTTCGACTTCCTTGCCGACTATGGCCGATGCAACGATGTCCCTTCGCGAAATTGAAGATCAGATTCTGGGATCCTACCTTCTGACATTCGATCGATGAAAACTTTGTGTCCCGGTCATCTAACATCTTTATCAACATCCATTTTTCCCTGTGACGAGACAGAGTTCTCTAGGTGGACGATATTCGGAGGAGGCAGAGAAGGACACATGGCAAACACGGTGGAAGAAGGGTGCAGGTGAGCGCGGGGGAAGGGGGGGAAATACAAAATCGATCAATGTGTACCGGTTGGTCATGCGACTTCCATTCCGTTCGGCAAATATTTGGTCAAAACTGACGTCAAAGTGGAAATCCACGGTCTCCGGGGGCTCTGCCATTGTTTCGCGAAATTTGTAAAGATCGAACCCTGTCACAATGATGCGACCGTGTAATCACCGGCCCGCCCCCCTCTCCCGCTTTTTTCCTTTTTTTTCGTCCATTGAATATTTTTGGTGCGCCGCGCAATTCTTTGGCCAGGCCGATTCGAACTTTTTCCAAGCCACCTGAAAAGCTGTGATCACCGATTGTCAGCGGCGGACCGGACCCGGGCCGATCGGAATGAAAAATAGATGAACGCATTGAATTCGCCTCCCTCCCCCCCTCCCTCCCTCCCACCCCCCGGACCACCCACCCGCCCCGCCGATCCGGGATTTTTTAGCAAAAACGGGAACGCGGCCGACCGTTTAACTGCGTGGACGCTCGTTTTGAGAGAGATTGAGTTACGTTGTTTCCTGAATTTCTTTCTGCACCCCTTTTGTCGCTTTTTTTTTTGTTTCATTGAATCGTTACGCGACTGTTGCGCGCATGGAAATGTTTTAAATGTCTTTTATATCCCATCTGGGGAGGAATTGTGTACAAAGATCCATCTAATTGACATTATCTTTCGAACGTTAACCAACCTTCGTTTACGGCGAAGATTAGCGAGTTTCCGCATCATTTTGTATCGAAGCGATTCGGGGCGATCGTGATCGATTCGCTGCGTCGTCTCTGGAAACTGTCACCACCGATATTATCTTGCCGTGGGTAGTTTCACGGCTCCATGGCGCGGGATCGCCCGCTGTTTGCACAGTTACGCGCAAATCTTTGGTCTGGGCACCGGCTCCATATTAAAACACCCCTACGTGATCCGCCGATGGTAACAAATAATAGCCGTGACAAGGGTCGAGGGGGGTCGTCCCCCGCTCGTGCACCGTCTCCCCCCCTCCCCCTCCCCCCGCCCGTCTCCTTACTTGGCTGATTTTTCGTCCCCTTCTCCTTGGCGCTACCCCCGTCGACCGTTCTCCATGGAGCAATTTATCTGCATTATACCCTCAGTTGGCTACGGTGCGTGTTTTGACAGGAACAGTATTATTAAATGCCCGGGATATCTGATCCCCGACACCCCTAATCTGCATAATATGCGTTTACCTTACGCGTGGACGGTCATCGCTCGTGCCATCCCTCATGACCGATGGGTTCAGTAATTCTGTATCGCTCTGTCGTTTGCTGTAGTACGGATGGAGAACCAAGCATTTTTTGTTTTAATATTTTCTGGTACTTTTTCTGATTCTTTTCTCAATCAAAAATGTGAAGTTTATAATATATTTACCCCTATCCTTATGTTCTTTTATGATCCATTGGTATTAAAGATATTTGTGATGCACTAAACACCCATTTTCACCATAATTATTATTATTATTGTTGTTGTTATTATTATTTTGGTAAAAGTGGTTAGGAATGTCGTGATTGGTAAAGTGAAATGCCCGGAGCATCTTTTGGCGTTTCAACGTTACGGTGTACCATGCCGGGTCAGGAAATTTTCAAGGAAACGGAGGCATGGGAGGAGAGAAATCTGCAAAAGGAAGATTAAAGGTCGGCAAAACGCGAGAGGCCCGCTGCTAAACGGTCCCGTTCGCCCGATCAGAAAGGTGGCTTCTTTGAAAAGGAGTGACGACGTGGAAAAGCGAGCAGCCCCCATACCCCATCCGGGGCTGAACCCCTCGGTAACGGGTGTCTTGTCATAATACAGCCGTAGTACAACTTAATGATCTATTGGCGCGGCGCAGTCGGGGATGTAGCATAATTCTCGACACGCTTCCTGTCGCGTGGATCGGCCATTCGATACGTCCTCCTGCCATTGAGCGGGATTACAGCCGTACATCGCTAATTTTTCTCATGCCCACTGTCAGCCTGTTATCTCTGGATGATCCGGCTTCCATTCAGCCCACGACATCCTGTCGGTCCATAAAGAACGTGGGATTTTGCCTATATCTGACGGGATAAAAATCAGCGGCTGAAGTAAGGATGACTTTCACGATGCCTACGATTCGTACAAATGCTCGCACAGGGTACGTTGAACAGTTTCCGCGAAACTCTGGGGCTAGGTGGTATTCATCAGATCCACCGAGAAAGGATTAACCAAGCAAAGAGTTACTCACGGTTGAGCTATGAGATATTCTTATTTATATTATTTGGAGGTTATTGTTCACTAGGTGCGACTTTTTTGAATTTTTATTTTTTGAGGACTATTTGGAGCACACAGCGCATATCAGACTATATCTTACCTACAGCACTATTTTGTTAAATCTCTCTATTCTTTGTGATAAACCTTATTTACCTTAACTTTTTGTACTTTATATGTGTTTATAATGAAGACGTATTATTATTAACATTACTACACTGATTGAAGCAACAAATTCAAAACTATTTTGGGAAATCAAAAAAATATTGAAATACGGGGCAAGCATATCGAATATTTACTGTTTGCTAACGGAAATGTATAATTCTAAAAGAAATGATCTTTGAATCTGCGTGTCTCACTGCTAAAGTTTGCCCAAGTATTTTGACACACTTTACATAGAAAATTTGATATAGGTACTTTTAGAATCAGACTGCAGTACATAACTGCGTGATTTAATTTGATAATAATATAATTTTATAATTTTAGGGAAAATTTTTTTGCATTAAGGGACTACTTAGGCAGTCGTTTTTCATGAACAAAAGGGACTCTGTCCTTTATTTATTTGTAAAATAATGAAAGCAAGTTCAGATGTATCCTTTTATCAAATATTTATTAGTACCATGCAGATTGAAAAATAATTGGTATGAAATATATATGTACTTTAAAAATGGCGCTGCAGACTGGTAAACATTTTAACGTTTTAACCAAGAGAAAAAAAGATTTGAGAAAAACGAGTTTAAAGTTTCTGAGCAAAGGCGACGCTAGATGTAACCGCTTCATCTTTTTAGCTGCCAAACCAACAATTTTGCAAATTTTAATATATACCAAACGGCATTTTATTCAGAAAAGATAGTACTTTCGGAAAATGCAATAAAGAGTCCATTTTTCGACTGCCTAGTCCCCTTAATAGTGGCTGAATTGGAGGTCCTGTCAAAATTTTCAGACGTATTCCACTATGCCACACCTTGCACGTCATCCGATATTCGATATTTCCTTAATTCCGACCCCGAAAAGGAGCCGAAACATTTCATTTACTCCCAGGGTCTCCCACCATTCACCACAGCCCGGCAAACCGATAAATCACTTTTTAACGAGTCTGATAACCCGTTCACCGACTCAACGGGGCTCATCCTCGCTAGCATCGATTCCCGATTATCGACTGGCATTTCGTACCGAATGAATCACGTGTCTTCGAATCGAAAACCGAACTCGGGGCTGGTTTTGCGTGTAATAACGAGGGCCCGGCAATAATTGCGGTACAAGTACGTGCTCGCGCCGCCCGGGCACAGTTTAATTCTGAGCGATATTATAATTAAGTGGTTCGAACGTAATGGCCGGCGTCACGTAAACCGCTAACACGGGGCCACGGTGCTCATCATGCTGCTTTGTTCAAACAATCAGCGACCCGATGGCGGCCGTCACGCGAACGTTTCGCCTCGGTGAAAATGGCCTTCTCCTGTCTTCTACGAACCTTTCCATTCCATCCCCGAGCCGTGCACTCGAAACATTTATCGGCATTCCTCGGTAACCTAGCGTAGAAACTGATCAAACTTATGCTCCCATAGACGGTCATTTTCTATACCGAAAAGTTCCACGAATTAACCACGGCAGACGGAGTTAATCAAATTCAGGCATTCACATTTCGCTTCGATTATTCAGAGGCGATACATGGCAATAATATACACTTGGAAAACACTAATAATTGGTGGAACAGCTTCCTAAACACTTATAGCGGTTGGGACCATCTTTAATTCGACGAATTAAGAAATGGGAAGGGGCTATAAATGGAAATTTCTGATGCAAAGAGGAATTTCATCAAACTATATGTAACCAACGAAACGAAACAGAAATTCTACGAAACTCCGATTTGTGAACGACACGGAGATGGCTGTCGCTCGAATTAACATACGTCAATCTGGATTAGACCTAACACGCCGATGAGTCGAGTATATATGCTCGAGGCAGCCAGCCGACGAACCGCAACCGGAAATTGGCTGCTCGGTTATCAAAGTTTGCGGCTTGCGTGTCTACTGAGGTACGAAGAGAGAGGTAACTAGAGGGGTGGGGCATCGAATGGGGTGGGATATCCATTAATAAGCGAGCGAGAGCACGGCGAGTTCGGTAGATTGAGGTGCCAGGCAAGGTAAATATTAATTTGCCTCGAGCGGGCGAGTCACGATCAACTCGCAGCCGCGAACAGGTGAAACTCGTTTCGTGAGTCCAAATTATTACGGCTCCTGGGCGGCAAGTGAAGCGCGGACAGGCTCGGGGTATCATTCGTCCCGTGAACCCTCTTTAATTATCCAAAGTTTCTCGAGTAGGTACCTATATAATAACGTGGGTGTTTCGAACGAACTAAGTAGTGTCGCTGGCGCTATTTGGAGCGGTTGAAATGCGACCGGGACCCGGGGGTGTGTGGGTTTGTATGCGTCCACTGATAATTTCTCTTTCGAATGTTTACAATGATTAAACACTTTGGGAATTTGTGAAAAATGGTACTGTAGACGCCGAAAAGTAAATTCAGCGCACTAAAAATCTTATTAGAAATCTTACCACCGTTTCGAAATAACGTAGGTAATTGCAATTGCCTGAGTATTAATAAAACTTTAATCAAGTAACAGTAATGGAGGTAGTTTAAAGGGACTGATCTTTAGGATTTAATTAAAGGAAAACTACTATATATGTATAATTTAATGGGATTGTTTGCATTGTATTAAGGATGTCTTGAATTATAGAAATATATTTTTTGTTTTACAATTAATCATTGCAAGCGGCACTGGGGAGTCGTTAAAGTCAAGGCGTCAACAAATTTATCCAAATCGGTGGGACCTGTACCTACCTTCAAAAGTTATTATCCGATTCGACTGAAACTTTTTTATTTTGAAGAATATACTTCTCGCTAAGGGGGAAACCAGAAAAATTACAAAAATGACATTTTTTTAGAAAATAACGACACTCGAAATTTGAACTCACTTTTTCCCTATATTTTTGGTCCACTCAATAGTCCACTAATCGTCCACTTCGCCTTTGAAAATTATAAATTTTCAAGTTTTGAATTTTTTTCTGCTTTCCCCCTAGCCAGAAGTATATTCTTCCAAACAAAAAAAATTTCAGTCGAATTGGATAATAGCTTTTGGAAATACAGGTCCCAGCATTTTGACACTGTTTCGAGAAAAATGCGTTTAAAATTTCACATGAGTGCCGAGCGGCAGTGTTACCCATGCATTCGCCGCTACTCAAATGTCTATAACTTCGGGAATATGTGTTTGCATTCATTTTACAGCAAAGAGCAGAAATCCTCCCTGTAGCAGTAACATAGGTACATATATCTTCCATATTTTAATAAGTGAGTTACTGCTATTGAGACGCATCAGAATGGTTTATTTTAAATACAAAAGAGTCATTAATTGTGAAAACTGCTGCGTTCCTTCTATGCTTTTATTTGCATCACCTTAAGATTCTGTACCCTAAATATCTATATCTTTAATTAAGTTTCCATGCCTCAAATCTCTATAGCTTTCTATACCTTAAGTTTCTATTCAGTTCCTATTCATTTTCTATTCAGTTCCTGTGCCATTCTATGCCTCCAGTTCTATTCAGTTCCTATTCATGTACCTTACGAACTCCAAACATTTACAACCCGATTTGAGAAACACCCTATGAGTAATATATGAGAGCTCAGCGATGATCGCAACACAGAAACTCTATACCAATGTACTCTGAACACAAAACACTTTGAAATAAAATCAACGGTCCAAGCTCTCCGTGCGTGCGACCGCAGAGGACTAATCCCCCCCAATATACGCGACAACCTTTAAAATCCAGGCACACAATTTAGCCAGAAGTAAGCAGGCGTGGTATAAATCCAGCCACCTGGAACGCATTTTCCGTTCGCGTTTCCCCGATATCGCTCGCGGGATCGGGCCCGGCTGCCGTCGCGAGAGCTGAATAATAAATTACGCCGTTAGTTGAAACAATTAATTAATAATTCATGATAGGCAAGGAGGGAATCCGCGGTGGCTGGGCGGCTGGGAGGCACAGAGGGGTGGCTGTAATTCGCGTCTGCGTCGAATAGAGGCAGCCGAAAATCGAGGGGGGTGGGTGGTGGGGAGGGGTTGAGGAGGGAAGCGAAGAGGGTGAACACATCCACCATGCTGAATATAATTTACTTGAACAAACTAAAATCCCTCGCAGCCCCGAGATCCTTGTCGCGCACCCGCGGCCGCAACGCGTTGTCCTCCTCGAGCAGCCCTTCCTCGCAACCCTTCCGCCAACCGTCCCATCCCGCCGTGCCCCTTTGCGAATACTTTATAAACCTCGAAGACGCGGCTCAATGGCGACCGAACTTTATTCCCTATTTATGTTTACCCGCGACTACGGGACGCGAGCCCTTACGGAGGGCTCTCCCGTTTTCGGGAGGGGGGATTATGACGGTGGGGGTGGGGCTGTGGAAAGGGTGATGAGTGCGAGAACCGCTTCGTAGAGGCATCGAAGGCTCGACTCTATTCGATCTTTACTCGAAGATACAATTTACAATTTACGCCTCCTACAGTGTCTCTACAAAACATGATATTTAACCCAGATTACATATTTTTTACGGCTTTTATTACCTAAATTTGGACTGGACAAACAGGGTGTTACGCCTAGGGAATCCTGCGATCCCGGGTGTTTTTTGGACTCCAGAAATCCCAGGATTTGATATAACTAATCCAGAGGATTTCGAGATTTTTTAAAGATGTAAATTGTTTTATGAATTTCTTAATGAATAAATAAACATAGTCATTTCATAATAATAAGGACAATAATAGTAATGAGTTATTTACATAATAATATTATGTCACGTGTAACTAACTAAACTATATTTATTTTAACAACGATAGTCTCCTTTTTCGTTATTTCCAAGTCGCGCGAATTGCAAATCGAAACTTGTCTGATCATGTAAAGGCGAAACACTGTAAGTAGATACATACCTCTGCGGTCGGACTTTAGGTGCTTTGCTGTTTCTTCGTTCGCATTTCCAAAAATCTTCATAATGGTTTACTGATATTATCTACTTATTGAGACTTTATTATTATTCATTGTTCTACTGTTTTTATTGTTAAAGATGATTTTAGCTTCTGTTTCAGACTAATGATAGAAAGTAAGTTGGTTTACTTTAAATAAAGATTTAGAATTTTGGCACATAATAAATCATTTTAATTACTGAATTTTTCTATTACCCAATCCCGAGATTAGCCCCGGGATCGCGAGATACTAAATAATGACCGGGATTGAATTCCCTAGTTACACTTAACTCACCTTAAATTGTTCTGCTATACTATTTAAAATTTCATAAAAATGTTTCCTACAGAACTTGCATATAGTGACAATAGTTTTATTCTGTTGGGAGGGGTGAATAATATAATAAAAAATAAAAAATTCAAAAGTTCTATAAGGCCCACAACATTTATCATTTGTGCAGCACATTTCACATTTCACATTCCTCGAGATTCTTCCCGTTATTTTCTTACAGCTATCCTGAGACTCCCTAAGTAAAAGGACATAATAGATATCTCATATTCCTATCCTCTACTCTGTTACTACCCCTAGTTGTCCCTTCCATTCTTTTATACACATAATTACAATGCAGATATCGACACCAATTCTCCGCCACAAAATTCCCCCACCAAATTCTACCTTTCCTGCATTCAGACACAGTATCTTCTCTGTTCGGAACCTTCATCTCGCGAAAGGGATACTCGTCACACGTCAGAGGGCTCTCGCCGAAGCCTCCTCGCAGGGTCAAAAACCGAGGAATCGATCCACGATCCGCGACACCCCAAACAGGACGAACGCCATCGGTGGGAGACAATTCCGTCGCGGCCACGATAAAAATCCAAAAGGATCGAAGGCAGCGCGGGACCTTCATTTCATAGGGAAGCATGGAAGACGAGCAGATCGAGGTGGCGGCGGGGGTTGCGCGGCACAATCAGCAGAAACGACGCCGGGCGGAACGAAGGGATGAACCGGCGTTCATAAATCTCGGCAGATTACTAAATCCCCGGTTTGATGAAACCAGGCTGCGTACATACACGTGTGTCGCTACGGCGATGGTACACGTTCATGTGCACGTGTGTGTGTGTGGGCGTGTAGCTATGCAGCAGCGTGTGCGTGTGTGTTGGTATCGCGCTAGCTCATCGGGAGCCGGGCGCTGATAACATTATCATAAAACGGCAATATCGCGCGGATATTGGCTTGATGGAGCGCCGCTCCGCCCGACAGCCGACGACTATCGAACCGAGTTAAGAAGTGATCTAGTGCGCACGGCTTACAACTTTTTCATATGCAAACGACGAATCGAGACGCTGGCTGCGCGATTCGAATAGCCCGCGTACTTAATACAGACATGCTTGGGAGGGGAATGGGAACCGTGTAGATTACTTCAGATAATTTTTATGATAGGTAGGTATCTATGGGCTGATGATTCTTCATAGGGAAATACAGTGTCAGGGAGTTGTGGCGAAGTCAGTGAAGTCAAAGTGTTATACATTGAGAAAGATAGGCTTTTTACGAGAGTAGTGCTATGACTGGAATGAAAAAATCGATTTCCTTTTTGCGGGTTCTTGCAGTTTAGGGTTTCGGAGGGGACACTTTTGGAATGTTATATGGAAGCTTTAAGAATTGACGAGGTTGTGGGATTTCTGATGGGCAGTGTGTAGATGTAGGGGCATTTGGTGCATCATTACGTGGGTTTCTGTTGGGGTTCTTTTTTCGGAAGGTATGGAAATCCTTGCGTTAACTTTTGAGTTTCCAGTTTTGTTATATTTGTTGGTTTATTAAATGTGATCGTATCATATGCATTAGGGGAGAAGGATGAAAGGGATATTTTTGTTTAGGACCAGATAGTAAAAAAAGTAAATAACCATTCGAGTTCTAATTGGTAGCATTAGAGAGGCCAGTTATCTGACTATAACGATGTAACTATTAACCCTTCGTTGACACACCTCTTTTTTCGATCAACCTTGACGTACCTGGGTGGCTCACACTCAGAGCAATTTTTGAACGAGTGTCATTCTCATCGAAAGAATCCAATCATTATTTCAAGGTCTGTAGAATATATTCCAATAAGGAGTATCTAACATTTTCACTATAGAATGCTATTTTTGGAATACAAAGTATAGAATACAAAACCCTTTTATTCCATGTTTATAAAAGTGTTTTTACTCCATTTTACATGTTGAACCACCTGCATTAGGGGGAGGATTTCCCTGGGACATCCTGTTCAATAGAAATTCGAAATCTACATAAGCAGTCACGTAAAATTGTTCTCTGACCAGAAGATTTTAAAGGATCTAGAATAACACCTCAATTATTACGCTAAAACATTTAAACAAACTAATAAACCAATTACACAGCCACGTCTTACTTTATGAGCGAGAATATTCCACGAATTAAGGAACCCTGGCGCTGTCTGCTCGTTATCGAATCGAATTAAGAAGCGAGCCGGTGTACGCCAATCTGCTTCTGCAACTTGTTCACATGCAAATGCTGCGTCGAATTGCTCGCGAACTCGAGAACGTGCCTCTAATCGAGCCCTTGAGAGCTTCTTTTCGAAACTTTGAACGAATACCGTATTTATCACGACGAAAGTTGCCCTGTACTTTTGTTAATCAAACAATGAAATAGCGAATGCTTTCTCCAACGAATGCAATTAATTCACAAATGCTGGCATTACCTCAGAACGTTTCGCCTTTATAAAATTTAGCGAAACCTAATATCAAATCGAAAATCATCGTGAAATTAATCTCTAAACCGAACCCAGGCGAATGATTCCATCGAAAAAGTTTATTCCCCAACAAACTATCCTACTTACTAGGGGAACTTTAGGTTTGGCAATTTCAGAAAATTTTGATACTTAATGTACGCGAAGGTCTTCACTCGGACATTAATTTCTCAAAACGCGTGAGATTCAAAGTCAATTTTCTCAGAAACGAAGCCTTTACCGCAATTTCGTGACTCATAATTTTCGTCTTATTTTTTCCTGTATAATCATCCCCTAAAGTATTGACCATAGGTAGAGGAACACCCTGTATATACAAGGGAACACAGAATTTTTCAAAGTCGATTTTCTCAAATTTGGCTGAAAAGAGCGTCTCCCAGCTTTCGGAAATGAGTGTCAGAGTGAGAACCTTCACTTACACTAAGTATCAAAGTTTTCTGAAATTGCTAAACCCGAAAGTCCCCTTGTTAGATCTTTCCAATGGCGTTACGGTCGACGCACAGTAAAGAACGCTGCCAGACGCGAATTAATAAAAGACGAAACGCGTGACAGAAGATATCGAGGGTTGAACGGGGTGTCTTCGCGGCCATGAAATCGTCGCCCCATCCCCCAGCGGTGTCTAATATAGCAGAAGGCCTAGATGATGAGACTTTGCCCCGCCTCGACTCAGTTCAGCTCAGGTATTAGATTATGAATATTCATGGCGGTGTGTCTGCGCGGTGCTTCATTACACCTTCCACCCCCCGGCGGCTGCTCCGTTCTCCGTTTCACCCTGTTCTTCGCCGACCCAGCCACCTCTTCCTCCACCTTCTCCTCATCCCGAGCAGCGTCAATCAATATGCAACGGCACATCGAGCTTTGCTTATCTTCCACGAGCCGAGCCAGCCACGTTCTCGCGAATGTGCACAAAGACGGGCCCTCGACGACACGGGGTGAAGGGGGAGGCTGGTTGTTAATTGCGATGGCGTTTGGGGGAATAGTGCAACTTCGTGAAACCGATCCAATGGGATTGCTACTTTTACGAGTCTCCACGACTTTTGCTGCGAACCCTCCTTTGAGAATTATCAAAGAACGGTGCGCGTCCTATAGTTCACGTCAGTCACGTCCCATTTTCTAATGTAAGCTATTGGCGAACGGAGTCGGTCGACGAGAAGAACAGCTCGATTTGTCTCTGTTCCAGTAATTACTGATGGATAGACGAGATCGATCGGCTGGTCGGATATGGAGGCACGTCCATTAGCGCTAATAGCGATTATACAAATTCAATGCACAAGAGACGCGGTGCATTAACACGAGAAAGTTTATTTTTGCGCGAGAAATAGTCGGCTTTCCGTTTACTACCTTTAGGGGAGAATGGGGAAATCGCGGTCAGCATTATTATTATAAAAAGGCATGTCCGAAATGTGCAATTTCTTTTCTTTAGGTTCCCCGACATCATTAGCTATATTGTCGAACGACCTCTTCTTAATCGTTGCTAAGCAACCAAGAAAAACAACCCTTCTTGTGCTTTAAACGTCGTTGATGTTATATTTTGTGGGCACCGTGTACGTAAGAGATAAACACTAATTTTGAAGCTATTTTTACATTTCAACTTTACGTAAATACAGATATACTATCAAGGCAAAGGATTAGAATGAAAATTAATATAGATATATTTAATTTATTTATGTAAACTTCAATTTTATCAATGAAAACGTGTGCGGTCAATGACTTCTATTATTCCCCAGAGTAGAATAAAAATATCTTTCTTCATTAGAAGAATTTTATTTTGGTAGACGGCAAAAATAGATCCTAGAACAACTGGAAAAGCCAATTTGGCTTTCGAAACGCTCGAAATCTACAAAAGGGACTTTTGAATTTTCATTACAGGCTGAGACAAAAAATTTAAAATAACGACCTTTATTATTTTTTCGATATTCCGACCAATTGCAATCTTTTTCTAACGCACAAGAAGAGAAATTTGAAAAATACGTTAGGTATAGGTTGTAGCAACATATTTTATGAGTTGGCCATGGCAGCCGCGCTTTCTGTGCGACTTCTGTGATATTTAGCACTCTGTTCGTAATTACCCCACGGCAGTGGAGTAATCACGAACACCAAGTGTTTTGCTTTTTCACTATAAAGTTGATTTTTATTATAATTTTTCAAAAAATCGTCACAGTACTTTATAGATGAGTAGTTTAAGTATGTTTGTAAATAATAAACAAATTCATTTCTCATATAGTTTTCGTTTTGTTTGTCTTTTTTTTTTGCTTAGGTGTTCGTAATTACCCCACTCTTCCTACTATTCAGGAATACAAGTCACCAACGCTAACAGAAACCTAACGATCGTGCCAGTTGCAGTTACTCAAGAGTCTAAAAATTTAAACGAAGCCAACTATTCCTCGCAAGTGGAAGATTGTGCTTCTTTGTTGACCGATGAAAAGGAATCCAGTTGTGTTTCTGAAACCCCAAATACCTTAACGCCCACTGAAAGTGGCACGCAACTCCAAAGCTGCACCTGTCCCCCTCAGAACGGTTGCCCTCTCAGTGGTCCAAAAGACACCCCAACAAAAAGGTACCACCGCGATCCCGTCGCGTTGCTTTTCACCACCATCCCTACCTCGCTTCTCGCCAACCCCCAAACATGTGCGTTCTCCGATCCCCCTGTCGCTCGGTATGGGGGTCCTCCGCTACGAAGAGCGCAGAGAAACGATGAACCGATTAGTGGCCGCGCATATCGTCCGTGATTATACCGCGTCCCGACGCCGTATTAGTCACATGACCAGCCAGATTTGACGTTACGGCGCCCCGTCGACGACGGAATTAATAAAGCGCGGCCGAGCAATCTGCTCCCGCGTCGGGACACTCGCTGGCAATATAACAAAGTGGACGGGGGGCGCCCCCCGTCGCGCGTCCGATCCTGCATGATTTGATTAGCCTCAGATTGACCCCGCTCTTTCCCCCCACCTTCCCCTCCCCCGCGTCGCCGCCGCCCCCGGCCTCCTTTCCTCGCGCCTGCTCTTCCACCCGAACCGAAACGTTCCACGGATTTTGCACCCCCTACCCCCCACGATCGCCCACGAGCCCTGCTTTTTACTCGACGCGGCCCCTCGCCCTTTGCTCCATTAGACTTACGCTGGCCACTTTATGTCGGGAAATTTGCAATCTTTCCATTTAATATATCGACGCTGCCAGTCGAGGGACGGAGGCATGCGATTTGAATACATTAAGCGGACACTGGGGTCTTTCTCCAGCCCTGTCTCGCACGCGTGGACCACTCCAGAGACGTGACGAGGCGTTCCGTGGACGAAAACAGAGGGAAGACGAACTACTGACGGCTTACTTTTTCTGCGTTTATTTAGAGCGAATGACGCGAGGAATGGATTGGAGAGGAGGGGTGGAGTGGAGTGATTATGCAATGAAACTTAGTTGCGGGTGTACCGAGCAAGAGCGAAGCCTCCAGCGCGCATGCTCGAGGAGAGGGAATGTGGGAGGAGTCTTCAAAGCCCTGCATTCTACAGCGCGAATATTGTTGCGATAGCGGATGAACGGATTGAAGGTTTGGCTGGCTGTTTAGAGGCATTGAAATTGGGTCTGTAGGGCCAAGGCCTTGTTTCAATCCCTCTTGCAAACCTCGCTGTTGCTTGGTACACCGGTAACTCTGTTGCGGTAAAAGCAGGGCCCTTTATACTCAAAGATTCCATACTCTTGTATATCTATAAACTTATTCTGTTGCAAAGAATACTCTAATCGTCCGCAACATGTCTCTAATCAAGTGTCGCACAATCAGTCGATGAAAGGCTCCAGCAACGAGCACGAACTATTCATTGTGCAACAAGGTCTATCGCGCGGTAGAAAGGACTACCCGTGAATCTACTCACTCGAAGCGATAGCGAAACCATGGGACCCCATCCCGCCTGGGCATTCTAATGGTAATAGGCATGCAGTGAATATTACTGCCAGCATTCGGTACGATAGATACGGATATAGAGGGATGCGAGCGAAATGAATGGGAGAGTCAGGGGTTAATTTGAGACAACGCGTATAAATGTAGTTAATACCGGCTGCGAGGGGAGTGGATATCAAGCTAGGGGTGCCTCCCCCCCTGGAAATTTTGTCACCAGCCCCCCTTGCTCCGCACTGCAATCGAGACTCATGCGCCACATCTGTCCCGGCGCGCATATTAGGAAATGCCTGTTCTGCGTGACGCGGCGAATTTTTGTCTGCCCGGCCTTTTAAACACCCCTCTCCTCCTTTTCGAATTCTTTCGATACGTTGTCGAACTTTCCTCTACTACCGCTTGTGTATCGTGGAAGCGAGAGGTATCTGTATGATGCTATCGCGTGACTACTGTGCGTGACAAGTAGGTATCAAGTAAGTAAGTAAGTATCTGGAACCGAGCGAAAAAGATCGAGTGATTATTTAGAGCTGAAGAGTGGGCGAGAGTGGGGAGCGCTTGAGGAAGAGTTTATACAATGCAAATAGAGCTTTTGCAAAATGAGACATCAGTGGGAAAAGTGAATGGACTTCCGTCGCGGGTGGGTCGAAAATGAATACTAATAAGAGAGTTAAACTGAGAGTTAAATTGTTAAACTGACCGAACTAGTGCGCCGAAAACACTTATTGTTTATTTAAGAAATACGGTCGATAGCATAAATACTTTATTACTAATAAGAGAGATTGAAATTGAGAGAATTGTATGGGCATTTTCTTATTTCCGCTACGCAATCTGGTGGCGAAAATTAAAGCAATCTAATCGGGTTAGGTGTCACATGTAATTGGCAGTATTGGGAATTTCAACTGTTTGATGATCGATTTGGTGAAATTAAATTAAACAGACTATTTAATGACAAAAACATTGTTGCACTATTTCAATACTTGTGTGACACCAGTCCTGTAGTGCGATTGGCTCGATTACAGAGCTTACTTTAGTAGATGGCGCTCTGAGAATATTTCCCAATAATCAGGGTAAAGGCAGGTATTATGGAACATCTGATTTTAAAAGCTTGTCAAAAGTAGGGGATTTTCAATAAATACGTGCAATTTTTCCGAGATTTTCATTTCAGCCCTCTGTGACCGTTATTTTTTATCTGTATACTCAATGCCAGTAACAGTTTACGTCCTTATTTTCAACGAAAAAGACGATTTTCACAAAGAACAGTTATTTGGTAGAAGTAAACAATTACCCAACTTCATCTCGCTAAAGAATTCTATTTTTTTGAACCAATCATTATAACGCATTATGTCCTTAAAGTATAACTCGAAACCTTTCGATTGCTGTATAATAAAATGCTCGTATCTTATCCTGAAAGAAACTATGATCAAAAGAAAAAAAAACAATTTTTCAGAACTCTCACTAACTTGATCTCATTATTTTCAAGACATCTCGAGTACCAAAAGATTTACAATGAATCGATCCAAAGGAAAATCATTAAAAACGGTGCAGTACATCCAGAGATTTAGACAAAAGGACGCTCGGGGTTACGTTAACCCATGTATAGGGAATAATTTATAAGATGACCTTTGCGGGTTAATATCTCGCAAACTGTAGACTGTTTATATGAAAAACCCAGCGTAAATCAAATATTTCTTGCCCCCCTCCCCCCCATTTACCCCCAAAATTACATACTTACTACCTACGCTGCAGTTCATGTGGACCTCTTATTAGAATAGAAACTTCAAAAACAATATGGAGTTAGAACCTAGAGTTAGCGAACTTTTGCTAAACCATCATTATCATTAGAAGTAGTGTTTTTCATATGAAATGTCCTGCGACCTAGCATTCCCCCGGAATCTATTACAGCGCCACGCGGACGACGCAGGAACGACGTTGCTGGGTGCAACCGCTCAATCCCCGACATGCATAAAAGTCAAGGCAGTCTGGGCAAAGTTAGAAGATGATGTTCGTTATGGGCGCCGTCCGGTTATATCGAGTTAGGGGAGACTCGGACAAGGTTGAATGTGGCTGCTACGTATAATTCGATTAGACGTTAACCTTGCTAGGCTGGGAAAAGAGGCGGACACTGGGGCTGAACGAAGAAACTCCATGAACCTTCATTATGTTACCTCGCCTGCTCGGTCGTCCGACATTAGTGTTAGCGGTAACGGTTTCCTCCGCTAAATTAAAGGAGTTAAATGGACGTAAGATGACCGGAGGGCGAACCTGCCGAGCGGGCCTGATTATATCGCAACTTGTGATTCGTATCTGACCTGGTTGACGAGTATCCGCAGCTCGATCCACCTCGAACCACGACCACCAAGGGTAATAGAGTGATCGTATAAATTGTTCCATCTGAAAGGGTTGCAAGATATTCTCGGAAGCCTCATTTTAATATTCTGTGACGCAGCTTGCACGAAAGGGAAATCCCAGAGAGGATGGATAATTTTTGAAGCAAAGGGAAACAAACAATTCTTTCGCAGCAGGATTCTGTGCTAAGGGGCCATAAGCAGATGATTATTTATCCTGGAATTAATGGAAATATTATAATAAACGCGTAGTTGAACACATAGCTCGTCTGGTTTCTATGTTTCATATCCTTTCCGAATACATTCCTGAGTTATTACTTTACCAACAGATCTTTATCCGAAGAAAATAATGTACATTCATAATGTAATTCTTACATTTACGAGAGGTCATTATAACTCTCCCATTATTTCCAGAATAAATTGGTTTCTCATTCCTTGAAACCTACAGAATCGGGATTGAGAGGGGTCTTCTTTTTCGATGACTTCCAAAATTTGCCCTTTTCTACTGTTTTTCTTGATTAAAATGTTATCGAGGAAAGAACTTGCTTCGAGAGCTTCCATGGATCGAGTGTCGTTCAACTGGTCTCCAAGTAGATTGGAAACTCCATAACCTCGGCAAATAATCCAATGCTGCTCGGTTGTCAGTTTAACGACTGCTAAGTTCCGTAATGGCTGTCCAGAAGGAGTGCAGGGAAGACGGCGAGGGCAACGGTGAAAAATGGAGACGTTGGCCCGGGAAGAAACACTGGTCGGTTCGCATCATATATCGCCGAAAGGAGGAAAACTGCTCGAAAGGAGGACCAGAGGCGTCCGTTCCTTGCTGCAAGATGGCTGTTGTGGAAAAGGGGGGCGCACAGGCACAGCGTCACCGAAGCCGCAAGATTTGTTGCCATAAAGAAGATTGCTCGGTGCTAATGAAGAAACATTACCTCGACGATATTGCGCCCTCTTTTACCGCGTGCGCGCTTGTATTTATGGATGAGGAGATAAAGAGGATCGATCGGTCCAAACGTAGCCTACGAAACAATCAAGTTTGCACAAATGGTGGCCGAAGGTCTGACGACCTTTCGACGATGACTGAAGAATACGTATTCCAAAATTCGACTGGTTTTGGTGGGATAGTCGCGTGTGGTGGCTAATTTTCATTAAATGCCTCACGTTGTCACGGAAAAGTAGCTTTCCCTTTTCCCGATATGAGGATCTTTGTTAAATACTTAGCACCTAGAGTTTCCAATCCACTCCAGGTTGAAAAGTCTGACTAATCAGTTTCGACTTTCCCAAAGCACCGGAATCAACCTGCTTCGACTTCGATCATCCGTTGTTACCTTCCCTTCCCAGCCTTCCGCGTAACTAATAACCGAATAGTCTGACGCGTCTCAGCAAAAACTGGTCCCTCGTCGAGGAAAAACTCGCTAATCATCAGGCCCCGGCCACCTCCTGTCCCCGCCAGCAGGGGTATCTATCGCGCTTTCACTTGCAGCAGATCGATCGGCCGGGCCAGGGCTCTGATAACGAGATACATTCAGTAACACCGCCGATGATTTGTGAAACTGTCCGGTCAGCAAGTATGCCAGAATGTGTACGGGGCCCGCGCAAGCGCAATTCCTTTTTCCGAGGCCATGTATTGACGCGGTGGTCACCCTCACTGACCAGCACCCCTCTGTTCCGTTCGAGCGTCCACGGAGAAAGCTGTATGTCTTACGGAATGCCTATGATGCCTTCCAGCAGCCCTTCCAAGCCCTCTGCACCCTGCTCCCCCGCCGCCCCTGCGCGAGCAACCCTCCTCCTCCGCCAGGCCGTTCCCGTCTTCTGCGACAGCCACGCGCTCGTGACAAGTGCGAGGCGGCCATCCAATGACCCGCACCGGCCGCTGCCCACCCCCGCCTGCCACCGCCGTCACCCGCCCTCTGCTCGCCCAACCACCCACCAGCCAAGTTATCGAGGACTCGGAGGAATTAGGAAACGGAGAGTGGCCTCTTTCTCTTCTTCCTTTCTTCTCCGCTTTTCTCTTCTTCTTCTCGACTCCGCCGCGTCCCACCCCCCAGCCACACCGCCCTGCACCCCCGATGGTCCTCTCAAAGAGGGGTTATGACCGTCGACCACGAAATACCCGGAATTTCGCGTGGCCGCTCTTCTGAAATTCGATCGAGGACACGGACGATCTTTTTACCCGGTAGGTAATGAAGGCCTTCGCGTGGAAAAGGGAGGAGGGCCCGTCTGGCGAAAGGGATGTTATGGAATGTCGTTATTGCGATGGGACGTCCTTTGAGCCGTCTGACAGATCGTCCGATCGTGCTACTCAGAATCTTCGACATTTTTAGAACCTTCCAGTTTCGAGGGGATTTTTACAGAGTGTATCTTAACCTCAAAATTTCCTCGCATCCTTCCGCGATTCTTCAAATTCATAGAACACTCTCGTGAGACTCTTTGACCATTTGTGAGCTTACAACGTATAGGATCTTGCAGAGTGATTCGGTACGTTCAGTTTTTACCAGACTATCGCGGGTTCGGTGGGTCCAGGGCAGGTGCGGAACTTCCGGTCTCGAGTAGCGTGTCGCATAGCGGGCACCAAAGCGCCACCAGTCGATTTTGCTACGTTTGGAATTCAGTGAGCGATCGCCGCGAATGTTTCTCAGAGCTTTCAACAAAGTTGACGGAAGGAATCCCATTACGGTGTCCTCACACGTAACTCATTTGTCAGCGATTCCTTCTTAATCTTTCTCCATTCGACCTTACAACCGCTCCTCCACGGGCCACGGCCCGTAAACTTCGAAACTAATCTAATTTACGGCGAGCAAAAAGGCCGGCCAGCATTCACGATCAACCTTGCACCTCCGAGCGAGTCGTTTGTCCCGAGATTCCGAGCGGAAAACAAGCGTCTCCGTATTTGCTACGTGAGAACGGACAGCGCGAAACTTCGGACACCGATTCCGCTATGTTAATTAATTCGTTCCTTCCAATATCGATGCAGGGGTACCTAAGAATCTTGGTAGCTTCACTGATTCATGGAGAGACAAATTCCGGGGCGCGAGCAATCGAATGGGGCGATCGATGAAGTCGGTCGATTATTCGTCCCCTCTTTGTTCTTTTACAAGCGCGACCGTTGCGGCAAGGCGGGACTAAAAATGCGTGCAAGTATCGAAGCTTGTACAATTATCGAGGCAACGAACGAAGTGCATGAGATCTTCGCTTATAATACAGATGTAATACGTCACCGTTACGCTTAAGAATTGTAGTAACAGAAATAAGCATACGATTTATTGGGTAATTAATGTAGGGGAGACCGGGGCTAGATGTGACAGAGGCAGGTTGTTATAAAGCAATTTAAATGTTTGTCGCTTGGACTATAATTTCGACGATGAAATGGCTGATGTGTTTCAACCATACACGGTTGTTGAATGGCGTTTCTTTTTGTGGGCTTCGTTCATTTGTTTTCAGAAATAAGTACGGTATACGATTTTGGACAGGTTTCCCCTATTTTGTGTTTTCGCTAGCTGCTAACAGTAAATTTCCTCTTTCCACTTCAATCTTTTCTATCGAACAGACCGATAAATGTATGCAAATTAATATTACCACATTTAAGTCAGTGTTCCTTTAGCTACAGATTCGTACCAAGAATATAGGAATACTACAAACTGGTATGAACTTATAGCATTTTATACACAATGGTGTTAACCGGGGCAAGTTGTTACACGAGACAAGGGGCATGTTGCTACATACAAAAAGGGCATGTTGTTACATTGTATTTAGTAATTATTTTATTAATTTAAGATGAGAAATAAAATCACCGTAAATATTGGACAATCTTCCTCCAAAAATGGGGAATCCGTTTGCTTGTATTGTCTCCCTCCTTTTTCGGATTGGAAGAACATTCCAAAAAATGGATTCGGTGCACAGAATGCAAAAAGTGGGCACACGAGAAGTGTGCAAAAGCTAAAAATCACTTTTATGTGTGCATTAATTGTGAGCCTCCATATGAAAGGGACGACGATCGTCACCTTTTTTAGTGCAATTGACCTCAGTAGTTTTTTATTATTTTTAAAATAATACATGCTACCCATCCTAAAGCTTGAAACACTATTTAATAATTATACTATTACGCCACAACAATATTCACACATTAGTTACAATAAACAATCCTTTTACTATCACTTTATACTTCCTGCCTTCGTCCAGAAATGCAATAGACGAAGCCTGTGTAAGTACCAGTATCGGGGTTACAAGTATCGCGGCTCTACTGTAGGTCTACCTGGGTCGAGCAATGGACTTGCAAAACAAACGCAGGACCGTGGTTTATCCGAGAACGAAAAGAGGAGGCGTTTAAATGTAAAATACACATGGAAGCCTTCACTGGCGGGAAATATCGAAAAACCGTTATCGTGACGAAATGGTTAAAAACGGTGTTTGTCGTTACAACGTAACGAGCATTTCGTTTGGGAACTGCCCGGGCCCGTTCTCTGTGTTGCGATCAGATTGAAGCACGGCTGTGTTTATGTGAGAGCATACGAACGTGACCGCCGCTATTGCTTTTTCCTTTGTTAATTACGCCGCGGCGTTCAGTTGCGCGTCGCTCGGTTAAACCGATTATCATGGAAACGTTATTGCCATTTTGCAGCTGTTGCTGCACGGTACAGCCTCTTAGGATTCCCCGCAAAATAGATCGATCTGGGCGGTTTTATCATAGAAATTCAAGCTTTACTGGCAACGCCGATATCGTCACGGCTCACGGAGAAGTGCAACGCTATGCGATCCATATAAATCTTTTCGCAAATTAGTCCGCATTTCCTGAAAGTTTTCTGAGATACGGAGTGCAAACATGGGTGGAGTGGTACGCAGGACTTTTACCTTTAGCTCAGAGTTATTTTATCATTTGTGTTATAAATTATGTTTATTACGTTAAAATGAACTGTATTAATAATTGAATTTTGTTCAAACATATTGGAATTGTTTGAGAAAATTTGTATAAGGTTTATTGTAAGTATATATTTGGATCACCCACAATTACCTTTTTTTTTTTTATTATAAAAAATGTTTAGAGAGTGCGTTTCAAAAAGGGGTTGTAATCTTTTGGTATCTAAACGCATAAAGAAAATGATAATAAATATTTATCTCAACAGCAGGTGTTTTACGTGATTACAGTTTTCTTAAGGAAAATTGCACTGTAAGGAAATTCAAATGCAAATGGAACCAGGTTTTGAGTACTTAAGAGAGCACACCATTAGCATCATAGAACTGATCTACTGTAATACGATTCATGATCGTGCTAAAAGTGGACAGATCTGTGCATCCTACGTCCATTAAAATTAGTTGTAAGACACACATTTCATAGCATATTTTCATTCGTTTAGATAAGCTTCTAATAGTTTCATACCCTTTTTTCTGAAACACCCAGTATGTAAACCCTTCCCCAATTTAATAAAAACAATTACTGTACGGACTTCCACAATTTTAAAAACTAATCATCATTCATCGTAAATAATGATTCCCCTTCATAAAAAGCAATTCGCGTCTCTCACTCTTAAGAAAATCGGAGATATCCGATCGAAAACGAGGCTTCGGGCTCCAATGGTTTGATCAATCTCGTCGGTCGTACTTTAGAGACAGTCGTCCAAAACATGAGACACAATTCAGGTCTCTCGAGTAGCCCTACAAAGGCCCGAGGAACCCCATTTCTCCGATTCGAAGAGTCTCATCATCCGACCGGAGCCCAGCCCAAAAACACAACCTCCGACACCCCTCACAGCCTGCAACCCTCCTCCCTCCTCCGGCTTGGCTCCCCATTCACGTTGTCTCCTGAGTTATTCGAAAAAGAGCGCGTTACATCCAGGGACACCCTTTCCTCAGTGTCCGCCGACAAAAGAACTCTCGGAAGACCGCGGTCGTTCCTCGCCGGCGTGCGGACTAACGGGTGTCCAGCCTGGGTGTTCGCTACCGGCGTGGGCTCCCTGTGTGCGTACCTCTGTGCACGTGTGCCTGCCGGGTATCTGTGTGCAGGGGCGCGCGTGGGGCGGCGGGAGGGGTGGCGGTACGGTCACACGGAGAAACGACGAAGATGAGACGCGTTTATATGGGCACGCACACGCGCAAGCAAGTCCGGCGGTCGGTCCAGTGGCCGTAGCTGTGGCCGGCAGCTGCGGGGGTGGCGATCGGGGCTTCACCCCCGTAGAGGGTGGCGAGGCGTTGATCAATACGTGAAGATAGAATCCGATGCTACCCATCCAGCCCCGCCACCCCTTCGGACCTCAACCGCTGCCCGGTCCGGCTGAGGGTATCGCGGCTCAATCGACTGATTTGTCACCCACGCATCATTTTCTTCGGCGCACGGGGGCCACCCGCACGGACTGGTCGTTACCAAAACGCTGCGCCTTATGGCACTCGCTTCGTTAGAGGGCTCCCTTATTAGGGGCTCGATCTTAGGGAACGCTGATGTGGAATTGGAAGCATTTTCCAGTGGACGAGTGATATCGTCCGAGCCTGTCTCTTGTTGGGTTCTTGACTCGGGCTTGGTATGTCCTCGTCGTGAGGCCGCTTCAAATACAGGCTATGTTGCGTAGTATTCTGCAGTGTAGAGATATAGTGATATAGCAAAGGTAGTAGGGTGGCGAAGTTGTGAGATTTTTTAGCATCTTGATGACAAATTAAGAAGGCAAGGTTTATTCTGTATATTTTTTGGATATTAGTTCTGTAAGGCGTTGCGGTTTTTAGGAATGTGGTTAAATGCGCGAAGCCCTGTAACAAGTGGTAAAGAGCACATTTGGTGGTTTGTATGTATGCAAGGGAGGGTTGCCTATATCGTACCACTTCAGACATTTTGCGTTATATTTCATATTTGGTAGTAATTTGAACGCAAATATAGTGCAATCTAAATCCATGTATTCCATTTTTGAAAATTGCAGTTTTCGCAAGCGAAATTCGTGAGGCTTTTGTCACCGATTTTAATCAAATTTTGCATATAGTATACGTATTAAGGAGTCATGCCAAAAAGAACAGAATCCAAAAAGCTGAGAAACATTTTAAAAACATTAATTTTATTACTTTTATATTTTTTACTTACTGTAGAAATGTAATTTGATAAATAGAAATACTATATTTCTTTTCTTCGCAAAAAAAATTCTCGAAAATGACTTAATTTACCAGCGCGCAAACCGTAATGACCCCTTAAAAGCATGGAGCGCAGAACTCACAAATTAGCGGGAAAATCGAGTTTAAAATTTTAGTTTCTCTGGGCCGTCGATAGGTATATGCACTCATATGTGAAGACGCACAACGACAGCTCCACTGTAATTTATATACACAGTAATTTCAAGTATACCTGTTCCATAAATTATTAATAGAAATTAATAGTAATTAATAATTATACCTACGTTCGCCCTTGTAGGTACATAAATCCGTATACAATACTTGAAAACGACGAAACACTGAACTTAACTTTCTCAGACAATTTCGATTAATGCACCCTGTGCATTCGACGCGTTAGTACGCACACCATGGTGCAAGATTTTTAGTCAAACTGAAAATTCAAATCTTGTGCACTATCCTTGCCAGGGCTGCGACTATTTGTCGAATTTTTCAGTATTCGAATATTCGAATACTTCAGTTGCTCAATTATTTGGCGAATAGAATTCGAATATCCAAATATTCGAATACTAATCGAATATCCAAGTATTCGAATACTATTTGAATAGTCCCAGCTCTACTACTAATCTATTTCTACAATTCTACTAATTTCATTTTCAGCAAGTGCGTAATTCAAGTCCCGCCAGCACATTTTTCCAACTCCATGAAATAAAAAGTACAAGAAATTGATACGAAGGTAAATAAGCACTAATCATACTCTTGGGTACTAGAATTGAAAAATTTGCAAAAAGTGGAGATTACTAATCTGGTTCCTGAGACACCGGGGCACAAAACTGAGACACGAGACCGAAAAACAATGAAAACAGAAGAATAACATTATTCCTGAGTTACAATCATTTTTATATTCCTCTAATATTCAAATATGGTGGTGCACCGTGATATAGGTATAAACAACATGCACAGTTCAACTAAATGCAAAATTGACCTAAAATTGATGTAAACAAACATTTACGCCACCTCGGTGTGTGATTAATAATTACTGAAAATATGAAGATGGCTATAACTTCGAAAGGTGGTCAAACAGGGTACATGTTTATATAAACATTCATTCATTGTTACTCCGCCCTCCGAAAAAAGTCTGATATACGCGGACTATGGTTACACCATATACAATCCCAGATTGGCAAGAAGATACAACGCATTTTGGTGTTTAAAAAGGGTTCCATGGTGGAGCCACCCTACGATCGACAGAGTCCCGATTTAAATCCACTCTCGTTTCGCCACTTTCGCCGACGGGCGCGTGGCGTGCCGCGGCTACCTCCTACCATGGCAATCGCGCCGACGAGAACGATGTCGCTAATGAGATATGAGACCAGGGGAAAACAACGGGCAACGAGACACGGAGGATTAGCGCGATAGAGGGCTGGTTCGTCCAGAATTTTGCCAGGGCAGACAGAGGGAAACGGCGACCCGGTTAACAGGGCTCTCCCGCCGTGAAAGGAAAGTTAAATCCCTTTACAGTTTATACGACGGGCGCGGCTGTTTCCCAACTTGGCTGCTTTAGGGCCGTAAAGCTTGCCCGGGCATGCAGAGGAAAGCGCATTTATAACGAACGTAACGCGCGGCTGTTTA
The DNA here is from genome assembly GCA_963971345.1 of Andrena flavipes. NCBI lineage: Eukaryota > Metazoa > Arthropoda > Insecta > Hymenoptera > Andrenidae > Andrena > Andrena flavipes. The sequence goes on from OZ020480.1 coordinate 14,325,744, forward strand.
GCGAAATAATTAAAAGACACTAGCGTGGAGCACGCGCCCTGAATGCCGACCCTTCGTAACGCTTCAAACTGACAGGTCCGTTTTCTATTATGTTTGCCCTTGGGTGCTGCGACCCGGATGACGATGGAAGGTGCGCGTCTTGGGGAATCGTTCGTTGGAGTCTGAATGCAATCGACTCGAAAATATCGCGGAAAAAGCTATAAACATCGTGGAAGCACTGTTTGTTACTGGTAGCATCTAGGCGCATTAACACTAAGTGGAACTACGCAGGATTAATGTCTACGTCCGTCATCGTTCAATACTAAATACAGCTGGGTAGGTACAACTGTTTGTTGAAAAAAATAGTCTTGATAAAAATTATTTTTTACTTTTTATTATTCGAGTAGTCGAAATGACAAGTCCCAAAATATTTAATTGTTAGAATAATATGTATGTATGTATGTTTGAAAAAGAGGAGGAAAACAGAAACTAAATTGATCAATTTAATAATAATTTATGTATTCTAACACTTGTCGCGAAAAATTTAAGAAAAACCACCCTTATTTTGAATACAGCAATCATTCTGACTGCTTTGATAGTTCTCGTGTTAAATAAATAATTATAAATATGAATATTATATTTATTTTTAACTGCACAAAAGTGCATGAATGTAACTTAGGAATATGTAGCATACAACACCATTTAATTCCACCTTATTACATTTTTTCTATCCCTCATCATTTTAAAAACACAGTTCGTCCAAGTTGCATGGAACACCCTGTACATGCAGAGTATACAGTAATACCGATAGAACCTCAAAAAGGGTTATTCTTCGTGAAAAAAAAAACAAGTCGAATTTGTAATGTGAAAATTTTACACACGAGGGTTCTTATGGATGAAAGCGACTTTGAAACTCCACACCTGTTGATATTTTTGTGAGGTTTTGTTATATCAAACGTATAGTTTCACGATAACAGGAGCATTGAAGTTTTTCAACGGAATAGTGGAATTATAACAGCTTGAGACTTACACTCCAAGTACACCTCCCAAGCATATCGAAGTTTTAATTAACGTTACGTGCTAATTTAATTGAACCCTGTACAGATGGAAGAATGTTTAATTCCAATGATTAAATGAATTACTAGCGTAGAAATTTCTCTACTGTATTATTTCCGGTGTGAAAGTCTTGTACTTAATAAGAGCAGTACCGAGCAACTACGTGTTTGGTCGATCGACGTGAGACGTATTAAAAGGACATTTAGAAAAAGCGGTCCCACCGTCTCCAAGAACGGAGTCAAATAATAGGAAAAATTTCAGAAAGCTTCTAAAGCAAATCAATGGCGGGAAGAAGCATCAAAATTGATGCGGTTTACGGTCGATCGCTTATGGCCGCCACGGGAACGAGCTCATCAAGGAATCAATCGCTTTGGACTTGGAGTTCAGTTGGCCCTCCTTTCCACTCGTTCCACGCAAGAAACTGTCTGGACGAAGTAGCAAGGTGGTTCGAAAGGGGTCAAATAAACGCAGTCGAGCCTTTCCACGCGAGATCACGCATAGAATAGTTCATTCTTCGTCACAAGTTTGCAAAGTTCGCACCTAAAGCGGCCCATAGACCTTGCATAAGCCTATAAAGCTTTACAAGCAAGCCTAGCAATCTTTGATCAATGAAAAGATTCTAGGGATGACAAACCCCCTCGAAGAAATTATGAGTTCTCGTATTATCGCGAACATCTGCGAAACGGTAACAGATATCGAAAAACCGTTCAATTCAAAATTTTGCGGATTTTAATATCCTACAATATGATGCTAAAAAAATTTCGAAAAAAAAATTAATTTCTTCATTATTTATCCCCACCACTCTTTTTCGAAAATTCTTTATATCCACATTGTAGGATACCAAAAACCATGAAATTTTGAATTCAACTTTTTTTCGTTATCCTTTCCAGTTTCGCAGATATTTACGATTATATGAAAATTCCCCATTTCTGCGAGGGGGTGTTGTCACCCCTACAACCGTTCCATTGCTGAAACAAAAAATGGTTACGTTATCAGCATCGCTTCAAACGCGTTTCTGAAAATTTTCAATTTTTTTTTAATTTTCCAATTGCTGAACAGCCATTGTTAAAACACGGGTGCTTTCCTATATCGTGACAGTGTCTACGATCGAACCATTAGGCCGCTGATGAGACTGCGAGGGTGGAAGGCTGCGCGAGAGACGCGGAGTATCGTCAGCTTTATGTTAATCCCGAGTGGTAGCAGTGCAGCTGACAACGATGCTGTCGCTGTTAATATCGCCTGGTGACGTAGTAGTAACTAGTTGCTGGTATACCTGCCGAACCAAACCGTGCACAGGCCTCGGTATCTGGTACGTTCAACGTCGAACGTACACTGGCTGTACGGTGCACAGGTTCGGGGATAGAGGGGCACGGCGGTGTAACAGTGGCGAGGGGTGGCGACAGGGATGGCAATCAATATGGGCCTCAACGCAAACACGGCGCCGCTGTTGTACTAACATCAAATAGGCGGATAGCGACCGGTCGCCTGCCTCGTGTGCATTGTCTGCTCTGCTGCTCACTATAAACCGGTCGGCGTTTTTCAGACACGAATCTCCCTGATCGTGGGGATTGCAAGATGGAGCCGGGATTTTGGGAACGACAATTTGAATCGTCGCGTGTTCCCAGTGTCGGTTCGTCTCTTTGCCCCGGGAACTATTTTCACGATCGTAGGTCCTCGTCTTGGACCCCAACTTTGATAAGCTGACACTTGCAAAGAAACGTCCGCAAAGTTTTCAACGCTGATTTCGATGAAACTTTGTAGATTTGTGCAGCGGGCAAAAATAAGGGATACATGTCTTTCAAGCTACGGTAAGTCGAGTTTCAGGGATGAAATCACCCTGTAAAGTGTCACCCTTATGATGACACCCTTATAAAAAAGAAGTCACTTTTAACTATTGAAAATAAAGAATTTTTTCGTAATACCTATGCTCACTATCTTATTTTTCTTGAAATTCATACAACATTTACCCCCAAAAGCTTCTTTCTGCCTCTAATGTTATAGTTAACACCGCAGCGAAGATAAAGACGAACCGTTTATTTTAAACTCTTCTACAACACTGCGAGGCTTCGTCGAAATCAGACACTTCTCAGGTGTTCCTAGTTAGTCGGTGTCAAGAACAATAATCCAGCATGTCCGATGAGTTAAAGTTTAAAGCTCGAAGCTACCATTGAACGTATCGGAAAACGATAGCATTAGTAAGAAAATGTAGGGACCTCTGCCTGCGAGTTTCCTTTGACGAATTAAGCTTCGCTCCCCTGGCGGCGATGGAAAAATTCAGCGGAGTGGGAACAATAGCGGGAAATAAATTATGCAAGATTACAAAGAGGGCATGGTTTGAGGGGACACTTTATATTATCCGGGGACAGCGGTGGCATAATTACCACCCTCGCTCGGCCCTCCCTCCGCCCCCGGTCGCTCCAGGGAAACGAAGAAAAAGCGAAGGAAACAGCCCCCGTTATGAGATGCGAGCTGGTCTTCTTGCTCGCCGGTGTTCCGTGGCCGTTCTTTAGTAAGATTTCCCCAACGTAAACAGCCGGAGCCTTGGTTCCAACATGGTACTCGACTTGATTCCACCCTGCCACCCCTCGAAACGAGCGGGCGCACTCCACTTTGTGTGCCCTCGGTCAACGGATACGCAAAACAGTCGAATTACGCGGGCTGGTGTTCCAGCTCTTCGCCTTTCTTTTCTCTCTTTGGAACACCTTCGAGCTCCTCAAAGAACTAGCCTGAATGAACGAGACCCAAGTATTCCGGTTACACCGAGTATGTTTCTTTGTGGAAGTTTAAACATTCCTGCCATAAGGGGAATGTTCCAATTTCTGCTCATTTAAGAGGTTACTCGTCATCAAGAAGATGTAAAAAATTTGTTTGTGATCAAAAGTTTCAGAGTAATTGATTAATTCTTTATTAATAAATCAACCAAGTCGAAAATTCTTTAAGAAAGATATTTCAAAGATGATTAACTATTAGTAATTTGTAATTAAATACAATGCTTTAAACGTCTCTCGTTTTAAAAGTTTTTCGTTGCTGATGTTGCACTTTGATTAGTCCTAACCCCGTGTAACACTCGCGTAAATGTTCAGATTTTGTTTATTTTGTTGCAACTGTAGTACAAACGTAACGTTTATAATAATAAGAAAAATACGAAATGAATAGAAATGGGGACATTCTCCTTAACTCACGATTCTTGTCTAGTCGGATCGGATATTTTGTGAGAAGATTTCACATTCGACTGGTGGCTTTCTCTAACAAATATTTTAGGTATACCATGAACAGATGGCGCGTGCAAGGTGGGCCTTATAAAATATCATTTGCACAACAACAATTCGAGATGAGTATTACCTACGATCGCATTCGTTACTGGAATTTCTCATCTGTCGATGGACTTCAGCAACAAAGGGGGAATAAAATAAGCCAGCCATCTTGTAACAAGCCATCGGGATGTCGTCGCAATTTCCTCTCCGTAGATTCCGACTTTGTATCCCCTTCGCACCCTCGGCCGCAAGCTCTCGTCAATTTGAATATTGGAATCGTATCTTTGAATATTGAAGATGGGTCTTTGAACGTCGGAGGCGCGGTCCTCATCTATTATAAAACCCATGAGTTCCCTGGCGGGCCGAGACATTCCTGGCAAGGAACGCACAGATTAAGATCATTCTTCCTTTACGCGAACTTTCACCCTACAATTTAAATATGTGGTTACTTTATGCTCAGACAGTTGGGAAATGTATTACGTATTTTCCGAAGGGAATCACGCGGTGCAGAAATTGCTAGAAGTTGGAATATCACGAAGATAAAAGTCTCGCGCTGGTGGTTACGGGAAATCGAAGGCAGCTAGAATTAAAGACTCGGGGACGTTAAAGATCACGAGTATTGATAAACTACAGAGAACTATGGGGCGAGGAATTATATTTCCCGCGCTAAGATATGAAAGGAAGTCACTACGAATGAAGACGGCCTCCTTAAAGCGGAGGGGGTGGAAAGGGTTAAGGGTTGATGGAAACGCAAGATGTTAATGAGGCTGGAGGGTTGGCATTCCTAGCGACCTCCAAGACTTCCAAAGATTTCTCCTCGGTGACGTTAGGATTTTGCTCTTCCTCTGCCTTCCCTTCAATCGCGGCGCGCTTGTTTTTAACGTGTCCCATTAAATATCGTACGATCGAATAATAATCATTCGAAATTATTATTCGATCTTATGTTATGTACGACTGTTTACAAATAAATCCTCAAAAAAAAACAACGAAATTTATATTGTTGTACAGTAATTTGATCTAACGATTCGATTTAACGAGTCACTTGGTATCAGTGAAATTGATGATATCAGCAGGAAGACGTGATTTTCCCCCTTCTCCTTGGCCGGTGGCGACCAACCCCTGCCGCTCTGAAATTATTGTCCCTCGGGGTGGAGCATACCGCGAGGGCGTATCATCAGACAGATATGATATTTCAGCGCTAAGGGTTGGTTCCATCCGATGGACCAACGGACCAATAACGGTGCATCTTCCCTTCATAACCCACCCCCTTACCACACAGTCGATCAACATTTGCCCCTTAGTGACGCGAAAATTACCGGAAATAATACTGGATCGTATTATTTTTATATGGTCATCACGAACGAATCGACTGTTTCTTGTGAAAGACGAATGTCATGTTTCGAATCAAGCAGGAGAGACGGGGCACGTGGTTAGATTGAAGCATCGGTTGCAAGGGAAGAAAGATTCTAGAGCGAGCCGAAAAGTGGACTCAAGAATATACATGGAGAATTTGGAGCACGTGACATGGGTGTACGAAGTTCGCCTAGGAATCAAGAGCTTGTGACAGTCGAAAATGCATTGAGAGAGAGTAGAATGGGAACTGAGACTTTAGAGTGGAGATCAGAAGGTTGCAAAGTGGGCTTGAATCAGTGCCTTGAATTTTGTATTTCATAATGTAAACGGTTATTACTATTAGAAGAAGTAACGTTTTTCACACGAATTGTCCTGTCACCAAACATTCCTCTTCGATATCACACACACACATAGGTATTACAAAGAAAAGGGGGAAAAAAGTAAAAGAAGAAGGAAGAATATGGTTCTCCTAATAGCCTAACTGGAATCGTTGTCAAGCCTTGTTTAATCGTAATGCATCACGGAACGGTTGCTTGCCTCGTAAACATTTTTCATCCCGATCGAAGGCAACGGAACGTGGTATCGGCAATTTCGACGAGCCCATTTAAACAGGACGAGAGGAGGACTTGTCAAGGAAAAGACAAAGAACAGTGGCTCAGCACGAGACAGGGTGGATCGTCTGGGCTTATAATTTTCCGAGAGTTCAGCAAGATTGCAAACGTCAGGTACAGTAGAACACCTAGGCGAGTCGGGGGATGGTGAGTTGCGGTGAAAACGCGAGGCAACGGCGGTTGCGGGGCCTCGAATCAGGGGATAGAGGGTTGCTGTCACCAGCACACCAGCCGTTACTTCTGCTCCGGTAAATTCTCTGCTAGCTGGATGATCTTCACTGTCTGCGATCGGTTTCAAATACCCCCCGAGGACCAAAATTTTGCCTTCCATCGTCTGGTGCCCTTCAGAATTATCCAGCAAACGATTACGCGCGTCGGCAGAACGCGATGAATTTCGAGTATTTGTGGGGGAAATCGTGGGACAAAGTGAAATATTGTATTGTACATGCTACTAGTAGTACTCTGTAGTGACTATTCTAGTAGGTATGTCAAAAAAGGCAGCCATTATGATTTATGAGACTGCTTGTTCGCAAAGTAAAGTGTTTTAATTTTTTATTTAAAATTTCAAAATTTTATACACGAAATTGTTATTTCTAAAGTGTTATTCATACCTGAACACTGCCAAAAGTGTTTGAAGTTTCTTAAAGATCGAAAATTTGATCAGAGCCTTCAAAAGCACATAAAACGATATAACCTTAGTAAGCACGCTTGTAACAACGATCGTATTCTGTTATTAGTGAAATAATGCACATCGCGACAATACCTATGCCGCCGCAACGACGCGGGAAAATGTAAGGCAGTTTAAAAAATAAGAACACGTTCCGGTTTTACCCAGGTACCCAGTTTTGTCCGCATTTACCCTACAGGTATTTATCATAACTTTCCCATCACATTTCGATTGAATAATTATTAATTAACACCTACGAAACCACACTACCCTTGCATACTTCTCTTTAATTATTTCCAACCTCACCGCATCATTCTTGGCTGGAACGTATCATTTTCTACCTCGGAAAAAAACTTGCAAGGAGTCTGCAAAAAAACAACCCATAATGCAGCGAAACCCCTGCAACGCGACGCAACCCCCGCGGAATATCGGCCGTTTAAAAAGGGAAGCGCGGTTTACGCGAGCCTCCTCCCCCGTCCTCCCGATCCCCATCCCCCTTCCACGTGCTCGCGTATCAATTTATACGCGGCATCGGGAAATCAAGCGAAGGAGCCGCCCCAAAGGGCGCGCATCCCTGGAACCGGGCCGTGGGGGTTGAAGCGGCGCGCGTTTCGAGGCTTTGTTTTATACTTACACCGTTTCAGCCCCCGTGATGCATTCAGACAGGAGAAGCTCCCCTAGATCCATGGAAACTGCCGACGGGGAACGAACGGGATGGCCATAGCGGAAATCAAACTGCGATTGCCATTTTTATTTCAGCGCGGTTTCTCCTCTTCCTGAGGCGTGATCCTCAACCGCGCGGCCCCCCGACCCACCGAAGAAGGGAAAGTGAATCGCGGCTGGATACTTCGATCCCCGACCACCCCGCCGCGCCACGGACAATTTCGCGGAGCGATTTTTACGGTTCTGTAGCGCGTTCGCCCCTTCGCGTGATGCGTTCGAAAATTTTGGTCTACCGCCCTTTCCAATTTAGGGCGGATGTAAACAGAGTCACGTGGACGTGGCAAGGGGGTGGAACGGGGAAGGCTGATGAAAAGTTTATGCAAGTAAATCATAGTGTACCTCATTCTGTAATTTTATATATCAGTGTGCAGGCGATAGGAGAAAATGTACGAGGACAGTGAAGGTGAAATATAAGATTGCTGTTTAAAGGAATGAAAACGTACGGTGGGCTGGTTCTATTAGAAGGGTATATGGAATATTATATTAGAAGTAGGAGTTGTATGATGTGTAGAGTACACGGGCGATATTATTCAGATCTGCATCATCTTGAAGTTGAAGTAATAGTAAATTCATAATAGGGAAAGGGTCGGGAACTCTGTCACGAAATATGTAGGGATATTCTACAGGTAAGAACTGAGGAAAAGGGTTTAACTCTCAGGAGGTGGATGATTCGAGTGATCAGAAGGAAGTCGGTTTCTGGGTCAGTTTAGACCCGTATTAACTATTATAGGTACTATATGAATATATATAGAGAAGATTTTTACTTAGTGGAGTTTTTTCTACTACTATTATGCTCGTGAATGTTACGCTTGCTAAATAAATATGGGTGCTAAAAGTAATTGTTTGGAGGTATGACGCTTTTAGTTGAGAGCGCTATTTGATAGCAAATATTCGAAGTAGTCTGCGTTTAGAGTCGAACACGCATCGATGCGTAAAATTCCTGGCTAATTTTGTAATAAATGAGAGGCATTTGGTGTATGTTGTTGAAATGTACAAACATTTTGTACTGATGCACGTTATGGAGCAGAAGGATAAATAAAGTTGTTAATATTGTTCCTTCGTGTTCGTTCTGATTCCTTTGGGTTTGTAATGTTTGTATAGTATATTTATGCATACTTTAAAGTTTTAGATGTGCAATATAATATGGTATTCGTGGTACAATTGTAAATGGTGTGATTCTGTGTGAGAAGATTAGTTGGAAGTATAGAATAACAAGCTGAATGTGAATATATGTTAAATATACAGACAGCTGATTAAACACTGGCAGATCGTAGTAATAAATGTGACACAACTGCGAATGAAATTAATCGTTTTACACAACTCAGTTGAAATTGTAAAACAACTCTTTCCCAAATATGTAAGACATTGTTTCCGAGAAATTTGATTTTGAAAATCCCTGGAGTAAGTATACGTTAATATGACTAAGTATCAGTTCCACCTTCAAAACCAATTTTCTCCAAAATCAAGCTTCGTTTAAAAGCAAGTTATTTTACAATATCGATTTAATTTTGCACAAATACCTACTTATTTCACCCCCAATTACATTATATTTGCATGTGTATTCTGTCTTACTATACTCTACTAGCTTACTTCCTCTACGCGTTCAACATATTCTTTCATGAAAAAATTACCCCTTCAAAATTGCACAATTCTGGAGAAAAACTTGCAAAAATTTTACACCAATTGTACAAATAACGAGCCACAATTAAAACTGACATACTTCAAGTACCATCATACACATTCATCAAGTACCTATCATAATAAGTTCTGATCCCTGATAATCGTGCGTGCCTACTACCACGCCAGATACCAAACTATCAATACCGTAGAATCGCGGAAGTAGAAGATTCGAAAATTCCGAAGCACCGACTGCTTCCTCGTCCGCGAGGGATTGCCCACGAAACGAATAAGCCTGAGATAACATCCCCCGCTGTCTTGCACCCCCCGCGAGAATAACGGCGGCAGTATCGTTCGGCAAATATTTCGATAAATCAGCGCGGCGGAAGGCGGCGCGGTGGTAAGGTATACAACGCACACCTTAATGTCGCATAAATCTCCCACTGGAAAATTACACCGATGCGAGACAGAGCCAGCTGGGGAGAGAAACAGACGCGAACGGGGCGAGAAGGAGAGGGACGTAAGCTCCAGGGCAGCGGAGGAGGAGAAAGAAAGAGTCGGAGACTCTTCGAAAAGAGGTGGGGTGGGTGGAGGGTGGTGGTAGCGGAGGAGAAGGAGAATGAGGAGGAGGAGGAGGAGGGGGAAGAGGTGGAGGAGGAGGAGGAGGAGGAGGAGGTAGGGGGTGGCTGAGTCGAAGGGGTGGCAGAGAGAGGCGCAGCCTCGAGATCCAGAGGGGTGTAAAGCGTACATTTCCCCTCTCCTTTTGCCAGGACCACCAGCAGGCAGTAGCAACGGAGAGTTTCCTCTTTCTCCAGCGCCATTGCAACCCCAAAGCCAGGGGCAGCAACAGCAGCAGCACCACCGCCAGCAGCAGCAGCAGCGGCAGCCGCGGCGACGCAGCAGCTTTCCCCACTTCAGAAGAAAAGCACTTTCATAAATCTGCCAGCAGATATATGTGCGCACAATTTCCGAGATCCGGCCATTAAAGAGCTGCTCCTCGTCTCTGCCCACCCCTCACCCTCTATCGCCGTGAAACAACCCCCGCCACCCTCCTAGCCGCGCGCCGGCTTGAATCGGCTACAGGGGAGAATTTATCTGAAATGATGCTCGAGGATAATATTGTTGAGAATAATATCTATTGAACGCCTCTACGAACAAGTGATAGGTTATAAATAATCACTGTATGAGAACGGCAGTGATACTCTAATTAAAGATTAATGAATTGGAATAAAAAAAATCTCCGACGTCTTTACTAAACATTTAATACTTTACGGACACTTTCTCCATAACTGGCAATCTAATATTAACCCAACGTTGAGATGTATCAAAATGAACAACAATCTAAGGGCAGAGGCCGGTTGGTTCGCGGGCATAACTCTCTAGATGATTATATCTTGATCTCACCCCCAATTCTGGTCGTTCAGCCAGCAGCTGGGGTGCCTGGAAAGCGCGGCTATGAAGAATAAACGGCTAAGTAATGCCGGTGAGCCAACTCCCCCACCCTCTTTCACCTCGACGAAAACTCAACGCGTTTAGATAACGCGGCCCGAAACGCCTCGCTCCCCCTCCCTCTCCTCCTCCCCCCCCCCCCAACCACTCCCGACACCAAGCGCCACGTGGAGTTCACCCTTTCCACGACACAGAGACGGACGGGGTTAGCCCGCGGACCGGGAAACACGCTGTAAACAGTTTACTTCTAAACCGGCGAGTTACCTATGTATTTTCAGATAGGGGTGAGTTATGCCCGCCGACGCCCCCGTAAACGCGGACCGTTTTTAAAGATTTATCCCACCCCTTGTCGCAGAGGACCTGCTTGATAAATAAGCGAGATACCGCCAGGCGGCTGGCTGTTTCGAAGTCGCACCCGTCGAATGGCTGTTCTTTTGATTTTACCGATTCCACAGCTTTTGGAGATGAACTCGTTGGACCACAGTGTTCGGTGTATCGAGACTTTGGAAGACGACAGGGGAGGAATATGAATAATTTTCTGCGGTTTCCTTTGGCGTGGAATAGAAATGGGATAGGAAGAGGAAGCTCCTGGAAATGCTACAGGGAAGACCGGGGCTGGTAGGCCAGTTTTTCAATTTTGGATTTTTAATAAATTATGTGGGTAAAGTATCATTAAACCGGGTAGTATATTTAATTGGGCAAACATTTGGCTATCTATATACTGGGCCATTTTCCCTATGCTTACCCGGCTAGACCCTTTAAACAAAAAATAAAAGGCGCTTTATGAATAACAAAATAACAATTTAAAAGTTATTAGTCAACCAACCACGACCGATCATTTTTACTTCAATAGTCTAAATAACCTTCAATTATTATGTATAAACAAAAATACTATATCAGTAGATGGTCTAATAAACAAACATTAAAATAGTCCCTTAATATTTATTCTATTATAACCATGTAGAGCGTGAAAAAATAAAATCTTCAAGAAAAAATATTTGCTTACATAGTAAATTTTTCGACAAACGCTGATAACTGTTAAAGAACGCGCGATCACGGGGTCGGACATAAATGCATGGCACAGTAGAAGTGAATTCTTTCTACAGTGAATGTTTCCGCAGTAGAGCATACGTCGGTGCAAAGTTATTAACAATTAGTCAACTTGCCCCGGTCTCCCCTACGTTTTATTGTCATTTCTCATTTTCCTTTTTCTTACTGTCACCATAATCTTTGCGATTTGCGTAATAGGGGGTGAGTATGAACAATATATTGCCGTTTCCTTTCGCCGTTCTGATTTATAATGGAAACAAGTAAATACAAGTAGAACAGAAGAAGCTATTCTTGTGAATATGCACTATAATTTTTTCTGTCATTTGTCATATCACTACTGTTCCTCCTACTTACAATTAGTGCCACCGTAACCTCCAAGTTTTTCGATTTCACAGCTTCAGGATAGAACTCAAGCACCCATTGTAGGTATGGCTCACAAAAATGGCAGGGGATGAATATGAATAATATTTTGTCAATTTCTTTCGTTAGTAGAATAACTAAATGTACAAGTAGAACAGAAATAGCCAGCCACTCTTGTGAATTCTATTAACGTTATTATAATTCGTCATAATATACCCATAACTGAATGAAATTCCATGACATCACTTTCTGGATTCTAGCTTAATTAATCCCCATTTCTATCTTAGCTTCCGGGCAACCGAAATGAGATCGTTCCGTGTGTATCGCCCGAGCTTCGAGCGCTATGGCAAGGTAAAGGGTGGAGGAGCAAAGGGAGGGCGAGTTCTGTTCGCTAGGGGAAACAGATGACCGACTTAACTGCGGCATATTATACGAATTAATTACCCCCCTCGTGACTGGGACGGACATATTATTTATCTCAGCGAGTTTCTCCCTACCTCCAGGAAACATCCCCGTCCGTAGCCAGCTACCCTCATCGCCGTCCGAGCCGGCATCGTTTGTCTATCTTTCTATATCCACGCTCGAGTAACTCACAATTCCACCTTCAAACCGGGACAAAGGGCAGGCCAAGTTTGCTCGAAGCTTCCAGTCCCCGTAGATAAGGGGAAGTTCTTTCCTGGGGTTTTAATCGGCTGGGTTTTTGCTTCAAGATTTCCGTGGTCGAGCCGCCAAATGAGACCTGTATATCTAGGCGTTTTTGCTTTCTTTTTTTATCTCCTCCTCCGTTCCATTATCCTCCTCCTTTTTGTTTATAACGAACAAATCATGTTTATAATTACAGTTGATACTCTCGCGGTGAATTTCTTATGAGTTATTGAAGAATGTTACTTTCCATGTGGCACAGAGAGTGTACATGGAGGGAAAACCAATTTTCTTCTGGTGTACTTTCTTCAGGAATTGTATATCTTACGAATCATCAAAATAAAGGATTGTAAATTTTCACTGGTAATTTTTCTTCTATCTATGTTTTCCACAATAACCGTTGACATTGCGTGTAATAATGTAGACATTGAAATTCTTGCAAATGTGCTGGCAATGTGCACTGATTTTTCTTTCCGTTTAATAAGGAAATTTAATACTTCCTTAATTAACGATTTTTCTTTTCGTTTTTATCTTTGGTGTTCATAATTGGACGACTCCTTTCGAAGATTCCTCTAATATGCACAAGAACGAAGAGAGAAATCGGCGAGACTACTTCCTCTCGGCAATACTATAGAGAACAAAAACCCCCATTTTCACCGAAAAATTGGAAATTATAAATAAATATATATATAGAAGATTATATTGCTACAATAATTACACAACATATCTGTCGAATTGTTGATACGTGTTTTACACAGCATTGCTGTGCGCTTCAGTATAACCGTGATAGTTTGAAAACCTTTAAAAAAAATAATGAGAGCAAGCAAGGCAATGGGTTCAACCATTTTTGTTTACCTTTTCGAATATCGTCGCCGCGAGAAACTAGAGAGGAAGAGAAACAAAAGGAAGGGTGGAAATTGAGAAGCAATAGGAAATAAGCGGACGAAGCGCGCGGCGGAGAGGAAAAATCGATATGGAGTGGCCATCAGCTCTGCCGGCAACAATCAAATTCGACGAAGAAGGAGAAAGTTTAGGATACACCGGCGGCCCTCGTTTCTGCGAACTTCCGCGCGAAACGAAATAAAAAGGGAGAGAGAAGTGCTACAAAGGGGATATTGCCCTTCCGCGTATAAGCGCAGCGAGAGATCGTTAATTCTGGCCGGTGATTACGATCTAAATGAAAGGAACGCGTCCTGAATAACCGGCAACGCGTTTCGCCGTTTCTATAGAAACTTCCTTAACATGAGGTTTGAAAAGTAATCGTAAAACGTCCGGCATTAATTAAAGCTGCATGCGAATCATTGTACATTCTAACTTCTAAGGCTGTCATAAAAATGACACCTGGACAAGTGGACCAACCCGTTAACCCCGATTTAAAAGAATCCATCGAAAATTTATTAGAGCAATTCGCAAGTCACGAAAATGGTATTCAAATTCTGCTGACCGGTATCCCCCAGGAAGTTGCCCCCCGACACCTTTCCCCCGGGAGCGTACAGAGGGTCGCGGACTAGCAGGTGCGTCGGTCCAGGCCGAAAACTGGCCCAAAGCGCATCGAGTCCATTCGCCTTGGCGAAGCACGATCTCGCCTCCGTCTCGAGTCTCACCTGTTCCCAGGCCGCGAGGGGGTGGCGAGGGAAGGAGCCCGTGGGAGGGAGAGGGGCAGGGAGGGAAGTTGGAGAAGGCGAAATACATCAAGATTGCATCCCCACCAGGGGGCGAGTTCCCCTTCTCGCGGTCGCGCAAAGGGTAGGACGCCGGACGAGGGGGTGACTCGGTTGTGGCTGCGTTGAACGGGGTGTCGGCAGCCCCGCCCGTCATATTCCGCGAGGGCCAATCCCGCGTGCGCTTTTTATTAGATCCATAAATCCATCATATCGCGCTCACCCCCCGCGGCACAGCCATTGGCCGGGCATATGACTCGGCGCGGGCTGAGACCGCCGGACCGAGTTTATGGCGGTGGCGCAATGCGGACGTTCCTTCAGCCCGCCTCGTTATTAATATTGAATTTTTGCCCGCGAACGAAACAAGAAAGGAGCCACGGGCGGCTGGGACGGGCGCACGCGCGGCATCCACGGCCTCTCCCCCCACCCCAACCCGGTGTCCACTGCTCAAGCCGTGGCAGGCCGCGACCAACCCTTCCGACCAGACTTCCACGCTATCCGTGTCGATCTCTCCCTGCGCCGGGCGGAACAGCTGAGTCTTCTTGAAAAATGCAGCGCCCGGTCGGGTAAGATGATCGCGGCCAGGGCAGTTTCCTCCTTCGTTGGCTAGGAGGACGGGGGAGGGAGGAGGGGGGGAGGGGGCGAACTGGTGACGGTAAGGCCCGGCTGGAACAGGCCAGGGGATTCCTTGACGGACGCGGGGATCAATAACCTCCGATAGCATACTCCGAAAGCTATATACGGGGCCATTTCCAGTGGCAATAAAACGCCATAGCTACGTGTATTGCGATTCTCTTGCCGGCCTCCTATTGGCCGTAAAACACTGGCCGGCTGAAAGGTTGAATTTTATCGCGAGGGGGGAAGAAATATCGATGGGAAAAGGAGAACGCCGCCACCCTGTCCTCTGCCCTACCACCCCACCGTCCTCCTACCACCCACCCACCCCCCATCCCCCGTTCCCCTCCCCCGCTACGCCCCTCTGGCCCGCCGTGGAATACATGCATCGAGGGTGTCTTTGGCCCGGCTTGAATTGTTGCGGGGATGGGTGCGTTCGCGTTGGCTGAACAGAGTATTCGATGAGATGGGGACGAACAGTGAAAACGATCGCAGTTTCGCGCGAAACTATCGACCCGCTTGTAAAATTATTTTAGCCCCGTTCACGCAGCTCGGGGCGGTTAGTTGCCATCCTCTTCGAACGACCTTGTCCATCTCCCGGGAAACACCATGCAATTCTGAACTGTCATTTTATTAAATTTCAACGTTCCCAGGTACGAATCGTGAGTGTCGATAGTACCACCTGAATTCCAATGTTTCGATGATTCAGCATCGAAGAAGAGGACGCTGCGCAAGAACCGATTTTGTTAAAACGCCTGGATACCAGTGGTTGAAAACGATAGTCAAGGACCTGTTTTACGTTTTGGAATTTTTCATGAATATTGGGATATTACCGTGTTGCTAATTATAAAGTGAGAACGTAATTGGACTATTGAGTACGGTGTTATATGAATTTTGTAACAGAATGTGCGAACGGGATCCGAGTCCCAGAGGTGACTACTTATGCACGCAGAAACGGCGGTGCACGAACATGAGTGAAGCTGGTCCACGCAACCCCATTGGATAATCCGAGCCTCCAATCATATACTGGCTGGATATGAGACGCGCTATGATATGATATTATCATAACGGGGCGGAATTATTATTGGTCGGTGTTACCCTACTCCGTTTTCTTGCTCCTTCCTTTCTTCCGGCGATCCGCTCCAGCCACCCCCCTCGACGCATACGTTTCTCGGCAGTCGAGGTGGGGCTCAGCCCCGCCAGCCGTCTCTCAACCCTCTTCATCCCTCCCTGCCAACCGCCCTCCAACCCCCCTCTCTCCCCCCGAATTATGAGGATCAATACACGAGGAAGCTTGCAAGGGCAGCGCCGACGCTACTCGCTCGTCGACCTCCTTCGAGCACGGATTCCCTCGACGAGCTGGACCTAGACCAGACCATCCACAGACTGATGCGTGCTTGCCGCTCTCGAGTTCGATGTAGGTTTTTCGATCGTCACAGAGACACGGTCAAAGGGAACAGCCTCTGTTTCCAAGTATTGCTTGACATCGGTTTGATCATTTTGTGGTGCTTTGTAATACTGGAAAATGCATCTTCGATACATTTCTGGGCGGTTTTGCACTTCTCGCGGAGAGTATACAATGGGGGGACAAATATCCATACACAAGCGGAAATAGATATCCCCGTAAAATTTTAAGTAGAAAATAATAATAAAATTATTCTCATAAACATGTTTTATCCTTTTATCAAAACGAGTCAGTAGACTAATGATATCCTTTAACTCCACTTTCTCATTTATAATACTTGCTTAGATTTTGTAATCCATTATAATATTTCTTTTATAATTCTCTCTATGAAATTGTAACATTTGCTTTCGAAAATTTCTCGCTGGATGAAGTCAAGGAGCCGAGATCTTTTTATCCGTCACGGTATTAGTAGTAGGAACTTTCAACCATCGCTCGAAGAATTTTAATACGTTCGAGACATGCGCCAATTGTAACTTTAATGGTGCCCAACGAAACGACTTTAAAGCCACTCCATCCCCAGCGTTACCGCGATCTCCAAATCCGCAGAACACCTCCTCCATCGGAGTAATAAAATATACAAGCGTTCTCATCCGATCCCCTGTCCCGAAAGACAAAAGATTTCGAACGCTCAGTGGAAACCCAAACGCGCAAATGAGTCTCCCCCCAATCCCCGTCGCGCTGGGAGATGCCCGATTGGCAAGGGGTGAGCGCAGTCCAAAAAAGTAGACACTGCCTGAACTTACCTACCTCTCGGCAGGTCGGGTCGGGACGTATCAACTGGTGGAGCACGGGCTGAATAAAACACGCTGAAAAAGACAGGACGCTGCGCGGCGCGATCCTCCGCTGTTGGCATTGGTGTTGGTGCAGGCTGCGGCCGTGGTCGCATATGTGCGTCTCGTGCTGGCATTATATCGCGGGACAATCGATACATACCGTCAGCACCGCCAACTCGTTGCTCCACGAACCAAGCCAAGCCAACTCAACCAATCCTCTCTGCGTCTTAGCGATCATCGCGACCGCGAAACACCCCATCCACGGAACTCACTTTATATCCTCCCCATCGTATATCAGATGTCCAGGGGCACATGAATAGATTGTTCTGCGTCCACTAATAAAAATGGGTAGTTTAGGGATTCTACTCTCTTTAACCATTTGCGATACGATGAACCCGCATATGCGATCAATCGGTGCACGTAGCCAATGCGGGGAACGCCGATATGCGTTCAGCGAGTACCGTGAACAAACGAGACTGGAGGATTTCCGTACACCATCTACCGCCAAGCGATTCAACCTCCACATGCGAAGGGTTAAGGATGAAAGTGAGTGGTACGAATGTTGGTCCGGCAATTTTTGATTCCCAAGATCCGAACACCTGTCTTTAACGAAATAAATTTTATAGAAAAGTGTTTATATCACGGAGAGGAGAAATTTCCGGACTCATGTTTATATCACCTTTTTTCATTCTGAAGACGAGTAGAATACGCTAGTAAATTCAACTGACTGCCGTCCGTTGTTCGAAATTTGTAACCCCTTAGAACGATTTCCATGATTAATATACAGAGTCACTGGGAAAGGATAGTTTCCTTAAGAAAGGTGGTTGGAGAGGTAGGAGGAGATCCAAAACACGTGCTTCATGAGACAAATGCTATCAAAGGAGTAGTCAAAGCTATCCAAATAGAACGTTATCTTAGCTAACAGATTCCACAATAAAATAAATAATTTTCTTTAATACACAACTCGGTTATCGAACAGGTCGCCTCTATACTTTTGTTTTGGGATACAACGATGGTAACAGGTTACAGGAACGCGTTTGAAATTCACGAGAAATTGAAAGGTTGGATTCTATAAACGTATCCTCCAATCGCTAAGAAAAATTGGAAAATTAAATGTTGTTGAACTGTATTTTAAAAAATATAAAGTCGTAAAGCTCGCCACGGCACATATTTTTCTTTTTACAGTTTTTTTATCGAATCATTAGTATTCGAGATAAAAATTATAAACAAAAAAATTTCGTCGGCCGAAATCATTATTTTTTTAAACATAAATTGCGATAACTTGAGTAAATATTAACGGATCGTTATGAGACTTGAAACATAAAGCTCAGAAATCTCTTGCGAAGCCGTAAAATGTATGCACAAAACCCTTATGTTAAAAAATGTAGTAATATTTAATTAAAAAGTAATACTCAACATAATCCATGGTTTTCAACGTTCGCCGTTAAAAAGTATCGAGTCAATTTTGAGGTACATGTAACTTGCAGTGACAAAGTTTTTCGTTAATATACAAGGAAGTTTTTTACGAATTTTCATACTGATTAATAAATAATTGCAGAAGATATGACGATATATATCATTCGGACACGGCACGAATAAAACTGCTAAATAGCGCATTATACGTGGCGGTTGACTGATGGAGGCGCACAAGATTTATTTACATTTATTTTAGGTAAAGGTTTTTTTCTCAATATATACAATAATGAAATAAATCTTTTTGGTATTTATAGAGCTACTCTTGTATTATACCAAAAAAATTAAAAAGAATATTTTTAATTTGTTTTATTGCTTTTTTACAGCGTCAATATGACACTTAAATGAGTTCATGGTGCAGGTGATTTCCCGGCTTAGGCTTATCGGAAATCAAAACTGAAAAGATTCTTAATATGTATGAGTGTCGCTATCGCCCGTACCTCAATTAACATTTTTTACTGAGAAATAACAAAAGGCGCCGGTTTGAAAGAAAAAGTTCTCCCAACCTGCACAAGAATAATTCCGCATTTTCCACTTTTACACTATTCCTTGATCAAGAAATATTCTTAAACTCGCCAGAAAAGCGGCAAGCTGGCCAAGCAACGGGAAAACCCAGCACCGATAGGGGGTGCACCGCCAGCGGGCCACTCTCGGCGAGACATCGGGACGGACCAAAGGTGTCAGCGTGTAAGTATCCCCTAGAAAACGGGATGGACGAGGGGCTGGAGGTGGGTGGCGGATGACGGGCGGGAGTTGGGAGCCGGCCGGTGTCCGAGAGGAAGCAAGGCGACAGGGTCCCCGGGCAAAAGGAGGAAGTCGAGTGAATTTTTTATCGGTAAAAACTCCATTAGAGAGAGAGAAGCGGCGGTGTTTGTTATTGGTCATCCTCGGAGGGAAGACGCCGAGCTGGAGAGGGGGGGCCTTGTCCGGCGCAGAGATATCCATTGATCCGGCGGGATGGTAGATCGCGAGAACGGGGTTGCATCCCCTCTGCCAGCAGCAGCCCAAGCATCTACAATGTTCCTTTCGTGCGGCCGCTATCAAAGAAATCAATTACCCGCCAACACACGCGAGTTCCACGTTCCACATCCCTGTAAGGTGGGCCGCCACTGGGCGCTGTTGGCCGCTGGTGGGTGCTGATAGCCCCCAGGAGGAGGAACGTAGCCGGCCGTCGCACATATTTATTTTATACTGCCCACTCCTTACGCCCCAGCACCGATAGAATCCTTTATCAAGTTGCGCCGCGCCGGAAACTCCGCCTTTTTCTTACAACCGCCCCACCGCCCCCCCCCCCCCCCCCCCCAATCGATGCCAGAGCGATATAGAATTCGTCGATAGCGGCCACCTACTCCGTGCCGCTATTTGAATCATCTCGAACGTGCGACACACGCTTCCAATCTCGTCGGGCATTAATCTGTACACCGAAAATCCTTGAGAGCGCCGAATGTCTTGAAAGATAGAACAGGCCCGATGAATCTCAATACCTTGAACGTTCCAAGAATTTTAAATACCTGAGATACGTTGACGGTTGCTTTCAACGATCTGACGTCTTCAAAATCCTCTTCTTAGAGATCACGCGTCCGTAACCGTCCAGCGTGAAAATTCTGCGCGTCGGTCGCCGAGCAACTTTGATCGAATTTATTAAACAGGCATGCGTTTCTCGCATGCCCGCCACCCCCTACCATCTCCAATCGGACGAAAATCAAGCCGACGCGTGTCAGGTTGTGACACGTCCAAGGTAGGGGTGGTTGGACAGGTGAACAAGTGAGGGCGGACGAGCACGATGAACGTCGGCCGGCTGCAGGAGACCGATAGGATACCGGGGCGGTGTAGGATCTCTTGACGCGTGCATCGATGTCCACTAGATCCCGAGGGAAATCCACTTCATGATGGGAATCCCATTATTTCCCCGGCGATATAAAAGTAGGTAGTCCACGTGCTGTCCGGTCCAGGCCATTCCACCACCCCCGCACCCGCCTCCTTTCCAACCCCGTCGTACCGCTCACCATACCCCCCTCCCCCGCCCCCGACTCTTGCGATGCTCTCTTGATCCATTCGCAATTCATTGCGGGCCCTAGATTGTCCCTCTTCAAGGCGACACCGAAACATGCCCAATTTTTTTCTTTCGATTAATGCATTTTGTTCACCCACCTTCAGAATTGAATATTTCTGAGCTATCTACGAGGTTTCAATGAAACCCCTTCGAGGTAAAACAATCTTTTCGAGGACCCATGTCCTAATGGATGATGGTGGATGTTTTATCTGTAGGTATTTAGCGTTGTTATTAAACTTCTTCGAAGAAGTAACGCGAAAAATTGATGTCCAGATTGGCTATAAGAGGTAATGTTTAGTATTATTACAATTCCTTAATAGCTAATATAAATGTACGACACGAATGTACGGACTGGTAAAGAAAAGGTTTCTTTCAAAGGACCGTAATTATTATTATTATAAAAAGATTTTGGTTTTTCATGGGAGAGAGGATGTTACGAATATTGTACAAAAGGCGAGATAGATACATACAGGCGCGAGCGTGCTGCAAAAACCTAGCCTTTAATAACACTGTGATTTGATTTCATACTTTATTCATTATTTCTAAAAGAAATGTCATTTCTACTGTATATTTATAGCAAATCCGTATACATTTATTGTTTAAACAAATTCACGGATGTATATAATTGTATTTCGCGCGTTAATTTTTTTAACTCGTCTAACAGATGCCAAAGCCATCTAGCGGTGACACCTATAACCTAAACAGGTTTCTGACAACACTGAAGGGGAATCTATACCATCGACGAAATATAATATAGATCTATCATCACAGACGAGGTATAGGATAGACCTATAACCTTATGGATGTTCCTATCGCCACCACAGACGAGGTATAAAATAGACCTATCACCTTATGGGACTTCGTGTCACCACCCAAACTGTGTTACCGACTCATAATATGAGGACTGAATTTAGCGACCTCTGTTCATGAACAGTGTCGAACTCAAGAACTACTCAGAAATGTTTTGAAATACTAAAAGTTGTGTGCGTGCTTGTATACGTATGCTGCAAGTCATTGCTGAAACGCACCCCTGTTGCTTACACAGACAAAGAGTAGGTATAATAAGAGGCGTCACTTGACAAGGACAGAAATAATCTGGGGAAGTCACTAAACAACCAATTTAAATGCCCATTCGGCAATGATCGGTAAACTTCGGCAATGATCGATAAACTTCGGCAATAATCAGCCAATTGTGGTAAGGTACATTTAGTCGATTTGAATATCCCGCTCGAATTAGACAACCAATTTAAATGCCAAGGTCAAGCAAGGACTCCAAAGGTTATGTCCAGTGTTACTTTTTAATTAAATATTATTACATTTTTTAACATAAGAGTTTTGTGCATACATTTTACGGCTTCGCTAGAATTTTCTGAGTTTTATGTTTCAAGTCTCATAACAATCCGTTAATATTTACTCAAGTTATCGCAAGTTATGTTTAAAAACATATTGACTTTGGTCGACGAAGCTTTGTTGTTTATAATTTTTATCTCGAATACTAATGATTCGATAAAAAAATCTGTAAATACCCCGCACCCGAGGATGCAGGGCCATTCTTGGTAGCCCACATGATGTGGCCGTTTTACTGGCCGGGCTATCTTCGGCTTTTTGGCCACTTCTTTGCTTCGGGCGGTCCGCCCTTCTGAAAGTTAAGGGCGGACCGCCCTTAATCAGGTACTCCACAGTGAACGGATTTTTTTCTCAGTAAATACAACATATAATGAAATAAATCTTTTTGGTGTTTATAAAGCTACTCTTATATTATATATGCGCACTCACATTTCGCTGTGCCCCGGTGCCGGAGACGCCAACACCCCTGCTACTGCTCAGGAGAAGTCACCAAGCTGCTCAGCTGCACCCAAACTGTAACGAAGGATCAGAACACGATTATAATTTCTTTCTAAAGTTACGATTGTTTGGACTCTAATATAGAACCACGAAGCAATTCAAAACTAACGAAACTTTTTATCATTTAGACATTTTAAGGAAAAAATTGAAAAAATGAAATATTAAAAATTAAAATTAACAAAAGTTTTTTCTTATAATGTCTAAATGATAAAAAGTTTCGTTAGTTTTAAATTTCTTGGTGATTCTATTCAAAAAATTAATTTGATTAAAATTGTTTTCTTTTTAAAATTTTGAAGAATGAACTCTACTTTAAAGGAATTAAATCAAATACATAGATACTTACATCTTTCCATTAATATGCTGCGCCCAAATCTCCTCTTCAGCTGACGCACTGACTCTAATTTCCGACAACGAGTTTCTCTTTCAAAAGTAAAAAAAAAATAAAGAAATAGTAGACTACAAACGCGCCCCAAAGATCATAATCGGCGAACAAAGCAGTGAATCTATTCTCGCGATTCGAAGGTCAGAGCCGCGACGCTCGTAAAAGAATATAAATTGCGTAGAAAACACTGGCTCTACCCTCGCGTATCCCCAAATTGTTAACGAAACTCTACTATGAGCAACTGTGCTCTTCAAAACGAAAAACTTCGTACGTCATAAACACTGACTCTATTTGGCCGCATTGCACGCGGTCACAATCTCTGAAAAATAAAAAGGATAAGAGGGTGGGGTGGGTGTGGTTTCATCGAGTGTTTGTTACAAGGAAATATTGTTTTTCGTGAAACCAGCCAAGGGACTTTCGCTCCTTGTTATTTAGAATACAAGGTGTGATGCGAAAATACAGAATGCTCGCTCGATAGGAGCAGCGTTGTATTTCAGTAACACGAAATTATCCAGAATATACTACTGCAGATATAATTATTAGATTTAAATGAATCATAGTAGTGGCTTTCGTCGTTAAAGTTATAAGCAAGTTCGTGTTATTCGAATAATACTTTAAAATATATCACGATCTTTATAAATATCCAAAATTCAATGCAAGAATCAAAATTCGTTAATTATTCATGCTTGAATAGCATGTCCTCGATCAACTACGCAGTTTCTGAACATAAAGAATAAAACTTGCATCCAAAACCGAACGTAAATGCAATTACAACAGCTTCATAGAGATAGATTCTTAAAAATCATTGAAATGTCATTGAATTCTACGTAAACGCGACCGAAATGCAATAGAATTCGCTCGTTCCAATATTTCGTAAACATCTACAGACGCCATTTTAAAACTTTTAAAGAAATCTGATTAAAATTATTCAATTTATCATAATTCAATCTTTTCCCATTTGAAAAGATCGAATTATGAGACTGCAAAATTACTCATCACCCTCACAGCCAACAATGATTCAATAAAATAATGAGAAAAGTACGTATACCACACGTATTATCATCTCCTTTTTCCAAGGAATGACCAGACGCCATCCAAGCATCGTTCAAATTAACTGTCAACTGTCATGGCGTCGCCTGCCCTTTGCTTCCGATTTCCGCCTGAACGTCTGTTTGAAACAAAAACATTAAAACATTCGTAAGGCAATTAAACAAGAAATAAACTTGAAATATGCCCGAAAAGTCATGTATTTGAATACCGAGACGCGATATGTGTGCACTAAATGTGCAGAAATATCGGCACGAAGGCAACGAAGGGAATACGTGACGAATATCTAATGGTTTTCTCGCGATATTTAATCAATTTCGGGACAAAAGTGTATTAATAGTAGCAGCAAGTGACGATAGAGAGTAAAGTAGAAGGCTAATAATGATTAGAAGTAATTATGTGACGACAGATAATGTACGCGTACCATTTAAGTACGCAGCTATCGAAACGTCTTAACTGAACGGCGTCCACGAAACGAATGACCCCCGCGTCCCGTCGCTGTACCTCGGCGAATATGGGCTTTGGTGGGGGGAGACCAGGCAGGCCTCGCGAGGCATCCACGTCTGTTATCGCACGCCGCGTAAAGTAAACATCACGACTCGTGGCCTAGCCGTCTGAACAGAGCTACCGGTAGAATAGAAATATTACGCGTAATATATTTCCTTCGTTTATAAAATATCTAGCATCTACATACAGCAGTGTGCTTTAATTAAGTTTGTAAAACGTCTTAGTAAGTATATACATATTCATAAATTGAAGGGTTGAATGCAATAAAAATTGGAAAATTAAATGTTGTTAAACTGTATTTTAAAAAATAACTGAATAAATATGTATAAATTGCATTAAAATCTTTTTATTTCGTGTCTCAGTGGTGTCTTGTCTTGTTTTATTTTATTTATTAACCAAGACAATTATACAAGTATACAAATTTCATTTCAGTCAGTTTTACCATTCATATCAGACAAATAGATTACCGATGGGAAGTTAACACGTGACGGAGTAATTAGAACGATCACGCTATAAACTTTTATATTACCCCACAGATTGAAAAATGGCTTTAGTTTCGAAAGTCCCACACAGCACAACGTCCCTGGGACGTCGACAGACCGTCCCAGGAACGTTGTGCTGTGTGGGATTGTATAGTATCTCAATTTCTTTCTACAACCCGGAGATTTTTCCAGTAAAACCGGAGCCCGGAGATTTGCTACAAAAGAACACGATTTCTGTTCCCGGAGGATCGATTCCATATGATGGATCTGTATTGAAAACTCGATCCAAAAAATCGAAAATTACAGGGCAAAAGATCGATCTTTCGATTAATCGATCTCAGATCGGCAACCATACCGTGCATATGCAGAAACCCAAGGATCGGAGGACTCCGGTGGAGTTGATGAAGGGTGAACACCTACAGCAGCGGCAGTAATGCGTATGTCGTGAGACGCCACGATGGGAGACGAACCGACATCACGGCCAACCGGCGTCACCGGGGATACATGTTGTGGATGCTGGTTGGACGCGGCGTCACTCGCTTGCACTCGCTTGGCGCTGGCGTCGGTTCGTCTCTAGTGATCCTCTAGAGAGTGATCGGAACAACGTGTATCGTCGCTGATTGGTTGCTGGGATTTGGAGCAAAAGCGGAAGTAGACAAAGAAAGAAACTGTGAAAAAGAAAGAGACAGAAATACTGATAGAAAGAGACAGAAATACCGATAGAAAGAGACAGAAATACCGATAGAAAGAGACAGAAATACCGATAGAAAGAGATAGAGTGAATGGTTAGGTTATCTTTATTTCCGGTTTTGCTCCAAATTGTGACAAATGGCGGCGGTAATGCCGATCACTGTCCAGAGGATCATTATTCGTCTCCAATCATGGCGTCTCACGCACACATTACTACCACTCCCTGTAGGTGTTCCCACTCCATCAACTCCAACCGCAGTCCTCCACAGTGTTACCAACTAGGGATGCCGATCTTTCCCGTAGAATCGATTTTTCGATTCAATTCAGATCGTTGTGCAAAGAATCGATTCGTAAAAAAATCGGAACCTAAAAAATCGATTCTGTCGAGATCGATTCATTATAATAAAAGAATATAAAGGCCGGTATTCATAGTCGTTACTTATTCTTAAGCAAACTTAGAGCATATAAACATGGAGGAAGCTGCAAGAGGAGAAAATGTAAACAGCGATAGAAAGAAAAAGATATACATTGGGGACACCCCCTCTCTTTCTAGTGCCAGGGGCGGCAGTGTATTTTTTTAATGTTAGAAAGAGAGGGGGTGTCCCCAATGTATATATTTTTCTTTCTATTGCCATCTACATTTTCACCTATTACATGCTTCCTCCATGTTTATATGCTCTAAGTAAGCAAATGCTTAAGCATGCGGTATTTTCTACTAACATAATGGCTAGTAAAGGATGCCGAATACTTGAGCAGTTGCTTAAGAATAAGTAGAGACTATGAATACCGGCCAAACGGTAGTTTTGGACACCCTAAATTGCAAAATGAATGCAGTCAAATTTCGCACTTCTAAAGTTTACGCTACACGCCGCTAGGGATCCACGATCTCTTTGGTTGTGTTACGTATTAAGGCGGTGATTTTAAAATGGAACGCAGGTTGGTGCCCGTGGGGTGCTAAAGCACCCTGCTCGTGATATGTTGGAGAGGCTTTTTAAATAAAACAGACACTGAACGAGTTAAAGTTCGAAATTTATTCTGACTACTCAAGAAGCTGGTTAGCGACAGACTGATGAAAACGTTGAAGGAAGAGTTCCAAGCTCGTCGACGAAGTTGCTGACGAGATTCTCTTAGTCCTCCCCTAGAGCCTTGCAGTCCAATCAGGACGATGACATCCCTCCAGTTTCGTCAGTGGGTTGTCCTTGACCATCTCTCCGTTCTTGCCCCCTTCCTTCGTACTTTCCTCCACCCTCAGCTGGTGGTGGAGGCGCGCTTTCAAGTACATAGTTTACATAGGCTACATACAGTATATACATGTCTAACAGGTAAGCGCGACCCCGAAGGTCAAGATGACGTCGCTCGGACAAGATTTATAAGTTTATGACTTGCAGCCGTTTCCTCCCCTACAGGACGTTGGCAATTGGAAAAAGGTAAAGCGGAGTTTTAAATGCTTTTACGAGACCGGCAGTTGCCCGCTCGACGAAATTTGGCACGCAGATGTGGAAGGAAAAGTTAAGCTTTTTACTATCCTCGCCTGGCCTAACTGTAGTTTAGAAAATTACTGAATGCAACCCCGGGTTCTCGTACGCTTTCTAGGTTCAGGTATTAGCTATTAATATTCCCCGAGCGCATTTGGAAACTATTAAGGAAGACCTTCGAAAAGCACAACGCGCTCTTCGTGTTTATGAGTCCTGACAATAAACTCTGCCTTGTCCCCCGTTTCAACTTGCTTAAAACCTTTCAGATGTGTCGTTCACTTAGAATCTAATTATGATATATATCTATCCTTCAGTACAAAAGGGATTTCAAATTTCGCTCTTGATTTAACCATCGATTATATACATTTCCGTGGCTACGTTCAAGCGATAGCGTAACAGTTGCGATGCGATCTTCGAATCGATCTCTGTCTTGAGAATCGATTTAAAAAATCGAAAATCGCGACAAAAAAGATCGATCTTTGAAAGATCGATTTTAAATCGGCATCCCTATTACCAACCCTACGGATTTTTTACTTTATCTACGGCTCTACGGATTGTAAACTGAAATCTATGGATTTTTTAATTTTTTTCATGAGTTAATTGATAAAACAAAAGATTCTAATTCTGATTAAAGAAATCATTTACAATATGGAATTAGCAAAGTTGATTTCAGAATCTTTGCACCTGAACTTTTTTCGTAATTTGTGAATTTTTGTTATAACAATAATTTTTTTGTGCATATTTTTTGAGCAAAGGAATTAACTTCTTTCATACATGTATTAATTAACACTTATGAAGAAAATCCGTAGATCCACGGATTTTTCAAAGGGGGCTCTACGGAATTCTACGGAATGTTCAAATTTTCTCTACGGATTTTCAAAAATCTGAGTTGGCAATACTACCCTGCCGATCCCTGATTCAAATTGTTTTCGATCAACGAATTTTGTCAAGGTAGTTTTTTGGTATTTTCAGGTACTTTCAGTTAGAAAGTTCCCGAAAGTTCCTACTAGAAACATGAGTATCTCCGGTAAGATTCTTTACGATAAAATTTGCAATTTGCGTCCAGACTTTTCGAGCGTCATCACGCCCGAGGTATTGGACAAAACCTGCGAGGAATCATCGGTGCAACCGTTCTTGAAATGGTTTTGCGAGAACGTCACTCACGCCAACGTTCTTTCAAAGGAGGAGGCACGAATGTAATTAATAAATAAGTATTTACTTTCTCGCTATTATCTGAGCCCATCAAATGGAGACGCACAAATTTTGAATAGGAAAGTTCGCATTAATTGTATAGAAACAACAATGATTTTATAATTTGATGTTTCAGAAAGAACAGATTACACGAAACGAACGAATGGCTGGAAGGTCCAGAATTAGACTATGCTTTGGAAGAAGCTACAAAGAACAATCCAGATGTATTAAAAACATTATCTTTCGATGATGCTGATAGGAATAACTTGTTTGCGGAGTACGAGATAATGAAAGATTCCTGCAAGGAAGACACAAATTATATTCATGTGTTACAAAATGGCATTCAAAATTTAAAGTAATGTACTTATTGTTTGTAGTTTCGTTTAGGTGATTTCGTTGTTAATGTGTGATAATGAAATATTTCAGAAAGTTGGAGGTTGAATTAGACGAGGATATAGAGAAAGAAGAAGAGGCCTTGAACATGGAATGCATTAAAGCAGATAAAGCATACATAGATTGTTCTGGAATTCTGAAGGAATTCGATGCGAATAATCGAGAGTTCTTTAACGAAGTTGAATCCCTGCTGAATGTCTACGCAGATGCAGCTGAAAATGTAAGTAAGTTCGATCGAGTATCTTTGGTTTGCGACGATATATTGTATTCGTAGAAGGGACTGCCGTTATTATGGACCCAAATGCCACTGGAGCTTTTTATTAAAAAGATAGAACTGTATGATCACTGCCTGCGAGTTCATATAAAACGGGAATATGGAAACACCGATAAAGAAGAAGAAGAGACTGATTCTAATTATGTTTTCCTATTCAACGATGGTAAAGCAAATAGCGTAGACAATGAAAAGTTACAAAAATTGATGCTGTGTAAAACAAAGTAACTAATTCCTTATACTCCATATTAAATGACATATTTATTCCATGGCCTGCTTCATATGGTAATAGTATCTATTTTATAGTTTAACCAATGCAAAAATGGAAATGATTCTGGCTAAAATACAAGGAGAATCAAACGTCGCAATGTTGGATTGTGCAGAAGATATATTCAATTTAGGAAATTCGAAAGTACCGAGACCCTCTGAATTGAAGTATGAAAATCTTATTGGAATATTATAGAACTACATCCGTGAACCAAACTTATAAGTATTACTTTTCTGTGTGCAGGAGAGAAATTTCATTGTTAACTAGGAAGAGAGATGTTTTGGAGGAAAATGTTTGTCTGCTACAAAAACAGCTAACAGATGCTGTGGAGCAGTTTGCGGAACTAGAAATAACCAAAGCCCTGAAGCAAGACGCGTGCAAAAAGCTCGAGCGGAAGAAAATCCAGTTTGAGAAGCTTAAAAACTTGCGGTTTCTCGCGCGTGAGCATGGGCACGTGTGCGCTGATCTGTTGAGTATACTTATGCAGATGCAATTTCGCCGCCTTAAAGATGTCACTGAATTCGTGACTGATGCTCGCCACTATCTGACATCGGAATATTTGCTATCTTCTGCAAGATATGTTAGTAATGAAAGAAAAAGAAAAGATACTATCTATTAATCATGGTTTATGACTGAATCTTTTTTACGTAGGAAAATATGCAGCAACAGCAGAACGAATACTCTACGATCGTATCATCTTCATCAAAAGCACATAATGCCTTTAATAAAATTTTAATATCTATGATCTGCAGTGAAGGAAATGTATGCGAATTAAATTCGGAATTGGAGAAATATAACGAACTAATAGAGAAAAATAAAAGTAAGAAGAAATTACTATTGGAAACGTATATAAATTCCAAAATCCATCAGTTGCAAACATTGTAAGTGCTGCTCTTTTCACGATGGTGGTATATTTTAGTGAATACATATTATAAGCATTGAAATATTGTGGTTTAGGGAAAGCGAAGTGAACCAGCAATACACGAATGAACTTCGAAGCGAACCCACGTACAATTTTAAACTAGTTCCTTACAAAATAGAAACGTGTTACAATGAGGCAGTTGATAGTCTACAAAAGATACAGGCGGACATAATGAAAATGAGAAATCAAATGAAAGAGCGAATGGTAAATTAATAGATACATTTAACGTGCATATGTACTTATGCCAGGCATTCTTTTTTACACAATAATTAGAACCTTTTGTTGCAGAAGACCAACATGGGTTTTGAACGAGAAAAAGATATACTTTGGCAACGATTTTTGGCTGAGCCAGACACATTAAAGAGAATGTATAAAGAAAGAAATCAACTGAAAAAACAGTCTTGCTATAGGGATACCTCCCAAATGGAATAAGTGTTGTATTTATGTATATTAAAAACGGTAGAAATATCTGTTATGCAAATAACCGAAAGCATGTCTGTAATATATACCCCATAAAAAACTTCAAAAAAGTCAAAAAATTACGCCAGGCTAAGTCAAAGTGTCGATGAATAAGAATTATTTAAAAACGCAAAATAATGAAATTGTACTCATATTATCAGAGTTTTAATTTAAATTGACAAATTATTTGAAAGCTTGGGAAAGGGAAAGTATGGGTATTGATGAACCGAGAATACCTTGCGTGGTCAGCCCAAGTATTTGACTTTCAAGCCGTGGACACCTAAGCAAATATCTATATAGATGTTACATTTTATCTTCACATTATTAAAATATCCGCGATATGAGTAATGGAATGTATAAACACAACATTTAGCTGTGTATATGTAGTTGTGTCATCTTAGGCGCAGTTGGAACGCACCTTTATGTACTCGCAGCTCATTTTGATTTCACATTTTTTTTTTATTTTGTAATTATTATTGCCTTCTATTTTTTGTGATTTATTTGATTTCATGTACTTAGCGTAAGTTTTTGAAGTTTTTGAAGTTTTTTACGGAGATCTCACTTCTTTTTACAAAGATAATTTGCATAGTGAATGACTTCAGATAATTTTTAATATTATATTATTATCTTCTATTTTTTGTGATTTATTTGATAATACTCTTTTTACGTCCTCGACTTTTTCATGTACTTGTATTTTTTTTACTTTAAAGTTTTTTTTATGGGTATCTTATACCTCACAATGCATTTAAGTTAAAATAATTCTGTTAAGATCCTGATCAAGACGTACGTGTTGCAAAACTTCGGCTAATGTTATATTAGGTACAAATTTAAATGGAATTAACAAAAGAAAGTGTAAAATATTTATTTTTCTAGTAGCGTTCAATTCAAAATTTGAGAACAAGTAGGTAATCTATATAGTTAAGTTAAAGAAAGAATCGATCGGGGTGGGTTGGGAAAGTTCACGATCCCCCATGCCGTAGGGTCAAATTCAATAATTTTACGGCTATCAATTATTTAAGTATTTAATATTCGTTATAGTAATACTGATTCAAACAAAAGTATTCGCGATGTGTTCAAACCAATCACTACTTACTCAAATTGCAAGTATCTCAGTTGTCAGTCAAGTAAAAGAGTGACAGAAGAGTTCTTTTCGCCAAAAAAGTAGTGGAGATCTTTCAAGGCAATTATTTTTCTCCAGTCTGATTCACTATAGCAATATTACTTTCAAAATGAAATTCATAACTGGAAAAAACGCAGTAGAACGAAACTTACTTACCGTGAATATTGAACTCGGAAAGTTTGGAATCAGAAACAATCAGGGTTGTTGCATAAATGGCAAATGCAGCCTGCAAGTCTCTTTATTGAAGTTATTAATCAGTAAACGTAACGGAAAATCGTCAAATTAGGCTCCTGTATCCGGTTCGAAGAGTCAAAAATCGACGGGTAAATTCGAATCGCGCGCATTACACGGAACCGCGCCTAGGAACAATACAACAATTTGGTGTAGGTTAAAAACGCAAACCCGTGAGGGGCATATAAAAAACGAACACAACCGTAGAAAACGGAGGTTTCGCGCATCCCTCCAACAAATTCGATACAGAATTGGAAGGGGGAAGGGGAGGGGGCCGGTCGATAATCCATTTGGCTTTGGTATTTCTTATTGCGGTGGGTACAGTGGCGATAATTATTAGTACTAATACTTGATCAGTAACTAGAAAGAGTATTACGTTAGTCATCCTAACCTCAATTCGCGGGTCTCAGTTACCTACCGAACCGCGTACGCTCACGCGCGCTCCGAAATACGTTTTTTTTTCGCCTGAAATACAGTCGTATATAATATCTGCACATAGTATCGGGCTACTGTATGCATATTATTCGATAAACGAGTACAATAATGCGTTTTTAGTCGGTTACAAAGGGGCATGAATACGTGTTGAAAATGTTGCGCATGTTTTTTTTTTTTTGTTTTTTTCCCCTCCCTATTTCATTGAACTTGTTCGTAGCGGGATTATCGGTACCATGCCTTAAAGACTGACGTCGAAACTGTTAAATATTTCGTGCGTTATTGTACACTTATTACTCTCGGATATATCGAACATATCATTGTCGTATAGTTCTTAAAGATTAAGACGTCCGTGACACGTTAATATATGTATCTATTTAATAATATGTCTAATAATGAGCCGGAGTATATCCCGGGCTATCATCTCACTCATTCCCTTTAAGAAAAAACGAACTCCTGGAAAAGGCGTTTTAAAACTCATACTCACTCGCGTGCATTTTAAAGGAACATCGAACACGTTTGTCGCAAATACCTTAACCGATACACAACGTTCAGACGGAAACCTACCTCCGTTGCAATAATAAATTACATGTTATCGTCCAACACAGAGTCCCTTAATTCTTAGATACCAACCGCATTCACACAGTGAAAGAGCCGGCTCCTCCTTCGCGCGCTGCACGAGGAAGATATGGAAAATACCTAGGAGGAGACATCTTTTCCATTGTACATATGATTGTGGTGTGGTTGGTGCCCGAGAATCAAGGGAACTCGATGTACAAAACTGTTTTCATGTTTTCTCCCCCACTCTTTCTCTTTCTCTCTCTCTCTCTCTCTTTCTCTCGCTCTCTCATTCTCTCTCTCACACTCTCTCTCTCTCTCGTGCGCTCTCTCGCTCTCTCTGTCTCTCATCATTCACAGTACACACACGCATACTCTCCCTCTCTTTCACTCCCTTCACATCCTCTCACACAAACACAACTGCTTAACCTCAAAAAATCGTATTTTCCTCATATTTTTTTTTTTGTTTCGTTTCGATGTATTTTCTCGCTCACACGTATCTTGCGTCGTCGCTCGATGACTAGAAACATCGTTTCGCGGGTCATTTGGTAAAAAAATTATGCGAAAATGGAAAATAGTTGTAGAAAAAATAAACTTGGCCCGTGGACAGCATCTATCCTCAATCTTATGTAGCATACGCTACCGCTATCTATCTTAAGGAAGGATGCAGTCTGGCTTATCTTTCTTTTCTTCTGGGTACAGTAACTAACGCGCTTCTTCAAGTCCTCGCGATTGGGCGGAGTAACTGGTCAAACGGGAAGTCAGTGGCGAATCTATATCTTACTCAAACACGCATGGACTGTTGAAAATAAATTATTTCTCGCAGCTAGAACTCTCCCTCACGGCTGGGCGAACTAATTTGTCGGCTCGGCGCTTTGCGCCTGTTTTTCGATCTTCCTCGCGAGCTCCGGACTCATATGCGGATGCGGAAACGGCAGCACCGGTTTTCGTAGTATCGTCGGTTTCACCTTCACCTGGGGTTTGAACGTGGACACCTGGCTGCCCCCAGTCAGATGCATGTCTGCAAATTTGGCGACTATCTTCGGCGTGGACCGAGGTGGGAGTGGCGACCTCAACGGTACAGAGTCAGTGATCTGATTGGAACTGGCAGACCTGACCATCTCCTCGGGCTCCGGTTCACCCTCGTTCTCTGTTTCCACGCGTTTCAGCTTAGACGCGTCAGGGTTCGTCTTCGTGTTCTTCTTCAGGGTACACTGATTCTGTTTAGCAAACCGTTCCGCGGCTGTGCTCATGTCTGGAGACTCTGGCCCTCCTGTAGGAGAGGTGGCAGCCTCTGTACGGGACGGCTGAACAGGAGTCTCCTCGTCAGAGCTGCTTAAGCTGCTCGAAGAGGCTGACTTTTTGCTGGCGTCTTGAGCCGACAGAGGCAGGTCCATCACTAGGTCTGGCGTGTGCTTCTGACGCATTTCACGGAACTCTTGGGAGGTACGGAAGATCTTGTTATTTGGCGGTACCGGTGGATTCAGTTGCGTCTGGGAAGTTGCTCGTCGCTGCCACAGTTCTCGATTAGCTGAAAACGTTGGCTGTTCCTGAATCTCTACCTCCTGTAACAGCGGGTTGGTCGTTTGGAGGGCATTTACACCCTGCTGCACGGTATCCCCCATGCTCTGAGACTTCCAGTGTTGTTTCCTGCTGGTTCCACGTTTCTGTCCACTGTCCAAATTCAACAAGGAAATGCGTTCTGCCTCTTCACTAACCTCTTCGTTGCGTTGTTGTTGCTGCTGCTGCATGGATGACTCGCTGAAGGATATTTTCTCGTTCTCGGTGCTGCTACCCACGATGACTGGTGTAGTGTCCGCACGGTGCTCCGAAACGAAGGGCTGTTTCTCCTTTTCCGGCGTGGACACTTTTGCCACTCGGGATGCGCAATCCTGGAAAAGTTTTAACAGATAAAGCAGAGCATGAGGAACAATCATTGGTCTCCGTAGAAAGCTGTCAATGTGAAATGCTTTGTTATATGTAATGAATGGAATAAATTTTCAAATATATAGCGATGCTTTCTCAAGTCACCAACCATGTTCGTTGCAACTAAATGCAATTGCTTTCTATGTATGTTGTTATGCATAATGCAGTGCTCTGGAACTTTTGTCACAGGTTATCTTTATTCACGGGACAGCGAGTGGTCAGAACCGGCTGCAGCTTATCGTAGATAATCCAAGGTGCCCAACATGTGCATAGAATTCTAAATTATTATTTTTAGTGCTTGGAGTTTGGAGCAACGGATGATTTATGGAGTGCTAAGGCAACGATCCAACAGTTTTCTTTATAAATTATGTTCAACTGAGTGTCGAATTACTGATCCAATGGCATAGAAAGTTCTTCATCGACAGAAACAAGTGATACATTACAGAAGGGAGAGAAGAGTTTATATACAATACCAATGAATAATAGTTAATTTGTTTCAAGAATATAACACGTTGATGAAGTTGTATACCTGCATGCATTAATGTGAAAATAAGAAAACAACTGCACATAAATGTACAAGATTAATATTCATGCGAAAGTAAGGATTAAAAACTGCTCGTAAAACTGACAATGTGAATAGCATGAATAGAAGCAGGCAAACACGTATACACGACCAACAGCCTTGATTGATACCTATCTCTCTACAGATGCCAACGACGCAGTTAAAATTAACTGGACTGGTGGTGGAGTGGGTGAGGTACGTTTTTACTCACCTAGGGCAAAAGAATATCCGCTGGATAAGTAGAGTCTGCGAGGAGCATTCCTTTTTGGTTTCGTCTATAGACTGAAATTGTTTTTTTTTTTACAGAATGCTAGGATTCACAAACCAACTGAACCGTTTAACATAGGCACTCCTTCAACGAAACGAAAAACACAAACGACAGAACCACACGACACTTGGCAGCAGTTTTTATCGAACAGTTTTTAGTCCATTTCGCCCACTACCCTATGTATGCGAAACTTTTTCTTGTCAACTAAAGGCTGACTAAACGTATATCTGGAAAAACAGCAACCATCCCAAACTATTAACATTGAAAGTCATGATCAATACCAAAATACAAAAAAAAAGGAAAAAATACTAAATATGGCACAAGACATGAAAGGACACAAGACAAAGAGACCAAGGCACATGCAGCAACAAACACGTATATTTCTATTTTATTTACAAAAAATAATATCGTACAAATGATTACAGCTAAATGAGACACACTGCTATCTCGAGTAAAATTAAACTTAACATAGCCTTAGATTTGTCTCCCGCTTCGTCATTTCGCTATTTTGGCAAAAAATAAGGTTGCTTTTATCTTGGAATCACAGATCATAACCCCCTCCCCCTAAAAAAAAAATCAAATTGCGTGTCCTACGAGTATAAAAACATTGTAGTTGTACATAAAATAAATAAAAGTCCTTGTTCGTGATTGATACTGGTCCCGCGATACTAAGCAATACCGATGATATACTACGGAGGTGCAATGGTGCAAGTAACGAATCCGTGCCTCAAATCGGCACTGGTGCATTTCGAACATTGCTACCGGATTTGAAAGGTGGAAAACAATAAAAAAAAAAATGCAGCACAACAGCCATGCACTTGTGCCTAGAGTATAAAACTTCCGAGTGCGCCGCATAGAATGTACAAGCAGACGAATTACGAGGAGAAAAATCGAGGAAGTGGTTATACTAAACGGTAGTTTCCAATACCTCTCGACTGATGATCGGTTGCGTCGACGAGATGCAAGGGACATTTGTCACCACTGTTGGGATAACCCCGCTGTTGCCGCTGCTATTGTCGGACGCAATTATGCTCGTCGTCGTTGGCATGTCGGACGTAGTACTAGAGCACCAGGTAGCCGAATTTACAGTTGGCCCCATTAATGGCGAGTGATTGCTCGATAGAATACTGTCAGCGGAGCTGGAGGTTCTTCTTCTCATTGATTCTTCGCTCGATGACTGTAGGAGCTCCTTCTCGCGTTCCTCGTCCCTAGACAAACGATAATACTGTCTTTATGGGACATGATTAGCCAAGGCTGAGCAATCACAGACTCCTAGGTCAACAAATGGACGTTTGCGTCTTCGTATCCAACAGAATTAAGTGAAACACTATAATAACTATTAAAATGGGATTCCTGAAGCACAAAAAACTTTGCAGTTCCATAAACTTTTTAACAGTTTCCTTCAGCTGACGATTGCCTGTGCGAGCATGACTGCGACGATTTTAGAACACGAAGGATTATATATGAGGCGGCAAGCAGGATGTCCATGTGGAAAGGATTAAAAAGGAAAGATGAAATTTTGATAGCGGCTGAACTACACAAGCATTTCTACCACGGAATCCAGAGGAATGTTTCTTCTTATGGCTTGGCGAAAGTGAAAACTTGAATGTTATCCAAGTTTCTCTCCCTTCGGGCCACTAAAAAATCAGTCATCGGATTCAATGGAAAGCAGTTTCGTAGTAAATAATTCGCCATTGCGTGTGATTAAGTCGCACTTACTTTATCTTGATCATAATATATTTATCGGGAATAAGCCCCTCTCTACCGGCCAAGGCACCACGCCACCAGTCATTACTGACTTGTGTGTATAGAGTCAAGGTATCCCCCTTTTTGAAGCTTAACTCTCTTTCGGACCTTGCATTGAAATCGAATTGCGCTGTGGCTTCGAGGTTTTCCGATTCTGGGAATACACAAAACGATCGTAGATCGCGCTCTATTTCGATTGGCCTAGCTACAACTCAATTTTCATCTGACACTCACCGTCCTCGGATGGGTACACCTCGGAGTCCATGTCTTCCTGAACCTGGTCCGTCGGAGAGTCACCCACGTCTCTGCATCAGACATTTACTTCAGTGAAAAAATCATGGCGATTCAACCATCTGGCAACGAATGAAGGCACACACTTACACGTCATCAGGTTCCCTACTGATGTACTTTTCGTATTGAGTACCTCCAATGTCGTCTGGGAATATCTCTTCGCAGAAGGTGATGATGTTCTTGATCAGTTCGTTCACCTGGTTCTGGTACTGCACCTGATCCTTGTCTTCTGGGACCGGGACCAGCGTGGGACCGAAGCAAATTGCCAGATTGTACGGGTCCATCATGTTCTCGTCAGAGAATTCCGAGAGACTGTTGAAACAGGATTTTAAAATTGTGCAATTTCGTTTCACGATGTCTGTAAACACGGGACTGGGACTTGCAAAGGAAATATTGTCAGTTGGTTCTCTTCCAAGATAACAACGACACTTACTGGTTAAGGAAGGCGAACAGGTATCGCATTACAATGACAACTGGTCTTGGAAGACTCGAAATGAGTTCCTTCATCTTATTGACGAACTCCTGCTTGGACTCCAATTGCGCCAGCTCCATGAGATGCTCGAAGTAGATGATAGGGAATAATGGCTCCCTTAGCTCTCTCAGATACAACTTCAAAACACCAGCAACGCTGTTAATGTCTGATGCATCTGTGACATCAGCTAAGGGGTCTTCGCCTCTTTCGAACCACTCGCGGAAGTTGTTAATTTCCACCTGTGATCCCGAGACTCGGAAGATACCCTGATGATGAAGCCCATACAAATTGATCACTCTGATGCAGCTCTTCATGATTAAAGGTATTTCCTGATTCGTGCTTTCCAAATATTCTTCTAACGAACCACCGAACAATTTCGGCTGACCGTTCATCTGCAGCCGACCGATTCGTTTTCTGCGAGCTTGCTTCTGCTTCGTTGTGGATATCGAAGGATTCGGGCTGGCTGTTGAGCCATCTAGCAAGCTTTGCCTAATGTATTCTTGTTTCGCATCTAGCCTAGCTATTCTTGAGGTTCCAAGAAGGTATTCCCTGAATTTCTGTAAAAGTACCATACTACATTTGAGAAAATAGTGTGCTCCATGTATACAGTATAAAGGATAGAAAAAGTTTTAAAAACAAAATATATATCACAACTTGATATAAAATCAGATCCTAATAGGGTTCTCCAAAATAGCATAACGATACCAGTAGTATCATAAACTTTAATTTCATCGCCACTGTGCATGAATCTTCTTGAATGAAATTATTTTTAAATGTCTAGCAGCTAGTAGTTTAACTGACCGTGAGGTAGAATTCTTC
Organism: Andrena flavipes; assembly: GCA_963971345.1. NCBI lineage: Eukaryota > Metazoa > Arthropoda > Insecta > Hymenoptera > Andrenidae > Andrena > Andrena flavipes. The sequence continues at coordinate 14,364,902 of OZ020480.1, forward strand.
GGTTTCCTGTCTGTCAGCCCTGAGCTTAATTTGCAAGGTTTCTGGAGACCTAGACGTGGGCATGGCGTTGTCCCCGAAATACCTGGAGCAGTCATAGTCTTTTGCAGTCAACATTTCCAATAGGCTAGCCTCTGCTGTTTCTAAAGTCTTCCACACTTCTTCTGACTCGGTCCTTAGAGACGTCACTCTCTGTTGCAGTTGCGTTAGTCGCTGTTCCATTTCTGCGTGTAATAATTTCTGCAGTTCGGGCTCGGGAGTCTACGAAAATAAATCCATGCACGAATGGATATTGTTATTTAATAAACGATTAAAGGAATCAAATTTGGTAACATTTAAAACTAGAGGTTAGTATCAAACTTGATATGTGATTTTCTGAACGGTGCAATTTTCAATTTCATGTACCTCGTCCCCTCGTTGTCCTTGAAACTCGAACTTTTTAGGGATCATAAAGGCAGAATGATGAGACTCCAGGAACCTCTGCTTATCTGCCCTAGAGTCCAGAGCACCAACACAGGTAGCCAATTGTTCAGCACCAGATTGCAACGAGCGTTGCCTGCCTTCTTCCGCGCTGCAATGCATCAGCAACGCCCTGGCGATGCAATTGTGAAATCCAAAATCCATGCACTGGAAAAAATAGCATTCAAGGATTGGCATTGCTATCGTGTATAGAAATTAACAACAGTTTGGATTAGAATTCTAATGGTCGTTTTAACTTATACAAATACCTGCATAAAACAATAAAAGTAGAATTTTGAAATACTTATATATCTTCGAACCACACAAGGTGTAATTGTGAGTATCGGACATAATAATTAAGTGCGTGAAACGATAATTTCACTGAATGCCTGACTTACATCAATGAGATCCGACAGGTCGTCCACGAAGTACTTGTGTATTGTCGTATTCGATGCTTCGAGGCACAAAATGTATTCATTCCTCGCCTTTAGCGCTTTCAGCTTCGCTTCCTGGTATTTGCTCTTCCTCTGAAACGGACAACGAATTCACATGAGTGGGGTCAATTTTAATCGACATCATATTCGTTTAAAGCATTATCTCTAATGACAGGCCTAACTGACAAACTCCTGACATACTGACTGTCATCCACAGTGAGCAATGAAAACCATCACGCGACGGTGTTCGTGCGATCGTATGGCTCGAGCGTGAATGCACGTCATATAAAAACTGCCTAGAAGAGTTGTCTAGTATCCCGAAAACCGTTTTACCTGACCTCACAGAGAAATGGTAGGGCAATCGTTCAGTTTCCGAATGTAATATTTTATTATCGATGGAAGGAGACGTTACTTGTAGTTACAGGGAATATTTGTTTAAACTATGCCTCTGAGAATCCTGAATTTAGATAAAGTATAAAGAAGGGCTCGTGTATCTTCAGAAATGGTTTTGAAACTCAAATTCAATACCTACTCATCGAACAATTCAACAAGTATACGAGATTTATTTAGTTTCACTTAAATACTTTCAAAACCTATAATATTCTGAGATAAACTTATAAATATGTCAAAATGTACAGGATCACTTGCAAGATGTATTCTGTTTATGATTTGTTTTATGTATAAAGGTAATGCCAATATGCAAGTTGCCTTTTGCGTTTTCAAGTATTTATTAAGTTCGAATATATTCTGTCAGGATTCCGCCACATTTCTATGTACCATATTTGTTTGTCAAAGTACTCGTATATGATTTCAATGCATCCCGTAAGGTTTTGCTAGTCCCACCAGTAGACGTTGCTACTTACAATTGCCTTGTCACCGCTCTGTGAAGAATTAGGTCAAGAACACCCGACCTTGAAGGACAAGGTCCCAATGCTACAACATCTTTCAAACAGCTCTCGCATTGTTACAGGTAAAAGCATTAAAAGCTTTCGTTTCAGAGAGTAGAGTGATGCGCAGATTTGAATCTGGACCAGAAACGTAGAAACTATATAGGCATAGGAAGTTCTAAAATTAACACAGCTCGGGGTAACGCGTCTTCAATGCTAGTACTTCGTGACGGAAATCGATACTCCCGTGTCTTGGAGTGCACTCGACCCCTTCAGGGTCAGGCAGCGGCTCGAGAAGTAGCCACAATGAGGGTCGAGTCAAAACGACAAGGCTGGCCTTGATTCTAGTTGTACCTTGTTCACTTCCTTCTCGATGAGCTTGTACTTTTTGCTGCGCGCGAGCTTTTCAGGCGGAGCGTTCGCCACTTCGAGCTTGCTCCGCTGCTGCTCAGCGACTCGAAGCTTCGTTTCTGCTTGCCTGGACTCCGCCTGGTAAGCCTGGTACGTCTTCATCGTCGTGTGGAGTTCATGCAGCACCCGGAGGATCTCCTCGTGCGTCTCGTAGCCTATTTCACGGCACTGAAAACCGATGACCACTTTATTCGTAATTTAGTATTTCGTAAGGATTACTTAGACACTTCAGAGGGGTAAATTAACACGTTCAACAGAAGGCAAATCTATGGATTATTTTGTATGAACAGACATGCAGTCGACGCCTAGGTCTTGTTTTCTTATTGGTTAATATTCTTTTTTGCGTCATAAATTTAAAGTGCGTAGCAGGATATTCCCCTAAATTTTGTGCCATAAGTTTTCCAGGAAGTATCAACGTGAACACACGCCAGCACCACCGAAAATATTAATATAACATCTCTACGTCCTTCAATGCACGATAATAGCAATAAATAAGCCTAGAAGTTATTTTAATCCATGATCTATGTTTCAAGAACACTTGGAGCATCTACAATTTAAAAGAAACCGGAATAAAATGTAAATTGAGTTTTTCCATTAGTTTAATAACCATTCCATATTTTCTAATTAGTACAACTTAGACTTTAAGGGAGCAAATTATCGTTGCAATCATAGATCCTCCATAGATCAACCACAGCTTAAGCTACGCATATAAAGAAATTAATTGTTCTTTAGATTGGAAAGATTGGCTTATACTCACACGCTTGTATATCCGCTGAACATCTTCCATCACCTGATTGAGACGACCTACGAGGTGTGTGCTGTAGACTTCCGAGAGGGCTGCATGATCCCTGCTCAAGGATTTCGTTTCGTTGATTAGCTGTTGCCAGCAAGCATAGCTGGAGAATAGGGGCCAATGTTCTCGCCTAGAAATCATTTTCAAATTGGATAAAATCATTATACTCGTATCATTTTGCAGTTTTCCACAATCCCCCCGCCGCACCGCTTTTCCTTCTTCTTCTACACAGAGAATACTGAAAATTATTTCAGATCGACGAATAAAAATGTTGATGGTAGAGAGTTAATAGAATAATACGGATCACTGAGCCTCGAGTATCCTCAAAATTTTGTTGGCGTTGCTTTAAAGAGAAATGTTTGAAGGAAATATTAATTAAGGGGAGATGTACTTTTGCTTTTGCTCCTTGTGCCTCAGCTGTATGCTTCTGGCCATCTTGTCCAGGGACTTGCTGTAATCGAGCTCGAGCTCGGCCCGCCTTCGAAAAAAATCCTGCAGCTCTGCGACGAGGGCGACTTGCGCCTCCATCCTGATATCGAGACATCTCAGCTGTTCGTTCAGCTGCAACCGTATGTCTGCAACAGACGAAAAGAAACGAGAAGGATGAGAGACTCGGTCGACACCCTTCTCCTTTGGTTTTTCGATAATCGATCGGTTAGGTCTGGGCTGGGTTGGGGTTCACCGCAACCGCGTTTCATGTTACCAACGCATTTGCTTGCCGGATGGACTGGCTCAAAAGGTCTGGATTCAATCTTTCTTTCTTTCTATCTATCTTTCTTTCTTTCTTTTCCCCCCGCTTTATCCCGCGCACCTGCCTCGAGACACGCGATATTTACATAATTCTGGAAAGTATTTATATACTTACTAACTACATGCTTTCAGAATAGTAAATAATTACATTCAGATCGTCTTTAAGGGAGCAGACCACTATAAAAAAATCAGAAAAATCGATTGTTCTTTTTTACATTTTCTGAAAGACACATACGGTACAAGAATGCTCTCTGTAAATTTTATGAAGAAATTCGTAAAATTGACGGAGATGTAGTATTTTCCGTGAAGCGGTTTCAAGCGCACAACTGAAATGAGCGGAACTTTCAAAGCGTTTTTCTCAGAATTATATTTTTCAACCACGTTGACAGTCTACAGAGAAAGCTATACGTCCAATTGATACGAGCAAGGGCATTTCTTGTACGAAAAACCCATCGCTAGGTATTACATGCCGATTAGTTTTTTTTTATTTTTATTATTATTATTATCATTATTAACGGCCTCCTTCTATTTTTTTATCAACATTTCCCCGACTTTTTACCCCCAAAAAAAAATTATTTTTTCAGTGGTCCGCCAGTTTGAATTTTTTTGCGATTTTGACTTTTTTTATTGTCACGTAATAGACGTAGACTTCTACGACAAGCACGATTTTGCCGCAGCGCACATTTTGACAAAGAGTGTACAGGAAACGGATTTACGGATTTACGAATTTAATTGAAAAAATATTTACCCTTCAATATGTACGTATTAACTATACAAAGCAATACATTGATTTACTTGCGTTGTTTGGTTGAAATAAATTCCCGAAAACACCTTTACATTTCGGATCATTACAGTGATCTCCCCCCTTAAGAAAGCATAAGAAATCTAATCAGACGTTTTGTAATATTTCTATATTAAAAATATCGTATATTAGTGATCAAGTATGGGAACATTATAAGAATTTACTGTGGACAATAGATTAATTAACGCAAGTATATTAATTAGAATTGAAAGAATGTTTAAAGTATATACGTATGAAAAGTACTATGTTTTAACAGAGGGGGAATATAGCACGTACAATGAGGGGTTTTCCTAAAGCAGACCAGTAGTACCAACCTGATACCTCGAATCTAGTATTAAAGTTACGTGTACATGAAACTACAGTCTTCGAGCTCTCTTCTGCTCAAGATTATTAAAAGAAAAATTTCCCCCCTCGTTCCTGTAACTTTGGGTGTCGCCCTGCGAATCTCGGGGAATTTTTCTTCCTTGATTCAACACATGTGTATCGATTTTCCATAGTTCCGTAGCGTGATTCATTCCCCGAAGCAAGATTTTCGACCCCAACGTAGGGGTTGAAACCATGAATCGAGCTGTCTACGCCCATAAAAGGATAAATAGACGAGTTTGCCCGCGCGCAGGATATACAGGGCGTTTCAAGACGAAATGCGAGGAGCGGTAGAAAGAGGAAATACTCGTCGTGTGGGTTCTACACTTACAAATAAATTAAACTTAATGGACTCTACAGTGGAAATTAATAAAACTTAGTGCAAACTTAAGACGAAGTGAAAAATATTGCATCACTTCTTACAATATGTCTCGCAAGTACAGGCTACAGTCTGAAACGATTTCTAAAGGTGAAGGATGATAGGTGTAAATAAATCTTGGAATATTAGCTGCAAATTTCAAGCTTTTTTGTATAAAAAAAATGTCTAACTTTCAACATTTATGTCTCGTTGATTATATTGAAATTTAGGTGGTTAAAGTAATACTGTTAGAAAAAATTCAAATAGTGGCTCAAGATCACTGTTTATATAATTTCAAATGATTTTAAAAGGAGCATATAGAATCCGCTCTTTTATTTATACGTTCGTGGTAGCTATCTAATACAAAAATGTGGTATTCCATTTAAAAGTAACAAGCTAAATAATTCTAAAACACAAATAATGGTAAAATCAGTCTATTCCTTTGTATTTTCTACCGATTAGTAGTTATCTTCCAACGGTAGCTGTATTATGTATATCCCCACTCTATACAAATCAAACTACAAATTTCATACTTTAAATTTAAAACTGTTGTTTCATCTGCAATTTCGATTATTACGTCTCTTAGGTAATTATCCTTACATTTTACAAAATGCTGTGGACGGGATTTGCAAGTATCAAAATTCTATTTTATGCAGTAAAAATGTGTCCTTGAGCGGCTAATTGCATTTGATCAAACTATAGTTGACGCTGTATACAGTATTGCTTCTCTATCTACGAAACCGATGCTCACCCTCAGTGTGTAGCTGCGAGTCACCCCCACCACTTTCTTTTGGCTTTCACTGAACGAGCGTCTTACGTTATAGTCACTGGAAGAGGTATAGCCAGGCCGTGGAATCGGTGGAGCGTTGAGCGTGTTTCGAGTTCCGATACAAACGAATTGACAGAAATATGAGAATATAACGTCCTTAAGCCTCGATTAGATCCGCTACATCAGTCGGTGCTATAGCTCGATGCTGTAATTTACGAGCTCGCTGTACCTTTTCCACCTACTATACACGAGTTGACGCACAAGACAAACCATCCACTATTGAAAGGTAAGAGTATATATTTCCACATATTTTATTAAATCTTCATTGGAATATTACTGACGGATTGGTGACGTTTTCCCGATGAAATCAAGTCCAAACACGATATAATTCGGAGTACTTTTAATCGCACAAAATGTATAATTGACAAATTGTTAATCAGTTCGTGAAATTGGTGACTCATTTGTATCGGGAAAATCTCACCTAAGGGTAATATACTCACAAACATTTAATGATAAATATGAAATTTTTAACACTTTGAGTGGCGCAAAATTTTGAAAAATGCCCCTTAAAGTAGGTCACGCCTTTCCGAGTAATTGTTACTGTGGAGAAAGCCTCCTCCCCCCGCCCTCCCAGACAAAGAAACAGGAACACTCGGACAATGCGTTCAATGCTTTCGTGGAAATATGAACGTGAAAACACGCCGACGCCACCCGAAGTGTTTAATCTTCGTTAGAGGATGAGGGTCTACGCGCACACGTCAGTTCCGTCAGTGGCAGTGGTAAAAAAGATAACGTTTCCCTGTTTCGGAATGGAGCAGTTCACACTTGGCCGTATCAGTTGCTGACAGTGAAACAAAGAGACCATTAACACTGGCTGATATGTGTGCGCAGACCTTTATCGCTGCCAGTTGACGGGCATCGGTCGATGGTCCCTTATTGATGGTCTATCTCGCTCATTTTCGGCGTGTCTCGTTCCCTCTCCTTGTTGAGCGATCGAATCGAGGCACCAGCCAAGCATGAAATAACGAGGCGCTAAATAGGGGGACGACCCTCTCTATAGTCCCAGCAACGGTCCCAATCGTCGGTTTTATAGAGAAGGAATACTGTATATTCAGAAGTTACATGCACCGATGTCTCTGTTTTATACTATAAAACATATCGAATCGCTCGGTTCCGTTGCCATTGCATAGAAACTAACCATCGTCCCTTTATAGTTTCAGAAGTGTTCATTGGAAAAACCACATCGAGCTGCCATAGGCGACAACAACAGTAAAATCGTTAAATTGCGTTAGGATCTCGTAGTGATTAAACACATCCAAGGAAGTCCATGCACCTACGTAAGGTTCTAAACACCCTGTAAAGGATCAGAAGCGTGCCCCATGGGAGAATGTCGATCGATAATTATAAAAAGGGGGCTGTTTCCGTAAACGGCAGCGCCATTTACCTTTCGTCAAAGCTTCCCATTCTTGGCGTCCAGTGAGCTTGAACATTTTTCTGCCTGTTATCCCCGCCAACTCCACACTCGGTCCCCCTTCGGAGCTTGGTTTATTAGATCTCTTCGTGGCAAGTATCACTGTCTTTTCTCACGCGTAACTCGTATAAATGCACACACGTACGGCGACACGTTCTCACGTAAAATATCGCGTTATCAACGACGCGATTGCCATTTTACGAGATCGTCCGGTCGCTGGGAAGAAGCAGCTGAATCACTTGCGTTGGATCTTCGACGTTCCTCGACTGCGAAGGGCGATAGCATCTAGATTTCACGGATATTATTTCGTCTAGCTTAGAATCTGCGTGAATGCGACGTTTCGGGGGGGGGGGGGGGGGGGGAGGGAGATAAAAGCGGAAGAAAGTAAAGGCGGATTCACACATGTTAGTGTGAGTGGTAAAAGATAAATACATACATCGTTTCCTTATTTTCTAATGGAGCAGTTCAACACTTGTCTGTGCCAGTTACTTGACCATTTCAAAACAGGGAAACAATATTTACCACTGACACTGGCGGCACTGAACCGTCGCGGAACCGATATGTGTGAATCCGCCTTAATCTAATCGACGGTTTGTTGTGATGGATTCAATCTAATCGCACGGATTACTGCGATGATAGATGCAATATGTGGAAAGTTCGCTGGTAAACAATATGCACGTGATGGAGCGATAGTGATCAACAAAAACGTCGAAGTAGAACGAAAAGATGAACAATTATTTTTGATCGTGCTCCTCGGTGTGATTGATAATATTATACGCTTCTGAATTCATAATTTAACTGGCTATAGTCGGATCAGAATGAAATGGCTGTTCCAGACTACTGTCCCCACCACAGCGTTTAGCTACCGTCCATTATTCGATCTCTCGTTTTTTGCGGGCAAATCTGCAAGTACAAGCTGTGTCTGTCGCCTAAACAGGTAAGTAAAGTTGGATGAGATAAAACGAGAGTCGTGGTTGGTGTAATTCAGAGCGGAGGAAATTGGCCTTGGTTGGCCAATTTATTTTTCTCTGACTATAGTGCAGCCATAAACGGAAATGAAAGAGCTGAAATAATAAAGTGCCTCAAGGTGTAAGTGTTTGAAATGCATTTTTTTAAATTGCATGTTTAAGCGACTATGTATATTATATTGAAAACCATTTAATATTCTGGAGAACTTGGATGAATGAACGATAAATCTGTTCGTTTCAATATAGTATAAATGTGTAGATTATTTAAATCGTCTCATTCAATATGAAAAACCTATCAGGCTATAAAGTATCTTGTTCTTCTCATGAATAATAATTAATTCGATACCTAAGATTCATATGCTTTGAATCGAGAAGTATACAAACAAAAATACTCACGATACGTTCGTATCCATCACTACTTTTGCCAAATACTGTTCAATTATCATAGTAATATTTGTCGGAACAGTTAGTGATGGGTATTCCAAATCGACTCTTTCTTCAAACTGACTATAATAAATATTTAATCGGTAATTATTATGTTTTGCCTAATGCAATGATTTGTGATGTAGTCGATTCGATTATATATTCTTGAATTTAAGAGCAATGTGATCATGTACGTAACAGTGTAACACGTGGACAAAAATTGAACACTTTGGCTTAATATGAAAACCTGTTTAAATAATGGTATCCAACAAATTAATAGTTATTCATATATATCTTCTTCACTCCAAAACCAAACTCTGAACTTTTTATTCTATGTATTGCCGCTGTTGTACCAAGAAATAATTGAGTAGATGCAGTATATTTCACGAGTGGCCAAATAAATTATTAGCAATTGCAGTAAAAACAATGATATTCCTGCTAGTGAATATCAATTCTATTTCAGAGGGGTGGGGAAGAAGCGTTGCTTTGACGGAGTGTAATATTTCACGGGCGATAAGGCATGCAAAGGCCTTCGCAGCGTAACTAGGGAAAAATTGAAAGCTCAGTGGCACAAAAACTGCAGCTCCTGTGAGCTTTAATGACTATTATAGCTCTGCGAAAGGATGACTTTCCTTTAATAGAATGCAACTCTCGCGAAAGGTAAGTCGCGAGCTTCGCGATTATCGAAGCCGATCGGCTACAGGTAACGGCGATGCACGCTGTTGCGTGAAGCTTTCAAAGAGAGCAAAACACGAACACAGACACGGTTTTCACAGCGCGATGGCTACGCAGAGAATTATTTTTAAATTGCCTGCGGAGTATGGCCTTAATAGGTCGTTTATGCGACGTGGAGGAGGAGTCGAACCGTCCAAATGCTTTCGAAGCGTCATTGTTCATAAAATAGGTACATCATTACAACAGCGTAATTTCTTTCTAAAATTCCATGCAAATAAGTTCCGGTAAGTTTTGTTCCTACGAACGTCAAGCTCTGCTTTGTGTAGGTGATAGCTGCAGAGCGACTGCGGGGTCTTTTAACTGCAAAGTCATCACTTTGTTTCTGATTTTTAAGATGAACATTTTTCTGCAAGATGTAAAAACAGTAATAGGCAGAACTTCCACAAAATCTGTGTCAATATTCATCTCAATTTTTCTATTCGACGAGGCAATACAAAATTTAAAAACGAGGCAATACAAAAAGAATCATATGCCGCAAGAGAACCGTTTTCTCGGAAAAGGCTGTTAAGGGTTCAGCCAATTAGATCGTGCAGAGTTGTTCCTAGGGGGCGGAGCGTTCTTCTTATTGGCTTCCATGGGTGTGCGTACAGCGAGGAAGGACAAAGCCACGTGAGATTTGTCGCTTGTTGACAACACTAATTATTAACTAAACCTGACAGTCGTTAAATATTTTCATCCTCTTATTGAGTAGAATATAGATGAATAAAAAACAACCACTAATCTCGAATTTCAATCGTGACTATTACATGTCTTTGCATCAGAGTTGAATAAAATGTAATGTAATTAATTTTTAATTACATATTACAAATTACGTAGTTGATTACACATTAGTTTCTGTAGTCGTTAATTTAGGTACTTGACAAAAATTGTGGTCAACTACACAATTACATTTTAATCGTAATACGTACAATTCTAAAATAATATAAATATAAGTTAATTTTAACAATAAAAAAAATTCTTTATTTAATAATTTAATAACATCAGGAAAAGGTTGAAGTAACCATGTTACTCCTACCTTATTTGGTCCCTTTCGATCCGGAATATACCCCAAAATTTTACGTTCAAATAAAGTTAAAAAAGCTATACAAACTATTATTATTAAAATTAAAACAATTATATAAAATATATTGAAAAAAATGTAATTAATGAATAAATTACTAACTATAATTTATCTACATATTTTAAATTCTAAATTTAACGCACTATTCTGCCAAGGAAGTAACTTATTTATTAATCTTAATATAGTAAAAAAATAGTTTATAAATTAAGTCCTTTCGTACAAAAATTTATTAAGTAAACATAAATAGAAACCGATCTGGCTCACGCCGATCTGAACTCAAATCATGTAAAATAAAGATTACATTTTGCCCAACTCTGCTTTGCACCTTGCACAAAAAATTGTGTAAGTATGACCATGACTGAAACGTTAATGGAAATAACCCTCTACGGTTAACAAATACAACTAACGTGACGAACGTAAACACCACGTGCGAACTCCGAAAGTTTTAAGTAAATGAATAAGTCGAATGTAGTTGAACTCCAATTCCGTCTTAATTGCGAGAAAAATTACAGCGTTGCAATCTTAGTTCGCGTTTCAGTCATCGGCGACGCAATAATTATTGACCAGCAACGCGAAATTCAATGACTCCCCAGACGATTGACTAATCGTCCATTAAGAATCGATATTGCGTAAGAGGCGATGATTAAGCGGTGTAATTTTAATAGCACGAAGTAAACCAAGACCGGAAAGGGAAGTCGTACATCTGACAATATAGGATAAAATGAAACACAGCTCGCCCGTGGGTTCTCGTTCGTTCGTTGGTTCGTCCGTCCCGCGAAACGAACGCCCACGGTCGATTGAGAACGTCGGACTGTTAGACACAATTGCCCCTAAATTGACATGTACTTTCGTTCATACTGTTTCGTTCGACCCGCCTCAAAACTGATTTCAATCGGTCCCAAGAATTTGCAACAGTGTCTTGTCCATGTGAGTCAACTAAGCCGAGAAAATATCGTGCGTTTTAATTTAAGTATAAATTAAAACATAAGAGAGGTTTGTGAAGAAATCGAAATGAGAATTCCTGAGCCATTCCGCGGCTATGTATAACAACAGTAACCAATACGAACGATTTAGGCACTAATACTGTTACTTTAAAAAAAGAAAATAAAAGAGAGAAAACTTTTAAAGTACAATAGCTTAATGAATTCTACCGTACTGGTTAAATGAGCTGATAAAATACGCTTGATGACGAATGAAATGTATCAAGCAAAAGAGCAACTCAAAATGTCGACTGCACTTGGAACAAGTTCGATCGCCTACCGAGCACTCAACCGACAGCAACTGTCACAGTAAAATAAACAGAACAGCCCATGTTTACAGTTCTTGAAGCGAACTACAGCGCGTCGCCTGTGTAAACCGTTCCACCTGTGTTATTTAGATCGGTCGCGCACTACTGTTGGATCCTCTGAATTCACTAATCAGCAAATTCGTAGCTATTAATAAGTACTGATACTTTCACGTAAAGTGTCGCGATAGGTGTATAATAAATTGATAGTTTGGAATTACTATTTCTCTGTACCATTTAGTTACTTTTGCCAGTGCTCAGTGATTCGTGAATAATATTATCTGATAATCGGTAATGGTCTCGCAGGAACGCTGACTGTCCTCCGATCAAACGATCAACATGATTCCAGGCGACTGCTGGGAGGTTTTTAACTCGATTCTGTCGTAACAGCAGTTTCGCGATCGGTAATACGATGCTGTTCCGATGGAAACATAAACATGTCTCTCGATGACTCAGTGGAGTTTTATGCAGCCTACCGACACGGTTGAGTATACAGCTGGTGTCTCGAAATCCTAATTTCCGCCGCTTTATTTAACGATTCTTTCCGCGTATCAGCGGTTCCCAGCACGAAAGAGGTACCGTTACCACTATTTACATGGATAAAATAAATCTTCGTGGACTAAAGCAAAGCAGATGACAAACGGTCGATCGAAAGGGCCATCGTAAACGTCGGGTAGCGTTTCTAACAAGGGAACATCCTCGAGATCTCGTAAAACTTGACGATCACACTAACATCAGCGATTCACTGAACACTAAATCACAGATCGTGTCACTGGACGAGTGGAAACAGGTTTACTTCGATCACGGGCTTTACGGAGGGGTAATACAGAGGGGGGCTTAAAGTAGTTCACATGTAAGTTCGTCGATCGTGCCCCATAGCCGAACAGATTTTCCAGTCTCAGCGAATCATTCGAGAATTCTCATAAACTTCCACGCAGTCGACGATTGTCTGGCGCCGATACAGGAGAGTCCTTCCTGCGGAGGAAGCGACGGAGCACTGCGCAACGAGCGGAGGAAACCAGACTCGATCGAGAAATACTTTCCCGCCGATAGTCGGCGTGAAACCATCTGTTAACAGTTGCGAAACGAATGGGTCGCGCGGGCAGAATGCGTTTAGAGTTGGAGAGCACAGCGCGCACAGAATTAGCAGCCGCGTGTCGCGATCCTAGGCAAACGAGGACGCGAAACTAAAGGCGGATATCGATGGTGTGCGGTTTCGGTGACCGCGAGTGTGCCGTGTGTCGCGCGTCGCTCGACCAGTCGAGAGGGACTTGGCCGCGTGAACTGACCAGTAAGGACAGACCAGTCGTCGCTTTGACTGTCCGTTAAATTAACCACAATTACCAGCGGGGCCTACACGCACGCGCCTTCCTCTCTACGCCTACCGTGCATATTAACACGAGTGTGTATCCCGTGCACATACACGCATCCGTCTTAACATCGCGCAGCGTGTACGTGTCACTTGCGCGCTCGCCTTTAAATGAGAGACACCACGGGCGATCTGGTGCTACTGAATAACGCGCTGTAACGCTGCGGAGATCATTGGGGGAGACTATGTAAGTATATCGTATCGTTCCGTTCGTTCGAGCGCCTTCGGGACATTTGAATTTTTGGCGGGGCTGAGGATTTCGATGAGGGAGATAAAAATATTGAAGTAGCTGCGCAAATTTTTTCGGAGTCACCGATGCGTTAACAGGAAATATAAATAAATTATACATATTTGACAGTGTATTGGATTGTTAAAAATAATTTGAAATCTGTGCTCGGAAAATTGTAATGCCAATGAGATGTCTCATGTATTAGCTGGGGGCCCCTCATTCTAAATATTCTTTTCGAAAAATTATCATTTTTTTATATCATCTTTATTAACTTGTATCTATAATATTTATTTACGTTAATGTTATGTTTCGTTTTGATATTCAATGTTAATTTTGAAATTAAATTCTTATTTAGATTATACGAGTATTATGATAAAAAAAATAAAAAAATTTATTTTTTACACTTAACGGAGAGCCCACCAAATATTCAGCCTAGGGTCCCCGATAGGTAAATCCGACTCTGCTTAGATTAGCGAGGTAATAGAAGTTTGTACTAGACTATTGTAAGAACTGAAAGTTGAGAAACCTAACCGTACTGAATATCTGTGAGATTTCTTTAAAATGTCAAGAAATATGTAATGCAATCTGTTTGTGCTATAAATTATTTTAAAGATAAATTTAAAGGGAGAAAAAAGAAAGCGCGAGTCTTGTTCGCTGTCGAAATTAATTTATGTATTTATGTGCGAGTCTATTTGACAGTGAACGTTGGTCAGTTCCCTGATAATCAACACAAAGATAATTGCGCTAGTTCCAAAGATATTAGAAACGGCAACACTTGGGGGGAAAAATACAAAGTGACTTGTGAAATCTTATCTTGAGAAATAATTACTCTTTCGTTATGAAGGAATAAAGACGACTGATATTTAATTTATTATTTCTTACTGGTATTTCATCTATTACGTTCAGTATTCGTTAAAATATAAATTACAGTTGGCCACCCACAATTCGCTACGTTCGTTTAATTGCATATTTCTAGGGTTCCGTTAAAAACATGCGCAATTTTAATGCCAGTAATCTAGATGGTGCTGGGAAACTATCCGAGGCACTACCGAAATATGTACCGTGGTGGATCAATTCCAGCAGATTTGACACAGAAGTGGGTGCAACAATTAACAAGTTAGTCACCAATTACCAAGTTACCGTTCGCGATAACCGTCGCGGGCGAACGAACACGTTCCACGTGGAAACGCTATTATTGAAGGCTTTATTGGATCGCGTTTTCACGAGGCCGGTGTGTCTACTGAGCGATGAAATAAAATATAAACGGAGATGGATGACTTCGTTCACCTTCCCGATTGTTTTAACTAAGAAGACTACCCAAGTTTTAAATGTTTTCTTTTTCTCAAGTAATAATAAAAACAAGTGGTGTATCTTTGAACGTATAAAAGTGCAACAAATTAATTCAGATGCTTATCTAATGCCCGTTGAACAGTCCCGTAAATGAAAGTTGAAAAGGTGTAATTAAGATGATGATGATGATAGAAGAGAGAGGGGGAATCTTCGTAGATAACTCGCACGCAAATTGATATGCAGCGCAACGTTTCTCTATCAACTTCCTTCCTGCAGGAATTGAAGGGAAGCGCCAAATGGTTATTGCGTCGTCGGCTCGGTTTGCTTTTCGTTATCTCAATTCTGATGCACACTGACTGGGCCATAATTGTGTCGAGGTTCGCGTGTGCGTGGCCAACTAGAAACTTTAGCGCATTAGGAGGTTATAAGATGGTGCGATGGCCTCTCAATAGTCTCGCGACGAGAATTACCCAATTAGCCGTTTAGAGAGTTGTCGTCGATTATCAAGATTAATTCTCAGATCGAACAGTGTTCAACACGAATATAAACGTAACTTTCCTTCCATAATATAACGATTTCTTTCCAAACTGAATAATTAGACACAATGCTATTTCAAGCGAATAATTGACCAACGATAATGATGGTTGGTGATAGTAATCTTAACCTTAATATAAAAGAATGGAATTATATAAGAAGAACAAGAAAGTAAGCAAAAATGCTTCAATTAAATGGAGACCATCTTTCCACCAATAAAAAACTTTTAAAGTAAAGAATTTACTATATATCGACGCGCGTTACGAAACGTTTTTAGCACATTTCGGTTTTCGCTGCGAAAACTAGCACGTGTGAGCGGTTTGCCACGAAAAATAACATGTTTCGTCTTTCGCTGCGAAAACTAGCACGTTTGAGCAGTTTGCCACGAAAACAATCACGTTTCCGTTTTCGCAGCGAAAACTAGCACGTTTGGGCGGTTTACCATGAAAAATAGCATGTTTCGTAGATGCAGTGATTTTATTTAGAATTAAGTAACCGAACTATGAGAAAATTATGCTTTGTTGGGTACTGGGTAGTATAGAGATTATAGATGGAATTATTATTTATTAAACAATATTTTCAACAGTTGAATTCTTTTAAACTGACCACGCGCTGAAACGTAATAGTTTTCGTAAGAAAATTGAAACGTGCTACTTTTCGTAACGCACGTCGATATGAACTTTATCTACAATTTGTCTCCCTCTTGTATTTTGATTCTACGTATAGTATCTGACTTTTATAAAGGAATTAACAATATATTTAAAATCTTAAAATATCTTTGTAGTTATTATCAATTATAAATCGTTTCGATTAAATACACATTCGATGAAAAGTCTTATCTTAGCAAGACGTAGATAACCCATTTATGCTGATAATGCTATTTTATTTTATCAATAAATTCTTTAACTGAAATTTAAAATTAAATATCTTCATATTCGAGATTGATTGGTCTAAATTGGTTGAAATATTATATCCCGATGAAATGAGCGCTTCAAATATGATTCTAAACGAGCCCTGTAGTGTCGAGCGCCGTCGATGAAGCCATGCAGGAACCCCTGATTTTCTGTACGACAACATTCACATAACTGCCTGGGCCGGAAACTAACCAACCCGCTTCGTAGTTCGTAAGTACGCCATATGGTAGGAACGAATTCGTTCAACGAACGGATACACGATACGTAATCCTGTTTTGATACAATACTATCGCTCACGGAAGCATAACTTCAATTTTCCTGACATAAGAAATCTTAAGCCGGATTCCAGACCAAATGCGCTGCACTGCGTCGCAAACCACGCAAAATTCCACACAAAATTGCACGCAAATCCGCGCAGCAGCTTCGTTCGTGTTCGCAATTGTTCCACAAAAGTTCTATAGAAACATTGTTGCAGTATCCATCCAAACTGAACGCTCACGTTCCTTTGATGTGCCGACGTTTGTCAGCGCGTGCATTATCATCTACTGAGCCGAGCAACATCACGCAGGGCAGGTTTCTTGGTCTGGATTCGGCTTTCAACTACCTTGGCGCTTTTAAAATTGTTTGATATTTCACTGCACCTTAAAATATTATACAATTCGTTTTATTCCCCAGCTACGTATCTCCGAATGATATTATTTGATTTGAAAATGGCAATGTGGTACTGAAATCGCTCGCCAGCTTAGAACGTCACATGTGGTGACGTAGCCGCAGATAAAATTCACACATCGCCCCACCACTATCTGTGGTTCCATTAATATTTCAAATTTTATTAAGAGAACAGAAATAGCGCGTTAATTCGTCGCCTGAAGTACACTAACAATGATCGTGAGAAACAGTTTGTTTAACTCAGAGCAATTCAACTTGTTTTCGCAGCAAAGGATCCAAGAATATTATAGCCTTCCATTGAAGTATAAAGTAATCATTTCACAGAATATGCGTACTGAAAATATGGAGAATATTTTATATATATATTGTATGCGGTTGCACTTTTTCATACTCAACGTTATGAAGAATGTTCTAGAAAAATAGTGTAAATATTTACCTAATAGCTACGAAATGATTTGCAAATAGTTTGCGAACCAAATGAGACGATTATCATATTTGCATATAAATGAAATATATTGCAACAATACCACATTCCACTCCCCTTTCACATCGTTAAAACAGTAAATTTTACGGTATAGATATTATACAATTAACAAGAATTGCGAATTCTATTCGATATGAGAACACAACCAACGTGAAAAATGTACGCCACTATGGAAACCAGAATGCTGTTTGCAGTGCATTCAACTCTAGAAAAGATGCGAACATGAGGCAGAAAACAAAGACGCGCGAAGAACATGAGTACGCAAACGCTGCCCTTAAGAGGACTAGGCAGTCGAAAAGTCGATTTTTCTTAATTGCATTTTCCAAAAGTATTATCTTTCCTGAATAAAATGCCGCTTTGTTTATATTAAAATTCGCAAAATTGTTGATTTGGCAGCTAAACAGGGCAAGCTGTAATTTATAGTATCGCCTTTGTCCAGAAACGCGTTTTTCTCGAATCTTTTTTGCTCTTGGTTTTCCCCTAGTTGCAAATGGACGAAGGTTCAGATCGTCTTGAAAAAATTATAACATGTGCCATTTTGCGTTAAACCTCTGATGTAGTCCGTAAAAATTCGTGATTTTTATAAAAAAAAATTCGAAGGTCACGGATTTTTAGTAATGCACAAACAAGACCGATTTTTTCTTGAAATAATCGCCGATTTTTGGCCACCAACTTAATAATTAGATTTTAATTTTAGTTTTTTTTTTCAGCACGAAACTACGGGTGTCACAAACAAGAATCACACCTTGAAATTGGATCATGCCTCACTTTTTAAGACCAATATTACCTGAAAACCACAGAAGAACGTTAAAATGTTTACCAGTCATCACCGCCATTTTTACAGCATATATATAAATATAATATTTCATACCAACTTTTTTCAATCCCAATGATAATAATAAACATTGGGTAAAATGATACATCTGGATTTGCTTTCATTTTCTTACTAAAGAAAGTGTTTTTTTTACGGAAAACGACTGCCTAAACCCCTTAATGTGTGTACCTGACTGATGCCGAATGACCAAAAATCAACCGTACATCTCGTATACGTGAGATGTTCCATGTACATATGTGTATATTCTGGTGAAGTAAAATTTCAAGTTAAGAAGTCTAAGTACAGGTATTCCCGACTTTAAAACAGAATTTTTAACTTCTTCATTCATTTATCTCCACCTCAAAAGGGAAGATCCCGAGCCCGAAAATTCAAAAAATTCTGAAACTTTGTGAATATGTAGGGTATCTCCTCCTGATTACAACGCAATTTTTGTTTGCTGCCCAAATTCATTCGAAGGGGGTGAAATTAACCCCTGAAAATTTAAAACAAAATTGACTTCTTTTAATTAGATCTGTCATCGGGTAAAAAAATATTTTACAGTTCAGGAGTTGTAACACAAAATCGGAAAATACACGGATTTTCCCGGGTTCAATTACACCACCTCAGAGTGAATTTGGGCAGCAAACAAAAATTGCGTTGTAATCAGGAGGAAATTCTCTACATATTCAGAAAGTTTCAGAATTTTTTGAATTTCCAGGTTCGACATTTCAAAACCACCCGTTTATATGTATCTAACATTTATTTTCCCTGATGAACATACGCGTATTTATAGTATCATCCACATTTATTTATAATTTATAATTTACTGTGCACGTTTGATTGAACAACGCTGTTCTACTGCCCCCCAAAGCGACTTTTCTTCACCGTCCAACAGCCGTACTGCTTTTCTTGCGTTTCGAGCAACGCGAAGAGAAATTCTATACATTCACGTGACATTCGTATGGAGCTCTACCTAGTGGCCTTAGGTGTCGTGCCTGTATATAGAGTTTCGTATATTGTATAACGCACGCAAAATGCAAGAAATACCATAGAATACCGCAGAAACCTGTATCGGCACAGAAAGAAAAAAAAATACCAGATGTAAAAGGCTCGACAGGGAATAGAACATAACAAACGAAAAGAATAAAAAACGAAATAAAACATGAGCTTGATATAAATACCATGAACTTTACATGAATTAAGATGGAAGGTAAATGGAACAAAGATAGCTAACCGAATGTCTTTCTACAACTGTAATCGTGTAACTGATTATTTATTATTGGTTAAAAAAAGAGAAAAAAAAATGATTTCACTCCTTTTACCCATAGTTCTCTTTCCCTAAAAACTATTTCGATGTTCAGTTCGATGATGCAAGGAAAAGCGAACGTCGTTTGGCATCTAACGAAGCCGTACCTGGAAAGACGTCCTTGGTGTCGGGATTATAAGGATGAATCCATCCGTTCCTCTGCTGAATAATGCACTGGAACATGTTGCCGTGGTGTGCGTGGGTCTCGATTCGCGTTGATCGGTCGTAACGAATGAGAGAGCAGCAACGACGGGGACGAGGGCCGACGAAACAGGGTGAAAAAAGACACGAGATCCGTTACAGTTGGCGAGCTCCTTCGAGACCAACCGCCTTCGCCCCTGTTTCTCTCAAAAATATCCCTAGAGTGCACGCAACGGATTGATCGCGCGACCGATCGGCTTCTTCACTGGATTATCAAACGATGTATCGTACCGTGAAATGCCTGAAGTGGTGGCTTTGACAATTCAGCTCAGCAGGCGGCAATCAAAGCTTCTCACAATATTTTACGTTTCTTCGAATGCGCCTCATGGAAGACACTAGTTCTTTAACTATTGCAAGGGCAGGGAGCAGCCTTGCATCCCATAAAGGTTCGTTCTGAAGGCTTCTCGAGTTATCGGCTCGTCCTGTACCGCCGTAAGTTCACGACTTCGATTCCCATCTTTGTTTCGATAGTCAAGGAGGATCTAACCTCATCTTCTTTAGTTGCACTTGGTCCTTATCATCTTATCTGGACATCAGTCACGTTTCATCTCGAAGTCATCTCCCCCACTGGTTCTTCCCCTCTGTCACACGCATATCTGTATGCATGCACTGTCTCACACTCACGCGTCTTCCTGCCCACGGACGGTTCCTTCTCCTTCCTGCTTCCCCGTTTCTTCCCTTCAACCAAGACTCTTCCCCCCCTCCGCGAGGCCCTCTACGAGCCGCTCATTCCCGTAGTAAAACGAAACACTGTTCGAGCGACGAGATCCCGCACGGTTCAGCACACGCGAACGTTACTCGAACGATACACGAAGGCCTTGAAACTGCACTTTTGACGGACTAGCCGAAACCCATGATGCCCGTAGACAGTACACACTGCTGGTGTACAAAAAGGGTCAGGACTAGCACAGAGCAGAGACCGAGGGAAACAAAGGCGCGGCCAAGCAGAGGAAAGAACGACGAGAAAAGGAAACGAAGGCAGAGGTGGTCGCCTTCTCCCGCTGCTCCTGCGGCCAGAGGGTGGCTGGTCGGCTGGCTGGGATCGAACTAGATGGCTCGTCGCCAGGCAACCGGATTTTCTCTCTCTTTCCCTCGAGCCTCCCTCCCTCTGGGGCTTCTCCTCTCTTTCTCCCTCTCTCGCTCTCTGTCCGTCTCTCCCCGGTTTCAACGTTCGGTTCCGTACTCTGCTCTTCTCGCGTTCGCTCCAACCTCTCTGCTCCACCATTCCCAACGCGCCCGTTGCTCTCGCTCGATCTTACAGGAGGCGCAGCACACCAACTTCCTCTCTCATTCTCTCTCTTTGGCGACTCGCCACCCCCTGCAACCTCCGGAACGCGGAGGATTCTCGTACCTTAGAGATCGACCGTGCACCGCTGCATTTCGAAATTACGATGCTCTTTCGTGGTACGTACGTATATGTTTTTGCTTTTCCGAGGGATTCTAAGGGAATGAACGAAAATGCCCGGGATGACCGTAATCGAGTTAGAGTGCTACGTACGGATAACCAAACGATTTAAAAACGAACCAGTGACATTTTTAAATAATTTTTTGTAGTAATATTTTCTAAATCATGAAAAAGAAACCGATTTAAAATATTTGAGTATTTCAAGTGATTCGGATATATGAATTAACCTCTGCATAATTAATTGAATGATCTTCGAGCGGTCAATTTTGAAACTTGAAGCTGTCACGTGGTAGTTCCCACTATATATTAAGGTTAAGTTTTTATAAAGATAATCCAAGGGCTACTTTTAGGTTAGTGTCTGTTAATATCATTGATATTCATTAACTTACTATCAGTGTTGTTTCAGGAAGGATTTAGTGCCCCCCTCCTCGCCATATTGCGGCTACATTAGAAATTCTACAGCTGAAGTGATATTAACTACATAAATGTACATGCCAACGGCGGCGGAGTGGAGGAAGAACCCTAAACTAAGGAGTTCAAGTCGAACAACATTATACCGAATTTTCGTGTTTTCGTGCTGAATTGATTATAACACCACCATCGTTACACCATGCGCGAAATCAGTATGTACCTGTGGACTCGGTGCAAAACAGATCTTTAAGCGTATATTCTAAACTCGCCAGCCCATTTAGATACGCAAATTTACGTTGGAGATGAGTTGAGACTGCAAGAAAGTGGGAAACCAGTTCAAATTCAAATGAAAATTTGAAAAGTTCTTGGCTCCAAATCAAGAACTTGTACCGAGGCAAATTCCATGCCCAAGAAGGGAAGATCGAAAATGGAACGGGCGCACTTCCCATCACATAATTAATCGCGTCTCGATCTCCCCATTGTAGAGTGCAGGCTCGTCACAAAAACGGCGATTCTTACGGTGCGTATGACGATTCCATGGTGTATAGCGGTTCTTCAGTTCATATAGACAAAAAGAGAACGTCCCGAGTCGAGCCAAATCTCGCTGGGAACTTTCTACGCGCGTCGAAAACGTTTCACTCGCAAACGGGAAAAAAGGGGACGAGTTTGTAGAAAACCGATTACCACCGGGAGAAATTCCGTCGCGCTCCCGATGCACGGTTTCGAAATCAACTGAATCGCGTAATACCGTTGCGGGAGCGTCGAGCGCAAAGTGTATCGTGCAAGGAAGAGAGAGACAGAATGGGGGGGCCGAATCATTAGCATCGCGGAAGAAGGAGAGGGTTAACGAGAGAGTGAGGCGAGAAAGAGGCACTATACAAAAGAGAGATGAAATAACAGCGAGAGGGGGAGTGAGTAAGTGAGAGGGGCAGGAAGAGATAAAGAAAGAGCGAGAGGGTGGGGCGCGGGGTGAGCGCAAGGATGCAAGAGAGATGGCCGTGAGCTGGTAGGGGAATCAATGAGCGTTACTCGTGCCGCGGCTTTTGTTTCTCTCCTCGTTGCTCTCGGGCTAGATGTACTCTCTGTACACCAGTCTCCCACCGTGGTTGTTCTATATAGTCTCGTCCAACCCCTCGAAGCGTGACCGTGACTGTGACTCTGATCAAACGAAGTGCGCGTGTCCACCGTATATATACATATACGTACGCTGGCTTCCTCAGTGTTCGCTCGTCCCCGTCTGTGACTCGTCTCTCCACGTGGAAAGAGACGCACACGGCTGTTCGTTTCGCGGCCTGTATTTAACGCGACACACGTGCGAGACCACGCGCGTCCTTGCGTTCAACCAGTTTTCGTTTGGGCAATGAACATTTAACCCCCTTGTGGGACAGGCACACCGTCACCAGATGATCACCATAATAACCAATATTTGTATTTAGCCAACCTCTGCTACAACACTGCCTGGCACCCTTTTCTAAAGTCCCTCCGTAGCCATTGCATTTCTTTTTCGCTTATTGTACGACTCGATGCGGGCTTAGGAATTTCCAACTTTATCCGTTACAAGTTTCGTTGATCACAAACATCTTCCTTGGGCCTGTCGGTAGTACAAGCGTTCGTAAGTAGTTCGTTGATACACGGCGTGCGATGAACGCTCGCGGACGTTCAGAGAACACGGTTAAGAACACGTGATCAACCACCTTCACACATGGCGTATGTTGAGCTTGAAATCTTAGCACATAAAGGGTTGACGATAGTCTTAAAATAGAAATTTTTGTATTTTTGTCCGGGAGAAGAGCACTCTGTTTGAAGATGGATCATGTTTGCTTGGGGGGTCGTGTTCGCAGCGCAACAAATTGCTTTTCATCGGCCACTTCGACGGCCACTCACGGATCATCTTACCCATCGGCTTGGTTTAACCTCAAAGCACTGCCACTTTTTCTGCATTCCCCAGAACTTACTTTGTATTTCTTTGGGGCTATATGCCGGATAAATTCATAACACAGACCAACTCTTCTTACATTTCCAAACTGAATCACGATTTTTAGCGTTTCAAGTTTTGTACGAAACTTGTCAGAAAGAAAATAACAAACACAGCGGTGATTGGCCGTTAAAATTCACTAAAAGTAAACACGACTTCGTTTTGCGAAATCGTTTTAGAGGTTATGTCAGTGATCAGAAATTATAAAAAATATGGGTTGACGCACACTGTTACGTTTGAAGGTAAATGGAATCGTAGATTTTATACAAAAATAGAATATTTCACTTAAAACGTTTTTGTAAACCATAATTAGGGTAAACCAACCAGTGAATGACCGAATTGTTGAATTTGTGGACCTTTGAGTATAACAACAAAACAACTATTGAAATTGTATTTAAATTTATTTTTCTTGAAATTTCTATAAAAATAATTACTTATTCTTATCGTAATTTTTAAAAAAAAAGATTATAAAATGTAAAATACTTTTAATAAGTAACTAAAAATGTGAGATATTAAAAATGCAACTACACTCTAATTATAAACATATAATATTTTTAAATTTATAATTGACATATCTTTGCCTAATGGTTATTCACTGGTATGTGGTCAATTACTGGTTGTTTTACCCTAGTTAAATTATTTCAAAATGCCAAAGGACACATAATGCAGAACTATCAGCGTCATCTGTTATTTAATTCCAGAACTATGACTATTAGACTTTGTGTTCGATCGGTTTTAGAAATTATTTTTAATATGAAAATTTAGTATACGCTTATTCGTAATTATAAGCTATTACCTCTTTAGTTTTATTACCCACTCCCTTTGGGTCTACTTCATACATAAAATTACGAAATCAGTTTTTGCCTGTAATTACACATGAAAGCAATTTTATGATCGCAATTACGTACCATCACCTTTTTGCAATCGTTAAAATCGATTTCCGAGAACAGTAATAAACAAAATAAATCTTTTAGTCATAAATGTAGCATTTCACTCCGTAATTCCATCACGAAATATAATCTCTGCTGAGGCCTTCGATAAAACCATGTGTTAAATCTGAAAAGTCAGGAACGCACTTATCGAAAATGTACTCTGGAACTTATGCACTAGCGTTCAGAAGGATCAGCCAAGTGGTTCAAAGGAATACGGCGCCATTTTATTAAATGCCACTAACAATAAGCTTATGGTGATAAAGCACCGGGCCATTGTGCTTACTTCAACTCCATCTCTAAATTAGTTCTCTAAAATTTCGACCCAGTAATTTATGTAACTATTACATCGTAACAACAGTTTTTTAATGTTACTCTTTCCCTAAAAGAATAATTTCAATGTGGAAACCGCGAATCAGTGGTTTGATATGGTAGATTAAGTTCATTCAGCGTGTGCCACTATTCTAAAACTGAACCCTCTATTCATGTGATCATTACGTAGCAACGCTATTTTAAAGCCGCAGATCGTTCGGGGGTTCCGACCTTCGCTCAGATAAGCGTGCAATTTCAATAATACCACTCGGCCTTCTTACCGTGCGCATATCCGAAAGTCTTTGTTGACCCATTAGACTCGTCTATCAATCTGAAACAATCGTTTCTGGCGCAGAATTTCGCAACGTGATTCCTAGAGACGGAAATTAGGGTTTCTCTATTTTCCACGAGTTTCAGACAAAATTAATCTTTTTTTTTTAAAATTATTTTTTATTCGTATTTTTATGAATTATGCAAGCGTGGTATATTCAATTTAAGTGGGGGATTCTAAGATAAATTAAAAAAATATAAAAAGGAGTCATTTTTTCAATATATATTAAATAGTTTTACGAACCCAGTATTTCGTTCGCCTCCTCCCCCAATTAACGTAGCCTATTGATGTCACCGAACAACTGTTAATTTTTTTCGCTCGCGAGATCACGATCTATTGATGCACAGGTTCTTTCACATTGCAATTATCCCTCGAAACGTAAATTCCTCTTATAGAGTGTGTGACGATCAATCATCATTAGGAAAGAATTGTGTTTCGATCCATCCTTTTTTTTAGCGATTTATCTCAATTACTGGCTCGTTTCGATATCATATATCATTCACCCAGATCAAAATTAAAGCTCAACGAGACGCTCGCTACGGGTTAATTAATTTGACAATGATATAGATGCAAGGGAGACACGTTATTCCTTTGTAACTACATACTTCTTTGTACCCTGCGGGAACCGGGGTTGCTAATGAGCTGAACTAGAACGAATGGCCCGGTTCGTATGTGCGCCAGAAAATTACACTATTTCGTATTATACCGCAACGGGTTTACCCGGCTTGTTAGAATCTGAACGAAAGTTTCGTACTATTTATAGATCGTGAAAATGGAATTGAAAATATTTGTCCACTGGATTTAATAGAAATGTGACATCAAATAAATATAGTGAACTTTACAAGGGATAGTGATAACAAAAAAGAACCAACGAAAAATACATTTCTTTCAAATAATAAGAATAAAATGTAACAACTATTTTATTAATTCAGTGAAACTAGTTTTCACTAAACTTGTTTCGTTAATGATAATAATACAAGAAACGTTTCCCAAAAGTAAAATACGTGATCGTATTTTTACATTCAAGCAGCCGCATAGAAGAGACATGACCCTGTAGGATAGATATACTCTCTTTGACTCTAAAAATGGTCGGTTCCTAAAAACATCTGTCGCGAAGGAACAGGAAGCATCAGTCCCTTTTTTGCTCTTTATGGTTTTCAAGGTACGATTTAGGAGGTGTCTAGAGAACAAGTTCTTTTATGCTGTTCGAGGTAACGAACCATATTTTATAAGTGAAATTGTACTTGAATTGAATACTTCCAGTTATATCTAATTACACAACAAAATTCGATGAAAAACAAAATATGGTGTCATTACTCAAAGAATGAAGTATTCTAAAATTCTCCAAAAATTACAACACAAAAATATCAAAACGACACGCATCGGAAGATCCTAGGATCGCCTTATTTATTAAATCCTACTTCCACGCATATGCATTACTCGCGTACATAAATAAAATACCGCCTGGTGAAGAAGCTCCACAAAAATGTTAGCTACAAGCGTGCATGATTTTCCTTATATCGTCGGGGTCACCGAGAGATCGATATTAAAACGGACAATGTTGCAACCGTACGGGGATATAAACACAAAAGCCAGAATGCATAGAGGAGGAAGCAGCACAGTCAACCCAGTCACGCACGGTTCTGTGGAAGGAGTCGCGCCGAGAACAACGGAACTGTGCGCATGCGCCTCGAGGGAATTGAAAGAATATAGACACTGGGCGCCTGAGAATGTTAACCTGTGTTGCGTATCCGAGGGAGAATACGGAAGGGGTGGGGGATTGGGGGGGGGGGGGGCAACACAAGTTAAAATAAAATAAAAACGAGTTTGAAAGTTTGTAAACGGAAATAGGGATGGGCATCCGATGCATATACTCTCTTCTGGGAACTTCTGATCAGATTGTATTGAATGCTGGACACGTTTCACGGGTGCATCGGTGATCGAACGAAAAATAAATTTCTAACATTTGTGGAAAGTATTTTTCAATGTAAGGTAACAGAATTATTTTTTTCCCATTTTTGATCAGACACTTTGGGTACGGTGAAACTACCCTACTGTACCATACTAACGTCTGTATATGTTAAAAAATAATGCACAACAGAAGGAAAATATTAAACAGTATCTAGTGTGCAAGAGTTTTCGCGAGAATGCCGTGAAACCGATCCCTGTTGCTTCCCACGACTTTAATATGCAGACGAGGCAGTTTCAAGTGCGCCGCGCCAACATTTCAGCTGGGAGACGTGCAAGCACCTCGTTTGTCCTTTTCGAATACCATAGGCCAGAGATGTTGTACAATCGTGTGTCGATCAAGCGAAACGAAATGATCCCCATACCCCGTGTATTTAAATACCAAAATTCACCATTTCGAAATATTTTAATAAATTTTCTAATTATTTCCATGATGTGCGCTCCGAGTTCGCCTACAGATCTGTATTTGGTCTATACAGCAAGAAGTTGTATACCCCGCGATACTACTTTCGTAACTAGCTGAGTAAGAGGAGTGCAGTGCCATTTCAATCTGTAGCAAACAAGTTGGTGGCGCGCGTACAGACGTAATACAAGTGCACCAGTAACTAGGAATGCCTAGAGCAACCTTCGCGCGCACCAACATTCCACACGGGGTGAAGATTTCTCCATTTAATTACTTCGTATCAATGTTCAAAACGCAGATAATCGCGATTCGCCAGATCGCGAGAAGCCACTGCTGGAATTGCTTGTTTGGCAAGCCAACGCAATTACAGCAAATTTTGTCATACAATTTTAAATCGCAGGGAAAATATTTTGAAATTATTTTTTAGAAAATATGTTCTTTGACGAAATACGGATTGGCTTTGCTGGTCTGCAAACGTGTAAATCAATTTCTGACATAGACGTCTCTAGCATCCAAAGGCTGTAAAGGTTACCGAGGAGATGTGTGACGTTACGTATCACGAAACACTGTGAGCTGCACAATTCACGTTACGTAAGCAGTTTGGGATTTTCAATCTTCATATTGTAAAAATCATAACGTACGTGTACGAAATACAATCAGCACGCGACGCACACAGAAAATTAAAAAGCTCATATAGGACGTACAATTATTTTCGAGGCGAAGGTCGCAAGTTGCACGTACCGTGCAAATAACACCTTTCTCTACACAAAAGCGTTGACGTTCGCATCATTCCTGGAAACCTAGCGTTGCTGCTCTCGCGTTGTCGACTACGCGTTATAACGAGATTTTCTAACATCTGCTGACCATACAATCCACGCCAGGCTGTTCCTATACGCTTCTACTCGAAGCACGCACGCAGCAACCCATTAAAACAACGCGTTTCACACGTTGAAAAATCTCGATCGACCAAGCCACGGGTCTATTACAACGTGGTTTAAACGAAATGAAATTGCACCTATTCAATGAGCAAATTGGGTGCACACAGATTATTGTCCCAGTTTAACTTGATATATACGACCAAAACAATTGACTAACGCTGCTTAATAATTTTACGTAAAATGATCTACGAAATATCTGTTAATAAATTCCTTTGAAATGCCCTTAAAGACGATAATCACAGGCATACAAATTCTACCAAAGGTTAATTTCAAATTCTTTGTATCGCGGGAAGCGAGTCGGCTGGCAATCGACACACGATACGCCACTTGCAAAAAAGCTAGCTTTCTCCCTGGGTTAAAGAAAGGGAGAAAGAAAGGCACGCGGCCACGTAGGAAGGAGCAAGGGAGAAGAAAGAGACGCACAAGTGCGTGGATGCAACTTACTGTTAAAGACGAGCAGCTTCCGCGTGGAGCCAAGCCTCTTGATGGGCGACTTCACGCCGTCAATTTCTTCTTCGTCCATCGCACTTCCTGGCGGTGTTTCCGATTTCCGTCCGATCCCCTCGAGGGCGGGGACGCAACACCCGGTCCAAACACACACAGAACCGACAGTTTCTATGAACGTGAGCAAAGAATACTCTTGTCACAGTTTACAGCATTCTCGGGCACGAGGGGGTCACTGCTTGGTCGCTGAAATCTGTGAAACCGGTTTACCGGTTCCTTCGTTTTTCTAATCTGCACTGCACACGCTATCAACGAGTACATGTGATGGCTGTGCGTACCGGCTAGCCCATCGAAACGGAGGGGGGGAAAAAAGGGAAACGAATGAAAGGCGAGAAGAAATGCTAACGAGCGAGCGGCGGAACGAGCGAGCAAGCGAACGGGCGAGCGAGCGAACAAGTGAACGGCGGGCCGCTTGCGCGTCGACGGGTCGAATTGCGATGCCACGAGCGAACCTAGCCGCGACGCAGGTCACCGTGGTAACGCCGATCAGTTTCTGGCTATCTCGAGACTCACCGAGGATATTCTTGGACTACTGTATATTAATTCAAGTTCGGGGGAACCGGCGTCGCTACTACCGTCACCGTCACCGTCGCCGTCGCCGTCACCGTCGTGCATCGTCACTTGGCCGCCACGCCGCGTCACTTTTGTTGCTTAGCAACTGTTTCATGCCTGGCTTACGCCACTATACTGCCATCTACCGTCCCCACTCCGCACTACAAATTTGAATATAGCCGTTTATGCAATTTACTGTGGCGGGATAACTGTAACCACAGACGAGATATAGAATAGATCGAACATCTTAAGGTGTAATTTTCGACTAAAGTCCCGGTCAGTGAACGACCAATTGGATGCTATCATATGGCACTCGTCGACCAGTTGGATACTATCATGTGACAATTATTTGGAAGATAACTCTAACTGGGAGATTACTGAAGGTGAAGAAATCGGCCGTAGAGCATATAGACATGGATGTCTCATTGAAAGCTTGAAACTGTCGCCAATATGGTGCGAGAGAGAAAGACATGTGCGAGCGAGAGAAGTATAAATTCCCAATCGACCGTAATGCGCGTGCGTCGATATGGGGCGGGTTTTCTCGCGTATGAGCGATGATTTTAGCGTCACTATAGTATAAGTTTCGATAAAATGGGGTACCTTGATCATCCTGCTGCTTTCCCGCCAATAACACTACACCTATTAGTTGCGCCGCAACATAGATACATTTTAACAAATTCGTCGTACGATTGGTCTGTACGCGTACGCGCCTATGACGCGACCGTGAACAGACGGCCTAAGTAGAACATATGTATATACGGTATATACACAGACAGAAGGGGAATACGATTGATCGTGGAGAGAGGGTAAACTCGTGGGCGAAGCCGAAATCTGCCGAAAGTCCACGACCCACGAATCACTTCCCATACCCTGCGCTGCGCCTGCGCTATCAGTGTTTCTTGCTTATTAATGCTTCTGCAAGCTGCTGCTGCATGCTTGCACATTGAATCCGTTCTGTGTTGCATACTGTTGTCTGCAGAATTATGAAAGAAATGATTAGCTTGCTATAATTTTTTCGTTTATAAACTACTTAAAAAGTAATGACATTAATTAAGGACTTGTATATTCGAATAATTGGACTCATTTAGTAGCAATGCGTATTCCCTTTTCAGGTTAAATTAGTGTCTCACACTTGTAATACCACATACACTGAAACTTGCAAATCTTCAGATCTGTATAAATATGGCATCAATCTTAAAAACATTTAACGGCTTTCAACTTTTTAGCAAGTGCTTAAAACGAAGGTATCAGCAGAAAATAATATATGCATTTTAATCTAAATAGTGTATTCTTGTTGCACATTCAATATTTTTAAAGATAGTATCAATTGTAGTACAGTTTTCTGTTTACTTAAATACTAATTGTTACAATGTTATGTTGCGTATCTATATTAACTGTATGGCAACAATTCCAGTACCGATATGGTGACGCCCAGTCGTGGTAGAATGAATCCTCCTCCTAGAAAGCGTCACCCAGAATGGCTTCCAAAACCAGAACGTGTGGTATGCATTTGCAAAATATAAGTTACATTTTATTATCCTTGTACTTAGTACATGCTATTTAATATCGATGTCTTTGTTAGAGGTACAACGAAGCACTTACCCCGGAAAATAAAGAATTCCTTTCAGAAGTTGTGGTATCTAAGCAAGGGCTTTTAAATTGGGAAAACAAATCACCGTTGAATGCAGAATTACTTCCACCTGTTTCGGAATGGACCAAAAGATCCAAGCGTACTGGCTTAATCGGCAAGAAAATAGGAGTGTATCCTATGTGGCTAAAAAATGGGAAGAGAGTACTAAGTACTTTGTTACAGGTAATATTTCCTCTTAGAATTGTTCAAAATATACCTTTACATCATTTACGTAATTCTACTGCATTCTTTTCAAGATCGTAGATAACGAAGTTGTGAAATACATACCACCAGAAACCTTCGATCCAGTTGTGCGAACTAAACATAAACAAGTCAGGACAAAGAATGGTTGCCTCGTAGTGGGAGCAGTGAACGTCGATCCACAGTTAGTGAGTCAAACAAATCATTGTCTCCACTTTTTAAAAACATTCTCGCGATTGAACCAATTCACGTTATTGATTTCCACAGATTACTAAGGAGTATTACGGAATGTTTAACACAGCTGGAGTTACACCAAAGAAAATGTTAATGAGATTCATAATTTCGCCAGATGCCGTCCTCCAACCAGGAACCCCATTGACCGCATCTCATTTCAGGCCAGGAGAATTCCTTGATATCAGAGGGAAAACGTAAGCATTTTACTAACATTCTTAATTCTATATCGGACATCTGACGATCCACTACGCTGATTTTGTTTCTTTTTACATGTATGAATACAGGGTAGATCGTGGCTTCCAGGGTGTCATGAAAAGATGGGGATTTAAAGGAATGCCTGCGTCTCATGGAGTAACTAAAACTCATAGAAGACCAGGCAGTATTGGTTCAGGAAATGAAAAAGCTAGAGTAATGCCTGGTACGAAGATGCCCGGACACATGGGAAATCGTTGGCGTATTCTCAGAGGTGTAAAGGTAATAGACACTTATTTCACCTATTATAGATCCTTAACAAATCATTCTTCGCGTGTAAGGAACCACGGTTTGTCAAAAATTTCAATGCTGTAAATAGATAGACTGTCCTTATAACGATCATTTGCGATCCGATCAGTTAACATTTTCATGAAAACTGATTTTTTACAGATATTACGAGTAAACACGAAGTACAATGTAATTTGGGTATTAGGTCCGAATGTACCAGGTGAAACTAACAGCTTCTGTTATTTGTATGATTCGCTTCTACCAACAAAACGAAATACTACGCCCAATTTTCCCACGTTTTTACCGAACGGCGACGAAGACACGCTACCGGAGGACATTTATGCGGATGATGTTCACGCGTTTAAAGATCACACAATCGAATTCACCTCCGAATCATAATTGTGAGGAAAATATAGTACATAAAAAAATTTTGTAAAAAGAACAACATATTTTGGGGAAACAATTACACCCCCCCTTCTCTCTCTCTCTCCCTCCCTCCTTCTCTCTCTCCGTCTCTCTCTCTCTCGAATTACGATATGTTCCTCGTCCGCACGATCAAAAGTTTGGATAAAAATCGGCACCTAATATTGCCGAATTTACGTGATAGCTTTATTATTCGTCTGTTACTTCTTACAGTAATATTAACAAAATGAATAATGACATAGTCGTAAATTAAGCTAATAAAGAGTAGTCAATCGATTCATTTATTTAGTAATCAATATTATTATAAATTTAACATGCCTAAAATATACACGAATCGTTTTGTAAATGTAACATCGCTAACCAAGACTCATCTCGAGTTAGAATGGACAGCAGCATGAACAAGCAGTAAAATTATTCTTTTACTTCTTTTCCCTCTGTTGCTCCTCGGTTTAGAGAGCGAGTTAATCATGTTGACTAATATAATTTACTCGGTACGTTGCATATTCCTAGCTGCGTCCGGCTAAATTCCGCTTAAAATGTGCGATTGAATGAGAGAAAGAAAAAAAAGAAAAACCGAAAAGTAACGTGTACACGTCATTAGAAAAGTCAGAACGAAAAGAGAAAAACCATGCTCTCCCTCTCGTTTCGGAAAGAAACCCCTTTGCTCCTTTTGCATCTTTTGCCCCAACTCCGTTCCGATAACCCTTATTATATCGGGCAAAAAGAATTGATCAGTTTACTGTTACGGCTTTGGATTAGCAGGAGAAAAGAAAAACATGATTCTTGATTCAGCGGTGGCATATCGATATTGCCACGTGTCGTCATTGGAGCAAGAACGAGACATACAAGTAGGAAAGGGTAAGCAGAATGACTCCGTAATGGAGTTTGTCGGGGGACGGCACGATCGGATAAAAGATAATGGAGGCCCTCTCAGAATTTAAAACCTTCGCTGGGACTACTAGGCGTCTCTTCAAACTCGAATCTACCTTCTCCGACCGGGGGCACCAAATTCATGTCGTCCGTCTAAAATCATACAACATAATATGTTCCAGTATAACACAACTACTACCAACAAAACGAACTACATATTAACAAGGGAACATTCCTAACCCGAAAATTCTGATTTCAATGAAACTTTGCATAAATGTAAAGCACATTAGAGTATACAAGATTTTTGTGCGGGAATTCACTCTGAAGGGGTCAGCCCTTAAAATTATGGCGTTTTTTCGTTTATTAATATTAATTATTAATTTCCCCCAGGAAAGAAAAATCGCTCCTTGTATACTCCAATATATACTAGATTCACACGAAGCTTCATTAATATCAGAATCTTCGGGTTGGAAATGTTCCTTTGTAAGTATATAGAATAGTTACACACCTCTTCGGAAAAGTATTGCTCGATAATGTCGTATGCTAGTTTATAAATTTCTACATTTTCGTGATTCTGCAGTGCTTCGATCTTGTCCATACCTGTAAATATAAATTAATACGTATACGTATGTACTTTCAATAATGAAACGCTAATCTTCAATGGCAAGCAGTACCAACCTGAACATTCTTCGATCATGTTAGCCAACTGTTCAACTTGAGGTCCAGCAACTTTCAGCATATTATGTATACCGTCTAAAACAACCTGTACAACTTGAGTATCTTTGCAGGAAAGGAGACCACAGAAAGGTTCGATGACGCCGTCTTGAATAAGCCGCGCAACTTGATCTCTGTTACCACTTATCGTTAAATTACTGATTGCCCATGCTGCTTCCTTCTGCGTTTGGAATTCACCCTATTCGAAACGATCGAATGATATTAGATACATTAAGCCGCACATTGTCGGATCAATTCTGAAGAAGAATGCCCCCGTTACCTTCGCCAAATTTCGAATAATAAGCGGCAATAGACCAGCATCTATGACGTCTTGAACTTGAGACTGATTGCCTGCGGTGACGTTAGAAAGGAACCAAACTGCTTCTTTACAAATTTTTTCCTTCTGATGGGTTAGTAAATTGGGGAAGTGCGAGAGCGCGTCACAGTTCAACACAGTCTGCGTCTGTTCGTCCGTGCCTGTCACGATATTACCAATTGCTCTCAGAGCAGCTGTTTGCACTTTGACTTCCTTGTGCGAAAGAAGTGGTATGAGACGAGG
The DNA here is from genome assembly GCA_963971345.1 of Andrena flavipes. Classification (NCBI taxonomy): domain Eukaryota; kingdom Metazoa; phylum Arthropoda; class Insecta; order Hymenoptera; family Andrenidae; genus Andrena; species Andrena flavipes. The sequence goes on from OZ020480.1 coordinate 14,399,516, forward strand.
CACCACACCACTGTCTATGACCATTTGAATTTGCTCGTTACCGCCATCGGTAAGATAACTCAACGCCCACACTGTATCAACAAGGATCTGAAATGCACACGATGAACACGATAAATATAACGAAATCCGATACATACAAGATTATTTTCGCGCGTCACTCACGTTGATGTCTGTGTGGTGAATGAGCATGTTAAGAGCAGGCAAAATATCCTTGATCGTGTGAACAGGTGGCGGCGGATCTTTATTCCTACATAAATTCACGATCACCCACGTCACATTGCGTAAAAAACTAATTGGTATATCCGGCTTAATAAACGTTAACAATGGCTGTACAATACCGAGCTTAATAACATAATCCCTAGATGTTGGACCGTCTCCAATAATATTTCCTACGAAAGAGAAAATTTCATCAATTCCATTCACGGCTATCCGTTTCTTATTCTCGCGTTTCGATCTCATACCTAAAGCCCATACAGCTTGCTCGCAAACGTTTTGCTGACTTGAAAGTAACAAATGTAGGAAATGTGGAACAGCGCCAGCTTGAACAACTGCTTGAGTCTGAGGCGACGTTCCGCTTGCAATGTTTGTTAGAGCCCATGCTGCTTCAAATTGCAGAGATGAACTGCGAAGACAGAACATAGCGTATGTTATGGATTATCCAGAGAGGAGCGCACAGATACTTGAACAATTTCGTACCTATTGTGCTGTTGAAGACAACGAACTAGTACCGGTAAAATGCCACTTTCGATTAATGGATCGATTGGAGGATTACGATCTGAGGACAGTAATCTTCTTGCTGATTGTACAGCTTCTAACTGAACATTTGGATCTGAACTACCGGCATTTACTACCAGCTCTGACAAATTGATTTTTGCCAGATGTTTGTCAACGTCATCTTCGTCTGGAAGAAAGGGTTATCGCTTAACAATTAAATTTTATTTATTGTTCAATACGTGTGTTTTATATGTATTAGTCCATAGGGAAAATTATGAAAAGTTTCAGGAACATACCTGTAGAATCTGTAATAGGCACGTTTCTTCGTTTTTGTAAAGACTCTTCGCGTTTATTTTTACGCAATTCCACTGTCACTTCATTCCGTCTTCTTCTCATTTCCTAAAACATTTAATCCATTAATTATATAGAGCTAATAAAATGCAAAGAATCATTAGCGATACCATACGAACAAGTACGAATATTTGATCGAGTTCCAAGTTCGCATCAAAAATACAATCCCGCTATAGAATTTATTATTATATACTAAACCATGATTCTATATTATAAAGCTATCCACGTTCAAACACGCTTTACTAGTCTTTAATATTGATCGTAATAATCCTGACAATCTCCCTCGGTAACACAGATATATATGAAGAAATTCTGGAAACTGTACAATCATTACAATATTTGTCTGAAAGAGAGTGCAAGAACATCATAGGTGCATAAGCAATGCTTCCGTGTGAAGTACCACTTCTATTCAGTCGATACATTCCTCGTGGCTAATCATAATACGATCACTCTTAGCCGATAACGCATCTGACAATACCGCCCTAAGTCGAGCGACACATTTCATTTATTTGAAACGCGAGCATCAACGATACGGCGATCGATGCGAGAATCGCTGGCAACGAAGTGATACAGTCGCGCGATAATCTCCGTGGAATTCAATCACCGGAACGACAGTATGAGGGTATGGAACTAAGTAGATCTGAGAATATCGCAGAAGGTAGTGGCTGAGTGCGGAGTAATTTCGATGCCCAATCACTCGGAGGTAGGTCTGGACGAATGTTCTAGACGCGCGGAGTTAGTTACGCGAAGGAACGAGCACGTTATATTACTCACATCTTGATCTTTGCCTTTGTTCTTAAAAACCATCATTCGGTTCTTGTTTAGCATTTCCGCCGCCATTTTTTCAATAACCAATCCTCCGTGCTCGCGTATATATTGATGTGTGCCGGCACCCAGTACCCGTGTTACTGCGAAAAATCCCGTAACCGTGTAATTGCAGCCTATTTACTTCAACAACTGCATGCCGTCGCGCGACAACCTTAATGTACGTCAATATGCAATATCATGCATAACACTCGTCCCTCGGATGACGATCGCCACACGATGTTCCTTGTGGTCACGTTTTCTCAACACGAACGTAGCGTTTCGACCGTTCTGAAACGAACGTAGACTGGGCCTCGGTAAGGTGGCGCTCCAGGACGATCACTAGTGGCAGTACTAAAAACCCTGCCACTCGCATTGCTACTTTTAAAGCTTGTAGATCGAATCGATTTTGCCAGCCAAATAAGCTAGCGTTGATAAATAATATTAAAATAAAAAGAATGAAATCGTTTTTTTCTAACGCACATTTCGCGTACTCTCGAGCATTTCGCGGGAAGAATGCTTTACTTAGCGCTCCACGCCACGAATCAGCCATTTATCGGAAAATTCCACTAAATCGCGTAACATTACAACGCATTACTATTTGGCACAGAAGTATTAATTGCATTAAATAGTCGATTTGCATCAATTTCAATTCTAGAAGAAATACATTTCTGAAAATATGTTCAGAAAAATGCAATGTAGGTATAGTAACAGAAAAAGGTGTAGGGCGGTTGTAAATTAAAGCATCGAGTGACAGGGAGCGACAGTACCGACTGATGTAGCGTCTCTGATTAAGGCTTCCGGTCGTTATTTTCTCATATTTCTGTCAATTCATTTGTGCCATGTATACGATCATTTACGAAGTTTACTTTACTGATTCATCGAGTTTACGGCCTCCTCGGTATATCTCTTCCAGTTCTTATATAGGTATCACTCTAACTTCCACAAATGCATCATAGAAATTTAGAGCATATACTACGGAGGTCTCATTGAAAACTTGAAACTGTCGCTAACATGGTGGGAGAGAGAGAAGTATAGAGAAACAATCGATCGTAATGCGCATGTGCTGATATCGTGCGAGAGAGAAAGACATGCGTGAACTGGTACGAGCGAGAGAAGAATTGAGCATTTATGTTGTCGACGCTGGTTGGCCGCAGCATCACTCGCTTGGCGCTGGCGTCGGTTCGTCTCCAATCGTCGTGCTTCTACTGTATTTTGTGAGTATATAAAAAAGCATAAATAATTGCAGTACATAAATGTTTACGGTAACTGGGTAACGAATAAAATTTATTGTACAGCAATTAGAATACATGGCGGATATCGAGTTAGTTGTATCCGTAATTATATGTTTAAGTTACACACATTGAAAGTGCCTCTCTAAGAAATTAGTCAATTTACATATTGATAATATCCTGGTTTAAGATTCGTCTTACGCGGAAGTTTCTCCACCACGTGAACCGTTATAATATTGTATCTGTTTCGAGAGGATCGAATCACGGCCCCGCAATATGTTCTAAGGCTAAAATAATATCCCAGTTCGACGGACGTTAGCAAAGAATATCCCACGAAAAGACCCGCAATACCGCCGAACGATACAAGCAAATCTAAATAACCGAATCGCATTTCTCTCTTGTAGAGAGCTGTCGGCCACTTTCTTAACATAATTCGAGTAACATTTGTGGTGGACTTTATCATCCCTTTAACGGTGTACGACGTATGGTCACACGAGATCCAACAATTACATTGGTCCGTGTTCGCGCTGGTATTGTTCAAACAAGAATACTTCGAGACTGGACATTCTGCCTTATCAATGGATGATAAAAACCATGGTAGGCAATTGCAACGCGCAAGTAGTCTGTCGATAAAACAGTTCATTTCGCAGTCATTTAGACTTCTTACACCCTCGTGTTTGAAATAGCATCCTCGTTGTCGAAGGGTTAAATAACGAATGTCGGGGGTAGAGTATGTTATGTCGACGATAAATTCAATGTCTATAGGGAAGTACACTTTTGCTATGGGCCTTTCGCCTGGTTTTGGGCTTGACTCGATATTCGGAGTGAAGTAAAATCTGTAATTTGAAACAGTTGTGAATTTAATAAGGTTCCAAAAAACCATAAATCTGCCTATTAAATTCTGTTTAATCCTGTCTTGTAAACTTGTAATCACGTGTGACCAGGGGCGTCCGCAGTCTTTTTTCCAGGGGGGGGGGGGGAGGGGGTGGTAACTTTGTGATTATGGTAAAGAAAGATACACCCTTCTTGCTTTTTTACCCATTTTACAGCATCAATTTAATTAAAAATTTAAAACCGATATTTAAAAATATTCCCTTTTTTGGATAAAATTTAATAAAGATCAGTTTTGAAAAATAAGATATTTTTTCTCAAAAAACCGGGGGGAGGGGAACCCTCCCCCCCTGCGGACGCCCATGCGTGACACTACGTTGTAAAGAAATATTCTATTATGAGCCGTTAAAAAGTAATTTAAAGTAACTTTGATCATTTGTTTATTTATTTATATTTGTTTGTCTGTCAGATGACTTTTTGTAACACAAGGACTAATTGGAACGCTTGACAGGTTTATAATTTTGATAGACTAACAGATTTTAAAGATATGTAATAATGTTACCTCCAAGGATAGCTTGAACTCGTAGTTTCAAACTCGAGATCCCATGAAATGTCCATGACTTTGAGGGGTCCCAAAGCATTGAATTTGCAACACGCTCCCACAGGAACAAGAACTTTTGTAAATAGTTTACCACATGGTATTTTTATTCCTCTACGAAAAGGTCATGATTAGTTTTACTGGTGTTTAATTGAAGACCCTTATTATTACATAGTGTTATTCTATTACAAACTTATATAAACCGTATAAAAAAATGCAAAAGTATTTATATTTTCTCCCTCTTTCTGGTTTTCTAATCATCAGAATCTTTTATCTTATATGGCGAGGTTTTCGAACAACTCTCAGATTTTCACAGACTTTTGCACAGCAATGGTTTTAAAAGCAGATATTTACTTTATTATGTATATTGTTTGATAGTCTATTAACGAAACAATATACAGATCCAAGTGTAATAATCCCATAATGTCACAGTTACCTGTATGTACAGTTGCTAATCAAGTTATCACAATCAGGTATTAATGGCTCGAAAGTGCTATGAAAATTATTCTTCGTATCATAAACTGTCTTGAATGGTTCTAAATCAATACTCCTTCCCCAATTCCAATTGTACAACTGTTCGTATATAAACATCTCATCCTATGTACAAATTACAAACATATAAACAAATTTGGGCTCGTCAATGAATTACTAAATTGGTAAAATTGAAGGATCGGATGAACTTAGCGCTCGAAAATGGGAAACCTTATTGTCCAAACGCTAAGAAAGATTGGAAAATTAAATGTTATTAAACTGAACTGAAATGGTATCGGCACACTGGTTACCGATACCATTTCAGTCAAGATCTACGGTCGAAATCTAATTTATAAAATTTGTTATTAAACTGAATTTTAAAAAAAAATATAGTGTTGTAAAGCTCGTCTCGACACACGTTTTATCTATTTACAGTTTGTTTATCCAATCATTACTATTCGAGCTAAAAATTATAAACAAAAAATTTTTCATCGTCCAAAATCATTATTAATTTAAACATAAATTGTGATAACTTGAGTAAATATTAAGGGATGGTTTACCGGTTATTGCACCGGACCCTTCAATTGTGAAATCAAAATGTAATTTTTAATAATAAATGTAAATTCTACAATATATAAATGTCGAAATTGTATACTTGCTTTGTGTAAATGAGAGTGATTCAGTTGAGACCAATCGAAGCAAAGAAATATTTGAGGAAATTCAATACTGATATGCTCTGTCATTATATCGAGCCCGGTTATAGTTGGTTCCGTTTGGAATTTACTCCATATTATAATGTTTGTAATGAGAGTCGCCATGATCGATGCAATTGTCAGAAGGAACCATGTTATCCTATAAAAGATCCAATCGTGCATTAAACAACGAGCATAAATTGTACAAAAACTATATATCGCATTAAAAATATATCATAATCCTAAATTAATGCAGAAATAATGATAATTTTGATGGCAGTTCTTATTAGCCACTTATACTCCAAGTATGTCATCAAATTTTACATCAACATTAAATACTAATCTCATTAAACCTTATCAAAATGGAAGAATTCGTGATCCGTAGAATTAAATGAATTATTGAATTTGAAATATCTGTACTACTTTTTTCTCTATTCCGGAATTCTGTATTTAATAAATGCAGCATTGAGAAAAAGATCTGTTATCAATCGACAAGCGAATTAGTTGATGTACATTAAGAAAGACTGTAGACCTGCCGTATGGAAGAAGTAATGGGAAAATGTAATTATTAAACATATTAAATATCTCTAAGTATATTTAATAGGTATATAAATGTTTTATTTATCCTATTGAATTTACCTTACGTTATAAAGGCTCTAAATCTGAATACAGACAACAAATTTTTTACATTAAATTAACAGTTGTTATTTTTCGATTGACATCATCATCGTTTAGTTAGTACCACCATTGTCGTTAATTCTTAAAATTAGTAATATTAAACGATCGAGCTTGTATATTAACCGAAATGTGTAATTAACGGATAATTTCTGAATTCTAATTTTACCTCTCCCACCTGGGCCTTGCAGGGTCCACGAAGTACCGGACACCATGCAAGGTGTTCTCCAACAAATATTCCTTCGATCTGTATTTGAAGCTGGAACGCAACTCGTCCACCGTCGGCTTGTAATTATACTTCATATCAAAATTTAACTTTATGGCACGAATCACAGGAATCAACTGTTTTTACTTTTACCTGAACAGCCTTTACATGCGATGAGAAAAGCCGAATCGATCGACTCCCCGCATCTCGTGTGCAAATGCACAAGCGTGCATTATTTATAGATACTTATGCACACAATTAATTTATCAGTTTCATCAACGAAATAGAAAACCACTAGATTTATAAATAATGCAGATTACTTGGCTTACACGTGGAGAATCGATAAAAAATGTAAAAAAATTTCGCATGGCTGGAGTCAGCAGGCAAAGTGATAATTAATATAATTTAACGGGATTGACTTGATATTATGGAATTAAAGTCAGGCTTATTGTTTACTAGCAAACTACCCCGCGCTTCGCTTCGGGATTCCATGAAAACATATTTCACTCCTTTTCACTACCTCCTAGGGGTTGATTAGGACAAAATACTGAAATTGGTTCTTAGGCATTTATGTGGGCAACCATTTGAAGTTAAAACCAAGTTCAGAAAACATATTTCACCCCTTTTTACCCCCTTCAGGTTGGAATTTAAAAAAATCCCTTTTTATCGAGCACCTACGTCGCAAAAGGAATTACCCTCCGAATGTCATCTTTCTAGAGTCAGCGGTTCGAACGGTAATGAATCAGTGACACAACGATTATACAAGTATATCGATAAATTTGATCGCACTCGTGGCATAGTAACATCCAAAGAGTACAGTCCAAAGAGCATGCGCGCGCGTAGTAGACTGTCGTATACACGGGTCACGTGGTCTGCAAAACAGTCGTACACATGAAATGTTTATATATAAATTACATAGTAATAACGCGTTTCTGAGACATGCTTCATAGCCTATGTCCGTCCTAGAGAATGTATTAATAACCTGTCAAAATTTGAGGAAGATCGGTTCAATAGGTCTTGAGTTTTGCGCGAACATAAAAATCGGCTCTCTCTTTATATAATAGTATAGAAGATATAGATTTAAATATGAAGAGTGACAGGCCTAACTGCTACTGGGTAACCCTTGTTTGTGGAAGGGAAAACTGTCAAGAACGCAGAAGGAATTATCGCTAGTCGGGGGTTCGCTCGGCTATTGTCTCTTGACTATAGGTTTTTCCAGTTGCAACTTATCATTTGAGAATCGGCCATCGTGTGTGAAAACACAAACACTCCTCATCCTCATGCCAGCTTCTTTATTATTTTAGACTACCCCCTCTTACGACCACCATATGCACGCACATCGACGTGGTTCCGGTCTTTCGGTGCCTAAGATCGACCGTCCGCAAGTTAAGCGGGTGTAAACCACCCTTCTGACGTGTTCTTTGGATCCGATTACGCTCGAAGAGCCTATCCCCTTGCCAGAACGGCTAACCGACTGTCGCTGCATCTCAATCATTAACAAAGCACGAATAAACTCGAAGGCAGAGAGGAATTTCAACGACGCAGACAGGCAATCTGATGGCGCCTAGCTTATGGCGCGCAAACTTGCAGCGATAATTTTGAAAGGATTTCGCCCAGGCGATGATCGCCAAGTGGAGCTCGAAAGTCTAGACCAACGATGGTACCTTCGTCGAAGATCGACTTGACTTTCACGAAATGATCGGAAGCCTCGCGAGCTGCTGCAATAATAAAAGCTCAGCCTCGGCGCAGAGGAACAGGAGAAAAGCAAAAAGAGGGGAAATAAAAAAATGGGCGATCCCTTTTGTCAGAGCCCGGCTGACGCACGGGCGAGAAAATACTTCGGGGAAAAAGAAGCGGCGCTATTCTTGCGTCCAGGTGTGAGCCTGTAACGCCAGTGTAAATATACAACACTTACGCCATTCCGACGGAGCCTCTTCGAAAACTATTAACGTATCCCCCTCTCGCGGCTTCGACGGCCATTTTTCGGCACCGATCCGTTTCTCTTTCCGAGACAGCGACTTCTGTTCCTTTGAGGGCATTAAGTGGCGCACGTTCGAGTAGAACTCGATCAAACTCACTATATATTTGCGGGTACTATAGCTGTTTGTGGTGGCTGCTTGCCTACTCAAGGGGTTGCGCCACCTTCGCTGGCCCGGAGCGAGCGGTATTTTCGGGAATCGAGGGGCCTGATGCATATATTTTCGTTTGTCGTAAAGTAATTTCACCACCTGCTAGTTTAATAACATGTAAGTATGTTTCACAGAGCAGAAACATATTAGTTTTTTTCTCGTGCAGAGAAAATAAATGCGTAGAGGAAAAACCCAGTGTAGTAGGACCCACGTCACTACTCAACTCATGAAGATTAGTTTTGCAGTAACGTTTTTAATTAAATAATTTATTCATTTCTCCATATTAATTCTGGTGTATAAAACCAGTTTTTTAAATTTAAAAATCGGTTTTCGAATTTTACAAATTTATAAATTAAAAGCGGTTTTTAAAAACCGACAAAGCCTGGTGTAAATTGTAGCTGCAATGTAGGTTGAATATGTTTGTACTCGTGAATCAGGAGCAAAGCTATCAGTATACTGACAAACTGCACGCTGATAAATAGGACTCGCACCGAATGCAAGTTTCCACCCCTGGAGAATGACGGCCAGCGATGGTTCATAGGTATACAGGCATTATCAACATTTCCCATAGCCGCGTGAATCAACTGCTGTCGAGTCACGCTGCCATCGCACAGTGTTTCGCCTAATCTGATGTGTCCGATCCACAAATTATTGTATCTTAAAATGTTAATAAAGGAACGTAGGTTTTAACGTTACCCATAACTTTTGCTGAATCGATGCATCTTTATATTCTCTTTAAAAAAGTATTAGGGTACTTAAACTAGCGGACAAAAAAGTTACCACTTTTTCGATTTGATCTATTTTTGTTATTTTCTAGCATCCATTTAGGACTGTGGTATGTTTAATATATGCATATTCTGATGAAGAATTTAAAGCTGTATAAACTTCAGTTAAAGTTGAATTTCTTTAAATGATAAACAAAAGTTACCACGTTTAGTAACTTTTTAGGTTGTGCTAAAAGCAAAATAACTTTTTTTTATTAATGTTCAAAAGTAACTTTTTGTTGACTTTAAAAATGCCTTGTCTTGTTTAATTTTATGAAGGGTTTTTGTTTGTAAGTTAAATAAATTCAACTGTAACTGGGTTTTATACAGCTTTTAATTCTCTTTCAGGATATGTATATTAGGCACATACTGCAGTTGTCAGTTGATATTAAAAAGTAACAGATGTAGGGTGGTTCGAAAAAGTGGCAACTTTATTGTCCGTTACTGTAGGTCGAAAACTGATTAGTTCAGAAGCTATGAATTTTGCCCCAAAGTCCATATACGCGAAACACTGTGCATCGGCCGGAATCTTTTACCAAACATTACCTGCCAAGTGTCAATTTTGCTCGATGATCTTAATATTCCTAAGGTGGGATAATTTCAGTTACCTGGAACTAGCCGTCTAAACGCGAATGCATCGCGAATAGGGGGCTAAGCACGCCAGCACCTGCAACGACCATGTAACATTGCACAATACGTTCGCAACTAACGTCGTGTCGACGAACCGCGCTTTCCCAATTGATTATTGCTTCTCGGGATTCCGAACAGATTAGATCCCGAACGCCTGCGCCCGTCGCGTGTCTGCCACATAGAACCGGATTAATATTCATTATTTACTGCGTATTGCCAACGATAGCAACTGGCATTTCTTAAATTTACGCAACGCCCGGGGAAGCTGAAGTGCGCGAGAAGAAAACGGTACGCGACCGAAGGCTAATTTTTCTATCGCCTCCGATTAAGCCGCGATTACACAAGCACGAGCAACCGTGGCAGAGTTCGAGTAGTCGTGTCTCGGGTTCACTTGCTTTATCGCGGATCAGAAGCTGAAAAGTCAAGCTTGTTCACGAACAGCGAAACCGTAGTGGGGAAGTGGCGCCCAGTTGGACAGCAGTGTATCAAACTGATCGCGATATGCCTGTACATTGGTTAATTACTGCAGAAAGAGCTGTCCGCTCGCCCCGTGGCTTTAGCTCTTTTTTTATTTACGCATCTCACTCCTTCAACACCGTCGACGATTATCCGCGGAGCACGTTGCAACAGATCCCCTTACAGGCTAACTGTGAAATCATTAAAAAGAAAAAAAGGCTGTTGCACAGCGAGCACACGTGATCCTCCCGGTGCGGTTTCCCCGTTTTCCTCCGTAAAACGCGGTGTCGTGAAATATTCCGGAAGCGCGTTCCGCGACGCCGCCGTGCCATGGTGAAAATAATATCCAAAAGACTTAGCCGTTAGCGGATGCCGTTACTTGGCACGCGTCAGGGATTAAGGCGCAACAAGAGGATCTACCCTGAAGTCGGCTGAAAAAAAGCGAGGAGATTACGAGGAACAGTCCCCCCCTTCGATCGCCCCCGATAGCGTAGGACGAGCTTCGGAGATGATGAACCACGTTCAAATCCCGCGTAAATCCTTGGGCAGCGAGCGCTAGCGCGCCGCACGAAAACGAGCACGGGCTACGCGCGCGTGTGCGTGCGTGACCGCGTTTCCTTGTGTACGCCGTTGCGAGGGTGTTCTCGAATGCGGTCTTTAGACGGCCTTTAGTTTCGTGTAAGCGCCCGTCGAAGTTAGTAGACCCTCCTCGATTTATCCTAGCAGCGGGATCCCCTCTTCCGGCTTAACCCTTCGGCCCCGGCTCCACCCTGCGGCCCTCGGTCCCCGATCCTACGGCCCACAGTTTTTGCTCCGCCCTCGGCTGGCCCACCGTTAATCGCGCGCGTTTCGATCGAAATTCGGCTCGTCGGCAGCCTGATATCGCACCGTTCGGTCACTCTGCGATCGAGGGCGCACCAGATTTAACGGTTACTGCGATGTGGCCCGCGGGAAGGGACAAGGACGAGTCGTCCGCGCTGTGCAACCAGAACACCGACGGGACAATTGCTCGTGCGCTTTGAAAATCCCGCGGAGGTGCTCCAAGTGGACGAGAGGTTCCTGCCGGTTGCGATGAACAGCCCAGCAAGGGAAAATCGTCGTGTCAACTGTCTTTGCTGATCGTGACCACCATGTGAATGAGAATGATCAGCGCGTTGATTTTTGGCTGATTTCTGAGGGACTGTAAGCTCACGATGGAGCGTAAAAGCACGGGAGCGATAATTAGTGCCGGTGGTAATTAGAGAGAAGGTGTGAGGCTGGTCAGTGAGAACAATAAAATTTTCCGAACCAACGGGTGGGGGTGGCTTTCCTCCATTTTGGTCTCGCGCTAGAACGATGGAGCGACGGAGAATACCGAGAAGAAGAGGCCTCTCAACCGCGGAAACCAGACCTGGTAAGTTTGTGTTTTGTATGGAGTGTGTCAATTGCGCGTGGATGCTTCGAGTAATAATGTCTTGTAGATTGTTATTCACATTTTGGAGTAGGGCTCGATTATTTTGGCAGTTTACGGTGTTTAAGAAATAAATGAGGGAGCCTTGATGTTTGATGTTGTTTACAAAGCTTTGAAGATACTCACAAAAGTATTCGCAAACGTGTTTCACTTATTTATTAATGTTAAGTTCTGAATTAACCATCACTGGAAACCTTGATTAATATATTTTTAGTTAGCACCATCTATCAAAGAAAGGAGCAAGAAATTCAGCGAATATTTTTTGCTACGTTCACGGATAATACTTTTTTAAATAAACTTGTATAGAATTTTTAAATAATTGAATGCACCCAGAACAAAAGGTTTACTTTAATGTGAATTGGAATTGCGAATTCTTACTTTGAAGTCGATTTAATGTGTAAAATGTGTTGCATATAGGATAGGCTTTTGTCAGTAACCGTATGTGAATAATAATAATAGGACTTTATTAAATATGTAATCACAACAATGAACGAACTACAGTAAGAAAAGGAATATGATGTTTAAATTGCTAACTGTGCTGTAAAATATGAAGATTCAACGTTTGTAGGAAATTATACTGTTATCGAAGTTATCCCTGACGCGTATTTTTGCCATTCATTGTGTTATAATTCTGTACAAGCATGATACGTGTTAAAAAATTTGTAACAGTTGTAACATAAATTTGTGCGTATTTGCAATTACTTTGTCAACGAGAGGAAAGTAAAGGGAGAAGAAATGGAAGTGGTCTATGGAATATTGTATCCAAAGAGATAATTTGAGTTTCGTACGTACTTATCTCGGTTGGGACAAATGCCAACTGCTTTCAAAATAGAAGAGAAAACGAGGCCAGACTAAAAAACTAACCCTGATTTTTTTTACGTTCAACTTATCTTTAATATCGACATGTTCGACCTTCCGATAAGGCGAACCCAAGATGATAACCACGTGTGCCGAGTTCAAGTCCTCGAGCAACAATAAAGAAGCCCATCTGCGACTATGCGCGACATAAACAAACAGGATTAATTCGTAATACTCATCAGATAAATAATAAACAATAAATGATACTTTAATTTCTACATTTTTTCTGCAGAAAAGCTTTACTTGTGCCCTAAAAAGTTTCCATTTTCCAATAAGTAGTTACACAAATGTATATTTATAAAAAGTTGTACGTATCGCGAAAACTATGAAAAGAAATCCAATTCGTCAGAGCTTATTTACTTTTACAATCTAAGACTTTAAATATCGAATCGAAGGAGACATTCCATTCTTGTTGATGTTCTATTCCGATTTTGCAAGAGGAGCACAACTTCCAAAACAATTTATCAAAACTGCACAGCTGACCTACAGTTGCATATTAAAAAAAAAATGACGTCTGATATTTTGTACAATTTTCTTTACTAAATTCAGAACGAAACTTATTTTGTCAAATGCATCGAAACCTTGGGCGCGCACCATCCGTCTATATGCAATATAGGTATGCATTTATCGCGGATGGCGTGAATTTTGATGAAGCAAGACACATTTGACACAGCAGCTGGCCCATTGTTTCCTGGGCATTATGTTACAAACAAATAATACCGATGACACACCACCAAAGGAAAAGAAACCGGATTGTCATGTTAATCCTCGGAATGTCGTAACTCACCCCATCATATTTTTAAAGCTTCACATAATATGTATGCCTGATTGAATGCGTTGGTAGAAACACATTTGGATAATGAAAAAATGAGTAGGTATATCGCATAAACATACCTACTTTGAATTCATTCAATCCTCTAGCAACTGATTTGTTAGCGTAAAGGTGCGTTTAGATCAAACGAACGAATGCTCGCTCGCCCCGCTCCCCCTCCCCCACACTTTGACAAAATCCAAGTGAAGATTGCCGTTTATAGTAAACAAGCTGACCCGTTACTCGGTTTCACCCGGGAATTATTATTATTTATTATGTTAGATAGCATATTTATTTAATGTATATTCCAAATTTTATTAAAATCCGTTCAGCCGTTTAGGCGTGAAAGAAGGACAAACAAACAGACAACGTTTCACTTTTATATATTAGTAAGGATCAGCACGAAATTTGTCGAAGTGGGGGGCGAACGAGAACTTGTTCGTTTGGTCTAAAAGCACCCTAACACTTCACCCCAAACTTATTAATGAAATTGAAATTAATTAGCCACTTCTGTTGCTAGAGTAACAATATTCTTCTCGTTATAAGGGAACCCGTTCAATTAGAAATACCTATTTACATTCCCAGCTTTATATGAACATTCTTGAATAAAATATTTGCATGCTTTTAGTTAACATAATATCCGCGGATAATATTATCTAAATTAACTTGATAAGCAAATTGCGCACGCTAATCAATTCCCCGACTATATTGCGAACGATTTCGTTCCACGATCACGTACGATTCCGTTTGCGAATCGTGCGTTTCGGAGGATGAACCACCCGCACATATAATGCCCCTATTGTAGTCTCTGGACTAAACCTTGGATTTACGAATAAACCTCCGTTGAAAGCACTCCAAACTTCCTAAATGTATTAAAAATACCTAAGGTAAACGTTTGCTTAATAGGTATCCTTCATCTAGTATTGTTTCTTGTCTTTCGCATGATTCTCGCTCAACGTTCTCTTCACGCATTCCTCTGCGCCTATCATTTACAATTTACACGAGCATTTCGATAATTCTTCCACGAATCCCCGATAAAGAAGACCTGTTCTACGAAAGTAACTTCCGATTAAGGCTGGGACTATTCGAATAATTTAATATTCGAATATTTTACAAGTATTCGAATACTATTAAAATATTTAAGTATTCGTATAGTATAGTATGAATTATAAATCAAGATCTTTAGGTTCATTTTTTTACAAGCTTTTATTTAGTTTCAGTTGTGAGTTCGTTAGTTCGTCAGGGTGCAATCATGTAAGCTAATTTTGACCCACTTCAACATATCCGATCGGCTTGAAAGCACACATACGTAGTTCCGATGACAATACAATATTTTCACGCGGTTTATTTTTAGTAATTTTTTAGTAATTTTTTTAATTCTCGGAACCCGAATCCAAAACTTGAAGTGCTGATTCCGTTTTGTAAGTGGAATATCTTGCTCTAAAAACCAAAGTCAACAAAATTTCTGCATAGGTAAATCTCTGTTGACCATAGTTAAGCAAAATATAGACAAAAATATAACAATATACAAATTCTCGAGGCACGCTGCGAACGATTCATCCTTCAGTGATTTTATACTTTTTCTTATCGGGTTACGAGAATTTCGAATCACGAGAAAAGTGCAAAGTTTCGAATTCTCGAAGTTTCGACAAACCCATCTCTTCCAGAAATAGACTTTTGATTAATACTTGAATATATTTATTATAACAACAAAACAACTGTTGAAATTACAGTTAAATTTTTTTTTTAAATTTCTATAAAAATAATTCCTTATTCTTATCGTGATTTTTAAAAAAATGATTATAAAATTCAAAGCGTGTAGAAGCCCAGTAAATGACCGCATACTTTTAATAAGAATTGTACTTATTAATGTTTGCAAGTATACTCCATTTAGAAACCTACAATATTTTTAAATTTATAATTGACATTTCCTTGCCTAATGAATGGTCATTCACTGGTATGCTATAAATTAATGGTTGCTTTATCTTACACATCATGCCTTTAATATCTCTAAATTGCAACTGCAATTTTAACTACGTCATGATTATTATAAGCACTTACTCAATTTCCACATTCCATATATATGTCGTTAAGAAATTTCCACGCATTGACTACAAATATATCGTCATAAATTCCCTTCAGACAAGTTCTTGCAAAAATTTTACGCAGCCATTTTAAGTAAGTTTTAACAAATCCTCCCATGCAAAATTCTTCCGTTTTGTAAGCGCGACTAAATATGTAAACCGGAAAAACGGGATAAAATAGACATTCACGAAAGTGTATTTTCCACAGGAGTTGTAATACGTTCATCCCCTTTGTATTACATCCACTTATATCTAAAAAGACACTCTCTAACGCTACATAGTTAGATTTAAGTTACTTTTTATCCATAAAAAAATATAGTGAGACAAAGTACGCCTATTTCATTTTTCCATTTTTGTTTTACAATTCAAAGCTTTCCCAAAAGATTTTTGATGACTTACGGCAAGCCTTACGCATGCGAAAACTTCACTCACAGATCTAAGACTCTTTGGCTGAAATATCATGGCCGAAAATTTGAATTCAACTGTTTCTGACCACTGTGCCGTCCTGGCCGAGTGTCGATCGCCGTTAAACCACGAACCTGACGAGTAAACACCGTAAGGGGTATTTCCCCGTGACTTCGCGTGGAAGCGTGGACGGTATCGCGGGTCATTCGTCCAACTACGGACAGACCTCACCGTATCGCGAGTAACGACAAAGTGCAGAGGTCATCGATGATGTAGGTAACATGGTTGAAAGCGAGCTGTTATTTCGCCGAGCAGAAATAAAAGTGCATTCTGCCGCAGAGGAACGGTTTCGAGGTTGGGAAAAACACGCAGCTACGATCAATCTGCACGCTTCCGCGTATCTGTCGGATAAACAGACCCTTCTTCGTCGAATTACCGTTTCTAGGACACTCGCTCGATCGCGTCTGCTCCGTATGCGTACGATTCACAATAGCGTTTCTCGCGTCCAGCTATCCAACGAAATTCTTTTAATCGCGCTTAGGGACGGGACCTATTAAAACCACATCGCGACGAAAGCAAATTCTGAATATTCCTCGCGCCCCTTGTCTCCTTCCCCTTAGAATATTTTCCGCGACTTTGTGAAGTAGAGCCATAATAGCAACAAATTGTTCCCGTCCCGTCCCGTTAATCACGGTCACGCGTGGGCTCCGATATTCGGCTGGATCTGCCGCGGTGGCAAGTTCTGGTGGTTCGTTCTGAAAGAAAAAAGATACACCGAGACGCAAGAGGGTTCTAAAGAAGACGAGCAATCTCTTGAATACGGGAATCCTCCTCGTCGAGCTGCATAGGAAGGCAAGGAATACGGGGCGATAATAGGTACACATAGCGAGACTCGTTGTCGGGGAGCGCTGACCGCAGAGATAACGCTTTGACCCGTTACAAGCTTCAAGTACGAAATGAATGCCTTCACTGTCTCTTCCAAGCCGGGCCCAATCCAAATATGTGGCCCTTTTTCTTACCAAGACCGCCCTTTATTAACCGCCCACCGCGATCCCGCGAATTCGACTGATCCACCTTGTACCTTAGATGGGTGGCCAAGTAGTCTTGTTGTGGCTTTTCAGACACAAACAGGTCCGCTGAACCAGCTGCCCATCGGAAAACACTATTCATTGGGACATGGACTCACTTGTTTGTCTCTTAATAATAATAATAACAATAATAATAATCAGAAGAAGAATTGCGCACATACATATGTAGAGTATGCAGAGTATAACACGCAGAAAAGCTATCGACAAACAGCGGACAACGTACGGATTGTGGAAGAGACAAGGTTTTGCAATAACAAGCGTTGTTTTTATACCTGACCTTGATTACTTTTAATATATAAATGATAACTGTTGAGAATGAAGAACTGAGAAATAATTGGGCCGACTCTCAATGATTTGAAATTGAATAAATTTTGTTTAAAGACTTTAATTGTTAAAGAAAATAACTTTATTTCTATTGGGAATATTTTATTTTTTCATAGTGAGCAGTTTTTGTGTTTTAAGTCTAAAATGGAACTATGGCTTGGTAGTTTTAATAATATTGTATAATGTAAGAGTTGTTCTATGGGTTGGTAATTGTTTGCAAAATAAAGATCACAAAATTATAGGATCCGCACTGTGTTTAACTAATTATTTATAATCTTGAGGGTTGGTAGGTAGAAACCTACGGAAGCATAACTTGGTCCAATTAATACGAGTATTCGTTATTGGGATTGAAATTCTCGTTGTAAGGAATGTTACTATTAACGTTACTAGTCCCAGTTCCCCGTGGCAATGTTGGATGTTGGAAGGCGTTTACGCCTCATTAGTAAAGACTGGCTTATTTACTTATGCAGGCTGGAAAGACACCGACGCAGTGCTCCGATAACATGTAAATATTGTTCTAGAATTATCGGGGAACGCGTCCACTCTGCAGTCAGAAGTAATAGAGAGGCTACTGCCTATCAACGGGAGCAACGGGATCACAGGATGCAAAGATCGGCCCCACATCTGTGGAAAAGAAGCAGCCTGTCGCAGCTTCGACGACAACACGTCCAAGTGCGTCTGCCCGCACGACTTGTCCACGCCGACCGCGGATTTGAAATGCCCAAATCGCCTAATAGGTCAGAACCAAATATCCGGATAAGATCTCACAGTGTCAACAGAGCTCGAGGGCTCCTGTCAAACAGAATATGTGCTTTTAAATATTAATTGTTGTTCCAATCCATCTTTCAGTTCCCCTGACACCGCGACCTATACCCAACATTATACCCCCCAATGGCAATTCTACCAATAGCACGGTCGCCGTCCCAGAGGCTGAGCAGGTAATTATAGTCGAAGCTGTTGTCCTAAACCGGACGACGGAAGCATTTTTATATCCCTATCATTTCTGTTCTTGCGATAGGTGGAACGATCGAGACAAAGGTTACCTGAGATAATAGGAATCGCCATAGCTTTCTTCATCGTATTAGCGATATTGTCGAGTATAGTGTACTGGGTTAGAAAGCGGAGTTATAATGTGAAATCGCAGAGGAATTCTCTGGATGTATGTATAATTCTTTCCTTTCTTATTTTCCAAATTAAAGTTAACAATCAGTATAAAAGCATACACTGTAATTTTCCTTCAGGGTACACCGATGAATTTGAAGAAGGGGCTGCTGTTAGCGAATAAGTACACACCAAATCCACAGTATTTCAGTTGTGCTTCGCCGGAGGTGCCGATCTTGCAACGCGAATCCCTCGTTTTTGTCCAAGAGATTGGCGAAGGGTGTTTCGGGAAAGTCTACAAAGGTATGGATACACATGACTAATTTGACTGAGAAGGGAAGCTTGAATCTTGAAAATTTTAAAAAGTCTAATACTTTATAGAAATGTATATATGTACTAAGCTGAAAATCGAGGCATTTTTGGGAAATTATTTTTAAAGAAAGTACTTAATCCATCTTTCTGAAACTTTCGAGATATTGTACTGTCACTTTTATAGTTCAAAAGTTATATGAAAAAGGCCCCAAATGTTTCAACCCGGGCCGGGAAATTCTGAATACCTCTTTGCGACGTTAATTTGAAAGAGACCAACCCAAAATTCTCGAAACTCGGACATCCCCGCTGTCCAGCGGTCGCTGCAGCTCTGCGAACGCCGGGACGGTGCATGGTTGTAGTAGAATGCGTCCGTGAGGCGCTGTTGCCAGTTTATCTGTTCGCGCGAGCGCGGGTTGCAGGATAAAATGTTGACCCTGTATATCGACTAACATCGGCCTTGCTACTAATATATACCTATTGTCTTTGTATAGCCGGAGTCTCCCGTATAAATAAATAAATGAATATCAAATCTTGTAGATTTATCGAGACGCAGAATTTCCCTTGTTAGCTTCCTGTCGTAGCGAAATGTTCTCGTTCGCTATGAAATTTCCATCTGCAGGACGATCGATATAATCTAT
Organism: Andrena flavipes; assembly: GCA_963971345.1. NCBI lineage: Eukaryota > Metazoa > Arthropoda > Insecta > Hymenoptera > Andrenidae > Andrena > Andrena flavipes. The sequence goes on from OZ020480.1 coordinate 14,419,139, forward strand.
ATGTTTCCGAAAACTATTTGCAGGAGAATTATGCTCAGGAGACTCGAATGAGATCGTCGCGATAAAGGTGTTGAAGGAGTCTGCCTCACGCGAGGCCGAAGAAAATTTCATGCGTGAGGTCGATATCATGTCCACTTTCGGACACAGAAATATCCTGTCGTTGAAAGGTGTGGTACTCCGAGACGCCAACAGCCCGTGGATGGTTTTCGAGTACATGCCTTATGGAGACCTCGCTGAACTATTGCGATCCAACTCTCCTCAGCTGAGATCATCCAAACCTGGACTGCAACCTTTGACACAGGTAAAATATCTCGATCGTAATTACGATGTGCACTCCCACTTTCTACAGTTCCTACTAATCCCAGAACACATTGATTAAAACGAGGAAGTGGGAAGTGTCTGTACCGTCGCAAATTTTGAGATTTTATGACCAAAACCACAGAAATAAATTTTTGAATTCGACAAAATAAATGCAAATGTCAATTGAAGGACTAATATGAGCATCAAATGCCTCAAAAGTTTTGAGGTTTTGACCTCGAAACTGAATATAGTTCTTCAATTGATATTTGTGTTAACTTTGTAACATTCAAAAATTTCATTTTTGTGGTTTTGGCCTTAAAATCGCAAAATGTCCCCATTGTGCGTCGCACAGTCCGATCAATTATGTCGTTCACATGTTCCAGGAGTCTTTACATTGGATAACCATCCAAATCGCGGCTGGCATGACTTATTTGTCGGGGCAAAGATTCGTCCACAGAGATCTGGCCTGTCGGAATTGCCTCGTTGGCTCCGACCTCGTCGTGAAAATCGCTGATTTCGGTATGTCGCGGGACGTGTACACTTGCGATTACTACAAGGTACGTCGAACGATTCACTACTGCGATTCGTGGCGACAGCTTTACGAATGTGGACAGTCCGTTCGATAAATCGAGCATTTCGGTTCACTTCAGATAGGGGGATCACGACTTTTACCAATACGGTGGATGTCACCGGAAAGCGTAATGTACGGACGTTTCACCCTGGAGAGCGACGTCTGGAGCTTCGGGGTGGTTCTGTGGGAAGTCTATTCGTTCGGCAAGCAGCCGTATTACGGGCACAACAACGAAGAAGTAAGTGAAACAAAATTTATATGGCATGGAAATGGATACTTTCAGAGTATTTTAAGATTAGAAATTACGGCTGATGTTCAACGTTTGTTCTACACGCAATCATGACGTCATCTACCTACCGTTTTTTTTCAGGCATTTCTGATTAGGCACCTGTAAGATAAACCCTATTTTATGTAAGATAAACCCTATTTTGATGGGCACTTCTCGTAAAGTATTTAAGCTGAATATTTGAAATTCATGCTACATATTTGCAAGATCTGTTTGCTGAAAGTGCATTGTGCACATGTTTTATATTAGTACTTAATCATATTTGTTTAAATCTTTAGCTTAAGGTATAATAATAGTCCACTTCTCTCTAAAAAAAAACTACTATTTTTATACCATGTGACCGACACTTGAATGACAAGAAGAATCGATTTATGTAACAAAAAATTCTACTGTTATAGGGCAGTATGTAGATGTCAGGGCCGCCCTTAGCACCCGGCAGACGAGGCCCTTGCCCCGGGCCCCGCGTTTAGGGACTTGATTTTGTAAAAATAAAAATTAAATGCGAGCATGCGAGCCGAGCCTGCAATTCGCGAGCGGCTCGCTCGTGTCTAACGCACGAAGTAGAGAACGTAAGGTTATCTGTTTTCAATTACAGTAAATCCTCGTTATAGTCCCGTTTTTACCATGTGTAGTACGCCCGCTGACTATCCCCACCATTTCTTGGAATCCTTCGGTCGAGAGTGAGAGAACGAAAGAATCAACGGCAACTTTATGTCAACTGTTTCGTTCCTTCTCGCTCGGTTCTTGGATTTTCTCACTCGCGGCATCGGTCGCACGGAATAGTCTTAGAGCATATACTACTCTAAGGGAATAGTATCCGCATCGCGTCGTTCGCCCGCCGCCAATCCCGTTCGTCGGGTTTATAACGAGAAATTACTGTAACATGTTTTGAATAATATTGACTTTTGGCCCGAGGCCCCGCAAACTCTAAGGGCGGCTCTGGTAGATGTCATCAAACAATTCAATCTTTCCCCCCACTATTTTCTTTACCGCAATTAAGTTAGAGATACCTTCTAATCATATTTTCTCGCTAAATGCTGTTGCAGGTAATAAAACTGATATTCCAGGGAATAATGTTGATCCCACCAGAAGGATGCCCCCCGTTTGTCTGTCAGCTGATGCGGGAGTGCTGGAAAACAGACCCTAAGGACAGGATAAAGTTCGCGGAGATACTGGAGAGGCTCGAGAAAGCTCAAGGTAAATCCAACAAGCCAATCCAGCAGGGCACGTTGCCACGACCGCCACAAGGGCCCGTCACCATTCGAACGCCAGACGCGTTGGATCCCGACGGTTATTTATTGCCTGCGCCGACAAAGCCGCACGAATATCTGCAAACCCTGCCAGCCTTATCCGATTAGCAGCATTATTAATGTCTAAACACACTTATCAGTTCCGGCGACGACACAGTGCCGGCGTGCCGGAGATGAGAAGAAGAGATCCTCTACGCCGGCACTGTGTCGTCACGGAACTGTTAAGTGTGCGTCAGACCTTTAGTGGGCACAGCATTTTGGACGAGGGGAATCCCCGAGGAAAATGAAAATTCGACGAAACTCGAAGAATCAGCGGAATCTTCTTAAATACGTGTAGTATTGCGCTTCGTAAAGTGGATATTAATTAATTTTATACATGATCAGGGAAACCGTGAAAGTTCGACGCACCGAACCTTCGTTGTCCAAGAAATAGTATTAATACTCTGTATTGTTAAGGGAATGTACTATACTCTTAATAATTTATTATTAATTACGATTAGCGAGGATAATTATTTACGTGTAGTGAATTGTACATGAATATTACGCGTTTGTACGGATAAGTCTTTTCGCCTCCCTTCTAATCTCAGCCCTCTCCACCCGTCACGTACCTCGGTGATCTTACGTTGGCGATTCAAATAGGGGATGTTTTTAATACTCAGTGTGAATGAATTGTCGATTCTCAAACGCAAATGATTGTATGAAAACACGGTGAGTAGAATAAAGTTTCAGAAAGGGCACGTGAAATTCCTCTGTTCGACGTTTCGTATCCTCTTTCCTTCGAGTAACTTATTTTCCAGAATAACTGGAAATTGTTATATATCCAGAATAACTGGAAAAAAAATACTTTTTTCTCGAATTTCAAAAGTTTAAACCCTTTTCGAACACTTTTTGTGTATAAAGGCGAAAAAAAATTGTAATTTTTATTTTCGAGGAGTGCCCGAAGAAAATCTGGAACAAAATTTACCAAGAATAAATAAAAGCCATCCTCGTATACATACAATAGTATGTAATTTGAATTATTTAGTTTTGGACTCATTTTCATCAAGAGAATCTCGTTAATCCATGGTAATACTACCATGAAAATCGAACAGAGAATATAGAAATTAAAATTGTCATCTATATAGGTGATTCATCGAAAGCTCCACCGTCTCGCGAGCAGAGGGTCGCCGAGGCGGCGAAATACATTGTAAGCCCCAGCTCTTGCTTTCGAAGTCAACGTCCGGAGACTCTGAAACAATTCTTACAATGTTTCCCAGAAAGTATCATCATCAGAACGCGCTAAAGTCGTGCACAGGATCGTCGTCCCTTGACGTGTTTTCACGCCGAAGACACTCAGAGGGTGAACGTATTAGAATAACAATTCTAAAAGTTCTCTTTAAGCGAAGCCCGCGCGAAAAGAAAGGTTAACATAATTGGAGCCGCCCGATGATTCCAGAACAAGGAATATTGTTGCCGTGATACGATTGTTTTTTGTTCGCCAAAGGCACGCGATCCGATTCGTGGAGAAGAATAGAAATCGAGGTGTCCCGTAGTCTCGACGTGCATCTGATATCTGTGGACTCTAAACGCTCCCGGCTTCCGCAACGAATATGTACGACGATTGCATATTCCTGTCGTTGCGGTTCCCGCAAAAGCTCTGGCGGATCGTGAACGAATGCGACAGCGGGGCTATACAATGGAGCCAGAACGGCACCACCATCCTCCTTGACTACAAGAGGTTCCAGGAACAGTACCTCGACGGGGGGAATTCCATCTTTAAAACGAGGAACATCACCAGCTTCATCAGACAGTTGAATTTATACGGATTCCGTAAGGTAACATCGCATAACCGTGACCCGATCTGCAACTCCCACAACCCAGATGTACACGAGTTCCTCCACGAGAGCTTCCGTACCGGTCGGCCGGATCTGTTGTCGATGGTATATCGGAAAACTCCTGGGAAACTGAGGCACTGCCAGCGTATCAGTTTGAAAAGCATCACGCAACCGGATCTGTTCGGCAACGACAGTAACGATCACGTGTCGCGTCTGCACATGTGCCGGGTAAAGGAATATCGAATACAGTTCTGTCCCGTTATAAATCCGACGGTCGGGGGAAACCCTCTAACGAAACGATATGGCTATTTTGCTGTCTGTTTGTAGTACGATTACACCGCTGTCTCGACCAAAATTTATGACTTGTCAGTACAAAAGAAGTAGTGGGGATAGAAATGTACTTCTAACGAAGCAGGGGACTCGAACTAATAACGGGACAACTCTGTATCCCTAAACCAAATTTCGGTTTTAGACTTTCGATGATAGTTCGATATTATTGAGAACGAATTAATTACTTTAATTAACAGTTTCTGCTCTGGTTAACTTGAATCGTTGGAACATATCTCCATGAATATCGACGCCTTTAAATTCTTTCCCTATTGAAATTCGGTTTTCTAAGTGAAAATTGCTTTTTCTATATGAAAATTATACAGCCGTTGATCCAATGATTAGCGGCGATATTTTAACCGATGGAATCGTTTATCTACATACTTGAAAGTATTTTAGAAGGCGCCAATTGACCTGGCAAAAATATTTATTTTTTTTAAACATCTATTTGAATTATCTCGAATGGTAATTAAGCAGTTCCTGTCGTTATTAATTACTGCTTCAAATAGCACACAATCCTGGTAAAATAGCTGCATACTGTTTGATTTTGTCCATGCGAAAAATTTTGTAATTTTTTTCCTCTACGCTTTTCAGTTGGCGCTAACTAGAGCCTTGGAGCAAATAACGCGAGAATATCGACGAACGCACAACCTTGCATCGGCCAGAAATAAAGATTCGTTGGGTAACAAAGCGAAATCCAACGGAGCAATCATTACGATTTAACACGTGGCATATCGGAGAAACGTAATTACCCAGAATATTTACTATTGATCAGTACAAACTTTAATAAAAGTATATACATGTTGAAAGCATTTAAAGTATATACATCTAGCGACACAAAACTCAGAATTCGATTTAAAATTCCACTTCTTCGTTTTGACTACCATTCAATCTGAAATTATGAGATCAATACAGAATGGATTAGAAAACATCCAGTACCAATTACCCTACCAAGAATAGCTCAGGTACAGACATGACTTGCCCTGGTGTCTATGTAAATTTTACACTAAACTGGACAAATCTGAAGGCTATTAATTGTATGAGAGAATTATGTTATGAATCTATGTACTATGTGAGATTCCTTTGTTACCGTTATATTATTATAAGGAACGGTAGACTATCCTTATAACAGTGGTTTATTACTTAAACAATAATTATAAGGTTTCCTATGAAATATATAATCATAGGATATAATGTTCAACATACGAAGTATTTATATTAAATGACCAACATATCTGTTGATAAGAATATTTATTTTTATATATAAACACTCTACTTAGAGACTATGCGTTATTACTTGTACTGGGCTGATTAGATACACGTTTACTTTGCTCCATTTTATGCCTGTTTAAAAAGTTCTTGAAGGATTCTGCTTCTTTCTCTTCCTCCTCGTCTTCTTCTATCTTGAACGCATTTTCCGTGCCTTCTTCATCGTCGCTGGATTCATTGCCAGCATGCTTCAAGTATATATCTGAAATTTCTCTTCCACTACTGATCGTTGATACAAACGTCACACTTTCTCCCGGAACTTTTTGCGCCGCTCTCTCAAGCTGCTCCTTCTCTGTCTGCAGTCTTTGAGCATCTCGTTTAATTTTCATCCTTTCCCAATCTTTCTTATATTCCCTAAAAGATTTTCTTTGTATATCACATTGTATCGCGTATGTAAGTACATAATATACTAATTTACCTTTCGTACTCCTCCACGGCCTCCTTAACAAGTTCCAGAAACTTGCCAATACCAGCCCCTGTAGCCGCGGACAAACCACAGCTACGTAAATGACTATAAAACTCGTCAAGTGTCAAAGCCATGCTACGCGTTAAATTACTAATATAGCTTGTTTCTGAATCCAAAGCTTCTTGAAATGCTTCAAAGTCATGCATCCAGTCTACTGCATAACTGTGTTCAACAATGTCGATCTTAAAAATATATGATTCCAGTTAATAAATTAGTATGATATAAAGTCATATAAGGTTTACTTTTGTTATAATCACCTTATTCATAGCGACAATAAATGGTAATTTAGTTTTGTAAAGTATTGAGCATGCATAAAGCATGTTAGACATGAATGTTACAGGATTAACGCTTCTCACAGTATCTAATATATACACTACAATTGTTGGGAACTGAGATGCTAAAGCTTCTGTTATAATTGTTCCGCTCGCTGACCATGTGAAAACTTCTATTTGCCCAGGAGTGTCTAGAATTATGTATTCATGCTCTTTGCCTGCTTTATCGATAAGTTCTATCACTTGATCGAATTTTGTAGAAAAGAGATTCAAGGCAGTAACGATACCACCATTTGGACCTAATTTGTATTGCTTCATCACTTCTTTGTAATTGACGGTGTCCCTTATATCTAAAATACCAGACGTTTAATAAGATTCACTTATGCACAAAACTGTAATAAAATTAAATGTATTTATGTTACAAATACCTATGTTAGCTGGATAAGGAACTTCTCTACATGCAGGGTCTAAATTTATTACATACGGCTTTCCTCCTGCATCATACAAGACTGAAACAAGCCGTTGTACAAACGTAGTTTTGCCGGATCCAGCCATTCCAAGAACGATGATACATGTTGGCTTTTTACTCTCGATATTTGTTTGAACGATTGTAGAATTTTTAGAGGAAATACTAGAATCTTCAGAACATTTGGAATTGTCCATAGAGTCAGTCATTTAAAAATCTTCAAAACGATTACACAACCCTATAAAGAAGGTAGTTCAAAATCAACCCTATAGCATACTTCGCATATAAAAATCCAAAGCTTGCGTTTAATAATTATAATATATAAAACATTTTTAACCCTGACATTCTGTTCATGTCTACTATAAGTTCTCATTGCACAGTGAGTTGCTATATGAGTTGCTTATAATACTGTAGATTTTTAAGAGGAAGAGGTAAGAAAATGTTTTCATACTTTGATTACTTTAAAACCAGTATTTATTGGAAAAAGTACAAAACGCACCATGAAAAGATCATTTTAGCAATCACTTTAACAAGTAAAATTGACTAACACGTTTTGATAACCTTCAAGCAAAGAAACTTTTATATAGATTACACACTTCAGTTATTTGTCTTATAATTCGAAAACTATTAAGAGAAGTTGTACAATGTATAAATTAGTTCTATTGTTATTTCTTTTATCCTGAAGTCGTTTACTTCTATCCAATCTCTTAATAGTTTTTCTCGCTTACAGTTTTGTATTTCGCATTCCAATATCAACAATGCATTTCTAGGTTATTGTAATTTTCCACACTCAATATAATTCATTTAAATAATTAGAAATGAATAGTTCGTTTATAAAATCATTTTGCATTAAATTATCCGAGACAGAAGTACAGGGTTAGAAAATTTTTAACAATGTATTCTTAATGACGTACCTGAAATTTGAAAAGTTGTTAACCGATATAACTTTCTCCACTACGTGCAATTATTACGGAAAGATTATAATTTCTATATTACATTTTTTAATCGTAATTTAATGCAAAATATATTTTCAGATTTTTATTGAATCATTAAGATATAATAATAAATATAAAGAATACCTTCCCCGAGAAAGGATACCTTTTTCGAATAAACTGCGCATGCGCTGTCAGTACTTAGTAGCAGTCGTAGACTACTGTAGGCTACTTAAGGCTGGTTGACACTCATTGCACTGTTTGACACTTGACAGTGCAGTACTGTGCTGTACAGTGCATAAGCTAATAGTATGTGCATGTAGGTATGTATTACTACGGTAGATGTCCCAATTACCATGCCCTGTTCCAATTACCGTGCCTTTGTACTTAAAGAAATAAAATAAATAAGCAAAAAAAATTTTTTAATTATAAAATAAAATTTTTAAGAATTAATTTTTTTCCAATTTTTTTAATTGCACGTGCGTACTGCGGACCATGGCGGGGGGTTCTTTCGCTCCCAAATCTTTCTCGATATCTCGGAAACGATCAACACAGATGTAGCTGATTCCGAATAAATACCTTTTTTATGAATATCTCGAAAATTAAAGCCGACCGTCGATTATATATAAGGAAAAAATTATTCAGAATATTAACTTCTATAACATATTCAAATCTCATTGAACTCGGTGAACAGGTATCTCTTTGACAAATTTACCATCAGTGAATGCTCCCGATATTAAAAAAAAGTAGCACTTTGGATTGTTTAGAATGGGACCAGCTTTAACCAAAACATATAAATAAGAGAACACGAATAATTTATAATGAAGACATTAGAAACATAGAATATAATGTATTTCAAATTAAATTATGTACATACAAAATTCATGTATGAAATTTCATGTGTCTATTTTATAAAATAAAATTCATTTTTATAACAAATTGTCAACAGTTATTTAGTGTATTTTCTTTTACACTATATAATTAAGTTGTCTTAAAATGATCATCTGTGAGCGTAGTATAAATATGTCCCTCGCTTGTAAGAAAGTCTATTATATTGTCTAAGATTGACACAATGTTCTTTGGCACGCGCATCTTAAGGGTATCTCTCTCAATCCCATTTTCAGTATCATTTTCTGTTTGAATAAGCTTAAAGACTATAGTTTGCTCTCTAGTCAATCCACTAAGATTATTGTCTGACGTGTAAACATTATTCACTTGCGCTGCGTTTGAATCTTCATTCTCCATCTTGCGTATTTGTTGCATTTTTAACAACATATGTATTACTTCCAATAAGTGACTGGTCAGTTCGTTCAAATTCGATACAGAAAAAATTTTTGTAATTAGCACGTGCGTCTTTTCATTCTGTTCTCTTAAATGTCCATATATTCGTACATAAGAATTCAAATTCAATGTACACTCAGCTATTTCTTTATCAGCCTCCAACCACTGGAACGCTGTAATAAAACCTGCAATCGATATGAAAATTATCATTTCTTCCTTTATTTCACATCTCTACCAGTATAAGAAATTACAGAAATGCAGTGGATCCTTATCTAAACTCTCATAATTTAAACATAACAAATCTCTATTTTTTTAATTCTTAAGAGTAACTTTTACAGATTTATATGTTGAACAGCTTTATTCCCTAATAAGTACCTGTTTCATCTTCGATTTTATAAGTCAATTTCGTAGTAGATCGTTCAATGTGTCGCACAATTCCTACGAACGTAATAATACGAACGGACGTATCCCAAATTTTGAGATCACCGTAAGAACGTGTTAAATGCCGAATCATAACAGGAACAATATTTTCACCCCTTTTAATGTTCCCCCTCTGTCCGCTAGTCGAACCATGACTATCATTCAAAAATCCGCCTGTAGTTTTTTCCGCGCTAATATTATGGTTATCCCACATTATCAACTGTAATTAAGAAATCATTAGTTTTCATTGATCATCATTATTCAGGGATTATATAATTACATTGTATAGACTACTACTATCAAGTACAATTTACTGAATTATTTGTATATTAAGTCAAATTTGGGATTGCTACCCGTTGGTCAATATTGCTACTGCAACATAGTAAATATATTGAAATATATATACATATAATCACACAAAGGAAGATGCCACACTTTCAATTCACGCATACTACGCATGAAATTGGTGGCATTGTATGTATTGGTGGCAGTGGTGGGTCGATATTTTACCAAAGAGTAAAAAAACCTTTGAAGTCCTTACTTGACTTTGGCATTTAAATTGGTTGTCTATTCAAGCGGGATATCCAAATCGACTAAATGTACTTCACCGCAATTGGCTAATTATTGCCGAAGTTTAAAGATCATTGCCGAATGGGCATTTAAATTGGTTGTCTAGTGATTTCCCTAGGTTATTTCTGTCCTTGTCGAGTGACGCCTCTTATTATATATTCTCTTTGGTTGAACCTTGCCTGCTCGAACGTGGTGCCCCTTCCATCCTTGCGCTACGGATAGTGATCCTGTATATAGGTAGTGATCGGAAAATGTGTTCCGTGTTTTCTATTGGTCGACGCCATTTGGGTCAAAACCGGAAGTAGAGAGAGCAAGTAAATAAGTAGAAAAAGAAAGAGATACTACATCTACCAATTGAATTCCACAACATTGAGCAAAAAGTGAGATCAACAGCAAACTTCATTTAATTCTGAGGCGTCGATTTACCTATTTGTGATCTTTGAACGTGCGAATGTACATGAGTGGAGGTTGTAGGACTCACTGTTTTATCTATATTTTTATCTTATATTTTTCTGTTTAGTGTAGAATTGCCTGGCTGCTACGCCAAAATGGCAAACGGAACGGCGCCACCTTCAAGTCAAGTCAAGCTAGCCAAGCCAATCATGTTGCTTGGCTTGACTTGACGGTGGCGCCGCTTCGTTTGCTATTTTAGCGTTAATTGGTTTGACGTCACTGAGTCATCGCGCGCATGCGTTCCCCCTCCCTACGGTGTGAGTTCGAACTCCGGAGGGAACTTCCTGTGAACACTGTGGAGGACGTCGTGCTTGCGGAACGAAGTCGCACGTATACAAACCAGCAGCACAGAGCGTACAGCGTGGGGTATTATATACATTGTTCCGGCGACGTTCTCTGTGTCGTTATTGCGTGTATTACCACGAAACCGAGTGCGTGCAGGATCTGCAAGACTTTGCGGATATCGCGTATTCGTGGTTGCGGAGCGCGAAACCAATGAACCTGTTAACGAGTCGATAGTTGCGTAGTTATAACGACGCGACAAAAAAAAGTATCCATTGCCACTCGACGGGCAAGTACCGAGGCGCAGCCCACGTGACTTGGTGGCGATCGAATTGCAAAAACTGAAAGCGAAGTTCGACAAGCCGATATACGTGGGGATGAGACATATCGAAAGAATGCTTGTATAATTTTCACTATGCATATATGCGTGCGAAATTCGGTGATCAGTGCAAGGTCCTGTACACCGATACCGACAGTTTAATAGTCTGGAATGTGAGGATGCTTATGAAACGATGAAGTGTCCAACCGGCACGAGGTGTTTTCCGTGAGTGGGGAAAAGAACGCTCTCAGTCCGCTCGACGACAAGCAGGGTATTTTAGCCGATCGGGTCAGCACCCTTCTGTGGGGGCATTATCGAATCGCCGAGCTCGATCCCCACAAGCTCCTCGAGCTTGAGCCCAACGAATTCCTCTTTGTATAGTGTGTGTTTGTTTGTATGTACATATATACACGTTGCGTTTCTTTCTTTTGTTCATACCATGTATGTATTTACGAATATCTAATGTACGTATACATATAGCGTAGGATAGCCACAAGTGTATTTTGTTCGTGTTAGTGTATATGTATATACTTTTTCCTTCTTTTATTAAGATCAATTGTGCGCATATACGAGAAGAAGGAGAATGTGAATAATTGAATAAACGTACAATGTACATATTTACATGTATTTATTTATTTAATTATTTCAGTAACATCGAGCACGCTAATGATCGCGAATCATAGAATATTCTTTTCATGTATCCACGAGTTCCGCGACGAATCGAATCCAAGCCACTTAACGTAAGGGAGAGTGGGGTAAACACGAACGCGGGGTAATCGTGAATACTATGGTTACGGAGTGTTGCCGAACACCCTGTATGTAAAATGCAAATTTATTTTTTAATGAATAAATTACATACGTCGTGTGTTACTTCTTTTACATACATGAGTTATCAGGTTAAAATAGATTGTAAGATTAGTAAAAAGGACTATCATGAATTATTTAAAAGAAAGTAACTTTAATTTCGTATAAATTTACACAATTTATTAATTATGTACTCTTTAGTTAACTGACTATTTAAATTACATGATTAACAAGTAAGGTAGGAGGCACAGTACAAACAAGTAGCTTTTATATAAAACAGATATGAATAAACTTACGAGTTTTGCTCTTATCCGCTTACTTTTTGTAAATCAATTCTGCATTATCTTTTTTAAATTAATATTGCAGTTTGTTACGCGCATCCTCTATAAAACAGTTTATACAGGTATTTTAGAGAAATACACACTGCTACCGGTAAGAAACGTGTAAATAAGAAGCTATTAAATGCTGCATCCTAAACAGTATCATAACAATTTTCAAGAGATATTGAAAATTCTGTCCTTTTCAAAAATATAGACAAAATTATCAGTAAATCAACAGAAGGTATGTTTTAAGATTGTTTAATGTGCTTTGCGATACAAGCGGAGGGTTTATATTAAGTATGTTGCTAGCCTATTTCGGAACAGAACTTGGAGTACGTTGGCAGTGTGTTTTGCTTCAACAAAAATATCTTGAAAAACATAATTATACACGAGAGAATTGATTAAATTACTAAAGATTAAAGAATTCCATATGAAATCAAGACCGTTTGAATTATGTTAATTTCCCACAAACGCTTCACGCGATATTTATAATTTGTTAGAACGAAGAATAATGTACACAACAAATGGGTCGGATTTAAAAATCAGTAAATAGTTGGATGGATATTCTTTGTACAAGAATGTTCGTACAATTTCAGCTTATAAACTGTTCAGAAGTTTCAATGTGGTTTGAACCCGAGACTTTAACGATCTGCAACTTTGCCCCAAACTAGCTTGTCCGTGTTTAATTATCGTTGCACATATGACATTATCGTCGTTACTTAACCCTGTATGTACTTGAAACTTTTCAAACTCCGTTAGTACAGAATCGAAGTTCTGAATCCTTTTTGTAAGTAACGTCGTAATGTTCCTCCAACTCTATAACAGAACAATCAACAATAACATTGAACAATGGATTATGCAAAGCGGGCAAACAGATAAAAGACCGAGATTCGATTGAGCTGTGATCTCACCTGATCGTTGTCGTTTTTCTTGTGCGACGTCTGGGGCTGCAATTGCGTCGCACACATAGTACATATGGCACTTATAATCGCAAGGGATTCACTACACGTAGATGCTCTGAGTAAGAAATGCTTAAAAGATACCGGAACGCCACTTTCGGGGATATCCAACGTCTGAAGGCATGGAGATGCTCGTAGCATCTGAATGCATTCGCAGTCGGGATATCCCGAACGAGCCAGCGACTCTGCGAGCTGAGCGATCGTTTTTAGTTGCTCCGAATAATGGGCTTCGCGTAATCGTTCAACTGCATCCATAGGAACTAACAGCCTACACGGTCTGTTCCTCTTCCCTTCAGATTCGAATTTTTCAAGGATCGAAGGGATCTGCTCGCTGTCCAGTTGCTTCAGCTCGCCAGACAGCCGGGTAAGAAGAGAGGGAGTATCGTGCGTTGCACACGCCGCCAAAACTTTCAATATCGCATTTCTCGCTGCGAGTAATCTTGACATGCATTCACGTGTCTCCTCCTCCATAGAAGGGTCCTTTCCGTTTTCCGTGAACGGTTCCCAGCCACGAACAACCTGTCCAAATAAGGCATATTAAGCTCCTCAAGCCCTGCGCCATTGCCAAGAATTATAAATTATCCGTGCATTACCTCCAAATCACGGTTGTCACGTAAAGAATTCAACCGAACCGATTCCTCGCTGGGTTGAATGTGCATGTTACTTAAAGTAGAGAACAACGATGTGGAGCTATAACACCAACTTAATTCTAGAAGCATCTTGTCCACGGTGCTCATAAAGAAGTGAAAGGAGTTTTCCAAACGTTCCCTTAACTCCACGAACTCTTGAATCTTTACAAAACTTCCATATTTGTAGGCGAACGTTAGATGATCCTCACTCTGACCATGTATCACAGTGATGAATTAAATTCAATGAAATATAATTTACTTTTCAAGCTGATTAATACTAAGTACATACATCTTTGCAATTCGCGATAAAAAATTTGGTAGACTGATCTAAGGTTGTACATGCCAACGAAAGGTGGCCAAGTGGAGCAAGTAGTGGTGCGTGCAAATGTCCCAGCGAATCCAACTGAATATGCTTCACGTCCAGTAACGTGAAAGCATGATCCGCTGCACCTACCAATCCTGCTTCTAAATATATTCGCACTAATAGAATTTTTATGTGAAAATTTGCGGGGCTCGATAACAGACCGCGTTCTAACAATGCCATTGCCCTACAAAAATATAGGTTTACTGTGACTCGTGTAACCAATCAGTTTCTCTATATGTATGTACTTGCCATGTATCTTCACCATGGCATTACCTGTAGAGGTGGAATGCTTCGCTGGTATTGTACCATAACTCATGCAGCAAGTGCGTGGCTAACAGGATGTAAGAATCCGCAGGACAAAAGTCTGTTGGTAATCTTTCTTCAACTGGGCATAACTCATTACTCTTCTCATATAATTTACACAATCGTTCCACCAACTGCTCTTGCTCATTTGTGTCTACGTTTTGGGAATGATGGAAACCGCAAACGCGACGTAGTTGTTCCAAATGTATGTGTCTCTGCATCTGTGGTACGGTAGTGGGGAATCCGTCTGGTTTCACGTTCACATCCTCATCTATCTAAAGGAGTAAAAATATCTCAAGTAGTATTTTATACTAACGGACAAGTTGCCTTGTTTCTTTTTTTTTTCTTTTCATTGGTAATAGTTTCTGCTACTTTATTCCTTACTTTTTGGAGCAACTGTAACCTGCCCGCAGGTGTTAGTAAGTCTAAATAAAGCCGTAAATCTCCAACCACGCAATCTTTCTCTCCGAATTGTGAGAAATACTGGTGCATTAAGTTCACTGGTTCGGCGGTGTTTTCAACAACCTCTTCGTTTCGAGTACGTTTCAATAATTCTAACATCGCGAGATAAGGGGCCCTAGCTTTTCTGTCTGACGAAGTTATGATATTATTAAGATAGTGCGCACACTCTTCTGGTTTTTGAAATTTAAGAGCCGCAAGAAGGTAGTCTTGGTAATATGCCCAGTTGTCGTTACTGCTCGCGATACATAAACAGTTTGTAATATTAAAATATCATTACTGATAATAATCTATACATCCTATATTCTACTCACCTTTCGTTGATTAGCTCCTTATATGCATTGGCTGCTTCGGGGAAGCGTTCCAATTTTAGTAAAAGTGCAGCCTGTTGTTGTGGGACAGGCGAAAGATGCAAGGCTAAGGGTCCAGATAAAACATTTAACATTTCCTCGCTTTTACCTTGAAGCTCTAATATCATTAAATAAAGTTGCACTTCCCGTTCTGCTTCCACTTTTCCCTCCTTGATTAGTTTCAACACCTAGTTTTTAGTAATTTCTTATTAATCTTTTAAAATAGAACAGCATTTCCTCTCTTTGATAAACTGGTGTGGGCTGTGGTGCAGTACAGGGTGGGGTTGTGGGTCTGAAAGGCTAGGGAGAAGGTGGAAGGGATGCACAAAAGGTTCCTGAGATGAGTAGTGGGGATAGATAGGAGCATGGTTAGGAGCACGCAGAGGTACACTAGGCGTCAAAATCGGCTTCCCTCCGAAAATTTGGTAACGTCGCATCTCACTAGCAATTTCCGAAAGGAAGCCGATTTTGACGCCTAGTGTACATGGTTAGAGAGGTGTTGCAGAGGGCTGATGAAGAGAAGGGCGGAGCGAGAGCGCGGGGGTGTGATATAAAGCTGAAGGAGAGTGGGGGTGAAGGTGAAAGGTTTCAAAGAGCTGGGTGAAGAAAAGGCAGCACTTTCTTGAGGAATTGGGGTGAACAGTGGAGGAGGTAAGAAGGTTCAGGGAAAAAGGGAAGTTGAAAGGGGAAGAGTTAGTAGGTAGGGAAAAAAGATTGCAGGAGGAGGAGAGATGGAGAAAGAAAGGGCAGTCTGGATTCAATAATGGGCCTCATATAGGGTAGTGAAGAGGTGGGAGTGTCGGGCTATTTGAAGGGGTGGCACAATACAAGTCAAGGAATGAGATGAGAGGGAAAAAAGGAGGTGTAGAATATGCGAGTAGGGAGAAGAGACATGGGAGCATGTGTGGGAAGAATGCATGGTAGGAAAAGAGGGTTTGGCAGGAGATGGTGAGACAGGTGCTAAGGGATGAGGGGGAGGATTAGTTGAGAAGAATAGATGCGAGGAGAGGTGTGTCTGAAAGTGCATGGGAGATGGATGGTGGGGTGAATGTAGAGTTGGAAATGACAGGGGAGGCGAGCAGAAGCGGGCCAAGTAGGCTAAGATTGCAAGCGAGATAATAAGGCATAGGCTAAGACTTAAGTTAATTTAGCTACAAGTATAGGAATAGGAAAATTGTAATCCTTAGGAGGACCAATAAACATCTAATATATATGATACAGACTGGCATTTCCTATTATAACGTAATAATTTCAGTTCCAAACCATTCTTTCTGCTAAAGGCAAGATAACTCCTTTTGCTAACTTTTCATCCGCATGCATAGCTTGCATAACTGTGCTCATCACAGCCCAAAAATAATAAGGATTTTTTGCTTTCAATTTGTACAAGGCAAGTGCTGTTTGTTGCTGCTTTTTGTAATCTCCAAGGCGAACGTAGGACATAAAGAGATGAGTCAATAATTCCTCGTTATACGGATCTGCTTTTGCAGCAGCCTCGTACACTTCGCTAATTTTGTTCGCTACAAATAAGTAGATTTACAGTTACATTTTAGCATACAGCGTAATATAACATAAATTTTAGACAACAGCATCTCAAATGTAATTTAAGCTTACGTTGATGCATCTCTCTGTAACAAATACTCATAACCTGTAGAGTAGAATCCTCGCAAGGCACCTCTGAGCGTACCTTGTCCATAATGGTTTGACATACATTTTCTTTACCGAGGCGTAATAAAGCCAATGCTTTAAGTGCTCTGGCGCACTGATTACTTGGGTGTTTTTTAAGCACTTTATCCGCCTCTTGAAGGGCTTTCTTATTATTTCCATTGTCCAACCAGTCTAAAATCCACAGCATAGTGTTATTACATAACCTCATTACCGGTTGAATATTGAAATTAGATTCGTACGAAACCTGTGAAATTGAAAGCTTTCGTCGCCGATAGTAATATCAATAATATATTTACCGTATATCGGACGTAATCGACGTTCGTTAACAATATTTTCCACATGGGCCTTAGACGCCATGATACTTTTTATGGTAATTTTAAATTAACAAACCGAAAGAGCAAACATTCCTTCGTCCAGTGCACCGAGTGCACAATGACAGCACAAGGCAAATTTACAATGAATTTTTTACGTGCGCGTCTTTTTGAATTCTTAAAAATATCTGCAACTATTTTTTAAATCGCTGCGGATTTATAGACACGTAATATAGGAAATAAATTATGTTTTTAGATGCAAATAAATTAAAATTGGGAAACTTTCACAATTCAAACCAATGTTCAACGCGGTCGCAATACTTTTTAAATTATTTATTTATTCTTTATTAATCAGTCTTGAAATTTTAAAGCAAAAAATTGGTTTCCAGGGCAAGTTTCAAGATCTGTTTCGGAACATCAAATTACATTTTAATTAAAGATTGCAAGTTTACGTTCTATTTTAGTTAATTTTGTTCGCAACAGAAGCAACTGAGAACCCACAGAACTCTATCTTACTTTATTTATTCAATATCCTGAAAAATAAAAATCATTTTCATCGTATACCTGTATATATATATGTGTATATAATTTTCGACCGTATTTTCTGAAGAGAACTACCTAGATTTCGCATAACTTATGATTATAGATTCGCGCGCAAATTGTATTTGATTCCAGCGAACGTTACCCATCTCCCGCATCTCCTCGGTGTTGAGTTCGTTTCTCGTAATAAAAACATTAGAAACGTGTTAATTTTTAGGAGATCAAGTCCGAGTTAATGAAATAGCATTATGTGGTCGTCGACTTTAAACGCCAGCACAACCTTTGAAGGTGGATTTTTAGATAACATCCATAAAAACGACACAAAACTTCGAAGAATACAAAATCTTGTCCCTGTAATGGTAAGGCACTTATTGTCTAATGTTCCGATTGATGATATAACAATTTGGGATATTCCTGCGCGTATGTTTGCGATTGTTGGAATAGTGCGTAACGTCGAAAAAACTGCGACGAAAATGTCATACGATATCGAAGACCAAACAGGTTCGATGTAATACAGTAAATTTTCAAACATTTCTCACTGCATTTCATTTCATCGATTATTTAGAAACGAGAATTAATCACTCTAATCCTGAAACATTCAGGTACAATAACTGCGTTGAAGTGGTTGGAAGCAGACAAAAAATCAACTGAGCCCACTATACAAGTGGACACTTATGTTCGGGTACTTGGTTTACTTAGAGAGCAGAACGATAAACGACACATTCTTATCTTACGAATGTGGCCGTTACAAAACTTGAACGAGTTAACGACTCATATACTCGAAGTAACATACGCAACACTAAAAGCTGAAGATATGGTAAAGAAAAGTAAGGAATTAGTAAACGATGCAGGAAATGACAAACCAGGCGATGATACTCCGTATTATGGAATGACGGGAGACCAGTCTTTAGTTTATAAAATTATTCATGCACATAATGATACTGAATCTGGTATCGATAGATCTGAAATTAAAACTCAAGTGCCGAATAAAATTCTGCGTGAAATAGATAACATATTAGATTTTCTGGTTTCTGAAGGTCATATATATACAACGAGCACAGACGATCACTTTAAAACAACATAAGTTTATGTATTTCCTTTTCCTTTCACAAAGTTTTTACATTGTCTAAGTTTAATTCAGTATTTATTTGTTATATCGTCAAATTGTGGTACATATGTAGCATGATAGTAATAATACGTCTTTTATTTTATGCGCTATACATATGATTATATTTGTACAATAACTAAAAAGGTATAAGCGTTCACAAATCACACATTTGTATTATTTAAGAGAAGTGCGTTATGCAAGCGTTAAGAAAATAAATATTGTACTGTGTAAGTAACAATAATGCGAAACCTGTACTATTGTATTTGTAGTTGTAAAAATTTTGTAATACAATAATTCGTTGCACCAGGTACACCTCGTGTTTTCATTTCAGTTTGTCTTTAATATTCCTAATATGTGTATCTTTAAAAAAGCTAAATGAAGTTGCGGAAATTAAATACATTCGTAAGTGTATATAAATTGGGAAGAACCTAACCTACAGAAAATTCAAAACTAACCTCATCTTAGCCGAAATCATCAGGTTTGACAACCTTGAATCATTACACATGGTCAAATCAAAACAATCGGAGCGTGCAAGTGGGTTCCATTTGACTTATACCGTATTTATTTTATAATAAACAAAGAAAATGAGGTACGCGCAACTTGTAATGGGACCGGCTGGCAGCGGGAAGGTTATATTCTTTACTTTTGTATTTAAACATTTAATTTAAAGGGGTATAAGCGTGAATTAAATTTAAATAATAAAATTGAATTGAGATTTGATAATAATTTAGCGTTGATAACATTAGAATATGAATAAGTAAACAAACTTTTTGCTATTAAACAAAGCTATTCTGTTTAAAATAGTAACAATAAACAATTATTTTTCTAAATAGTCTACATATTGTTCTGCTATGCAACAACACGCTGCCGATGAGAGGAAGGTGCTGGAAGTAGTGAATTTAGATCCTGCGGCGGAATATTTTAACTATGAACCTTTAATCGATATAAGGGAATTAATTCAGTTAGATGATGCTATGGAAGATGATGAATTGCGATTCGGGCCTAATGGTGGACTTGTGTTCTGTATGGAGTAAGTTTATGAAATAGTGTTCGTACCGTATGCATAGATTATTTTGAAACTTATGTTTTATTTAGAATTTCATTCGTAGGTACTTATTAGAGAATTCATCATGGTTAGAGGAAAAGCTAGGTGATACGGACGATGATTACATTATTTTTGATTGTCCAGGCCAGATAGAGTTATATACACACATGACGGTTATTCGTCAATTAATAACAATACTACAAAATCTGAATTTCCGTATATGTGGGATCTTTTTGGTCGACAGCCAGTTTATGGTTGATGGATCAAAATTCCTGTCGGGCACAATGGCTGCACTTAGCGTAATGATTAACTTAGAATTACCACACGTTAATATACTGAGTAAAATGGATTTATTGTCTAAGAGCGCAAGGAAGCAATTAGACAAGTACTTAGAACCTGATCCTCATAGTTTATTGGCAGATATGGAAAAAGATCACTGGAATGACAAATATAGGCACCTTACCGAGGCTATAGGAAGACTCATAGAAGATTATAGTTTAGTACGGTTTTATCCGTTAAATATAAAAGACGAAGAGAGCATGGCGGACATTAAGCTAACAATCGATAATATTATTCAGTACGGAGAAGACTCCGATGTGAAAGTGAGAGATTTTGACGAACCCGATGAAGAGGATGATACAGATATAAATCATGATCCAAACGTATGAAACGATTTCATTTAATAAAATACTTTCATGAAATACCTATCTGTTTATAATTTGTTCCTTATCTGACGGTAGGATGAGAAATAGAAATAGAATGCAATTGATAAACTTGTTTCATTAATTTAATTATTGTTAGCTTATGAAAATAACTGTACATGAAAAGAATGAAATATTTACAATGCAAGGCTTCACCGTTCCATGTGTGCATTTATCGTATTAAATACAAACATGAGACATCCAAAAGCTAATGTTGACCCATGAGCGACGATAGCACTTCCTTCCCAGCCCTCTTCGAAGTGATCTGTATTCTTTGATTCGTACTTTGCTAAATTACATTTACACAATACCCTCCTCCTCTCCGATTGCTCTTGAGAATGCAAAACTTTCTCCTTAATAATAGCTTTCACTGCATCCGTTGTTTCCTGCTCTTTTGTCACCGATTGCGTCCTCTCGTCGGTTTCTTCTTTCATTTGTTCTCTTACTACTCCAGTATAATTACAAGAATAAAGGACATTATCAACCACCGTTCCATATTCACTATAGTTTAATAATTCATAACGTTTTGTACACTGCAAGTAGAAAAAATTAAGTAATTAAATTAACATCACGCTTGATAATATCTGCCGAAAGCATACATTGCAATTTGTATAAAATAAGGATGATTCGTTTTCATATATCATTACCTCGTCAAAGAAAATAATAGCATGCTTTGAAGATGTAAAGCTGCAGTTACCATAATTGGACAAAACTAAATCGCAGTTTGGACCACTTCCGATAGTTAGCGTTTTATGAATCATAAAAGTTGGTGGTTTAGGTTTGTGGTTCAAAGAGAACAGCGCAGCTCTAGCCATTGTATGGCAATTAATACTATCGTAATTTTCTCCATCCGGATCTAATATTTGTTCCAATCGTTGTAACGCTAATGCCTCCAGTACTGGTCTTTCAAGTAACTGTACACCTTCCTTCGCATCATAACCAAAATGTTCCGCATAATATTCAGCACTGTTATCGTCTTTACACCTACTTTCATTTACATTTTCTTCTACTTCTTCTTTACAGTCAGTTTCGTTACTTGTTTCTTTTTCGTTACTTTCTGCTTTTATTTCACTACTTGGATCAGTTCCCTTTTCCAGATCCATTGATTCTTCCATTTTCTTTATTTCTGTGCATTCCACTTTAAGAGTTTTGCTATTGTCATTCTCCGCAACTTTCAGTTTAGTGGTATTTACTACTGGTCTTATGACGGAATCATGATAGAATCGTATAGGATCTAATTCCGGTGGATGCTCGTAATGGAATTTCACGGAACAGGGAACTTTAACTCTGGTTCGACCCTCTAATTTCACCTTAGTACGAAACAGTGGATTTATCGCACGAGCTTTCCGCAGAAAGTCCAGCTTCACTGCGTGTTGATCTATTCGCTGATTAGCATACTTATCCCAGAGTTTGATACGCTCCGTTACCCTGCACGATGTTAATAGGTTTTGGTCTATGAAATGATTCGGATGATTAGGACACATCCATCTACCAATAGGAAAAGCAGTGAGCGGAGGGTCTAAACAGTCTTGATGAAAGTACAATGGACAGTAATCGCACGCGATCAACGGTGCTTTCCTGCAACTGCGTCCACATTCGAAGCACAAACGTGCTGGTAAAGGTACCAGTAGATTGCTGTCAAGGCAATGATTTCTTCCTACTAGGATAAAAGGATGCTGCGTTACAATGAAATTTACAAAGTAGAGTGAATAATTTACGAGTCAACGACTATGGTAACAAAAAACGTATACCATTATGATTTCCACTTTGCTGTTTTCCTCTTCTACCCGAAACATAATCCATCTTGTTACTACCAGGAAACATTATCGGTAATTGTAATTCTTTAGGCAATTCAAACTCTCTGGGATTAACTAATGACGCCGCTAGAGCTAATACCTCCAACGCAGACTTTTTCTTGTTCTTTTCATTTCCTTTATTATCCAGAAGATTCCTTTTCGATGCATACCGGCAAGTGTAGCACAACCACTCTCCATTAGGGATATCTGCTGGATCCACGGCTGGGTAACTGTGAATAATTTATTTCTTTATGTATTCCATGGGTTTCTGTTCTAACGCAATTACCACGCAGGTTTAATTAAGCTCATAACTAAAAGATTAGGTGTAAACAAATTACCTTAAACAAACTAGTTACGTATATCTCATTAGATATGCGAGTTTCAGTACTATTGCTACAGCAACTTTTGGTAGGAAAAAAAGTGAAACCTGAATGACTTCTGAGTTCCTTTATTTCAAAAAATTTTAAACTCACTGGCATTGTAAGTGATACGATGCTGGACATTTGTCGCAGCATATAAGTTCTCCTCCGTCTTTACACGCATCGCAAATATCGCGATTATGACCTCGTCCTCGTCTTTTAAAGTATGGATGCCTCTTCTCTTCCTTGTCCTTCTTATTTTTCGCTGTTTTTGAATCTTCCGATACCGGTGGTGCTATCAGAGCTTGGATTTGCTAAAATAAGGGATCGATCAGAAAACCGACGGACACAACTTTTTGTCAACAAAACAATCATGTTTCGTTAAATTATTCAAATATCTTTCTAACTCACTGGCATTAAGCCCCCGATCATCGGGAAACCGTACTCTACAGTGCCCATTTTAAAATAGTCTCTTAATTTTTACAGGTTTGCGATCACCTTTTTAACTAAATTTTTTCTTAACGCCCCATAATATTTGTTTGATTAGCAACGACGAACGTAGCCCCACTTTTTATTTTTCATATTCAAGTTGGTTATGTTCAGTTATGTTTAAAACTTAGGAGAAGAAGATACTAGATACGTAGCCTATGTATTTGTATGTATTTCGGTTTCGGTAGAGCCCGAAAGAGGTGAGTATGCGCATCCGCCATTTTGGGTCCTCTGGAGAGAGAAGATTATTGGGTACTCGCTTTTTTTAGTATTGTCAAATTCGCTTTATAAACCAATATAAACTTAAATGTAATAAAATACTCTAATAGTGTATCGTGCTACCATGTATCAATATCAGCAACGCATATTTTGTTTATAAAGTGAATCTGACAATACTCAAAAAGGCGGGTACTCAATAATTTTTTCTCTCCGGAGAAAAGAGTCATTTCTTACGAAGGAGCAATGTCGATGGTCCTCACTATCGATAGCTTAATTTCACTATCAATAGTTATCGGTATTGAAAGTATGCGGTCATTTATAAACATATTGCTCCTTTGTTCCGCCCGGAGTGACTCTTCTTTGCCTGATGGATGTAAAATCGTAGAGGGTGGCCTGTACTACTAGAGATGGCCGTGGCAGTATGCGTGAATTGAAACACACCAATCCCAATTATTTTCTAGCACCACCGCAGTGTCAATGCGTGCCTGCCCGTCTTGTTTGGTGTTTTCGTAGAGATGCGAGATGCCGATCTTTCCCATAGAATCGATTTTTAAGCATAAGCTCGGAGTTCTTCCACTCTCACCCAGATAGCACAACGTCTGGTAAAGTCTTAAAGACGTCCAAAAGGCGTCTTAAAGACGTTTTAAAGACGTCTTGTTACAAATCAAGACGTTCAGACCTAAAATAGACATAAACTAGACGTCTCTAAGACGAGGTGTGCTATCTGGGCATCCGCGTTGTCAGGGATACCGCGCGACGCTTGGCGACGCTGAGGAGGCGACCATGACAATCTGTCATTGACAGAACAATCGCTAGCCTGACAGCCTCCCCGATGGGAAGAGATTGTATACGTTCTTTAGCTTTACAGTCTTTACCTTAGTTTAATACAGTTTGAAAACTTTTGATATGGAGTAGGTTGATGCGTAGGTTGATACGTACACCAGATATCATTGAACCACAAACGAAAATACCTTGTCCAACCTTGCTGTGATTGAACGCTAGGAAATAAATTCGTCTGAGAAAGGGTTATAGTACAAGTTAAAAAATGCCAGATAGATATTGCGTATTGTGTGGTAACCGAAATAAATCGGATTCCTATTATTCGTAAGTAAATATATGTAATATTTAATAAATTAATTAAATTCATTAAATTATGTCGTGCACACAATTAAGTATGTGACTAATTTAGGTTAATTTTTTGTACGATATTTGTTCATTTTGCAAATGTAAAATTAATTGCATTCGTTCTCAATAGATTTCCGATAAACCAGGAATCTCGTAAGAAGTGGTTGGATTATTGCGGTATTAATGAACAAGTTTTGAACACTGTTACTAAATTGTGTTGGAATCATTTCCAAGAAGATGATATAATTCGTATAGGTAAAAGTACAATTGTTAAGCGCAATGCTGTGCCATCTATTATCAAGAAGAAGAGGAAAGCGTATAAATGTTCGGGTTTAATAAAAAATGATAAAGAATATATTCTGAAAAAACAGGAAAGTGTAACTGTCAGAAATGGCACTGTTGATGGCATAAATTGCAAAACTGTTGATATTGACGACGCCAACTTGGCTGATGGAACTATTGACGATGGAAGGGTGACTGATAACACAGTTCACAATGGAGCTGTAGATGACATAAGTTCCAACAATGTAGATAGCAAGAATGCCAATTTCGATAATAGAACTGCAAACCTGGGAAACTTTGAGTTTGTATCTGTGAATGAAGATCCCACTATGTTATTGGAAGGTAAAAATTACTATATTTGTATGTCTTTGATTGAAATACATTGAACCAATAAATTAATTGGTTATCGATGACACATGTAGAAACTTGTGGACCAGTCGACCGCCTATCTACACCGCCGAATTTTGAAAGTATCCAATGTTTCCAAACACCTGTTAAAGCTGTACGTAATCTTCGATACGTCGGTGACATTACACCGGCACATCTTGCTACACCTAGGAAAGCTGAAATTGCTTTGCAGTTAGCAAAACAGACCATTGCAAACCAACACAGGAAAATTAAAAGTTTACAGCAAGCTCGAAACAGATTGATTGGTCGTCTAATGACGATGAAAGCGCTTGTAAAATATTTTAAGAAGAAAAGTGGAATGATGGAAATGACTGCGAAAAATTTAATGGTATGTATTTTCAAAATTTAGTAATAATTAGGGGAAGACTTCCCCTCCCCCCAAGCTTTTGGCACGTACAATATGTCATTCTACGCATTTTGATGTGCTGTACGGATACGATATTCAAATTCAGCATGTCAAAAAGCATAGACTGACGAATAATATATGTCAAAAAGTTGGGGTGGGAGCTAAAGTAAAGTTCAGCCATAATTAGGACTGAAAAAAGTTCATGTGATTTCCACTCTGCTGAATGTTCTTAAAGTAAATTTGTATATTTGTATTTGTGTTTTACTTTCGTATTTAGGTTACACTTCCTTCGGTAATCAAAGGGCCCTGTAAACGAAAAATAGAAAGGGGGAAATGAAGGCGTTTGCCTTTACATTAAACTTTTATTCACCGAGAACGTACAAGTACGTGCGTAAAATATGTAATTCGTGTAAAACAAAACATTTTAAAAATTGATACATTTCAAACATCAGTAAACTTAAATTATATATATATGTATATATATTTAAATATACATATAACCTGTATTTTTATTATTCATTGTGTGCACATTAATTAATACGCGCCTCACCGGCCAATATATCCAATCCCGACACGTCGTATTTTGCTAAAATAAATTTCTTTTCATGTGTTACAATCTTAGATTATCCAAAAATAAATCTCAGTAATTCATGTTCATGAAAAAATATCAAAAATATCACATGAAGAAGTAGATTCCAAAGAGATATGAAAAAAGCAGAAGTAACTGGAAAGAATAAAAAATCTTTTAAATCAGAACCAAGATTGTAACAGAAGAAGAGCGAGTTTTCAATTCTAATCATAAGAATTATAAAAACGGAAATGAATCCACAAAGGTACTTTAAATTTGAATTATTATGTAAGGGAATTCCGAACTTCGAACTTCTCCTGGAAATCGCTCAAATAATGGTCAGATATGGAAATAAAAGTATAATGCTCAAAATGTTGCACCGCCGCGCAAAAAATATGGCGCGAAGTCTAAATTAAGGAGGTTCGATACTTCACTTGCGGGGTAGACAGCGAGAGGAGGGCAGGCCTATGCTTATACATAAATACAAGCTTAGAAAGTTACTACTACTTTATGTATAAACGTATTTCTTTATGTAGTATTTAAAAAATATATACATAAAATATATACTCCAAAAAATGGCCCAATTCACACACGTAATGATTTCAAACCGTGACCGTGGCCACACATTACCACCGCTCCTGTAGATGTTCCCCCTCCATCAACTCCGGATGGAGTGCTACAAACCCTGGTGCTGACCCTTTTCCGTGCACCTCATCGTGCAGTGGATGGCAACAGCAGGAAACAGTGTCCACGGGAAAGATCTTCCCGAGTCCGGACTACGCCTCGGGAATCCAATCAACGCCAAGCTGGTAAACGAAACGGCGCCACCGACAAGTCAAGCCAAGCGACGTGATTGGCTTGGCATTGATTAGTTTGACGACATCGCGCATCATCGCGCATGCGTTACGGAGCGTAGTCCGGACTCGGGAAGACGTTTCCCGTGGACACTGCGTATATTTCCTCCATTCACTGCCGGGGACCCTGATTGTGTACACACATAGGAGCGTACACGAAATTTTCGTTTCACGAAGTAAACGAATCTGTTGAATGAAAACGCCTAAAGAATATACACTATAATTTAATTGTGCGAAAAATAATTACAATTTCAAAATGCTACAAAATGCATTGAGACCTCGTGTAAGTAATGAATTTCTTAAAAGGGGAGTGCATGGGAACGCAGAGATAATAGCAAATTGCAAGGAAATAAGGAATCGTAATCCAAGAAATTTAGAACGCTTAAGAATCGCGAGGAAACCAGTTGGTTATTTTCTCGAGAAACCTGGATTTTCTTATTGGCACAAGTAAGATACTTTTTTGTTATAACCTGTTAGCAGTATACTGTTTACATACATATCAAAGACTACTATAAAGTGACCAGACGTCCCGCATTTTAACCCTTTGTCCCGCACTGAAAAGTATCCCGCATTGGACATGTAACCTTTTACATTTTCGAAGTGGCATAAAGTTACTGTTTCCTCTATTGTTTCAATGCATCGTTTCAATGTATTTATGTATTAAGTATGCTTTTATAAACTACGGGAACGATCTCCTCACGGATCTGTGAACCTTTTTTTTTTGCTTGCTAGCTTGTTTCCTTGCTCGTCCCGCATTGAAACAAAAAATATCTGGTCACTTTAGACTACTACTGATGAATTTTTATAAGTCTGATACTTGTAAATCGTACTGCTTTTGTGTAAATTTAATAAATGCCTAAAACTTGCGTAGATTGCTTGTGACTCAGACACATCGTTACGTTAATGCAGAAATACATCACTTTGAGAATGGTCCTATTATTACGGCGACAAGCAGTGAATGGGGATTAAAAAATCAGTTGTACAGGTTTGTTCATGTACATTGGAAATTAGGTTATTTATACTTGATATATTGATATCGTGATGTGTGGTTAAAATCATAGAAATGAATATTTGAGGTATAATCTCTGTTTTTGCATTTTCCTTAATTATTATAGACGTAACACGAGACAGTAGTTAAGTAATTCCAAACAAAGTAGGAAATCCTCCTTTGCGATCGATCATTTTATTTGCTTAAGACACAAATATAAATTGAAGTGTAACAACAGCTAATTTTTTAGTACAAATGATGGCTCTGCGTACATAAACGTTGGGCGTGTACTTGCCCAGCGTTGCTTGGAAAGTGGAATATCAGAAATATATGTTGACGAAAAATCTATGACTAAAGAAAAAGAGAAATTATTAATCAAAGCATTAGAGGAAAATGGAATTCAGATACAAGAACCAGAAAGATATAAACATCCCTATTCTTGGGACTTGCATCGTGAGGAGAAACCTTGGGAAACTTTTGAATAGTTTGTAATCCAAATATGTTAGAATAAATTAGAAATGCATATTATTTTTTATTGTAATTAAAAAATTTTATAAATTATGATTATGATACTTGTGTTTCATGTAAATTTTTTTGAACCTGCTTAGTGTAACATTCACTACATAAATTGTTAGTTTAAATTCTCCTATGCTCCAAGTTACTCGTGCACTAATAGAAATCTGGAATGTTGAAAAGAATTTTTGGGGGGAATAACTTTTAATTCAGTGTGATTTGTTTTATTGCTTGAACTTTTGTTCAGCTTGAAATACGCGAGTTTGTACATTATACGTTACACAAGAATAGCAATAAATAATTGTATCGATATTAAATAAACATCCAGCCTATGCAAATACAGTAAAGATATAATCTACTGAAACGTCAAATGTATCTGCAGAATTCGTGATCGCTACACTAGTAAAATCTCTTGTGAAATAATATTAACATTATATGCTAAATTGACTAATTTTACGCTAATGAAATGTAGTTTTTCACAAAGATAATACTGCACTCATAATTGCATCGTAGTTCTGAGTAATAGGTAAATATTTAGATAGCTCAGAAAAATTGTCAAGTGTTTTGTTAAATCTTTTTGAAGATGCAAAATCACAGATTGTCAGTCATTTGTTAATATCAGTTTTGTTCGAGACGCAAATAAATACGTTAATAATTACATAACTAATTGAGCGTAATGTAAATTTTTGTGTACATATTTTTTACGGACGACTTAACGCAGCGATTAATACATTTACAAATTAAACAATGAACTTGCTTTGTCTTATAAATACGTGAATATCTCGAGAAATAATACGCACACGCTCTTATATTAATAAATTACACCATTGACAGTACTGCGTGAAAATACGAAGAAAATTTTTAGTATGCCTAGGCCTAGAACCTTTCGACCGCACTGCAACATTGTTATTAACGCGAGTGTCCATAAAAATGAGCAGCGGCAATGTTCTTTTACTGATTTGGAATTTAGAGCGACGATGATTGTTCAAGATTTCATTTGCAAGTGTGAATGTCTATGCTTTTAACGCAAGTTTTACATTTAACGAAACAACACCAATGAAATTTGCACTCGCATCTTTCTCTGAGGGTTGATTTCTGTGTGTTGTAACCCCTGCCGCAACAAAGAAGATTACATCCGTCCATGCCAGATGATGTCCTATTGCAAACTCTGCCATGTGTACCTGATACATGCCAAATGTTTCCTCTTTTTAATTGCCTATCTAGTTTCATTATTTCATATAATTACCATAATTCATTTCTTCATGTCTGTAAGAATGCAACCGTCGGTTTTAGTGAAATGCATTACCTAGTGATCCAAATGTCTCGTTAGGGAGACAGTAGTTTGGAGAGTCATCCAAATAAACCAGATCATTTGCTGTGGGCAATGAGAATCTCGGATCTCTCATGGACAGGCGACCACGTCTGTTTACCCGGACCTCTGTTGCTCCGTCATATTTATCCAATAGGAAATCACCTAATAACACCAAATACAAATACATATACAATTAATAATTATTCTTGATCAGTGCATACAATGCACAATACTAAAACGTTTGATAACGTAAATTTCTAAAATTTTTATTCAACTCGTAGCATTATCTCCTCCAGTATTAACCGCATGCGGCTCTGCCACAAATGACCACGCGCGGTCGTGTAGGCACACGTTTAAGTTTATTAAGTTAATAAACAGTGTATCTACCTATATAGTTGTACTGTTGATAGGTAGTCTGAAAATTAAACATTATTTTAACGAAGAAAATACATACCAATTTCTCGAAACGAGGCAAGCTGCTGCCAGCAAGTAATCAAGCTGCAGCTTCCAGAAACCCCATGGCACTTGCACGTTACCTTGGACCTTTTAATAACAGCCTGCGCAGAAATGAATAAATTTTTACACCCTCGATGCTTCGTTCTCCAACTCGTTCTCTCTGCTATTGAAACTAGTGGCGAAGCCTATCGTTTCTTCCTATATTTACGAATAACTAAGTAATTGTAAATTCGTTCAATAAAAGTCAGGAAAAAGGCTAACTTTACCCTGCGCCCCGCTTCGTTATTATGCAGGTTCATCAGGCTTCTGCCCTGCTCTCTGCTACCTCTTTTGAAACTGCGTTCGCGTTCCCTCACGTCGACGAATGCCTGCGTAAATCTAAAACGATTAAATTTGTCTGTCGAAAAGTTGCGCAAGTTTCTTTTCTCCACACGATTTAATCAAATCCTGGATTAAGGTGATATTCTGGTTTAGACGGTCATTATCGCGAGGTGACATTCAAGAATCAATTAAAGGAAATCTATACTTCCAATTAGTAATCCCAACTGTTTCAGCATACTTGTAAAAGTAGCTACTATATAAAGGCAGAGTTAAACACGTGCAACAGTGCGCCGAACATCCCAAATTTCATATGGCACGAGATCCCTCATTGCGCCTGGTCCCATTAAAAGCGACCTTTTCAAGGGTGTAACCCTGCCTTAATATACATAATACTCGTAAAAGTGGAATCTGACGGCACGTGAATCGGCGATCCGTGCGCGTGAATCGCCGAATCCACGTGCCGTGAGAACGCTCATGTCACGTGCCGTCAGATTTCACCTTTAAAGCTAGTTTCAACGTTTACGGCATACCAGATCCGTTTCAGTCCCCTTTTCTTCTGTTTCAAAGAACGAGCTTAACTATATTTTAT
The DNA here is from genome assembly GCA_963971345.1 of Andrena flavipes. Classification (NCBI taxonomy): domain Eukaryota; kingdom Metazoa; phylum Arthropoda; class Insecta; order Hymenoptera; family Andrenidae; genus Andrena; species Andrena flavipes. The sequence goes on from OZ020480.1 coordinate 14,450,600, forward strand.
GCTTCTCGTGTCAATTTTCACGTTTGCAATTTGTTCTCAAAATAGTACGTGTCTACTTTGTTCAGAGTTTAATAGAAAATTCCTCTAATGTCACAGAAAGGTGGAGGAGGTCATAGGTGGACGGACTGCCATTAGGTAATAAAACCAAGGATTAAGGAGACCGTTGTATAGATAACAACTTTTAAACCTTTATAACTGCCAATTTTACGAACTTCCTTTTAATACTATAAAAACAGATTTTCAAGACACTAATCTTTAACCCTCGGGCGACGGATAGTTCAGGCGACCACAAGAGATCGGTATTCGGGTCCGTTTGGACCCATAGTAACTGCCCACACATTTTACACAACATTCTTGTTGTCAAAGCAATTTACTATTTTTTGGGTCCAAAACGACCCCTACCGAAGGCTAAGAAAATACGATAATCCGAACATAATTGTTTCGAACCTCCTAAACCAAAATGCCCCCTTAAATATAAAATGAAATTAAAAAGAAACCTGCAAACACTCACTTATATCCGTATTCGAGGTTGTCACCGCAACCACCCCAAATCCAATCTCGATCTAGATCTCTTGGTCTGCTGCTTCTGGAACATCCGCACGAGGATAATTGCCCATCTCTGCAAGATCTGCTGATCGCGTAGACAACCCCTGCGGCTGTGATTGCGTGAACGAACGCATTTTCTCTGCTGGCTACGATAGAGAAGGGAGGAAACGTTAGTTGAATCATTTGTTTTGAAATTGAGTTAGTAGCAATAACGTATTCCAATAGGCTCTGCTGATCATATAAAATAGGCAAATTTTTTTTTAATGTGGGTTGATCCGTTGTTGCTCTCACTGTCTCATATAATCTTGTAATACCCATCAAACGCTAGTCTACCATATGAAATTTTATAGAAAAACTCTTTCCAATAATGGCAATTTACGATCAGAGAGTGTGCACGAAGTACACTATGTAGTGCCAATAGTTCAAATTCTTGCGAGCAGTGTACCGTTTTGATTCCAAAGATTGACCTCATTATAGATTGACAAGGAAATTGAACAGATTATATCAAGAGTAAGCGAGATAGACGTAAGTACTACGCGAATCGTCCTATCTTTACGAAAATAATAGGTACGAATCGATTGGTGAGGTTCTTCCGAGAAAAATGCGTCCAAACACGACATACAGACTATTCTTCAGGATTATTGATAGTTAATATGAATGTACTTTACCGTCATGTATAATCTTAAAAATAATCCGATTTATGCCATGTTTGGACTCATTTTCATCGGGAGAACCTTACCAATCAATTCGTACTAATTTCGTAAGGATCTGATGAAGCTTATGGAAAGTTCAGTTTTCATAATATCTCTCCACTTTCCTTGACAATTTATTATGATTCGCTGAGCTCGAGGTGATGAAGGATTAGGGTGAAGACGGACGCACAAAAAAGATTTGTTGGAATCGTTCGTTGGGCACCGGTGTACATACCAATTTTATGATCAGAATCCCTTCACCTGAACGCATTGTTCGTACGACAGTTTACCTATTCTAAGCACAGGGCCGAACACAGACTCGTCGTGGACGGTGGAGCAATTCCACCTTCGGTCGCGGAATTGGTGTTGGCACTCGAGGATTCCAATCCTGGCGCCTTTTGCTACACTCGGCATGTGATCCACGGAAAGCTGACATAACTTCCCCTGGCCCTGGGAGAGACCTTTCAGCCCGTGGCAAATACTGGACGCCGCTACGTCGTAGGTTTCTATCATTTGGCTGGCCTCGAGTTGCGGGAAATGTTGCAGACCGACGTTTCTGAAAGCGCGAAACGATAGATTAGAGCAAGCTTTGGATTCAACTCCAACGGATGAAGAATTCGAATAGTTCGGTTGAAAATTCTGGTATCTCCCTGGACTCCCATTATTTATAGTTTCTTTGTTATAGCGGTTGTGACAACCTACCCGGTCTCCCCTACTGTACGAATATCGAATGCGTGAAATGGACGTTAGGATCAGTCTCGCTCGTCCCTATGTTCAAAATGTCGTGCGCCCCTCGGTTTCCAAAACGCGAGCACAGACGCAGAGGCCCAGCTCCCGCGGATTCGTTATGCCACGCTAGTCGTATGAATTCGTAGCAGAAGAGCCGTGGGCGAGGAACGGTTCTCCCGCGCTGATTTTTAATGAGACATTTGTGAGTAAACCGAGCGAGATGATGGAACGATCCCTGCCGCGTCACGGACAGAAGCCACGGAGGGAGGGGGTCGAGTGGAGCTACCGATCTGAAATTCGAAACGGCCGGCTCGTAAAGGTTTCGCTGACGATGCGGGCACACTCGAATGCTCTGATATCGCAATTCGAGCAGACAGAATGCGCTCCAGCGAGCGTAAATGTTTTTTTACATATTTTTTATTATTTATGTTTTAGTGTCCAAGTTTTGATTTGTGGTTATATCGACGTGCGTTACGAAAAGTAGCACATTTCATTTGTCTTACAAAGGGTAGCACATTTCAATCTATCACGAGAAGAAGCACGTTTCAATATTTCGCCACGATCAGTAACACATTTCAGTAGGGCAAAGAAAGTACTATGCCTCCGTAACACTGGGCTGCGCGGCCCTACTATATAATATTTTTTCAATGATGAAAAAGTGAGATTTGCTATTTATTAAAAATGTTTCATTCATCTGTTCTTATAAAATGAAAGAAAATTCAAATGATACGAAAAAATTTAGAGCACGGAGCAGTAAAAATGTTCCGTGCTCCGGCGCCGCTCCTGCTCTGGGTAAAAACCCCGTTGCTCCGTGTTTCAGCTCCGAGCACCGCTCCGACGCTCTGGTCAAAACTGTCTCATTTTATGTTCACATTGTTCACGTACGATTATAGTTGGGAGTACATAATAGACAGCATTAATATTACGGAACACGTTCCGACTGTGATATATCATCAGGTTTGCACACTCCCTAAAACAATGACGTGGCGGATTGGAGGAAGAGGGCGATAATATTTCGAAGGACCCTGCCCACGCGAGTCCGTGGTGCGCTGTCGGGCACCGTGGGCCGTGCCGCCCCAAAAAGTAATGCCCTCGTGGGGCCTGATGTATCGGGTGTCTTAAATTAAATTCCTACTTCGTAGCCAAATGGGATCTTAATGCAACTGCCTTGCAAAGTCCGCGATGAAACATCAGCATAGATCTATCAAGTGGGTCAACGGTTACGATTAGATAGATTCTACTACGTTACGTTCCGATGCTTGAATTTAAAGGCCGTGGTAGAGAATTAGAGAGTTAAGTAGCGGCATCGATTGAGGAAGAAAGAGCGAATCTCATTTTTGGAATCCCTGCATCCTATATTGGAAATAATGACGACAGATTTAATCGTGTTATGTCATATTTCATCACTTGTCATAGACACATTTTAGACTATATTTTAAGTTTAAATGTTAGGTGACTCACCCTGTATATTTTAATGCGTAGAATGACACAGGCGTACACAATTAATTACTTAACCTTAATCAAACAGACGATAACATATGCAGGTATGTACATATGTAATACCAATGTACTTCATTAGTGTATCGTACGAGTGCATACTACGCGTATATACCCATAGGATAGAGTTAAAATACTCGAGACACCCCTGAATGGGGTCCATGATGAGGACTTGACTTAAGGGGTTAACTCCTTATATTTCTTTCCAACCACTTGTCCTGTCGCTAGAAACATATGTTTAGTTTGACACTTGGATGATTCTGCGAATTCGATACGAGCTCTAGCACCAAGTGTATTAGCGTGGAATGTACTCCATGTACCTCTATCACTGCTAAATCAGTGGAATGTTACCCCCTTACGCATAAACGCCCTTAAAGAATCAATCGCTGGATCGAAACTAACCGAAGCGGAGTCTCGATAATCCGAGGTAAGCGGGACCTGAAACCGGCTCGGATTGTCAGGAGCTCGGATTAAGCGAAACACAAGCGCACACGTAGGTACTCGATGCCCGAGGAGAGCTCAAGGCGAGAGGAGAAAAACTCATCTAGTATAAAAACGATGCACGGGACTTCTCTGCTTTGCAACTGATATTTCCGATATTAAGTATATTATCTAGAAATAGGCGAAGATAATAAGTTTAAACTAAATAGGAAGAGATAAAATATACAGGGTGCGGGCAAGAGGTGATTTGTTTATGCAAAAATGAATTAAAAGTGTGGAATAAAATTTTGTTCACTCCGGGCTTACGATCGATTTTTAAATTTTATTGACCACGCATTAAGGTTGATTTGTATTATCTGTTCAGACACAGAACGTTACGGAACGGTTCGATTCAAACAAACATTTGTTGCGGGTTATTGAATGCGGATGTTTATAATTTTATTTATATACAGCGTCGCCATCAGTTACGCTTCGGATATACGATGACTGATATTCTCGAAAAGAATGTTTACACTGAAGCGATACGTGACTGAAGTTGTCGGGATGTGCTTGAACGAAGACTACAATCCTATGATACGTATTTAGTTCAGGCAGAATCTGAAACGATGACCACTATACGAAAGATATATTATTCTGACACCTGTCGGCCCCAAATTTATCGGCTCCACCCAGGGTTGTTAGATCTCCGGCATTCAGCCGGAGTCTCAGGTTTTAAACCGTTGTCTCCGGCCTCAGGCAGGCACAATAAAAATCTCCGGCAGAATAGAGAGTATGTTGCGGCATGCCATCTATCGGAATTAACGTTGCCGAGAAATAGGTTGTCGAAGTGTCGCCGGGTGGAAGGGGAACACGCCACGCATGCGTGATGACGTCGTGATTGTTGCTTTGCCGGTGCACGTAGTGGGGTTGTGCGTTTTCATTTTCATATTAAATTTTTTTATAACATGAGTATCCAGAGTTTCGCTATCACTAGTATCACTGATAATGTCGACAATATTAAAGATACAGATCTTGATGACAAACTATTAAAATCTGTAAGGAATTCGAATAAATATTCATAATACTATTACTATTATTATTATGATTACTCCTTTATAATAAGTCATTATTATAACAAATTTTAGATAACTGTTTTTCTATTGGCCCTTATTTTCTCTCATCCCACCCTCCACACTCCACTCCACGAAATTGAAATCTGCGGCAAAAGATCAGGCTTGTTCTGGCAACTCTGGCTCCACCCCTAAATCCATTTCATTACCAGAACAACAAACGAACTTCCATTGTAAGCGAAACTCTGATTACCAAGACTCCTGTTATCGGGGCTCCATTGTACGTAACACTACAAAAGTAAACCGTACATATACAGGGCTTCCAGTTCCGAAGTCTTTAGGAAGATATAACGCCAACAGTGACCAAACCACGTCGGCACAAGTCTACGGATTTGTCGAGCCACTTTCTTTTCACGTGGGACGAGAAAAATGCCCCGACGCCACCCTTTAATCTGGCCGTCTCGATATCGCCACGATTCACGTTGAAATAATGTCCCGAGAATGGCGCGGCGTGAATCAATTCATTTCCGGCCAGAAACTCGTGTACACGGGGCAAACTCGCGTGCAGCTGTGTATCTAATCTGGATACCGGCTCTTTTAGTCGTGACTTAGGGGGGTTGTTACGCTGATATACCCGGTGGGGGTAGATTAGCGAGAATAATGCGAGTATATATTAGCCGGATCATTTAATCGCCGCCCGGACCCTTGTATCAGCAGCGTTGCGTCATTATTACAAGGATATGTAGGCTTGTAATTAATTTGATTTCCTAAAATTGACTTAAAAGATCAATTTCATATTATTATTCAACAAAACTATTAATACCAATTTGCTAGCTAACTTTCTACTCTTTCTGGAATAAAAATGAAATTAAAAAGGTGAATGATCTAAATCTGTATTAATAAATTAAATGTCAAATTCTTCTGGGCAGTTATATGAAAGTTGAAAAGAATGAAATAATTTTGAAGAAAACAATTAAAAAATATGTCATGCTGCACATCAGGATTTTTTTAATTTCAATTTCTTTAGCAGTTTTATTCCTTTTCTATCTTACTGTGTATATACTTTCCATCGCTTCATAATATCCCACAAAGATTGTATGTAAACATTTCACGAAAAGTTTCGAAAGTCCCCCGTAATTTCTTTGACGAAATATCGGGTCCATATTGGCCGCACACGTAGACGCGTCAATTTCAATTTAATTGGCCCGTGATAAAGACAGTATTAAGATGGCGACATTAAATCCACCGAGCTGTTAACTTAAGCCCACGTAAGGAGGATTAATCTTTATGGGAGTCCTACGAGACCCGCCCATGTGATTAGGCATTTTCATGGTCCCGTCGAGGATCCTCGATGAGGGGATTTAAAAACAAACGAAAAGAAAAGAAAAGATGTAACGACACGAGAAGCAAATGACTTTCGAAATATCTCGTTGACTTTGCTCACGTCGAAATCCTTTCGATGTCGAAGTTAAGGGGTTTAAGGTCCAACAGACAATTGGTGAGATTTATCAGCAATTCAGAACGTTCGTTTTGTTTCGGAGCCTCGTTTGTCACACGTTTGCTTAAAACTCGTTTAAAGTGATACATGAAGATAAATCAGGATAAAGAAGTGAGATTGGAATGACAATCGTTAAATTTTCCGTTTCGTTATTTTTGGGGGACAAAGTACGAAAGTTACAAACGAGAATTCTTATCAAGGGGATGCGACTTTTCAGTTAACGTGCCAAAATTACATGCTTTGTTAATACGTGATAAAAGCAAAAAACACCCAAATCACATTTTCAAATATTATAAAATATTCTCGAATGTACATTTTTTAATACACGACGAAAAATTCCCTTTAAAAAGCATGCAATTTCGCGTTCAATATTTCTTTAATCCCACTGCGGTTCTCGGGTATTTTGTAAGCCAATTGCTTCTTATTTCTTGAAACAAATAAGAGCCTAATCCGAGGACCGTAGTAGTGTTAAGGAGATAAGAACGCACTTGGATAAAAAAAGACCCGAGGGAATTGGTAGGCGTGCATAATTCGAAGAATTCACTATCGTCAGATCGCTAATCATTTTTTAACTCCTCTAGCTCTTCTAGCGTTAATATCACAACTACTATGACCGTAACTAAGGTCGTTTCCGTTACTACAGGAGCAACGTCGCGCGGCGTTCACTTCCGGAGCATTCTTTCGGTCCAAGAAAAATATATTCCAACTATATTCCTCCGGACTTCTCGTAAATCCAATTACGAGGCCGAGCATGAAGGCCTTTCAGTCACGATAGAAATTCGACGCGAAGAAAAACTTGGGAAACCGAGTCGATTCCGGGACCATTCACTGATTTGTCATGGATACGCAGGGGCGAGAAGGGCAATTCAGAAATTAGACACACCGTTGCCAGGGGTACGCCGTAGACTAGGCAGGGGCGTTTTGAAAAATCCTCCGATCGGATTCCCACGACGCAATCTCGTCTCGCCGTGTAAGTACAAAGGGCCATAAGTTATGGCCGTTGGGCGGCCGATTTTTGCCCGAATTCGATGGGGGTAAGACCCCCTGCACCTTTCTCTTCGCGACATGTTAATTTATAGAGTACATCGTGGGCCCCAGGACTTTAGTCTCCGATTCGTTCTTAACAATTTGGCAATTTCTATGGGTTGCAAAATTTCTGCAGAATCGTCGGGGGGTGGGGCGCCTCCCACCCCAATTCAACCATCATGGAGAGTTGCAGTACTGAGAATATTTATTGCATCATTTGAATATTTAGTATTAGTATTAGTATTCGGAAAGTAGGCATACAGTGTCTGGTATTTTGATTAAAATAAGTTAGATACCGACTACTTTATCGATCATGTAAGTCGGGAATTCGCCGGGAAGCTAAGCTATGCTATGCTATGCCATCGTACGTTTTAAAATAATTAACTTTAATACATTCTTATGGAACCGTTTATGGAACCAAAAGCTAAGCTAAAACATAGTATCGTATAGCATAGCTCAGCTTAGCTTCCCGGTGGATTCCCGGCTATCATAAGTAAGTAAAGATCATTGACAGAGGTATATGGTTTATAATAATAGTATGAAGAATTTGTTTATGGAACTGAAACGTTTTTATTTATTTTACGGGGTGAACCCTTTGGTACATTGAAATTTGTGCAAGCAGAGGCCTGATACAAATTAGTGAAAAGTATTTCTTGATCGGGGAGAATTTATTATGACATTGAAAGTTTTTGTTTAAACAATCAAGGGTTTTAAGTTTTAAGAAAGCAACGGGTACTCACATCCATGTTCCTGGTACCGTCGACGCTGCGTCGATGAGGAGTAATCGTAAAATAACGAACAAGGTGCTGCACAGTGCCATTTTTGCCTGAAAAGTGACATCGATGTAAGTAATGGTCGGTAGATATTCGTATCTAATTTTATTAACACGTTCTGTGCCACCTGGTTCACTGGTAAGTTTATGGCAAGTGAAACTTCCACCCAACGGATGGCCATATTCTTCAATTCAGTGTTGAAATCACAATAGAAGATAAAGAAGCTGACATTTAACGTCCACTCTTCTATAACTGATAATGAAAATCTACTTTTTATGGCCCGGCAAAAATCTAAATTTTCACGGAAGCACAGAAAGTGTTAAGGTAGTTCCTAACCAGCTATATTAATCAAATTAGAGTTGGGTAATATGATAAATATAAAATGGTATGATAATATGAAAATAATAATAATAATTTTTAACATCATGTATATATATTTTAAAACGATCAATGTTAATATAAATAATTGTAATACGAAAATAGAATATTAAGTTGGTTACGCGTGCATTTAACAAAAAATCGGTTCCACCTGGAAAGTCAATTTTCTCTAGATTAAAGCCCCAATCGAAGAAGAGTTCTCCTACTAGTTCCACTTACTGATACACAAGGATTCACTTAATTCCCAGTTATACAGCATTTTACTAAAAAATTCCGCTTGTTTCTAGTCGGGTGCACGCGCACTCAGCGATTTTTGAGAATCGACTAACTCTGAAGCTAAGCCTCGCGCGGGAAGACTGTACCCCGCACTTTTGGCTTATTTCTCCGCGAGAAATCGTTTCACGCATAATCACGTGTGTCGCGAGATCGTGTTGTTGCTTTTATTGCAAAATATGCTTGGCGAAGCTTTTATCACGGGGCAAATGCGACGATAAGCGGTAATATTGAGCGCCTCACCCGGTATACATAATCGGTACGTGAGCACACACGGGCACACGTACCGACACGCGGTGTATACCAGTTTTCTGTGGGCAGCAAACGTGCCGTGGTCCCGGCTCGGAACGAAAGACACCCAAGTCCAGACGATTATGGTACATCGATTCGACATTACACCTTGCTCGCTCCTGAAGCGACTCGCGAGCCTCCTCGGTTCTTGCTCTTGCCCGCTACAGCCGCAGCCCAGGCCGCGCGACTGGTTAATAGAAACTACGGACCTGAGTTACGAGTCGCCAACTCTATAACTTCTCATTTTGTACTGTTGCGCTAGCGCGCTCGGTTGCAATGGGACAAGTGTGCGCGCCCGCGCCGATGAGTAAGATTCGCGGCCAGCTTGTGCTTACAGCCTGCCGACTTTTCTGCTATTCTTTAACCCCCGGGTGGTGGATCCGGGGTCCATTTTCAACTATCCTGAATATTAAACCGAAACAACGTCAGAGTCTGTGTATAGTAGCAAAAGCTTATCCCAACGAGCAGAAAACTCTCCGCCGTCTAAGGATTAATTACTGAAGATGAGGAGTAGGTAGATACTCGACTGGCGAATCGAACAGCTGTGGACTCAAGGACCGCGATCGTTCATTGCTCTTGACAGAATTTCGAAAAGTTTTTACTTTCAGTTAAACTTAAGAAGGTGTCTAAGATCTTGTCCGCGAGTGAACGATCTCTGCGGAACGTTGTGTGCGAAAATCCTTTGGTCTCGTTTGTTTATAATACTCACTGAACGCCTATCAGCGTTGCCCGCATGGGCTTCGCGAACCGACTGAATGTATACATCGGTTCATCGTCCGCAAAGGGTTAACACACCGTGAAGTTTAGGAACATTTTCTTCCATCATACCTATATAGGGGATGTGGAAGATACGAATAACGAATCTGATGGTTGCAGAACGAATGTGCGACGATTATGTGATGGGTAAGGGAAAAAAACTAGGATTGCCTATTTTTCGTTATTTTGTGATTTGTAACATATTTTGATGGTGGAAACTGGGACTACAGAACTGTTGAAGCACAAAAGGTTATAACGACGTGCGTTACGAAAAGTAGCACATTTCATTTCTTTTACAAAGAGCAGTACATTTCAATCTATCACGAGAAGAAGCACGTTTCAATGTTTCTGCCGATAACAAGCATGTTTCGAATATACCATGAGAACAACGTACGATTCACATTTCTCCACGAGCAGCACGTTTCAAACGCTGCAGCGAAAAGTAGGTAGTACCTTTTATTTGTTTTCCAAAGAGTAGAATATTTCAGTTTCCAAACAGTTCATAGTCGACGTTGATCACCTATGAAACGTGATATTTTTCGCGGGTAAAGGCAAACCGTGCTATTTTTCGCAGCAAAGTATCGAAATGTGCTACCTTTCGTCGCGAAATAAGAGTCGTAGATTAAATAAGGGAAAAAAGATTTCTTACTTTTTAGTACATTCTTATTTTTTTGAAGTCAGCTCCAATTTTATATTAAATTTTTTTATTTTTAACTTTTTAGTTTTATGTAGGTATATGTATTGACACAACATAAAATAATAATAATTAGCTGATAATAACCGGGGCATCGCCTTCTTTCGAATAAAAAAAAGAATCAAAATCGGTTCATATGCTGAGGAGTTATGCGAGGACAAACATAAAAAAAGCATACAGGTCGAATCTATAACCTCCTCCATTTGAAAGTCGGTTAAAAATTAGCGAATATTCGTCAAGGCGTGCGAAACGAGAAAGACCGCGACGTTTACGTAGCACAGGGCGCAGGTAAATCAAAAAAGCGGTTTACGACGCATTGGCTCTTACATTACACCCTGCCTGAGCACGACGATGGGTGAATGTTGCTTTCAAGCTTGCCCACTGCAACTGGTTAATGTACACGCGCCGTAGACCGAAGCTACGAGTCGTAAATTTTGTAACTTCTGATCCTGTCCTGCTGTAATTTCCAACAGTCGCGACAGATTAGACGCCTGAGCTTGCGAACGAAACCAATATCTTTGTATCTTTAAATTCTTCTGCCTGCGGCACTCGTTTGAATAGTAATTAGTGCAATAAGGAGGCAACAGTTAACACACCATTGCGCAATGGTCGTATTTAAGGGAGAAACCCTACCAAGGGATGTAACTACCAAGGGTAGTTTGTGGGAACTCGAGTCATTGTCCGAATATTTTTGTGACCCAAAAATGTGACATCATTTCCCGTAGCAATTATTATTACACAATGTACGTGAATTTTACAAATAAATTATATATCTTTTTTAACATTAATAAATGGCTCTAGTGCCTGAATATTTTTGGAAGTCACTGTACATCATTGGGTCCACTGGAATCATGTATCTGCAAAGTACCATATTCTTTTTTGAATTCTCAAGTTGCCGTACATCCCTTGCGAACAAGGTTCTCTGTTTATCCTTTCCCATAATCAAATCAAATGGAATCGCTTACTCGTCCGACGCGAACACATACCTACCTATCCACTCCATTTCTTCAACCAATTCTCGCGATCTCTATCGAGGTACTTATCCGAACTAAACTGCAGAAGCTCATGGAACTAACCCTGGGAAGCCTTTTTTCCACGACCTCCACTCGCGGTAGAAGTGGGAGTTCTGTCACTCGACGCTTGGATTTTCCCCGTTCGCGCACACTTCTGAGACACTCTGTATATCCCCGTGGATATCTGGCCCACGCGATCAGGCAGAATATTAGCCGGTGTATATAAAATGCATTTGTGATCACGACAGGAATGTAAATGGCGTGCTTCAGCACGTCTCTCGCGGGGCAGGCTTCGAATTATCAGCAATAAAGTATCTCGCTGGCGTGTTGAACAAGACATGACCGGCGGTAGTGCAAGCACCGCTACATTTGTTGCTGAATGAGCTTGGTCCCGGCGTCGCTGATCGCTGATCCTATCCCGGCACAGCTGGACGATACCATGCTGGTTATAATGATCATAAAGGATCTTTGGTCTAATATTAAAGGTGCGGGCGTACGGCCCGGAATAGGGTACGAAAGCGGTAAAAGGAAAGCTGCGCTGTTCCAGAGAAACACGACTCGGTGACAATTCGAGTCCGATCTCTTGGGCCTCTGTCATATCTTATTTTTAAATTGCCGTTTAACGCGCGCCTTTTCTCGCGGCAAAACGGACGTTTCGCTGCTCCAATTCAACGTCGTCGGACACATACCCAAGTACGCGCATGTTTATTCAACGTCCCTCGTTTCCCCTCCTGAGATTCGACGCTAGTCGTGGAATTTATACAGGGTGTTAAACATTACAGGGGATATTTTCTTCGGGATCGATTCTACGTTTCAGCAACCTTGCCATGTTGCATGGTTGCAGCGCAACGTTGCTGCAACGTTGCCGCGCAACATTGTACTGGGTGGACGTAGAATTGTTGCTGAAACGTTGCGCCAGTATTGTGGCAACGTCCCTGCAACGTTGCCGCAACGTTACTGCAACTACCATTTAAACCTAAAATATTTCCGTTGCTTTTAATTATACGAGAAAATGTCTAAGTAAAAAAATGTTCGCTTCAGGAAGCAAACGTCCTGTAGAATCGAAAGTACAGAAGATTATGATCCATCGATTATGAAATCTGTGGGAAAAGTTTCTCTTTGAAATAACCGAATCAATTTCGAATTTATTGCAATTACCAGGTGAAACGTGCAGTGTCCACGTTTCTATACGATACGTCGGTAACAAGACCAGATAGAACCAGATAGAACAGACGCATTTTTCTTCAAGCTTGTGTGGATTAGTTTTGATAACATCGTCCATTTAAAATGCAACGGGATATCGTTCCGAGAATAAATCGCCTTGCGCCGTGCCGCATTCAAATGTAATTCGACACTTCGATACGCGCGCTAGCTCGTCGGACGGACACTGTCACGATTTCAAACATTTTTCCCGCCGATAAAAAAAAGCTCTACATAGAATGCAACACGTTTAAGCTGATCGTGAACTAAATCGTTTGCCGAGCACGCCACTTTTCACTCTCTCGTTCTCATTTTACTTTTATTATACAGCTAACTGGGTCGGCTCCGAGGAAGTACATAGAAAACCAACGTTAATTAAACAAGTTTTGTTAAAGTCGTTGGACAGTCGAATAATAATAAGAGTTCATTGAAAACACCTGAACCCTCTATAAGGTCATGTGACTTTGAAGGTGACATATATTATCTGTACTTTTTACGGCTAATTCTCAAAAATTCCATGTTCAACTATTATAACATAGGAATCAGTAACCTTCGTTTCGCAATGAAATGTTTACGAAAAGGGGCTGAGATTGTCCTGTTAACATTTATAAGGTAAGTCCGGTATAGTTCGGCCACTGGGAGAGTCCGGCCAGTGCTGATATTTTAAGACTGACGCAAGAGAGAGTGCTGTGTGTTATTGACACAAAAGAAATGAATGCGCTTGTTATTGATCTCGCATTGACCATTGTCACAAATCCATATTCAAAGTATAAGATACACTTAAGACTTTATGCGAGTCTGAAAGTTTTCAGACCAAGTTACAGTGCTCGTGATATTTGAAAGACAGGTAACTTTATTTGCGCTATTCCGATATTGGGGGATATAATAAGCTACACTTTTTTGTTATTTTTCAAGGTCGGTCTCACCCGTAGTGGGTGAACGCTCTGACCCCGACGTGCGGGTGAGACCGACCAGTCGCAGTGCCAAAGTTTTTGGTTGAAAATGAAAATAGATATTTGAAATTATCGCACACTATAATCTATGTATACTCTAAACTGCTTTGACTTTGCTTTAATTTGCACAAAACAACGAAAAAGTGAAAAACAACAATGCTACAATTTCTTTTCCAAAAAGTGGTCGAACTATCCCGGACTTACAATATATAATCTTCAATTCGTCTAGCAGTGTACTAAATAATTCGGTTGTAGAGGGTTAATAGTTAATACCAAACGACTCCAGCTTATACTTAATGACGGTATTAAACGCGATGTTAATGGCAAAGCTGAGGTAAAATGACGGACGGTTAATTATCGTGGCCGATTAAAGCGATTACACCCATTGACGATTAAACGATTACTTACCGAGCCAGGTGCACCGAGAGTCATTAAGTACGAGGTGGTTATAGCCTCGGCAAGATCAGGCTACGCCGTGTCACTATTTTTTTTATCGGCGAGAGGCACGACGCACTCGCGTTTAAATGAGCACCGATAACAACGGGTGCTGGCTCACATTCGTCCAGTGGTCCTTTGAATGTTCAGTTTCGTCGTTGAGCCGGTGATTTTTCGCGCGCTGCGGCTCGCGTCTCATCTTCACCAGCGAAACGGTCCCTTTCGATGAATCCTTTGTCCCACCACTGTCAAATTCCTTCTTATCCTCCCTTCCTTTTAACCACCTCGGAAAATTAATAGATAACTCAAAAGACAACCACAGTAGTAACACTGCCTTTCCACTAACTTTCCTTTTGAACACTATTATTAGACGAGTAGTACTCCTCGCCTGCAACGCTTACTAGGGCTCAACACTCTGTCATTACGATACTCCGGGGGAAGCACCCGTCAGTAGCATAAAGGAACAGGCATTTGTAGAGAAAAGTAGCGGCAATTACCCGTTGGTCGAGCAATCGATCGCGACAGTGTCAGGCGAAGGAGTCATCCGAATCACCAGCGTTCGAACGCATTCTAATTCCACGAGGGTCCCGTAAGTTCTCCGTAAACGACAGATCCCTGTGTCACTTTCGCTCTCCGGAGCAGCCATGGTCATCTCCTGTCACGCAACAACCAGGCCGGGCTTCCTCGAAGCCCGTCATCTTCGTCGATTCCAAGGGGGGGCAGAACTCTAGAGTAGACAGTCGCGATGTTCGAGCGTCGGGGATCTGGTCTATGAAGTCCTGTTCACCGTTCACCGCGAGTCAGCGCGCCGCCCCCGTGGGGCAGGGAAGAGAAAAGGTTCGAGGAAGCTGAACCATATTTGGCAGGCTAGTTCCGCTCCGTCGGGCGATTCTCCAATCGGCAGATTCGTCCTGGGTGGACAAGTGGCCGCTACCGAGATGCGGAACGCTGGCTTCCTTGGGCTGACTGGAAGCCGATCCTTGGACGGGTCGGTGCTCGCTGGAGCATCCCGGGGAACGATGCTGCCTCGTGGCAAGCGGCCAGGGGCCGAGAAACGCTACGATACCGACTTGGACGACGTGTTACCGCGGAATGGTCGCAGAGTGCAGGCAGAATCCACGAGACCGTGGTACGTTTCGTTCTCTCCGGTTACCTTCCTTGTCTCTCTCTCTCTCTCTCTCTCTTTCTTTCTCTCTCTCACTCTCTCTCTCCTGCGCGCCACGGGATCGGTCCCTCCTGCTCGCTTCCCTCGAAGAGGGAGCCCCCTCGACTAGCGATGGCCTCAAGGCACCACGAACCTCTCTGCCCGTGCACTTCTGGCCGTGTACCAAAGCTACGAGGCTATTATCGAGATAATTAGCCCGTTAGAATCGCGGATATATTTATGGCCTAGGCTATGGTTATGGTGTATGAAAAAGGGACCGTCGTCGCGGACGCGAAACACTATACGAACGGGGAACGCCGTAACTTCGGCTGTGATTACGCCGGAAGTGATCAGGATGTCCTTGTGCCACAAAGTTGGGCATTGTTTGCAAATTCTTTCGAGTCAGTGATGGGCAAAATTTCATGCCGATAACGAATAAGATTATCGAAAAAGAGCAACGAATAATGTTCCGGAATTTCTCTTTCGCAAAAAAATTGTTTGGAGACAATAGCGGACTTCTAAGTTTTTAGTCGAATAAGTATTTCTTCGAATAAATATTTAATCGAATAAGAATTTATCCAGATAACATAAATAATTTTCGTTTTTTTTTACCGTAAACTGGGGTGACTTTGCCCACTTTTGAACTTGAAATAACTTTTTTAGCACTCGTAGTGCATTAAATTTTATTTTGATAAATACTATTATACGGTAGATGGCGTGTAGATTTAAATAGGCTTTTAAAAAAAAATTCTGTACTTAACCATACGCTTTTAAAATGCCAAAAACATAGTGGGCAAAGTTACCCGCTCAGTTGGGGTGTCTTTTCCCACGTCAAATTTTTCAGTGAAAACAATCGTTCTTATTCTAATGGATACATAAGACTAATATTATGAAAACATATGTTTTTAAAAAAATTATTTAAAAAAATCGAAATGTCGTCGCTGAATGTACCTATATTTGTTTCTTCTTACTATTGGCTTCTCCTCGATTCTCCACACAATACCCAACAAGGCCACACTTTGTTTGTATAATTTTACTCTGACTGCAAACTGATTGAATTCGCTATTGTTTTTTTTTCGTTTGACCTTGGAGAAATTATTGCTATCGATTACAAAACACCATAATGTTCTAATTATGTACTTCGCAATAAAATAAAATAAAGTTTTTCCGAAAAGTGGGCAATGTCACTTCCGGCGGGCAAAGTCACCGCACTTTACAGTAGTAGAATATTTGGTTCGGATAGTAATTATTCGTTGTTTATAGTGGACAGTTCTACTATATTATTCGAATAATTTATCCGGGTAAATATGCCAGAATTATTCTAATAATCCTGCGAATAACTTGTGAATAAGATTGATATAGGGTTAAGAAGTAATGCAAGTGCCTACCTACTTGTCTGAATAAAAATCACTCGCCTTCCTACGCTTTTCGAATAAACTCTAACCCATTATTCGTCATTTGCATCAAACTCACGCAGAACACCAATACCGTGCGACATTTCGAACAGTCCGGCATGCATCGTTGTTGCTTTAAATATTTATTAAGCTATGTGGACAATCTGTGACTAGATAATGCTTTCTTGGCGAAATCACAACTTTAACACCAGCTATACGTAATACATGAAAATGGAAAGTACGTTTTTTCGTATTACACGAAGCAGTTAAAGGCGTACGAAGAATTTTTTATTAAATTTAGAATCGCAAATATATATTTACCACGAAGCAGTCAACCCTGCTAACTTATATTACCTCCTTAAAAAAAAAAGAGAAAGATGTGAGATCGTAACGATGTGACCTAGCTACCGAGCTTTAAATCGTTAAAAGGATCGTGAGAGTACACTGAAGCCGAAATATTTAGTGGTACCAGCTGCACGTGCAATTGCCATCCGAACCCGATTCCCATAAAATTGTTTGAAAACTCGCGATGTGGCGAAAACTAAATGCCCATCACTACCCTCGGCGAAACCCGCCGGCTGCTTCTCTCCCCTGCTTCTCTCTGCCTTTCTGTTTCTCTCCTTCCCCTCTCTCTGGTCGCTTTCTGGCCGGTTCATTGGTTCATCGTTGCACCGGTCCAGGCTCCGTATTCTTCTCTCTAATTATACCGTTACGTGCAATCGCTCGTGTCAATTAGCAGCTCTTTTCTTCCTGCCCGAATGCAACCCCTTCTTTCGCGAAGGACCCCGTCCGATCTCGATTTTACACTTCCCCCTCGCCCCTTACACCCTTACACCCCGTAATACCCTTCCCGTCCAACATTCGGAGTCCCCGTCCCCAACATCTTAAGTTCCCAACGGCACGAGCCTCCGTGCACTTTAAACGACTAATAAAGAATATAGAGTAAATTGCAATAATTCTTTTTCTACTGTAATTCAGTTTTACTTCAGTATTTTCTTCTGTAATTTTCTACTGTACCGGAAACTGTGAAATCAGCCCTTAAAGTTTTCGCGTTATTTTTTCGTTTTTTATAAATATAACTTCATTTTCTTTCGGGTAGTGTGATAGGGCATAAAAAAACTCAAAAATTTCCATACTTAAAGTTTTGTTGTACCCCTTTCTGTTACACAGTTATATTAATAAAAAAAACGATATTCACACGGAGTTTCGTTCAAATCAGAATTCTCGTCTTTTGTATTTCGTACAGAGTCTGAAAGACAATTAAAAAGTTGCTCCTATTTGTTGATATACGAATAGTTGGGGCACACCTAGGCAATACATATTACAATGTTTTTGTAGGAACGTGTTTGTTGGATATACAGTTATCGCGTTTAAAGGTTGCCTCCCTTCAGAACGAAGCTGGGTCATTAGTAAGAAAGGCAGAACTCGTGTTCACATCTCGGTAAACACGATATACCACTTGTTTCGCGTGTAAACACGTTCTGGTTGGTTAATTAAACGAGTTCATTTCCAAGTTGCTCCACTTATTGTCAGGGTATCTTTGTTTTCAAATAATACTGCACTCTTGTTTCAAAGCAGAGTTGGGGTGACGAATAACGGATACGAATGTCGAATAAGCGTTTATATATTCGCTGGAAACCAATGAGAATTTAATTGAATAGTGTAGAAAGCCGAATAATTGTTATCATATTTTGCATTTATTATTTGCACAGAGTAGTTGTCCAAATAAATTACCTACTCGATTAAACAATGATAAAAATCAAATTTTTAAGTTTTAAAATAGTTTTTTAAAAAGAAAGAATTCTCGAGAAGGAACACTAGTTGCGGTACCCCAGCACGTAATGCAAAACATTAAGTTGTGTGTGCTGCAACCATGTTTACAACGAACGGAGTCGTATTCGAAGAAAAACGTGCGTGGGATGACTAGCAACCCCGTGTATGCATTTATGAGTGCAAAGCTAACGTATCCATTGCAGAGTTAAGATTTCCAAGACATTCAAACCCACTTCTGTTTCAAAATACTCCGAAACTGTCTCAAAACTCCATACTTTTTATTGGTGCAAAACATTTTCGTGATAGTCTTGTGCTTCAACCGCAGCATGGGAAGTGTTGAGCGTCAGAGACCTAAGTAAATGGCATCATTTAATCCAATCATCGCTATTCCCTCAGAATTCGCGCTCTTCCATTAAGCATGCGCGTTGGAGGTTTCAATACTGCTCGGTATTGGGAATCCCAGTGGAGGCGTGGCTTAGATTTCAGCGCAGTGGTGGTAAGTTGACAAACTATTGAAAGTAGGTCCGTATCCCACCAGACATTCCGAATAAGTATTTATTAATCGAATAAGTAAAAATTTAGTGTACAAAAAATTTAAAAACACTCGTCTTTCACAACATGTCTATATAAACACTGATTTTATGCCACTAGTTGGCGTGTCGAAATTCTAGGTTTCCCAATACCCGCACAGGAGACAGGAATACAATTAATTATTCTTCGTTCGAAATAAAACGTACAGAATGGTCTGCTCCGACACACGGAATATATTCGGGTCGTTGTTTAAACGAATGTTGCATCGGCAATCGCTTCGAACGAGTCGTGTTCTCCTCGTTCGTCTCCGATTAATGCTCTGCAGCGTAGAGAAGTGCTTATTTGCCGACTCTAACTCTTTCTTCTTCCCTTAATTATACCGTTACGTGTAATCGCTTCCCTTAATTAGCACCGATCCCCTTTCCATGTTTCTGTTTCTGACCGAACCCCTCGTATCCTCGATAAATCGCGGGACTTATCCCTTTGGATCTTTCCCTCCACGATCGGGAGTAAATATCGCTGTCGATTAGTTTAACGATCATCAAAGACTAGAACGTGTTATCTAGATACCCTTCTTTCTTATGTACAGGGTGTTTCAGAATTATAAGGGAAGGTTTAGCTGGCGAATAAAATTCACAAAGGTGAAGGGACAAGAGTTAGCGAGCGCAGGCTTGTAAACTAAATAATTCCTTTCGGGATTCTCAGCTCTTCGTTTTGTAAAATAAGTCTTTTATAATGATTAATGCTTAATGATACGGAGAATTTAGAGTGTCAACAATTTTAGAATCAAGGAAGGAAGACCATTCGTTAAAAACTTTGCAACTAATATTTTAAGTAGACCCTTGGAAGTTTAAATTAAATATAAAAATTAGAAGATATTGAAGTTGTTGTACGATTTTTACTAAAATTCTTTTACGGGTTCTGTTAGCCAACCACGATTCTTCCTGCAGCTCTGACACACCCCGTATAGAGGATTTAGAATAAAAGCTGGGACGAAAGGAAAGATTGTATTTTCAAATGGAAGGTTCTCTTTGTCGCGCCGGGTAAATTCCGACGAGATTCTCGAGAGGAAACTTTAGAAGGGTAATTTGTCAGCCGAATAACTCGAATAGGGTGACCGACATTACGAATTCTTCCAGTCGGGCGAATGCGTTCAGACATCGATAGGACACTAGTAATTATACTCTATCCCGGCTCCCTCTCGTCAGAAACGTGCAATTGCTCTGACAAATTTGCATACTTCTCGCTGTGAACACGCGCGGTAAATTATAGACTGTTTTCTCTCTTCTAACGAAAGGTAATTGGAAGCTATTGAAATTACGCAAATGTGATATCTTACGGTATATTGAACACACACACATATATATCTTAATACATAAAGCAGAAGGCTTCAAACATGTTTGTGTGTTTGGCTGTTGTCTAAAAACTTTCGAAAGATAAACTCTGGGCTCGCGAAATGTGCTTCAACTCATTAAGCTTGATTAATCCAGAAGAATGTGACTATTTTCACAAAAACAATTAAAAGAATTTTTTTTATAAAATCAGAATCTAAATTTCGGGCGAAACCGAGTAGGTATTGAAGCTAGTATATATATATATATTCATATAGATTAAGATATCACACTGCATACTATTTATTAAATACATTATTTTCATAATGATTGATAAGATTTACTTCGTATTCGTTAAATGTTCGGTGACTTCCTGACTTCCTAAATGTTTACTATAAGCGTGGCTATAGGTATGCAAAATGGGATACCTAATTGAAATTCCACGATAATAATGGATGCAATAATTTGTAGTTGCATGAAAAATATTGCACAGCTTGCGGCCCCAGTATCGCGGTTGCATAGCCACGCGTGAATGTACGCGCGAAAAAGTATTATGTTTCGGTATAATCGTGGCCGAGGATTAGAGCAGACACCGAGAGACGAAATCCGCGCTCTTGTTTCCTGCAGCTACAGATCAAGCAGGAGGGAAAAAAAAGAACGTATCCAGAGTATTGTTACTTGGTAGGGTCGATGGAACTGCTAGGTGGCATCTAATGAGAAGGAGCGGACAATGAGCCTTTCCGAGTTAAGTGGCTGCCCTAGGCTGAATACCGGAAGGGTACTATATAGTACTCTATGCTCCTACCACCCTCCTTATACCATTCGTTTATTATTCTCACGCCTGCCTCGCGAATCAGACGAGTTACCTACCCAAGAAGTGACAGACGAGGGCTCTACGATGAATGGCTCCGTGTGGGTTTCCAAAAAAAAAAACAATTCAAACCACGAATGAAAAAGATGATGATGTTATTCAGAAGATTATTTCTGGCACCGAAGGCACAATGAAGATCTGCAAGAATCAAGAAGTTAAAGAACTTATTTCCTCTTCTCGCCTGACTTTTAAAGGAGTAAAAGTCGTCGGCCATTATTTAGGCCGAAGCATCGCGGAGCGAAGCGCGGCGAGTTATAGAACAGCAGCGACCACGCATCTGACGCATCGCCTATATCACAGAACGCTGACGAACATTTCACTCTGATCGCCGCGCTTCGCTTCGGCGAAATGGGCGACGGCCTTAACGCTATACTCCGGCCACTACGGCTTCTGGGTCGTTTTCGACCCACTCGCGTTCTAGTTTCTTTGAGGACCTTCCTAACTTTGTGCTAGTACCTGTTTCTTGTGGTTTGACATTATGTCGGATGTTTAGCTGAACAAAGTTACAACGAAGTTTTAATAAATTCAGGTACTTCCCAGATAGCACCGACGTCTTCTAGGCGTCCATTTTACGTCTGTTTTTCGTCTGTGCCAAAACGTCTTTCAACTCAGATAGCACAACGTCTGGTAAAGTCTTAAAGACGTCTTGTTACTAATCAAAACGTTCAGACTCAAAATGAAAATAAACCAGACGTCTCTAAGACGAGGTGTGCTACCTGGGAAACGACTGGGAAACGACTGTGTTGAGACGTCTTTAAGATGTCTGTACGGAGACATTTCTAAGACGTCCATGCATAGGTTGATGGGTTGATACATAGTGCTGTTATTAGTGTTAGTATATGTTAACAATGATAAAAAGTTTAAGTGTTTGTATTATTGATATTACCAGACCGACTTAGGACAAATATAAAATTATCACTTTATCCTTTTTTATTACATCATATTACACTGTACAATCAATCATACAAACAACGGTACGTTATTAAAAACATTATAGCTGTTCCATTTTCGTCCAATTATTTCGATATTTGCTTACCCAATTAACGCATGAATTACTTCATTCAAATTGAAATATGAAAATTATTTGAAATTTTAGTACAAGTTTCCTCCCGTACATTATCTGCTTTTGTAATAAAAATAACAGCTCTGCGCATCGACAGCCAGTATGTATAAGGATATCTTAGTGTTACATAGTGTATATTTTACTTCAAACCTTACTCGTATGTGTTAAGTAAACTTGAATCTTAGCCCGGTTTCACACGATTATACATTATGATTCATTACCATTCACACGACGTTACCCCCCCAAAAAAAAACATTGAAAATCGCTATCCATTATACGCGTATCGCCGTGTGAAACCGGGCTAAAATGTACATTAATTAAATGAATATTAAAACAATTTAGCATCGTAAACAATGCTAGCCTTAGCATTAATGATTTCATAGAACTTCAACTTCATAGTAAATTCGTGTTTTAGGTGTTTTATATTGTAGATTAAACAAAGAAAATAACTTGGAACTTTTGAAACTGTGTAATTCTATTATAACTTAATCGCATAGAAAAAGAAATGTACAATGAGTGGATGAATTTATTATAACATGTCTTAAATTAGACCACTCTTCTGACTTCGAAGAATCGTTTTAGGTAGAAAATTTGTCCTATCGTCATACAGATTAAAACCATAGCTTCAAAGACAGCCCACACAACTACACGGAAATTGGTGCTTTCACTGATAGCCCTATGATTTCGATCACGAACCTGACAACAAACAATAAATTTTATTAAATGCGTCGAGCCACTGCCCATCAACTATAAGAAACAAAATAATAAACTACCTGCATGTATTCTTGCTCATTTTTTACTCCCCACAGACTTGTACTTAATTCTTTAATCATATCATCTATTTTGTTATGATTCGTATCATCTGCATTCTGTCCGTCGGACGTATGTTCCGAAGGCTTAGCATTCTCACCAATGTCCATATTAAACATTATAAGTTTCGGTGTCATACTGCTTTTTTGGTTAGCAAAGCAGTATGTATAAATACCAGGGAGATCTGCGGCAAATGTATATTTACCACTGCTCTCTTGATAGCCTTGATAAATTATCTTCCCATCCGGCCCAATTATCTTTACATCTATATCCAAAAATCCACCTTCTGCTATTTCAAATGTCAGGCCTATAAAAGATATTGAGATTACGCAAGGAGTTAAACAAATTTAACAAAGTGTATGATTCAAACAAGCTAATGGTATATAACTAATACCAATGCGTAATATAAAATTACCGATTATATTAAATTAATGTCATACATAAATTTATATATAACAAAACTCCGAAATAACATTATTTTTTTACAATACCGCTAAATTAATGGAAAAGTCGAGAAAAAATTCTTTATCGATAGCAATGAATACCGACAATATCAAAATGTATTTCACATACGATGTCACATCAATATAGTTGCAATTTATAAGTTAACAGATTTAAGTAAATGGAAATGAAATTGACTTAATTACCGAAAATAAAATAATTATCCAACTGTGTACAACTTAAGTATAAAAGTTTACGACACGCGATGCAAGTAGCATATACTTTTTGTAATAATGAATCTTCATTAAATCTTTAATTAGTTTAAGTTTATAAATCGATATAATTCGAATCCAATACCTGTGACATTGTTCTTTGATATGATAATTGTATACTGTATAGTGAATAAAATAATACTATTGATAGCAATGACAAACAGAACTGTTCTGACATAACAAATAGTCATGGATATGGAGAAATGACCAAAGTTAAGATTTATATCGAAGCAACGCGGCTACTTTGTAAGAAAAGGTACTTCTAAAAAATTGAAACTTTCTGGTAAAAAACCATTTCGAAAAGAAAGAAGTGCCGCAAGGAGAAACTAACCCATTTTCGTGCCCATTTCCACTCTGTCGAAGAAACATTCTTCGGCATGTGCATCTACAGTGATGAAATAGCAGCTTGCATTTGTGCTTAGAGTAATTAAGAATAAACACGAAACGAGCCACCTCATTTTAACAAATTACACTGTGAACCAATTAAAAACGACATATGCTATTTCAATTCCCTGCCACTTCAGAGCGGTCAGCGGCATGTTGCTACCACAGCGCCACGTATGCATTTTATCTCGAAATTAACAATGTATGTAGATGTACGACTCCCCATATTATTCTGTTGGCAAAATTTAATTAGGGGTACAATCCACCGGAGGCGCAGGGTTCAATATAGTGTAGTAATTCTCTAGAGAGTGATTGGAACAACGTGTATCGCCGCTGATTGGTTGTTGCGATTTGGAGCAAAAGCGGAAACAGACAAAGAAAGAAACTATAAAAAAGAAAGAGACAGAAATACGGAGAGAAAGAGATAGATAAATAATCAGCTTCGAAAGCAGACGATTTAATGAATGTTTAAGTTATGTTATTTCTGTATTTTGCTCCCAAATTGCACAAATCGTTGCGGTTATACCGATCACTCCCTAGAGGATCACTAATATAGGGCAGTATTCTCAGTTGTTGCTTATTCTTAAGATAATTATCATGATTCGCACTTATGTAAAGTGTTTATTATATCATAAAAGGTTCAAATTTTATGAAAAAATAACAAAATGAACACTTTTGGAACGGTTTCGTATTTTTAAAACGAATACGGTAATTGGAACAGGAATTTAACGCTTGTTCCTATTAGTGAAATCTAACGAGTTCACTCAACAGTTGAATTTGCTGAACGATTGTCAGTCAAAGCGACTAATCTACCAACAACTTTACTTTCTACCTCCTAGATGTCGTTCGAAAGCCGCGTAAGAGGCTCCACCTGCAATCGGGGTTAGTGTATTATAGAAGCACAATATGTTATTGCAACATCGTTGGAGCCCGATTTGAAGTAGACCAAATAGAATTTATTATATCATACCTACTCATACATGTATTATCGGGCAAGGTTCATTTTCTGATTTATAACTTTAGCACGTATTTTCGAAGACGTTCGAAATATTATAAAAAGTTTGAATATGTAAATAAGAATTGTTGTTAAACATTCTTGACAAATAAAAAACAGAAAACATGAGTGGTGTGTGCTGTCGAAATTTCATAACACGAAATAGTTTGGTCCATCATCGAAGGCCAGACTTTTCCACGTTATATTTATCATGTAAACATATACATAGCAATTCTGAATCGTAAGTTGAAAAACGTGTTAACGCATGCATTTATTATGTTTTTCCAATATTAACTTTAAGTATCATTTTTTTTGTAGCGTGACACCAGTAAAGCTGGCGTATGCTTCTTACGAGTCGATGAATGGAAACAAAGATAATCCCAAACAACCTATCATGATAATGCACGGCCTTTTCGGTTCGAAAAATAACTGGAGCACATTATCGAAAGCGATTCATCAACAAACAGATCGTAAGGTAGATACATGGACATCGTGTAAAATGAGGAGTACTTGGAATTACTTTATAGGTAATAACTATAGATGCAAGGAACCATGGAGATTCTCCGCATTCGACTGATATGACTTATAAACATATGGCGCAAGATATAATTCAGCTTATGACTGACTTGGGATTCAAAAAGTCTGTATTAGTAGGACATAGTATGGGAGGTTCTACAATGATGTATACAGCTTTACATTACCCAGAATTAGTAGAAAAATTAATAGTAGTAGATATGTCTCCAGTGAGAACTGGTACCAACCCGGTAGAAATTGGGAAAATATTTCACGCGATGCGTACAGTGAATCTAAATGGAAGTACAACGTTAACGAAAGCACGGAAAATAGCAGAGGAACAACTTGCGAGTGTTGTTAAACCTTTGCCCGTGCGTCAGGTAAATAGTTACTTCCTGTATCGTTATTGAATTATTTTGTTGTATTTTGCATAAATTTAACTTACATTTCGCTATAGTTCTTAACAATGAACATAGTAGAAGCAGACATGGGGAAATACAAATGGCGGATTAATTTACCTGTATTGGAGCAGAAATTTCCAAGAGAACTAGCTGTGTTTCCACGTGTGCAATCAAAAGTTTACACAGGGCCAACATTCTTTATAGGAGGGTCTAATAGCGATTATATAAAAGTAGACGATCATAATAAAATCAAGCAATTATTCCCATCGGCTGAATTCATTTATATAAATGGAGCAAGTCATTGGGTTCATGCTGACAAACCAACCGAATTCTTGAAGAACATCGTCAGTTTCATTAATCGGCCACACACATAACTATTATCTTAATGTAAGGAAAAACGCAAACTGTGTTTTGTAAACATATACATGTATTTATGTGAAATTTATAACATTACAGATAAAATAAGTGAAAAATAGCCAAGTAAATATAATTGTACACAGTGTAGACAAATTATGAATTCTACATCAGTTAAGGTAAGAATCTGAAAATTCTTTTCAACAATTTCTATGTAGGTAAATGTAGGAGTAGCGGTCCTTGTAAATGTGCATGCCTAAACACAAGAGAGCGTCGTAAGGCGACTATGTCGGAATAGTAATGATTAAATTTAAGGCAAAAACGTTCTACAGGCTCCCGTTATTTCCGAAATTCCTCTTAATTCCTTCTAAAAGATACCACTACTGCTAGGTTTACCTATAATCTCATATTTGTTGTATTTGAGTAAAATCTACATGTTCAATATTTTTCAGGTCAAAAGACATTTGATCAAAACTGAAAGGCAGTTCCAGAGGAGGCCATGCTTTAATTAAAAAATAAATAATCATCTAAAAAATAGAATTCGAGTAAGGTGTTCCTCTTTTATCAAAGCATAACAATGCTTGATGGGTTTTAACTTGAACGCAAAAGCGTTCACTGACATAGATTCAATTAAAAGGATAAAAATTGTATATAATGCAAATTCTATATTTAAACATTAATAATGTGAAAATTTAAAGAAGTTTAAAGTTCGTGTAAGAAATAAAACTATAATTTTGAATTAGTTAAATGCGTGCTACTATTATCACAATCGTTTTTTGCAAAGTACGAATTTCTTACTAACTTCTGTTCACATTTTACAAACCACGTACTAAAGTACATCGTGCGTATGTCCACCGTTATACGCATAATCTGCTTTATTGTGCATTACCAACTGATTGTCCACAAAATAAAATGAGTCCGAACGTGTTTCAAATGGATTTGCAATCATTTCAGAAACTGCAAGATCATTTTTAATACCCATATGAGAATTGAATTAACATTTTTCATCTATCAAGTAAACGTATTTCTCACTTACTCAAATCAGCAGGCAAAGTAGGAAACTCGTAAATGTGCTCACAGGTGTTCTTGCTGTTTGGTATACAAAATCCAAATTGAAAGTCAAAGGTTTTAAGCAATCTGTCCCGAAAGAAGTGACGCTCGATCATTCGAAAATTATTCACCGGTTTGGAACCCACAAGAAACTCGATCGTAGCTCCGACAGTCTTTAATTTAAGAAATTGAGGAGTAAATTGGTAACGTACAAAGCGGCCAGTATTTGCATCCTCGCAACCCGATTCTTCGCATTCGGGTTCCACATCTTGATTGGAATCGCACTCTATAATACGGATAAAGAATTCGTAATCCACACGATCGCTTTGACGATACCAAGCGTATATTATTGTTACAACTACAAACCAGTAGCTGGCGGTTTGGTTATTTCGAATAATACTGCTCCCGTTTCCAGATCTCTGATTTGGAATTTCGTAAAATCTATATCGTAAATATTTGCCTCGGGAGAGCACAAGTATTCTAGAAGTAATAAACTGTGATAGAAAATGTCAATACTATGTTATGGTAAGAGGAAATAATAGTAAAGCCATTCAGTCCGATCAATTCCTTATTAATAAATACGGTACATTAAAACGGGAACGCTTACTATCGGTAATTATAGGCAAGCACAGCACCATTTCCGGGGTTATAGGTGTATCTTCAATATTTCCATTATCGGCATTCTCCTGATCTGCCAATGGTGTAAACTGAACAATAGCTTCGTTTGATTTGTTTTCGCTATCGACACTCATAATTTAAATGTAATTAGACCATAACAATACGAGTTACCACCTAAATGTAAATATCATCTATGACAATCTTGAAGTGTTACGCGCCAAGATGATATCCATCGAATAGTATTCAGTGATCTTTCGCATAATTTGTGAAAAACGTTCTATCCGATATTTTCGATCGTGACGATGCCTATCCATAAGATGCCATTTTCGTCGTCTAAACTTTGTCGCATTTCTCCTCACTTCACACGACAACTAACGCGCCACGTAAACCACGTAAAGCTCAATTGCAAATATCCCAAGGCTGTAATCTAGGGGTGTGTTTCAATTCACGCATTATGCGCATAGACTGCAGAGAAAATCGTTCCGTTTCAGTCTATGCGTGCATTGGTGGCGTTGATGGCAAATAGGATTCCCTAGAATTCTCCTACTTTTAGCACATGAAGCGTGCAGTTCATGGGCGCACGCGTAGGGTAGATGTCCCAATTAATTGTTTAAAAATGCAATCTATTCGTTTGTAACACATACATTAATAGTATAACTTAATTAAAAAAATTTCTTTCCTTAGTTATGTGTGCGAGATTTTTTGTACAGCTTCTTTAAGTATAAAGGCACGGTAATTGGGACATCTACCCTATCCGTTGTGTTTGAAGACGAACGCTCGAAAAATATTCCACGTAATCCGAAGCATCAATATCCAGACAAATCATCTCGACGTATAACAAAAAATTACTAGCAACCTTTCTCCAAACAATTACTGACAATTACTTTAATTCACCTGAATTTAGCTGAATTCACCCGAATTCATCCGAAACAATTGGCGAATGAGACTATTATTTCCCAGAGTCCGTTAAATCTTAAATCTTCTTATTTAAAGATGTCCACTGAAGAAGAAATCCTTGTTACAATAAAAACAGCTCTCTCTCTCTCTCTCTCTCTCTCTCTCTCTCTCTCTCTCTCTCTCTCTCTCTATCTCTCTGTATTTTGACAATTAGTACTTTTGTAACGCGTCTTAGATTTATTCACTATCAGTTCAATAGGGATGTCAGTACTGACAGTCCAGTTGACACCAGTTGACACTGTCAGATGCTGTCAGACTTAACCATACCTTTGTTGAGTTTGTCACGCTCCACATACTAATTGATACTAATGAAGATTCTTATGCACGATCGCTCGATCGTCCCATTTGAAACCGCATTTCTATTTAATCGTGTCACTAGTGGCAGACGCGGGTGCTCGAGGACTTTTTAAACTCTGTGCTCATTTCGTGTAGGTACATGATAAATAAACGATCATGTCTAATCAGCCTCAAAAGTCTAACGAACCTTACCGCGAGCTGGAGGAGTTGCGGGGTTCTGAGTTGAACGCTAATTCAGAAAGTACCTCAAGATGCGATAGAAGCTTTGGAAGCAGCGTAGAACGTTCCATGGAACTATCTTCCGTAGTAGTAATCCCAGATGGTATACTGCTTTTACGAGACGCATATATTATTAGTATTAAGGAAGTTAAGATTATTTGTATTTATGTCTCTTTAAAATATTACTGACACGTTTTATGTACAGGGTAATCTGCTTACACTTGTAAAGGAATGGGTAACTGTAAGTTGTGTAAATATCTTACTATATGCATGGGAAAGTAACACCGAATTTAATGGGACTACTCCGATTAACGTTCGTTATAAGCGACGAAACTTTCTCTGTGAGATACTTAACAGAATGTACTCAATCTTTCTTCGAACATGGATTGGAAAGTTACTAACGATTAATTTTATAAATGCGTCTACAGCAATGACTTCGTTTATGCCATCTAAGTAACTTGAACATTTATATATACCTTTACATAACATATCTCCGATTAACAAATTAGATTACAATTGTATAGTATTGCGTTTATGCATTGTGTTTAACTTATTACAGTTGAATGAATTCCTTTAACTCACGCCGACTACTCTAGATTTAATTCATGAAATGTTCTCTACATTAAGTGTATATAGATTGTTTAACATTATTTGCTAGTTTCATTGTACGCAACTAATTAAGCATGGTAGAAAGTAAATCAACTTGATTTTATTTTAAAAAGCAGTATATTTTTCATCAAGATTCCAATATTCATTCGTACTTATCAACAGACACGTTTACTGTGATCCAAGCTATCAATGCGTTAGGATTTGGAAAATTTCAAGTCAAATTATCCTTATTTACGGGTCTCTGTTGGATGGTAGACAGTATGGAAATAACGATATTGAGTATTTTAAGCCCGTCCTTGCATTGCGAGTGGGGTATAACTAGGTATCAACAAGCTTTGACAACTACGGTAACGTCCTTCGATAAATTGTTTATACTTTGTAAAGACGTCACTTTCATTTTGAATGTAATATATCGTTGCAATTATTGCAGGTTGTTTTTCTTGGTATGATGCTAAGTTCAACATTTTGGAGTAACTTAAGCGATAGATACGGCAGCAAGCAATCTTTAACTCTATGCGCGATATTGTTACTTTACTACGCTTTTCTCAGCTCTTTCGCGCCAAATTTCCTTTGGATCTTGTTGCTTAGAGGATTAGTTGGCTTTGCTATTGGTTGTGTACCACAATCGTAAGTATTTGGTAAGTTCCGCCAATGAGAATATAACTGTGTTTAAAATAGATTCGAATAACTCTGGTCCGTGCTATTTCAGTGTAACATTGTACGCGGAGTTTCTTCCAGCAAAGCAAAGGGCAAAATGTGTTATTTTATTGGATGTAAGCATAATTAAAGAAGAATCTTAATAATATACATACTTGCCATAGTTTGCATGAAATATTTACTTCTTTGCAGTGTTTCTGGGCACTCGGAGCTTGTTTCGAAGTGGCAATAGCATTAGCAATAATGCCAAATTTTGGTTGGAGATGGCTTCTCATTTTGTCAACAATACCGCTTCTTGTATTTGCTATGATCACTCCGGTGAGTAAAGATAAATGAGTAACATGTGCAATGAAAATTATATTACAAATCTTGTACTGTATCCTCGAATAGTGGCTGCCAGAGTCTACCATATTCGATATGACAACTGGAAGAATGGACAGAGCCGTCTCGACATTGGAACGAATAGCAAGAGAGAATAAGAAACCTTTGCCTCCGGGAAGATTAGTCATGGACCGCTTTTATCAAGTTAACCATGGTAAACTGAAAGATGTGCTGAGTAAAGAAATGTACAGAACATCCACTTTACTTTGGCTTGTATGGTAAATATTTCAGTTCCAATTACATTTCTGTTGCATACATAAGTATTAGGCTCCTATTTACTCTTGGTAAAATTTTTTTTTCATGATTTTCTTCGGGGCACCCTCCAGAATAGTTCCAAATAATTAAAAAAAATGTGTGTAAAGTTTGAGCTCGATCGGATAACGGAAAAGGGTGCCCCTGAACCCTTGAACATTTAAATCATTATTTAACAGCTCGCGAAGTCGATTTTATATAATATCCTCCAAGTTATTGATTAAATAAAAAATATGTCAAACAAAAGTTGTAGATTCGTACAAGGAGCATATTTTATGTTCTAGTACTTTTTCTCGTGTGACAAACGGTTTTCGAAGAATGTCCGAAAAACTAAAAAAAAACTTTTTTATTTAATCAATAACTTGGAGGATATTATATAAAATCGACTTCGCGAGCTGTTAAATAATGATTTAAATGTTTAGGGGCCCAGGGGCGCCCTTTCCCGTTATCCGATCGAGCTCAAACTTTATACAGATTTTTTTTTAATTATTTGGAACTATTCTGGAGGTGAAGAAGAAAATTCAAAAGTCGAAAATAAGAGCCACCCTAATAAGTACGTATCGTCGAGAAATTAACAATGGAAACTATACTTCTAGGATGAGCACCGCATTTTGTTATTATGGTGTCGTACTGATGACTACAGAGCTATTCCACACATCATCCGAGCAGTGCAGTTCTTGGGGAAACGAGAAAGAGGATGTCTGTCAATTAGATTGTCGCCTGGAACGTAGCGATTACATTGATCTTCTTTGGACAACATTGGCTGAATTCCCTGGAATTTTCTCCACCATTTTCGCAATTGAGAAAATTGGCAGAAGGAAAACGATGGCTTTTCAGCTAGTAATGTTTGCCATGCTGATTTGCTTTCTAGGCAGAGCATGCCTATTGAGTAGAGCAGCATTAACACTCGCAATCTTTCTAGCAAGAGGATTGATCGCTGGCGTGTTTCAAGCAGCTTACGTGTACACGCCAGAAGTATATCCAACGCACTTGCGTAGTATCGGGGTCAGTACTTGTAGTGCCATGGCTAGAATCGGGGCAATGGTCACACCATATATAGCTCAAGTATTTCTTCAATGGTCTATAACTGGGGCGATGGCAATATACGCTGTGACAGCATTATGCGCTGCTACAGCTACCCTCGCTTTGCCCGTTGAAACGAAAAGTCAGTCTTTAAACGATTCACCTCAAACAACTAGGTGAATCCATTTCAGTCTTCCCTTCGGTGGTACATATTGTTCAGATGATTTATAACAGCGTTTTGCTAAAACACAAATTATTGCATCAACGCAGTCTTTTTTTAATAACGAAACAGAGCTCGCTCGTATTTATTGATATCCGTTTATTCCAGTTTAGGATCATACAGTTACATATATAATATATGTACATAATAAGTTATCTGTAGCGTCTGATCGATTTTAATTTATAAATTGATAGGACAGATAAGAGATAAACTATACATATCACATTGCAAGTTATTCAATACATATGCCGTCTTTTCTAGCATGTCGCAGTATGTGTTTGCGTTGAATGTAATAAATGTCAATAGTAGAGTTTAGCAATACATGGGAAATGTAGAAAGACTGATATAAAATATTAATATGCAACAGAAGTGCCAAAAAATGCACAATCGTGCAGGATTAGTGTACACACGCGATGAATCATGATTTTTCTTGATTTTTCTTTGACAGTGTAAAAATAACAATGACGTAGAATTAAAACTTTTACTTTTATCACTTAAATAGATGCAGAGACGAAGAATACTATTTTAAAAGTTTCGCCTAATTTTCACGATTGTTTTCTGAACAAATCTACATATGTATTTGTACAATAAAAAAGATGTTGAGATATATTAACTTACTTCTTCATTTTCTCACCTCGCTCTAGAACCTCGCATAAAAGACTATCATCGAAATACGAAAATTATAACAAAGTGATGGATTGGTTAAAGTTTTACTGGAAAACTATACGGAATTTTACGTAACATTACAGCTTGCATATGGATAAACCAGCAGAACTTATAACATTATAAGTATGGAAAATATTTCTAACAATAACAATTTTTACTACTTTCACATCTGTTTAATATTTGGAATGATAATAAATGTTGCAATAGTATTCTGAATGTTCTATTATAATAATTGCCGCTATGCTAAAGGAAATAGGCCTTGGTCATCAAATGTTTTCTTTATCCAATGTTTTACAATCGCAATGCAGAACGATTAAATATTTCCATTAAGGTTGATTTCATATAGATTGAATATACGACAGCAATTCTTCTTTCAAATATCCTGCAGAATCGTCCGTTTTCTCTGATGCACTTCCATCAGTAAATATTAGAAGAGCAGCAGGAAACAATTCCAATTCGAGTAATGTCTTATCAAAAGTCTCCTCGTTGAATGTTAATCCAGTTAGCCTTCTTAAAGTGAAGGGCCTCTCATTATTCGCCAAATTCTCACTGACGAATTCAACTACACTCTTGAAATTTTCGCGAACCGAAAAAGTTCCTTGTAGAATAATGTTGTCGGGAAATCGAATGCGAATCAACGAGAATTTATACTTTCTAAGTGACTGCTTCTCATCCCTCTCTCTCATAGCTTTTGTTCTCAGCATTTGATTTAGTTCAACATCCTCGCTTCTGTTAATAACAACAGAAAAATATACACATTCGATATCATGATCAATCGTACGCTATTTCGTGAAAAATAATTAGATGCATAATTACCGAAGTTGCTGTTCTCTTTTTATTTCCTCCGAAGTTATGTTGAAAAAACTCGGCGGCAATTCATTTCTCTCGCTTGCTTGCATAGGTAGCAATACTTGAAGGTTTCTGTCTAATTCAAGCGGAATGATTTCTGCAGACTTCAATGCTTCGCATAGCATGGTAAGGTCGTTTATGTCACAATTCTCTGGGTTCCAAACCATGAAATCCTCCTCTATATCATTATTCGGGAACGTCATTTGTCGGAAGCCAGCAGCATTTAGGAATTCTAATGTACCTTCTATTGGGAGCACTTTGTCCTTAAAAGTATCAATAGATTTATGCTTTAAAATTGTTTTCAGACTTCTGATGAAAGAAACTTAATAGAAATCTTGTTTCCTTCTACAAATCTAAGCCGAACGAACTAAGTATCACTTCGCATACACAATATATTCTTACATTAGTGAACATTTCGATTGAGTTGTTAAACAGACAATATATATAATTGTAAAAATGTAAAAATATATGGAGAAGTGCATTTCAAAAGATATTGAATAAACAATTTCAATAATCAAAGTTTTCTAATACAGTTACTGTGAATGTATAAAAGAGAAAAAGCCCTTTAATTATCTTTATATGCTTACGTCAATGTAGCTAAGGAAATGAAAGATTTTTATTAAGACTTCTTTTCTTACAATTATGTTAATAAAATAACAATATTACTTGGAATATTCTATTGTGCATTCTAATTTTTCTGTATTTTTCCACATCTGGATTATTTATGATATTTTCTAAATACTTTCCGAGTGTTTCGACACAGTTGTTAACCCTTTCTCTCCCGGTATTACAGTTTTGTATGATCAAGCAGGCTGTTAAACCTGCCTCTTCGCCTTTTAATTGCTCATACAAAAACTCTCTTATTTTTCTTTTCCACTCGTCTTGTGATAATATTTCACTCGACAGATATGGACATCGAAAATATACACCAGCAACTGCTAGCAAAGAACTGTCTTTGTTCTCATGTTTAGTTTCTGTTTTTGGTTGTGCCTGCTCCTTTTGTGCTTTCCGCTGTATGTTTCTTTCCTGTTCCAACTCGCGTTTTACTTGAGCCTTTATAGCCGCGTACGATCTGCAAGCAACGGAGTTTCATAAAACATTCCACTGGGATATTCCTTTTCTATATAACTTACGTATTAAATCTAGTTATATCATTTCCTTTGGCTTCTAGTCTTGCCAAAGCAGCTTGACCAGCTATTTTAGCTTCTTCCGTAGGTTCTACTCTTTTTATCGGTTGCGCTGTCTGTGCAGATGCTGTGGCACTGGTTGATTCTGATAATCTGTATAAAGTAATTTTATGCTAAACATTCCATCAACAGTTCAATTATATTTTTGTTACATATCCAAAAATCTCCTTTCAATTATGCTACATAAAGAAATACTCATTATTAAATAGACAGGGTTATCCAGTAATTGACGTCTTAATCTTTCTATAAGTATGGAATTCAAAATTCAAAAATGTAAAGACCATCCCTTTTAATTTAATCCATTTCTTAATAGAATCTTTTTTGGAGGACCATCAGCGCTTATGAATGCAAAGTCATTAACATGCTTGTTGAGAGAGTTAATTTTGGAACTCAGTATCTATATAATTGCATAAAAAATCAGGAACAATCGGTAAAAGATATCGGGAAATGTAAGTTAGCGCTTAGAGTAAACACTGTTTTCGTAACCGTGCCTCAAAAATGTGACGCAGGAAACATATCCCGTATCATAGCAGACAAATGAATAATTCCATAAACAAGCACCCACAATTTTGGCAATAAGAAGATGGTAACAAATACTGGATGGTTCTGTATATGTTAACTACAAACGATTATAGTTTATGCTATTGTCTGTATGGTCTAGAACAGTGACGCACGCAGAGGGGCCCGGGGGCTCTGGCTCCTCCCCAAACAAAAAGAGAAACAAGGAAAAGGAACGGATTTGTATCAAGTGCCTGAAAGACTCGTCATCTGTCTTGGCCCCCCTAAAATAAAATTCTGGGTGCGTCACTGTTCTCGAAACCAATAACAAATAAACCCTGAATATTATGATTAATTATTGGAAATTATTTAAGAGAAAGAGTCATAAAAGATAAACACATAAAGTCATATCTATTTCCCCTGTTATCAATACAAAGATAATATCTGTGATCAAAAAGCTTTATTATATTATATTGTAACAAACTTTACTTGCATCCTTTCCCAGCGCTCATAAATTTTGTATCCAATTTCTTTTTTTGAAAGAACAATTTGATTTTGTCCGTCATAGTTGGGAATTATTTAAATATCGCAATGAGTAAATTATATCGATATTCCCTCCTCGTTACCAAGACAATCTATTGGCTTTTTTAAATGAAACAGGAAATCTGTAACGAAGATAGAAGTTTTATATATTTCTGTTATGACACGAGTTAATTCAATTACAATTAATACAACTAAACCCACAATTGTGTTTTTTGGAATAAATTAGTTGTATCCAATACCGAATTATTCTCCCGATGAAGCGTCACGCTCCTCTGATATAGGACCTAAAAATAGAAATTATAATACTGTCTTATACTTTCTATTTTCGAGAAATCAGTCTCTGATGTAAATAAGCGTAAATGTGACAAAATTTCTAGACATTGTAAATCGTGTACATGATTAATTCGTTTCTTAGGGACTCAATGTTTAGTGCAAACGACTGAACAAAATGAATAAATAAAGTGAAAATGATATAAATCTGGTAAAATTATTCTCCCCCGCAAATTAATGATCTGTTACTTACATTCTATACTTATATGAGGCATAGTATAAAAATAGATTTCTAAACGCGCATATTGTTATCGTATTGCAATAACAAAGCAAAATTAATGGTCTTAGTTATTATCGCGAATATAAGTAGAAAAGATGCATTACGGATTGTCTCGTCGCTCGCGGCGAAAATATGCATAGATGAAAACAGAAATCATGAATTATCTTACTCTGCTCCATAAAATGCTCAGAAATTCTAGCGCCGTAAATATGCCAAGCGATGAATATCACAGCCACGGTACTAACAAAGGTGAACAAGAAAATCTTTAACAACTGCAATTGAAAGTCATCAAATGTTAGCCAGGCTATAAATTCATTAGAGAAATCAGAGAATTTCTGTTGTGTTTCATCACCAATAACAAAATCGGTTAGATTACACGTTAGCCCAACGGTCGTGGACACTAAGTTAGTTACGCCATATGTAAGATTATCGACTGTTTTCGCCAGATACTCTAGCCAAGACCACGAATTTTCATGTGCATTACTCATTACATGTGAAAACTTCTTAATTCGATCAAATATACGAACACTGCTCACCACTTTATTACGTCACATGTATGTCACTCTCGCATACTTTCAACCATCCGAATCATTCTGACCCATGAGCATAAATCCCGGAGCGTGATGAAAATCAACTAAAATTGTGAGATAGCTGATTGTGAAAAAAGTTTGCAGGTGCGCACAAAAGTATCGTCAGGTTTATCATGATCATGCGGTTTACCATCTTATTAGAAAATCTACGTGGTTCATGAACAGTGGCCGTTATTTTTATGTTTTTATAGAACACATGCCCGTGATTTTCATTATGCTAGGATTTCCCGTATGCGATTGGACGCATCGTTAATAGCGAATTCGGTATTTTGCACTGACTCCGTGCTCGTGTCATAAAATGACTTGGATTGGTTGATTCTTATAGAAACGAAGAAGCTCTATAAGAATCAACCAATCCAAGTCATTTTCTGGCACGAGCACAGAGTCAGTGCAATATACCGAATTATCTATAAGACATGCTATTCCTAATATTGATTACTGTGAAATTCAATGTAATGTTTCCTCGAAATTCTTCTTTAAGGTGCAGTAGAACACAGGGAAATGGCAGAGAATAGAAAAAATACAGAGCTGTCTGTTTAAGAGCTGTCCGAACGTCTTGATTTGTAACAAGACGTCTTTAAAACGTCTTTAAGACGCCTTTTGGACGTCTTTAAGACTTTACCAGACGTTGTGCTATCTGGGCTGGGAATGGACATAAACTAGACGTAAGACGAAGTGTGCTATCTGGGAATCTTCGGATTAGAGTTATGTTCCACATAACTGATACATGCCTGTTTCTTCACTTCAATTTTACCGGAGGTTCGATCACCGATTAACTGCCAGAAGTGGCAGTTAACTCATGTTTGCAGTAGCGGGGGAAATATGAAATGTGAAGTATATTATAGAGAACAGAATTTTGCTTGTAAACTGTTCTGAACACTCTTATATATGATTTTACTTTTATGGAAGAAAGCGCTTGTAGTTAAGAAAAATGAATAGGAATCAGTTCGTAAATATCAACATCTTCGAGCATGTGGAGGATGAAGAAGACGAAGAAATTTATAACAGGATTAGGCGGCCATATATTCTTAGATTGAGGAAAGACAGTCACGCTTCCGCACTGTTGATTACAGAAGATGCACGCGGTTTTAGATAGCCAGCAGCTGTTGCTGCGGCTCGGAAAAATAGCCTGTCGTATATCCTGGCCGCAGCGTCGACTGCTTCACTTTGATTGGTTGGACGCCGGCTAGTACTAGAGTCGGCTGTGGTATTACGATTACGACTAATTACGACCTTGAACTATACTGCTTTTATTGTAGATATTACATATATCGTGACTGATATCGACAGAGATTTGGTATTTATAGAGGAATTGATAATTTAGTTTCTTGTACTTTTCTAAATTGCTACATCTCAATTCAGAATACTTAATCATGTCGAACACAGCTCAAAAGGTACTTATTTCTTTATTTCATGAAAGATCTATTTAATAAGTACATTCAGTACGAATTGATTGTTTGGATCATTTAAAATAAGCTTCGTTAAAGTAATTAAAGAATAAAAATTATTATGGAAATAACAAGTAGCTTAAATAAAATTTATTTTTATGCACCATGACAAGTTGAATTCAGATTTGTGTGCCTTATGATGTTTCATGAGTTATTTGATTTTGTTAGAAATAAATATTACAATAAGTTACGTATGAATTTGGGTAAATATGGTTCAACTTCTATTTTTATGTGTTTCAGACAATTAAATGTAAAGCTGCGGTAGCATGGAAAGAAAAAGAACCTTTGTCGATTGAGACAGTTGAAGTAGCACCACCAAAGGCTCACGAAGTAAGAATTAAAGTTATCGCTATAGCTTTATGTCATACCGATGCTTATACCTTAGATGGGCTGGACCCAGAAGGTATCTTTCCAAGTATTCTTGGCCACGAAGGCAGTGGAATTGTTGAAAGTGTTGGAGAAGGAGTCACAGAATTTCAACCAGGTATTATGTCCTTATTATACATACATATTAATTAAAATGTACAATGTAATTTAAAAAAGAGGTCAAAGCTCGTACAGACATATAGTACCCATAAAAAAATATTAAGTTTAATTAATATTTGCAAATTGGTTCTAATAGAAATTCAACCAATTTATTGTAGCTAACAAAGAAATTGTATTCAAATTATGATACGTTACATAACAGTGGTTATAACCACTATAAAATATTTTACAAATGATTATTCAAATAATATATTACTTTATTTGACTGAAAATTATTTTCGAATACTCAATATGATAAAAGTAGGCTAGTTTATTTGAACAAACAAGTGATTTTCTTTCAGTTATGAACCGTATTACGCGATGTAAAAAGTATTCGTACAGCAACCAATTTAGAGTAAAATTTTGTATGTCCATGTCAGGAAATTCTTTGAACTTCCTCAAAATTATCCTGTATATTATATTTTATGATATCTTAATGATTACAATATTGTGTTATTTAATAGCCTCAAAGATATTCTGTATCATATTTGTAGGTGATCATGTGATTCCATTATATATTCCTCAGTGCGGTGACTGTAAATTCTGTAAGTCTCCAAAGACAAACTTGTGTAGCAAGATACGTCTCACACAAGGGAAGGGTGTAATGCCCGATGGTACTTCTAGATTTACATGCAAAGGTCAAACGCTTGCTCATTTCATGGGTTGTTCCACTTTTTCCGAGTATACTGTGGTGGCGGATATTTCTCTTGCAAAAGTACTTTTATTGTATATAAATATTTTAAAGATCTACCGATCTAACAATAATTATTAGAACAAGTGTGTTTGACTATGTTTAGATTGATCCTACTGCACCACTCGATAAAGTGTGCTTGCTAGGATGCGGAGTACCTACTGGATATGGTGCTGCTCTTAATACTGCCAAAGTAGAACCTGGAAGTACATGTGCTGTATGGGGCTTGGGTGCAGTTGGATTAGCAGTTGCATATGGTTGTAAGAAAGCTGGTGCTAAGCGTATCATTGGAATAGATATAAATCCAAATAAATTTGATCAAGGTAATAACAAGGGGGTTACCAGTATACATATTTGCTTCTATACAACAAAATTTTATTCAAAAGATAGATATTATTTATTAATTTTTTATTTTTTAGCCAAAACTTTTGGATGCACTGAGTGTATTAATCCCCAGGATCATAAAAAACCAATTCAAGAAATTTTGATAGAATTAACCGATGGTGGATTGGATTTCACTTTTGAATGCATTGGCAATGTAAACACTATGGTGTGTTCAAAGTTACTGTTTTGTTAAATATTATATGGTTCTCTACTTGTAAATTCCATTAATTGAATAATAGACACAAATTAATTTTTGGACTTTAATGCTTTGTATTTAGAGAGCTGCATTGGAGTCCTGCCACAAAGGTTGGGGTACATCTGTGATAGTGGGTGTAGCCGCAGCAGGTAAAGAAATTAGTACTCGTCCATTTCAATTGGTAACAGGACGTGTATGGAAAGGAACTGCATTCGGCGGTTGGAAATCTAAAGAGAGTGTACCTATGCTGGTACAAGAATATCTGTCAAAGACATTGATGCTTGATGAATTTATTACGCATACTCTTCCATTTGAAAAGATTAATGAAGGATTTGACTTGTTACACTCAGGATCCTGGTAAGCTTTTAATAAGGAAACAATTAATAAACGACACGGAATACATATTGCTATCATTACTTTTGCATTATAATTTGAATTTTTCTATTACAGCTTGAGAGCAGTACTTAAGTATTGAAATATATATTGGGGTACTGTATCATTTTTTATACAATTTGTATTTGTGGCATAACTAAAATGCATATTTCTTGTAATACAATCTTCAAATAAAGATAATATATTTCTTCACAGGTATAGTGTTATTATATGAATACCGCCCTATACCTCGTCTGTGACGTTACCAAAACCACCGCTCCTAAATACAGAGGGCGCAATAAAACTTGATGTTTTTTACGAAGTCGGTATTTGTCTGTATTTCAGACGGTATGAGCTTACACGACCCACGAACATCCATAAGATGATAGCTCTATCCCATTCAGCGTTATGGGGAAATGCACCGGGTTCGTAGCGATTAAATTGCAGTGAATGGAGGGGGAAACACGTACAGCAGCGGTGGTTATTTGTGCGTGAGACGCTACAATTGGAGACGAATCGACGCTAGCGCTAAGCGAGTGACACCACGGCCAACCAGCATCGACAACATATGACCCGGTGATGCTGGTTGGCCGTGGTGTCGGTTCGTCTCTCATCGTGACGTCTCACGCACACATTACTACCGCTCCTGTAGGTGTTCCCCCTCCATCAGCGAGAGCCCGAGTCAGCTGATCCTTGGTCCCACGATTCTGGCATCACTGCCCACAACACTGATCCCATTATAGGTTTCCTATCATTCTTATACTTTGTCGATGATGTA
The DNA here is from genome assembly GCA_963971345.1 of Andrena flavipes. Taxonomy (NCBI): domain Eukaryota; kingdom Metazoa; phylum Arthropoda; class Insecta; order Hymenoptera; family Andrenidae; genus Andrena; species Andrena flavipes. Next base: position 14,492,680 of record OZ020480.1, read on the forward strand.
CAATTATTGTTGCATGGACAAATTGGGATAAATATACTCGTGATTAATTTTGAAATAATATAGTCATGAGAAAATGGCTTCAACGTACACGGATTACCCGAATGATACCACCAAATTTAATTTTATAACAGAAAAATTGTTCACATTGTCTAAACAAAGAAGCAATGAAACAAAGTTGATTAACAATTATCTCTGCGATCTCAATAAACTCGATTATCGATATGTCACTATTTCAAATAACGATGTAAGTGCAATTTTTTTTAATTGTGCGTTCCTTCAATTATTTTTTAATACTTGCAAACTATATTGACTTTGTTCACTTTATAAATTATTTTTCATTTTAAATTACTAATTTACTGACCTTTAACATCTGCTTTATTATATTGTAACATTTTAGATGGTGCATTTGTTAATTAAACAATTATGCGCAGTCATCCCACCCGAGGAAACAGCTTTGGTTCAAAATACTTGCAAACTCCTATCGAGTTTAATTCAGAATAATGTGCAAGTTCAGGAAGAAATATTTACTTGCTCCAGAGAATGGATTCTAAACGTTTTGGAATCCGCTCTACCAATTGTGCACAGTGACATCCTTTTAGCTCTAAAGAGTATTTTAACCAATCAGAAATTTGATATCAATCGTGTAATTATTGCTTTTCTTTTTAATATATTGCTGCAATATTTTATGTTTTATTGCGGTAATTTGGAAAGCTATCAATTTATTGGATTGAAAATAATATATATTTGCAGTACTTGAAATTGTTATTCGGAAATGATAGAGTGCTGAAAAAATATTTGAGTTCATCCGATACTCAATGGTCTGAAAATCACTACCACGCTGTTAGTTGCTTAGAAGGAATTTTACTAAATGAACATATTGGCGCTTCTATAGAGCAAGAATTCGTACATGCTATTAAGGACATTGTACTGAATATTGTTTCGTCTTCCCTATACTTAAATAACGATAAACTCTACCAGGCCAAAGTAAGCAACTAGTTTGTTATATGAATGGTTCTATAAACTTACTTCATTTATCGAATTAAATTTTTAGATTTTAAGTTCGTGCCTGCGCATATTACACGTTATAACAGCCAATAAGTTATTACCACATTCCATCGATTTTATGGGTGAAATTTTGGGTGTAGTGCAGGCATTTTTATTTTATGGCGTCAAGGAATATCCATCTGTAAAACCACAGCTTCTTCGTCCAGCAGTAATGAATCTGCCGGAGCAAGTTCATGTCATTCCTAAGAGCAAAAATCTGAAGAATCATAAAGCGAAGCCGAAGAAGCAATCTAGCAGAAAAAGTAACGCGGAGGCGAAGAATAATATTGTGCCTGAATGCAAAAGTGTTCATATACATTCTAGCGATTCCGATGCCTCGGACGGTGAAAGTACTAATTTTATCTACGCCGAGTCCAAGGTAAGACTGGAAGCTGTAAGCTTACTGCGGGTGCTTGCAGAGAACTCGCAAAGTCGCGAGATATTTGGATTTTGGCCACAAATCGTCGCGACTGGATCACGGAACGATGCAAGAGTATTGACGAGAAGTATTTTAAAAGAGTCTGTATCAAAGGTGAAGCAGAACATGCTAAGCACTCTAACAGAGTTACTTATAGATGCTAAGTCTTTCTTAATGCATGCGGAAGACACCAATCAAACATCATTCATTACATTTTTTGGTACAGTCTGCCTAATGATAAAAGAATTGCACTTTACGTTAGCTTTAATACTGAACTGTGATAAAAATGTAGCAGTTTTAACTCATGCTTTAAAGTGTGCTACCGCTCTAATTCATGGTACACCGTACGCACGTCTGAAGACAGGACTTGCGACAAAATTAATGAGAAATTGCCGACCATATATATTTCACAAAGGTATTTCTATTATTAATAGATATTTTTTACCAAAGCCACATATTGTATTTCTTATATTTCATATAGATCCGACAGTTCGAGTTGCGGCACTATCAACTTTTGAAGCTATTGCTTCCAGCGATCCAATTACGCCTGAAATACTTGGAATACTTGCGAAACAGTCGGCTGTAAGCACAGAATCGGAGCAGCTGCATTTCAATATTTCAGTTAGTGATAATACAGAAGAAGAGAACGAGGAAAAGAAGGAAGAAGAAGAAGTAGATATCGAAGATCTAAAAATTAATATGATTAATGAATACGAAGACAAATTATTGAAAGAAACGGACATCTCTTTCTTGATTCGTGTTTCTTTGCAGAATATATCGAATAAGGTATAATTATTCACGAAATTAGACCTATTTTGTTGGGCAAAACATGCGATTCTGAAAACCGAATAATGAAATGCTTAATTATAGATGATGAGTACGCCTGTTCGTCTTCAATCGCTTAAACTAATTGGCAGGATGGCTTTCAGTACTGGAAGTCTTGTATTTCCGCATGTAGAACTAATCGCGACAACTTTGACAGCTGTCATAGAAAGTACTGAAATACAAGTAATATTACACGCTTGTCGTGCTCTAGAAATTATGGCTGGTTGTCTCTTGAAGACTGATTGCGAGAACAGCGACGCCTTGGTATTTTGGAATATTGTATTTGAACCCATGACTTTACTTCTTCAACATCCGCAAATGATATTAAAGGAAGCTGCATGCGATTGTTTAGGTAGCATTAATCCTATTGTGTTTACACAATTATCGGTAAGCATTCGGTAAATATTCAGTTCAGTGTAAATTCGCTTAATAGTTAAAGATGCAAATAATTATGTAGCAGAAAATTTAGAATTTTACATGTAATAATGTCTATATAAATGTTTATAAATACTTTTAGAGACAAAAGACGGTTTTAATTATCACAGTACTGTTTGGTGCAGTGCACGATGAAGAAAGTGCTGTAAGAGCTGCTGGATTACGGGCATTAGGAATGTTGGTTACTTTACCTGCACTGAAAGAAGAAACTGGATTCTTAATGGATTTAGCTGATATAGTTTGTTTGACTGCTGATGATAAAAATCTTGGTGTTCGTATTAAAGGAGTCTGGGCATTGGCTAATTTATGCGATTGTCTTTCTAAAGAAAAGTTAGTTACACAGTTATTTATCAAATATTTGATTTCAATCATTTTCTTGTCTAAAACATGCGTTGATGTTTAGCCTCGCTAATCACCAGATTTCTTCTGTATCTTTCTAATTACTAAATCTTTAGCATACTCATGCCACTTTCTTTACAGAAATTATAATGAAATAGAACCTCTCCCTTTGGAGGTTTTACTACCTAAACTTTATCAGGTCAGCATTAAAGCATCTAAAGACAGTGATAAAGTGAAATGTAACGCTGTGCGCGCCCTGGGAAGTATTCTACACTTATGTCCTGACAAGCACGTATTGTCTGATACATCGGCAGGATTAGAGGCTCTCATAAATTGTGCTACATTAGGAAACGATATGAAAGTAAATGAAAATATTATTGCATATATTTATGGACAACTTTACATTATTTAAAATGTTTCATAATCCTTGAAATTTTTCATACGATCTCTTCTATCATAGTTAATTTTTATCAGTCTTATTGCATCGAATTTAATATTTTGATTTACTGAACGTTGAAGGTGCGATGGAATGCCTGTCGAGCCCTAGGACTGGTTTTAAGTAACAATCCAGACAATATATTACAACCTACGTGGCGGGTACGTAATTAATAGAATTAACTTTTCATGAATATTTCTTATTGCATATACAATACAGTTTTATTGGTTCAGTAGGATCAAGTATTTCCTATATTATGCAACTTAATATGCGACAGTCCGAACTTCAAAGTCCGTACAAATGCAGCATGGGCATTATATTCTTGTAATTCTTACGGCAAGTATGTTATAACTTTGTGGAAGAGCATTATTTTAGCATTTGAGAATTCTCAGCACGTGCCAAGCTACATTGAGTATCCCCATCGTGATGCTCTTGTTCAACAAGTAATTAAGACATGTATTATCATACATAGAATCACACAGTTATGGGGTTACACGTATTAACTATTGGTATTTATTATTTTTCAGCTGTGTCTTACGCTTAGTCACGTGGCTGCTTGTACCGAAGTGTCGGACTTACAAAATCTTTGGGCAGAGATTGGAGATCATGTAGACGATATCTCCGATTATATGAAACAGTTTCAGGTATGCTAATGTACTGCAATCTTTCAAAAAGTTGAATAACCAAAGCAATCGCTGTAAAATCTTATTGGAGAGTCTCTGCAGCGAACGGCTTAATAATAATTTGTTCGATGCTACTGTTTAATACCGTTTTATTCTAGGAAACTATTGTGCCTGAAAAAATTGGAGATCTAATGAAAGGAAAGTTTCAGTTAGAGATATATGTGAAAAGCGCTCCGTCACTGGAGGAGCGAAGAATTGCCCAAAATTTGGCAAGCGTTTTTGAGCGAATTAAACGATACGATAATGTAGATGCTACTATCTCAGCATCATAATACAAAAAAAAAAAGAACAGATCAATAGAAGTAATCTGTGAAGAAGATGACTTATTATTAATTATAAATTATACAAATTTATCAATAACAATTTAGAATAATTCTCCTAAATGTGAATTTCACATAACTCTTACATTTTACCTTGTTTTATATATTTGTACATATGTGAATACTTGAAGAGAATTGAACAATTGAACACCCAAATACAAACAAGAATTATATGTGTAATCTAAGTAAATACCGTAACAACTATACCCGTAGCTATTATGCATTCTTTTCGTTCCTTATCCGTAATTTCTGTAAAGAATTTGTGTCTCTTCTATTTATATATACATTTTCTGCACCACTAACTTTACTTTCAACTATATTTACAGAAGAATTTGCTTTTTTACATTCGTGGTTTGATACTTGATTGGTTGCAACAATTTCAGAGACATCATTTAAATTCTTTTACAAACATAATTCTTTTTCATTCGAATTCTTTTCATCTAAACTTTCATTTACACATAATGTCGATGTACCTTGTACATCTTTCTTATCTTCGATCGTATTATCTTCATTTTTATCAGTTATTTCTGCAGCTTTAGGCTCATCTTCATTTTTATCATTACATGCAGCTTTAGGCTCATCGTCATTTTTATCATTACACGCAGCTTTAGGCTCATCGTCATTTTTGTCATCTATCTGCTCTTCGTCAGAACTTTCCCCTTCTGAATTGCTGTCCGTATATTTATTATGCTGTTCTCCTTTATCAATTTTCATCTGTTTCTTTTTCTTCCATTTCTGCTTCTTTTTTAATCTCTTTGCTCTTTTCTTTGCTGTTATTTCTTCAGCCATCCTTTTATTATCCTCTAGCTTCTCATGATATTCAATGTCTAAGAGTTCCTAAAAAAATATCATAAACATGAAAAACTTATTTTCACTTTCGTTAAAAATGTAAATGATGTTGACCCATTTATGTGCAGAAGAATTAAAGAAGTTATATTTTGATTTTAGTAAAAGTTAATTCCGATAAATGATATTTGATTCAAGAAGAATCATGCCAATGAGTATTTATGTAAAATAACTTTTGTGAAAATTTAAATTCATCAAGTTACCGAGTTACCATACTTATATTACATTACATTTATATGTTGCGAGTTAAAATTACCTTACGACCCTTTTCTTGAATAAATTTCTGACGTGCATATTCTTTCCGTCTTAAATGTCTGTATACATGAAATTCCCCGCTGCCCGCACCGGCGCTGCTACCCATTACATTGCGAACAAATTCTGGCACCGTTGGTGTATTCTTAGATTTAGGCCTTTCTGGTAATATAATAGGCTTTTCCTATTATAATAACAATTAAATTTCATACTGTATTTTCATAAGAACAGTATAAAGAAAAATGCCTGAATAATTTAGAAACAAAAATGAAAGAAACCTGCTTATTAAATTCTACTCTTAATGTATATATACAATTTGGAGTACAGAGATACTGGTACAGTATTTAATTGCACTTACTGGATTTTTCATTAACTTTTGAAGTTTTAGACGTTGCAAATCGATTGCAGTCTTCGCAACCACAGGCTTATCTTCCTCCTTTTCTTTATTCTCCGACATATTCGCAGCTAGTAAGTAGCGTAATGATTCTACGAAGCTCTTATTACATTATAATAATAAGAGGTATGTATATACGTAATGTACAATTGTACACAATAACAAAAGTGAAGTACGCGCGTCACAAATATCGATATGTCCAGCAACATCGAGTCTACGTCGATTTCAAATCGATATATCACAGTTTAAAAAGGTTTAAAAACACCATAATCGTTTGAAGTCGAAAATATTTTGTTATAAAAGCAACCAAATGTTTGTAACCCGTTGAATAAACATTCGCTTTCAAAATACTCGTAATAAAGGCATCACCAGTAATTACCCAGATAGCACAACCCACGTTTTAAAAACGTTTCAAAAACGTTCACGCATTATGCGCATAGACTGCAGAGAAAACCATTCCGTTTCAGCCTATGCGTGCATTGGTTGCGTTGATGGCGCATACGATTCCCTAGAATTCTCCCAGTTCAGCGTGCAGTTAATGCGCGCATGCGTATTTGTCTCTCGAAGTGACAGAAAATATACATTACATGTGGCATAAGCGTGAATTGGAACACAACCTAAATAAGTCGAGAAAAAGGAATAAAATTTTGTGATATTGCACTTCATTTGGCAATCTCAAGATGGCTGACACAGGCGATTCCCCTTCCATCTTTCTCTTCAACCCCCCGCAACTATGCCTTAGAGCATATGCTCTAAGAACTATGCACTGTCCACTGTCTTTCAGGTTCATGGACGCTGGACGCAATAGAAGACGAAAATGAGCTGCTGAACGAGCATACCTCATATTCTTACATCATGGCTTTGCCTATACGAGTGCCCAGGCCTGCTATATACCAGTCTATTCCTCGTCTGTGATAGCAGTTAGTTATCAACAAACGGTACCTACATGAAATAAAAGCATTCTTATTCCTCGCTGACCTTTATTAACATTGATTAACATAATGCTGACCTTTGACTTCAAACGAAAACGCATCAACTACTGATATGTTTCCGTAAAAATGTCATATTATAAGTCGACCGCACGAACGTCATACTAGCCATACAGTTAGTTTCGTTCTTTAGTTTAGTTGGTAACCCGCACTCATACGTTCTCGATAAATATCTGTCAGTTGAATTTTATTATTACCTACATGTTATTTGAATGATAATATGTATGTGTTCAAAGTGTCAAAAATCTTATCATATACTTCGACGTCATAAATATTTTTCGGTTATCGGCTTTCCCATTGTGCGTTCCCATTGTTCCTGACATTGACAGCTATGTTACTCCGAAAATGTTTTTTTGGTAGATCCTTCAGCGTACTTGGAATATAAATTGATTTGCATTCTGTCGTGGATAATCCTTGTGAAATATGGATAACATAACAGTGAGTAGTGGATCTCATTTCGAGCAAACGAACACAATATTTTTTATTAACCTTACACGATTACGCTAATTTGTTTTTTTTTTGCTACAATCGTACAAAAATTGACCATTGTGGGTAATGTACAGGTACATTTTTTTTTTTACAATTTTTGATAATTTTTTATGAAATTTAAAAAAACAGATAAAAAGATAAAAAACAGATCTATCAAAAATTTTAAAATACAGTAAAATTCAAATGATACATCGGTGCGCATTATCTTACGCTTTTAGGGAATAATACATGCCATATATCGAGGGTTTGCGGATAGCTTGGAAGGAGCTGTGGTCCTATTTTATATGGATAAACGTGTCAATGCCAAATTATGTAAACAGTCTCCTTCTAAACCAGAAATTCATAAAAAAGACACAGCACTATTGCACAACTCTACAAAGCGCAATCAATTCCGGTATGTTATATGGACGCTACTGCTTATAAGTCGTCGGAGACATAACAAATTTAGACGAACATTGAATTAATAGAATTAAATTGGTGACTCTGAACATCTACTTCTTCTTTTTCTTATCCAAGTTATCCTATAACGAAGAAAACGAACAGACGTAAAATAAAGTTTCTTGAAAGAAGAATATTGGAAAATTATATTTGGTCGACTTTAGTGATTACATTACTATTTGTAATACAACTTGGATTTTTTCTAAAAACGAACGAACGTTCAATGACTTATAAACAGTAGTTTATACACAAACGAGTCTTTAAAATTGGAATCTTAATATATGTTATGTAAAGTTTGAATAATGTTATGCGTCCCCAGAGAATCAAAAGTACTAAAAAGAACAATTCAGTGTTGCATGTTAAATGGCGGTGTGTTCTGGGCAAGCATTTTGATATTTGAATGTGGCCTACTTCCATTTCTCAAGTACTTATTGACCATTATATTCGGTCACTCTCCTATGGGTATGACTGTCTGGTCGTGGACAAAGCCATTTTTGTCGCTAACATTTGGCACTGTATGGGTACTACCGTTATTTTTACTGAGTAGGATAGTCAACAGTTTATGGTTTCAGGTATGAGTTATTTGCGCCCAAAGCAAGAAACTTTGGCCGGTAACCATTGACGGAGTTAATATCACATGCTATGTATTTGTAAACCATGTAGGACATAGCAGACAGTGCTTACAGGTATAGACAGGGAAGGCCGCTACTTTTGTCAAGTGTCAGCAAACTGGTAGCAGACATGCTTTTCAACATATTGGTTCAAGCATTGTTTCTGGGCCAAGGAATGTTGGTGTCCAGGATTCCCTTACCTCTCGTAGGAGACATTCTTGCCCTCATACATATGTGCCTTTTATACGCTCTCTATGCTTTTGAATACAAATGGTTTAATATGGGTTGGGAGCTGCATAGGCGATTAAGTTTTATCGAACGTAACTGGCCGTATTTTGTGGGTTTCGGTCTACCACTAGCGATACTTACTCAACTGCCCAATTCATACGTAGTGAGGTGAAATAAGAAATATTTAAAATTACACTCCTCTTTTCCATAGATATTATTTTCTAAACTTATCGTTGCTATTTCAGTGGCTGTGTTTTCTCTATATTATTTCCATTATTTATTGTCAGCGGGAACGAAGCGGAACCTGTGACTGGAGTATGGTACATATCTTGTATTTCAGAATTGTATTTCAGTTGAGCGTGTAATACAATTTTATGATGCTGGATTTGTTATTTCAGTGACTGTCCATTAAAATTGTTTTCGCCGGTAATTGCTATTGCTAATACACTGTTCAATAAAACAATCGGACCAGCACAGAGGCGGTGACAGTGAAGAATATAATCTGCAAACATATTTGGAATAGTAAATATGTAGCAATAAACTGTTTTCCAGGTTTTCACATATTTTTACCTTTTTTTTTTCATTCGACGTATATTTTATCAATTCTTTGCTTTAAAATCATCGAGAATATGAACTATGAAGTTTATTTTATTGTGTATACGTGTATATATATAGGGTGTCCTAGAATAAGTGGAAAATATTTCGGGGGTGACTTCAGCACACCTAAACAATAAAGAAAGTTCATATAAATATATGTTCTATTTGACTTTGTTGTCGAGTTATATTGCTCCCAAAAATATTTTTCACTTATTCAAGGACACCCTGTGTATTCAAATTGTGAATGTAAAACACGATATAACGAATCACAGTAAGAAGTACTTGTAAATTCATTACAGTGATTAAAATGTTCATAAAATAGGAATTTACTGGCTGTAAATTAAAATGTAAGATTTTATACATTTTTGTCAATTATTAAAATGCAAAGAAACAATATGCTCCGATCGAATGGTTACATGAAGTTCCTAACTCTTTTTATATCATACGATTAGAAGTGATTGTTACATAAAAATTTGTGTAAAAAAACATTTTTCATTTAATTGAATTCTTGCAATTTCATGGAGTGTTCTTCTATGTTTTTACTCATAAATTTACCAGTGATTACAAAGACTATGTGCTACATATTCTATTAAAGTAACTATAAAGACAAAAAAGCAAAAACTTAGATATTTATTTTAATGTAATGGCAAGCAAAATGTATAAAAAAATGCAACAAGAAAAAACCGTGAGCAAACGGATCGTTTTGGCGTATGACTTTTATATCTGTTTATGAAAGTGTCCTATTAATTTTGATGCGTAAACATTTATTTTACCGAAACTAGTCAATTTCGAGACTTTGCGAAGATAATGTTTGTATTGTAAAATCCTTATAATTAAAAAACGAACTCAGCTTATTTAATTGTATTGTTCATAAAATATTAAAGAGTGTGATATAAAATAATGAATGTAAATTACCTAGTCAGATAAACACCCTAACTCCGACTTCGCCAGCTTTAAAGTAAAAACTTGTTTTCGGTACGTTTGGTAATAAGATGACATAATTAAATTTATAAATTGCCAATTATAAAATTGTAAGATTACTTCTTGAAAGTAATTATTACATTATTAGTTACTATACCTTTATTTGTAGATTACTTCAATAAAACAGGTTTTATACAGCTTATACTACTTGGATTAGAAATAAATCGTTTAATACATTACAGATCAGTAAACAAGTCGTTACGAAATAAATTCTACCTATATTAGTATCTTTTCCTATTTCATATATGAACAATCAATTTACTGTACACTTTCCAAAATACTTGGATACGCCTAACTGAAGTATTTGTATTCAATAACAATGGAATTCGTGTAAAAGTAATATATGAAATCATTACATATAATGAATATTTCGTTAACAGTATAAAAATCACGCAAGAAGTTCTTGAAGAGCTAAAAGATCATGGTCAGATGGTTCCTCTTTAATTCTATAAGAATTCGTTAAAGCATAATGCCTGTGTAGAGCGGCAAACCCAAGTCCTGGATCTGTTTCTTCTTCCATTACTGGACTTGTGCCTCTTTCTATCGTTTGATTTTTACTTACCTAAACAGTAAAGAGAAGGTAAATTTTTATAATGAAACTGAACATATACAGATAAAATTTTTGAATCGCATACTTCAAATCGTTGTTGCTTGTACATAGCCAATTTACGTGTTCCAGGTGTACTTTGTACAAGATTCTGTATGGTAGGATGCGAAATACCGAAAAAGTCAGCGCCCTTTGTTATTATCGAACGAAGTGAAGGAGAAATTGCTAGTAACAACTTTGAATGACATTCATCGGGGCTAGATCCTACTAATGGCTGATCGAGGTCATTATCAGATACTATTTCAAATCTGAAAAATAATTTACTGTAGTATAGTAATACCTTTAAAATTGAAACTGTGGAATCGGGTAGTCCATGCGGCTTGCCTTTATTTGCTGCCGCGGCGCGTGAGAGGGACTGAGAACAACGGAGGGAGAACCCGAGAACTCTCACTCGCCGCGGCTACTACAAACGAAATAGTGGGAATCGTGGAATCACGGAATTTATGAAGGAAATACTGTATACGTTCATTATGAAACACGTGCAATTGATTTAAACGAATGTATACCTCGGTTTTGGCCCACCATCTAATATCTTGCATGTATATAAGCTCTTCGTTCTTACATCTCTTAAGTTGGCATATATACGTGTACTGCAATATCCTACTGGATAAATGAGATCTTCCGTGTGATACGCTATTCTATCGGATACTACTTCACCAAGAGAGTAAACAGTCAGGTCGCCCAGAGCTATAGGAAATATCGGTCTACCGTGCATGTCCAATGGTATTAACTGAACCACTTTCCGCGTCGTTTTATTGTAACGCTTAGCCTTATTTTTTGTTTCTGTAAAAAGCACATTTAAAAATGATACGTTTATTCGCTGTGGTGTCATCTGGATTATACTAGATTATCTCAGTACCTGAACCATCGGTTGATACTCTTTTCTTCGCAGTTTTCTTAGGTGTCGAACAGTCTAGATTAAACGGAGTAGAATTAATGCTATTGGACTGTGATCTAGCTATAATAGCAGAAGAATCTACATCCCCTTGTTGTTGACATAATCTGCGCAAAAGAAACAATCTCTCCTCTTTCACGAGGACAAGATTTTCTTGCATTTGTGCAACTTGATCGCACAGCGCCGCATTCTCCTGGAATTACAACTTGTATAATACTTCTCATAGATATGGATATTTATTATTCAGGTTTCTATAAATTTTGGATCCAGTCGGATCAGGCATTTTCTGCAAAATCAAATCAAGAGCCCAAAAGTATCTTGCAACATAAGTATATCAGAATACCTGACAAATTAATCGATTGTAAAATATGGAAACGAAAAGAATGTTACCCAGAATATAAATTGATATTGAATCAATTATAACATGATTTTCTATATCAGCAACAGTAACATAATATTTTCTTGATTTTATTACACAAGTTGGGTAATTCTGGGTTTACTTTATTCTAATAACATTGTTATTAGGACCAATTCCAAATTGTTACCTAAAAGCGTAGAACAATCAAATTTTACATATTTAAATTTAAATGGAAATATGTGATTTCATTTGCGATGCATTATGTTTCCAGGTATGTTTTCCACCATTTACAACTGAACAACATTCGTACGAATGAAAAGTTTTCTCAGAGCTTGTTCTGGGTGTCTTGATAGACTTACGTTATGAGATACTTTGAGAAATCTGATCCGACCTGACTCGAGGCTCGGGTACCCATATTTTCAGGTTCTCGCACACCCCTAATATTTGGTCATTCCTTGATCATATTTTACTGCACACAAAAGTGTATTATCGCAACAATAAAAAAAAGACGTAAACATTAACTGTCATAAGTAATTATGATCTTACAAAAACTGTATCCTTCACAATTCTCTTTAATCTCCGATATTTCTTTTCGTATTTAAGATTCTGCTGTAACTCGGCGTTTTTCTGAAACTCGTTATAATAGTTATCATACGCTCGCGTCATTTTAAATACGATATATTACACGCTAAATATTTGGGAGAGGTTATGTTCAATGTTTATGATTGCCATTCGATTAGCCGTGATGGGTTCAGTTGGGTAACCTATGTTAGATTAGCGTTCGGCAGGAATAATCTGCAGTGATGGAAGGGGAAACATTTACAGGAGTGGTGGTAATGTGTGCGTGAACTGACGGCAGCGCCAGGCCAGCTAAGTGGACTCAACGCGAAGCCAAACATGGGAAACCTGCGTCGACAATCTATTTTCGGGTGACTACTTTTAATTAATAAAGCTAACACATAAGATAATCCTGAACTACTAAATGATGATGTTAGGCAGACAAATCGTTCAAGCTCTTTTACAACACGGTGCTGATGTTAACGCTGGTGATAAATGTGGATTACACTCACAATCCTTAATTCAAATAATTGCGCGCAACTTAAACCACGCAGGCGTGTTATCTTAATGCAAAAAGCCCTGCACTATTCTAGGGTTTTGTGTTGATATGCCTGTATGACTAGTTTGCGCGCGAGTTTTATAATTTATGAATGAATGGAGGAATGAATGAAGTACGCTGTTATTGTTTTACGTTTAGTTATTCTTTTATTTAAAATATTTATTGGTTTCAATGGTTTTGTTATTAATGTTTGTAAATTAACTGTTTTATTCAGAATATAATATGTTCTGCAGCTGAATAGATGTGTGTTTCTTAAATTCCTAAAATATCGAACATTTTTGTAAAGTGTGGATTTCGCCAAGATATAAAAGCTCAAAGTATCGAAAATACTACGTTACCTTTAATCAGAGCGTTGGAGCGGAGAAGGAGCGGAGCCGGAGCACGGAAAAACTTTTACTGCTTCCCTGCTCCAATTTTTTTTTATTATTTGAATTTTCTTTCATTTTATAAGAGCAGATGAATAAAATGTCTTTAATAAATACCCGATGTTAAGAAGGCATAGTACTTTCTTTGCCCGCAAATTAAGCATTCTTTATGATTTTTTTTCTATATGAAAATGAAATGCTAGAAAGATGGGATTTGTTGCAAATGAGAGATCACTGTTTGAAAGTGAAAAAAAAAAATGCTGGAGCAAGTATTTTGATGTCGGAGCGGAGCAAATAATAAATTGATCTGCTCCAATACCCTGCCTTTAATAACTTCGAAGAAAACAATGCTTGATGTTTTATAGTAAGGTCCCAGACTGTATACAATATACATACCGTGCGTTGACTTACATTACTTGCAAGAAAGGTTCGGAAGCTCGAAAGAAAACACAACGACCGGGTTATTTCGAAAATACGATTTTATTAACCTGTCAAACAGTGAATTATGCAACGCGGGATCGCACGCCACTGTCCATTTTCATGCTTGTTTTTACATTTATCACACACCAGGTATACAAAATCTATATCGTTGCTATAATTGAGACATTGCGACACGTAGCTTATTTGATTTAAATGTACATGTATTCTAGAGGTTGGCGTTAATTACTATGTCGATTCCAGTAACCAAATCGTTCAAGAATTCAGTATCCCTTCAATCCCTTACAATTTATACAGAAACTTTGAGGGATACGTACAGTTAGTTAGGTACATCGAAGTCATCCCCTCCCAACTCCTAACTCTCTTGATATTTTTGCAACTTCGCTCGTGCATATCAATTTTCAGTTTGAAATAAATTTTCTTTAATTCACTTCGTAAAGTTGCCATTTGCCACACTTTTGGCAAGGAAATCGTTATTTGATGGCCCTTTTAATAGAAAATTTTTACGAAAAAAATTAATTACATGCCATTAAGTTGCTCGTGACAGAACTACAAATTCTATTAACCTTCTGATATCATGACCAAATGGCCATATTTAAACGAAAATTAATTATAATTGAAAGATACGTAAAAGAATAATTTTAGTACTCTCGATTTATGTATGATGCTTTCTTTCTGATTACCATTGTGACCATTGTTTATTTCACCCTTACTGAGAGAATCATATCTATCAAAAAGAAAACAGTGATTCTGGGAAAGCTTTTTAAATGAGCCAGAATCAGTTAGTCGGAAATAATTTCTTTAGACACATCAGACACTGTCTTATTTTCAAGAGTCGAACAGTTACGTATGTATTTGTTGCGGATTACTTCTATCATGCAGGATGTTTCTCAACTATGAGTAAAAATTAAATCGGTTAACAGAACTTACAAAGACAAAAACATAGTCTAGTAATAAACATTTTATGTTCTGTGCCTTTACGTGAGCTGTATTAACAGGTTCAGTTCTTATGGATAATTTAGAAACACCCTGGAGGTCAATTTATTAGAAACCAAAAGAAAGTTCAAAGATTGCACTAACTTTAATACTGGAGATTACTTATTATATTGGCGTCACTGGTTTATTTATTCTACAGGATCCCTCGGCTTTCTTACTTTCGTAGAACTACGTGACATTTATAACGCCAACTGGTAGCATTCTGTAAGCAGCCTTTCTCTCGAACTTGCAATCGAAACTTTTACATTTCGTCGAATACTTTTTTTATTTACAAAAGGTTACAATAACGATTTGTCTGTGGCGAAAGAAACTAGTTGTTTAGATTCTGAGGTGTCAATTTTAACTTCCAATATTTCTGATTTGAACAATAAGATTTTTCAATTTCTCAAAACGATTAATATATCGAGCACAATTGAAAACAGATTAGCGTATCATTTTCATTTAAAAAAAAAAAAGAAAAGAGCTCAGGTTATTTCAATAATGTTCATGTTCCTCGATGTCAATGAATCTCATTTGAACATCAGGGATGACGGTCATGGACGACTAGCAAAGCAAGAAACGATCAATTTTAATCAAACTCGTTAACCAACTAATTCGTAGCCGTGCTTGAAATCTCAGTAATCGATTGCAACATTTGTAATGCTTACTAAATTCCAAACGAGCTACCTAATATGTCACTAATTCGCTAATTACAGTTGCAATTAACAAGTACTAGAGTCTTTTAGTGAATAGAAAGCAACAGGGGAGGAGAGAGAGAGAGAGAGAGAGAGAGATTTTAGTGACTTTAGAAATTCAAGAGAAGAAAAAGAAAAGCAATATACTGTTTCAATTCAGATAATTTCGCTTCCCGTAATAGTCATGCAATGGTTACGTAGGTACAAAGATTACCGTTGGAGCAAATTAATTGGTTATACAAGTGTGTATACGACAGAGAGCAGTTTTACTTCATTTCAAATATTCGGCTACGTACAAAAAATATCCTTATCAGTTACATAGTCGGTTTATATACACAGTGTACCTACGTGTGTTCGTCCGATGATTGTGGTCGGAGTGCGTGCGCGCTCTGTACAACTTACATTAGTTGCCTGACATCCAAAGAGGAGAGATCACAATTTTTTTTTCAAGAGACGCGGAATACGCGCAGACTTTTATTAATTATAAAGTAACACACGCTCTGATACGAGTGAGTCTTGAACGTGTTCGAAGGATTACTATTGAAAACTATGAGACGGCTGGGGATAAGTTTTTCCGAAGTATCGAAGCTAAGATAGATCCGTTAAAGTTACAATAACTCTGTAACTCAGACCATCTCGATAATTTCGTACACATTAATGTCAAGGGAAACTGATTCTGACGGATATTGCATTGTAGTTACGTTTAGGAAAATAGGAGTATACAGAGTGATACAATAATTCGTTCACTTAAAATATTACCCAAAATACTTTTTGGTATATTCACATTTGTTTTACACAGAATTTATGCGGTATCAAAGGTGTTGTAGTTTCGTTATGGGTGGAGCGTAGAGAAGATTTCAAGTTCGCATTGTCTTCATTCAAATGAGATACCGCAATCTTTTTATCCTAAGTAAAGAAGTTGATATTTGAATGATTTCAACGAACTGCGATTAGGGAATACAATATCCGGATAATTTACCCCGGGAAAGAATGCGGGAGAATTTAAGAATTTTTTAAAAATGTGGATTACTTTATGAACAACTGAAAAATATAAAAATGGAATCAAAAAAGTATCCGGGATCCCGGGTGCGAAGACAACGATAATTTTCATAGTTGATGTCTATTATTTCCTATGATCTCGAATAATTTGAATTATAGTTCATTGGAATCATCTAAATATCCATTAGGAAAAAGAAGGAAGGCGGCCTTGAAATCTTCGTTACACCATATTACGCCCACATTGATATCTTATAGCGTCCATAAATAATACTAATTTTGTTACAAAAATCTTTCATAATGGAATTCCGTCAAATTGTATCTAGGAAATCCTTATAACTGTATGTTAACGTTAATCGCAATATTATCTTAGAATCGTCGATTTTAATTTGCACACGTCGATGATTAAAGTTTTCAATCGCAAGCGTTCGAGCGCTTTCCTGACCCATTGCGCATATGTATATTAGTTTCATTTTATACATTACACTTTCTTCCTCTCTCTTTTGCTCTTCATTCCCATTTACATCAACAAACGATTTCACCATTTGGCCTTGGTAGTTTAACGAGAACGATATGACGAAACGAATTTCCGAATCTTCACTCGAAAGTTTCGTCCCTTTGCCCTTCTTCGCAGGAAAATATCGCTATCCCTGCGCTACTGCTCGCTCCTGTTCTTTGTACACTCGACTAACTCTTTTTATTCTCTGCCTTTTCTCATCTTCGATGATATTCAGTTCTAATATACACTATCGAAAGCGATCTCATCCACTCTTTCCTAGTTTTGCCAACTATGAGGCTTGAAGGGGCGGATATCCCATCTTGGCAAAGGACGAATTAGGCCGAACACAGAATGAACATCCACTGAGATAATTATCAAAGTTCTCGAATAGTCGATTTATGCTCCTCTATGTACAAAATCTATACAATATATAAAAATCGTAGGTTCCTGGTTAGAAAACCGATATCTTCGTTTAACATTAGCTCGCTTGTCTTCAGGTATGATCTTCTACTAACCCCTCCAGCATGACAAATATTTAAATACACATACATACTTAAATAACGAAAACAATAAGGATGCCTGACCTTTGAAAGATCGTGTTATATGAATAAATCAATGTTCCTGGCGATTTATAATTTCTGTAATAACTACTACCTATGTTCCGAAGATTGGTTTAACCAATAGTGTACAAAATTTCAGCGAGTCAGAAAATTTCTGGCAAAAGCAGAAACTCGTAATTTGTTGGACTTTATAATAAATAGTTTACTATTAGTAGCATTCCTATTCTCTCTTACTCTACCATAGCCTTTAAAAAAATCATCAAAGTTGTCCGTTTTGGCGCAAGGGTGATCGCAAGCTGAACTGTAAATAGTTTTAAAATTCATAGAAAGTTTGCATCGCAAAGATGACTCTGGGTGTCATGCTGGGAGGATTCGCGTGAAAAATCCTTTTTCCTCATTTCATGATGGATTTAACACGCCGTCAGTCGATGAATGCTTGTCTTATCGGTTTTTATTACAAACTGCAGTATTCTCACGCACTTATACGACCGAGTACTTGCACTTCGAGAATTTGTATGGTAGGGAAGGAATACACGATGTAGATCAATGTACAGCTTCCCCGGAAAATGTTCAGCTGAAGTGTTCAAGTTAGAAAACATTCTGTTCGATGTAGATACCTACGTACTATTGTTAGCAAACGCGAATGTCCGCCCGAATATAATTTTCGAAAAGTATTCACATAACAAATCTTCTACTAACTTTCAATAATTGTACGCAGAACATTGCTATTGAAATGATTATTTCCTACTCAAACGCACGTGTTTGCCTGAACGAAAATGCTGACAAAATACGGGACTTAAATAGATGGAAAGATAAAAAAAGATTTAGTTTAAAATTTAAGGCCAATCTTCTTCTTTCACTTCTACGTATTCTACTTGATGGGAGAAAAAGTTTACAAGCAGCCACTTATCGCAAACGCACCGTTTCCATACAAAAGGCTTACGTTTAATGTTTCAGCTAATCAGCTAACGTCGAGTGGCTTCGAGAAATTGCTCTTGATCAAAAGATGCTGTATTTTTCGGGAGAAAACGAATCGGTTGCGATACGTGCTTCCTCTTCAACGTTTTACACCCTCGTTTAGTGAGACCAGAGTTGGGCATTATTCGAATATATATAATTGTCTAAAAATAAATATAAGATAATTATATTTCCAAACGAATTTCCTTTAGTAGAATATTGCATCCAGATAATAATTATTCGTTATTCATAATAGATTATTCAATCGCATTAATCGAATTATTCATCGTTATTTAATCGAATAACTATTCCAAAATTATTTGAATATTGATATGTGTATAACCGTTGGTACTTCTCGCTGTCTACTAAGCGAAAATAATTATTTTTCCATGTAATAAATGCTTAGTATTGCGCTAATAATAGAAAATGCAGGAAGCAAATAATGCAAATAACGAATAAATAATTACCCGAATTAAAATTGGCCTTCCTATGCCACTGGGATAAATTCTTATTCGATTAAGAGCTTAATCGGTAATCACGAATAAAAACTTGTTCGTTATTCTTTTACGTTATTAGTTATTCGTCGCAAAGAACGGAATAGTGCCCAATTCTTTTACACTAGAACACGAAGAAAGAAAACTACAAATTTTTCCTTGACTTCTAGCGCAGAATATTCCACGTTGACTTCTCTAACGAATTAACGTTAAAAACAGAAAGGATTGGAGGACAGAAGGATGACGGACAACGATCAAAGCAAAGAATAAATTAAACCAACAAAATAAATACAATGTATTGTTACTTTACCATACGCCACATTTTGATTGCGGTGTACGACCGAAAAGAAAACGAAGAGATATCAGAGCTCTAGGATTTTCATCTCGTTTCCGCCGTTAGAAATTGCACTGAACGATACAGCAAAAAAAAATGAAGAAATTTAAAAAATAATAAAGAAAAAAGGAAAAAAAAAGACGCAAACGAAAATGTAGAATCCTTTTTACACGGGCATTCAAACACAACAATAGGACAAGACGCGTTTAAGAATGATATAGCGCACGTAAAATATACATCGATTATTTTGTACATGTATCTGTATACGCACATACGCACATACACAAAACACACGTAATGCCCAGACGTGATATACGTGTGTACATATACATATATAGATATTTATATTATAATAGACGCGCACACACGCGCACACATGATACACGCGCGTGTAAACAACATTTTGTATAGTGCGCAAGGGGGTGAGGGAGGTACTACTTTGCGGCTCTTACTTTTTGGTGGTGAAATTTGGTTCCTCTTTGACTTTATTTACGATCGTTTTCGTCGTGGTTCCGTTGATCGTTTCTGTCGACCCCTGACGCGAAATAAAACTATCGTTATCGAACTTTCCCTCCAAGGACGATCTTTCAATGACGCAATTTTGGAAATAAAAGAATACTTTTTTCCTATGGACATTTAAAAAAATCTACGTTTTAACTACATACGTATTCCTTCTGAGAGAAATGATTCCCTGGAGGCATTTCTGAACTCTATAAATGCAAATTAAACATGTTCCATGCAATGTCTGGCACTTCTTTCAGACTCGCATGTTTTCAATGGAAGCAAAAAGCTACTCGAAAAGTGTCATCCCTTTTTACTAAATTCTCCATCGTTTTATCTGCTTTCATGTCGAGCCTAGGAATATGTGTGTCCACTTAATAATAGTAGCTTTCGCTGTCAGTTCTTTCATTTGCAATTATATTGTCAATTTAACGTTTTTTCAACATTAAATGATCCTTGAACCGAGTCATCGAGCGATCGTCCTCAAATCTATTCGTAACACACGCTAGAGCGTGTTGCGTTTCAAAACGTCGTACGTTCAAGAGCACCAAGGAAAACGAACGCGATGGAGTACAAATACTACAATAATTAAAAATAAGAAACAAAAGAGAAAAACAAAGAAACAAGTTCTACGAGAGAAAAAAAAAACAGCGAAATAAAAGTATCGTAATCTGTTAACATTGCTGACCGACATATATGTATATCCGATGATATACGGACTTAGTATACATCTCTAGCATTTTAAACAAAAAATATGTATATATAATCTAGTGGTAATGATAAATTATGATGGTATCGATAGTAATAATTGTAGCAATGAGCAGGATCACTCTATTTCTTCTGTTTCAATAGAATCAAATTGCAATAGTATACATGGAACATCATGTAAATCCCCTTTGCTTAAATGATAAGTACATTTGTGACAAAAAAGTACACACAAATATATATGTATAAAGTAATTACAATATTAGAATTTACATATTGTATTGGTAGCCCCGGTCCATACTGGGAAATCCCTGATTTCATGCAATTCAGATGGGAATATACATTTCTCCCAAATAGTGATACTTTTCTATTAAAATTGTATGCGACAATGACAGTAAACATTTTTCTATTCTTTAAAATACATCTGTCTCACCGTCAGTTGTAATGTAAATACGATCTCTATAGTAAACAAGTCGATTAAGTACATTGAAGCGAGTGATCCATACCCATTCGCTTGACTCCACGCACTTGTGTTGCGATCAAAATCAATCGCACGGCGTCACAATAATTGTCCAGCATTGCACAATTTTCACAAAAATCAACAAAAAAAAAAAACAATACGGATATTCATAATTACCATTTCTACAAAGTGCGAATAATAATAATAATAATAATAATAATAATAATAATAATAATAGATATAAAAGTAATAATAATAAAGTTTCACAATAACGATACCACCAAAAATACTAGCGATAATAATAATTACGTCGCAATATAATATTAATAATCTATCAACAGTGAATATAGCAATATAAATTGTAAGAACTGTAATATGGGTAACAATAATCATCGGTAAAGTGGGATAATAATAATAGTAGTAGTAATAATAATAATAATAATGATAGTGGTAGTAATAGTAAACATAGCAGCACTAAACAGCGATGTAAACGCACGTTCCCAAAAAAAGAATATGGTAAGGAAGTGACACAAACATAAAATGGTGATACATTCATCGTAACGTTACATCTGACTAGGCTCCATTTGTATTAAGAATGTAGTTATCAGTTGAACGTGTTGTGTGTGTGTGTGTGCGCGCGCGCGACGGGATGTGCCCGCGCGCGCGCGTGTGTGTGAATTAGTGTTAATAGTGCATAAGTACATCGATTAATTAAAAAGAGATGTCTTTGGTAGTTTGTATGGAGCGAGACACAAACCAGATCTAATTAATATACAAGGCAGTCCATCAAGAGCAATACACTCAATTATATACCTATGTGCATAAAGAAGTCCAAGGGGACTCTGTAAAAATTTTCAGGGTGAAATCATCTAATTATTGATTAAAATATAATTTCTACGAACAATTATGTTCTTTTATGGTAAGGGAGAACCCTGTGTAGAAGACAGTTATATTTAAATAGCTGTTAAAAACTTATTAAGTACCTGCTTTTGAAAATAATCATTTTCACATTTTGTTTGCTCTATGGAGCCAATGAAACTTCCTCTAGAATATTTTTATATCTTTTATGTATAATAAATTGATTTCTATTAATTCATCTTATATATCTCGTTATTTCCCTAACAATTGCACAAAAAACAGAAGGTTGGTGTCTATCGCTCCATTCATTTGGCTTGACTTGTCGTGTAAATTGCATGTTATTGTCATCGAAAAGATTTCATATCATTCCAGCAGATACATAAATTTGTGAGTTTAGCAAAAGTTAAAGAAAAGGTGTACATATAGCAAATGATAGCTATAAATCTAAATTTGAACGAACCCTTGATACAGAAAAGGGAAGGTGGAAAGGGAGAGATGTCTGCAGGATCATGAAAACAATTAGAAAAGAATTCACCCATGAACATTCGTATGTGTCACCCGTTTTCAATTTTTGAGACAATTATACTTATGCATTGCACAAACGATAATGAGCAATTTAATATAAAAAAATGATTTGATTACATTCTTAAAAGAAATTTTTGTTGTTAATACACTCGAGCATAATTTGTAACTGTTTAATGTAAAATAAGTAACCGTTTGACTTGCTTGAAGTGAATTGATTCTCAACACTGCAATATTCCGAGCTCAATACCTCTCTTTCTAATCAAAACCAAAGCTTTTGCATTGTTTTTTTTCTTCGTATGATTCCGAATATTGTTTAAACGGTGATTGGTCTGATCGATCATTCGATTTTTGATGGACCAATTTTAATTACTATTGTTTGAGACACGGACAAAATATACGGGATTGGGTAAATGTTCAACAGACTGGCAAATACTATAGAGATGTAAGGAACATGGAGGTTGGATTAACTTTACTCTCGAATTATCAGCTACCATTTATGGACTCTTCCATTTCTTCTCTTTCTCTACATAGGAATCATATATCTTTTCGATTTAAGTTTATAATTAAATTAAGTATCTAAAGTGACAAAATAATGAGTTAATCTTGCGTCAGTAACGATGACTGTAAGAGCCCTTAATTCTAAATTAGAGGATCAGTTAAAACTTTTTACAACGATGACAGACAATCCTGGTCAAGACCTATTTGATTTTTAAAAACTTAATACTACATAGACAAAACAAAGTTAGTAAAGTATAGTCAATATATTCTCATGTACTTTGTAAAATAGCTATATCGGTCGGATAGTGTACCAAGAATTGTTACTGACTCAAGATTAATTCTTAGCCGCTGGCTCCATCAACTAAAATGTTTCCACTGACCTTTTTCAATTTTTTGCTTTTCATCGTGCGTTAAAAAGTACAGGGTACCATTTCTGGATGGATATACACATTCGCCTCGGTTTCAACGCCACAGAGATCATAAAGTACAAATGAAGAAATTAAGTACCTGCTTGGTACAAGCAACGGAGAAAAGAAAAAGAAAAAAGAAAAGGAAAGAGAGGACGATCGCGTGCGGTAGTGAAGTGTCCACTGATGAAAATTTTTATAGTTCATAACTTTCGATTAGTAAGTTTCTTATGCCGCGCTCGTATCATACACACTTTAAAAAGCGACCCTAGTCCAATCCTATGTACGGTACAATGTGTTATCACAAAGTCATTAAAAAATGCTACTTATGTGTATCGTTTCCCCCTACTCATCCTTTGTCTCTTCGTTTAAGTTGTCTTTTTTCTTTTTTTGGTTCTTTTTTTTGGTAATCTTTACAACTGTTTAATTTACAACGATAGATCGGTCTGACCGGTTCTTCATTTCTTCCCGTTCTCCTCTAAATATTATTTCTTCCCTATTTTTATTCGGTTATCAGTCGGCACGTCAGTGCGCGTTATTATCTACATATGAACAGGCGGTTCGCGACGTTCACAGCGATACCCGAAAAAATGAGCCGATAAAATCGCAGCCTGGTCGGTAAATTATCAACGCATATGCGATTTCTCGTATGATACAAAGTATACTGATTCCGTTTCGTAAACCCAGTATACTTTCTGTCCCTTTTTTCTTTTTAAACAGCTATCTAGATAGTGATTGTTCGCGAATATTCCTTACACTAAAGGTCCACGAAGTGATTTGTTTTGCGATCTAAAATTGATTCGTACCTGTTCGCTCCGTTGGATTTTTCAGCTCCGACGCTGACCACACGCCGCAGGTAATAAGAAAGCTCCCTGCTCTTCTCGTCAGCTTTAGATCGCGCGGCTGGCTGGCTGGCGCGTGTGCGCGCGCGCATACGAACACTTTTCGTACACATCCACACACACGCGCGCAGGTAGATATATATGGGTTACGTCGCGTACTTTACGCAATATATACACACACATACAGAGAAACAGAGAGATAAGGTAGTGTCACAGTTCAGCCCGAGGAACATGAAAACATAGTGCTCGGTCGGCGGTCTCCGACACTTCTGCTTTGCTATTTTTGTTTTTGTTTCTTTCTTTTCCCCCGGTTTTTATACATCCGACTCCGAACGATGGTTCAGTCGTTCCCTGGTCTCTCCGTACCATGGAGAGATCGAGCAGCCAATTTTATTCCCACGACGAGTCCTTGTTTCCGGATAATTTCGCACCGCGTTGGTCCAGTAAAGCTGGCCGACGGTCATCATTGGGGGACTCTTCTCTTACATCGTTTTTATTACACATAGGCGACGATTTTGGGAGAGCGACTTAACGCACCACGATCGATAATCAGTGCCATCTATTCCGGTGAAACGGCAGAGACCAAGCAGTGCAGGCAACCGTGGGAACGCGAAATAAAAAGTAGAGGTAGCTCTTGGGTGGATGGATTCGGTTCGAGGAGTCTCTTGGTCGGATGATCGTGTATGGAGAAGGGGATATATATATAGATATCTGAGAGGAGCAAGACAGCGGGCAGATGTGTACAGGCACCGACAGACACAAGAATGACTGATCGAGAGGCTGACCAAGGTGTCGTGACTGATCGACCGACCGGTCGGTCGAACGATTGACCGATTTGACTGAGACTGACATGGCACGGCGACTCCGATCGAGAACACGGTCACAACGTCACAGGCCACCTGCTGGCACACAAACAAACACACAGACATGTTAGTCACCACCACACACCAGATATGTAGGATCGCCCGGGCAGACGTGCACGGTGACTATGCTCGTTCAAACTGTTTTCCAGGACCTTCGAATTATTTTATCTAAAAATATTTTCAGCCTTCTGATGATTTTCTTGCATCCCCTTCTTCCTTTTTTCAACTATTCTGCGTTCCCTCTGGTATTATTCTCAGAGTAGAACTTACAATTCATTCAAACATGCAAGCTACGAACACAGACACTGTTTTACCGATCGAAGGACATAGAAGATTCCGCGATTAATCGACAGTTGGTATAGTAAATGCTTATTCCCTTTGTAATAATTCCCGCAGGATCTGGAAGACGACGTCACCGCGCAACGTGTACACAGGTATTTTACTGATACGTCGTTTTTAACGGAAGTAATCAAGGATTCAATTCTTAAATCGTGGCCAGAATTCGGAGATCAGTGACAAAACAGTGTCTTTTTAAATAAATTTAAGTTTTGGTCCTTGTTACTTGGTTCACGCTATTGCGACACTCATCGAGGTTTTCTTTCAAGTTACTAATGAACAAATTATACTTTGAGAAATCTGTTGATTAAAGTATCTTATAGGAAAAGAATCGATGGATCCTTCTAGCGTTAATCGTTATCGACGATCAGTTATATCCCATAGAAAAAAAAACACACGGCAATGTTAGTACTAACAACTAATGAAGCGTCATAGCGTAATTAATCATCAAACTTAGAGATATTAACTATCACGATAGTATGTTCCAAGTTCTGTACCTTGTATATCACGTCTCGATGAATTGTTCCGAAAGAGCACATGGACAAGACGGAGATGTCCCTTCTCGGGCAACTTCCAACCACAGAGAGCAAGAGAGGGGCGTATCGCCAACAGCACGAGGTTGGAAAACGCCTAAGGAAGGAGCACTTTCTCCGTCCAGTACATGTGCACAGTCGGAATGTTGCATCGGGACGTAGTGTACAATAAACGAGGGACTGATTTGCGTGGCTACATAATAAATATAGTGGCGTAATTATATAATAAATTAGTGAGGTAGGTCGTTGCGGTTTCACTGCTACCTGCCGGTACAACAATGCAAATTACGACGGAGTTTATGTTACTAAAAACATGTAGGATGAGTCACACACTTGGCATGGGCAATATCTCTTGGACGGTTATGCAAAAGTTTAGGAAGAAAAGAGTCCAATGATACGCAATATCTATTTTCTCAGGACATAATTTCTTTATGAAATCTGAAATATAATAATGCACCGAGCAGTGGCGGATTTAACGTTTGGGTCTCTGCACAGAAGGCCCCGCAGGGCCTCATGACAAAAAAAAATTATGATTAGGTATAGGTATCCAAACACTACATTTTTTTCGTACTACTACACTTGGCCCGTTTTTAGTAAACTACCACTTCATTTTTCCGAAAAATGGGCTCTGCCCAGAAGGCCCCCTAAGGCCCTATTTTAAAAAAAATATGATTTTAACCAAGCAATGTGTCTTTTTTATGGACTACTACACTTAGCCCCTTTTCCGTAAACTACCTCTTCATTTTCCCCCCAAAAATGGGGCCCCTCAGAATGTTTACCACCCGGGTCTTTAGAAAAAAGACACTGTGATATTCATTCAGATTTTGCATAACCGTATAAGAGGTGTTGTCTGTGCCAACTGCGTGATTCAGCCTGTATATATAAACACATGTGTATAAATACATATACGACATGTCTGAATACATGTATGCATACACGTGTGTGTAAATATATGTATATACGTACAAAAATTAACAGAACAAGAATAGAGAAGCGAAAATCTTGGAAAGTTGGTTAACGTAACCATTTACGTGTCATGAAAAAAAAACTCAAAGCGAACTACTCGTACTCATCCGAGGAAAACTACGGTATATGTATGTTAGTGAAACTTCACGATACGTAATTCCACTTTGTGCACAAAAGTTAGCACAGAAAGCTTGATTGGCAGCCGTTGCAACGAAAATGGTGTTTGATTACACCACTGGTGCAAAAGGGGGCAGGTAAGGGGCCATAGAGGCAGGCCTGCAAATCTTCGACAACCGAAGGATCAGTACTGCCAAGCGAGGATATTTTGGTCTCGTTCCGATGCAGCGCAAATAGGTATCAACGTACTTTGCCGAAGCCCTATTTCGGAGGCTAAACATTATGTTGTATTTTAAGTACGGGAGATTAAAATAGTCGCCCCTGGAATACTGTATATGAAAAAAATACACGATTATGAGAGGAAGCGCTCTCCGTAGTTAGTAGTATGATACTTTATACAAGGTATTTCACAAAATTGGGACGGATTTCATGTTAAAAGAAATTAATCATTTTAATAATTAAACTTAATTAATTTAATAAAACACGTTGTAACTTTTCCTTCTCTCTTTTAATGTAAGTACTCATCTGTTAACACTTCGAATCCGCGTTATGGTTTACCGGGAAAAGCAATATATAATATAAGTTTTCTCATATCATGATCGAATGTACCTGTAATATGCGCGTTTAAAATAATAAAAATTGACGTATCTATACCTATACATATAATGTGAAATGTATAAGAAGGGTGTGCGTAATTTTTACGTGTGATATATTGTTAAGCAAGCGAAACTATGCGTTAAGAATTGTCGAGGATGTATTAGAACATTCGCTGTTAACGTACAACGCACGTGAACGGCACATTTAGCTATTTAATTCGCGCGCGGCCTCTTTTTTAAATAGTAACCCATGCCTGTCTGACTTTCAACCGTACGATACATTACCGTGTATTTTCTTCGTACACAGAACCAGTGGCGACATCCTAGAAACAATTCCACGTAAAGGAACTAAACGCACGACACATTGCGTGCTAACTCAACACATACCGCAACACTTTCACTTAGTGCTCAGCCAAAGTTTTTACCGGTTGAAAATTCTTCGTTGTATCTTAAAGCGAAAAGGAACCAACGCGAGTTCAACAGAACCACCATCTCGTTCGAAAAGAGCGGGGACCATTACGTCGGGGGTAACGTGAAGAGCGACATATCAATAACACGTATTATCACGAGATACAGGCGTAACGAGAGGCACGAAGAAAAAGATAAAGGTGGACTTCTCTATTCAGGTACAAAAGTAAACCGGAAATTATATGGACGGACTGTAAACAGGTAGAGAAGTGAAGTCGAGAGATAGAATGCGTATCGTGAAGACGAGAAACGTCGAAAGGGTCTTGCAAGCTATTTCTCTCTGTTCTTTGGGGAAAGTCTGGCGACGTAAGTCTTCAAAATTATCACAGCCTCGTTTACGAAGGATAACGCGAATTTGAATACGAAGATTCTCTTCGGCGCCTGATTGCTAGTGCCCATAAGAGTTCCCGTTCCTTCAACATTCGCGGAGAATACTGTTTGACTAGAGACTCAGTTTTCATTCTGGAAGCATTGCCTTCTAAACGATATTCTTGTCGAAATAAAACGATCTAACTATCGTTCAGACCGAGGAACACATTCCGACCAATGCGATCGACGCCGCGGACTTATCGACAGGATTTTGATCAAGGACACCATGGTCGTTGGTTCCGAGCCGTGGCATCCGAGAAGCCTTCGGTATCTACCTACGAATGGTGAGTGACGTCGTCGGCTAATAGGGTTTCGATGCATCCTTGGATCGTTTCAGCTGGACCTTCAGCCGTTTCATGCCGATCTGGAAACCGTTCATCGCCTGGATCGCTGCTTGCGCGCTTGCCGCGTTGTCGTACGACACGAAGCCTGAAAAGAATTTGCAAACTAATTTTCCGACGCGCTTCCATTCGAATATAGGCTGTGATTTTCTAACTGGCTCGAGTTCTAGTCCACGATTTAAGTGGCGAGCGCTACGAACTTTGTAAGAGTACATTTTAAAAACTGTGCCCGCCTAGACGGAAGTCAATGGCTGGATATAGGTAAGGGTGTGCTCTTTGGTTTCAGATACTCGTTAAATAAGCAACAGTTAAAGCTAGGTCTCGATTAAGCCTGGCGGGTAGACCTGTGTCGCGTATAAATCATATATTAACGCAAAACATGTACTTGAGAGCGGTCATGGTCGTCCGCAGGGGGAGGGGGGCAAGAGGGGCAGTTGTACCCCTGGCTTTTGAGAAAAAATCGCTTATTTTTCAAAAGTGACCTTTATTAAGTTTTATACTAAAAAAGGGAATATTTATAAATTTTGGTTTTCAAATTTTTAATTAAATTGCCACTATAAAACGGGTTAAAAAAGCAAGGGGGTATATTTTTCTTTTCCATCATCCCAATGTTGCCCCCCACCTGGAAAAAAGTCTGCGGACGCCCCTGGGAGCGGTGAGCTTGACATCGAACAAACGAACAGGTACAGTACACCGATTACGTAACCAAGTATGTTTCAGCATTTATTGAAAATGCTACACTATAGTGTTTCGAAAGAAGGACGGGCGTTCTGGCTTGAAATAAGGTGACTATACCCTCCACTTGTTCCGTTGTTGTCGCGGCGAATGAGGAAGCTGAGTGCTCCACTCGCGTATTCACAGTTTCATTCTACGCGATAAAGCAATAAAGGCAAGCCAAAAAGACTCCCTGTCTCGAGAGAACGTGACCCTCGGGTCCCCAGCTATCATCTTCTTTCGAGACAAATCTGTACCAATGCTACGTCAATGTGTACTGAACCTGTTAGCTGTAAAATCTATTTAAAAAAGAATAAACCCTGCCAAGGAAGGCATTTTAATTTCGCACTGCTAGTTGGCGATCAAGATTAATATATTGAATGATGTTTGCGTGATTAGAAATGTGTGGATTGAAAAGGCGCATGATGCGTGACTTACCGAAGCATTTGCTCAACTGCGTTTGCTTATCGATGAAGACTTTTGCGGAGATGACGTTGCCGAACGGCAGAAACGTTGAAACGAGGTCAGTATCGTTGAACTCTTGCGGTAGATGGTAGATAAACAGGTTGCAGCCCTCGGGACCCTCGATTTGTTTATCGGTGGTGGTGAATTTCGCTTTCTGGGCCGCTGCCGCAGCCGCGGCCGCAGCTGCCGTGAACGCTGGGAACCCTGGAAACATCATTTCTCATTACAAGTCCCTTTTATTGCATTCAAAGGCGTTCTACGCGAATTGCCTTCTGGCATCCCACGAGATTCGTAGTTAACGAGACCTCGATCGCGATTACCGACAATTTAACCACGGCATACACAGTTTAAATGTAAGGAATCTGTTATTTCTTAGACCAGTGAAGGTACAAGACACCCTTTGTGTGAAACATAAGATAGGGGATATTTTCAGAAGGGGAGAAATCGAATTTCTTTATTTAATCCAAATATGTGTTGTTTTAAAACAATTTATAGAAGTATAAGGAACTCGTCTTATAGTGTGCTTGAGGATGAATTCATTGAAGTACGTAATTTCATTTCATTTCTCTGTTTAATTCTGCGGTAGATATAGATATCTGCATTATGGTGGCCCATATTTTCAACTTACGATTTCTTTTTCTCTCACCATCTAATACGGTCCTATTTCGTAAAAAGATAGTCACTGAAAAAAGTCACTTAAAGTTTAGAATTCATTAATGGTTTGAATTTGAAGAATGTCTAAAAAATTGTAAGCCCTATCGAAATTTTGTTCAAATAATATAAAAGAGCACTGGATTTTCTACAATTACTGTATATCAAATTCTTCCGTGCTTCCAACCATTTTTTAGATAGCAACGTTTGAATATAGAAAGGTCCGTACAGGTGGAACGCGCGAAGTGCGGACCTCTCTATATTCAAACGTTATTATCTAGAAAATGGTTGGAAGCACGAAAAACTTATATATACAGTAATTGTACAAAATTAAATGCTCTTTCAATATTATTTGAAGAAAATTTCGATAGGGATTATTATTTCTAAGAAATTCTTTAAATCAAAACTATTGATGAATTCTAAACTTTAAGCACTGATCGACAGGAGTGCAATAAAAAATCTCGACACGTATAAATAAGGGCCACCCTAATCCAGATTGACGATGCATTTGCCACTCTGTCTGGTTTTCTACGTTTATTAAAGATATATTATAAAATGAATGTAATAAAAATATACAAGTTCCTAACGGATATTGAAAGGGTTCTAAATCTTCGCAACTAACAATAAGTCTGACAGGAATCTAAGAAACAACTCCACAAGGAGGTTTTCTCATCAGAGTTTCCTTATAAACCAAAGAAGTTAGTTGTATCTTCAATAGTCTACGAAAATGTGTGTATGTATCTGAATTGAACATATTGTAGAAGCAAAAAATTGTGTTTTTCCGTTTTCTGCGTTTTCTGCAACACCAAATGCGAATCGCTTATCACATTCTTTCTCTCTACTTCCACATGAGTTGCGTATCTTGTTAGCTGGGGCTTATATACATGTACAAGGGTGGTTCAATAAGAAAGATATAGACAATACTGTTTACACCGTTAATTTAAAAAGTTAAGTTAAGACATGTTTTTTGCTTTAATCCGGCTACAGGAAGTCTATCATTTTGAGTAGTATACGTCCGATAACTAACTTCTAGGCAATTATTAATAGCAATAAATCTAATACTAATTGTTCCCCGTTTTAACCTTTCGTTGACACACCTATTTTTTTCGACCAACTTTGACATTCTGAGTGACTCTCGCCCAAAACAATTTTTGAACGACTGCCATTCTCATCTAAAGAATCCAATCGTTACGGAAAAAATCATGGGCCAATTTTAAGGTCTCTAAAATGTATTCCAATAGTTATTGGGCTGAAATTTTATTACAGTTCGTGTAAAAAAAAAATTCTAGATTATCATATGTCTTGAAAGGACGAACAAATTTTTTTTAAAAATTGTAACTTACAAATTTCAATATTAGAAGCTAAAACTATACAGAGTTGTTTTTCAGATATAATATTTTGAGGGAAAAAATATTTTGTAAGTCGGCTTTGGAAAAAGGTATGCATTTTGCATATAGAAGGTAGGCTATTTCGGTAATTGAAAAAACAGAGATATTCCACGAATACCCAGGATATTCTACGTATTGGAAAAGGTACAGAGCGTCAAAATCAGCTTATAGGTGGCTCACACCCAGAGTGTCAACGACGGGTTAACACTTTGAATGGTGCCAGTGTGATATCACGTCGAGGGATTTGCAACTTGTACACAGTTTTGACGTGCTTTCACGTCGATATGTTCTGTAGAGTATTGAAAGTACTGTCTCAGTGACCCCGAATGTTTACCCCTAAAACTTTTTCCACAAAAGCGATCACTCCAAAAGGCTTGACAGACTTGAAGGTGTATTTCTGAAAATCTAGTGCCACTCAAAGTATTAATATAATGGGCATATTATTCAATATAAAATATTTATTCGTTTGAGTCATATCAACTTTTAAGGCTCAACGATCGCTCAAGAAACACCCCCACCCCTCCCTTTGGGTGCAATTAGTCATTAATTTTGGAGATATTTGCATTTAAAAAATCTGCTATAAATATACTTGACATTCGGCATTAAAATTTGTCCGAGTTGCAATCTAACAGGGATCGATCCAGCGACCTCCGGAGTTAGAAGTAAACCATGATAACTTTTTAAACGCAAATATCTCCAAAACAAATGACCAGTTGCACCCAGCTGTGTGTTCCTTAAACAGCTCGCTATTACGAAAGCACGTTTCCAATTCTGGCTCTCTCCTCGCCAACAACTTCTAAACAACATAGATTCCTATGCTGATGCAACCGTCTTAAAAGGCGCATAGAACTTGAGCTAAACTTCTAAAATTGCTTGATGTGTCGCAAAAAAATCCTCGCAATGAAACTCTGTTAGATCCATCTGCCATAATACTGTCTCGTATTTGCATCTTTGGTTATTGAACTACCCTCGTATAAATCAATTTAATCGATACTCGATGCTTATGCAAACGATGCAACAGAATAGTGTCTCGCGTAATTGTATAGCGCTAATGTTAGGCATTCCACTCGTGTTACTCACTATGCAATTCTTTCTTTTCCATGGTCACCGTCGTCTTCCCAATGAGAGCTTTAAGGCGCACAGTCACACGTTAGAACAACACGTTTACGGAACAATGTGCAAGTTAGCAGTACATTTCACCATTTATCAATTCATCGACAACGTAGCTCTTAAACCAAGATTTATCAATTGGTACACGTACCTGCGTACTGTTGTAAGCTGGAGTAGTTGCTCAATGAATCCTGTAATCCATTCAATGGCGTCCCCGTTAAGGAATTGAGCGCTAGGGACGTTACAGGACTCAGACTACCTCCAGTGGACCCTTGAAAATCGAAAATCAAAATCATGATTAATGTTTGATCAAGACGTCCTTCGATTTCTACAGTCGTGCCCGTGGCAGGCGATCGATTTCCGAGAAATTATAATTCCCTGAATATCGGCATGCTTCATGCAATTACACCGGCAGAGAAAAAGAGAAAAAAAAAACAATAGACCTTTGTTGTTGCGTTATAGCTCACGAAACTGTACATTGTTAATATTGCGAGAGCGCGTGCGCATGTAAATACATAGCTATCAAAAGCGGTTTGTGCGTTTTGCTGGACGAGCTGTTGAGCTGGAGTTACCTTCTTTTCCTATAAATATTTGAAGGAAAATTGTTTCACAAAATTTGTTCATCGTAGATTTTATGTAACACAGGTTTGTGATCTGTTTCTGATTTATTATATTCTTTTATTCATTTGTTTTCTTCGAAAGCGTAGCTCGCAGCTCACCAAAATGAACATTTGCCATTACTAGCGCGAAGGAGGTCCATTTTTTATCCTGTGTACTGTCAATATTATCGGATAACAGACACACACGAATTAAAGCTTAATTAAAACATGGGATGGACAGGGGTATTGGACGCGTTTGGTTCCATCGATTAAAACGGCCAACGGTAATCACAAATCGAATTAGTGATGAATATGTGCACGTATAGGTATATGTATATTTACACAGAGTGAGCAGGGATGAAACGAGAATGACGGCAGAACGCTGAGAGAAAAGAAGTAAATAGAGAATGAGGGGATAGAAAGAACGAGAAAGGGAGAGAGGGAGAGATATGTGCTGCAACAAACCGAACGAGTTACGGCTGTAATGATTGCTTCTCACCTGTGTTTCCGGTCTTTCCAAGAAGGACAGCTACGCACGGAAAAGAAAAGGTGCAGATTAAAAGCCTGACGTGTGTTCCCATGAAATGAAAAAAAAAAACGATCCCCGAGGAATATAAAAAAAAAGGATCCTTCTTATAATTTCCAAAGATGCATCGGACGATACTGAATCGATTGACTTTAAAGTGTCAAGAAACGATGATGTCGAAAAGAAAGCGTTGGTAATTTCACTGTTTACCCCTTTCGGATGAACAAATTCTTTTCTATACATATTTCGATAATTTAAAAAGTAATTATCGAGAAGATATTAAGATGGCCATGGTGAATGAAACATCCAGTACAAGGCAACGAACGTGGAAGTACCCCGTAGTGTCCAAACATTAATAGGAGCAACTGTGTACGCGGCGAATTTCATTAAAAACGATCGTTAATAATAAAGGAGCGCCGTGGCCAGCGAAGTCCATGGCAACACAATTGTCGATTACGCGCATTGAGCTAACTTAATAACAGCATAATTTTATCAATTTTTTAGGTTCCAATCTAGTGCGCTAATGAATTTCATTGAAAACGGTCATTCCGGTACCTTTCCACCGTAGTAATCGTCCGTTGCAATATGTGTTACTATATGTATAGAGTGTAGTATATGCGAAGGATCGAACGATATTGAAAGACAAACTCGTAGAGTGTGAGAGACGAAATGATGGAAGGTGAGAGGAAGAGGGAGAGAGATATGTATGTGGCCGGGATTTACACACTTATGCGTGCATACGCTGCTAGCGATATGCATACTTGGAGATAGCACTACATTTTTAAGTATCGAATTTATAACGAGAAGTGTTTCTCATTTAAGGAAATAAAACCGCATACAGTGGTGGCCAAAAAAGAAATTTTGAACTTTATATCTTTGGATGTGTATATAAATACAGCCCTATTGAAATTTTGTTCAAATAATATTAAAAGAGCATTTAATTTTCTACTATATATAAAGGATTCTATAAAGAATATAGAAAGGTCCGCACTTGTCACCGGTTTATTATAGAGAATTCCATCACTCTGTATAAAGTATGCCACGAAACAATTTTTACCTTTTTAATACAGTAAGGAACAGATACAAAAAACACTAGCAGTTCTTAAATTAATTTCTGATTACCCTGATTTACCCTATCTCGTAACATACTAAATAAAAATACAAACAATTCGTAAAAATAGTTCATCAAATTCATAGTATAATATTATCCCCGTATACATATAGCTAGCAATGCACTTAGGCACGAAATGAGTATGTAGTACAGAGGCCAAAGTGGTCCTCCCAGTACTCATCAACATATCCGCGGCACATAAAATTTTCTTCTTTCTTTTTTTTCTTTAAGTGAATAAAAAATATTGAATGAGATTAGACTCTGCCTGAACGGTCCAAGTTAATTCAGTAGTTGTTAATACTATACCAGGCAATGCGACACGTACATAGCGACATACCTGCTGTCGAATTCGCCAGTCCGCTTAACGCTGAAACACAGAACACGTTCACGATATTAACAAGCGGAGTTAGTAGCGTGTTTACATATTCAGCACGTAAACTTCGGTGAAATTTACTTAGCCGATACTCAGCGTGGGTGTGTGTATGTGTGTGTTCGAAATAAGGTATTCGTCGTGCAATATTGGACACCGTTTCAAGATTATTGCGACACGCATCGCCTTTGGTGCTTTCGCCCTCAAAGCCGTCTACCAGATTAAATGAAAATAGCAAGATGTAACGAGGCCAACTGTGTTAATATTATTTTTACTATTTTTAGTAATACAGTTTTACAGTTCATTACTAATGTTCAACCGTAGAATCTTTAGGGTTTCTGGCTACTCCACATGTGGATTCGTTAAGACTTGAGTTTTCTTTCGTTACTGATATATCGAACCCAGTACCTTTCGGGTTTCAATTAATCCTGCATTTCCATTACTTTAGATTTCTTTAGCTCCCTTTAATTATTTACTGCTTTATGATCGATCTTCTAGAAACCTTAAAGACTCGACATCTAGGAGATCGTACTATTCATGATCCCTCGAGAAAGTGTTAGCGTTGCAATTAACGTTGTATTTAACAGCAATTTGACTACTAATGGAGCTGTGGTACAGTCAAATTTAGCTGATTACGGAAGGATAAAGCCTTAGTTATACCTTACGGAGCCAAAGTCATATTATATAGTGGATTCTC
The DNA here is from genome assembly GCA_963971345.1 of Andrena flavipes. Lineage (NCBI taxonomy): Eukaryota > Metazoa > Arthropoda > Insecta > Hymenoptera > Andrenidae > Andrena > Andrena flavipes. Next base: position 14,529,311 of record OZ020480.1, read on the forward strand.
TAGTCACTAGAGTTGACTAGAGCGTCGTCTTGTTAGTCATCGTGGGGTTAAACAAATAGGAACATATCATTCTCTCTTACGTATACATATTTTCTCCATTTATCGCACGAGCCACACACACGCACGCATGCATAATAATGGACAGAACAGACGATTTCAACGACCATAGAATGGGTTACAATCAGTGGCGGATTTAAGAAAAAAGACCCAGGTGGCAAACGTTCTGAGGGGCCCATTTTCGGGGGAAAATGAAGAGGTATTTTACTAGCTAAGTGTATTAGTATATGAAAAAAATATAGTGTTTGGTTAAAATCATTTTTTTTTAAGCAGGACCCTGCGGGGGCCTTCTGTGCAGGGACCTAAGTGGCAACTGCTCTTCAGCCGCCCCCTGCTAAATCCGCCACTGGTTACAATTTTCGATCAATCGTGTCAAATATTCCACCAAGTATACCTCGTTTAATCAGACACATTTATCGAGTTTTAATCTAACCACGGGGGGAAAACCTTCAATGCATGCTGTTATTTAAATGAAATGGCACGTCCAAGCGAACCTCTACGAAAACACGCCAGTTTAAGGCACTTTTCTATAACAAATGTGGGATGGGACACAAATGCACAGAATTATGCAACGTTACCGCGCTTCTCTATAGAGTGCTGCCGTAGAAGGTTTGTTACTCACTATTTGGTGACACTTGAAGGTTCCCGTTCCCACCAGTCATGGCAGCCAGTGTGACAAGGTTCTGCATACTCATCGGCGACACTCCTGCGTTCGCTGCAACGTTTCCGATCGGGAACACACAAGGCATTTAGATCATAAATTAAACACAGGTTAAACGAGGTGATCGTTGTATTGGTAGATGATGAAGTGTTATAGAAGTAGCTACGATAATCATAGTCTCGCATGACAAATTAATGCAATAGTCAATATGACGTTACGAAGACATTACCATTGTAATTGCTTGAGATGGCCACAACAATTAGCACCATGAACGGTTATGTGGAGATAAAATTCTATTTCATAGGCATACGCAAACATTAGGAAATACATACAGTTCTGGTATCGATATGAATTAAGCTGCCCGTTAATAGATGATTTCAAGGTCAATTGGGTGCGAACTGATCTCGAAACGAGACTTTTCATTGAATCTTTAGAGGGCTGTTAAGCCGGGGATGGAAGGAATTAAGGTAGAGAAACTTTTAAGGTGTTGTTTTCCAGAGGTGGAATAACTTTTCGATCGCCGTTTGCTGTTGAAATGAAAAATACAATTTGCCAGGCGATTTATCAAAGATAGAAAGGCGAAGCACCATTTTGCAAACAGATATTCTGCAAGCGGCCTAAACGAAACAGTTGCGTAAGTCCCCTGGCGCGTCATTGAACAAACCATACATTTCCCACCAATAAGTAGTAAACACAGGTTTTAACGTAGACGCTGATGGTTAGTATCTGCATCGATCTATCATTGCACTGGCATGCTTCCCAAGCCTACTGAAGGTGGAATTTTATTATCGCGATGACAACTGGTGGAGAATATACGGGATACCAAGCATGGTTGCGCAGGAAAGTTACGAAACGAACTCGAATAATTTACTGACCGCGGAAAGCAAACGCATCGAGTGATAACGTACAACTTTTAACGGGACAATAGGACACAAACATTTCGTGGCAAGTGTCCGGTAACAAGTGCCTGTTACTCAAGATATGGGACCAGTGTGTTTATAAATTATAAACTTATGCAAACTATGAAAAGAGGGAATTTCGTAACAATCATTGCTTTGGTAGTTTGTGAGTTCTGTTAATAGGAACAGTTACTAATTTGTCTGGTCAAGGTATAAACAAAAATGGAACACAGAGAGGCGGTTAAAAGAATGTTTAAAATGTGAACTGGAGTCGAAATATTTACAGTTCGATAAGAAGAATCTATGTCCCCCAATTTTAAATTTTCTTTTGACTATCAATGTGTGCGTACACCTAATTTTAATACTAGATTTTACATATCAAGTTCGTATTACTGAGCTATTATTTTGGATAATCCCCTCACAGATTTTTGAGACTTTACGTTTATGTATATACTAGATACACTTGTGACACTATTATAGTTAGAAAGACCCTAGGCCCTTAACTGTGAAAGAGAAAGTCACTCACGGTTGAGGAACTGGTCTTGAGCGGTTGCTCGAATTTGAGCTTACTCTGATAAAATCTAATCAAGTGAAACGAATATCTCTACTAAACCCACTGTTCAAATAACACTGCGGCAGATATATTCCCGCTCAAGCAGATAATAATGAATGAAAGTACTATAAATAGTGTATAAACATAGACTTAAATAACCAAGGAATGAATACTAAATTCGATAAGCGATAAAGAAATACGAAATGAATGAAGGGTGAATGAACAAAAAAGTAAAATAAATGGACACCAACCATACTCACCGGCGGTGTTACTCAACGACGCCAAGGTGGCCAGGCCCTGCAAATTCGTAGGGTTGATTTCCGGCGGGCTAGGGACCGCCGGCGCCGCTGCGTGCGCAGGCGTCGCTGCGCCGAGGCCAAGGTGTTGTTGCAAGAGTAACTGATGTTGTACATTCGAGAGGGCGCTCGCGCCAGCACCCGCTGCAACGGGAGTTGCTGCACTCGTTGTAGCTTGAAGTTGTTGTAGTAACTGCAACGAGGTGGGCGCCAACGTAGGTGTATCGTTCTGGAACCAAATAAACGATAGATGCATATAAATATTTTTCTCCAAATATTCATCCTTGAGTATTCTAGGGAACAACTTTGTTGGCGCATTCAAAACTAATTGGTTCTCCCAGGCATTGTTTAATTAACGTATCAAATAAAGAGGCTTTATCTTTTTCCGTCGTCGAATAAAAATCACCCGAGTTATATTTATTCGAAGCGTCAGGGATGAAGCAGTTTATTCGACGGGAATTCATCCGACGGTCAAAGATACTTTGTTTGTTCGAGCTTCCAATTCTGCAAATAAATTTTTCACATAATTTCTTTAACTATGGTCCAAATTATATCATTTTTGGGGCCAATTTGAACGAGAAAACATGAGGAACCGATTGCTTTCATTTTCGCAAAGATCTGATTAGAAATACAAAACGCCCGACACGCCAGATTTGTAGGGGTGTCGCTAGATGCGTTCATTCGTTTATATCCGTTGAGATTCGTTAAGCAGAAAGCTGCTAATTGATTTTCGTACCCTTGAAGGGATGCCATGATAATCTTGCCCGGGGGTGCCAATATGCTAAAACCGGCACTGGGTTCTCTTTGCTTTCTCAGTCGAAGTTTCCTTTCGCTGCCATTTCCTAAGGTTCTTCACATTTAATGGGGCTAGACTACTGTGACGACCTGAAAAAGTATGTAATCATCTAATGCAAATTGTAGAGAAATTAGTCATCCGATTAAATTGCGATTTGGCACTTAATATTAGGATACTGCAAACCCATTACAAATTTCTTAACTTTTACAATATAATTCTTTTTAATGCTTTGCAATATGCCAATATTAAGTGCCAAACCGCAATTTAATCGGATGACTAATTTCTCTACAATTTGCATCAGGTGATTACCTACTGTTTCGAGTGGTCTCAGTAGTCCAACCCCTGAAGTAGCATTGGCGTGTTCTCACGCCGAGGGGTTTTCATCTTGTGGATGGCTTTGACGTGTTCTCACGTCGATAATTTGTAGAAAGTATTGTCAGAATGTCCCCGAAGGTTTGGGCTCGGTGCAGACGAGCGCTGCGGCGTCGTTGTGATATGACAATACTGTGGCAAAAAATTGCGTCACGTGCGAATCTCTCTCTACATATACATATCTCTCTGTATACATATATGTACCGGTGCAAAATCGTAACGACGCCGAATCGCTCGTGCTCAGAATTCGCTTTGTACTTCGTTGCCTTAGTAAACCTAAAGGTGCGATCTCACAGCGCGTGGCTCCCCGAGTTCCGCGTCGTACCCGTCGAGCCACGCGCCGTGGGATTGCACTTTTACGCTCGACCGTAGAAGTGATCACTCGAAAAGGCCTAAACCAGCTAGAAACGGTATTTCTGCTAAACCTTGCGCCACATCATAGCTACATTGCTACCTTTTACGGTAATAGATAGTGTAGGTACTTCCTTCGTACAGAAGTTAGTCTTCTTTTTAAGCTAAACTTTCCTGAATGTATGTATCTATCATTGTTTACACAATAAAAGAGAAAATTTTAATGTACATACTATGATAAGTATTAAATACATAAAGACATGGATTTGTTTGAAGAACACTGTTAAGTGGAGACAGTTAGCCAGTTGTATGCTAATGAGTGACAGTGGGAAGAAAGGAAGTGCCTACTAGCCGCGTATGCGCTTACAAAGCTAACTCCCCAGTACAACAGATTGTTAACGGAAATGAGCGGAAATAGTAAACGGAAATAAGCGGATATAGTAAACGGAAATAAGCGGAAATAGTAAACGGAAATAAAATATAATAAGTGATTACGCATACAATGATTCTATAGCTATCGATTCTGAAGAGGAAATGCAGGGAATTTTCCACTTCGTGGTTATTACGATTAACATTCGAGACTGATGTGAGGCAATACGAATTATATTCGGAGCAAAATTAATTCGTCGTATTTATTATTCATATTTTTATGATACGCCAATTTGCTCCGTTTTTTGAAGGATAAAGGATCTGTGTTTGTGTGGTTGCCCGAAGAGGTAGGAGATGGGATGTTGGGGATAATCCTTCAATGGCCTCGGGCTGCAAAATCAGTTTTTCATCCCGAGTATAGCCCAGTGCGCGCGTATTCAGTGGATGTTCAAAATCAATTCTTCTCGAAAACTACACCTCGTATGAAAAAAATACGTTATACATGTTTTATTTTTTTTTCTGCGTGAAGTCAGTTCTTTCGTGGTTGCACCACATATTGCGCTTTGAATAAGATTCCCTTTAAAGAGTCATTCTGCTTTGGTCGGCCGAAAAATGAAGCTATTTTTAAAGATATTTTCTGAATAAATACAACATATAATGAAATAAATCTAATGAAGAACCTTTAAACAGTTTACTTGTCTGCGTTATTATGGAGAATATTTATTGTGTTATAACGTACTTAACGTTACTGCAGACGTTATATTTATAGGTTATTTAAGGGATGTGATTTTGGACCCGGGTCGAGTGGCTGGGGTCAATCGATTTTATCCTCAGAAAGGACAGCCTGTGAATTGTTAATGTGTGGCGAGAATATTGGAAATTTGTGAAATATTCAGCGCGTTCGAAGACTCAATGATGGATTGACACTGAAAATTTCATTCGCGTCACGTTCATAATTGATACGCGCCATTATCTGTCAAAAATTTGTCGCTTAATAGAATGATTACGTTTCGTTGTTTACCCTTAAAGCGTATTAATGCCGGTGCAACTATAATCGTACGGATTTCAGTAGTGTGTTATCTATACGATCTTAAGAACCATGGAATGAAAATTGAAAATATTATTCCAAGTAATTTTCCTAATAGATATAGAATCGGTGAAAAGATATGCGAATGTAGCTTCTCGACTTAATTTCGCAGAATTCATTTTTCCCTATGGCGTAAAAATCGTCTAAAGATTAAATTTCGCATCGAGAAAGAAATTTTCGTGCCAAAGGGAACCGTTCTATGAGAGATCTCGACGCGTGGATATATCCGATTTCTTTATTTTTTACGGGCGCGCTCGCAGAATACGCGCGCGATATTTAAGGTTCCGGGGAAAATAAATTATTGAGATAGTATTTCATTCTCGATGCAAATAGGCTCTTTGATACCCGGTAAAAAGGTCGGTAGTGAAATATTAAACGGTACAGACGGTCAGGTAATGCGGCGCCATGTTCACTCCCGCTATATTCCAAAGATTCGTTTGGAGCTGTTGCATCCTTTTCTGGTCTTTCTCCTTCTGTGTGTCTGCGAATTTCACGACAAGCGGCGACGAACATCCCTGTAACAAGAAAGAACACATGAAAATGTATTAAGTATATTATGTTCAATACCTATTGTTCACACCCTACAGAATGAGAATTCAGATCCAAATTCACTGTGTAATACCTATTCGTTATGTTGAAGAAATCTATTTTTAAAAAATCGTACAACAGTCACAAATATATGCAGTGGTAAAAAAGTTGATTAAAACCACCAGGGAGAGGGAGTTGGGGAGGGAGGGGTACCAAATGATGTACCTAATCCCTAAAGTACAAATCAAAGTTATGAAAAGATTAGCTAAAGAAAAGTTGAAAAATCACAAAAACCTGGCAATTTCATCTGAAGCCTATTCGTCTATTTTCAACCTACTTGAAGACCTCCACAAGGGAAGATACTTTTATATAGTACCTAGTAATGAAGCCAACGAAGATGACGAGAGGGAAGAACGAGGCAAGGGAAGAAGAGATCTTCTGACAACGGATAAGAAAAGAAACGGATAGAAAAAGTCTAGCCTCGGCGCGCGTTTCGAATCATCGAGGTGTCGGCCCGTTCAACAGCCTTTCTTTACTCGGTTTCGGTTAGCCAGAGTTAAATCGGTGTATCATCGAACCGAGGTGACTCTGTAGACCGGGGTTGTGGATTCTCCGGGTGGCAGTGGCAACGAGCCAATGTCCGACGGCCTCATTGAACCGCTATGAAAAGAAACGAGCCGCATACACTTAACGAGATCTCCTTTCTCTTCTGCCTGTGACAGTTGCTTCACCTTTCGTAGTTTAATTTCTATCTAGATATTTCATTGGAAACCAGCAAGTTGAAAATAGTGGCATATTCGAAACGAATTCTGAGATATTTTAGATTGTAGGTCCAGTTTATGGCTATGCATACTTCCTTCAACGCTTGGGCTATTTTGGGCAAGAATTTTTCTTAAACAGATGATGGTTCTTCTTTCTGTGACAAGCGATTCGATCGCAAATCAGGGTTTGGAATACTTGAGAGGATTAACACAGAAATATTTTCAGTATATCACGTGTACTCCGATGAATATTGTTTAATATTAAGTAGCTTATGACGTTACACTCCGCGAGTTTATATTATCTTTTAATAAGTTGCTATTTTAATAAGTTGAACTTTTTTGCCATCCATTCGTGACCTCCGCGATGAGGTGGTTGTTCTGACTTTAGAAGGTACCTGCAATAACGCGAGGAGTAACTAAATACTAGACAAAGTCGAACGTATCACAAAGAATTATATTTATTAGACTTCACCACCTGTCTTGTGATACCTACTTTGTCAAAATCATAGGTTGCACGTATCCTTGTTTAAGGGAATTACAAGAATGGAGGCTAAACACTAGAACAACTAACGATTGACGTATACCTACTTCTACCTGAGGGATCAAAAAAACTGACTGCCTGTATTTTTAAAACATATTCGAAACCAGCAAAATGATGATCCCCCTAATTTCATGCATCCCCATAATTTCGTCGACTACAAAAAGTGATATACTACATACGACCCCCCTTCAAGTCGATTAGGTCTTTTCGAACGATCGCTTATACCGGAAAACGTTCGCCCAGCTCGTCTCGCGTTTTGAACACATGCCAATATGTACTAAGGAGAATTTAAACTTCTATATTATCTCTTACATTTCTATGGGAGAGTTATCAATGGATAGGCGATGCTTCTACGATGAAAGTGAATCCAAACATGACCTGATCCGAGCTATCTTTAATTACACGTGATTAGAAATACACACTTCTAAATTCCGTAGACTAATTATACGGACTAAGAATAGTCCGAACGAGGTCGAGTTTACACTCATTTTCATCGTGAGAATCTCATCGATCCATTGCTAATACTTTCGTGAAGATCTAATGCAGGATACAGAAATTGCAATTTTTATCATTAGGTGACTCATTGGAGGGTCGATGACTGCGCGAACAAAGGATCACTGAGGCAGCGCGGCGAAATACAAATAAGAGTCCGAGCTTGGCGTGTTTTCAAAGCAAATATTCGGGGACCCTGGTACAATACTTTCTCTGGTGTCTAGAAAATATCGGCATGAAAACACGCCGAAGCCTTGCACAGGATAGAAATCCTTTGGCGTGAAAATACGTTGGCGCCACTCAATGTGGCTTATTATGAAATTCCTAGGTTCTGGATAAAAGGAATATAGGAAATGTGAGTTTTGATGAGTGGGAATTATTTTCTCGTAACTTTCCAAGAAGATACGAATGTGTCTCAGTGAACATTAGGGGATCTAGATATAGAAGACAGACGTGTTGGATATTTACTCACCTCCATCGTTTGCGAATGGTGAAGGGCTTTAATGGCGTTAATGGCGTACTGTTTACTAGCGAAGGTAACAAAGGCACAGGCTTTACTCTTCCCGGTGCTGTCCCTCAGCACCGAACACTCTTCGATAGTTCCGTAGACACTAAACATGTTCCTCACGTCATTCTCCGTGAACTTCTTTGACAGCATACCAACGAACAGCTTGCGTTCTGAAACAAGAGATCACAACACAATCAGCATCTTCGTTAAACGTTTCCACCATGTCTTAGACCCAATGCTGCTCAATTTAAGCTCCAGAACTGGTGCACCTTTTCCCCGCTTTGTTTCCGTTATCATGCATACGAAGTCTAGGTGATTCCGTATTGTGTCTCGTGTTTCATACAAACAAAATATGTGTCTGATATTGTAATGTAACAGAGATACCCTAAGCTTATGAATAATGCACTATTAAGTCGACGCAACTAATTAAGTTTGCAGGTTTTTCCCTTTTTTCCCTTTCCTTGAGATTCGATTTAGTCGACTGTACTAGTTATTACTTTTTAGTTTTAGTTTTAAGTTTGTTATTACCTATACGTGAGTTAACAGGCCAACCTTTAGCAAAAGCTTGGGCCATCCACCCAATTGGGTACAAGTTAAACTCAACACCTGCTAAATATAAATTAGATGCATAAATTTCCAAATATTCTTTTTCACATCGTCGTACAGTTATCTGCAGAATAATGGGCAAAACATCGATATTGTAATTGCGCACGTTACTGTGTGCTGGACATGCGGAGGAAATAAAAGTATTATTAAAAAAAATAAGAAGTGGAAATTAAGGCGCGCGCGTTGGCGCGTGTTCGTCGCGCTCTGTTGCAGATATGTACACGTGGCTTAATAGGATTAATAAATAGCAGTAACAGTTCTCTTAATTGCGATGGTAATGATAAACGGGTGATTATCTACCAGAGAGTAGCTGCTCGTTCTCAAAATAGGCTAAACCTTCTAATTAATTCAGTCTAGGGGGGTCGAGCTCTTGAGTAACGCTGCCATTCGTCACGCTGCCGTCTTCGCCTATAATGCGACCGATCAGCTATGGCTATTTGACGATGACAGAACCGAGGAGAGGGCCAGTCAATATTTGTTTAGGACCAGGTGAAAAGCTTCACCCGAGGAGAAGCCGCTTATGTAAATTCACCGTCGCGCAGGATCCCGTTCGAGTGACGGAAAGTAGCTGCATTTCGGACTATCTCTATCACACTCGCTTCCCTCGCCCCTTTCCAGGTTCCTGCCCATCCATCGCACGCTTTGCAATCTCCATGCACGCTTTTTCACGGGCACCTACCGCCGGCGGACATACACCTCTCCTACGAGCCTCTCCTGTGCATTAATACCGTCAGCTTGTGCAACGTTTATCCAGCGTAAAAGTACCTTTCGACTCGCTTTGGGAAGAAAGCCGCCAATGCAATGTCGCTGGCAGTTGAAATTGACGGCGGTCGATGAACTTTCTGTCTCCCGGCCGTGTATAATTGATACAGTTCGAATGAATAGAAAGTGCGGGCTCTTTGCATATTTCTCTTTATCATTCCGCGTGCCATGGTTGCCGACAGAGAAAGCGTATAGAGCGATACGAGCGTAATATACGGGGTGGGTTAATTGAAAGCAACATCTGCAGAGACGGTTCCGGGCGGTTGGTTCTAGGGAAATAGGGGTTCTGGCACAAATTATATGCACTTTCAAAGTATAATTGTAGAGTTATTAAGTTTTATTTCTTAAAACTTGAAATTTTATGAATTTCAAAAAGAAATTGACAAGGTCGATCTACAGAATGTTGATGAAAAAAAAAAAAAATAACGTTACTTTTCAATGTTATAAATAATTTTGCTGCATGTAGATTCACCCCTGAAAGCCGTGACCATTACTTTTTAAACACCCAGTACACATGAAAAATAATAAATGTATACCTGCCATTAGTAAAAGCATCTATATTTAATACACTTTTTTGCTCACTACGTAAATATGATTTAATAGTAGTTTTTTTCTGTTGAAATTCGTATAAAATACAGTGGCGAATATGGTTTTTGCTTGTAGTCACCTTGGTCACAATTCTTCTGAGCAATTCATTCTATTGGCTTGTTACATGTTCTTTAAAAAGAAAAGAACAATTAACATCACAGCAATAGAAAACGTAATACACACTTAAAAAATTGCAGATTATAAAGCCAAGCCTAATAAAATATTTATTTAGTTATCAAGCCAGTTGATGCCAACGAATATTTATTTCTAAGAATCAACGAAAAGTCAGGGGACTTCCTCCGCCAAATTAATTGCGTGGCGCAAAAAGTTATTTCCTTAGAAGGAGCGTGCTTTTCAAACAATTAAAACAAGCAATATCAAAAGCGTATGCGTAGCGATTGGCCAAGGGCTTCCCCCGAAAGATGAAAATAAACAAAACTGAATACGGAGGGAAGAAAGCAGAGAAGCAGAGGAAGACTGTAAATGGGCAAAATAGAAGGTTACAGGCAAGGTAGCCCCGCGTATCCGTTGATTGCGCCGCAAGCTCGTTGCCTGTTAACGGTTTAATTATTTTCAGTAATCTAATCTGATACCAGTGTTCCTGGTCGGATCAGATTCTACGGCCTGCGCGAAGCACTATGGAAATGAAATAAAACCTTCCTCCGTGATTATTTTCGATGGAGAAATTTCAAGCCTTCTGGCTCGCGATACATCCTTCCGATTGCTATATCCCTTCATGCATCACCGCCACTATCACGAAGATGGTATCCCCGACATCAGCAAAACTGCGGCCACCGTGGAATGTTTATTAAATACCGAAGACGCTGACTGGGATCTTCCTTTTGGTTCACCGCGTACCGAAATTGTCCGTCCAGAGCCACGAGGACCGACGAACTTCATATTTGCGCAAAGGCAAAGGGGAAGAATGTACTCCCAGCATTTACAGATCGATCAGGGGTGGAAGGCAGCGGTGGAGACGGGTTGGTACTTCGGAAACACGGGGGTGGATCAGTCGTGAAACCTATTCGGTATCGTTAATTTAATTTAGCTGAGATGGTACGAGATGGCACGAGTATTAGGGGATGATAAGGGTTGTATTTAACAGAAAACTTTATAGAAATGTACCTCCTAATTACTGGTAGCACGATGAGATGATCAGATGATGCTTCAGTGTACTCCGTAATTGAGTCCAGATGACCCATTGGTCTCAATGTTCATTTACGTCACTCTTAATTTATCTCCCGAAGGCACACAACGACCATCTAGCAATGCTTCTCGTAATAGCAGCTTTAACCCTCATCAACTTCTTCCTCTGACTTTTCTCATTCAAATTCTTCTCTCCAATCCGTTACTCGAGTTACTCGATCATCACACGATTAATTGTAAAATACGTGTTTCATAACGTAGTTAAGTAGACGTAATGTACTTATTATAGTTCTTTGTTGGAAAACATTTTTTCGCAGAAACTACAGGACCAACTAAAGCAGTCTGTTCTACACTATTCACTTGTTTTTTTTCACGAGGAATCGCCATCTCGTTGGTTGGGCCATGCTTTGTTGGACGACCTGCACATTTTGTACAAAACTTCTTCGTATAAAAACTGCCAACTTTTGCTACCATTTATCACACTGCAGAGAAATAACAATTCAATATGTGCCAATACAACGCTTTTCCGCGTAAACACACCAATGTACATATTTTGCATCATACCAATCACCAAACCACTTTCCTTTCATCATTGACGAATCCTTTAACGCCCATTTCCCTGGGTATATTCATTCATTTTCCAATTAACTCACGCGATTTAGGAAGCGCGGCGTGTTTGCAAACGAAATGCCTCGCAGCGCCGGATGTATTTTCTTGTTTTCCGTTTGCGCTTTTCTCGCAGCGTCGATGTCGACCACGGACAAAACCGCGTAAATATTTGTCAACCAATTTTACGTTTCGCGGACACCATATTTGTTTCCTTAATTAAATCGCGGCGCGCCCATTAAACATTCGCGTTTTCGTATCGAATCAATTGGAGGAGAACCTCCGATCAAATTAAACAATCAAACCACGAGATTAAACGGCGAGATTAATAATTTTTCATATTTCCGATTTAGCACTCGATCCGTGCCGTTCTCTTTTTTTTCCGAATTTCTTAGATATCCCTCTAGTAGCAAAATCTTGCAAGTTTTCGTCTTGGACTTTTGAATTTTTCATAAAAGCTCTCAGAGGTTCTTGGTTTAATGTTTCAAAGTTTCAGAAATTTAATTTTGCAAGTCCGTGTACAATTTTTTTTAAGAATTTGGTAACTAAAACGACGAAACTAAAACGAATAGCACGTATCGGTTGACAATATTTCAAAGAGAATTAAGTAAATGACGAAAAAAAAAACAAATACATGGAAAAAATGCGATTTTGATGAAAGTAAAGTGTATCAATTTACTCCATTACAGATATGTAATTATGTACTATTTTCTTTCCAGGTGCGGGGGGTTAATAACTATCGAGGTGACGATTAAAACGTCCCTCGGTCGCGACCGCGAGTTTCCAGCGAACGTTACGAAAGATTAGATTTCCGTTACCCCTTGTTTCGTATTCGCCAAGGTAGGAGGTCTGGCAGGAATATTCTTGGTCTCTTACCGTCTCCCGGTTCGTGGAGCTCGCGGTCCTTCGCCAGAATGAGAATTAACTTTGTTAATTCAATTCCCAGCTTGGCCACGTTCAAACTAACTGAATTTCAGCTGAGCACAGGCTCTGAACTAGCCGTGTTACTAAGTAGAGTGGCTCTCGGCTTATGTGTAATATATCTGCACACACGGTTTGCGCCGGCCCAGCGATTATGTGCGCCCATATATCGTTTTGATCCTTACTTCCGCGTATGGTGGATATATGGACTGGGCGCAATGGGTGGAAAGAAGTAATTGCTTCGATATGCTGCAGTACATTCTACAAATTCGTCTGCTCTCAAAGTGAGTATTACGATCGAATTCTGGTGGGATATATACAGGTACAGGTATTCTACTATCAATTTTACAAGAAGTTTTGTCCGATTTTTTATGGCGCATAAAGAAAGAAAATTCTTGAAAACAAATCAGTAATACGGATAAGTGAGGGTTAGTAATAAAATCACGCTATTATATTGTTATATTAGCTTTATGTTTCTTTTAGTGGTATGCGGACTTTATATGGATTCAAAACCAGTGCTCGCGTTATCTTTGAAAACTGAGAGTTTCAAAGTTGCAATGAATAATTACGCGGTTATAATTAGTGGTTTATGTTGAAAGTCGACCAAAAAAACTCCACGCTCTAATTGCAATTCTAATTCCAAACGGTTCAATTCTACCAGAATTCTATTAAGGCAAGACTATTAAACTCATTCCGTTCTCCATGGTAGGTAAGCGATGGTCTCATAATCGATCATCGGTTTTGGGATTAAAAAATTCAATTCACAAATATATCACGTTATAGCTTCACAAAATTATCAAGCGATCGACCAGACGTTCATTGAGACTTGAAGCACCACGCGAAGTTTGAATGTATCGTCACGTTCCAAGAAGAAAAGGGGTCTTCATAAACGAAAAATTTACGGACCAAATTTATTTACTGTACTCTAATTTTTTTCTTCTCTTTAATACGGGTCTATTATAGTAACTGCTGCGAGTATGTGCTTGAAACAACAGAGGATGATCTGCCGTTTATCTTTCATAAGGAAAAACTAACCTTTAAGGTGAGATATTAGGGTACTCGTTCTCGTTAGGTTAGGCGGTAAATCGTCGAATATCCGTTACACGAGCTTAAACGAGCTTACGCGTTTCCGTACAAGCACACGGCTAAGGGAATTATGCTCGTAAACTTCTCTCTCTCTCTCTCTCTCTCTCTCTCTCTCTCCCCCTCTGTCTCTCTCTTCATCTCCCTCTCATAATTTATTCTTTCGCGGCACGAGGAGAACGTTCACGTCGAAAGGAACACCACCTGCCAAGAGCGGGGGGGTTGAAACCAACCATTAACACGACGATCGTTGTAATAATCTCACGTTAGCAGGCTATTTTTAGGCTTGCTAGATTTACGACCGCTAACCCTTCTCTTTCTCCTCTATTTAATTCTATCTCTTCCTACCCCCCTCGAGGGCTTCCACCCTCATTTTGTCTGCGTCCCTTTGAAGAATTTCTTGTAACCTAATTACGTCCAGCGTGATTATTGAATCGATATTATTTCACGGCTTTAATAATTGGATGATACGGCCGTTACGTATTTTTTTACGAAATAATTATTTATTACTCATTACAGTACTGGAAGGAATTGTTTGTTACAGTAATAGCAAGAGAATTCGAATAGAATTTAGATTTTCTGATAAGCTGATTTATTAAATTGATTTTAGGACTAATTTTTATTGCGTTAAGAAAAGACAGACACCTCGAAGTGCAAAATGTTAATTGAAAACGTTAATTAGAATAGAAATATTAAGAAACGCAATATTTTGATATTGCTACGATTATCAGTAAGATTATCGATTTTTAGAGACATAAAAATTGAAGAAGGAAAGAAATTTGAAAAGTGTAAATTAAGATTTGTCCACATCTTTAAATGTATTGTAAATATAAATAAAAATTCTTGATACATCAATTAGCCCTAGTGTACTTCAGTAATTTTCTCACAAGAAAAATTATTCCACATTAATGTGAGTTTTCCGTCGTTCTTCTGTGTTAAATATTACTACAATTTATAGGATGGATACGGGACCGTGGCAGAACCAAAACTAAGATGATTTTTCCTGCCGGAATGCGTAAAAATGACAGTCCAATTTTTCTCCCATGAAGTTTCATTTTTAAGAAGAGTGACGTCGAGCATCAATCATGTACGCGTGCTGTTGACTAAGAGCTTTGGGATTAATGATTCGTGCTACTGTAACGAAAAATGATGAAAACTTTGTTAGGAGTACCTACGCTAAGAACTACTAATTGTGAGTACATTTAATTTCGCAAATAAACATGAATTTTCACGTGCAGATGAGAATAAGATTGATAATTTTCGAGGACCAGAAACTATGAAAAATTCTGCATAGAGGAAGCTTCTATTTCATTCTCATGTATTGTAGTTAAGATAATTGGGGCGAAGATGCCTAAGGTTCCTTATTAAATTTATAAAAAATTTAATATATACCAACATATTTCTTTCAAATCAACAAACTCTATTTGTTATCAAAATGATATACTATAAAACACACATTACTAAATTAGCCAGTAAAAACAACAATCATTCTCATACAGAATTTGGCATCTTACTCCAATATAAAAAACTTATTCGTGGGGCATTTTAATTCGAATGAAACGTTGGAAAAGATGCAAACGAAACAAAAAAAAAAATGCGTGGTACTTTGTGTTCGCTACAATTTTCATAAGTATTAGCAAAAGAAGTGCACGTCTCGTGCAACCACTTTGTCCACTTTTTGCAAATGATGCAGGAAATCCAATCCACTTTGGGTCCATTTCTGTCGCCATAGTAGGTACTCGGTACAAGCCATACCAAGATTCTCTTGCATCACTGTTGACATCATCCAAGCTGTGAATGGTGATCCGAAATTAACGGGGTAAAATCGTCCTCATCATTGCCACCTTCCTCATAGGCCGTTTTTCGTGATCTAGCTTGGTTTTCTTTTATTGTTTTTTTTATAGTACCTATATGTTTTTGGTTGTGTGATCGATGTAGCAACCGTAATTTTGAAACATCAGAGCAAAGAAGTTCCCTCGTGCAATTCGATGCAATACAAAGTTGCACAATGGTTGTTCGAAGGCGAGCCAGCCATGTTCATAGGTGTAAACGTTGGTTTGGGCACAGGTATGCGGCTCGTCATTAGTATGTCGCCGGCAGAATGCGCAGGAAGTGACGTCAAAAGAGAGGCAGCGATTTATAGAGAGTCGCAAATTCCGATTAGTGAAACGTTTCAGCCCGAGCAGCTGAGCCCGACTGTAAATTTTCATTTCATAAAGCCGAACGCGAGCGGAATTCTTCCCTTCCGATGAATGCACTCCCGCAGTTCCTCTTTTCAACAAATTTAACGCGTAGAGAATTGCATTTCTTGCGGCGATACTCGAGAAACAGGTCTTGAAAATGTGTGTCAATGCGCGTAACGTAAATAAATGCAGATACGTGTCGCCTTCTCTTTTAACGAAAGAAAACTTCGTTCGCCACTCGGATTAAAAGCTTCATATGTTGCACAAGTTGGATCTTCAGCAAAAGTTATTAAATTAGCAGCGAGAGATCGAGCGTTGCTGAATCCAGGCATTACTTATACCGATATTTTTCTGAATTTAAAGTTGCATTCGGAAATAGGTTTTTCCTTCTTTCAGGCGACTGCTCATGCGTCGAGTTCTCCTTGCAATTAAACATAGAATCCATATAAGCATAAGTGAATGTATGGTACGTTTCGCCTTACTGAGGCTTCACCGTACGACACAGGGTATTTCAAAGACCTGAATGTATTTTGACGAAGCTGGGTAAATTTCCACCAAATATCTTGGTGATATTATTGTATATGAATTTGTATACAAAATACAAGCATGCAATTGTATATTGCAGCCATTAAAGCTGCTTTTGAAAATCTGGCTGAGGTCGTTACAAATCATGTTTCATTTATTTCAACTAACAAATGATACGAATGATACTTCTGAACTCATTAAGGATACGCTTCCATATCAATTTGGGTCATTTAGTCTAGTTTTAGAACAGTTAAGCTGTAAAAGTAGTATCGAAACTTTTTTGATATTGCACCGCATTGAGTTGATAGCGTTTTGTTTAGCTACCTATCATATTTCAGGGTACAAATCATAGGATCTCTCGTTGAAAAATATTATAACAGATTTGGATGTTTAGCCACTCTTTCGTAAAACTGGAGCATGTTTTT
Source organism: Andrena flavipes (assembly GCA_963971345.1). Classification (NCBI taxonomy): domain Eukaryota; kingdom Metazoa; phylum Arthropoda; class Insecta; order Hymenoptera; family Andrenidae; genus Andrena; species Andrena flavipes. The sequence continues at coordinate 14,546,427 of OZ020480.1, forward strand.
CTAGTGTGAAGAAGGTGCGAGTTCTTGGACAATCGCCTACATCGAGTGGTTCAGCTACTCTGTTTGCGATCAGAGCTTAAATAGGTGGTGAGCGCTTAAGGTGACCACTCCTGTGTCTTGTCTACCAGTGGTGGGTGGGCGTGGAGTTACATAATTTATATATTTTTATGCGTGCCATGGGACGATTGCGAAGATAATACAGTAATTTCCACAGTAATCTGTCTTTATGTCACAACAAGGGAACGTTCTCGACTTTGTGGCTGACACGTGTCTGACAACCTTTCTATTTCACTTATCGCGTAGAAATATATCAGCTGTGATAATATGAATGACTTTTGCACTTGATTAATATACGGCATGCGGATAAACGAACTAAATTACTAAAAAAATAAATTTTGTTCAAGCTGAATCTATATCCTGTACTTTCATTCATTTCTTTAAAAAAGGTTGGCGTAGTATTTCCTTTCAATATTGTATACAAAAAAATTGGTTTAATAAATATTTCTTGATTCCAAAAGAGTTTTTTTTTTACTTATTTTGTTTTTGTTCACCAAATTCGGTGAATGAAATTTATTCATAAGTCACTGTATTCGCATTTTCTGGGAGAAATCGATTTTTCATCCGCGTATATGCAGCGACCGACGCAGGGCTCCGCGTTTCGCGTGGTGGTCGGGGAGTTTCGTGAAATCTGTTTCAAAGGCTGGCACAGGTGAAGAGCGTATTTCCTGAATTCCCTGCCGGTGGGGCCCGTATATTTCAACGAAAACCCCGGTCGTCGCCTCGATTCTCGGATATCTTTCTCGGCGACAACGAGTCCCGTTCGCGCCAGGAATGGAGCCATAAATTCCGGATCGCGACGAGAGATACAAGGATCGCCGTGCATATTTCCGAACGTTGCAGCGAACGTCCCGTCTCATTTGACGAGGCGGAAGGAGTGGGTAAGGAAGGAAACGCCGCTTCGAGCAAGGACTTTGTACCTTCCAACGACGAACCACGCATAAGCGGCGCACGTTAATTGGATATTTGTATGGGATCCGGTACTTCGGCTTCCATCCGGTCTGTCTTTACCTACCGACGTTTCGTTTGTCGTTCCCTTCTCCTTGTTTCCTCCCTTCTCATTCATTCCACGACTCTCCCCTCCCCGTCTATCCTTTTATAGATTTGTTTGGGACACGTTGCCTTGCTCGAACGGTCGTAGCGAGGTACGCGCGTCACTCGTCGTTCTTTGGGTGCTTGGTATGTATATCATATACATCATTAAAGCCAGATTACTGGTAGTGGATAAGAACAGTGACCTCGATGGGAAATTAATTTAGGAAAATTTCTTCTCTCGTTCGTTTCTGTTCACACGGAGCAAGTGTGTGCTTACAATGGTATCCAGATAAACTGACAATTTCGGGTTCCGGAGAGTATCTCCTATCCGGGGGTGGTAGGCGAATGTCACACCTCCGATTTCACGCTTCACCGAGTTTTATGGGTCTCGCCACTCGAGAATAGGGGACCCGAAAGACAAGGATAGCACTAGCTTTTGTGAAGATCCGATGAGAAATGCGGAACTTGGCATTTCTCCCTTCTTAATGGCTAGTACTATCCTTGCCTTTTATGGCATTGTCCTCGGGTGTTGAGCGCTCCGTTGCGAAGCTTTCCATGTCTTAAGTAACCAAAAAATGGTAGTGGGGATGCTTCTGTATCAACTTAACCGGGGCAGAAATTATCAGTTTAGCCAGGGGCTACTGTGGAAGTGGTTTGTCTGAGAACAAGTTTAGGTACTCGAATAAAGAAAATCGACTTTGAAAAATTCTGAGTTCCTTTATATACAGGGTGTTCCTCTACCTATGGTCAATTTACTCAAGGGGGTGATTATATAGGCAAAAATAAAACGAAAATCAAGAGTGACGAAATTGCGGTAACGGCTTCGTTTTCGAGAAAATTGACTTTGAATTTGCACTTTGCGATTGCCTGCGCAAATTACGAAGGTGGAAGTAATGTTATGTGCGATTAGATACTGTTACCTTAATTAAACAAAAGATAATTGTAAACTATTAGTCGTTTTGCTATATTACCACAACTATTGTATGCAGGAAAATAAAACACTTTTGTGGAAATTGCTAGTTGAGTTCTTTTACCCTAAAACATGTGAACTTTTGCCCCACATATCGGGTAAACGTTCGCATTTGACACTTTTTGGGAATATTTATTTTATGTGTTGCGACAGGTAAATTTAGACGAAGTCACTGCCTATAGAATAATAAGGGATAGGTAGTAGTTACTTCTATCACTGTAATACCAAGGATTTTAGGGAGGTCTAAACTTTAAGTGCGCACTACTGTCCCACTTTACTCTACATAGGTGATAGCAAAATCCTTCCCCCTTCCTAACATAGAAGACCATTCAGTCGATGCCTTTACTAATTTCCAATGCTGCTACAGACATTAAAAACGCGCAATTGGAATCGCAAGTTCTGCTGGAACGAGTCCCCCGCGAGTTTCACGAACGTTCCCCGATCTTCAAATAGTTTTCGAACTTTCGCCACAATGGGCTCACCACCAGAATCGTAAATCGCGCGTGCAAGAGAGAGTTCGATCCATCTGAACACGGCCGGCTAGTCAGAAACAATATCGATAATCGCGTAATTGCTCGACACACTTACAATTAGACGTAATCGTTGCATCGTGAACGTAATGGGCGCGATAATGCCGTACCGGTTGCCCATGGAATATCGCGAAACCTCGTAACACGCGAGAACCATTCGGGATCGCAGATTTTATTCCAATCGCGGAAAAAGAACGGTGCGCATCGCTATGCAAAACTTCGTAGTACTCGTGGGATTATTTTTCCGGGAGGTTGCTTCATATAAAAATAGAACATCGGTACACTCGACAGAATTTTCATCAATTCAAAGTAGCTCTCCGCACCGCGATAACAAGAAAGCGTGACGTACAACAGCCTGACGATTCTAATTAAATTCTCAAATTTTCAGAACGCGTTTAATTACAACGGATACATCCAATAGACAAAGTGTTGATACGTTGCTCCTACGATATTGCTATATATGTTGCTGATTCTCCTCCATGCATAATTCAGCGAATTCCATTTCGCTAATTTTCTTTCTTTTCCATTGTATCAGTGTCAGTAGAATGCACGACGGTATGGTTGGAAAATAACGAGGCGATAGTAGGTGCAGTTTACCGAGCCGCTAAGTAGGTTGCCACAGCCAGCTCGTCTGCGGTATGTGCACCTATCCGCACGACGTAACACAATCGTGCCAACAGAAGCTCACAATTCACAGAGAAATATGAAATCACATGGTCCAAGAATGTTCCTTCTCAAACATTGCTCACGAAACTCGTAAAAAAATTGTATGAACTGGTAACACTCAGGAAAGATTTAAAAATTGTATTTTAACATGAATTGTCACGTATCGAGTACTAGCTACTACATATTTCAGCGGATATTACTAGAGATAACTAGAATATTTTAATATATTATTCAATATATTAAGTAGGTTCTTTTACGAGATAAGCATGGTATCGCTTGTTCGTAGTAACGCTGAAAAAGTGAACAGTCAATCCTATATTTTATTATTCCTGATATTTATAATATCACTTTTTAAAATACTTAACTTTGTACCTATTGCAACAAATGGGAAAACATCGAGGCTTAATTAAGTTTTAGTCTGAATAACGTTTGATGTGAATTTTAAACTCGACTCTGTTCATTTATTGCGTCTTAATATTCTAACGCGAGTTTCGGTATCTATTATTTACTCAATTCTATTAACCCCAAATAATTTCCCACGTGTGTCTGCTTACGGATTTGGGTTAGCCTTGACGATCGAAAGATACCAACGACAATTTCGCCAAACTTTTCCTCGAGGACACCAATTACCAAACAACTGCACATGTTCAACCTATGGAGAGTTAGCATATTTGAAGACGTCGCGTTCTTGGCAAGAAAACTAGCCAAAAATTTCGGACCAATTCCGTGGACATAGAGTACGATAGAGGGAATCGAGCACTTTCGGGTATCGAGAAGTGGAACAGCGGGAACGTCACCGCGTTCCGTGACTTGCGAAGCGACACACCTGCTTGGTCGAGTGTGCTGAGGCCGAGTGAAAAGTCCCCAGTATGACCGGTCTCTCCCCGTAGACCCGTTCACCGTTCCTGTTTTTCCCTTTGTCGACGAGAAGCCAACTCTGGAGTACGGATGAGCACGTGATGCAACTGAGATTGCCAAGTGTGGCCGAGAAGCTCGTTTCCTCGAGGTTCTTGAATTTGTTTGTTTGAAAGACGATGGAACGCAACAGAAATTTCATACATTGCCGGTGAAACAGGTTGTCCCGCGTGTTGACACGATCCTATGTTTTCGCAGAATAACTTCTTTCGTTTATGGCTGCCAATGCATATTGGCTATTCCCCCGTCGATAGTTATAGAAAATTGATTATTGGCTAGTGAGAAGGAATTTACTTATATTGATAATTATAAAATCTGAAATTGCTCGAATAATGTCTTAGTCAGATTCTATGAACCTAAGATGTTTTGCAAAGGAACGCTCATTTGAACATGGTAATTGGTGTATTGAAACTTAATTCATATCATTTCTGTTTTCAAAGAATCCAATTCATTTGCGTTTAATTTACTAAATACCTACATTGATGAAAACCAAGCAGAGTGAAACTGTTTCGCAGAAACCTGTGTATCCAGTGTCAACCTAGAGGCTATCGATTTACGTGGCGCGATTATGTAAGGCGGGCATCATTGAAAAGTGATTCGAGTATGCGCGAAACGGTATATCGAATGCTAACAGAAAACTTCCTTATGGAGGAAGCAGCTCATTTCCGTTACACGATATTGTAATTCTAATCATTAACAATTCTAATAAACCAGTAATCGACCAGTAATAAACGAAGAACACAGTTAAATGCAGTTTCTACTCGCCGAATTTTGAAACTGGTATCTCAGTAATATCATGGAACTTACAAACAATAGATGGAGCAATAGAAACGGAGGAAATCAATTGTTCGTCGACATAATATTATTATTTTTCTGACAGTTCTCTGCGTGCTGAAACCTGGATTATACAGAGTGAGTCAATAAGACCTGCCATCTGAAATTACAAATCGTTTTATATGGAATATATTGGATTGGGTGGAGCTCGTCGAGCAGACGCATTTTAATTTTTTCGGATCTTATATTTTCCGAGCTGTCAGGATGACCTTAAGTTTTTTAAATGGCACCGCATATTTGGGTTAGTACTATGTTGTAGTTGATAGAAAGACGAATTCAGTGCCCAATAACAAAATGACCTTGAGCTGACTTTCAACCATTTAAAAACATCTCGGTCGCCTAAAAAAATTAACATGCGCCTGTTTAACGAACCGCACCGAATACAATATATTTCATAAAAACTAGTTTCTGCTGAAATCGATAAATGTCACGCGTTATTTCAGACGGCAATTCTTATTGACTCACCCTATACATCGTCTGGAACGAAGATCTATAATGTGTTTGTCAGCCTTAAGATTCATTTTCTTCGATATAATAACGCAATTCCTGCGAATGTCAACACGTGAGACTTGTTTACGTTGACATTCCGTTGTGTAACCGGCCACTAAGTGTTCTTTGCACCGTTGAAATCAGGTGTCTTGGACGGACGTTCAAGGATATGCCGCCAGTTTGTGTTTGTTGGACTATCCGAAACGCAATCACGCTGTGCAGTGACGGTTACGTAACGTTAGAACAGAATGGAATTCCTACAAATTGAGACTCTACAGAGGAGATATGAAAATATTGCCTTATCATTTATATTATTTTGAACGGTTCTAAACGACGGTAGTAAAAAATAAAGGTGTGTTTTAATAAAATATGTAATTACAATGGCTAAACAACATATTTAAAGTAAATGAAAGCGCTTGATTAATTTGGAGTTAATGACCCGATTTGTACTACTTTTATCTCGAATAATTCATTTCAAAGGAGCTTTCAGGCTGATTTTATTTTATTCATTCGTTTTACTTCATTCGTGGTTTAGTAAGTATCACGGAATATGTTCTGTCTTTACATAAAATAAATAACAAACGCTACAGGATTCCATTTGAACAGCTAAGTTACAGCAGGTGTCATAAAATTGCGACACAACAGATTGCTTTGTACATGTCCCAAGCATAGTTGTGTTCCGAAAACAGACTAGTACGCCACATGTGGTGCATGCTAGCGTGTCATCTGACGCTGGTTGTACGCCACATGCTGCCCGCGAATAGAGAATGGGTTTTCCTAAAGTTCAGTGATCCAACAGTAATGTGCTTTCTAATTACTTGCGAAGAATACTCTCCCGAGATTTCTCATATGAAATGTCAAGTGGACATTCGGCACGGTGTATCGTTCGACTTTTCAGTGATTTGCTCTAGTTTGCGAGGCGTGCGTGGATGCCCACCGGCCGTGACGAGTTACCTGAGTTTTCAGAAAACGACCTGCATGCAAGATGACGACGGCCAAAGAGAAAGCAGAACGGTCGCGTGCGCGATGAATGTATGAATTCAAGCGACTCTCGCAGGAAAATGAAGAATAGAACGATATTACTGTGTACTGCCTTATCAAGTAACAAAAAATCGTATTATAGATTGGTATTAACAACGTCGATCTTGCAAACTCTGTAGAGTTGGAGGTGCATATGTATAGGGTTCATATCAGAACTATTTACGTGAATGGCAAATTGGAATTAGAATGGAGTGAAAGGATTAAACGGCTTTCTTCTTCTTCCATCAACTAATAAAATCAAAGAGTATGTAGTTAGCTATAAATAGTATACATTAAATTTTGTATCCTAATGTAAAAGTCAAAATTTTGATAATTTGAGTTAATAACAGATTTTAAGTCTTGAAGGCTCCATCTGTTTACTTTCATAGTGAATTAAGTTATAACTTCATTCTTGAGCTGAGAAAAAAAACATTTCTCTTTAGCACTCAACTAACAAGAGCAGAGCGTTTTGAAACATACCGGTGTCAGTCACTCGCGCAGTGTTCCGCGTAAAGTAATGTTTTGCGTTTTCTGTTATAAAAAGCTCTACGTATATATATCAGTTATGGGAACACAGCTAAAAGCTCAAAATACTATCATTATAAATAAGTATATACTTGAAAAGAATTTTCATGCAATCTAGGAAGAAATTATACACTATTATATTTATAATCATTTAATTTGTGGACTTAATGAATACTGTTTTACGAAAATCACCTTACTAAGTAGTTAAAATGATATGTACTCCCTTGTATAATATGTACTATAATATGTCCCCCACTTTCATGGGGGTTCTATTTCATTGAAGGTCCTAATACCATAATTCCCTCATAAGGATGGTCGATCCAAGCATTTAGATAAAATTGTACAAAATAACTCTACAATGGACCACGCGCAGTAAATGATTTAAAAAAGAGATATGTCACACCTATTGAATATATCTTACCAATAAAATTCATCATTCCTTTTTCACTGGTATTAGGACCTCCAATGAAATAGAAGATCACGGTCTATTTAGACAAAATGACGAAAGGAGGGAACATATTATACAAGAGAGTACATATTGTTTCAACTACTTAGTGATGTGATTTTCGTAACACTGTATTCATTGAGCCTTTAGCTGTGTTCCCACAACTGCAATATTTACGTAGAGTCTTTTATAACAGAAAACGCAAACAGTGATGTAACGAATTTAACATTTCCTCTGAACACACAGGGTGCCAATATCTTACAGTTACTAGATCTAGCGACTTCTGAGCTCTCACACCGTGTGTACCCCCAAAAGTTTTACCCCGTACCCCGCGTTCACAGACACTGCTAGAAATCAACTGTAGAGTCTAGGAAATCAATGTATTCATTACATAAATTCAAAAATACTCAAGGCCTCGTGCCTCTGCCGAGGCGCTTATTAACCACAATTTTTATTCCTTCCTATCATGCAACCATTCAGCCAGGGTCACCTTACGTGTTCAAGTTACGTAACTATTGCCCATTACGTTATTTCCTCTGTTACACTTCAGTGGCTCGATGGAACCTTTTGATTGAAGTACACCCCACAGGTGGAGTCGAGACTGTTTACGTCACATCACCCCTCAGAGCTATTATTTACATCGGTTCGCAACAGTACGTACTTGTACTCGTTGTTCCTGGATAGTAGGCGAGAGCAACGAGACTGTCGATGGCGTTACGTTATTTTCCATTGTTCGGGCGAGGTCGACGAGGCGTGGAGCCGAGTCTGCAGCATCAGCTTGGTCGGTTGAAATCACGTTTGCGTGAAACGTTGTCATAGCAGCGGCAGAGGCCAGCGACTACCATTCACGATTAGCTGGGACTGGGTCACATGCAAATCGGGAGCCAAGGCGGCTACCTTCCACCTGTCACTGTCACTTCGTTCCTTTTGAAATAATTCGCCTTTCCCACGTGCGTCGATCTCTGTACACACTTGGCAACGGATCTCGGGAAATCGTTACTTAGTTATAGTCGAGTTATCGTCGCGAGTTATAACGGTGGGCCGGGTTACATATTTTCGCTTGACGCAATATCTGAGGAACACCTTCAGCTCTAGGAGTGCAACAGCGGAACTCGAGAATCTTAATTTGACGAATTTTCAGGTTCCTAAGCTTATTAATTCGAGTTTTTAATTGAAACAATCGTAAAAATAATGTACACGTTGAACGACAGGTACAGAAAGATACAGGGATGATATGATGAGGCGCATTTTGACAACGAATAGGTATAACTGAAGGTTATGATACATATCTTTAATACATTTTTCAGCATTTCTCTTACGACACGATCGATGACCCGCGAAGAAAAGGATGTCTAGCGATCACCGGAAGCAACAGCTGTCCGCGACGACGAAAAAAGTTCCGTCGAGGCAAGACCCAGAGTTGCGAATACCATAAATCGTCGTCTGACGGGCGCATTACTGGCGATCGTTGTTTTGCGGCTGGCCCGTGGCATTTACTAACCTCGGGATTTTATCAATGGATACCGTTATTGCCAGATATATAGTATGTGCGTCTAGAGACGATAGGAGTGAATGAAGTTGTGACTCGACTCGACTGTAACCAAGCAACTCTCACTCCATCTTCCCTTCTCTAGTTTTTCTCAACAATGACTTGGAGCTCAGCACGATGTCTTCGTCGCTCGCTCATCCTTCTTTGTTGGTAAAAAAAAAGAAGAATAATAGCAACCACGTGCGCGTAGAAGAAACGTGTGCAGGCAGGTTTGGAGGTCAACGACCACTCACGATCAGCTGAGATTGGGTCAAATGGAAATTAGAAGGCCAAATAGCAGATACCCTCTCCTTACGAGAGTCGATTCAATCCACTTTGATTTGATCCGCAATACTTCACTGGAGGCGAGATACAAGGAATTTCCGGTGAAGCAACTTTGAAACTCGCATAGTATGCAAGTCATTAGTGAGTGCGTTTCTGTGTTACACGATTAACATAAGTGAACGTTTCTTGGATTCTAATGGCGGGACGATGTGAAAATACTTCAACTTCAAGGGCAAATAATATTATTGAGAATGGTGGACACGAGGTACAATCAATAATATTACTCGGGGTAGATTTCTTAGATTTAAATTGAACATCTTTAGCATCATGTGATTTGTTGCTTACAGATAAACATATTGTGTGATGCAAATTTCCGATTTCGAGGAGTTGGTTCTACACTCAATTGGTTAGAAACTCAATTGTTCACTTATGCAACTGGACATATTCATCAGATGACATGCATGGAACTTTCACTTACTCTAGACGTGGAATTAGGACACATAGTATACATCCAGAAAACGCAAGTGAAATAAGAAAATATGTACATAAGGAAGTATATGAACGAAGGCAAGCTCTGATACTCTAAATGTACATACCTATCTACATACGTCATGAGATCACTAGATATTATTCCACAACAGCGACAAAATACGATGGAAGGGAATAAAGGGACGTAGAGGAGGAAGAAGACAGAAAGCAATTCAAGAAACATAAAAAGTACAGAAGCTTTAGAAGGAGGTATATAGGTAATTGATTCAATAAACGAACTGGAAGATCTCGAGAGTAATCACTTTGCAGGCCTGTGGTTGATCAAGACTTCCTGTACCCTTCTGTTCGAATTCCATTGTTCCAATCCATGCTGAAACATCCTGTAGCACTGTTGCCTGAACGGAACCACAAATGTCAGCCACACTACCCGGGGACAACTCTCGTGAACTAGGTCTGGTGCAGTCAAAGGCCAACGCCCGTTCGCGATCAGCCGAACGTGCTCCGTGTAAATCAAGATTCGAGGAGGCGACCGGTGCCTCGACATCGCCAATTTGTTTCCCTGCCGTGTGTATATCACCCGTCAGCAAAAGTCGGCCGCTGAAACCGGCGGTTGCAACACTGACCTCGGTCCTTGGCATTCGAGACTGTACTCCCGCTGATGCCGGTCATTCGCGGTACGGGTCATCGTGTCCGTTGACTTCGAATTACACTTTTCACGACCGTTACGAGCACCGGTTATTAATCGAACACATGGTGGAGCACATAATAGCCTCGTAACTGGTGTATGGCGGAGACGTTGTCAATGAAAGTCGTTCATCGGTATGTACAATTAATGTAATCCGTTTGCTTGATTCGTCAACGTTTCTTGATTTTTAGAAAAGTATCTTTCGGGTGCTGGAACTACTGATTAACTCTCGACCGGCTGTGCTGGGTGTTTTTGGACACAAACGTCAATGTACCGAGTGCAATGGTAGTAGGGGAACCTTGAGAAATCGAAGAAATTACTTGTCTACTGCTCTAAGAGAAGGAATATTATTTAAAATGCGTATACTAGGACAGTTAATATCGGTCCCAACTGACCCCAAGCGTCCACTTCCATGTGATCACTCGAATCGTCCACCATTTAAACTGTGTTTGTATACTCTGTGGGCGAACCCCCACATATCTTATGTTGGTTTCACTTTTTCTTTGGGAGATTTGTAACCTAAGTCGATAGTGCTTCATTTTGCGGCAAGGGATTGGGTAACAAATGAAAACGCAGAGTACTGAATGGAAACCAGAGAATGTGTTCCAAATATATCAGGTAGAAATAACAACAGAATTCTACCATACCCAAGTATCACTTATGATGATTATTCAGTGATACGAAGTAGCATATTTCTATGTTAATTTTACTCTCATAATAGAAATAAATACCCCCTTAGATTTCCAAATTATATGTAGCCTAGCCATGAGAAAATCTGAGAAAGGTGTGTGTTAATACTGTTAATATATTTTAATTTGCAGAATGAACTAGACGAAGAGAAGAAGTAGTATTAAACACGAAACAATTCGTTTGTCTTTTTGTTTCATGTTTCATGAGATGCGTTGTTATTTTAGATAGGAGCATGGTTACCTGTATCTTTAGTAATACAGGATAGCCAACGTAACTCCTGACAATTCCGCGATCAAGTTTAATCGTTGTAGTCTCAAACTTCATAAATCCCAGGAGCGTTTGAATTTATCTTAATGCTGATCCTCTTTTATTGCCCCGTAAGGTAGTGCTGGGGTAATCATAAAATTTCAAATAGGAATCTATGCTAAAACCAATTATACCCGCAATCTACACCAGACGACAAGCAACTTTTACCTGAATCATGCTTTCTTGAAGCCATTTCTTCAAAAGTTACAAGCGTTTAAATTTCGGAGTGAGATGACTTAAGTATTACGTCGGGGTTACCGAAAGATAAAAGTGAAACGTAAAGTAATATTATGTAATTGAATTTATTAAATGCTCACAGTATTGATCGTTGTCGTGTAGACATTCGTTTATTCTCAGAATATTCGAAGGTTACTTTCAAACATTATTTCTTCTTTTACATATCCTCAGAAGAACAGTCGAGTGGTGTAAAATCGTTGACAATCATTGATCCAATAAAAGAAGGACTAAGATCTAAGACTTTAACATTAAATACCTCGGAATTTGCTCAAAAATCCATGTATCTATTAACTTCAGTATTTCAAGTTCTATCACTGCGTAAACTTTCTTCAAGAAGTCAGTGTTACATCGACAAACCATTGTCAATTTTTCAACAGGCTTCGGAGCTTAGGTACCCGCGATAAATGAAGGATTAGGTTTTAGAGGGGAGCACTGGAATGTCCTGGATTCGTGTAGCGAATAATTTGAACCGCGAGTGGTACATGCGAAAGCGTGCAGAATTCCAACGAAGGGCGAGTATCGGACTTCTCGGTTCCAATAAATGTCGGTTATAAAACTCGTTTTCTAGCCCGGTCCACTGACACACTGGCGCAGAGGCCTGCCTCTCCCGAGGCGCTTTAGCTTTCTCGCGCTCGTAAAGTCGCGTTTTTCAGAAAAATGGTCCCTGCACTGTGTGTAACCGGTATCCCGGAATAAGCAAACAGGTCAGAAGAAACGACGTCAAAACGGCTCTTTTTCCTTCACGCGCAAAAAGGGGCACAACGTTAGGTTTTGTTAGCGGCGAATGTTTTATAGGATGTACCGTGCTGAAAAATGTACGTCCAGTATCGTGGCCGAAGCTTTTCCGGAATCGCGACGCTGGCTCCGTCTGGCTTGTTTAATGCGTGCATCTGGGTGACGTGAATTATCGCAGGGCGCGTCTAATTGGTCAGGCTACTTAACACGTTCGATACCTCAGAGATCACTGATTACCGATGTTATTTGATTTAATGGGATTCGCATAAATTGCTGATAGCTTGGAAATGGTAGTGGCAGAGCCTCTGATTAAATGACGCGTCGATTTTTATCAAAACATGGCAAGTAGATGAGAAGCTAAAAAAATAATTCTTCTATGCTGGACACAGTTAACGAGATACTTAACGATAAAGATAGCGGAATAAAGGTATACGGAGGAAAATGTCTGAATATTTTTGCACTTCCCTTCCGAACGATGAGGACATCTACAGAAACGGGAAAGAAATAATCATAAAATGTACCATTATCTGTGCAAATTGAAGAAAAGCAACGCGAGAGAGAAATGTGTGCTTGAACAAAACATGAACTCAGCATTTCTGTATCAGAATGAACCGACTCTACTCAACTAGACTATTGTCTTGCTTGAAAGAAGTTTGAAAACATAAGCACTTAACAGACTAGCGAACGAAAAGCGAACTTTATTGTTAAATACCTTGTAAACTATTAGATATCTGCAGAAAAGTTTTTTCATTTCTCTACCTACTTACAAAGTTCTGTTACAATCGGCGCGCAACGCTTCGCGTGGCCTTCTCGCGAGTACGTCCATGTAGTAAGATGATTCTCGTCCAATGTGCGAATATTTGTACTTTTAACACTACATTCTCAAGCAGAAAAGCAAATATTGTATTAGGTATTCACAGAATATAAGCTGCCCGAATGACTTTTATTATAAAAATGTAGCGCATTCGCAAAGCCACCCAACCCAGTCGATTAGAAGCACGAAGCAGAAACGGATCGCGAGAACGCATTCTCACCAAATGACCGGAAAGCACTTTCAGCGAAATGAACCTCTGGATAATCGAGGATAATTGCCTTTCTAAATTAGGATCACCAAACCGTCCTCGCTAAAGGAAAGAAAAGCGAACAGCCATATTTGTCTTTGTGTCTTACGAAAATGTATGTTGAGGCAAATTACTTTTTTTCGATTGCAAAAGGTGTTGATCTACTGTTAGAATTACCTACTTTGAACTAATAGGTAAATAATTCCTTGACAGAGGTACATAGGTATTCGATGTTCCTACGGTATTATTATTTCTCCACGTCACTTTAGTTTTCATAGCAGTTCCTTCACTGGTGTTCTTTCTTGTGTGTCCTAGCTCGTTGATAAGCTTTTGGTTATTGTGTGTAAATTTCTGTGGATGAATCATCGTTGTTTAGATGAGTTTAAAGTTTAGATGCTTCGTTATAGCTGGTTCCTGTTTCTATTAATGCTCCTTGTGACCTTGTCATTGGGTTAGGTCTGGGATCTTAAAAGACTTCGCATTATGTAAGCCACTAAATATTTGACACTAATAGAGTTTACGAGGAGAATGGCGGAACTACTAATTTTTAATTTATGAGCATACTAGTTTTGAAGATGACTCACAATCCGTAGTTTTGCACGGGTTGGAAAATCGAATATTCTGGTGTAGATAATTGAATAAAATTCCTATACACTATTATGAGGAACGTTTTCTATCGATGCACATTAAGGGGTCTTTCCACTATGACGCCCTGATAAAGTACCGCTGCTTGGAACTTTCTTTTGTCTCAAAAAAATGTGTTTACTGAATCGAAGTTTTTCTTATTTATTAATACGTGCTTTGAGAATACAAAATTATTTTTTTCATATTCAGTTCTTGTACCTTCAGTTATTGCATCTACCTCTTAACAGATCATTAACTTCCCATAAGAGGCAACCGTGTCTGTTTTTTCAGAGTCCGTTTTGCCATGAATATTTTTTCAGCCTGTGTAAACAGGCTTCCAAGTTCTCTGACAAAGAAACACTTCGAAATGACGAATTATTTCCGGGAGCTCCTCGATTCACCATTATATTGTGGTAAAATCACGCGAGTATCTTGAGGACGCGGCGTGGGTCTGTGGTTTGCAAACGAGGTCAAGTTAGAAGAAGTATTCTGTGATCGTTTGCAAATGTGGTCGAGCACGCCAGAAGCATGCAGTTTGTCCAGTATCGATGTGCAAGCGTGGCTCGTTGCTTGCGCAATCCATTAACACGCGTCACCTAACTCTGTCACGATTCTTCTGTCTGTTGCTGCGCGAATGTGGATAGATATTGCGCCGCGCTTGTCATAGTTTGGAAATTTTCAACGAAAGAGCAATGCAACAGATGTTACAATTTAAGTTTTCTTTTCTGCTCGTTTGGTTATCCACCTACGAATGGATATTTTTGTAAAAAATTTGAATCCCTAACAATTTGGATTCAATTTTAAGTTAGATAAAACGGATGCATTTTATATATTAAGTACATACGTAGCATTTTCTATGGGTAGGACGAGCTGCGAGCTAATTCTGTCCTTATACATTTCTATATACGCAAACGCTGTTTCCGCGTGCGAAATGACCCAGTTAACGGGCTAACAATTTTTCCATATATTTCCATCCATATAAAGTGGAACGAGCATGACTATGTGCAACTTGAAACGTACCGCAAAATCACCGCTAACTATCCGGCTCCTATCTTTGGAGGGTCGAATAACATGTTACGTACTGCTCGTTATCGAGAAAATAAATTACGGCAATTTGTCCGCAAAAAAGAAACGTGTCAAATTGGTGGACAAATAATTAAGTTAACGTCTTCGAAGCCGGGGATGCAATCGACAAGAAGCACGGAGACGGAAAAATCCTCTCGTTCGCCGCGCTGTACCGTTTCTACCTGCCTATTCGCTCAGCCGCGTAGACTCAAAGGCTCATTATGTAACTTCCCGCGTGCCAGCTTATAAGGAAGTCAAGGATGTTTGAAAGTGTACTCGTTACAGTATACTCTTCCCTTGACATTCTTCGCGATCTTCGTCCTCCTCTGTTGTCCACTCTCTTTCGTCACCGATTGTCTCAGGCATTCGTTTCCCGAAGGAGTGTCTCCTAAACAACGCATTCTTCCATCGTGAGACGCAGGTTCTTTTCAAAGGATAATCACTGTTCGGTCGCAGTGAACATTGTGCCTGGAAAATGACACCGAATATGACGATTTCGTTATCTACTGGTCGTTTACGATAACTGTACTTTGGATCTATTAGTAGTGGAATGACCATGGTGGATGCAAGTGTGTGTTAAAGTTCGCGATAAAAATATGTAGATACGTGTCACTTTTGAAAAAATCAAGGCCATCGATATTTATTTCTCCTACGAAAATTATATTTTTTATCATAAGTTATTAGCTTTGTATTTGCCAAAGAAAATGTGGGTGTAGAGGGAGATAACTGTGCAGCGACCTTGGCTCGAGTATAGCCAAGTACCTACTAGCTAATTCTACGCATTTTTCATACAAATTTTCACAAGAACCATGACGCATAGTAAGAAAAGTTATGTTTTCGAAGGAGATTACAATATTATGGCTTTCCTTGTCACGTATCTTTGTACGAACTGTACATACATACTTCGTAATGCGTCAGCGAGATGCAGATAGATAATCTTTTTCCATTCATATGCAATCGACGAATTTACATAAAGATATGCAGGTGCTTGTGCTTCAAAGGGGAAATTTACACTGAACTTTGCACTAATTCTGACCTTATTTATAATCCCAAGGTGGCGAAACGTTTGATTATTTATTAACTTGCGATATTTTTAGACAATGACAGAAAAAGAGCTTGCTGGTAGCAGTATTATTCTAATTTCTCAAAAGGAATTCAACACACTCTCGGCTTAATCGTTAATCCCAAGTCGGAAATTTTCTAAATAATTATCTAACTATGGAGGAGCATACACGGTCAATATTTTGTTTAATAACTTTGGTCCGGGTTTGCCGCTTCTTGGCGATGACTCGCTCGACGCGACCGAGCTGCGAGAGCCGATTAGCTGCAATAAATCATCTCACGTTGCACGGTAACTCGACACTGTGCACACGAGGAAACGGGCAGCGGCTTGATGCCATATCCTCCTACACACGGACACGTGAAAAACGGATAAGTTATTCACGGTATTCGCTTTATCATCATCGACCACGGCTGTTCGGACAGGGAGTAGTAGCAATGCCTTGAGAGACGCGTCGCGCTTTTTTCTCTCTCTCTCTCTCTCTCGAGGGAAAATCTGCTCCAAGTGGATAGAGCTGTACTTACAAGCTTTACGGAGAATCGTACCTTGTTCCGTTTTTTCTTTTGTGACAAGAATGCGCGGAATATTTGCGATATGAATGATTCGGAACATTAAGATAAATTGAATGGCGCATTTTCTATATTAGTCACAGTTTTAATTATATGGAATCGAGGGATGAGTCTGAAATTGATCGCATTTCAAAGAGACTTACAAGGGAAGGCGGTTAAATGCCCCCCCTCGAATTTTTTCCGCAGTTTGAGATTGTGTAGTGTAGCCTGCTTCGAATCATTCTGCAGAGAATTAGGCTTCAACGCTCGACGGTTTCTTTATAACATTGGTTTAATGGTTAGTTTAAACAAACTTGGATTCCGGAAGGAATATATTATTAAAATTAGAAACCCACCGAAATAAATTAGAGGAATTAAAAATTTATTGAATACGTTGGGAAGCGAACCAGGGACCTCTTGTGCGGTAGATTATATTGTGGTACATACTGTTTAGAAATATGTTTGTATTAGTGAATTTGAAATATTTGAGTTCAACACGCAAAAGAATACCAAGTTCAGAAAAGAAAATGTGCGATCTATGATGAAATACAGCGGGAACTCTGAATTTGTCTGGGGCTGTATGAATGCAGCTGGAGTGGAAGCTCTACATTTCATTGATGGTATTATGAATCATAGAGTTTATATTGATATGCTGAACAAGCAAATCCATGCTAGTGCGAATAAAATGGGACTTAATGCTCCAAAGCATTATTGCATATAATACTAGACAAAGGGTTTTGACTAACACACCAAAATATTTGAAAACGCCGCCATAATCACAACATATCAATCAAATTGAGCATCTATGGGATTATCTGGGAAAAACAAATGTGTAATCATATTATTACGTCTAAAGAAAGTCTGAAAGCCGTTTTACTAGAAGAGTAGAGTAAAATACAACCTACTAAATTGCATACCAAGAAGCCCCGAAGCTATTGTAAAATCCAAATTCAATCCCACAAATTATTAAAACATTAAATATTTAGTTTATTTCCATAGTTTAGTAATTCTTTATTTAACTGTACGAATACTTTCTGCGCGTCTATTTCTGCATGTTTATCTGTTTTTGTTAATATCTTTGTATATGTTTATACAAAATCTATTCTATAAACATTGAAGAATACGTATTAATCATTTTTTTTTTGTTAAAATTTATTACTGACATGGATATACAAGGTTTCACTTTAAATTGATCCCTGTACAAATACTTTTTACACTCACTGCACTATTGGCTTTCACTGGCGCGTCAAACTTTAAACCGACATTAGAAAGAATCGGCTGAGCGTTGGAATTTCGTTCTCTACAAAATGCTTTGAAGTAATGTACAATGCAAAATCCACAAGTAGGGAAAAAATCCGTGGGTGCCACTTGGGTGCCTTCCTTTATTAGTAACATTTGAAACGTCCTGTATAAAGGACAAATCATCAACCACTTAAATTTAGCAACTTGTTGCACCGACAAATATCTATCTATTTAAGTAAAATGTTATGTTTTCAAATATTTCCTCATCTTTCATCAAAAAAGAGTCACGTTTTAATTCATACTGTCACGTGACTCGCGTCATGTGTGACGTGATGCGTCTATATGTCATGTGATGCGCCTATAGGTATGCAACGTGACTTGCTTGGTATTAAACGAAGCTGATAGTCATAAATGGTATAATTATGAAACTCTTGATGCTGGTAATTCTGGTTGCGTTCAAGCTATGTACGTGATCTATGTATTATATATAACAGAACCTTTTCACTGTATCTTCTAATAAGAAGATTCAATTAACTGCGCTTGCGAATTCACACTGCTCCTTCTACGGAACAGCCTTGGTAGATTGTCTTTAACATGTGTACAGTGTATGTACCTGTATCGTTTAAAGTTTAAAGATACGCGACGTAGTTTGTAGTAATAATATGTACGCACATGACATATCGCTAGTCGCCCGGTTGACAACGAAGTAAAACACCTTGCAGGAAAATTAAACAAAACGTGAGAGAACTCAAGGCCTTCTTTTTTTACATACTTTATTGACAGTTTACCAACGAATCGCTAATTCCTATGTTAGGTAGAGTACGCGCAGGAATTATGTAATGATATAATCATCACGTTTCTTTCAAATTTATATTACTTCGTTAAAAGTTGAAATGATTCTTGGAACGATTTATATAGAGGGAAAATTATTGAGCACTGAAGTTTCGAAAATTATGGTTATGGAAAAGGTGTCTCCTAGACGGAAAAATCTGTTCTCTCAGATTTTCTCTTTTTAATTTTCACCGTCACGTGACTCGCTACGTGTTAAACTAAACTAATAATGGAGATTAATAAGTCTCGACGCTGGTATATAATAGCTGCTAAATTCAAATTTTATTTTACATATTTTCACAGTCATCGTCTTCATTGTTTCACCTATGTAAAAAAAAAGTGCTAATTAGTTTTAAAATTATATGTAAGTATATAAGTATAGACTGTACCGCTACGAGCGGCACGCGAGCAGCCACGACGAAATAACGCGAAACAAATCAACGGAACAACGGATGTGTACAGGAGCGAGACGAATCTCGCTGATATTCCTCAGCGAAGCGGCTCTTGCGATAAAAAAGACAGGTTAACTTTATTAACCACATGACGACTACTTACGGCGCGATTATCGTGCACTAACCATCGAGTAAACGTGTTAAAACGACCAATCGACTGACCTTCGAGCACGCTCGAAGCAGAGCATTGGTGTCCCCATTCCGTCTTATTTGGCGTATTTGGACTATGGAGGTACCAGTAGCGTATTCAGTTAATAGGGACTTGTGAAACGCGTTAAATGGCTTTGTATCGCGGGCTCGCGTAGACGTGCGTGAAATGAGAATTGGTTGAGCATTAATTAAGTAGACTATAATTAAAAGAGCTCACGTGTTCCATTCCCCTTTTTTTTCTGTTCAACTTCAAACCGTGCTTACAGGAAACGAGAGTGGCAGGCGATGCTAAGAAACTTGACGAAATCTAGGGAATCTTGCCCTTTTCCTGGGCAAGGATAAAACAGAATTGTTACAGGAAAAATGTTATTTATTTCTTTTTTGATGGGTTACGTGCCGAAACATGCGCGTGGGTGTCAATTCTAATCAGACATCGCGTTCTTATGTCTGTTCGAACAATCCATTCGTGTCATGCTACGCGTTGCATAAACCATAAACACCATAAGCGGATCCGCGCAATACGGTAATCAGTTCCAGTATATCCGTGTCGCAAACCCGGTTCACTTGTCAGGAGAAAATACGGATACCAACTGGCAGGTAAAGTGACACGTACGTCGGACACAGTTAGGATGATACCTTTATTTTATTAATAGTGATGGCTCAGACATATACACGCAACGCGCAGCCGTGTATAATTGTGCGGATACGTATTTATTCCGTCTATGCAACGGCTCGCGAACTGCTCTTGACTGTTCGTACTCGTCAAGAGTTTTTCACGCTTCCTGCGCCAGCATGCGAATACATTTGCGAACACTGACCGATACCGCATCAATAAGATATAAATGAACGGAAACTAGGTAGATGCATTTCCAATATTTCCGTGTCAAACTAGTTTCCTCACCGATACTACTCAACGTGAAACGATTTATCGGTATTCTTTCCGTGTTGCCTATAATATCAGAATAGATATCGGTATTATTTATTGGTTGCATTGCACATTTCATATAAATTTCATTTGTCAGTCTCGAATATAGTCGGAGTATTTTAGTTGGTCGATAAACGTCACTGGTGGGCTTTCACATTATTTTAACTTCCCCCACTCGAAGTGTCGAATGTAGAAAGGTGTGATCTCTAAGTATTAATTTATTTTTTAAACTAACAAGCTTCATGCTTGGTCTCCTGGTCGAAGTCAATCTATGTAGCGGACGCGAATCCAAGTTGAAGAAATATTCCATACCTATGGAATATACCTATATAGCAGGGTCTCTCAAACCATGGCATGCGTGCCCACTGGTGGTATGGCGAATTCTTCACGAATACTTTTTGTAATACTATTTTTTGTATGTAATAAATCAGTCCATAGCACGCTTTTTCCTTGTATGTTTTAACCAGTGTTGCCACTTCTCCGTTTTTCGCTCGGAGACTTCGGATTTCGAAGCAAATCTCCGGGCTCCGGTATTACTGGAAAAATCTCCGGGTTATAGAAAAAGAAATGAGATAATAAGAAATTGTGGTATTATACAATATTAATTATAAAATTATTAATTATAAAAATAGATACTTTTAAATTCTAAATCGTTTCAGCTGAAAAGAATTGCACATTTGTTTTCCGGATATTCGAGTGCAAAACTTTCTTTTTAATTTTTCCATCTCAGGGTTTATATTCGAATCTCCTGGTTGGAATGTGTGGATTTATATGATGGTAAGGTGGCAACCCTGGGTGCAACGTTGTTGAAGTGTAGCATACGCATGCTGCAATGCAATGGGGTTTGCCCGAAGCAGGAACGGAGCCGGAGCGTGGAAAGTTTTTTAATTTTATTCTTTTTTCATAAAAGCAGATGAATAAATTCTTTTTAAATACTAATTCTCAATTTAGCATTGAAAAAATATTATATTGTAGGGTAGCAAAGCCCGGTGCTAAAGTTGGTTGCTTAAAAACTGCGAAATTGATCGCCGGTGTTGCCACGTGCAAACGTTTTATGTAGTCGGAGCATGAAGCGGAGTTCGAGCAAGTATTCTGATGTCTGAGCGGGGCAGGAGCGGAGCAATTAAAAAATTGTTTCGCTCCAATCCCCTGGTTCGTGTAGAATTGTAGATATTTGAATGGCTACATTGGTAGTCACTGATCGTTGAAAGCCAGAATAAATAAATTTCTACACCGCAGAATAATACTATACAATCCTACTGAGAAGATTTACCTATCTAAATTGAGGTAATTGTCAAGTAGAGCGGCTAAACTGTTTTCAGTTTTAATTATCTGCCTTAATTGGCCGTGGGCACACTTATTTTCGCACCGTCTGCGGGGTCGTTTATGTTCATGGCTGTTTGTTTGCTGTTTTTGACCTTCAAAAACTCGGTAGAAATTATAGGATACGTATTCAAGTCTCTACTTTAATATACAATCGTTCTTTGAGTCAAATGTGTGAAGGATTAATTAGGAAAAACAAAAATTCCAAAGGAAGTTTAAGAAAAGAGTCAATTGCTCGATACATAAACGACCCAGTGTGCCTATAACGGGTTAATTTTAAACATCTAACTTTGAACGTGTATTTCCTTTTAATCTAAAAAGTGATTTAAAGTAACTTAAATTTTAACAACGAAATTTTAAATTACTTTAAACTATACGTTCATTGCAACGAAAAATTTGGAGGCAAAGCTACTATATTTCTAGAAAAAAGAAATAACTACTGTGGGAACTTATTTTCCAATTCAAGTCATATAAATGAGAGTCGTTTAATGTCCTCGAAATGTTGTTCAATGTTCCAATGCAAGAAATTGCATCCGCAGGCGACCCGTTGCTTTTTATACAATCATACGACTGAGGTTGTCGCATGCAAAACACATTAATGCATCATAGAAGACGAGAATTTTCTTTCTATCCGCGCAAGCATCACATTAAATTATTGGCTTAATGGCGACACGTGGAATAAAGGTGCTTCATTATTCAAGCGATAGCATCATCGATGCAAATAACAGACGTTAGAAGCAACCACATAAATTGAAATTATAATACGCTACCGCCGTTAGAAATGAGAAACGTTGTATTCGAATACAAATAGAGGTAACACGCGCATAAAGCGATTACTTATTCCAGCAATGTATGCTTTGATCTTCCAGAACGAATGGTTTTGCTATTCGAAAACACATGTCTATTTAACACAGTTAACTGTATTTTGTCGAGGGAACTTTTCAAAGAAAACTATATAACTCTGTTATAATTCTGCAGCAGCAAATGAAATTATTTTCCTTTGCTCCTTAACTTTTGCCAGTTAAAGGAAGTACATATTTATAACTCGAGTAACGGACATTCAGTCATTAAAGATCCATGATGATTGCTTTTTACATATTCTTAAGGTTTTGTGTTGCATTGTACTGACTTCTTTGTTTCAATTTTTATAGATTCTGAAGAATTCCTATTCCTTAAGTGTTAAGCAAATGTTGTAATAACAAAGCAATTTTCATAAACATTCAGCTTAAAGTCATTTACAGCCGCTTAATGTTGCTGCTTTTCGATAGTAAGAGGAACACTAAAATTCTTCTATTACATATTTCTTTAGGCGATTATCTATAAGTACTTGTACTTTAGAATTTAGTTTATGAAGTCAAACAGTAAGAACTAATGGATACATTAGTCTCTACTATTTCCAATGTACAAAGTGGATAATATACTCATAATCTATATATACTCATTAAAACAAAATTATCGATAATTAAAATCACAACAATTGGTAAATGACATAACGGCGAGTTATGAAATTACTTGCAGCAATCGCCGGTAGGTAGATACAAACAACCCTTTCGCGAAAGTGAAAAAGACACCACTTCCCATACACAAGACTGTTTTGTAATATTAAATCGCGTCGAATGAGTGTTGATTGTTTTTAAAAACCAATTTCAGAAGGAAGAAAACTTTTACTGTTTTTTATACCCGACATAATACGGTACGTCAACTGTTGATGTTCGCTATATTTTCCGTGAACCGAAGGTGACCTTCAGTTTTTTAAATTGAATGCTACGTATTTGATTATCCGATATGAAAGTGGCAGTCAAGGCAAATTCAACCACATGGTTGTATACTATGACTTTCAAGGCCACGCAAGGTTAGGAATGAAAGAAATAGTTCAATATTGTAGTAAGCACGGATCAGCCAGTCGAGCCAGTGCTGGGCGCCGCAGCGTCACATTCAATTAATTTTCATTTGGCCAATTTTAAAGTGTCCGTATTTCTGAAAACGACTCCGCAACGAGGATAAATAGTCCTATATCCTCATTTCTTCAAATTTTTAAATAGTGCCCTACTATTAAAACATGGGATTTGTTTAGAACAATTGCACAATAAATTGTCGAAAATTTCTTTGTTTTCAGTGAAGTCATTATTATTAGGTACTCTTATGTCTTCATTGTAAGCACCCAAAAGCTCATTTTGATCAGTTTGTTAGTCCAACAGTTATAATTTTTTGAAAAAAGTTAACATTATATTTCAAAGAGTTGTAAGATCCACAATTTTTGACATTTTGAAAAATCCTTCGAGATATGTTTATATATCCCCAAAGACAACAACATATCGAAGTTTCGCTTAAATTTGAAACGTTGCTCCGAAAAGTGTCCGATTTCGCATGTAATGACCTTAGTAATAATATAATATTAACATACAATGGTATAGCCACATAGTATTATAAATGTATTAATAGTGTATATACTATTCAATTATATTATGTAATGATTATAAATATTACATAACATATAATTCAATAATTATATACTAATAATAAAAATACTATATTACTAATAATATGTACCGTTATTGTTGACAAGAAACTGGGCAGTTTCGAGCTCAAAATGTGATTTAAATTCAAAAGTTACCGATTGACTTACTGCAGGTATACAGTACCTATACGCTAATTTACTTTTAATAATTTTAAGCTTAGGCTTAAATACGTAGATCTGAACTCTACAAGTATACTGAACGTCACTGATTGCAAGTACGACGGATATAACTTTCTGCCATAAACAACACCTCGGTAGCAGAGAAAACCATTATTCATTTGGCTAAGAGATCTGCTTGAAAGTGCGATATATCGCCACCTTAAATGCTGCTCAACTTGTGTGCTTCCCCATATTATGTGAATAATTATGTGTTCTATATTAAAAGAATCCTGAATGTGC
The DNA here is from genome assembly GCA_963971345.1 of Andrena flavipes. Classification (NCBI taxonomy): domain Eukaryota; kingdom Metazoa; phylum Arthropoda; class Insecta; order Hymenoptera; family Andrenidae; genus Andrena; species Andrena flavipes. The sequence goes on from OZ020480.1 coordinate 14,571,066, forward strand.
CGAAATGACCGGAAACAATGTATTAATTGCAAGTGCTACGATACCTGGGACGGAATAAGGTACATTTTGCGCCTGCGGTGCCCAGTAAGCCTGACTAATTGCAGGATAATGACTCTTCGATCCGAAGTTGGGCCCGGCGTACTGTTTCCTACTCTTCATCGCCATCCTCGCTCTTTACTACACGTGCACGACGCGCGGGAAATTCGAAGCTACTGGTGGGCGGCAATCTCGTTATCGGACACTTCGCCGAGACCGTCACGATCGTTGAACTTCACAGGTATCACTATAAAACCACATCCCCGGCGATTACGAATCTCGTAGCCCGTCGATCTCAAGCTGTCAGAACGTTTCTCTGCCAGTTTCTACACATTCCTCGCGTTCGGCGCGAGACTGGATCGTCGAAACTTAAACATCTAAAATTACACAGGACCTTGTTCAACCATTCGTAGATTACCAGCCAACCATATAGAAAAGATGTTCCCGTTATTACCGCGATACGCGACGTCGCGCGTACTATGTAGAATCTCGCGATTATTCCCCGCGAACGTACTCCGGGCGTTACGTAATCACAGAGTCGCCGCTGACGGAATGCTGGCGCACCGTAATCGTAACGACAACAATCGCCGGTGACAACCGCTGGAAGGCTTGCTTCTGACACCGGCGACGTATCGATCCGTCCTGTCGATCCGGCGGTACGTGGAAATAAGACAGCCTGTTACCGCGGGGCGAGACGGTGTCTCTTCCATTGAGTCAACGTCCTGATCGATCCGACATCGTTCAGGTGTGCTTGGACGGACCTCGCGCCGACCAGGCGCGTGTACCTCGATCTAGAACGAATACCTCCGGGATAATAGTGGCTAACAGGCCGTCGGCTCGAATACGCCACCACTTGAGCACTCGAAAATAGATGCCACACACCGTTCCAGGAAACTTTTGGTCACCGTGGACGATGGTAACCACGATTCACTTTACACTGCCATCAAACTTCTCCACTAATCGCGATCCCGTCGAGTACACTGTCTCCGCGCACGTTGCTCCCCCCGACGCCGACGCACAAAATATCGCGGGTACACGTACGCGCACGCGCGGCGGTCCCGCGTGCAAATCGTGGCGCGATCGTGTGGGTTGCCTTGTCGCGAAGCACGCCACCGCTGTCTCTCTACCGATCGCCGTGACCGAACGGTAGGAACTCGGCTCGTCGCTCGACACTCAACAAGTGAGAGAACCGGCGTCTGCCTCAAGCCTCAGGCTTCCACCGCCGCCACTCGTCACTTCGTGCTTCTTCGTGCACTCACGGCTGTCCTCCTCCTTCCCCCCCACCTACCAACGCCCACACCGCCCCTTCTTCTGTTTTCGTACTTGCCTGTTCTCTTTTTCTCATTCTTGCCTCCGCGTACCTTCGGCTACTTCCTTCGTTCTTTTTTTCTCCCCGTTCGTTTTCTGTGCAACGCCAGGCTCCTCCGCAAGTATTGCCCGCCGAACGTAACTCAATTTCCGCGTATGAATTTCGCGCATGCACGGTAGGCTGTTTCATTCTTGGCATCCTGTTTGAAGGTAGAATTTGTTTCGTCAAGCGCCAGAGGGTTTCAGCGGGTTTTTTTTTTAGACCTACGCGTGAAAAGAGTGTTGCGCGTTTTCTTGAGATTTTATTGTACCTAATGCACGTATTGTTATTATAGTTTAAGGGTTTCTGTGTCAATAGCTCCTTTGTCTTAATAATAATTTAATCTTCGTGGAGTAAGATTATAAATCTTCCTCGTTTCATATCAAGTGTTTCTCTTTGCACGGATGGTTGGGCTTGCTTCTCTTTTGTCTTACGACAATTTGTGAGACTGGGTTGCATCGGGTTTTAAGTGTATGAAGCGACCACAGTAAGCGTTGAAAACGTTTCGCCTGATTGCAAGCCAACAGATGATCGCACGACCACCCAGATGTGATACACGCGACTCGTTTCGAGCGCAGACTGAGTAACTGGCGTTGGGAACAATACTTTTTAATTATAGACTGAACAAAATTTTGTAATTTTTAATAATATTTCGTCTATCCAAGATCTATGGTATCAAACACAAAACAGTGAGAACGATGTGTTTCAAATTAATCTACACGTGTTTTAAAGGAATAAGTATAATCCTTTAGGGTTGGGGGCTTGTAGTATCTATTCACCGCGAGGAGTAAGTGAAATCGATCCTTTTGGAGTGAAATACATTCGTAAGTTTGTTTTCGTATTCACAAGAGAGAATGCATTTGAAAGATTTTTCACGTAAAGTAGCCGGTCTGCAGAAGTCTTTCCATTGGGATGACTGTATACGAATTGCGTGTGTCTACCATTTCTACATTAGAATTAATAATAGTACGAGATTGATAATAAAGCGATAGTAGGTACTGAAGACCTGTACGCGATTTGAATCTATCAAACAACCTTTGTTGATGTCAGTAATAATCTTCTGTTATCATACAATTTTGAAATAACGTACTTTCAGACAAATACCTCTGTTTACATACAGTGTGTCGTAGCGTCCTTCACCCTCGTAAAGGAGCGTTTAGATCAACTAACAAATGCTCGTTTTCCCCTCATTTCGACAAAATTCGTGTTCATTTAGTGCAAATGGCAATCTTCACTTGCAACTTTTCGTTGATTGAATTTTGTCGAAGTGGGGGGCGAACCAGCGATCGTTTGTTTTATTTAAACGCACCTTTAAATACCAAATGTTCGTAAAGACTGAAAGAATTGATTTTAGAACGTACCTACATACATATATCGAATAAGCACATTTTTCACATTTCAGTGAGTACTGTAAGCCCCTAAATTCTTACACTCTTCTTCTTTTTTCAGACTTAGTAGGTACTCATATGATATTTTTTCAATACTCCAACTAATCAGCTACACACATTCATAGGGAGCAAATTTTCCAAATCAAAATTCCATTTGATTATATTACAAATAAGCAGCGCCTAATTTAGGCTCTGTCGAGATTTCAGAGTTCTGGATTCGGTCTGGGAAATTCTAATCGGTGTCTATGTATATATGTGTATACAGAGAATTAATACTGCACCTAATGTGCGTTTGGCACATTCAACATAATGATGAACGAATATATTTAAATGGACACACATAGTCCTCCAGTGGTATTAAGAAAAATTTAGTTTATTACTGGAGTTTTGAAGATTACTAAAGCAAATTTGAACTGCTACAATGCATTTTCAACTATCCTTTAAGTTAAAGACTTTATTGTTATAAGGTATTGACACATGTCGATGCGTTTCATTTGTAGACTGACATCACAATATAGAAATGTGAATATTCTGATATAAACTGCTCATCTCATTGTTTGTATAGTACGGTTTAACAAGTGCTTACACGATACGTCAGAATGATGTACCTTTAGCTTCAGTATAAACTACAGTCTACTGTACAGTCATCTCAAATTCAAGTGGCTCCTCAAGATCACTTTTCCAATTGTGAATGACGCCAGAAATTACATCTACTTCCAAGACATGTCAGCTTGCTTTTCTCTTTGAGGGACAGGGAACGTGATTTTGCAAAGTTTAGTTGAAGAATGAGTGGTAGAGGGAATAGCGGGGGTTGCCAAGCGACATAATGACTTTCTTCCGACTTCATTCGTAGATTTGTTGAATTTATAGGTGTTTAATGTCGAAGGTGTAGGAGAAACATTTGTTACATCACTCATAAATGAATCTATGCATCTAGATTGGTGGAGAATTTGTTAACAAAAACACCCCAAAATTTACATTTCAATTACTGAAGTTTAAGGCTACTGTTTTAATTATTAAAACAAATACCTCCTGGCAATTTATAAATTTTTACAACTTTGACGACAAATAATTCTTTTGTTTGAATTATCTTATAATCGAACCTTGTCGAGTGTTGATGAGAATTTAGTTTCTTTACCATTTTAATACTACGTAGGTATTATTATCTATTGTGTCAAGCGATTATATTTTTAAATAAAAGATAAAAATAGAACAGAACATCAATCATTAATAAAGTCGTGCGTACATAAAATATGTAGAGAAAAATGAAAGATATATATTTATTTCAATAGGCGAATGATTAAAACTTGTAATTAAAATTGTCAGTCTTTCAATTGTGTCATCGTGAAGAAGTTTCGTCCTTGTTACGTCAGACGAAGCTGAATAATTCTATTTTGACAGGCCTAATTGAGTCGAAACGATACACTTCACCGTTGATATAGGATAATTGATATTTGTGATGCGTGCGGCCCTCCTATCCACGCATGGAAAATATATACGTGCACGCAGCCAGAAATATAATTGTGCTTGTTTTACGAGGAAGGTTCGGTGCCAACAGACACCAAACTGATGACTCACTAGCAAGGCTGATTATCAACTCGTTGTAGACATTTATATCGGACGAGATTCTCCATGTAGGGTTGCCAACTTTTTTCCGGGAAAATATAGTACTTCACGGCCGAAGGTGATAAAAAATATAGTACATTGTGAAAAAAATGTAGTACCTTCCAGAGGAAAGTGGTAAAAAATCAAACTACAGTAAAACAACTTCGTATTTTTTAAATGTATAACTTTTGCAAAAATTTTGTAAAAATAAATTTAACAAAAGACGTAATCTGTCCGAGGATGCACACCGAATGCTTGAAATTAATTTATTGCAAATATTGTATTCTTTCAATACCGTGAGGCAACTTTGTAGTAATAGAAATTAATGTATCAATTTTTAGAAATATACGAAACACATTTTTGAATGTATAAATTTGTAGATTTGCAAAAACAAGTAAGATAATTTCAGATAATATTATCTTGAGACAATTTGCATCATGAGTATTCACATAGAATGTGAACAAATACTTGAATTCTTCAATTTTCGTTAGTATGTAGTACATATTATTACAGTACCTATTATTATGTACCTATTTTCTGAAATGCATTTAAGTAATGAATTTCGCTTCTGTACAATGTTATGTACGCTTTTTAAAATAATGTACTTTGTACAGAACAGTCGTGTGGAGTATCGAAAACACGTGCCAATCTTTCACCGACCTACTGAATTATTTAAAAGTGTCGTAACACGGTCGTCTCATGTAATGCAAATTATTTTGTGTAATCGATGGGCTTCTACTGAAATCTACTGTTCGCAATCATCGAAGCATTGCAATTCCTGGCTTATTGTTACCATATTGAATATCCACTGTGGAATCTACTAGTATCCAAAATGTTTACAATTACCAAATATTAATCATTGAAAATTTATACCTACGTATTTAATATTAAAACAATAATATAAAGTAATGAATATACCGTCGAAGGTGTGTGAAACATATTCTCATCAATCTATACGAAATGAGAAAACATGATCTGAGCAGTTATTGAATTGATTGATATTCTTCGACTTTACAAAACTATATAGAATGGTCTCATATTTCGATCATTGTAAATAAGGCTGATTCTGGGACATCGAAAGATTTCAAGATAAAAGCTCCAAAGTAAAATACATGAAAAAAAACAATTTTATTAAAAATTGCACTAAAAACTAAAAAATAATTCTTTTTTGTATGTACTACAATTTCGATGGAGCTTTTTCACTTTAAATAAAATCGTGGAGCAGGATATCCCGCAATAAATGCATTTCAACGCTTGATTCTGTATTAAACTGATTCATATTCTATTATAAAATATCCTGTTTCACGGTTTTATTTAAAGTGAAAAAAGAAACACCGTTGAAATTATAGTAGAAGAAAATAATTATTTTTTAGTTTTCAGTGCATTTTTAATAAATTCGTTTAACATAAAATTTTCTTTTATATATTTTTTATTTTGTAATTTTTAGTGTCTGTGTATTTATTTTTTCATGCCAATATGATTTGTGGATATCTTCTCCTCTAAATTCTACATTTGTTTTTATTGCAATCTGATGCTTCCAGAAGTGATCCATTTCTGTTTGAGAACGACTTCAATGTTTTATTTTTTCTATTCTAACGTGGCGAATCAGTTCTCGATATACTTAAATTGTGTATTAACGGAAATCGGGATGTGATTAACGACCCGAACGCAGCGAGTTTTTGTCGTTTTCGTAAAGATCGCGTGTGACTGATTCCACGTTGTTTGAATTTGGGGTTATGGGGCATATTTATTGATGACTGGGTAATTTTTTCACCCTCTCGGAGTTAATTTTTTTTTAAATATTGTATTGTCATTTAAACTACGCACGCCTGCAAAGTTTCAAGACAATTAGATAGTTGAAAGTTGGTTAAATTTGAGTTGCCAGATTTTAACCATACAAACAAACAAACGGAGAATCAAAGCTGAATAAATCGTTTAATAAAATGGAGCGGGTAAAACATCAAAGACTGCATTCGTTTGAAGTCGAGAAGTCAGCAGACTGCTGGCACTGTATTTCGAATTTTCCGATAATTTCGTCGCTATGAAAATAGTTGTAGTACTGAATCCCTACTTCCCTACTCAGTGGCGGATATAATAAAAAAGGCCTAGGTGGCAAACGTTGAGGGGCCCATTTTTTCGGGAAAATGAAGAGGCAGTTTACTAAAAGGAGGTAAATATACAGAAAAATATGAAAAAAAGTGCTTGAATAAAATCATAATTTTTTAAACATCACAAATAATTCCCGTGTGGAACCGGGTAACGCTACTTTCTAAATTATTTAAGAAGTTCGATAGGCCAAGAGAAATAAATTTTCTTCAAAACACAATCTCCGGAGTGAATTTAAATACAGATTCGTTGATTCAGGTCGCAAAAGACGGTACTCGATAAAAGAATTATACGAACGAAAGTCATTACCTTCAACGACGCTCACCCGACGATAGACCCGAAACTATTTAGGTATTAAACATGGTAATTCAGCTTCGCAAGGAGAAGAAATTGTTTGATATTGCTTTCGTAGCAGAATCATTCGTACCGAGGATTTCTAAGCATCTTCCCCGTAGAGGCCGCGAGTATCGATAAAATCTTTCTAAAAGATTATTACCGTATCTGCTCGAGGTGCACCGTTGGCTATTCCAATGGTAAAGAGTCCCTTGGAAGGATCCTTTCGAAGAAAGGGAATGCGTCATGAATAATGTAACGGTTCGTCGCTGCGCGTTGTCTCCCTTCCAGTGGGTGCCCACCGTGCCGTTGCTTATCGCTGGTCGATAATCGACGCCGAAGTATATGCGGCTCATGATACGTGTCAGAAAATTGTCAATTTCGAGGGCGACGGTCCGGGGACCAATGAGACGAAGGGGACGCATTTTGTCCCGGATAGATCCGGCCGAGATCCAGCGAACGATCAAAATTTATTCGATCAACGCGGGGCACGATCCGCGGACACGGTCGGGGAGAATGGTCGTCGGAAATTCAGATAGAAATTTCCATGAAAGATGGCGTAGACATAGCGCGTGCAACTCGCAGCCGCGTCGCGTGGTTCCTCTCGTCGATGATGCGTCGCTAGGATGATGACGTTGTATGCGTGTACATATAAATAACAACATCGCCGTCGCTGCCGAGGGACAGGCCACGAATACCTGTGGAATCTCGATGGCAACGATGACCCTGCTGCCCTCGACAATCGTCAGCGTCGCCTATCGCTGAGCTTCGTTTCTTTTCACCACCCTGCGTGTTAGTAGTTAAAGTTAAAATGTGAAAAGATAAGTGGTTCCGAAGAAACAAGGCCAAGTTTGATTGACAGAATAGACCGCAGAGCTGGTTAGATAGGAGTCAACGTGACTCCATGCAATCACAGTTCTTATTTAAAAGTGTTGGATTAGTGTTCGAAATCTCAGGTCTGCCGCGTCAGTCCGGGGAACTAACAAGGAGAGTATTTTAGGTGTCCGCCTCCGATCATTTTGATTTTTGGATATGTTATAGAGGACCGAAAAATAAGAAATACGTGTTTTTTTATTTTTCCCCGTTTTCAGATTTGGGGGGTGAAAACTATGTTCAAAGTTAGGGTTTTTTTATGTATTATTTAAATAAATGGAGTTTTTGAAAATCTGGTGAGTCAGTCATATTTTGCATTCAAAGACATAAAATTCGTCCATTGACACTATTCCCCTATCTTTAATAGTTCTCGAGATATTCCACAAAAATGATTTTTCAACCCTAACTTTGAACGCAGTTTTCACCCCCCAAATCTGAAAACGGGGAAAAATAAAAAAACACGTATTTCTTATTTTTCAGTCCTCTATAACATATCCAAAAATCAAAATGATCGGAGGCGGACACCTAAAATACTCTCCTTGTAAGCGCAGTATAAGGCTTACGCGCTGAAGCGGTCAGAGGGCACCCACGATTCGTTTTTTCATTTTTATTCTTTAATAACTTAATTTTACAGTGTCAATTTAAATACTTTATAATTTTTTTTTTAAATTTGTTGTACAATTATTAGTAAAAACGCGTGAAATGTGTGAAATAAGACCTTTGGAGGTACAAGTCGGCAGATGTATTCTTTTTCGCCACTCGTTACATTGATTTGCAGACTGAAGGCGTTCATTTAAATATTCCCAAAGTATTACGACTAGAGTAACAATGGCCGAAAATTATTCCGGACGCCTCTTTGACCTGTTGATTCCTGATACGCGAGATTGCTATCACTTTCACTCTTTGCTGCTCACCCCTTGTCTCGCGAGGTACTTAATTTGAATGGGGTTACCTAAGATTAGTAGAGAACTGGAATTAAATTCAGACTGACCTCGTAAGAACTTGAACAGAGCTGGCCATGAATTGGAAATGAGCTGGAATAGAACGTTGCAGTGGGTTACAGTACTTATAGGTGTTCTGGAAAAGCAGTCAGGTTGATAGAGTACGGTGGAAACGAGGGAAATTATTTTTCAGTGTATGAATCAGTAGTGGTGACTCAGGGGCTAAGGTAACGCTGGGTTCAAAGGACGGAAAGATTCCAGTTGAGTGGAAATATCATTCTCTTTGAAGAAAAATATTTAACTACGATGAGAGGTTGGTGCATTACAGTTTCGTTTGACGGTGAATTTAATTCATGAGAATTTCTTCGAGTCGACTGTTTTGGAGCATAAGATGCGCGTGGTTTCTCAGATTGCATTTAAGGTATAGATAGAGATATACCGATAATTTGATTGACTTAAAGAAAGGCCAGTTTGACGAATTCAGCTAAGAATATAGTTTCAGTTTCTAAATAACGTACGAAGGTGGAACAGGGAGGCGAGGTATCGTAACAGTTGGCACGAGAATCACGGATTTCGTCCAGAAATTCTATCGTGCAACAATATAAGCGAGATTTAATAGGAGAAAAGTCGGCCAAAAGGAAGTGGTGATTCGAGTAACATACGAAATTACGGTTAACGTAGTACCCGCCGACAGATCAGTTTACTCAAGCACGAGGTGGAAATTCTGGCAAATAGTTTGGTCAGCGGAGAAGATCGCGCGCATTATACGATCAAATCGCATCACTCGAGCTTACTAATTACGGCAATTAGTCGAAGGACGTAATGGCGGGGCGAAATTAATTTATCAAGTTGAAAATCGTACCTAAGCTGTTGTCAACCTAGTTTTGTTCTTAACACAGTCTTTCACATTTAATGCCTACCCAATCCTATAGCTTCTCTGCTATATTCGTGACAGGTGACAAATTGCAGACAAATGTTGCAGCCGAAGAATGGACTCTCTATTTATTAACGTGCACATGTACTATTTAAGTTTAATAAAGACGTCCTTTGAAAACGAAAATTTAACGAGTTTACTGACAGATGGTGTTTTGAGTATTTCACTGGATGCTAGACCAGGCAACAAGTTGCATCGTGTAACATAATATTGGATAACTAACTTTCTACTACAATTTTGTTAGTCAATACTTAAATATCTGTATCTATACGATAAGGGCGTTCTAGCAATTCCATCTAAAACAATTTGATACTTATTACCACACTTTAGATTTCAAGGTTCATACGCAATATAAATTACTCATCTTCTCCCTACCAAAAATCTAACGTATACATATGTATGCAGTACTGGAAATATTTAGAGCATTACTCGCATATTTAACGTGGATTCACTTCCAACTGATTTAGTATTTGGAAGATATTTTTACGCGATTGTTAACTAAGTATACAGTGGCCGATATTTTGATTAAACTAAGTCGAATATTAAATAGGTACTTTATCAATCATGTACAGTAGCGGATAAAATAGTTACCACTTTCTCAACTTGATCAACTTGGAACTGTGGTATATGTTTAATATACATATCCTGGTGGATAATTGAAAGCTGTATAAAACCCAGTTAATATTAAATTTGTGTAAAAAAATTTTTATGACTTTGAACGGAATAACACATTTTTAGGGCCGAAAAAGGAAATCAGAAGGTACCCCCCTCACGAAATATCAGATTTTTTATTACTTTTCAAAATCTGGTAACTTTTCAATAGTTTTAAAAGGGTGTTGTCGTGTCTAATGTTATGTAGGGATTTTGTTTATTAGTTAATTAAATTAAACTTTAACTAGCATTATACAGTTTCCAATTCTCTATTAGAATATGTATATTTGGCACATGCTGCAACTTTGAGTTGATGTTAAAAAATAACAGAGCTAGAGTGGATCGAAAAAGTGGTAACTTTTGTGTCCTTCACTGTAATTCTGAAAATTGTTTCATAGGACGTGAATTTGGGCGTGATGTGATAAATATTTCCAGTAGGTACTGCAAGACGAAAGATTCATCATAGCCATACTCCGTTTTTAACCTCTAGAGGAACGGCTTTTTTTTTAAAAAATTGTAGTTTTCAGTTTTCAAAAATTTAATGAATATAATGTATATGTTGTGCAGAATTAGAGGTTTTGCGCAGAGCCCCAAAAGGGGCTTTGCCGGTCCGGAACGGCAATGCAGTTTTTAAAATTTTTTAATTTAAAAAATACAGTACGTCTGGATGATTTTAATACCGCTGAATCTGTATTCGGATGTATTCGGATGACTTTGTTGTTCATTTTTCTGGCCAAATGTTAATCCGTCTCCCTGTATATTTGTGTGTGAAAAATACGGATGAAATGGAATGTTTGCTTTTGCATTATGAAAAACGTTATTACGGTTGAATTTTTCTCGCGTTTTGTGCAAGACGGAGCTCTTGAGTGCGTAGCAATGTAGCGGGACGAACGATTACTCGTGCCTAACGGAAATATGTAACGCGCATTTCCGATTCCGACAGCCATAGACAGTATTAAACAGCAATGCAACCCCGCATTTCTACGATCTCTGACGAGTGCCCGGTGAACGAAGATGCACGGCTTCGTGGATTCGATTCGAATGCGTTTGGCATTCATTCGAGGCGGAGTAGGTACCAAGAAACCACACAGATAATTACACGGGATGGAGTACGAGAGCTGGCTACCAATTGATTCGTGATGTATGCCCACGCGATAACATTCTATTAATGATTCTGTAAATGTTTAGTTTCGTAGAAGTACAGCTAATGAAATTTCATCGTGTTGCAAGGGTTAAAAGACCCTGTAACTAGTGGTAACCTAATCTCGTTTTTAGATCGTAGCTGTACTCAAAATTGGCTTAAGTTTACCAGTTTTTAAATAATTATATTTTATTGTACAATCAGGTATGTTTATAGAAGGAGTATTTCTCCGGCCAAATCGCACCCCCGTTGCGGTAAAGCGCGCCGAAGACGCGCGAAATAGGTGGCGCGATTTTGAACCTGAAAAGTACCGATTGTTTGACACCGGCATCGGGTCAACCAATTAGGAGGTGTTTCTAGTTGCGCGCGGAAAATTGTGCGTCCGGCAAACGCCAGTCTTCGTACACACTTCGACAACGGCCAACATCTCGTCCGTCATAAGACACAGAAATAAAGACTTACTTCTGAACTATTGTGTGTTTCAATAAGGAAACAGAGTCAACCTCCTGTTCCTTCAAAAGCATAAGTAGCTAAAGTAAAAAAAGAGAATAATTTACGCCACAATATTATGCATAAAATATTCTTAAATTGAAAGCACGTTTCAAGACAGATATTGTAATGTGACATCAACTAAGAAGGATAAAAGTCTTATTGTTACATAAATAATGTTACATAAAATTCGTAAACAACTGTACTCACTTTGATCATATTTATGTGGGATCATCGATAGGTAAATATTTCAAGAGATACATTTAAACATTTTCTTTGTGTTTGACTATGAATGACAGTGTTACCACGAAACCCATCAAACTGAACGCATATAAAACAACTGGATGTTAAGACTGGTCATACAACTAAAAGATTTCTTCATAAAACCGGTGTCACACTCGCCGTGAAAGCGCAATACCATTTCAGAGCCGTTGAAAAATCCCGGAAAGAATGTTCACACGAACCTGAGGGAGCCTCTTCCCTCACTATTACCGTTTTCTTGGACGTTTTGGACTAGTAGGACGGAGGAAGCGGTGCATTCAGAAACGAGACGCGTCATCACGGTCTTTACAAGTGGCTTTGGCGTTGGTAAAAGCAAATGTACAGGCACGAGGCTTTCTGCTAAGGCGGAATGGTGCAGGAGATTGGAACTGGGCCAAATATTTATACACATCGCGCCAAACAGCACGTACACTGTTGCTCCAATACACACCCTCATTATATTGTGGCCGGTATTTAACGTGTCTTGCGTAATAAAATCACCGATCGTCGGAGCACTAAATATCTTCGATCGACGTACGTTGTGGACGGTTTGCCAACATCTATTAGATGGAAATAAAACGAAGTCAGACGCGGATTCGTGTATCCTAAGCATGCTGGATATGCTTGCTGAGGGTGGCCCTTATTTACACAGGGTGATTTCTTTTGTATTTCTTTGCTCTCACCCCCTAATATGGTTCAATTTCATAAAAAATGATCCCTGCAAAAGATTATTGCAATCGGACAACAGGAAAAGCTGCCGACCAGGCACTTGGAGTTTAGAATTCATCAATAGTTTGAATTTAAAGATTTTTTAGAGGCACTCAGCCCGCTGTTAAAAAAAATCTACAAGAACTTTAAAATATATACTTTTGAATACACAAGTCTGTAAGTTTTTGAAAAAAAAAATCCCTACAATACATGTGTTTTCAGACCTCGCAGGTAAGCATGACCCCTTAAACACATTCATTTTTTACCCTACGGTTCAAAATTATTCTATAGGTTCTACGGTTCAAAATTATTCTATAGGTACTGGAGGAAGGATGATTTTAAACCACTGGATATAGGTCGACATTTTCGTAATTTGCAACGTTCGCATTTCGCTTGACACATAATTACAAAATCCTCTGTCGCAACCGTTAATTCGGTACGCCTGTGAGTGAACTTACACACGAGCGTGGCCTCTCCATCCGTGTTGCATGTTATTGTCAGCATATTTTTAATATTGTATACGCGAAATACTACCAATTTGAATGTAATATTCCCGGTTATATTTGAACGAAGAGAAATGCTTTCAAACGTGATCAATTATTTCACGCGTGGGAAATCCATTTTCCGTGACGGGGAGTCAAAAGGACGGCTAATCAGAAATAAATGCGAAAGGGGTTTATTTATAATAATCCGTGTCGACTTTATCGAGCGCGATATCAGTAATTTCAATTATTGATCCTTTTGCATTGAACGAACCTCCATTATTTGGAAACATCATGTAGGTACTAATTATCCCTGGCAATGGACCGTGCTTGGTAGCGCATTAAAATATGTTATATTATTACGCAGTAAGAACACGGATGGAAATCAGGGGTTCAGTGGAAACAGGCATGTGCTATGTACATATGCATACGTTTTCGTTTCTATGAACCATTAATTTTTTCCTGCAGTGTAGTGTAATTTCACCGCCTAATATAGTAGCACGTACATACGTTTCACCGAGTAGACTGAGAAAAAACAAATGCGTTTCGTTTTCGAGAAAATTGACTTTGAATTTTGAATTAGTTTCAAGGGGAACCGTCTATGAAAAGCGCGACACGTTCCCCTTACCTCAACGTGACGTCGATTTTTTTCGAAAACGAAGGGCGGAATCACAAAATTTTATTCTACGAATTCGAATTATTTTCATCACCATTTTTCTACTTGAACCACCGGTTACAGGACAACTTATAAATTGATAATGAAGTGTTAGTGAAAATGTGAGGAAAGCGACGAAGAAAAGTGAAATATTCAAGAATGCTGCTTATCAATATAATATAAAGTATAGTTTAGAATCAGTTAGATTACAACTGATTGGCTTCATCTTCTTAAATTATAAGGGAATCGAAGAGCAATTTTGCATAAGGGGAAGCACGATTTCTAGTTGGCCAGACGATCGGATATCCCGTGGAATGGACAAAACTTAAAATTGTTCTCGTTGAATGAGTGTAATTAAATAATATCCATGGATAAAGTTAATTTCCAAGTTTTACATTCCTGTGGGTAAACTTTCAGTCGATAGTAATGCCGATTTCTTCACGGTGGAACAATTTGGGATAACCGGGTAGCTTGCGAAAGTTAGTTCTATTTACCCGCTGATCCTTGCGATCCACTTTTCCACAATCCGTGCTTGCGCGATGCATATTCAGCCGGAAACCCGAATATAAAGTCTCGTTAACGACAGATCTACGGCGGATGGAGCGTACGTGCTGTTTCAGAAACTTGGTTGTGATTATGCAGCTGTGATCCTGAATGGGTTGGAAGAGTTGTTTCCCAGCGAAGGTAGAAAAAACTACTGGAGAAAAAAGTTCAACAGCTCAATTGGAAAGCACCAATTTTAATGAATTTTGGCACAGAGGTAGAGTATTGGAAAATTGGTCTATGGTCTTTGATGTCCTACAAATATGGTAATAAAGAATTTTTGATAAAACGATGGTGGGAATAAATTTGGAGAAAATTACATTTTTCTTCTATTCTTTACAACGGAAATTTTCGATTTTATGTTCTACATTGAGCATTTATTTTATTGTAGCAAACTTTGTACAATTTAGATCTAAATCCAAAAATTTTGTAGTCTTTTTCAGGTTGAACTTTATAATCTATACCTTGGAAGGAAAACCCTTTTAGGAAGACTTCGAGAAATAATTTGTCATTTGTACCTACGTCATGGCAGTGTTATTTCGTACCTAATTCATGTTTCACAGTTTCTGCAGCTTCTTTAAAAGGATTCTCTATTTTGTCGTCGGATGGGGAATGGCTTCAAAAGAAATGGAATCGTTTCAAAAGGGCGGGGATTCGGGGAATTGCCTCGAGTCAGTGCATGTTCACTTTAACCGGAATGTTTGCCAAGTCATGTTTCATTGATGGGGTTGGGGGTTCTTGGAGGGATAGGTACTTCACAGCGAAGAATTTCCGGTGGAAAATCCGCATTCCTTTTAATTGGAAACTTTTTTCTACATTTTAGGATTTATAAAATACTTATATCGATTGAGGTTTCTTTTACCACTGACGAAGATCAATACTGCACAATAATAATATTCGGAGAAGCAATTTACATTCACCTTTTATTTATTTTTCTACATATAATATCGTTTCTTTGTACCATAACGAGCACCGTACAAAGTTCATAAAAAAAAGAAACAGCTTCCAAATTTTTCGTTGTGATTCGAAATCAAAATTTTGTATTAGAATGCAACAGAAAAAAGTATAACTCATGGTAAGAAGAATTATTTCAAACGAATGCGAGTGGGCTTATATCTTTCTGTAACTTTTCATATTTATGTGGGTTTTTTTAAAAAATTCGATCAAAGAACAGTTTCAAAATTCATCAGAATTATCGAAACCCCTATAATTCTGCAACTTGTAGATTCTTAAAGATTCAAGATTCTTAATCCGCGACGCGCCTTACAAACCAATATGGCCAATATGGCACGTGAATTATTTTAAACTTCTTGGCAGTAAAGATTATTCAAAATGTATAGAAATTTGGTAAGTTTTGTCATTTAAACTTTCCAACTTGCAGGATGTACCTATCTTTTGCACTATCTATCTTGTATTAAATTAACAGCACGTGCTACTTGCTGGCCACTCCAAGTCTAAATCTTCACGTGCTCTATTTTGAGACCGTTTCTCTTTCGCTTCCACGA
Source organism: Andrena flavipes (assembly GCA_963971345.1). NCBI lineage: Eukaryota > Metazoa > Arthropoda > Insecta > Hymenoptera > Andrenidae > Andrena > Andrena flavipes. The sequence goes on from OZ020480.1 coordinate 14,587,065, forward strand.
TCAAAACGAAACTTATCGCGGCAAGTTTGAAGCGCAGGTTTAGTGACCAGAGTGCCTAATTGCAATATATATAAGCCGATGCCTGTTCCTGACGGCCGTGTGGTCTACGTATACGCGAGTTACTTGCTCAAAGTATTTGGGATTCGATAAGATAAGGCTTTATCTGCGCGAGTCTGACCACGGCCGGGATGTTTCTCTTTAACATTTCCTGATGAGAAAGCAGCGAGTAGAAACGTTTCGTGATTGTACTTGTCCGCGTTCCGATTATGCCCGTACGGGAATCGATATTCCTATTATTTATTTCACCGCGATTCGTACGTCGATGGACAACAGTGGTATTTCGAGAACCTACAATCATAGCATTAGAGCTCGATAAACGGCATGAATTATGCCCCAGAGAAATCGATACGCATCCAGCTAAAGGAAGTCAAGGGAAAAAGTTTTCGAACACATTCAGTCGATGCTCCCCCGTATTACTTTCTTTCGTTATTTTTATCTTTATTAGTGTATTGTGTATGCCAATGTTACCCCGTGCTGACAATGTTCCCCCAGTTTACGGTATATTGGCCCTCGTCGCGAGTAATCGCGTGTAATTTTGTAATACCACAGAGTGTGGGTGAGGTTGTATAGATTAACAGTTTGTTTTACATCAGGTGTTTATGAAAATATACCTGCAGTGGCTTGCTGATGTCGAGGACTACAACCGTTTACCGGAAACCAAATGCTACGCAAATTCACCATCGCATAGTTGTCAGTCAAATCAGTTTTGATCCTTTCTTAAATCATTTTCGGATATTCGAGTCTTGAGAATCCGAGTACTCGGATACCCACAAAATTTATATTCGGATATCCTACACACTATATTGATTTCCTTTTCGATTCCAAGTCACATTTTTGTGACGTGTTCTAAGCTGTATATTAGGCACATTTCTATGAGATTTAAACTCCGGGAATTATGAGTAATGCAATCCTTGACGTTGCATAGGGATGACGTAATTATGATTACCTAACGAGACGAGTCAGATTGCAATTCGTGGTAGTGCTCGTCATTTGTCTGAGTAGGTACACGAGGCGCGTTTCTCTTCGGTAAGAAACTTCTGCATTTAATAATAAGCTGTCTAATATAGGTAAATTCTGAATTTAAATAACCACGAGGCTACTTACGCAATACGGACAGAATTTAAGTATTGATTCGCAGTTAAACTCTAAAACATTTGGATATATACAGAGCGTTCTATTTCAATTTGGAGTTAGGTACAATAGAAGTAGGATCGACCCTACTAAATTGTAATTCTTTTCGAGATTTGAACGGACCTCTATATTTCTTTCCACCTTCATATTCCTTGTATATCTTAAATGGGATTTCTTCTGAGAATTTAGAAATACTCTCTCACTAAGAGTTGCAAGAAACATCGGAGAACCGGAAAGATTGCACAAGATCAAATGCAATTTCGATTCGATTTTCCTATGATTCCATCACCGCAGCGATGCACTCTAATATTAATTTACAAAAACCTGGATGAATGTGGCTTAATCCCAATAAACAAATACATTAAACGATTTCAATACTTTGAAGACAAAAGCGTCTGTGCCAATTATCCTCTTCAGATAGTCTTAAAATATTAACAAACTTTATGCTACGTAAACATAGCAAGAAGATGAGGCTTCCTACTGAATACTTTCTCCTGGAGACATTGTCTGAACAACTGATTGGCTTAAAAAGTTTAAGGGTCGATCTCAGGTCATTGAGCGGACTTATCGAACAGAAGAAAGGGGTCATTCTTGAATCGACAAGCAAGATAACAACCCCGTATAAAGTAACGTATATAATCTTGTATACTTCACTAGATATAAGAAACTCTGACGTAGTGTTCTACACTTCACTTTTTTAATTTAGGTTTGTTCGAACGTGCCTAATTACTTTCTACCAGCGTTTTCTTCCAAAGTAAATAGACTCGCTAAAAAATAATAAATGTGCAGGAGATAAATCTTCCCCTACAAAACGGGAGACAAAGCTGCACCAAGATTTCCAGAAAACAAGCGACGAAAGTAGGTTGTTCCACATAAAAGTACATACCTACACCAACCAAAACATTCTGTTATCCAAACGTCGCAAGCTTCAACAATGAAATGTCTCTGAAATCGACTTTTAGCTCGAAGGAACATTTACGCTGTCAGAAAAAGACGTAAGCGAACGTCGATTCATCGTATCCCTAACTAAATTAGCTCATGATTTATTTTCTTTGGGTAGGTACAACCGCGTCTATGTTCTGGCTGGTTATAACAATGCCCGCGTCTGGAAGCCGGTTGATCGATAATTCGAGTCTATCGAGGCTGGAGGTCGCCGAGATGACGTAACTGCAAGGAACGATCATAAGAATGGATGGAACGTGGACGAAGCGTAACACGTGACCTACCATGTCGTTACTTAGGTACAAGGGAGGAGCTGGTCCGTTGTGTGTCAGCTAAAATAAACAGAATGTCACGGGTATAAATAAAGCTTTCACTCTCTTCTTCGTGACTTTTCGCTCTTTCTTTTCTCTTCTTTCCTTTTTCTTTTTTTTTTTGTTGAAGGGAGGATGGGAATGAAATGACGCGAAGCCTCTTGATCGACGTGCTTCGTGCCCGAAGAAGAGCGTTAAAAGCATCTGGCTAGGGTGCACGCGTCATTAACCGAAGTAGTTATAGGAAAACGAAGGCAAGTTTGTTAGATATCAGATATCATTATGGAAATCCTTATAAATATACACCAAATTCCATGCTTTTGAATTCGCGAGCTTTCGCGTGAGAACGGGATCTCCCACGTGTAGTCTGCGTTATTCCTCTTTAAAAGTTTGAACGGAGATCTCGTTTGAATACTTTGCAGTTTCTAGCTACACACGTTTATACGAAAATTGCTCTCGTGTTTAGTTTCTTTTACTGGAAAAATATTTAAAAAGCTGGAAAAACGATCAGCATTCTCGCGTCCCAAATCCTGTATTCAGAATTATAATTGTCCCTTATAAGACTTTTCAAATAAGATTCCTCCACCCACCAACTGATTGTATCGTAGAACGAGGGAACTAATTTGCAAATACATTAATGTTGTTAGAGTAGACGATACGTAGCATCGTGGATTCGCATGATACAAAACATTTGTTTTCAGCCTGGCTAACGTCTTCCTGGTTGAAGGTAAGCACACAGAATATACATACATAAATACTTAAATACATACAGGAGACGACTATGTAATCCCTTTAAAGAAACGCGTGTGCACGTTATTTCACGAGAATCTGCGTCACGTGTATCTGCTATCGCCCAGCAATTTTTGAACAGTTGCGGAAAAAGCTAGGGGAAGCGAGAAAACGGGCTCACCGCTGATCCAGCTGTGCCGTTAGCACGTGACGGGTGTCGTTAATATTTCATTAGCATTCGTTTTTCGTTGTTGGTTTTATTCACGGCCCGTGCACCCCCTTTCCAAACTGCTATATGGATTTCCGTTACATGAATTTTATTGCAAGTGCTTCGAGAAGTTTGCTTATTTTCGTAACTTCAATACCGTAGAACCAGGAAGTTTTCCGGGGCTAACTTCTGTCACTTGAAAAAGAGTGGTTGGAATAATAATCTATCAGAAAATAGAAAAACTCAAGTCAGTAGAAGATCTAGATTGCAAATGTCGATAGTTCTTGTACAATTCTAGAGGTTTCGCTCGTCTTCCCTACTCTCAAGACCGCCCCTCCAACTCTCAGTCCTAGCTACGCGACTCGATTATGAGTTCTTTGACTACACAATCTCGACAACCCCTTAATTTAGCCAATTAATTAGCGCCTAATGAGCAAGCTTTGAATTGCATCATCGGCCTTCGTCGCTGCGGTGCACAGACAACGGGAAACCGAGATGAAATGCGGATGAGATTGAAAGTTCAGTTCTCTCCACCGTCGCAGAAGAAGATTTTCTGTCAATCACGCGGGAATTTCATTTTTCATCACCTAATTTCGCGCGAAACTTAATACGATCCGACTTGTTTTATGCTATTTCATCCGTTTATGGATGGAAATGAAATATTCAGGTGTACGAGCAACGTAACTACAAAGGAAGGCATAAAGAATACAGTAGTTGAAATAAACTCTCATGTTTTTACTCACCGTTTCTGTTCTCGCTGTCCGCTGGCTTCATTTGAATCGGATGTCGCATCTGGAATAGAAAAAGATGCAAAAGTATTGTATTATGTATCTATATACTTACATTAATTTTGCTATATAAGGTTTGAACTTTGAAGCTGTTAACTTAGCGCAGAAAAGAATGTTTTATTATTAAAAAGTTCTTGGAAAAGTGACGTTAGTGTAGTTCTAGAACGAAAAACTAAAATTCGTCCGCAGCGCTATTTGGGCTCCTTGAAATATTCAAGAAACTGATTCTACTTTCCTTTAGTCCCTGCTCGTTTACGTTTGCCTAGTTTTATTCTAGAGAAGTCTTATTCTTTCGCGTTACATTCAAGTTTAGAGATGCTTTCGCCAGGCGTTAGAAAATTGAGTCTTTTATAATGCAACTTTGAACAGAAATTTACCAGAAATTGTACGTATCCTTGTAGTACCTATATGTTCAGTACTTCTGGTTTAATTGAAAATTTCCTCTCCAAACTCTTATCATTGAGATATCTAGGCTGTAAGATGATTGAGTTTAATTATTATACATTGCTCAAATAAATCCGTTTTGTTTCTTCGTTTTTTGTATCTACTCGCATTTCCACTGATTTTTTCGTGTACAGAGGTAATCAGAAGCAACTTGAAAATTAATATTTTGGTGTACGAGTGATTTTAATATTAGATTATACGTATCATGGTTTATGGCGGAGAATATTGCTTCTGCATGATATATGTACCTAATTTTTAGGTACATATGTCGAAAGAAGCGTGTCGAAAATTTTTAGGTACATACGAAGAAAGAAAACAATGCGATAAAGCTGACGCACATACCAGTGCATTGTACTATGTGCCGGGATTAGTTACGAATGACAAAAGCGAAGGAATCCAAATGAAAATCGATTTTTTCACGCTAGATGACGCGCGGCCTTTCAATGACGTCATCCTCAATTATTGTATCTCAGCTGGACATTATTGTTTTCGGTGGTCCGTGGTACTTTGATTGTGCCACCGTGGAAAAAGGAAGTTTCCGACCGTATATATGTGTACATACGCGTAGTATGTACGTCTATATAGGTATATGTTCCAAACGGAAATTTAATTTTCGCCGTGCATTCCCTTTGTTTCCGATGCGCGTGCGCGCGTGCACAGTGGACAATTTCGCGTTCAGGCACTGGGAATTTTACAAAAGTAAATTGATGCGACAACGATGCGACACCCTTTTACACTCATCGAAAAAGCGTTTTCAGGATTTCTTTTGTTAATACCACGACAGCCCCGCCCCGCTCGGGAATTGAGAATAAGGCATTTCAATTACAAAGAAATTTGGAAAGAGGAAAAAAAGATTTATCTCGCAATTTACAAAGTTGAGAACTTCCTCCCTACGACTAACAAAGAACATTCATCTTTAGATTTATATAGGCTAGGTATTAATTTGATGACTGCTTTCATATTTTTACGTAACTTCGACGTACTGAAAGATGGAATAAACCGTATTAATTTAATAACATAAAGTAGTGGCTAATAAAAAGTTTGATTTGATATTTTTATATACGGTGGTAGCAATGAATGTTTAAAAATAATACAATACATACTCGAAAATATATACTAGACCTTACGTAAAATGTCGATATTAGTTGTCTATTCTTCTATAGTTTTCTAAAGTAAAGTATAAATTTTCAAAATATTTTGCGTCAAACTTTACATATTGCGTCACCTTACGTACCTACCTATCGATGGTTTAGTGGACAAATATTGTATGTCCACAATTTGTGAGATTTGAGTTTTAAATGCAACAAATAATTCTTGACTCTTTCTTTATGATGTATAAAAATCATATTTATATCTACTTTCTAAATTTGTCAAAAGTAATATTTTTGTTCATTATATGCCCCCAAATATTATCTATGTATCAATACATGTTTAAGCATGTTTTTTCTCTAAAACACTAAAAGTGAACATACAGTATTTATGCATTAAGCCATCGATATGTAACGATACTTAAACAACTATTCATTATTTTAAGCTACTACAACACATTATAAAAGATCAAAATAAATCTACATAATTGCATTGAATCACTGCTGCCGTGATGATCTCACGTTGAACAATGTCGTGCAATGATTTTCGCACGTGATAAACATCTTTCACGAGGTTCATCGTTTTAAACGAGCTTCATGCTGCCTCATAAATATTGCTTATTGCAAGAACGATAAGGCATTCATGTAAAGAGATACCATTGATTTCTATCAGCTTTCAATAACACCGATTGTGTGACTCAGGCTACAAACAAAGCGTGCAATTACGTCATGATCGCATCATTTAGTCAGTAATTGATGGCTAATTAGCTTCTTCGAAGATATCTATCAATTATTACAAAAGATTTTAGAAGTACGGAATTCTATCGAATCTAATATAACTGGAAAGCGTAATTGGAGCCAAAGGTGGGCCAAATAAATATTAATATAAAATAAGATGCGTATGATTTGTGACCCTGTCTCAGTAGGTCCATCTTTGCAATAAATGTTTCATAACTTCTACAAATATTATCAGATTCATTTCAAATTTGGTATATATAATCTCGATACTTGTGTCTTATAGTAGTTACAACATTACTTTCAGAACGTAAGTCTAACATGTATATTTTTATTGTTTACAATTTTAATGGTGAGTGTTCGAATACTTTCGTGATTCACTGTATAGGGTAGATGTACCATTTGTGGCCACTTTAAGGTATTGTACCAGTTTTCGCCACTTCTTAAAAAATACTATATATTTTAGGTATTTTTTGTTAAAGAAGCTATTTTTGAAAATTTAGTTTCTCTTAATTTTCACCAAATTGTGTGCTCCAGGTTGTGTCCAATTTGCTGTTCCCTTAAATACATTTCAAATTCAGTAACTAAATCTTCTTCGGTACTATTTTTTGCAAATAGGCTTCTGTAATCTATAGGCTTCCCAATCTTTATTATTTCAAGAAGAAAATACAGATGTGTTAAGTCAGAGTACATTTATACTTATTGCGACACCTAGCTATAAGTATGAGAACTACTGTTTTGTTTTCTGCTGTAGTGGAATGCGACGAGCTTCCGGTTATGTGTTCAATACCTCGTCATGCGGTCGTGCTGTTGTTACACGAAATTAGTAATAACGTTAGGTATAGTATATTTATATGGAGTGCAATTATTTTTCAACATGTAAATAAACTTGTTTTTATACCAAAATAGGAAGTTATTATCTTAGTGTATATGTATGACTGTAAATAAAATATTAATATAACACTGTTTGTACTTCTTGCTTTAATCATTTTAGTGAAACTTGCTCCCTTTAATTCGAATTAAAATATCGGATACTCGAGTACTCGAATCTAAATTAAATAAGTATCCGGATATCCGGATATCAGAATTACTTGTGTGAGTTGTGACAAAGTATTACACTCATTTAACAACAACAAAAAATGGGCTGTATTCAATAAAGCATAAAGCGAAGTCAAACAGTTAACAACTTATTAGATTGAGCGTTCGTTTCGATCTGTTCTTCGATCGCGCGTTCTGCTTGCGAGGCAATTCGATAATGCAAGCGATTGGTCACCTTGGTTACTTTAATCAATGGGAAAATTCGATGATGGGAAAGGACGCTACAGTACCCGGGACTGCGGTTCCGGACAATCTCACCTCGCACCTCTCGAGAAACATAAACAAATTCACCTAAACTCGTACCGCGACGTCTGTCAAGCAATCAGCGTCGTTACAAATGCTCTAACGTAAACACTCATAAATAAAGCGCTATCTATAACGCGACCGTGAGAAAGAGCCCATTAGAACCTCAACGTAAGTCCGATACTAGTTCAGTTTTAGACCAAGTAATGAGCCCCTACAAGCAAGTTCCAAGGGAGTCCCTACTTCGTAATTTCTGTCTGTCGACAAAATAAAAGTCATCTGCGCAATCTATCTTCGGTGTCAAGTTAGTGAGACACGCTTTCATCATATCGCACTTAGCCAAGGGTCTAGGCGCTAGACTAGGATAGCATTTTAACTTAACAGCTAAATAGTGTACAGCGAAGTCCCGTGGAGTCCAATCAGGGGAAATACCTCGACAAATGACTGGAAATTCACGCCAAAAAGTGATTCATTGCCCGCAATAAATATACATAACTATCTCGTAATACTTTTTGCAATAATCATATCCTACATACGAAGTTGAAAGAAGCACGCTGGCATTCGCGCTCGAATACGAAGGCGTGAGTTAATTCACAGCCCCAGCGAGATCGAGTTGAGCTGATAATGAGGCTCTCGATGATGTACAACGCTGCCGATCATCACTCTCGGCTAGCAGTGTCGTTCGATGCGTCTCATGCTAACTAGGCCTCATTTGCCATTCATTCTCGAAAATAGGTTACTCGTAATTGCGACATCTCTTCCCGGAGGTCTCTTCATTGGGAGCAGACGTAACACGGAAGAAACGTGGAGAAGAAGAGTGAGAAGCGACTTTTGTGGTGGAAGTAGATACTACATAGTATGTTGTGAAAATTGTGCTGGAGACAGGAACAGGATTACTTCTGATGAAAATAAAATTAACCGTTCTAGGGAGAGTGTTCGTTTCTACGGGAGAAACGAAAATTAAACGTGAATAAATGAAGGGAAACGTTCACGTTACGTTTGTGGGTAGACAGTTTTATGCGAGCATACAAGGTGATGGGGTTAGGAATTAATACTGCAGGAATTAGTGAAGTTGTGGTGGGAGAAAGAAAGAAAGGTGTCACTGGCGAATTGTAGAGTGTAGGAAGAGAAGTGGGGAAGTACGGGAAGGATAAATGAAGATCTGAAAAATTATACAGTGAAAAATGACAAGATGGTTAAAAGAAATGAAGCAGTCAAACCGGAAGCACGAGGACTACTTAAGAGAGCGACAGAACGTTGCGAAAGAACAACATTTCTCATACTTATGTATGTAGATTATTTTGACTGTAAGTATTGTAATTGTATAGTGAACTTGTGCAATAAAATAAATATATGAAGGAAGTGCTATGTAATTGTTCATTTTAAGAAGTCATTCAGAGCGGAAGGTCATCTAAATACATATTCTGCATATACAGGGTGTCTCACGAATTTTCGTATGAACTTTGCCCAAAAGTTCTACTGCTAAAAAGTGTCAATGTCACATAAACATGCGTTCATATATGCTTTACTAACAAAACACCCGTGCTTTGCTGTGGTATTGATTAGTACTGCGCGTAAAACTTGGATTCTAAAACTATTCTATAGCCTATAGCAGATCCATTAAAGCAAAGATTCTTCTAGTATATGGTTCATCGAAATCGGTTCAGTAGTTTTTGAGTATTGCACTTTCAAACAGTTTTATACAATGGTATGGATTAAAATAATATCACAGAAATATGAAATATAAAGTAATCTCTTATTGTTAGTGCGTTAGAAGAATAGGTAAGTGATATTTATATTACCTGCTGATTCAAGCTACATATGCTTACTGTTTTGAAAATATTCAGTACGACCGCAAGTTGCACACTTTAGGAGTAATTTACTTTCCGTTGTGTTCTGACTCGTCAAATAACAGTTTAATGATTTTCAGAATGTTAAAGCTTTTTATTAATTTTATAAATAATTCGCAGTACTTTTTTCGATTAAGAAATTGATATATTTATATTTGCTTCAATAATATTCCTTTTTATGGTAGACTACAATTTCGTACCCATCTGTTGAGCGTTACCGTATAGATTCTTCCCAAGAACATAATTGCGAGACTACTTGTGCATGTCGAGCTTTTTATCCATTCGCCATTTCGTTCTAAATTTTATGAATTTTCACGAATTTTACAGAGCGTAAGATAACAAGTGCGTTAAACTTTACGAGTGGATACAGCATTGAAAAATAATAGAAAAAAGTTCATATAAACGTATGTCCGATTTAACTTTGTTGAATCGTATATTTTCAAAATGTACAAAAACACAAAAATTCGATTTTTTTCAAATTTCTAAAGTAAGATGATCTCTTAAGGAATACTTGGAAATGTAAGAGATTATGTCTCAGTTGAACATGATTTTCCAGAAAATTTCCATTGCAGATTTGTGTTTCATTTAACGTAAATTGCACGCGAAGACACATGAAGACTCTTTTTCGAGGCAATAAATAGTGTGGTCAACTATGTTGCTTGGATAGTTGCCTGATAGTCTGAATTTGGCCCGACCCCTAAATCACCGCCTGGATCCACTGCACTGAGAATCCGTGGCGTTAATAACATAGAACAAATTAATCAGAGACGTCGTCTTATCTGTATACATTGCAGCTTAAGAATTTATTTGGAGCGCAGACTATGTCACAATTTTTCGGCAGCCCAGCGTAGACGAAGCAATTGTTAAAATGTCCAATAGCTACTGCCGTGTTTCCGTTGAATTCAGTATTTTTCGCGTTGATTTCGGTTAAAACCATTGCAATATACGATATTCAGAGAGTCAGACCAGGTGATCATAGTACGATGTGTTGGTTTTTCGATGACGATTTGAATGTCAGTAGAGGAAGTGCAGTATATTTGGAATACCAGCTTGTTTAAGACGAACAAAAAATTACGACAGAGAACGGGAACAAATAAAACTAGTAATAAAATAAGTAATTAAAAGTCGCAAGTAATTTAAATTGAAACCACAAAATGAACACGCCTGCTTCAGGACTTAATTTCATACGGGCACTTCCCTTAATTGAGTTAAACAGTACCACGTTCTGGAAATTAAACTGCTAAGAAATTTCGTTGTTACGGAGCATGAAAGAATGAAATCCCCACCCTACGTGCAATTTTAAAAAATTCGCCTTCAAAATCTTTTTTTTTTGTTTCCCATTCTGCGGCAAAGTAACCCTTTGACTAGAAGACGTTCGAAGGCTAGGGGAGGTGGGAGGATGGATATCTCGCTTAAGAGCGTACAATATTCAGGGACGGAAGTTCAAGATATTCTATTTGCGAATCTTCTCGATCTTCCAGACGCGGAGGAATTTCTCGTATCGTGGCGCGAGCCAGTATGAAATTCATATCTATGCTAAGCGCGGCCCAACGCGCTTGGGTTTAGTGGTTTCTGCATCGTACCTTTATATTGCGCCCGATTCCATGATTTTGTACACACTGGTTCCGTGGAAATCAGACTGCGCGATATCGATTTCCCTAAAGATAACATGTTCTCTCGAACTTCTGTACTTCCAATCACATTGAACAGTTTAGGGCACGATCAACGATATTCCACTTACACTGTTTGTTAGAAAATGGTGATTCGAAAATTTAGTGTCGTAGCATATATTCATAGAGAATGAGTGAAAGATTTTATAAAGAATAATTCATTACTATACTTAGTCCTCTAAATTACGAAACTATTTTAGATAAATAGAAACTTTGTGTATTTTTCTAAATTCGTATTGCGGCGTATATCTCTCTTTTATTAACTACACAATGAAGATGGTATCACTACTGTTATCAATATTTATTGTAATTCTAACATTACAGCATCTCGCTATTTATACACCGTTCCCAACTTCAAAAGTAATACTTCGTTCCTACAGAAAATGCCAGATTCTTAAGAAATTGCTGATACTTTTTCCTCTGCGTCCGTAAAAATAATAGAATTCCACGATGAGAACTATGGAGATTCTCTGGTATTTTGGAAAACTCGCCAGCGCGTTAGTTTGCCAGATGTGATCAACAGGTCTCGGTTTTCTTGGTGGAGCGAGGCATCCTTCTCGGCTCTCATAATCCTTAATCTCATTTAATTTAAGTTTAACAGCGTAAGGCTGCCTCGAAATTCATTCCCGTCCATCTAATTTCGTTTCGGCCGCACTAAATTTCCATGGATGCGGCTGAAAGATAGGAATTGCCGCGCAAGGTTGACCGGAAACCGGGTGGATCGCCGCGGCATCGCTTCCCCTCCCCACGATTATCTCTCGAGGAGGAGAGAACGGAGGTCGAGGAACTCGATTTAAAGTTACACCGCTGCTTACGTATTCTCGTTTTCCGCTCGTTTCCAACACGAGGCCGGGTCTTCTTTATCCTCCTTAGCTGGCTCGCATGCGGACTGCTAAAGTAGCAATTCCGCTTTCGCCGGTAGCTACGAAAGCCGCGCGTCCTGCCTCGCAGTTGTCTCGTGACTTTTAATCCCGACCTTGTTCCACCCCCCACCCCAGTCGCCCCGGCGTTGGAAGACGGTAATTTTTATAATCTTCGCGGCAAAAAAGGAAGAATGCCGCGCGGAGAGCGTGGAGAACTGAATTTAAAGTTGCACCACCCACCCGTGCTGCTTTAAAGAGACACACCGCGAGATAGGCATCCTCCCCTCCTGCAAATTATGTTCTCCTCTTTCTCGCTCTCCCCGCGAAACTCTTCGCTCTCGCTCTCTGCCCCCGCCCTCCCTTCGTTCCACCCCCACTTCGCCCCTGGTTCCAGGAAACTACAAAAGTGCTACTTTTCACTTTCACCGTCTGCTGACTCCGACTCTACGACTTTTAATCTCCGCCGCTCGCCTTCCGTCCACGAGATACGCGTACTTTTATGATATTCGAGGTGGGGATTCGGGGGCGAAAGGGCGCGAATAAAGGGAGCGGATAAAGGCGACTAAAGGGGAGGGCTGACGGATTTAAAAGTTACACCGCTGGCAATGACAGCCGTCTGAGCGGACGAGCAAGCGGAATGCGATTCGCAGCCAACTGAGTGACAGAGGGTGCGAAGATGTGGGGTGGAGGCATAACTCCGGGGTGTTGAAACGGGCAAGGATGAAATTTTACAAGATTCTTTAATGTTTTGGTTAATCTTACGCTCTTGGTAGACTATGAGTGCCGTCCTCCGCGGGGGACCATTGCGTCTATGTAGTATCACTGCATAAGGTAGTGATTTGCAGGAAGAGTTCAAGGAAATCCTGATTCCAAGGTTTTCAGATATGCTACTGCATAATGATTCTATGTATTTCCAAAAGTTGCCGTTGATATCTTAATTTAATTCTACGATGCGAACTGAAAGACGCCTAAGTAGTCAGGCGTAGAGAATGATCTGTATTTGTGATGTAAAAGATTCCTCAAATCTTCTTTCTTAAGGGTAATCTCCGGTCAAAACGTTTGCTGAATACGTGAATTTCATGGATTAAAAAGAAGAAACTGAAAAATATACAGAAATAAAACTTTTTGAACTTTATTACTACATATTTGAAGAACAAACAAAAAATTGTTGTTTGAATTTTATCATTTTTTGCATTACCATTGTAGAAATTAGATCGTCCGAAATAAAAACACTAAAAATATTCTTAAAATATAGTGAATGGTTATCGCCTTATGCATAAAGAGTAACTTTGGATCACCCATTCTTTTTTATAAACAGATGTATGTAGAACAACGTACTTCTTTGCAACATTGTGTTTAATATAAAATCTAAAGTCCTATAGGGTAATTGCGGGAGAGTTGCCGCGCGTTTCGCAAAATTTTCACCGTGTCTAAATTTTGAGTTCATGGGGCACTATTAAGAAAGGATCGACTTTCTCCAACACAATTACCATTTTACCAGGGAAATTGCAAATCCCCAAATTAAAGCCCTCTCTAATAAAAGATAACCAAATCCTGCGGAACTATCGAATTCTTGTAGACATATTCCACTAAAAGCACTTCACACCCCGTGTGCTACAATATGGCGGGCCGCCATACACTCTACCGTATTTTACCATAAAACGTGATCACATGGGTGGTTCAGGTCCGTCGATTCGAGGGTTCACCCCGCGAACCTTAACAAGGGCGCGCAGAAGAGGGGAGACGGCGCCGCGCGCCGGCGAAAGCAGACGAAGGGGCGATTATTAAAATTGACGAATTCGGTTCAAGGACCCCGCCACGATCGTTGTATCGCTAGTTATAAATTCGTTTCACGTTCCACCGTATCCGCCAGCGTCGACACAATGAAAAAAAGCGGATGGCGATTGGACGGGGGATGGTCTCGGCTGCTTTTTCGAGGTAAACGTCGTCCAAGTGTGGCGAAAAATCTGGCTTCCATGGGGAAGGGAAAGCGCGAGCGTCACGTGCGACCCCGCGAATCGACGTGGTTGGGTTGAACCAGTCGACACATTGAAATCGATGTCCTCGATGAGGGGACGAATGGAATGCTGCGTCGCCAATGCCCTACCTTGCCTCTTTAAAAAATGAATTCGAATTTCTCGCTTTTTATTTGGAATTTATGGATTGTTTCTTCTTCGTCTTTTAGAATCAGATATACGGGAGTTATTAATCCGAAAAGTTGTTTTGAAACGCTATGAGATCCGCTGAGGATGAACGGTAATGGTAAAACTTTTTTTTGCCGAATTACCTGAGAACAAGAAGTCTTCTGTACCGCGTAAGAAGGAATCATTTGCAACTTTTGCAAAACCTTAATTAAACATATTACACTATACATTTATAACAATCAATAAATTACTTATTTTAGTATAAACACATAACCCACCCATAAAGTTAAATGTTTTATGTACAGTGCTTGTGCAATTTGGTTCAGAAATTTCAGAAATTTCATCTACTTAATTGTTGAGACACAAATTATTGTATTTGGAAATAGATAAAAGGCTAGAATTTGTTACACGATAAATTCCTGAACTTCTTTTCTCCAAAAAAGGAAACGCACAAATGAAATTACTCTAAAGAAATTATTGAATTTTGTATAATAATATAATATTATTTAATAGTTACTAAAACAGTTGCTTAAGTTAGTTGTACTGGTTTTCACGTTACCACATACCGTTTGAGTACATGTTTCGTTAAAATTTCACCACAGCGCGTTCTTTAAACGTTTTCTTCTATACGAATATTTCTCGTTACTATTCCACCACGTAGAACCTTTAAACGGTCAATCTAAATGAATGAAAACGGATTCCACTGCCTTGCAACACGGTCCTTCGTTTTTCCATCTAATGAAAGAAGCGACCTCTCGGTTACAGGATCATTACATTTTACGCTCATATTCTGCAATTAAACCACCCCGCAGAGATACACTCGCTTTTAAGAGCATTTATTCTAACCCTTTCATATGGAAGCCTCGTGCCAGACGGGAATAAATTCAATTTCAAGACCCTTTAAATTCTCATTAAAATACCTCTCTTAATATTCGTTTCCCATACATTTCACAAATTAAAATTGTGAACTTGGGTTGTTAATTATAATTCCTACCTTCTGGCTTATTATTGAATAAGTCCAAGAAGCGGCAGGTCATCATTTGCGTGGCAGGCTCTAAAGTATGAAAAAGTGATTCTGCTCAATCGTTATGCTTTAAGAGGAGAGGTCTACGTAGAAATTTTCTAAAAATCGATTTTCATATTTTCTTGAAATACATCTTGAAACTATTCCCTGAAAGTGTCAAGCGAAGCCGACCAAAATTGACAAAGTTATATCCGTGTAAAACGCTAGGTGTGCAAAATCTAACCAACCCTAATTTCTAGAAGTACATGACTGTTTCCATTTAAGAAATATTGTTTAGTACTTCGCCGCGAAGTTCGCCGTAGAAAGGGAAAACATTTCTGTTTCTGAAGATCTTCAAAGCTTTTTGAAAGACGAGGCAAATATTTTAATTTTTTAGCGATGGTAAGTGCAAAAATATTACCCTTGCATGGTTTATCATTAAATATGTATTTGCATTGTTCAAAAGTAGTTTATCGTGAAATTTATTTTCTGCGTAGTATAATTGTTACTTTCCTGTCGAAGCAACATTTCTCCAAATGACTGGAATGTCATTTTTTAAATCTGTGGCCGGGTATTATCCTGCAAATAGATGGAATATTTCCAATTAATTAACGCTGGATATTTAACGCACAATTTCTGATGCATTTCCTCGACTTCGTGATAGCATTTCTCTGCGATGGCTTCACCTGGATTAAAAAGGCTGCAGTGGATAATACCAGTTGCAAACCGCCATGAAGTGTTTCGGTGCTTCAGCATAATTGATTAGTTATGTACTATAGTTCATTAGTTATTCTCTCCCGAAATACTTGATTTAGATTACAAAAAGTTTCTTCTACTTTACTGCTAAAAAATTGCTGGGATTTGGTTTTCTCCATCGTTACTTTAATAATGTTACAAAGTAGGAAACGAATAAATACCGAAAACAAAGCACTAAGCATAAATAACTAATAAGCTATCACTTGGAAACAATCAAATAACAATTTATTCTCCGTACAGCTTCAATGGTTAAAATAAGGAAAACAGCAATTTATTTCCGGCTAAATCTGATATTTTGGCGCTGGAGGCTTCACATTTGTTACAGCAGTACCACCAAGCATGCCCAGGGGTTGCTAATCCTATCACGAACATGCCGGAAGAGCTTGTCGGTTACTTCGCGGGACACCCCGTACGATACGGAATAACCGAAGATGCTACGATCGGTGCTCCGAGTACAATAAAAATTCCTCGAGGCAAGACAGTTGGGATCGTATAAACTTCTATCGCGGACCGATCGCTGTCATCGTTATCGGGCCCGTAGACGCTCGCGAACGCCTTCGGTTTCCGTTGAAATCAGTAAACGGCGACAACGTTATTCAATTTCCGCGGCCCCCGTCCGAAAATAAATTCTTTTTCAGTTATCGACGCAGCAGCTGAGTTCTCAAGGACCCCCTCCAGCGGCTTATCCGTCGTACGATCTCGTCTTCATTTCCGCCACGTCGACGGTCTTCCATCCCCGCACGTTGGAAACTTTGGACGATCGTTCGCCTACGTTTGCGAAATACCTGAAGCTCTATAAACGTGTACCGCGGCGCGGTATCGACAGATTGACGTTATTACGCCCGAAAGTGATGCGGGAACAATTTTCGCGGACCTCCGAGCCCCACGCCCAAATGATTCTGCATACATTTGAAAATGCACTGGATGAAAGTTAGCTGTAAATAATACTGCGTATCGTATATACAGTTACGTGTAACAATAAGTTAGTCTCTCCATAAAATGGATTAAGGCATCGTTCATTTGTTTCAAGTCTTCGAGCTTGCAAATGACATTCACATTTTATTCATTGGAAAATAGAACACAGCGCGTGATTGATATCGCTTTTTCTCATTTGGATTTTTCCCTGAAATCACCGCGACGGTCCTTATTGTTCCTCCGTTGCTTTTATGTCCCTTCGTTACGAGGTAATTAACGGGCAATAGTCCCCGACGTCGAAACGCGAAAAAAAAAGGGACGGAAAAAAGATGAACGATTAAGCTATGAAAAATGCCAATATCTATGCGAATGGCTATGAGCGGCTATGGGTAATTCCACTATAGCGATTGGCGAGCACGCTGGGTGGCCATTGCGATCGATTAATCGAGTTCTCGGAAATATACGGACGCGGAGAGTAAAAGCAAGAACAATTCTGCTGTGCCAATGACAAAATCGTTGTCGAAGTAACACGTAATACATGGACAGCGATCGGTGAGAGACCTCCGGCGAGAAACCTCCGGCGAGAGACCTACCCGTAATTTTTTTATTAATTAGGTCACAAGAAACAAATTGAAACTGAGACTTGTTGTTTGGCATGAGGTTTATTAACATTATCGGCTTTAAAAAATGTTTGTTTAGTGAAAAATATGCATTATACATATATGATGCTATAGATGGATCATTAAAGAGGCTTTTTAAAAATGTTTCTTTTGTTTTGCAGTGATAACTCAAAAAAGAAGGTTTCAATCGAATCAATTTTGGAACGGATCTAAATTGAAGTTAATGAAAACTCTTATTCTATATGAAAAGAAACTAAGACCTCATTAGTCTGCAGTTTTGGAGTATTCTGCCATACTCTGATGATAATCTCTATTATTTTTCCTTATTTCTAATAATTTTATCCTCGATCTTTTAAAAACAAATGAGATTTATATGTTGAAAAATTACTTAGAATGTTGCCAGATGTTATAGCTAATCAATAAATAAAGAATCAATACCATTCATGCATTGTTACTTTAATTACAGCCACGACTTTTACAGATTTTGACCCAAATTTTTTTGATTGGTTTTTAATAATTTTTTTTACTTCGTTTCTAATGTCTTTATCTTCGATATTTCCGTGAATTTCGATCCCAAATTTTGGGAAGACATTCTTGTCATATTAAACACCAAAAATATGTAATAAAAAATCGATCTTTTTGGCATATGTAGGTATGTCATCCCTTGAGCTTATGCGCGTTGCTCATAGAGATAGAGGGGAGCCAAAGAGAAAATTAAAGGATGCGTTGATGTTTCATTTTCGATGAAGGTATCCATGACAGTTTGCATGAATCATAATTTAACGCGCAATGCCAATTCCGATCGGTTTGGTTGCCGTCGATTGGTCGGATTTTCCGCAATACCAACGGTGCACTAAAAGTGATTAAATTACTTGGCGAACCGGCACTCGGTAAACTACAGTGTGATTGATACGCGTGTGTGCGCTCATCTGACCGAATATACGTTGCGATCATTTATGCGTGACTGACGTCTGTTTATTTCCTACTGATTTAGTCCAGCATAGCGTCGAATCGAACAGTCCCCGTCAGAGAGCGAATCTATCATCATCAAATGCCACGGTAGGCTGCTAATATTCTGTTATTTCGTGATCGTTGTTATTTTAGTTTGAGAATAACGCCAGAATAGGCGAAAAGAGGCTTCGGAATTTGAGGACTCGGGCCAAACATTTTGGAAGAAAGCCACTACCTTGGGACAGTCACCTCGAACATCCCGACTTTTACTGATATCAAATAATAAATAGTAATATTAATATTTATTAGACAGGTAATACAGTCTGGTAGATAATGATCTGAACAAGATAAAGTATGTAGTTTGAAAACTGACATGCTACGAAGTTAAGAGTTTGTAACGGATATAAGGTTGTATATTAAGTTCGTTATAGACTGTGACACAGCTTGGAGTTTCAAAGAAAATGTCAATTAGGTACAGACATCAATTTGTAAGTGGATTTATAATGTAGTTCATTAATGATGATACTGTCGTCAAAGGTTGCTGCATACAATGTTAGGAATTCAGAACCAATTAGGAATAAAATATGTGTTCAACAAACATATCGTTTTTGTTATGGAGTACGCAAATACGAATACATATTTCCCTTTTTACAACTACCTGGTTGACTAAACATGAAACAACGGTGGATATTTCACACATGTTGCACAACACACAAACTATTGAAAGCCAGCATTCCATTGAACTACTTAGAAAACACAAAGAACACATTTATATTTCTTGATTTTGGTTTTACTTGGTGAATTTTGAAAATTTAATTTCAAATTCGTTGTTAGCAGTCAGCAAAACCCTGGAAATAATAGTTTAAATTATCGGACTGACATAGAAGTTCGTACATCGAAGCGTATGAGCTGACGCGTTAACGAATTTTCACTTCTTTGACCTCCCATATCTCAAAAGCTAATTGTCACCTCAACTTGAAAATTTGTTGTGATTGAAAAGAACAATGTATCTAATGTGCATAGTATAAAGCCTGCATTATTTTATAAGGAATAAATCGAAGAAAGAACCATAGGTATTGCTAATGCCATTCTTCCAACACATAATCGTGACAGAGTTGACATAATTGCGTGAAATATTAATCTATTCTTATGTCGACGCACCAGTTGACCTATAAGTAAGGGAACAATCGAGATTTCCCAAGCAATTTGTGCGAAGTTTATTATAATCATCCAATAGCTAGATATTCGTATAGGAATGTAAGTGAGTTCATAAACCTTTCAGCGCTTTTTCCGTAGAAACAGCTGCAAAAAAAGCGGCAAGTAAATAAACAGTTCCTAAAAGAAACGACAACCTGTTACACTGAATCATATCAAAGAGCTTTTCATGTAGCCTCTATGCCTAAATTACTCGGCCGACTTTAAAACGTATCACAGACAGCTATTAAAGCACCTCCTCCTGTTGAAAATGTGTTTGTGTTTGCGTTTCTATCCACGCGATATAGGTGCCTACGTCATAACCGCAGGTACTGCATGAATATTAATTGCAGACTGAAAGTAATTAAGGTTCTACCTATGTGCTCAAACATAGATTTTTTAAATAAAGATATACAAATGAATATACAGTTAATCTTTTGAGTGGCATATTTGATAACTTAATCGGATGTTTATACTTGTGGAAAATGTTTCTCATGGATAAATAAAATAACAGTAACAGATACAGTTGAAAGGCACGTTATGAGTTCAAAATTTATGATTGGAACCCAACTTTGTGCGTTTATATGGTAACTCGAGACAAAAACAACGATATGTTTCAGGCCTGCCAAAACTGTTCAATCACCATTTACGTGTGTGAAAACTAAGCTCAAAGTCAAATAGGCAATCTCACTTTTTCATATAACTCCTAAAGTACAAGATTTTTTTTAAACTATTTCTCAAATTTTCGGGGAATATTCGTAATAAAATTATATTGGGTTAAGCGTACGGACATTCAAATGGAATAATTCATCTAATCGTAACATCGAAAAAATATGTAGATTTTTTATATCTTCTTTTTCTTTTAAAGTTCGCCATTTCTTCAAAACTTAATATTTCTTTAAATCTGAACTCTTAACTGCTGTTATTTTAATATAGGTATTTCAAGAAAACCTTCGACTTTTTCATTTCAAAGCACACGTTGGAAACTTACACGATCGTCCGTTTTAAAATTATTTTTTAAAGAACCTGACGTCATCGCATGATGTGGTCATAACTCAACATTTTTTTCAATATAGGAGCATGAAATATTAGTTAAGTATATGTATTTTCATATGGTCATAAAGATTTTTCGTAGAAAGCTACATTTTATTACAAAAGAATGCCTTGAAAGTAGCCTTTTTTGGCTCCCCCCTTCCCCACCCCCGTATAGTAGCGCTCTTATTCGTATCCCCACCCGCCGCGCCGTTACGCAATCGTTGAAATCAGAGCGGAACTTTTTGCGAACCGTTAACGGTGAACAGTGGCCATAGGTAAAAAATTGTCGCAGCGGGTTTGCTTACCACACAATCGATTCGACAGACCCTCCGCTTCAAAATGAATTTAAAATCATGATGTTGCGGTCATCCCTTGCCGAGATACAGCGAATTAAAAAAAGGAGTTTGTGTAAATTTGAAGCATATCTTTGAAAGTAGAAAATCAGATGAATGACGTTGAAATCAGAAAAGTAAAATATGTATCTTCAAGAGGAAAGACTGATCTTTCTATGGTTTTTTTGTTGAACGTTCTACGATGATTCCTTCGCTGGCTAGAAGCAATTGAAGTCAAAAGGATGATTTTGGCTTCAAAGTGAAACACCTCGGCCAAGAAAAAATCGTATAACAACCAGTGAACACTGATTTTACACAGAAAAGTAGTCGCATCCGTCTGGCATAAATGTAACCTGCCTAAAAAAAAGGCAGTCTGCCTTCCATACTCTAAAACTTCTTGAAATCCCTATGTAACATTCTATTCCACACCACTTGTAAATCATTCTAAAACCAGATTGAGATCAGTTCCAAATTCGCTCAATTCAGCTGTGTCCCAGCCTGGTTTACTTTTGCTAGCAAATTGGACGTATCTTTAACAAACTGGTGGTACATTGCTTCCTTTTGCCCACGACACATCCCCTATACGTGAAACTTACACCTTTTCAAGTATCTACCTGCGAACCAGCCATTAACAATTCTCTTATCCTCGCCGCGGCCTCCTCCAATGATATAATTATTCAGAGCTCGTGGCACACCTACAAGCAATGCGAGAGTAAATACTGCTACCAGCTTTCCTTTTCTTCAGAGAGGACGTAACCCCAATTTATGAAGACAATCATCCCCGATTATCCGGCGGTTCGTTTTCCTGAAAATGTTTCCCGACCATTTCGCGAGACTGCGTTCCCGCGATCCATTTCCACTTCGCGCTTCTATTCGACTGGGGCGGGCGAGTTCGCCGGCGTGCCACATTTCTCAGGGAAATGGGAATCGATTTGAAGAACGCCGTTGCGAAACTGCAGTTGGCAACACGCCCTCTGCCTGTTCCTCTCTGAGCGCTATCGGGTCATCCCTCTGATGTCCTACTCTCATGGGTCACCCTTATCCTTCTTCCGCTTCCGTATTTTCATCGGTGCTTCCCTCTTTACGCCGCCTCTCCCCCCCCCCTCCCGGCACTCACTTTTTTTTTCACTCGCCACCAAATATCTTCAGCAGCACAAGCCGTGTCGTGATTTTTTGTCGGTCCAAGGAGGATTGAACTTACTCTGACTTATCCTCGCAGCAACGGTGAGATCGAATGCCAATTTCATCTTATTTCTCTTTATCTAACCGATATTGAATAGCAATGGAGGAAGGAAGTAAAACTTCTAGAATGTTTTCCGAGTTGATTTCGTACGAGTTTAATTGATGGAATGGAAACATAAAACAGCAAATAGCTGGCAGATGGTAGCTCTTAGCTATACGGGTGTGCGGGTACCCGAAATTACGGATCCCGATTTGCGATTCCGGTATCCGAGACCTGAAAAGTTTTAAGTTATGATTTTGCAGTGTGGTCAGATGTAAGAATTTTTAAGCAAGAAAATCGGCTCCCGAATCGCAAATCGGTTCCCGTAATTTCGGGTACCCGCACACCCATACTTAGCTACATTTTTTAGTAGAATTAAGCGTACACATTATTTTTAATTAGGCGCTGGTTCCAATAACTACAAATATCGACAAGAATCATGGCATCGGTGTCGTTGGCCGACAAGAGTCAAATAATAGCCGTTTCTACAGCCAACAAAAGTTTTGTGAGAACTTTACCGAGTCTCTGTTTCCGGATCTCTCCTTTTCTCAATCGTAAGAAAGCTTGAGGAAAACTTTGTTTCTTTGCCACAAGCTCCTCAGCAGAGTTTAACCCAAGGTGGAGGGATTAACAAAAACCAATCAATTGTTCAAGGCGACACTTTGGGGCGATTTCCTGAATTTGGCAATGCTCCGTCCACCTTTACACGTGAGAAATGCAGTGGGAGAACAAGGCGCGTGTAAAAGTAAATTCGGGACTAACCCCAAGGCTCCGCGAGCAAGTAGCCAGGGCCCTCACGCGAACGACTTATCCAGGTGGTGAACGGGGGTTTAGGGGGGTTAGGCTTAATGGTTATTGAGTTGCAGGACAAGACTCCAAGGTTTCCATGTCTTAATTGGAGTTTTGAGTCTTTCTCCTGTTTACGGTGATCAAACGTTATCGTCGTACAATCGGACAGGCGAATATCTTTAGCCGAAAAATATGTAGCATTCAACTCACGTACGCATCATAAATCCAGTCACTTTTGAAAATCCTTAATAAGGCTAGTGATTTAAACAGCACGCTGCTATCTCTTATACAGGTCCCAGATTTTGTAGAAGCTCACTTTACAAATTAAGCTTGTCAGGGTATGCTAAGGATATGCTACATGTTGCCGTTTTATGGGTAAAAGGAAACAAATGAGCCGAAGACATGCCATGAAAATATACATTTAAAATATCTTGCGCATCTTGTTGTAAATGACTTCAAATAAAATTTCATTGGCCTTATTTCTCTCGTCTCCACGCTGTGTTTCATTTCTCAGTTTCCTCCTTTTATTTGCAAGACTGTGCACCTAAGAAGGTACGCACAAATGCTTGCCTGTAGAATTGCGCATCGCCCCAGCGTAATCGCTCTTGTACCTTTGTTGATGGCGGGTGTTCTTTCAGAAAAATTTATCCGAGGAATTCCGCTGTTCCCGTTACACTTCAGCTACGAGATTATGCGACGCAGTGCGCGCGGCTAATGGCATTTCTTTCTTCCATTTATGAAAAGAAATCTCCCGCGGAACAACACAACTCTGCTACGCGAAAACAAAGGATGGACGTCGTGCCTGGAGGAAAAGCTTCCATCCTGAGGTCATTTTTCGTGAATTTCAGTGTGTGGAATGTGAAATATATTGCTTGAAAAAAAAATACCTAATTTCCGCCTTAGAACTAGCAAGAAAATGCTCGTGGCATTTTAACGCTCGCTGGAATTTCGTAAGCGTATAAGCTGTTACGATGGCATTATTTTCCAGCAGTTGATACATTTATTGAAGAATATCGCAGCATATGTTTGATTTCGAAGGACCATACTTGCCATAGAAAATGATTAGCAGCTCGATTTTTCGCGTTTCCTAAACCCTTAGCATCCAAAATTAACGGAACAAAACTATCTTTTATGAGATTTAAATTGTCTAAATTGTGTCTGCAGGATGCTGAATTTTCTATGAGCGCGCGCACGTCATGGATTTACAACGTCAATCTATTATGCATACATATATTGAGAAGATGCTAAATGTACCTATAATAAAATTCCCTCAAAATATAAAAGCCCTTTTGAGGACGTATCACCTATTTGAAACTATCGATTTAATTAACTTTTAATATCTGTGCTTCTTGTTTAGCAGCAACCTAACACAAGTGACTTTACTCTATCAACCAGAAAGCTTTATAAAATACAGGTTTAAAAACATCGTCGCAAAAACCTTAAAAATCATAGTTAGTTGGGCGGGCTAAACGATAGAAGTTGTAATCGTTCGAATCGATTTTGCCCTTTGCTTTCGTGACAAAGCCTTCGCGACGCGTCACGAAAGTCCTACATAGAATACCGAGTGTATTAGCTAGAAACGCGAACTGTCACTCGTCGTCGACGGCCACGCCGGCACCAAAAGTCATTTTGGCCGGTAATTAGTTGGCCGAGTCACGACAAATTGAAAAAGTTGGTGAGAAATGGAACGCAATTTAGTCCGTGGCCATCGCTCCATGGCGCGACGTTCTGTGGTCGTAATAATCAAGAGCCCTGGAATCGAATGGTCCCTTTTGCTTGCCGTGTTTCGTTATTCATGCGGGCCTAGACCGACCAAACTTCCAAACAACACCTGTCCCTTCGTAATTTCCGCCCAATCGCCGGAGAACAATTCGTAAGAACGCCGAGGCCGCGTAATTGGAAAACTTGAGCGCGCCTATGTGCACGGAACTCGGTTTTATAGACCTCCATGCGCATTTGCAGTGACGAGCGTAGGTATGTGTAAGCATGGTGGCCCATGTCTATACAATATGTATATGCGTATCAAGATTCTTTTAGATAATGTTAACTAAAACTCCCTACGATTTAAAGTTACTTTCTGCGTATTCAGTTATTCGTCGCATAATTGTAATTAACAAACGGCTGAAATCAGGTTGCTGCATACTGGGTTGAACTGTACTTTAATAATTTTGTGCAGTGTGACGTCCACAGTCTGTGACGTCTCCAGCTGGTTAGTATTATCTACGGTAACACTTATTTACTCTTGGTAAAAATTATTTTCAAATTTTTTTTCGGGGCACCCTCCAGAATAGTTCCAAATAATTAAAAATAATTAAATATATAGAGACTATATCTTCGATATTTTTGCGAATTTCGGTCACAAATTTTCAGGAAACATTCATGACATATCAAATACTGAAAATAAGAAAAAATTGTATCTTTTTCACATATTTCGGTATATGCCCCCCTTAGATGTTTAAAAAATATCCCCAAGAAAGTTTAATCCAATATTAACAATAGTTTTTAAAAAAAAAATCATATACTTGGGAAGCTGTTACACGAGAATCCCCCCTTAATTCCAATCTCATTCGTATATGTAAAAGTTTCAAGTTGTTCCCCTCAGTTCCCGTGTGTCTAGGTCAGGGTTCGTCGGCTGTCGCCCTACTGACGAGAGTCTGGCTGACGTTTCCCAAAGACGAAACGCCGCACCTCTTCTTTTCCTCTTCGATGGCGATTTAAGCGCCAATCCAGCTGCCCCGCACAGTACTCCGAAAAGCGTAACCAGCCTTAGGGATTATGGTTACGTTGGAGGCGACGGAGTAAGATCCCTCCTGGTCCAGAAACGGCAGCGCAGGACTTTACACATTGGTAAATTAATTGTTATTCGAAAATCAGTCGGCTATCACTAAGCTAACACATTTCTGTCGGGGTCAGAGGTTAATTGTCACACATTTAATCCTTGCCCTTTTGTCATACAGCATAACACAATTAGGCGGGAGACGATGTAACAACATTAACACTTAGAGTGTCAAGTATCCATTTGAATTTAGATCTGTAGAGTCCATTCAAACTAGATCAGAGTCCATTTAATCTAGTTCTACAAAGATTAAGCTAAGACACCTGTTGTTGTCGCGTCTAAAGTATTTTATTCTTCTAGCTACTATATTTGCAGGTGCTTAGGATTAATAGTACAAGTAGTACTGCAATAAAATGCAGTTTCGGTTTCCTTATTTTGCGCGCTTCTAGTTTTTCAAATACTGCAATGTGAATGACGATCAAAATAATATTATTTAATGTTTTTAATAAACTTGTGCTACCTGTGGATCATCGACCATTCCTACACGGTGCTAGACTATATTTGTTTTTCTAGTCATGGACCATTCAACTCGTTCTTTCTTTCTCAAATATCTTAAATCGTGATCAATTTTTTTGAGGACAACCTTCTATGTATACTGTTAGTTTCTCAGAGATACCAGGAGATGGTGCTACCAGCTATGTTGCCTGACTTACAACCAGCTCAGACCTAGCTAAATCTAAGAATTGACCAAAAGTGCATTCTGATCGTTTCTCTTCCCAATTGTTTATACAAACAAAAGATTTATAAAAATTCTTTTTGCAATGAAGAGAAGTACTCCATTACAGATCAGATTTAAAATTGGAATGAAACTATATTTTGGAAACTGCAATATTCTTATTGGACAACACTATACAGTCTAAATTCCCGTTTTACGTCGTTGAAATTAGGGTTAATACAAACACCTGTTTTTTGGAAAAAAACAGTTTTCGAATTCCACTATTCCCAAAAATCCGGTTTAATCGGTTTTCGAGTTTTCTCCAAAAATATATAAGTAATTAAAATATTTGTACTTATTTTAAAAATGTTCAGTTTCCTTAATATTTATGGAATTACAAAAATATAACAAAATAAAATATACTCTCTCAATACAAAACAAAATAAATAAAAATAAAATTAAAATAATTAAAATCCGTACTATTTTTGAGTTCATTTAATATTTATGAATCTTCAAAAATATAAAACAATAAAATAGACTGCATACGAAACCAAATAAAAAAACTAAAACAACTAAAATCCGTACAAAATATAAATCTTTTATAGTGGTACCAAATCATAAATTCATTTAGTATTTCTCTTCAGAAAATATGAACTCATGGAGATTAGTTTTACAGTCAACTGTTACCTACTACAATATGCTTGTGCCTAGTCGATTTCAAGTCAAAATGTGAACGTTTTTAATCAAATAACTAATTCATTTCTGCATGCTATTTCTAGTATACACAATCGGGTTTTAAGATTTTAAACCCGGTTTTCGAATTTTACAAATTCATAACTGAAAACTGTTTTTAAACCCGGTTTTTTAAAACCGATAAACCCTGGTTGAAATCTCAAATGTTGACTGTTTGACCGAGTAAAAAATTCATCCTAGGAAAACATTTGACAAACGTGTTGGGGATAAATCTATGCCAAGCAGGTTGAACCACTGCCGCTCTCTTCACGAACACCACAGACTCGCTACGTGCGAACGCCTCGAAACTTCGGCTCATTTGCGCGCCCACAAGCGAGTCGTATTTAAACCGCGCAACACGGCGACAAGTGTTATCTAAATCATTGCTCTGTTATATTATTTGTGCCGTCACGCGTCTTTCATGCACCCTTTTCGCTCGGCCGCGGTGCAACGACACACGTTCACCTTTCGAGCAACGAGAGAACCATCCGAAGTACGGGTGGATCTTGAGGCGTCGGGCCGAAAATAAATCACAGCTCATCGCAGCTGACGTGGATCATTCTGCTTGTCTTCTGTTCTCAGGAGCCCGTTGTCTCTGTTTTTCTCTCGCGCCACTATATAGATAGGAAGGAGGAGCCTGGGGGTGGAGGAGGCGGACACGCATCGCCTGACCCACATTTCCGTTTTAAATAACGCCAACTCGTTTTGCTCGTTTGTACTGCAGCTAGCTTTTGCACAATCGTTCTTTCCAAAAGGAAAACCGTTGGAAATCTGTACCCAACGGCACTGGTCACTGTGCCGCTCGCATCATCGATCCGGGAAGAGAATCGTTCAATCTAATAGCAGCAGAGTGACACTAGTGACTATAGAGTACTATAGTCACCCTAGTAACACGATACATTTCTCATCCTCTGGTGCTGTTATTTACGCAAGGGAGCACAAAGACAACACATAACTGAAGAAAGCACGGGACAGATGGAAGAAAGCTAAGTGTTGACATTATAGGGTACACCGAGGTGAATCGGATCAAAATAAGAATTTAATAGATATTTCCTTATATCGCGATAGAAATGAGCATTCCGATCGTTTGTAGTATCTCGTCCTTTTCCCAGCACTTATCACAATAGCCCGCCAATTGTTTTAAGTCATTGTTTAGAGCTGTCATACGTTTTCAGTGAGATGGACGCATGTGAACGTTAAAATTTTTCTCCGAATCCAATCTACGTAATCTACAATTTCGTATTTAAAATAAAAAAATGCTTGAAAATTCAAATGTGTTTATTATTATTAGTTTGCACGGGGTCCAAGTGTAGTGTTTGATACATTTTAGTGGGGAAAAATTAATGCGTCTTCTTCCAGAAGATTGTCTGAGAAAAGTGATGTCAGAAAGTGGACAGAAAAGTTCACTGTCATTAAATTAAATTTGTCTAGGCTGATTCTAAAGATTTTATGAAAATTTCAGTTTTTTCAGAAATTTCTGGATTATCCAATTCGGCCCCAGTTCTCACTTTTGGGTTTTTTGTTTGCAGAAGAAACATTTTTAAGTATGATTTTATTTTTTATTATTAATGTTCGAGCCAAAGGTATACTGGTCAGAAATATATAATCAAAAATTAGTTTTTTAATGTAGATTTCATATGTAGATTAGTTACGTTGTATGTGTAGTAAAAAATCGATATTTCCAAGTATAAAATCATGACTCAGGTAAGGGAAAGTTAGAAATTTATTCTCAAAAATACGTTCAAGTATATTTGACTGAAAACAAGGTTTCATATAACTTCATTATTGAGAATTCTATTCAGAAACATGACTTCGAATACAGTTCTCGGTTTACCTGCCGTTGCGGTAGTTAGGAATCATAGGAATTTATGGCTATGTATTTCTTTTAGCGTGAAGGAAGTTTGTTTCGCCCAGACCTTTGACCCGTCATTACACCAACGCGGTGTGTTAAGAAAAAATAATGATCGTCGTTACTGGGGCCGGATAATGACGGCCGATGAAGAAGCGCGCTGGTTAAACCGTGATCAGCGAAATGGCGAGTTCAGCGGTTCTGAGAACCCTCCATTAAAGACAGTCTGCTCAGTTTTCAACGGGTATTGTGCTCCAGAAAATCGTTCAACTTTCTTCATGCAGCAAGTGAAAACGAGGCATCAAAAACTCACGGTTCCTGCATCACGTTACCTCCAATTCGCATGATCGGTCCGATTTAGTATCTTGCTGCATCTCGTGTCGATATTTAGGTTCATACACAGTGCCGTTTTAGGATCATTATAGGCCCTAAGCACTTTTGCATACAAACTGTATTTACAGGCTCTTTCAATTCATTGTTCACGTCATTCAATTCTTAATATATATACATTATTTTTTAAATTAAATTATATTTCCAATTTTTTTTTCGTTATATTAGGATACATTCCTGTTTAAAATTTCATTTTGAGAATTTCGTAGGACCCTGTAGATTCGCAGACCCTAGGCACAGTGCCCACTGTGCTTATTGAACAAGACCACCCTGTACATACACTGTTTTCGCTGAGATATAGACTAAACAATGGACTGTTTGATACTTTCCCCGGTACTAAACTGTGTGTCTATCTTCGTTCCTCTACTCACTGGTAATGCGAGTCGTTGATAAAATTCGAGGCATTGTGATGCATTAAGAAGTGACTTTTAAATCCAACCACGAGCTAATCAGTGTTAGAATCACTTAAGCTTTCAACGAGAATAAAAGACAATCGAACAGTTAAATCAGTTGAGTTAGTACCAGCCAGGCTCTAAGTTAGCCAGTTAGAAAGAAAAGTTCACTTCCACTCAGTTTGAAAGCCTTCAGCCTCGGTGGGCAATCGAGTCAACGAGAATCAATATTCGCAATTGCTGAAGCCAACTACCTGCTGTTACCCGATACTTGTTATGTGCTAATAAATACAATCAAACCTAAATTTGGTCCCAAGCCAATTCTTGGATGGTGTTTGAAATCAGTCCAGGTGGCATTTCTTCTGCAATTTTCAAGACCGGGTCGTTGAAAGCAGCAACTCGACTGTAATACTTTCAACGCTAGGTAATCAAACGTTTAACTTTGCGTCTCCACCTCCTAAACGCTCGCAGGATCAGTCGTCTGGCAGTTTCAGCGAGACCTGATCTGATATTCTTAGCCACCAAGTGTATGTTACTTTCGGTGTTTACGAAGGGTGCACGCTATCGATGCGAACGCTAACGAATCCACGTTTGTGACGGATGGCACACCATTATACTTCGCGCCATAGTGATTTTAAGATCTGTTCATTGTATCTCTTCACCTGCTATATCACTTTATTCACCCCTCTTTCCACTCTCGCCCCGTGGTTACTCTCTCCCCCCTGGTTTGTTCCGTCTCTACCCCTTTCGCCTTAGCGCCGAGCTTGGTATAGAAGTCGTATAATATAGGTCGTTTCGTCGAATGCCTCCGGTACGGAAGCTGAGTAATCTCCGTTGTTTCGCCGCGTTTTGTTTCGTTCAATGGGCGAGGCTCGCGCGCGCGAATAAAATTAACGAGCCAGCCGTTCTTTCACCCCCTCGCGGGTGCTTTTATTGTATTCCTCCGCAACTTCTGCTCCTTTCGCCCGGTTTTCTATAGAGCATTTCTGGAAGAACCAGGGAAAATCGTGAACGAGCAAGATCGCCTTGGCTAAGGCCACCTTAGCTAGGAGATGTATGACAGTAAATCCGCGCACGTCATCTACTGTTGCTAACCGAGAAACATTAAACATGTGAAAATTTGTGAGACAAGTAGCTCGGGATTTCCTACATGCCTAAGGAAAAGTACGAGTGTTCACGGTCCACGAAAAGCATGGATGTTTTTACACGACCTGAATATTTTGCGAGCAACTTCGATGATCCTTTGGATTTTTCTTATTTCTGCATATACAGGGTGTTCTGAGAGTAACTGCACGCGCTGGTTACACAAAGTGAATCTCACGTATGTATCTCAGTGGCAAGAATCCACGCAGTGCCGAAGATAAAAATGTAATCGAAATGAAAACGTGACACCGAGTATACTACTAGTGGGACTTGACAGTGGCACAGCTGCTTGAATATAAGTACCCACTTTTTTTTTGTTCGTTTAATTGCAATTAACTCCATTTAGTGGGGAGAAAGTGAGTACGAATGGTCCAATTAAGTACTAGTTGAAGCTATTTTCAAGCAGAGTCGGAAAACTGTTTCGGAAGTGTCGTTGAAAGTGCAAACGAACATGGAAAAGTCTCGTTAGCTTCGCCACTGTCTCGAAAGTTGCGGCCACGCGCGCATGTGCGTTCGATTCTGCAAGCACGTGTCGTTCTGTCGTGGAAACTTATTTCTCGAAACGAACGAGGCAAGGAACGGAAACTTGTATGTAGTGAAACTGTCCAGCAGATGTTGGTGGAGGGCGCGCGCGCACACGCTTTCCAACAAACTTGGATGGGTTTCTACGTAAGCGAATGGCAGATACGACTTAGCAGTTTTAAACTTGCTAAGTCGTTTTCTCGTAATAGCCAACGCTACAAAACTTGTTTGAGTGGTAGACTACCTACCACGACACTTTTGTGTATCCCTGGACGAACGGATTTAATTGTGATTTCAGCTGTCTAAGATTTTTGAAGTTCAAACTAAGACAGCCTGTTTACGAGATGTTTGATTTCTGTGAGTCAGATCGATAATAAGATTCTATGTCAAAAGCAATAGGTCCAAAGTGAAATTATCTCTGAATATTTTTTGTGCAACCACCTTTGTGACTACTATTGTGTTTTGGAATCTTTTTGTAACTTTAAATATTTTGCGAACAAAAGCATAAAGCGCAAAACAAAAATTCATTCACCGACATAGCTTCAAAGCACTGGCCAACTAAAACATGCAATATTGCTGTTGTAGCAGACATTTGTGTAGAAAGTTTTTGGTAGGAGAAAGGACTGTATTTGTGAAAAACATCTACACGGCATTCCACCTAAGAATAGACCTAGCTCCCATCAATCAACAGTATATCCATATATATGCGAAACGAGTCTACTATTAAGTGGAATGCAGTATATGTAGTTGGACTTTGATCTCCTTCCATTGGAGAAATGTGACATCGTGCTTACTCGAACCCAGGACTCTTTCGCCCTTAATTTTTCTGGACTGTGCCCGTTTTTTCCTCATACGTTATATACAGTTCGACAGTTTCCCCTAAGCTCTGATACATAATGCTAAAATCTCAGTTTCGATTTATAATAGACTACCGTTTCCCCTGGGGACTCTTCAATTATAGTAGGGTTTAAAGATCCTCAAAACTTCCTCAAAACTGAACTGAAATTGTATAGTGCCACGTATAAGTATATGCCCTGTCACTCACGAACAAAGAATCAAATATTATTTATCCCCTTACTTTTTCCCCTTTTAACGTACCTAATGTAATGTAAAATTACATATTTGTAACATGCGACTGTTTCTATAGGATCAAAAGAGCAACGCTGCCTTCAAATTTACTATTTTCTATCGATTCACCGAAACTTCTGAGTGTATCGCGAACCCCTCAAGGGAGTCCGGTTACTATTACCGCGTTTCTTTGCACGCACATCAAGAGAGCCAACTCGAACCGCCAAATCAAAGTCGTAGTCGCCTTCCCAGCAAAATAAATCTACTGTCGAGCATCTAGAAAAGAGGCTATGGGAGCAGAGGTGGGGCACGTTCGTGGAGTCACTGAGGGTGGCGGTCGACAGGGGCGGCAGGGGGGTAACAAGGGTTCCCTGGAGTACTCGACTCATTTCTCCCGAGCCAACACAGACCTCTCGACTCGACTCCACTCGCGGAAACGAAATCTGATACGAGAAAAGCTAAACTCCTTCAAATGCACAAGCCCCCCTCCCCTCCCTCGCCCCCACTACTCCTTCTCTCTCTCTCCCTCTCCCTCTCCCTCTCCCTCTCCCTCTCCCCCCTCTCTCTCCCTCTCCCTCTCCCCCTTATACTCTACAGTCTAAAGGCTCTAGCCTCCTCTCACTCTTTCCTGATCCCCTCCCTACGATGTTCGACCCTTGCTCCTTTCAGCCACCCACTTATACTCAGGCAACCCTTTTCATCGCGAAAACGTTGTTCTGTAATTCACTCTTTCCTTGCTCTCCTCTGTTTTTCTACGCGGTCCTTCTCCAGAGTGTTTTAAAACCGTCCCCTACTCTCACTCTGCTCTCCCTGTCTTCCTAGTTCGAGTACTCCTTTCCCTACCTTATGCCTCTCTCTCTTTCCTTGGGGTCGTATCCACCGATCCTACGGCGGAGAATTCTTTTCCACGAGTCACTGCTCCACTCCCGATCGGATTCCCCCAGCACTAACTGATGAGAGCAGGACCTCTACTTCCGACTGTTTAACTCCCTTAATTAACCAGGTGGAGTCACTTGCGGCGGCAAGGATTTCGAGCGCTTTTTTTTTCTCCACGGCACGCGACCCCATCTGGATGAGGGAATTCGAGTGCCCGCGTACATTTGTGGCTTCTTTTCGCGTTCGCGAGTGAATGAATTCATTTTGAGCGGTTACCGCAAAAGGGGGGAGACAGGTTTAATATTTACTTGCAACTACGTTAAACGACGTTTCCTCTTCGCACTGCTTTAAGGCAAATATATCAAAAGCTTTGAATAGATTTTTTAGCATTGCATTCTACTACGAGGCACAAGAGTATGTTGCAGAATTGGTACGGGACATTTGAATTTGATTTATTTATGTTGCGGTAACTGCAATTTCATTTCGGCAGCGTCCATAGGTATTTGATTTTGCGGAATTTAAATATTTCAAAGCGTCAGAATATTTAATTATATTTTTTGTAATTTCGTGTTCCTTGTGTTGAAAATTGCATTTAAATTTATTTCTCTTCAAATTTCTATAAAAATAATTACTTATTCTCATCGTAATTTAAAAAAAAAAAG
The DNA here is from genome assembly GCA_963971345.1 of Andrena flavipes. Lineage (NCBI taxonomy): Eukaryota > Metazoa > Arthropoda > Insecta > Hymenoptera > Andrenidae > Andrena > Andrena flavipes. Next base: position 14,621,311 of record OZ020480.1, read on the forward strand.
ATTATAAAAAGCAAAACGTGTAGAAGCCCAGTAAATGACCGCATACTTTTAATAAGAATTGTACTTATAAATGTTTGCTTAATACGTGCAACTAAAAATATGGGATATTAAAAGTGCAACTACAATCCATTTATAAACATAATATTATTCAATTTATAATTGACATATCTTTGTCTAATGGTCGTTCACTGGTACGCGGTCAATTACTGGTAGGTTTACCCTACGTACAATAATATTGCGTTACGTTTCACGTAATATCATTTCGTGACATAAAGTATTTTCGCATACTTTATTGTTATTCATAAGTATAGAGTGCGTTTGCGTATAATAACGAAAGATACTTTATTTTAAAGTACGGGTGGTAACCCTGGATTCTACATCAGTAATTCTACAGGATGACCATCAGTGGCATCAGTAGTCGAACATTCTGTATACCGAAACCAGAATTGTAGCTTTGCTGCACAACCTATGGCTTCAGGATACAGCGCCCTAATAATTATTTAAATGCAGGGATGCAGCAGTGTTCTAACTATAGCTCTATTCCCACGAAACGTGATATATCGTCCCGTGTAGGCCAGTCGATTGCGTGGCCTATTCAATTTACGAAGCCTAATTCCAGCAAGTTGCAGACATACGAAGGGGGAGAGATCGACGGGGGAAAACCGCACGTGTCGTTCGTCTCCAATATGCGAGGCGTGCAGCCCACACGATGCCGTAAAATCCCTGGGGTGTGATTTGTATGGCGATAAATATCCGAGGTTTAGGCGAGCGCAGACAGTGCCGCCGCCGCCCAGCGATCGAGCGAAGCTCGTCGCCTCGTACATTTCACTCGACAGACTAGCGGGCAATTCGAACTTCGTTTTCTCCAAACGCATCACTCGAGAAGTTCCTTTTTTAGATTAACAATTTTTTTAATTCAGTTTTTACATTCACAACTTAAGTTCGTGTTAAAATATAGATCGAATTCGAAGATCGGAGCTGCAATTTTTTTTCTCGAGCTAGAAAAGTCATGGGACCTGCTGTGACTTGAATTCATAATTCGGTAAAAATTTTCTACAGACGCCATTTTTTTTGCTATACTTGAAGGATATGAAACTGCACATTGTTATACATTGGATTAAATAGAATTACAAGCTTTTAATAAATGACAGGTTCTTTTGAGAACGTTTCTTTTACTGGTATGAACTCTTGAACTTGGAGCGTTGATTAATCAGAAAATTAGGTCTAGTAATATACATGTATGATAAATTGTTCTGTATACTCTATTTTCCGTTAGACAGCATTATGCATATACTCCCTACAACATTAACATTGCCAAATGGAAATGGAATCTGCCAATACAGGAAGATGGAAATCTTCTCATCTGCTTATGAAAGTTCTTCCAGCAAACTACATAGGTACTATCAGGCAGAGATGGGGAAAAAATTATATCAAATAAAAATTTCGTACATAAATTTTTATTTCGAATAATTCCTTGCCCATCTCTACTGTCAGGCAGAAATGTCTCTAAAAATGATTCAAAACCTCCAATAATTCACGCTGGGCGTCAAAAACTCTTTCCCATTTACATATCCACCTGCTTGGTTTGGGGATTCAGATTTTCAAAATATTAGTGCATCGCGCACTGTGTAAAAAGAAGAAGCTTCTCAATACCCAACTTCCCGATTCTGAAGTTTCAAATGTATTGATTTATCCACATTTGGAAACTGGGAGAGCAAACGTGACCGCACATTTTACCTTGGAATGAAACTCCTATAACCTTCAAGTGAATTCTATTTTTATGGAATATATTCGATACCTTCCCCTTTTGAAGGTGCACTCAGGGCAAAATTATCGCGTTCATTTGCCGATCTGAAAATTCATACGCCCTTCGTCTGCTTCTTCGCACGAAGACCGGAGGAGGGAGTTATTCTTGGTCTCGGTCGATGATAATTATTCTCGTAAATTCAAGCATAAATGCGCGCAACCGGTGTGGGAACGGGGTGAAAGGGATTGGTAGGTTAAATGCTCGTAATGACGTCTCCGTAATTGCATCGAAAGTTCGCGGGGAAACTGTAATTATCGCATGGGAGCAGCTTCAACGATACCATCGGTCGTGTTGCCTACAATTGACGGAATGTCAACCATGACGAACAATACTTTTACGATTTGTATTTCAAAGATTCGCGACCAAATCGGCGGCAATGTGTGGTGTCGTATAATCCTGTTAAAAAGTCGATTCGCAACGCGTTAACAGCGCCTTTCGATAACAATCGTGAAAATAATCCGAACGTACTGAACGTACTGAACATATTGCTTCCAACGCGACCTGACCAATGTGAAAACAACGATGATCCTATCACTGTATGACACGACACTTCGCCCCTAGCAACCGACGATCAGTGAAAGGATTGATCGCGCGGTTGGCGGCAGCCTGAATAATTTATTTGGATAATCAACGGTATTAATATTCATCATTGGGGGTAATATCGATTATTACGGGTTATAGGCACTCAGATAATCATCTAGGTAAGTGTTCATTACTCGTTGAAGTGAATGCACCCTCTTGATTGATTTCGATTCAAGATCCATAAATGTTTTCATATATTTGTATACCGCATTAGTGGTTCTGGCTACTAAATGTCGACAACAGAAATTAAGAAACTGCAAAGCATTCTGCATACACATCCTGTGCCTTTAAGAAATCTGGTTATTTTGCTCAGACTATAGGAGTAAGCCAGGTAGCAATATTGATAATAAGAATGGCAACGATCGATAGAAATCATGCATTGTTTTTTTAAAGGGATTCGATTAGTGGACGAAAAGAATTTAATATTGAATTTTCTATTTCTTAATTCTTAAGTTAAAGTAGTGAGAATGCACGTGTGCCTTTCCTTTTACGATTTTCTTGCGATATGAAACGATATTAAGAAAATTATTAAAATAATAGTGGACGGTTAATTTTTCATACACAGGAAGAAATTTATTTTACATACCCCGCTGAAGGTTTTGACGTTATGTAGAGCATTCTGCGCGTCCAGGGCTGCCTTTCTCGTATAAAACGTTACGAAACAACATCCTGCAACAAAAAATAAACATAATCCTTTGTTAGGTAAAATTCTCAAAGAGAAAATAATGGTAATAGTAATTTAATTTCTTCATAATAATCTCTTGGTAGAGAATTTAAATTAAGTTTTGAAATGTTAAAATTATAACAATTAATACGTAGAATGTTGAAAATTAGTTTGAAAAGTTTATTCCAAAGTAATTAGGGCAAGAGTCGAACTTGTTAATGACGTTGGACCCCCTTGCCAACATATGAAAATTAATGGACTGCAACTAGAAACACGATAATGGGTTCGTTAATAAGACAATGTGAATTATGCATGTGAATGGTTTTCGCCTCACGAGCCTGGCAACGTAATTTTAATGTTGTTTCAACTAAATGCACACTTATTACGTGAAACATAAGCTATTCACATGCGTTTGAATTTCTACTATATTTAAATCACTCGTGTTTTACTTAAACTTTATTTCCTAAGTACGAACTGAAATTTCGTTTCATTCTGTAAATCTCTATACATTCCCTTTCGTTATAATTACTAATGAATTTGTAATAATTTATACCTAAAATTGCACCTTGTGTTCTTGAAGCTGCATAACTGTTTCCTCGCGAAATTTCTCGAATTTTTCCCATTGAAACGAGGGACGTGAAAAGAAACGGAGTAACGACAAGTTTCTTTCGCGATCAGTCATTGGAGGAGAATCGTAAATGCAACGAAGCTTGAATGTAGAAGTGCTTTTAAATCAGTATTTCCAACTAATTAACGAAGAACACATTTGGCGACTATATACTACCCTTAAGGTGGATTCACACGCATCAGTTCCGCGAGGATACCGTGGCCTCTTTCTGTCAATAACTGACGCTGACAAGTGTGAACTGCTCCATTCCAATGCAGGGAAACGATATTTTTTAACCACTCACGCTGACAGCTCTGTGCCATCATAAAACTGATATGTGTGAATGCGCCTTTAAGGGTATCCGCTTTCACACCACTTGAACATGTCCTAAGTACATGGCTATGGCTATTCCGCCGGCTGTACCGCGCTAGATTATTTACAGCCACTAGGCGCAGCCATATACCAGAAATAAAAAAAAAAAAGAAACGCTCTAAGAGGCTTGGTACGACAGGCAACGGTACTCCAGAGTCCAGACAGGAGGGTGACGTGTCTGATATAGAAAGAGGGTTGGGGGTATAAGTCGGTCACTCTTGGGAAGTTCATCAAGGGCTTCCGTATCCCTTCGCTGCCGTGGCTGGACACCACCCAAGCCAGAAACAGATTGGATCGATCAATAGTTTTGAGTTGCCAAAAGTTCGCTGCGCCGTTGTATTGCCACCAGCATCCCTATCCCCTTCATCACCATCCACAGCCGACTTGGTCGGTGTTACCTTCATGAACATCCAGGTCCACGGAGGGGGTGCTCATTCTCCGTTTAATTTACAAATACGCTGGTTGTACGGTAGGTAGTCAGCCTGTTTCCTTGCACGTAGACCTAAACCAGGGCTTGGGAAAGTCTACGGCCCTAGCCGTACATTCGGCAACTTTCGAATTCCAGCTGAAACTTACATTACGGGAATGGCCTGAGCCAAATTGCTTCTACTTCGCCGTGGGGAAGGAAAAAGGCTCTGGGTAGACTGCCTCTCGTTTCTGGCCAACGAATCGAGCTACCTACAACCGATATTTACAAAGCACGTCGCCGGGAACGGCTTTGGAGCAACGTCGTACCAAAGACAACGTTAGGGCGGAGCACTTGATGCCGGACATCCGGGGAATGTTTCAGAGAGGTAATTGAAAGTTGGAATTGACAGGCCTCTGAATTCATTATCCGAATATGGTTCTTTACCAGTTTCAGAGTAGCTATGTATATTGTTCTCCAGCACTGTTCGCCAGATTGCAGGCAGTTCGCCTAATTGAATGTATCTGAAATAGGGGCAAATCCGTATCGATTAGGGGTTTTCCCATTTACGAAGAGCAGAGCAATGGCTGAGGAGGAAGCCAATGAATCAGGAGCAGGTTAATGAATTAGAAGCAGGTTAATGAATTAGAAATAGGCTAGCGAATTAGAAACAGGTCGATGGACGAGAAGCAGGCCAATTGCGTGTACGTAAGACTACTTTTTGAGCAAATTTAGTAATTCGCCAATTTCATCCTGGTAAATGAAAATATGTTTTGCGTTCGAAAGCTTGACTCCACAAGAGTATCGTTCCGTAATACGGTATTCGATACCTCGTCGAATAGTCTACGGTACCGTGACGGGTGCATAATTGAAAAATGCGCAACACGATATTGGAACTCGAGACGCATCGAACTGAAATTTCGTTTCTACGTAGCTTTCGTTCGTGCCTTCGCTTCGGCTGTAGCCGCCTCGTAGATAACGATCGCGAAGAGTAACAGAATTCCCTATAAGCAAGAAAATGAGAAACTTGATATTATCCTGCAACATCTAATCAGTATACTCAGACAGGTCCTCCGACAGAATCGAATTTCACTTACGAACGGTCTGAAATCACTCCTTTTGTTAACGTTAATTTGATAGAGGTACACCGAGCAAGAGGAACTTGTTACGTTCGCGATTCTTGTCGATGGTATTGGTTAGTGAAACATCAGTTTTCTTTGCGCGAGATGAAAACATTCAATTCCGAACAATTCCGTTTCGCTATTATCACTTGGAATGGCGCATGGTTTGGCAGGATACCATTTGTAGTCGTTCAGACCTTTCTGAATACATAGCAGGAATCTGTCTGGAAAAATTTGCACAGCTCAACAAAATATAAATTTAATAGGTACTTACGACGTCATTCAGTCTTTTCTTAATTACATGCAATTGGAATTACTTCTAAATTCGATAGATCAATTATGTAGATTACGTATAATAGCTAGTTCGAGTGAGGACGAGATTACACTTATTTTTATCACTGAAATATGTACAAACTACACAGCGAAGTTTGAGCTTGGCTATTTAGTTTCCCAAGCAATCATTTGAGGATCCTCGATCAATATTCTCGATGCTTTCTAGAAAATATTGACGTGAAAACACGCCAAAGCCATGTATAGGAGCTGCTCAAAGTGTTAAAGACGTGCTTTTTAATAAAGGTGTCTTCATGAGGAATTCATGGGTGTCCATTTATGTTATGTACAACAGTTACTTTTATTAGTGTGATTAAATTTATATTGATTTCCCTTTTAGCGATATCTATGTGTTACTTCTCATCTCTGTTCTGTTATTACAATCAACTAATCAACGATTATGACCTACCTATCTATTCACAGCTTTCACATTATAATTATTGGAATTCATTAACACAATACACAAATTGGATTTATAATTATTAATATACATGAAGGAATGGCAATAAATATTCATGAATTCTCGTACCTACTTCACACAATCTAAAGGAGTATTACAAAATAACAACAATTATGATATATGCATTAATTACTGCGTCCGAATTTCGTTAAATAAGTAAGGAAGGTAATCCTGATGACAAAGCTGCGATAGGCAGGGAACAATGCAGGAAGGGAATTTTTCACAAATGTTAGATCGAAATCCCGACGAATAAAGAACACGCTAGATATTCCTGATCTGTCACCGGTGAGTTTCAGTAAATTACGAGATGGCGGCTCAGCGGGAGCTGGGAAATTATGTTCCGGCGGGTAACTAATCTTGAGACATCATCGCTCGATAGACCTTTAAATCACATCGTGTAAACTACCCCCGCGCCGCCTCTAGTTGCTCGCTGGCCAGCCTGTAATACTCGTGTCTACAAATGACCCCATTCGTCCAGGTGCCAACACAAGCCCTCTTCCTTTCCTACATATACTAACCTCCTCTGCCATCTTACGAACTGTTCTTTCCCTCGGCAGAGTACTAAACCACCTATGATATTGGTATCATTAAATTTTCCAATATTTATGCTTGTTCGGTGCAATCTGCGATGTAATTTGAACGCGACCCAGGTAGCAGTAATTACTGTACTTAATTTCAATGAAAATAACGAAACAATATGAGAAATTTAGTTGGGCATTAATAGTTCTAATGAAATTGCGATGGGTAGAGTGTTTCAACAGTTGCTGTTTACAGTTTTATGGTAGTAGTTGAAAGAAGATCAGGATCGTAGATAGCTGTGACTGGCTGAAACGTTGTACATGTCCCTCCAGTATATAGTGGGTATATCTGATACTCTATTATACAGGAATCTCGTAATAGATGGTGCTAGCAGAAAAGTAGTTATTGTATAGACCAAATGGGTTACCCAAACTTCGTAAACTCTACTTCTAGCGATAAGAGTTACTTTATTGTCATCAGCAGCCATCTGAAAAATGGGTGGAGCAACTGGGTCGCTACGTCAACAGTCGTTTGTCACGAATATTGCTATTACGCATCTCAGCAGTGTCGAAACAATGAGAGTATTCATATCTAACGAGCCGTTTCATCTCATACTTATATAATCGTTGTGTCACTGATTTATCACCGTCCAGCCCAAACTGCCGACCCTAGAAACATGAATTTCGGTGGATTTTTTAACGGAGTGAAAAGGGGTAAAATGTGTTTCCACGGATTTCGTAAAATCTCTTTCACAGCTGCTGCATAGTACAAGCATGCAGAATAGACTTTTGTTGAAAATAAATTATTATAATTTACGATAGGTCAATACCTACACATTTGCATCATCATAGAGAAGACGGTATGTTTCTTATAATCTATTTGGTTGCTTCAGAATATATACTTGTAACTTTTAATCGCAAGGATCGAAAAGGATCGAAAAGTTCAACAGATTTGTATAACGATTGAAGGCCGGAAAGTTTCGTAAATTATTCCAATAATAGAATTCTTTCGTGGAGAAAGAATATAAATGTTCATTATTTCTAATATACAGTGTAACTTTGATGAAATTAGTACATTACTCTGCCTTCTCCAGAATGAGTTAATAAACTGAACAACTTTTAATTTCCTTTATCAAGTTTCCAATGTCTATTCCCTTTTAATAATTTCACGGCCCCGGAGAAAGGAGGAATATTGCGAAAATTCTGCAAAGTGGGGTAAGTAGTCAATTGAATTGTAGGAACTTTGTTTGCAGGAGCTAACTTATAAAGTCTCCACTTAATATACATAAAACCAGCTGATGGTTTAGATGGAAAGATGTAAATCGTCGGATTTCAAGAATACCTAAGGTTAAAATTTCGACAACCTGTACATACCAGTAAATACATGTTGTACATGGATTACTCTACCATTCTGTGGACATAAATAGAAGTGGTAGACCCCATGTGTCTATTGGTATATAAATGCAATTGCAATATCAGCAAAATTGAGCTCAACGACGATAGGTATATGTAAGAAATCTAACCATCTTTCTTTAAATAAAGCATAAGTTGGAAATCAAGAACAACTTAAATATACAGCATTCATATAACATTTTTTTTCTCGTTTTATCTCCTATACTTATTTCTAGATGTACTATCCCAAATAAAAATATTTATATAATATACCTACATACGCACTAACAAATCACTTGCAAACTATAGTTCTTCAAGAAGAGAAAGCTTTTTAAATTCCCATTCTGAATAGGTATATTGTAGTAATATCCTTACAGACTAACCAGAGGTGAATACCAATTGAAACTACTCATAGTTTGTCCCACGTGTCATGCGCACGAGGGGTATGACCGTCTGCCCCTCAATTCACGATTTGTGTCTGTAATAAAATGATTCTCGAGATGCTGACGTACGCTTGGCGCCCGTACGCGTTTTTGCGCCAACAGACCCCCATATATGTAATCGAAGCGTTAGACCTTTGAATAAAGTTCACGGTACAGGGCGGTTCATCCACTGTACGGGTATTAAATTGATAAATGGCGGGCTGGCAGTGCTTCGAGCATTGACGAATCGCGGTGAACTGTCGCGCGAGCAGCCGAGGGTGGTAGCACGAGGGTGTTAGTGTGAAAGCCAGGGTAAACCGGAACGTGAAGGGTGGCGGTCAGGGCAACTCTGATTTATTCGCAGGTTTGTCGAGTGGTAGGTCGTTCGCGTTACCGTCGTAGACAGGTACAAATTTGTCGCCGAGTTTTTGGCGCCCTTTTTTCCCTCCTTTTTAAATTGCACCTCACTTATCCGACGGGGATCGTAATAACGAAGTTTCGAGGGGGAGGGGGGGGGGGAGATGGGGTGCTGAAAGATCGATACAGGCAGCGGGCACATTTATTCTCCTACGACGAAAATTCCGGTCTACCTTTTCCCCAGCATTTTTACGATTCCGGCATTCGCGATGGTATGCGCTTAATTCCTTTCTGTACGAATTTAATAAAAATTCTGGCCACCTACTCATAAAGGCGAATAAAGTATAAATTCAAAGGTATGTAACTGTGATACTGAATGTTTTGTCGACACTGTTGCAATGACTTTTTCGGTAATGCATTTGTGTCCTCCGAATGCAAATATTAAGCTTTTCATAACGGGATATGAGAAAATGGCTGAAAATGAGATTTCGAAATCTTTCAGAATGCCTATTGGTTGGTAATTACAGAAAGGATAGTTCCAAATGTGAATCTTTGGAAAACCTTATTTACCAAATCCAGAAGCGAATCATCTTGACCGTGAATTTTGGAACATTCCGTACATTTAGATTGGAAAAAATAGTATTGTGATGTTTATTAATGTCTGGCATGTACTATCGTTGTGCGCCTAGGTTTAACCGAATTATAATCTAGGTGAATATAATCAACAACATAAACGATCGTACCGAATTAGAATGATGTACGCCCTCGAACTAGAAATTCTGAATCGAACAGATGTTCAACGAAGAAAGTAACACAATTACGCATTAATTTCATCGGATGGGCGAGCTTGCTATGTAAATTGGAACGAACTATTCACGACGTGGAAATCAATTTCCCTATCAGCTCGTTATTCCCGTAATGATAATACAATTATTAAAATAGCCGTTCACAATTTAACGTTACAATCGTATTAATACTGATGAGAGGATTGCTGATATATCACAGATGATTTAACTATTAGAATATTGGAGAATTGCAGAGGCCAATAAAGAGACATACACATGTGCAAACGTAAATTCAGATGGTAGAAAAAACATTGCGGAGATATGTGACACGTCCTAGAGGTCAGCATAAGTATTGCCAAATCATGAGCAGAATGTTAAAGACAACTGATGGTCAAAAAAAAATTTGAAACAAAAAATCCAAGCTGAGTCTTAATCATTATGAGTATCACTATTGCAGGTGCCAGAATTAGCCACGTAAGTAAAAATTTAACAAAATTGCACGCATTCAAACTTCAAGTAAAAATGGAATATTTCGAGACTTGAAGTTTGAATGCCCACAATTTTGTTAAATTTCGACTTACGTGGCTAATTCTGGCACCTGCGACAGCGGTACTCACAATGATGAAAAGTCAGTTTGTTTTTTTTCTTTCAGATGAGTCTGTGAGCTGAAATCACTCCCGCCAGGCAGGTATTTCTTCTCAAAGGCGTGATTTTGAACTCCAGATACCACTGAAAAAACACAAGTAGAAGTATATTGAAAAAAATGTTCCGCATACATTATATAATAATTTAATAAATGAAAAAAAGTTCGACGTTGTTAATCATTGTATTCACTGAGAAAAAACTGAATGTTGCCGAATTTTAAAGCACAGGGAAGTTGGCGCGATGAAAAGGTTTGCCGCGGTTGAATACCTAAATTCAACAGATTCTCGGATCAGAACGTTTGCGTTTACCAGAACGACAGTACGCGTGCACGAGTGTCGATATAATCTGAGGAATGAATTTAATTCGCGCTCCGAATTACTCCGTCTGCAAAAATCATAGCGGACGAATATATAGAGCGAACAGGGTGGCGGTCGCCTACAGGGCCACGGCCGCCATTAGAAATTCCCAATTGACGTCGTAATTATCACTAATTGGACTCCGGATTATGCTCGCGCGACACCTAGCGCGTGAAACGCCCGTCGTTCGAGGCGCGGAATTATGAATTGCCCCTTCTGTCTACGGAGTCAAATCATCGGAATGACATCGAGTCAGTGAAGGACGATCGACGATGCGGAGGAAGAAAGCCGCAGCCACCCCGTTGGGGAACGCATTTCCAGATGGCAGATGTTATATCGTGAAATAGAACATGAATAGTGGTTTGCGCCCTCTGTTGCGATCTTTGCAAACATCTACAACAGAAATACTTTTTTGTGCGTCACGAAGTTTAAATGTGTTCTGTGTTTCATTCGTGTAGAAAAGTCAGGATGATTATTACTGATTAATTGACTTGCTACTAATCAACTTTAATGTAACTGAAGTTAGACTTTACGTTAATTTATCCTCAATTTTTTTCTTGAAGGTATGTAGGCTTTCGAAGACTGTATAACAATTACTTAAATCTTTTTTCGATATGTTTTGTAGCTTAAGAGTTATGAGCGCATAAATAAAAGGGGTGACTTGGATAAAAGCGGTGGTTCTCCTTTAAAGTACACAAGTAGCATTAACCACATGCGGCAAAGTTCTTAGGTTGAAACAATAAACAATTCTGCAAAGTGTCGCTTGTCAGTGTATTTAATATTATCACTTTGATAGTGTCCAAGTCTAATTATGATCAGCACACTAGTAAATCTACGTCCTTCACGCCGAACAAAATATTACCTGCAAAGATGGTGATACGATCTGTCTGCTAATTGCCTCAGTAAACGATTTTTTCTTAAAGATTACAGTCGCCCTCCCTTTCGCTACGGCAAAGCCTGGCTAAAAAGCGCTCATACGGTGTATGCGCATAAATTGTTTAACAGCTATTAACTCCGCAAACAAGGTTCCACATCGTTTTTATACTGATATCGTCCAATTTACTGTATCGTGACCAGTAAAGTACTTGTAGACTAAGCGCGATTTTGATTTACGAAATTGAAGATTTCTACCTAAAGATCGTTTAGCCATAGCTGCCTTTCGTAATAAAAGGGTTTAGGTAAGTTAGGTAATGGTTAAAAGGGTGTTATAGGTAAAATTATAGTCAGTGAAGTCAAACCGTAAACGCAGCAAAATTCAATGACGGCAGCACTGGTGAGAGTCGAGCGTCAACAGCTCAAGAAACGCATTCAGCATAGTACATACATATGTATCTAGACGCTATTGCATAAAGGCTTTGGGCACACCAAGGTCGACAAACGTTTGGGGTTTGTGAGTCCCCACTGCAATTGAGCACTGAAGCAATATCCCTGAAAGTAAAAACCACTAAATGTGTTCGTCACGAGCAATTATAGAGCTACACTTATTTGGCCACATTCGTACACATCTCAAGGCTTTAAAGTATGCACCTACTAGTGTTTAAAAGCATGCTGAATACGCTTGATATATTTTAACTTGCAAACAGGGTAGATAATCATTATATCTCTGCAAGGCAGAATACGCGAAATGTACAATTTTTTTCCCGCTCGATTTGTAGCACAAGGGCGATGGGGTGGTCCAGGGGCCCGCGGCATTCCCGCTGGTAAACGATCGCTGATACAGTCTGTTGTACCTATGCGACACTCGTACTACCGATCCCAGGTGTGCGCGGCTACTACTTCGATGCCGATGCGTGATTAGAGTCCGCGGGGAAATCTAGCAGCGACATGCAGCCGGAGGTAATGCTCGCGTCTCGCTGAGCCCCCGGCGTGCCTTTCCGCACTTCCGGTACGCGTTCTCTCGATTCGGTTCGCTGCCCTATGCCGCGCTGATCGCGCTATCCGTCGCTCCAGTCAGCCGGTTAGGCAATGCCGATAATTCTGGCCGCACACTGCCGCACAAACGATAATGCGCGATCAACAATTCGGACGAATCTAATTAGCGATAATCTCTCGTCTCGCGGTTTTAAGCAAACATACCGCGCGCCCTACCGTGATCTGATCGCCATGGTAATCGATAGCTTCGCTGCTTTTAGAGCGTACGAGCCGGAAGTTGAAAATATGTCGGTGAAACGGATTATGTAATTACCTACATAACTGAAACGTTCAACATCTATACCGACTTAGTCATTTCGTTAGGTATGTGGAAAAGTTTGGACGTTTTCTGATAAACTTAAATGATACGTGATATAACTTAATTTGCTCCATTTTGTCTTATTTTTGTATGCTGAAAAGAATTGAAAACAGGATACTTTTTTCTTTGCGATACTCTACTATATAATAACATTCTACAATTTCTTCTTAAATGTATGTAACTTATATGATTTATTTCTGATTGGATAGCGTTAAGATCCTGTAAAATAATAATACCTGGTAACATTATACAAATTTATGAAATAGTAATAGCTCGTCAAGGAACACAATGTTCAGTAGGTACTTAACATGCCCTAAGCATAAGTGGCACATAAGTCTTAGTGTTTGAAATTGATAAAGTACATACTTATGTCTGTAGTATACTTATTTAACATACTGGAAGTATGTATACCTACCTGAGGTTTTAAAGAGTTTTATTTGAAAGAATTTTAAAGAGTTTTATTTAAAGACATCGCAAATATGGCAAAGCCACTACATAAAAAGTCGACTAAAAAGTGTTGCAAGTTATTTTTGACAGCTGACAGGGATAGCATTAAAATTGTTTCTCATGTTTTAGGCGGCTCATTAGTCCCACTAAAAAATTGATATTCCTTCCTTAGGACATGGAGCGTCTCATTGTCATTTTTATGAAGACGTAGCAAGATTCCAAACCCATAGAGTTCATTCTAGGATTCCACAGGTACTTTCAATTATCTCGCGCAGGAAATTCAATATATCATCGCAAATTACACGAATGTAACAAACAGGACGACCATATAACACACGAACGATTCCCAACGATTCTGGAAATTAATAGACTTTTATAGATGGAATATGGGAGGTATGGACTCCGAGTTCTGAGGTTGAATGCTTGTTCCGCGAGATACATGAGAATGCGAGTGGAGAAGAGGAAACATAAACTCGTCCTGGGGACGTAAATTGGCGTCATTCTTCACATATCCGGAAGGCCGTATGTTCTGGTTTCCACTGCGCCTTTTCTGTGTCGTTTTTCGCCCTTCTCTTTTTTCTCCTGTTACGGGCCGATAAAAGAGCTGGAAGAGGATGAGCAAAGTCCACAGAGACATCGGCAGAGATATCATCAAAGCGAAACCATCGATCGTGTTCATAAATTCGGTGTCCAACTGGTACGTGTGCAACCGTCTCTCGAGTGACGTAGATTTTCCATCGTACCTTACAGTCTTCTCCGTTTTATTTTCACATATCTCCTTTTCACCCCTTATCCCCTACCTGCGTCCTTCTCGTCCTCACCTTTATTATTGCTTTTATATTGCTGCAGGACATCCTTTTTGTTGGGTAGGTACCGAATTACCTTTGCAAATGTAAATTTCTATGACTGGTGACAACATCTTGCGCTGCGTTCAAAATATTATTATATAATAGAGACAAGATTGAGAATGTTTCAGGTAGACGACTATATTTTCTAACATAAGGAGAGGAGAGTGAGGGAATTACAGACGCAGGGTAAACTCGGACCTGTTTTCCCACGGTATTGTTACATGATGTAACTATTTAGCTACGTTTAGTGCGAAGCAAACCGTTACAACGGAAGGCTGCGTGCAGCCGCAAAGATAAGTGTCGTAAAATGTTTTCCTAGCTCTTCTTATAATTTTATGCTTGGGTACTTTGAGTCTATAGTGCATTAAAACTGTGCTACCTGACGAAGCATATTTTTTTCTACACGAATTACACGAGTAAATACATACAATATAGGGAAAGAATGTAGCATGTGATAAGTTATACAAAAATCTTCAGTTCGGACGCGTGCAAAATTTATGACAACAAATCGCGATAAAAGGGGAGGTAAAACTGATAGTCATCGGCTGGATAGGCTTTTAGCATTTGCCCTCTGACATGGAAGCACATTGCAGCGAGGTTGAAACGGAAGCGAACTATCAAGTTCAAGTGTTTACGTGTTTATGTATACATAGATGTGCATGGTCACAGGCAAGCCAGGATTTCCTTTGACCGATCAAACAATGTAAATTCACTGATTAGGTCGAGAACAAAGGCGAATCTCTAAGGAACCTTCACTCGATCAGGATCAACTGCTCCTTGAACCAGATCGATATCGAGATTCTAGTTTCAGAGTGAATAAGGTGTTCTATATCATAACTTTATATGTACCCAGCACTCACATTCTCAAGCATGAATTTCTATAGGGAATTGGAGGCCCATGACTTTAGATTTCTTATTCCCTTTCTAGTATGCACTTTAAACTGTTCGTGGAATTAATTAGATTTCGTGTTCCCCTGATAGGAGCCCTAACAATTAGTTAGAAAATAAGCTCGTTGCCAAATTTTGATATTCTTCACTACTTCACTACTTCGTGACTACTTCAGTGCTACTAGAAGTCTTGTTTTCTCTGGTACCTTCATAGGGTAGGTATGCTACCGTAATGAGTTACCAACTTAGGCAATTAATGGAACTTTAATTTAGACATCTATAGTTGATCAGAGCAAATTAGCGATACGCAATTTAAGTACACAATTTACATACAGTGATGATTAAAACTGCACACATCTTATGAATTTTTTTGAAAATCTATACTTAAATAATCGTTGATGAGTTTCATGACATTTCATGAGTTTGAAATGTTTGCGAATGCAACAAATTTTAGGATCCCTGTTCGGGAGCCCTAAAACCTTAACAATAAATGACAGCGTATTGTCCAGCTACATGATCCTAAACGAATTACTCAAATAAGTAGATATGTAAAACTGAGTATAATAGATCGGCGGATAAGAAAGACATTCGAAACGTAAATAAACATTAACGGATCTTGACAAATAGGCGATGAAATCAGAATTTATATACAGTACAAAAGTATTATAAAATATTGTTATGACTCAGAACTAAATAAATATTTCTGTGTATGTTCAATTTTGCTTATTACTGTATAAATCATTTTTACTTGTACGTAGTCCAACTCTCATATTATTCCTTCATGTCAAATAACGGTTCTTTATATTTCTAACTTTTTCCCATCTTTCACCGTACCTGACTCCATGCCCAGCAATGAAGGAAAAGTAACAACTTAGACAGCATCACTGAAAATTCCAACAAAAGGATCATTCAAAGCCGATGACAGTGAAACTCATATCTTCCGCGTTTCTAAAGCTGAAACAGTATCACGAGTCGCCGAAGCTCGCAATCAGCAGCGTCACCAAGAATCAGTTTCCCCCTCATCGATCGACATCCCCTCTAATGTAAGGATCACATTGGCCTTCAGTTTCTACACCGATGCCGCCGCCTGGACGAACGTCGTGGGGAGTTTACCGCAATCAGTTGCGCCGTCGTCGCCGGTGCCGCGTGTGCAGGTCAAAAAGGAGACGGGAGAAGGGAGCCGGAAGTCGATTCGCGGATCGATAGAACGTTTCGATACGATCGCCCCCAAAATGCGGCGTCTATATTGACTTCTGGACCGATCGCCCGTGAAGGCGCTGCAAGGCTGCAGGCTAAGGAGACCGTCTTCGGAGTCAGAGAGATCGTAGCCAGAAGCTACGTTGAACAGACGACACGGGGGACGGAGATTTCCGTGATAAAACCGAGATTGCGATCCCCTGCCAATCCCGGGGATACCTTCGTGGGAATGAACGAAACTACGGGAGATCGGTCTTTGGGATCGTAGACGGTGTATCGAGCGTTTCCCGAGTGCGGCACACGTACGAGGGGTGCGATTCGAAACCAAAACGACCGGACTATTCTTGTCCCAGAACCACCGGGGCATGCTTGCACCGGCGATGGAATGGAAAGACGCGGTCCACTTCCGGGGGAGGATCAGCAAAATGGTCTTACGTAAACAAATCTTGATCGATCTATCTCTTCCTAGGGATACACGGAATAATTTCAACTGGCTTCTGAATCTTTTGCGAGGGAAAATGTAGCGGTTGGCTGGATTCTCCTTGATCCTATCGCGAAGGGTGTGAATGGTTAGCCGCGGTGATACTTTTGGAATAGAAGAGAATGGAGAATGTATATTATGAGGTCTCCTGGTACTCGGTTGTTTGGCCAAAAAGCGGTGAAAGGAGCAGAATTATCAAGCGAAATTAGAGATACTGGTGGGAATTTACATTGGAAGAATATATAATTAAAAACTATAGTAAATAAATTAAATTTACTGTGCACAGGAGTTTGATGAATCGCTTAAATGCTCAGGGAAGTCTGATGTACAAGGACTAGACGCCTCATAGGAGAAATTTCTATATCCAGAATCACAGTGTAGGTAACAGAGATTCACAGATTTTCGTGCAGAACGAAAACAACTGTTAAGATAAGAAAATGAAATAGAACTATTGCGATGGGCTAAGAAATATCAAAGTGTACGTAAAAATGTGTTAAAGGGCAGACCAATAACTTCTGTACAAGTCAAACAGTTGAATGAATAGCGCCATTTCGCTTCCTTCTGTGTTTTTTTGGATTTATAGCCTTTAAAAGGTAAATTGAGGTTACATTTAACCTCTTTTGTCAAACAGCGGTGTACAGAATCGTATGTAAAATATATTTCTAAGTTTATTTTCGTTTAATTTTTGGGATAATAAGATAGTAGAGATGTTGAGGGACAATGTAGCTAAAGTATTTGGCCATATTAACTCTTCCTCTCAAAGCTAACGAGAAGACCATCTCGGGCAGGGTTGCCACAAAAGTGTCTCTCGTAGTGGAAGGGGAGCCAACCTTGGCGTCGATTGGTTTGGGCCAACACTACAGGAGACGCTTTTATGGCAACCCTGTTCACGGACGAGCGGGAGCCACTAGGAATATTAGTTCAGCCTTGTAACTTTATAATGCGATACACCTTGGATGGTAAATATGCATCTCTGTGGGTTTATTACACAGTGGAAATTCAGATGATGATCGAGTTCTCATAAAAGAACTCTGAGTAAGAAATAACAAAGTATATTCTAAAAGCTCTGTCTTTACAGTTATTTAATGTGTATGATCATCGCGGTACCCAAGTCCACCTCTCGGTTTTCACGCACTGAGAAATGCGGGATCTCAAATAGTTTAATGATTACAACACCTATCAGCAACTGTGCGTACTGTACGGTTAAGTTGAATACTCGAAAGAGAATGTAGCTCGATCTCGTTAGCCTCTTTTGTTTAAACGTACTAGACTAGAAACGAGCCCACGTGTATGCATTCGTGGCCATTTTTATGCTATGACATTGGGCTAAAAAGCGGTGGGGACATGAATGCCTTCAATTGAAAATTAGGTTTTCAATGTTTCCATGGAAAACCTTGGCTGCACCACACCACCGCAGGAAACGGCGACCCGCCGGGTCACGTGCATTCTAGACACTCGAAAGGGTTAAAATGTCACAGATAAGTTTGCATTAGTAACATAGGTATACTTTTCTAACAGGCTTGAATACAGTATATGTAAATAATACATATGCGCGAATATTTGTTTCTGCAATAAAATCTGTTATGCAAAAGGCAACAAACACAGAGCACTTCGACGTATTATGGTGCGTTTAAACTAAACAAACAAATGCTCGTTCGCCTCCCCCCCCCCCCAGTTCGACAAAATTCAAGTAATGAAAAGTTGCAAGTGAAGATTACCGTTTACACCAAATGAGCTCGAATTTTATTGAAATGAGGTGCAAACGAGCATTCGTTCGTTTGGTCTAAACGCACCGTTACAAATTTCAGTGGTAATTGTCAATTCATCTTCCATATGCATAATGCATAATTATTCTGCACGTGTACATATAGATGAACAAATTTTCATATCCCCTCTACTGTCCTCTGAAAACGGATTGCCAATTCGTGAGTGCATTCCTAAATCCCATTTACGCTTGACAACGTCGACACTGTAGACGTGAAACAAAAAAGAGAAACACAGTTATGGGACCATTGGAGTTGTACCACTACTATAACACAGAACTAGCTGGTAAGTGTGTATAAGGTTAGAGGCACCTTGCTGTGCAAACGAAAAATAGGTTTTGGTGGATCCCTAGTCGAACGCATGCGTACTTGAAAAGTTTTCGAAAACGTCGATTCTCTATTTTAACACGTTCTTGTGAGACGAGTTAATTAATCTTCAATTCTGTCCCACAATTTTAGGTTCGCTTCCGTGGAAAAGAGCGATTCAATTTTCATACTATTTTACAGACGAGAGAGCAACACAATTGAGTTTAATCCTCCATTTTTTTTTGTGTTTGACAAAAGTCAATATACAGCTGAAACATATAATTCTTGTTCAGCTAAAGGAGAAGTAGCGAAGAGTTAATGGAACTGTATCATTATTATAACACGGAAGTTGAATGTGGTATTGTTCGATCATATTTGGCTAACATCAGACTATACCACAGACAATCACAGACAATACTACATTCAATTGCTTGAAGTTATCCCTTGTAATGTCCGGGTACCCGGGTACCCGACGGGTCAAGAAGAGCTCTGAGCGGAACTTCGCCTACCTGTTCAACTTGCCTGATAGCTTGTGAGACAATGGAAACAGAATTGATTCCGCTCGCGAAACTAACTTCAAAATTCGGATCAAATCGATAACGTTCGTTCGCTGTGCAGTGCACGTATATTTCAAAATTTTCACATCTAATTACCTGAAAACAGAACCTAGTATGTGAAGCGTATGTTGGTTCTCTATTTTAAACACTCTCTTGTACGAGGAATTCATTTATCTTCAATTATACCCAGAATGACACTCGTTTCCATGGAAAAGCACGACCCAATTTTCACACTAATTTCCAGATGTAAGAACAAACAATTGGCTGTTCATAAGTTCACCGTTGCCGACCGCATTTATCTCGTTTGCGTACTTGTACTTCGTTTTACGATGTGGTCCCAGGTACATGAAGGACAAATCACCGTTATCATGCCGCATGTTCATTCAATTCTACAATGCCTTCCAAATCGTGTCAAACTATCTAATAGTGTACCATATATTTGAGGCTGGATGGTACGAGGACTATTTTATCTATTGTGTGAAGCCCGACTATTCCTCCACCCCGAAATCGTATAAGGTAGTACAAAAATGTTTCGTTAACCATTGGCGCCAGATTTTGCGCACTATAAAATGTTTAATAAGGTAACACATAATCTCATTCTAGATAGGTACAATAATTTGGTACACGTATATCCTAAAATTAATTGACTACATCGAGACTGGAATGTTTGTGCTCAGGAAGAAGAACCGACAAATATCGGTCCTGCACTTGTACCATCATGTATCGACGGCTTTCCTGTGTTGGTATTATGTGAAATATTTTGCCCTTGGGACGTCACTAACATTTATAGTTGTTAATTGTACGATACATGTGATAATGTACAGTTACTATCTGCTGTCCTCTATTGGACCGAACATTCAGTCATACCTACAACCAGTGAAACCGATTATTACCATAGCACAAATGGTGAGTAAATAAAAATATGCGATAATTTCTTAAATTGAAGTGATTAGAAAGAAAATTCGATATTCGTGGAAAGATCGAAATATATGGTGCCAGTTCCAGTGGATGCCATTTTTTATCACTAATTGGAGAAATCTCTATTACAAATATTCAAACCATTTCTATGTAAAAGATAAGGAATGCGCGTTTTCATTTGGGGGACCTGAATTGTTCATATTATCGGTTCCTTAAATTAACCAGTTAATTAACATGGTCTTCTTTACCAACAGGTACAATTTGTGTTGCTGATATGCTACGCAATGCAGGCTTTCCTACCTTGGTGTCATGATTATACAGTTCAAGCTGTTATTATGATAGTAAATCTAGCAATCAACTTTATCTTATTTTATGATTTTTATAGGAAGACTTATAGTTCAAAGGAGATTAAGAGGAAATAAATATTATGAACATATCACCAACACCTCCGTCATGAACAGACATGTTTATTGACCGATCAAACTAGTCCACCAAGGACAGGTGAAGTTCGATCGTAATTAGGCCCGTATATGATGCGTCTCGTTCGAAAATGTTAAGGGTGTCCGAGTACTCGAATTTCGAGTTGAATAATGATCGGTCGAGCCTAGTTGATCGTTTCAATTTTCCGAGCTGCTTGAAAAACTCAAACAACTCGAATATTCGAGCTCTCGCACGACTTCTAGTTACTTGAAGATTTCAGCTCGAAAATTTTTGAATTAAGGGAATATATTCGAATAGATCTCTAACTTTCGAGTTACTCATACATACTCCAATTACTCGAATTACTTCGAGTTATGTGCTAGCGTCTTATACATTCATTTCTTCCAATTGATAGTAAATATATAAATATTCGAGTAACTCGTGTAATTCGAATATTTACGAGTAACTCGAAATTCGAAGGCTGTTCGAAGTCTTTCGAGTTTCTGAAGTAGCTCGCATTTTTTTCAAATAGTTTCTCGATAATTCAAACGCTCGATTCGGCTCGATATCCTTAGAAGATGATTAGTTTTAGCATTCTAAAGTACGCAGGAAGCTACACAACGTTTAGAGTTAAAGCAAAGCAATTTTTTGGCGAGCAGGGCATAAAAGCCACATGCGCGCCCTCGTAAGCTCATATTTACGGATTTTATTTTAATGTTCGCACAGAATTTAGGAATATGGTTACGGGATTAAGTACTTGAGCGTAAATTTTTTGTTTGTGAGGGTGGTAATCATCTTTGAACCAGACGCTTCATATAATTGCGATCGAACCTTTGTAAAGAACAGAATCCTGATTTTCGTGAAGAATTAAATCGGCATTTTTTTCTTCAACCCGCTGTGATTCAAAGAATTTTCAAAATATTAAAAAACGGGCCCGTTAATTCTTAGGCATTACCGGTAAAGCGCGAGAAACACCTTCAAATTTTTATCGGTAATTCGTTAAATTTTTACCGGTAATTCGATAAATTACGTGTACCAATATAGCGCATATATGTGTTCATTAATTCTATCGACATCTACTATGTTATCAGTGAAAAAAAACTTCAATTACTAAGTAATAAATACGAAAACCGAAGTATCTCATGAAGAACGAACTTTGATCCAAAAGAAAACTAAAAATTCGAATCAAGTCATCAAAAAAAAAAAAAAAAAAAAAAAATGGACATATTTTCAAGTAGAAAAAGTAAAGAGAAAAAATATAAAATTGGCATATGATTTCTTAATGACTACCCGACCAACAGTGTAAAATCTGAGACCGCTTTATTCGTGGCTGGATTAATTTGTACAAAAATTAGGTCGCGATCAGGAAACCAAAGTTTATACAAATTATGTTTTTGCGTACTTATTTGTTAAAAAGATTTGAAAAATAAAGAATATTTAATTATGTACTTAAGTTAAGATTCTTTTCATTATTTTCCTGGTGAAGATCCATATCAATAAGTATTGTCAATAGTTATACAAATATATCTATTTTCTGTTATATTATTTTATATTTTATGTTCAGAATAGTTTTACTTACATATATATTCGTTACAATGCTCGATTAGAGTACAAGAAAACTTTTTTTTGCAATGCTTAGTTTAATATTTCCAATACCTTGAAAAAATACCTGTTAATTACCAGTAAACCGGTTTTGATTGAAAATTTTATCAAATTACTGGTAATTGAAAAAGTTGGTAAATTTGCAATCCCTACCGTTTATCCCTCGTAAAAGATGCTGTCAGTTCGGAGCCACTTCGTGACATATATCAATATATTTTTTAACTTCTATAATTGTTTTTAATGCTTTGCAATATGCTAAAATTAATACGACAGCGCTCAGTGAATCTTACAACAGTGATCCAGTTTTTAGCAAGGTAAATCAGTACTTGGAATAGATATAAACTATTACATAATATTAATCTTATTAAATAGAGAGAAACATACATTTGGTTTTTGGTGATATGTAAATTCAATTCAGTGTATTACTTAAACTATCTGAACATGTGTTGTGGCGTAAGACCGGCCAAAATTGAGGACAATTCCAGCCTGCTTTTAACATTGCTGTTTTCTGACATATAAAAGAATTGCGAATAAGACAGAATGGAGCCAGGAATATTTCTTAACACGCTTCGACATCAAAAAAACACAAAGGGAAGGTAAAAGGAAACGGAGAAAGAAAAAAAATGTATTTTGAATCGAGCGATTCTCATACTTTTGAGGAAAAGGTAGTGGACTCTAGTTACTCATTTTGTAAAGAATTCAAAGGAGGTGATGAAAGGTGGTTCCGGTGCATGCGGGCCATGGGCACGTGAAGAATGTTCAGGGTAGGCTACCCTTGAAGAATACGTTTGTGATTCATGTAGTAATTAATTTTAAACTAAAAATAATTTTAAATTAAAAATAATAGTTTTTTTTTATTAATTTAACAGCTTTCTCAACTCTTTTGTATGGAGAAATCATTGCCGGAATTACCCCATTAATGGGGTAATTGTGTTACAACGCAAATGTATGCTATTTCGGTCATACTAATGTTAACAAATGTGTAACGTGTTCAACTTTTATAGCATATCTATGTAGCTGGAATTACGCCGCTTTCCCTTAAGCGTACAAGAATCGTAAAATAGTATCGAATGGCAATGGAATAGAAGTTATTACGTAGGATGAAGATTACGTTTTCCTGCTGCGTCACAAAAATCGTGATGCCTAGTTGCAACTGGCAGTATATGATTTACAGAGTGTATACGTCCGATAATGAAAAATAAACCGTATTACATCGTGTACTTCGAAATTTAAAATTCCTACGTTTTCGTCATTTCAGCGATTTTCGACATCAATTTTTGGCGACACAAATTGAAAAATGAAGCTTTAAGAAAATTCGATTTAAAAAAAATTCATTTTTTGACGCTCCAAATGAGAATACTTCCTTAATAAATAGGAAATTTAATGTATCTAATCTTGTTGTACCATTTATATAATCATAGCATAATTGTCGTGATATCATTATATGATACCGCTGAAAATAAAATAAATGTTAAGGATGTGTTATATGAAAAAATCTTTAGACATACTACGCGTTCTCTTAACGGTGATTGATACGTCATAGAAGGCTGCAAGCAGATTATACTGTGTAATATCGATTAAATATGCAGTTTGTGTCATTCATGCATCCGGTCTAGATAGTTTGAAATTTAAATGGGTATTTAATAGGTTTCCTATTTCTCTACGCGTTTAAAATACCAGTGATCCTCATTGTATGGATAAAAACAAATTTTGGTATCATCGAACTAACAAACACTAATCTATGTATTATCTATGTAATATTTAGAACCAACATCATTCGCATTAATATTTGGGGCCAGTGATTTTCGAAAATCTCCGACTTCAATGAAAAAATTCGGCTTAACACGTTCGCTGTGGTACCTATGGGTGCCTGGGTCCCAGAACTTGAGGAGGTATTTGCACCCTAAAGGGCAGGTCTGCTGCCCTGCAGGTATGCAGTAGGACTCCCCTATAAGTTCGTCTTCAGCACATTATAAAGGTTTGCGAATTAATCTCACAACTTCTTGAGACGTACCTAACCAGCTGACCTATCAGGTCACTGAAAGCCAACACCCATTAGGGAAACACGATGAATTAACAGCTATTAATTTATGTAAAAATAAAACTCTATACCTTCAATTTGTTTTTCTTTTACATGCTTTGAGTAGATTGGAGTGATCGTCACGATGGAAATTAGATTATGCACCGCTATAGTTGGGTCATCTTGAGATCATTACTCGCACTAATTTACTCGCTTAATGACACGTGGATTGCATTATCCACACTTCATGCGTTTATAACGTCTAAAATCACACTTTTAAATTTCTATTGTTTAGAAAATTCGTTCAGACGCTTGCCATCCTTTTTAGTTTGTAGAACCCCTGAAAAGGTTCTATAAGGTTCTGAAAAGGTACTATATCTCCGGTTAGGTATAGGTACAGAGTCATCAGTTAATCATGCACCACGCGCTCGTGCGAGCAGATAAAGCGGCAACAGCGCCTCACGCACCTATTCCACTACAACTATGCGCCGATACTTCTGCCATCTATGCGCTGATGATGAAAGTGTACGGTCTTTTAGATGCCAGTAGAGAGCGCAGGGTGTTTTTAGCTTTCGTCAGAAGTTATTAAATTTGACATAGCAGACGGGGGAATACGGTAGCCATGTTAAGTGTGCGATCGCACTGGTTCAGCTGCGGTATTACACCACGCTGACGCGTTACTGGTCTTGGTTGAAGAATTTGGGGCTTTTTTCGTATAATTTTTGAGCTACAAAATATATTGGAATACAATTTTCGCCGAAAAGTGAGGAAAAATTATTCCATCTTAATGATCGATAATTCAACATATTTTACGTTTACTTAATCTCCCTTTTATCAATATTTTAACCATAATTGTTCTGAAAAGCTTTTGCAAACTGGTTATTCGATACTTTATTTAATACTCTTTTTAAAATTCATGGTATTGAAGTTGTTTTTGTATTATTACTTTCATAAAATGAGAAATTAAATTTTTATTCGATTATATATTGATTTTGCAGCCTCAGAATCTAATGTTCTGGTTTTCCTTTTTATGATTTTATCCGTACTGCTCTTTTGTAATGTCCATTACAAAATCGAAAAATGTCAAAAGAAAGCATGGGGAAGTGTAGCCATTATAAATATATCTTGCAGTTGTCAGATGCTGATACAGCAAATTAACAACTTCAAATAAACTGACACATAATTTAGAGTTTTAAATATAGCAATGTTTCGCTATATTGGCGGCGTTTGGGACCGACAGTGTCAGAATAGCAATTAACTGCAATGACCTGCTTTAAAGGAGCCCGAACCCAGTCACGAGAGTGACAGACGTGGTGAGTGACAAGAAGAGCATATCTTCTCGGTCTATGTATTCAGCTGGGTAAAACCCAACAGCCGACCTTTTCTCTCAGAATCACGGACAGAGTTTCGCTCATTTCGGTCGAAATTATAGTCAAAATATCTCTGAGAATTTCTCTCAAATCAATTTCTCTCATCCCATCATACGGTCAGAGATTCCTAATTGAAGTGCAATCGATCAGGCATTTCGGTTACCTCTCAGATTCTCACACTATTACGGTCAGAGTTTCGTTTATATCTTATTACAGTCAGATGTGATTGAGAGAAACTTCCTGGTGCGCCGGTCAGTTCCCAGACGCGTGCTCTCCGCTTAATCCGGAAACCACAGTAATTTTAATCGTGTAATTCGTAATAAAAATTAGTCCGAATTGCTCCGTGCTTGAACTGAATTTCACCGACACAACTTTGTCAATCCATCGGTAATATCTACTCTCAACAAGGTGTAATGAGATATGTAAAAATTTTAATATTCAATAGTGGATGCCGGAAGTCACACGCAAGGCCAACGGTCTTCTAGCCTGCCTCACCATCGCACAGTGGGCGATTTGGACAATCCAGTTTTATTTTATTCGAATACAAATTGTTCCGGAAGATAAAAATTTTTATGTCATATTATAATTTACAAGTACCATCAATAGTATCAATGCTTTTATTCATGAATTTCTCTTGAGGTTATTTGCAACTGTGTTTAATTTTATATTGCGATTTTGTGGCTTATTTTTAAAAGTGGATTACTTTAGAGTACATCAGTATTTTTTAATTATGTTTTTTTTTTGTATTTTGGAAAATATAAGATGTAAGATATTGGCGGGTCGCAACTTGTGTTTATTGCTGTACAGCGAGATAGCGGGCCTTCATGAGAATACCTGAGGGCCATCTGGGAATTGCCGCGCTGGTGGAGGACAAGTGACAACGGCGGCATTTGGCCCAGAGCAAAGGAGGGTACTCTAAGTGGCCCAGGGAGTCAGTCTTTAGGGGGAGCCTCCTGTAATCGGTCAAAAAAATCGTTTTTTTGGGGCTTAGTCGATTGTATGTCATGTGGAAACATGTTCATAAGGCGTCCGGCTAAAATTCGATCTGTAAAAGCCCTTACAGACTATTTTTGTAGGCGCAACTGTACGCGAGCGTGGCAAGAGAGAAAACTTTATGCGCGTTTTTCCCGGAAAGACTATTTTCATATTTACAAAACACGGTGTAAATGATAACTAAAAAATAATTGAATTAAATAAGTTACACTTGTGCACATATTTACTTAGTTTATTACATCCACGCGTGGATGTACCTAAAAAGAAATCGAAATCTTTTTTTATTCTACTTTTTATTATTTACTCAATTTTGTATTTCGCATCTCTGAATTACCAACGGAGCGAAGAGTTGCACAAGAAACAAGAAATGACTTTTCATCATAATATGTGAATGTGAACGCATCTGTACCGCCAAGTGAGTCCATCCGATGAAGGCCATAACTTTAGTGTTTTTACCCAAAATTCTAAAAATTGACCCTCATAGCGGAGACAGAAGATGTCCGATCCGAAAATTTTTATACGTGATATGACCTTATGGGCGGGAAAAACGTTGTATGTGAAATTTTCACATTTTATTTTTTATGGCGTATTATAATTAATATATCGAGAAAGTTTAAACCGTTCTTCTCTCAAGTTCCGGATTTGTAACATACAACGATCTTCCCCGCCAGGTATTTAGTTACTGAACATGTTACAGTTCTGAATATTTACGTTAGATACTTCCACAATTAGCCAACGGCAGCTTAATATTCATACCGCATACCTAATCCTCGTGATAATGACTATAAAGGGTAGAACAATACAGGAGCTCGGCTGTTCTCTGCAGTAAATATTAAGCAGCGTCGACATCGGCAGGCTTGATTCCTTATTTTTTGGGGGTTTAACAAAAGTTAATATATGAGAATATAAAAATAAAAAGTATATGATAATCTGTAACAAAAACAACATAATTCCAGTTTTTAATGTAAAATTTTGCTGACACCAATAAATAAACCATTTGGTACCAATAAACCTTTGTTTGAAATATTTTTGTAGGTCGCGTAATTTGTATGTATGTATTGATACATACAGGGTGCCCGCGGGAACAGTAAACAGTTGCATTATTTCCTAACGTATTTGAGACACAAAAAATTGTTTATATGTAATTGCATGCTACGTGGGGATAAATTTATTGGCGAAGATGATTTTTTTCTTACATTATTATTTTAAGAGATATGATGGCGAATTTCGATGTTTTAAATAGAACTATATATTTTTATAGAAATCACTAGATAAGAAATTATTCGAATAAATTTTTCAGTCAAATAAAAAAATCATTCGTTATTGTCGAATAATTTCATTCTATTCGAATTTTTTATTCAAAGATTTTCAAACACTCTTATGGAATGATGAAAAGTATCTTCGTATTGTTTCAGGAGAAGCAAATATACCACAAGTTCTACTTTTCGATGAACATGCAGAGGAATAAAATTTATTCACTTTACGAAGAATTAACGGTTTTGATATTTAATAAGAAGTTTCACTTCTAACGCGTGAGAGTTCCACGCATTGATTTTTTTTGATGGAATAATATAATTAATATATTGAGGAAGATTACATCCCACACATGTGAAATTCCAGATTTGTAACATACCTGCATACGTTGTTTCCTTCCGTCTGGTATTCAATTACTGAAAATGTTACAGTTTTGAATGTTTACGTCACGCACTTACGCAAGTGGCCAACAGCAGTTTAATATTCATAACGCATACTTAAACATCGTGATAATGTCTATAAAGAGCAGAACAATACAACTGTTTCACTGTTCTCTGCAGTAAATATCAAACACGGTCGACATCGGCATGCTTGATTCTCCATTTTTTTGTGTTTAACAAAAGTTAATATATAGCCTAAGTATACAATTCTTGTAAAATTAAAGGAGAACAAACATGGAGTTATTGGAACTATATCATTATTATAACACGGAATTGGCAGGTGAGTGGTGGAAATTCGCTTATTTGTACACGATGCTTGATAACTCGCGGTACGATCGAAACAGAATTGATTCCTAGCGGGAAACTAACTTGAAAATTGGAGTACACGTATATTTTCAAATTTTCAAATTCGATGGCCTGAAGAACAAAGCCTAGTATTTAAAAAATTTGTTCCGCATTTGAGACACACTTTTGTATGAGGAATTAATTTATCTTCGATTGTACCCAGAATGACAGAGCGACTCAATTTTCACACTATTTTCCAGATGTAAGAACAAACAATTGGCTATTAATCAGTTCACCTATACCGATTACTGTTATTTCGTTTGCGTACTTGTACTTCGTTTTAAAATGTGGTCCCAGGTACATGAAAGACAAATCACCGTATTCGTGCAGCATGTTCATTAAATTCTACAATGTCTTTCAAATCGTGACAAACTATCTAATAGTGTACCATATATTTGAGGCTGGATGGTACGAGGACTATTTTATCTATTGTGTGAAGCCCGATTATTCTTTAAATCCAAAACCGTATAAGGTAGTACAATAAACTTTCGTTAACCATTAGTGCCAGACTTTGCGTACTATAAAATATTTAGTAACGTAACACACAATTTCATTGCAGATGATTATAATAATGTGGTATACTTTTCTGCTGAAAATAATTGACTATATTGAGACTGGTGTGTTTGTGCTGAGAAAGAAAGACCGACAAATATCGTTCCTGCACTTGTACCATCACGTTTCGACGGTTTTCCTGTCTTGGTTCTACGTGAAATATTATGCCCTTGGAATGTCATTAACAATCCCGCTTGTGAATTGCTCGATACACGTGGTAATGTACACTTACTATCTGCTGTCTTCCATTGGGCCGAACATTCAGAAATACCTACAACCAGTGAAACCGATTATTACCATGGCGCAAATGGTGAGTAAATAAAAATATCCAGTAACGTCTTCACTTGAAGTGATTAGAAAGAAAATTCCAGTGGATGTCACTTTTTATGACTTACTAATTAGAGAAATCTCACCTTTAAATATTGAAAACATTTCTAAGAACATATAAGGAATGCGCATTTTCATTTGAAGGATATGAATTTTTCACATTATCGTTTTCTTATATTTTACAATTAACATGTTGCTTTCTATAAACAGGTACAATTTGTGCTGCTGATATGCTACTCACTGCAGGTTTTCCTGCCTTCGTGTAAGGGTTATGTCCCTGCAGGTTTTGTTATGATAGTGAACCTAGTAATCAACTTTAAATTATTTTATGATTTTTATAAGAAGAATTATAGTTCGAAGAAGAGTAAAGCGAAATAAAGATACCGGACATGAGGAGCACTACCAACACCTTCGTGATGGACAGAAAGGTTTATCTAAATTTCTAAAACTTAAGTTCTGTTTAAAAATCGCAACAAAACCTGGTGGCTTCTATTTTTTTAAATCGGCTAGTCATATTAACCGATTTCTCACGGTTAGAACGGTTAGGAGCTCCTAGAATAGTAACTTAATTTTCCATGACTTCGCAGGGAATTTGGAAAATCTCGGAAAACGAGAAGACTAAGCTTGTAAAATGGCACAAAAGTCTACGACATGCAGTAAGAAATAGTACATTAGAAGACAATTCAATTACCTATTTATTCGGGAGTCAGGAGTAACCAAGGAAACGTTCGGATTACTTTTAAATCACCGATAATCATTTCACCGACATCGTATTCATCGACACGATTTCACCGACAATGTTTATTTACCGACACGCTAAAATCGTCGACAATCATTTCATTGACATCGACTTTCGCCCAAAATCATTATACTTATCGTCATTTGTTATCGTTGATAATGCATCTTTATATACACATTTATTTGCGCGCATAAAAAAAAGAAGGGGCAAATGATAAAAAGTTATTATGACATACTGTTTGTACTTTACTATGTAAAAATAGAATTATAAGGACACATTATATGCTAATGCGTTTACCACACCTATGCCTGTCTACGTTTAACGATTTTCTATTCGACGTGCGTTACGGCGGAAATACATTGGAGAATTTTCAGTTATATAAGTTGATTTATATAAAAACGATTTTGTAATTACATGATAATTCGTGTTCACTTTATAATTAAAAAGAAAACATTGGATCGAATAATTTTGTAATATATTGAAAATTTATAGTCCTTAGAATGGCCTAATACTTGGACAACTTAACTAATTGTGAGTAGTATGTCCAGTCCCGGATGAAGAATTTTGGGGTCCGGGCCTATTAAACTGTAATTGCGTGGGAAGTTTCAAATAGGATACCGTTTATATGTTAAAAGATATATAATGCTTCAAAATTTTATAAGTTTAAATAGATTTCATGAAGGAGGTTTGAAAAATGAAATTTTAAGATCAAAACATAAAATTGAAAGTTGTGGAACTTATACACAATTTATTTGAAACAACATTTCTAATGAAGACAGAGCGAGTTAATTGCTTAGAACTCAAGGCTTAGAACGGGACCTGTTGGAAAGTGGGGCTCGTGGCTGTAGCTCCCCTAGCCCTCCATTAATTCATGCCTGAGTATGTCCGAAGATAAAAGGCCTGCGAATAAACAAAGTATCTTTGACCGTCGGATGATTCCCGTCGAATAAATAGCTTCATTCGTGGCGTTTCAAATAAAAATAACTCGGGCGACTTTTATTCGATGACGGGAAAAGATAAAGTCTCTTTTCCTGATACATTATTTAAATAACTTTTTATTTAAATAATACCCATTTTTGCCAGGGAGGCAGCCCTAAGACAACTGTCGTAGCGCATGCAGTTTCTAACGCAGCGCTATCCAAGATCAAACACGTGCTCTTGGGGTTCTTCCACTCCCGTCCGTGTTGTTAGGGATACCGCGTGACGCTAACCACGAAGACGATACCCGGGTAACTCGCCATGGTAGCGTTCGTAGTGTCGCGTGGTCTCCTTGACAACGAAAGGCACGCTACGCAAAAGAAAGATTGGAAGGGGAAGCAGGCGCGCGAGGGGCCCCTACGTTGAATAGCGTTGATATGTATAAGCGATGGCCCGTCAGCAACAGTTCAACGCTGCCACGGAAGCGTAGGTATATGCAGAATTCATTGTAACAGTTTTACTTCGAAAAAATAATTTACATACTTTAAATATCAATAAATGTGTGTGCAAAAAACTTGTACAAAAAAACTTTTCCTTCCTTTGAATATAAGTCGTAAAAGTGACGTAATAAATAGCATTCTAAATAGACTATTTAGAACACTTCCTTAACTGATGTTATATCTGTTCGGAACCAAAAAACTGCAGTGTTTACGTTGACATCGGTCACGTTCCGCCCGTGGACGTGCAGGGAAACCAGCAGGTGGCGTGCGAGATTTATATATATCATCATATTTTCTACAATTATTTAATAATCAGTGTGAAAATTGGGGAAAATCGTCCTTGTAACGATCTGTGATGTTGCGCACTTTATGTTGAAAGAAATAATGACTTTGGACGATGAAAAATATTCGTTTATAATTTTTAGCTCGTATAGTAATGATGGGATAAACAAATTGTAAATAGAGCTTTCTATTTACATATCAGTTGGTAATTTTTCCTTCTTTAGCGAAATCCAACATTACGGAATAGAAAGCTGGAATCAGATTATACTGTCTAATACCGATTAAATATGCAATTTGCGTCATTCATGCATCCGGTAGAAATTTAAATGGGAATTTAATACGTTTCTTATTCCTTAACGTATAAAATAAAAGTGACCCTCTTTGTATGGATACAAAAATGCATTAAATATCTAGGACCAAAATCAATGGCCGTAATATTTGAAGACAGTAGCTTTTAGTAGGTTAGGGGAATCGTCACTGAAAACTAGATCAAGCACGATTATACTTGGATTACCTTGAGATCATTATACGCACAATTTTACTCGCTCAATGACGCGTGGTTTGCATTTTCACACTTCATTCGGTTGTAACGGCTAATATCGCACACTTTTAAATTTCTATTATCTAGAAAATTCCTTTAATTCTTTGCTTGTGTCTGTAGGAGACCGACTTTCTTCCGTACCTATTTGGCTCCTACACTCTATATTGATACTATACATAACTAATATTGCTAATAGTGGGGCAATCAGCTGAGTGAAAGTGGAGCACGCGCGGTCCCTGGCGAAAAAGAAGTTCCCCAGTTATGCGTTAGGGCATTTTGCATGTATTAACACATTACATTTATATTATAATATCGTGTAACGTCTGTTCTTGGCAAAGTGTTGTGAGACTATTAGTTATATTTCCGGAACAATTACATCCTGTTGTTGTCATCACTTTATCAACAAGTAATTTAGATGATTTCAAATATGTAACACGTATTTGTTACTATCGTA
The DNA here is from genome assembly GCA_963971345.1 of Andrena flavipes. Classification (NCBI taxonomy): domain Eukaryota; kingdom Metazoa; phylum Arthropoda; class Insecta; order Hymenoptera; family Andrenidae; genus Andrena; species Andrena flavipes. The sequence goes on from OZ020480.1 coordinate 14,654,527, forward strand.
TTCGAATAGTCAAATGCCCCATACGTATGCATAAAAGGGGGTCGGAATGTAGAGACTTTGGGAGAGTCGACGTTGGTGGAATAGGTTACGCGGCTGGTCACTAGATACGCACAGAATCTGATGATACAGTATTTCTTCGCTAAGAACCGACAAGAGGGAAGGCATACCCTCCGTCATCGCTTTTGGAATTTGCAATGGTTGGATATTGTAGTACACACTTAGTGTTACAAAACCTCAGAGGGTTTTGTCAAAACGGGCTTTTGTTTTCGAGAAATTTGAGTTCAAAGTTTTGCGCGATACTAGTAGTTCAGTTACGCCAGCGCTGTTCAACGTAGGGGCCCCTCACGCGCCTGCTTCCCCTTCCATTCTTTCTTTCGCGTAGCGTGCCTTCCGTTGTGAAGGAGACCGCGTGACGCTACGACGGCTGCCATGACGGGCTAGTCAGGCTAGCGTTTCTGCAGCTAGCGTCGCGCGGTATCCCTGACAACGCGGACGAGAGTTGGATGTGTTCGATTAGATTCCCGGTACTCTCTCTTATTATCATTTTTCTCTTTTTTTTCTGGTCCCCTCTACATTAGATGTTCACCCTGCGAACTCCTAGCGAATAAATACTGTAGTGGGGCTCTCTTTCTGTGGCTAATAATGTTGTTAGAAAGCGTAATTTTTGTGTGATTTTTTGGTATAAATTACATTTTGATAAAAAGTTATGACCGACAATTTGCCGAGTTAATTCAAATAGACGTACCTAGTTAAAAGATGGTTCTGAGAAAAATGACTTTTTGTATTTTTTGTTATGCCATATCCGAATTATAAACTGTAAATTGGATACAGTGCATCGAATATAAAGGATGGGCCCACGACGCTTGCACCAGTGCTGACAAGGAGGGGGATAAATTTGTATGTCACTTGTTTTCGTAAAATAATAAACCAACTCTATTAATCTATCCTCTTTTTACAATTTTATTAATTTTATTGGTTATGTTCAGTAATTTTCATATCATCTTGTAAAATATTTTATCTTATCTGTACTACATATATTTTTGTTATATGTTATCTATACCTAATAGTTAAACCTAGAACTTATATTTATAGTTTTTTACATAAATTAGTGAAACGTGAGACAAGACGGACTAGCGGGGTAAGATGGGAATGTATTATTTATAAAAAAAATGGAAGGCACTACAGTATACACGACAACATATCAAAGAAGTTTGCAATAGTGTCAGTTTATTTATGTGTATATTCTTTAATTAAAGAATATCATGTACGAAATTTAAACATGTAATTTAAATTATTCTTTCTTCGATGTTTCGCCAAGAGACACTAAGCCCATCCTCAATATATAGACCAACAAAACAGATACAGAGAAAAAGATAAATTTTAAAATACGAAAAAGGACTCCATGAAAATGAAGAATACAGTCAATTAAAAAAGGAAATATAATATTTTTACTTTCAAATTTGTTTCGTGTTTCATCTTGCCCCTACAGCAGTCCCATCTTGCCCCGCATACGGGGTCTACCGGTTTGCCTCACATTCCCCCAATACATTTTAAATTATAAAAATAAAGATTGTCCACTTTTACATGATCTTAAAATGAATGTTCCGTTTTCCCCACCACTTGAATGAGGCGAATATTTCAATACCTCCGGAATATTTTATTTTCCTTCGTTGATAAATATTTTTCTCAATGATGTCTTTGACTTTTTTATAGTCTAAGGTCTACTTAAGATTTCTAGTGAAGACCCATGTATTTTTCTCCTTCGGATTTTTTGTTATCTCACCCCCTCTCGCTCCTGGAACCCAGCAGTAGAAATAATACTTGGAATCGACGTCTCACCGTCTATGTCTTATGGACCTATTAATGTGCAAAATTTGAAAAAAAAATTGATTTCGGTTAATTTCGGTCGATTTTGAATAGAACTCATAGTATAAGTCTTATAAATTCTATTAGAAGGAACTGTCGCAATGAACGTGTTAATTCAATAAGGAACAAACACATCCGTAACATGCCCAATAAATGGGACGTCTTGTATAAGATATTACTGAATTATAATATTACCTACTGTACGAGATACACATTGACTCAGGAAATAAAGATTCAGAAATTAAGAATTTTTTCCTTCAGATTGAATGCGAACTAAATGTAATATATATTTCAGATTCCTACAGAAGTACATTTAAAATGGCCATTAATTTCTGTACATTCGTGAAACTCCGTGATAAAGTTCTTTAATCACGCTACTTCATGTACACCTTCGAAATGTTTTGATCACTAGTCAAACATAAAAAATCAAGAGAGTTAATACTACTCTCCTTACAATTAGTTTATCCTCACTGGAGGGCCAATGCGTAATCTGTATACAGTACAGATACGTAAGTTCAACAACATCAGTCATCCTGAACAATAGATACCAAGTTTTTTAGTATCGATTAACAAAACTTAAGTTTCAAATTTAAATAATTCAGATACCTACATAAACCTGTCTGTCTCTGAGAAGGGTATTGGTAGTAACGACGTGTACTCAATATTTATTTCGCCTTAGTCTTCTTCGAACTATAAGTCTTCTTATAAAAATTATAAAATAAGATAAAGTTGATTATCAGGTTCACTATTAGAATAAGAGCTTGAAGTTCAATACCCTCACACGAAGGTAGGAAAGCCTGCACTGAGATTCCTATCAGCGCCACAAATTGTACCTGTTTGTGAAAAAGACCACGTTAAATGGATAATTTAAGATACCCATAACATACCAAATTCAGGTCCCTCAAATGGAATTACGCATTCCTTATCTTTTACTTGGAAATGTTTGGAATATTTTAAGTAACGATTCCACTAATTAGTAAGTATTAAACAGTGACATCCACTGGAATATCCCCTTATATTCCCATGTTTCTCAGAATCTCGAATTTTCTTTCTAACCTCTTCAATTTAGGAAATTATTGCATATTTTTATTTACTCACCATTTGCGCTACGGTAATAATCGGTTTTATTGGTTGGAGGTGTGACTGCATGTTCGGTCCCATGGATGCCAATAGATAGTAAATATACATTATCACGTGTATCGCGCAATTAATAACCGGAACTACTAGAGACATCCCATGAGCAAAATATTTTGTGATAAACCAACCGATGGCAGAGGACGACACATGATGGTACAAGTGCAGGAACGATATTTGTCGATTTTTCTTTCTGAGTACAAACACGCCAGTCTCGACGTAGTCAATTAATTTTAGGAAATACGTGTACCAAATTAGTTTAGCTATCTGCAATGAGATTATGTGTCACCTTAGTAAATATTTTATACACTCCACGTCAAAATTAAGGGAACACTATAAGTGCCCGAAAATTTTGGTCATTTTCAAATGGCTGTATCTCTGCGAAAAATGGTCGCAAAAAATATTTAAAAAACGCGTTTTAAAGCTTGAAGTTTCTAGTTTGTGAATCAAGTACTCAATTTTTGTCTTCGTCCATTATGATACTGTTTTATCAAGATGAAGCGCAGGAAACGGAGTTTCAGAAATTTTTGCCTAGTTTTTTTTTCAGATAAATCCAATGGAGGGCTCTTGTAGAGCAAACATTTCTCTTTAATTTCGTTTTTTTTGTTGTTGTATGATTTTTATTGACCAAGTTATTCGCTATCAAAGCAAAAAAGGAACTTTCTACTTTGAACGCCTATAACTTGCGAACGCATGATCGTAGAACATTCGCTAACATTCGGATTGTTCATGAGTGTTTTGGAAAGCTAAGACAGTTTCCTTTCAGAACCTTTAGTTGCCAATTCAATCAGAATTGGCCCATGCATACGTCCAAACTAGGCAAAAATTTCTGAAACTCCGTTTCCTGCGCTTCATCTTGATAAAACAGTATCATAATGGACGAAGGCAAAAATTGAGTACTTGATTCACAAACTAGAATACAGCCATTTGAAAATGACCAAAATTTTCGGGCACTTATAGTGTTCCCTTAATTTTGACGCGGAGTGTATTACGCAAAATCTGGCACCACTGGTTAACGAAACATTTATGTACTACCTTGTACGGTTTCGGATTGAAGGAATAATCGGGCTTCACACAAAAGGGAAAATAGTCCCGGTACCATCCAACCTCAAATATATGGTATACTATTAGAGCGTTTGTCACGATTTGGAAGATATTGTAGAATTGAATGAACCTGCGGCATGAATACGGTGCTTTGTCCTTCATGTACCTGGGCCCACATCGTAAAACGAAGTACAAGTACGCAAGCGAGATAATTATAGTCGGAAACGGTGAACTTATGAACAGCCAATTGTTTGTTCTTACATCTGGAAATTAGTGTGAATATTAATTCACTCTGTCATTCTGGGTACAATTGAAGATAAATTAATTCCTCATGCAAAAGCGTGCCTAAGATGGAGAACTGATTTTTTACATACTAGGCTTCTAACTTCAGGTACTCGAATTTGAAAATTTCAAAATGCACGTGTACCCCACAGCGATTGAGCGAATATCGTTTTGATCCCAATTTTCGACTAAGTTTTGTGCGAGGAATCAATTCTATTTCGATCACACCACAAATTATCAAACGTGACTCTTGCCAACAGGTAGGCAAAGGTCCACCGCTCACCTGCCACTTCTGTGTTATAATAATTATACAGTTCTAATAACCCCATGCTGATTATCCTTTGGTTTTACAAGAATTATATGTTTATCGAGTACAATTGCTGTGACACACGAAAAGAATTTAAAATCAACCACTTCGATGTCGACTGTGCATCATGTTAACTGCACACTAGGCCTGAACTGTTTGTAGGTCTACATTTTATACGCATTGACAGTCCGATTATGCGTTATGAATAATGAACTGCCGTTTAGCATTAGTAACGAATGATGATTTGCGGTAAACAAAAATGTTAGCGAAATATTCTACAGAGGTGCACATACTGTAATCGGAGAATTCTACGATTCTGTGCGCCGGGGTAAAGGTGGAATCTCCTAGCTGCGACAGGCAGCCGATCGTGGAGCAGTGACGTTGGTAACCACAGTTCGGGTGAAGGAAAATTGCAGAAATGTGTGTGCGTACGCATCATTAGGCCGCGTGACGCGTGCATACACTTGAGCGCGAACACAAATTAGGCAAGCCGAATTGAATGCCTCGGAATGAAAAATTGCCTTTTTTTCTTATTGGCCCCGTACAAGGCAAGTTGATGCAAACTAAGTGTAAGGCAATCTCAATCAAGCTGGGGCCTCTACAAATTTCATTGTTCCCGACGATAACAATTTTTATGTAATAAAATTATTTACAGGTTCCATCAATAGTACCTATCGTTACTTTTTTTTTATGAATTTCTCTTACAGTTATTTGCAAAATGTTTCGAGTTTGATTTTTTATTGTGAGTTTATGATGCATTTTTTAACTTTAGAGTGCATCAATATTTTTTACTTTGTTTTTTTTAGTATATTTTTGAATATACACTAGTATTAACATTGTACGATGCAATGAAAAATATTTAAGTGTAAGTAGACTTTAAAATTTTTCTCTAATTTTCATCAATCAAATTCGTGCAGCATGTCTGTCTGAAAAAGAATTATGTTTAAAAAAAATTGCACAGTGGATATTTGCACTGCTTTGAGAAGAACTGTAATAAATGTGTTCTCCGTTCACACGTCCAAGAAAGCATATCCGTCTCGCATGTTTTGAGCTATATAAACAAAAAATAACCACTTCAGTCTCAAGGTGAGTTATCAGAGAGTAATTCGGCGAGTCTAGCGCCATATTCGCCGAACTTCGCGCCGTGGGATTTCACCTTTACGACACGACTAGGTTCACCATGGCTTTACTCCAGTGAAATTAGGATCTGTCTGCAGTATAATTCCTAGGAAGCTACATTTTAGCATGGGCCTTTATTTCGTCGTTTTAAACAATCTGTCAAAGAAAAGAAAAAAAAGTTTTTGCGAATATCTCATTAGCTATCAGTTTTACGATAAAAATAGTTAGTATGAGATTTCTAGTTTAAGAAATTTTGTGCGAAAAAGGTTGTATGAGTTTTTTTTCTAAGAGTAAGCATTTTCAAGTATGACGGCTTACAAAGCTTCACCCCTTATACTTTTGACAAAGGAAGATCGCGAAACCGGAAATTCAAAGAATTATGAAGCTTTATCCCTTTCACTACTACGGACGACTATAGTCGCTCTCCACAAAACTATTTTATTTTTCCAATCTGTTCAACACTCAATAACGTTCCAAATTTGTTAGTGAAAAAATTATAAACATCTTGTTGTAAAGAAAAGTCCCTTTTCTTCCAAAAACATTTCACGGCGGTGTTTCTCAGGCGTAAGACGTACGCCTGAACGTCGAAGACTGTCCACACGCAATGTGTACACTGGGGGCGCGGGGTCTCGCTCAGTGGAGGTCACCCGGCGGAGCAGACCGGCGTAGCAAAATGTGTACACGTGCGGCGCGAGGTGACGTTCAGTGGAGGTCACCCGGTGGAACGGACCGCCGTAGCGAAAAGGTTATGGATATGCAGGGGACGTCATATAGCCGGATTTTCAAGGGTTAATTTCATCCCCTAAGAGTGAATTTGGGCAGCAAACAAAATTCTGTTGTACTCAGGACATCCTCTGTATATTCATAAAGATTCATAATTTTTTGAACTTCCGGGCTTGAGATCTTACCTTGTCAAAAATACGAGGATTGACACATTGTCAGCCGTCATACATGAAAATAGTTACTCTTACGAAAAAGTTTATAAAACCTTTTTCAGTCAGAATTTCCTAGGCTACAAATTTCACAATATTTATTGTGTTGTAAAACTGATGGCTAACAAGGTATTCGCGAAAAATAGTTTTTTTACCTTCAACCCTCTGTAAAATTTTTAACGGATATCGGATCGATGGGGAATTTTGACGTATTGTTTAAAACAGCGAAATAAAGTCCCATCCCAAAATGTACCTTGTTGGGAATTATTCCGCAGACAGATCCTAATTTCACTGGACTATTAAGACCCCCTCTTTGCGAGACGTCGATCTCCTAGCAAAATGTTCGTTTTTCCTATCTTCCGCTTTTGTTGCCACCCTTTTCCTGAATGCACCCCTGAGCACACCTCATTAGTGAAACTGCACGCCGCGCACGTTTTCTCGGCGCACAAGGCCGATTTGTTGCAGAAGGACGTTCCCACTAGTGCAACTGCGCTCCACACAATGTTGTATTTGGCCCTAGAAACAGGCCAAAAGCCGATTTAAAAAATCTTGTTTAGGCTGTAGTCTTTTTCGAAATTCTAGATAAGAAATTTGAACTAAATCTAAGATTTCCAATGCGCGGCTGGCCGCTCCGGCTGACGACGGTCCCACTAGTGCAAGGGAGAAATAGATGCATATTTTCTCATTGCACTAGTGCAGTGGGCGGTCCACAGCGTTTTCTACGTTCTGCGTGGAAGTGGGTGCTCGAAGCCAATGAAGCGGCGGGCATGTCACGGATATGGAAATCTCTAGTAATGTGGTCCTACTCTTAGGTCCTAAAGGTGAAGTTATACGGCTCGTGGCTCGGCGAGTCGGCTCTCTAACAGTAGGTACATTTAAAATCACTGAAAAATTTGTAGTTTTGAATATTTATATCAGTCATTAACGGAAGTGGTCAATGGCAGTTTCATATTCATAATGCATAATTATTCTGACATTTTGCATAACCGGCAGACATATTGACAGTTCAGTTCTTGCCTGAGGTAGAGGGTACGATATAAGGCATAGTCAACATCGGTGTGCTTGATTCCGAATTTTGTATCGTATTTAACAACAGTTGATCTGCAGCATAAACATATAATTATTGTAAAGCCAAAAGACAATAAACATGGGCTTATTGGAACTGTATCATTATTGTAACACGGAATTGGCAGGTGAGTAGTGAAACTTTGCCCACCCGTGATTTATAATTTGTGGTACGATCGAAACAGAATTGATTCTTCTCGTAAAACTAAGTTGAAAATTGAGATCAAAACGATGTTCGATATAGGTTCTCCATTTTACACGCGCTTTTAAACGAGGAATGCATTTATCTTCAATTATACCCAGAATGATAGTGGGAACGAGCGACTCAATTTTCATACTAATTTCCAGATGTAAGAACAAACAACTGGCTATTAATGAGTTCACCTATACCGGTTACTATTATCTCGCTTGCGTACTTGTACTTCGTTTTACGATGTGGTCCCAGGTTCATGAAGGACAAACCAGCGTATTCATGCCGCATGTTCATTCGATTCTACAATGTCTTCCAAATCGTGGCAAATTATTTAATTGTGTACCATATATTTGAGGCCGGATGGTACGAGGACTATTTTATCTATTGTGTGAAGCCCGATTATTCCTTCAACCCGAAAGCGTATAAGGTATTATAAAAAAGTTTAGTTAATCATTGGTGTCAGATTTTGCGTGCTCCAAAGTATTTAGTATGGTGATGCACGATTTTATTTTAGATTGCTAAAATAATGTGGTATGTATTTATCGTGAAATTAATTGACTACACGGAGACAATCCTGTTCGTATTGAGAAAGAAAACTCAACAAGTATCTTTCCTTCACTTGTATCATCATATTTCGTCGGCTTTGCTGTCTTGGTTTTTCGCGAAATATTTTGCCCACGGAATGGCAGCGTCACTTATGGTTTTTAATGCCCCCATGCACGTGATAATGTACAGTTATTATTTGCTGTCCTCCTTCGGACCGAAGATTCAATCACACCTCCGGCCGATGAAAAAAAGTATTACCATACTGCAGATGGTGAGTAACTAAAAATCTGCTTTAATATCTTAAATTAAAGTGGTTAGAATACAAATCTGCCATTACACAGTTTGACACAATTCGGCTGTTTTCGGATTTGTAATATTCAGTAGCCGTTTCGTATAGGATTTCGTGCGCTGAATACGAATCCGCAATCCATTCGTCGCCATAAGTTTTTGAAAAATTTGATTTTGAAAAAAAAGCGCAAATTTTCAATTTTGAACATCTTTTGTGTCGAAACAGTAATAGTTATTTTGTAGTTTATTCCGTTAAATTATTCTGTGAACCCTCTCGAATACAACAATATAAGTTATTAGTGCATTATGAAGATTTAAATATGATTAAATAACGATCAAAGGGAGAAGAACACCCGGAATGCACGCATTTTTTCAGGTGTCTTTCAATTTATTTCCAAAACTAAAGGGCTTAGGAGAAAATTCGACTTCTGCACGCAATGCAGCAGACATTTTTCCTCCGGAAAGCATTAACAAAAGTGATAAGGCACCTTTTGTTTTCAATAGAGAAGCGAAATACTTTGGCAAAACGTGCGCCGTCGACAGTGGTACTCAACGGCGACGCGCGATCCACTGCCGCTCAGCGGTAATCGCTTAACGCGTGTGACTACACTGTCGGCGTTGCACGTTTTTCCAAACTATTTCGCTTCTGTATTGAAAACCAACTGTATTACTGTTCCGACACAAAAGATGTCAAAGTTGAAAATTTGCAGTTTTTTCCAAGATCAAATTTCTCAAAAACTGAGGGTGATGGCGAAAAACGGTTTGCGGATTCGTTTCCAGCACACGAAAACCTATATGAAACAGCGTTACAACTCCAGATCATTGTCGAACTGTGTTATTGGCATCAATTAGTATACCGATGATGAGTCGACCCACAGCAAGTTCACAGTATTTTCTGAGGTTTACTTGAAAAGATAGACAACAAAAAGGAAAATAATTATTTATTTTCATTTTAAAAGTTTATTTTGCCAAAATTATTATCTCCTTGAATTTTATACATATCTTGTTTTTTTTCTACGAACAGGTACAATTTTTGTGGTTGTTATCACTCTTAGTACAGCCTTTTATTAGTAGCTGTTATAAGGTACATCCCACAGCCGTTATTAGTGGCGGAATTATGGCAGTGAACTTAACTATTAACCTTTTCCTATTCTATAATTTTTATAAGAAGTCTTACTGTACAAAGGAAACCAAAGTGGAATAGATATTAATGATTTTTAAGTATGTGAAAAATGTATTAAAATCAAAGATGAAAGATGGTACAAATAAATCGTTAGAATCCAATGAGAAATTGATTCCAAGCGCCAGGTACTTTAGAAATACGTTCCTATGTTCTTCCAACGCAGGTACATACCTGCGTACATGGTTTGTTCGGGTAAGCAGCAAAACGCACATTTGTTTGTTCGTGCAGCATTATTGGTATTCCGAACGCGTAAAAGATGACTTCCTCCCACGGGATAATATTCCTTGAAAGGAGTTCGGGTTCCTTCTGCCTTGCTTTTGCGTTCCCATTTCCCTTATTTCTCGTCGCGATTATTCACCTACGTGCCAGTGCAACGAGCCTATATAAATGACATTCCTATTTGCCGCTTGTACTTCCAGCGGTGACACAGGGTCGGCGCTATTTTTACGCGCATCCGAGCAATAAATTTCGCGAGTCATTGGCACGCCGTTCAATTAAGCATTGATACGACTCGCTCGTAAAGACACTTTTACGGCACTCTTATTTCATAACGGTAGAAATTTCTATGTCCCAGACATCCTTTATTTCTTACAGGCATCGATGGAAGACGTAATGTAATATCGAATGATTTATGGACGATGTGACTTGAGTTATTGGAATTTTCTGAGATGCAAGGCTCTTTACGAGTGTTAAGAGAAGTGTTGGTAAATATTTCACTGGTTTTTAATTCTCTCGGCCCCGGAACTTCGGTTTGAACCGTCAAACGCGTTTTAATCTCAGGAGCACCACTTCAAAGCAGGAACTGGGGATCTCAATGTCCTAACCTGGCTCATCAGTCTTGAGACCGTGCGAGAGACTCGCTTAAGAGCATTCTGTGAATTCAAAGGGCCCATCATGGTGTAAATGGGAAGCTGGGCATCAAGACAGAGACCTGATAGTTGTATTCGTAGTAGGCCTTGAAGAAATATGTAAAGCTACGATCCAACGGCGCGTGGGATCGCTCTTTCACAGTCGAGTATTACCCTTTGCAGCACAAATAGGAGCGGAGACACTCTGTGCGACGAGTCGCTGGGCAATTTGATATGCGAGGGGCACAGGTTTCCGTGATTATTAGAGAACACAGAGCGGATGCAGGGCCTTGCACCCCAGTCAATAAAATGCACGATAAATGGTATAGCATACGTAATAGTCGAGATGTATATTCGAATCGAAGACGTTCGGAATACGTGAATGGTTAATTTTATGGAATTCACGCATAGCAACAGGCCTGTCGCAACGACAATCCGCATATGCAAATACTGACACACCTTGGAAGAATTGCAAGGTTAAAGGTCTCGGCACAGTTGTTAGTTCCGTGCCAATTCCGTGTCAGCGTGCCAGTGGTGAAAAGAAGAGGGGTATACATGATATCTTAAGGGTAAGTACTAGACTGTCGTTTCTTTCGTATTTCTTTTTCTTTTTCAATTAATTACAAAGAAATAAATTGAAGCTGATCCTTGTTATTTGACACAATGTCTATTAACATCTTAATGTTTAAAAAAATTAGTTTGTTCCGCGAAAGATATGCATTATATATGACGCTACAGATGGATCATTAAAGAGGATTTTTAAAAAAGGTTCGTCGGTTTTGTAGCGATTTTGACGGAACAAAACGAAATTCAGCGATCTGTTTGTAAATTCTATATTAGAATAAATCTGGTTCTGCACTGAACCTATAAAAGAATAAAATTATGGAAATGGCAGCTAGAAATGAAGATTTTTCAAAACAGCACGTTTTTCGTTAGATAAAAATGAGGTTTTAGTCTTTTTCCACAAAGAATAAAAGTTTTTATTAACTTCAATTTAGATTCAGGCCGAAACTACACATTTTGTGCACATGCTCGAATTTTTTGAGTTATCACTGCGAAACAAAAGAAACTTTTTTAAAAAGCCCCTTTCTGTAGCGTTGTATACAATGCATATTTTTTACTAAACAAATATATATTTTTAAAACTTGTGACGTTAATAAACTTTGTGTCAAAGGACAAGTCTCAGCTTCAATTTATTTCTTTGTAATTAATTGAAAAAGGAATGCTTCATTTGCGGCAAAAACGACTGCCTAGTAGTCCTAGTACCCTCAAAGCGCAATTCCAGCATCGTGCCGCCGCCGTACCCGTAAAGCCAAGGGATGGCACCTTAAGAGCTGCCAAATACTTGAAATTCAAACCGAATAAAACTCGTGTATTTCGACTCGCGCCAAGTACTCGATTATCCAACTAATACTTCAAATATCTTAAATATTCGAACAAGCTTGAATGTTTGAACGGACCTGCTTGCATACAAGTTGTTTGATGTCAAATGAATAACTGGAACCTTTTCGAGCTACACGATCGATTTTGAGTTACTCAAAACTTCTATTTAGTACCTACTGGAAAATTCGTGCCAATAATAACAATTATTACTTAATGGGGATGGATTTTGGATTTATGACTTATATTTAATATAATAAATATTACCATTCACTGTTCGTAATCGATACCCACTAATAGCATTCGCGAAATCTAAAATCTGCACGCATAATAAATCCTATGTACTTAGAAATATACATATCTTCCTTTTTTCTATTCTTAAGATATATCAACACTTCTGTTCTAGAAATAACCTCTTTTTCTATCGATTCATTATATTCTTACAAGACCTTTGATTAACCGAATAATTTTAGATGTTACAAGTAACTTGTTGCTTGTCAAGTAGCTCAAAGGAATTTGAGTCATTATTTCAATTCGAGTAGTTTGAATGCAAAATGTTCATTAAACGTTCAAGCTGCTCAAATCATTCAGAGTTCGATTTTTTTCAAGCTTGTTTGAATAAAATTAAACTATTTTGATATTTAAGTACTTAGCTTGGTTCGAGTGATTTGACATGAGCTCAACTTAGCTTGAATTTTCAAACTTACATTTTATGTACTACATATGCTTATAGTACATACATTTTTTTCTTTTTAATCGAAATTAATATTTACATTTCTGTACAATATGGACATTTTAAAATTTGTCCCTCAAAGGGAAGGATAGAACTATATTCTCCTTTTTCAGATTTTTAAGTTCCATAATTTTTCTAGTTCCGTTCGTTACCAACACAAGTCAGCACTTTATTCACGAGATATTACATACGAGGCGATATTAGATGCATTTACTCTATTTCATGTCGAGAAACAACTGTTCCGTGTATCAAGAAATGACTGTATACACAATTCGAGTCGACATTAATCGAATAACGTTCTGTCAATCCGTAAGAACTGCCGAGTTTTGGTAATCCGCAGCGGCGACGATCGAATCCGAGACCAGTACGTTGGTACTCTCAACGATATTTAAACAAGTGCCGTGCCCCGCTCCAGTTATGACTGAAATTGCTTTCCAGATCCCAGAAAATCTATAGCACGGCCACGAAAGCGCCCACTCCCTTTAATCGCGTCGGGGAGTTTCAATTTCTCCCGTTCCTAAGGAGATTAATCGAGAGGCTCTCCCCAATGCTGACCAGTCTCTCTGGCCATTCAGTCCCAGTAGTTCAAATTGCCAACAGGCAGTTAGTTAGTCACTGCTTCCACTAATCTCGCCGATATTAATTTGGATGCGTGGAACGCGTGCACGCGCGCACAGTTTGCCGGCCAAGTGGGCGCCTGCTATCCGGACGGCGGGGCGTGTGCGGCTAAGTACACCAAGTAGGCCGCCAAGGCGGCCAGCTGGCTGCTGGGCCGACGATGATCAACTGTGCCGCATAATAAACGGATCTGTCGACGTCAACGCCAGAAGGGTCTAGGAAACAGGTGTCCTGTCTGCGAAGTCGCGGACAAGCAAACGACCCGTCTTGCTAAGACGCTGCAGAGTTTGACTAATCACGCGTTAATTGTCGATTATTCGGTGGCCAACCGCGGGGCGCTGAAACCAGCAGCGTGACGAGCTTGTCAGGTTCTTGTGCTCGCTGAGTCGATCTTTATGGGGCCAATTCGCCATGAGATTGCCGCCAGTGTCCTAATCACTTTAGAGGATGAATCGCGATGAGGTTTCATTTTGTGTGAATCTCGAAATAAGAGCGCCTTAGTAGAACGCTTTATGGTAGAAGATCACTTGTCCTAGGTCCGTTGTCTAACAGACTCGTCCTCTTTTGAAGTCAGAGCCAATGTAGTTTCTAATATGCTGATATTCGAAGCATTTAGTCGTGCGTTGTCCCCAATATCTACGATCTGCTGGGTCCTTGCGTGATTCGATTAAACTCTGGCAGGACTGGTGAAAGTAGAGATCTACAGACGCGCACGAGTGGTCACTAATTAAAGACACTTGTAGGTATAGATGGTGATATTGAAGATGACGCTTTGGGAGCACTAAGTGGTAATATTCACTTCAGTCGATTGCACGAGGGGAAGGAAGGTTCAGACGCGTAGCGGATGTCTCTACGCGGGCATCTGTTATTCCGGCTGTCACTTCACTCGTATCGTGCCTCCTACCTAGCTCGTTTATCATCAGGATAGATATCTCGATTATGCTCACTGAATATTGCGCGTGTGTATGCGGGCTGGTTTATCAGTAGCCCGAATTTCAGCGCCTGATCGTCGCTCGATGGAGCCATTCTGTTCGGAAACCGCATCGCCGCGAAAAATCCCTATCGAAAAGGCGTATAATTCAAGTGGAAAATCGTTATCTGCCAGGAAATTGCAGTCTGTCCCACCGCGACGATCGAATGACTGGAATTTGCCATTGATTGCGCTGGATCGGTCACGATGCTCGCAAATATCATTCTTTTATTTTGCCCTCTATGTACTCAGCAGCTTTCGAACAATGGTGAACAAAATTGGATTGCGCATAGGGGAAACTTGTCCAAAACCGTATACTTAAGGTTCTAGTTCCATAATTTTTTACATAATAAAACAAATTGGGTAATGAAAACGTTTTTTATTAAAGGGTTCGGTAGCATTGAAAATCGTCGAATTCTTCGGATCTCCAGCCGGTGCAACCTTCGTGTGGCAATCCACCACATATTGTATATCGAACCCAATTTCAATCCAAGCAGCTCAGGACCATATTCTTCGCGACAATATACACGAAAATTAGTTTCATCTTTATTTTCTCTACGTTTAATTGCTTTGCATTTTTTCGTCAATTTTTTGGTTTCTAGCTGTTATTGATTTTTTTGTATATTCAGCGTAGGTGTTTTTTCTCCCCTTGAAATAGCGGGCAATTCATTTCTGTATGCAGAGAATGCAATAATTGCAGTTTTTCCTCTACGACGATTGCTTTGTATTAATAACTCGCTGGAGCGTTCAATATGGCGGAAAACAATTACCAAACGCGCGTGGGCTTCGTTCATTTGTTTTTAGAAATAAGTATGTTATACTATTTCGGACAGGTTTCCCTTACTCTAGAAAGAACGATACCTAACAGATCCGATGGTTTCCGAGTTTCAGTTAACAGCTATTTAGTAAAAAACACGAGAATACTATTTTTAAGAGTAATCAAAAGTAGCACGAAGGGAAGCAAAGGTAGGAGAAGCGGGATTAAGAAGCGAATCCCCAACGGAAGTGACGAAACAGTATGACTGACGGTAGACTATAAACACCAGGCGGAAAGTAATAAAACTCTTAATTGGAGAAGAAGGTGTAAAGTTGAAGAAAAGACTAAAAAATCCGTAGTAAATGACAAATGATTTGTTACAGGACTATATTACGTCTTTCATTCCCTTTAAATGGATATAATACGTGGAACAGTGTTCAACAGTTTTCTTCATAGGCAATGGAGCAGGAATTGTTACAATACGGTGATCTAGAGCAGTCATAGATTCCTCTGTGGTCTATTCTATGCTCTATGTTCTTCTCCGAAAGCATCGACACGCAATTATCGATCAGCCTATATATTCGTGTTTGTTTCATTTTCGCTGGCAGCTTGGCAACATGAGCGCGAAAGGAACGGCGATAGGAAATCGATCGGCCGATTGGTTGGCTCTGGGAGGTCGACTAGACGATGGATAAGTACCAATTATTAGAGTTACCTGCACGTGTATCGTTCGTTACCCGATTAAGGTGGCTGAAAAGGAATCCGATAGGAATCCGATGAGTCTCGCCGACCGTAGGAAAAGCCATTACCTTCCCGGCGCTGGCAACTTATGGCTACTGTGTACCCGAACCACTGTACAAATGCGCAAGTACGTATACGGTTACTTGACTGCAATACTGCCGAATGTATCGAGTATTCTGGACACAATATGTGCAGCCCATACCCTGAGTATACAACAGTGATTCCCGACCACCGTTTGTCGAGTTCGCCATGATTGTTTTCGTAAAAATTCAGGAGGTGTACAGCGTTACGAAGTTCTTTAATTACAAATTTCACCTTTGGCATTAAGAATCCTAAACGTTTCGCTTAAACGGCAGAGTTCCTTAGGAAATTACAAGAAGGCAGCATGTGGCACTGCGTTGAATATGTCTTTTCGTTAGGGACAATTAAATCATTTTGAGAAACAGCTACGTTTTATTGTGTTATTTGCCCCTCGAAGCTACGGATACGCTCCAGTGTCACTCATTCTGCATAGAAACACGACACTATTTTGCTTTTAAGTTAGGTACGAAAGAGGAATAAAGGCGGTGCCAATGGAATAAACACGAGAACCTTGGGAGCTGCCGCAGGCAATTTCAAATTGTATCGCATCCCCGCGAAGTCTGGGGATGTAATTTCTTCCCAAAGTCGGTGGTATTCCAGCAGTTTCGGCAAAACGATGCTTTCTGCAACATTCTCCGACGAGGAAATTCGTTCACCATCTTCTTCTATCCTCGACTCGCCCTTTTCTTTTCATCCCGCAATACTACATTTGTCATTCCCTGCTTCTTATTTCACCTTTGAGGGTGCGTGAATGCAACTACGAGGTCAAAAGTATTGCCGGATCTTTACATTTCTCATTTTTTTCTAGTACAGACGATCGTCATTCCCCAAGTGCCTATAATAGATTAATAATATCTTTATTTTATTAATGTTAGATCATTGTATACAACGCGTATCGGAATTATATTAATCAGCTGACCGCTTTCTTTTTACAAACTATTATGTATTTTTAATAAATAACGTGGGCACGTGCTGCAAGGTTTCCAGAAATTAGGAACACGGAGGAAACCGTGCCCACCTAGGCAGTAAGTATACCTACACCGACGATCGCGTTACCGAGTGTAGGGCCTGCTTTAGTCCTTACGCACATA
Organism: Andrena flavipes; assembly: GCA_963971345.1. Classification (NCBI taxonomy): domain Eukaryota; kingdom Metazoa; phylum Arthropoda; class Insecta; order Hymenoptera; family Andrenidae; genus Andrena; species Andrena flavipes. The sequence continues at coordinate 14,671,705 of OZ020480.1, forward strand.
TGCATGTATGCAGTCGGTGTCGAGCTTTGGATCGAATAACTTATAGTTGCGTGATCAACAACAGGTTGTAAAATAAACGAACGTGACGCAATCCTTTTCCACGGAAAAGAACGAAAGACCGATTTTATTCTGGACATCTGTCACTTCCTTTTATTTTCCTCGTATCTCCGATCCCCATCCCTCGTACTCCCAAGCCTACAATCATTTTTCTAAAATAATCTGTACTATATAAACCTATAGCTTTTTCTTAGTAGATTCCTTAGTAATTTCTTAGTAGTTATTCTTTTATTTTTCATAACCCAATCTAGTTTTCTATCACGTGCTGTATCTATAATTACACTTTTAGTGTTCTATTTAGTTCTGTGATTTTAAAGTTGTAACTGCAGTTGTAGATCAGTTCTAATTTATACGTCAAACGTCTGTTTGCTGTATAAATGTGCTCATTATCATTAAAACATTCGTTTGTGAATGTATGCATTTGTCTAAGTTTCTTAAAAGTTAGTTTGTAATTATGATGGCGATTGTCGCAAGTGAGAACTAGCCGCCAACGCCGAAGGTTCTTGTTCATTATTCATAGCATTACTTAACACTTGATTTCCCACCGCTTACTTAACAATTAAACGGAACTGGTGACTTAAGAAATGCTGAAACCTTTGACTGTCGAGCAGCTACTTAGCGTTCGTGTCACATTAAAAAGTTCAATAGCAGATAACAGTATCAGTGCGGCTTTACCTACTTATAACAGCATGTTACATCCATATTTTATAATTCCGGTTGTTCAGTATACATAATGAATCGAAAGTGTTAATACAAGTCATTGTGCGAAAGTTTCACTGGATAGCGGATAGAGGAATGCGCGCGGACCAACGTGACAAACAGTAGCGTTGAATGAAGATATTGAACGGTGTTAAGAGATTCGAGATCACGGGCACAAGAACAAGAACAGCCAGGTAAATTTTTTTTATCTTCCTGCGACATTATTCAGAGTTTCTCGGGTCACCCTGACGCGTGAGTCCCTCTCTCCGAGATGGCAGGAATGGTTTGCGACAATGGCTTTTCGCGATGTTACGCGGACGAACTCGAGATCAGGGTAAAAAGAACTTTAAAAGAGAACTAAACGAGGAAGAAGGTTGAATGGAAACCTGGAGGATGCTAGGAAGAAAGAGAATACAGCTATCCTTTTTCCACGACAGCCGGAGGAGAAGGAAAAATGGCATGCAGATACAGGGAGAGATGAAGAGAGAGAGAGAGAGATTGTTTTATTATTTTCCTTAAACACAGAATCGACGGCGGGAAGAGAAGAAGGTCGGTTATAAATCGCAACCCCGCATGAATATCCGAGAAGAGCTCCGCTTCTCTGCGCCTTTTTGCTAAACGCGCCCTCGAAGCTTTTCTTCATGTGACCCCCTCAGCCTCCTCTCTTTCTTCACTCTTTCTCGGTCATGCTGGGCGTCGATCCGTGAATCCGTAAAGGTGCCGAAGCGATATCACCCGTCCGTAAGGTCGACCAAGCTTTTTCTCTCACACCTTTCTGGCTATCGCGAACGACCTGGTTTCCGACTCGCCTTTCGTGCATCGAGAAAATTTCTAAACCGACCAATATTCACGCTCCGCGGAATTTCAGGCTGGCTACGGTAATTGAACGTTTTCCTCAGTTCGTGTTAACTCGAACGAGCTCTGGACTTCAACATAATCGGGCATACAGTTAGTGGCGCGAACGCTAGAAGACGTACAGTAATGCCCGCTTAGCTGACGCAGAGTCATCCACACCAGTTGATGGAACTGGTCGCTCCGGGACCTGAGCTCGCCGAGGGTCGCGCGTAATCTACACCCGTGATAGACGATGATACAACTGATGACCCACCGAAGTAAGAAACATCAAAGTTTTATGTTTTTCACTTTATAATTTTGAAAGTGCTTTAATCGAATTACTGAGGCTCGTGCAATGAAAATGATACCAAACACGATCACAGATGTAAATTAATCAACCGGGGGATTCCCCTCTGGAGGCGCCGGGTTGCCTCTTGAAGATTTCCCCAGGTTAAAAAAAATATAAAACAATAATTTAAATTAATTCAAAAGGGACCTTGACTTCTTCGGAGGGGAATTCTCTCAACCCCCTCCCCCCTCCCCCTTCCATCGAGCGCCAGGGTACTGTGGGATTTTTACTCACTAAACTCCCACGGCTACTATGAAATGTTTAATAATTTATATGTAAATATCTCTATTATTAAGGCCTATTGGCTTAAACACTCGGACACCTATTTACTTATTTTTGACATACATAGATCCATCGTGCCAAGGCTTATCAAAATTGAGACACCCTCGGAGATGCTATCAGGTCCTAGGATTGTGTCAGTTAACCGGGGATTAGGTACCTGTATTTGGCATATGCGCATAATTAACGTCAATTGGCCCAGTAAAATTTGATGCAATGTCCGGCTGTTAATACAGATTATGTATCTGGAGAATTTGAAAGCAATTGCAGTATCAACAGCAGTCTCTTCGAATCTACCATGCACACAATCTTAATAGTTGAATTTCTATTACATCTCGTAACGGAATACCTGCTTTCAGATAAATTATTTCATACACGTCGGCAGCATTCGCCGATGCACTTTACAACGTATCTTCGATATAAAATTGCAAGCGTATTGGGCAGGCTCTCTGTACAAGACACTGTCCCTCGAGAAATCTAAAATCTTAAATCTTCCGATTACTTGGGACGTTCAGTTTCCACTTGGACGGCCACGCTGCTGTCATCTCCGTCGGGAATACTTAGAGATGCGATCGAAATTCCATTAATGGTCATTCTTCGTTATCATCCGCCGCCATCAACGACCTTATCTAAATTGAATTTCCACAGGGAGCGAGTTATTACAATAACAGAGGGAAGTCTCGTCTACGTCCTAGCGGTCAAAGAAATCATAGAGGATCTACTCGAAGTCAGTGTCCACCGACTATGCACCATTCTCCCGCCATCCACCGGAGCGAACGTAGACGGGCGCAGTGAAACTGCCGACACGATATTCCCCGTCGATCGGCTATCAAAGAAACGCACTTTGGTTGAAAGTAACGAGACTCTGGAGATGACGAAGGTAGGAGAACTTGCGATAACACCGGCGCAGGGGTTAAGGTGATGGCGAGCTCGGGGGAGACAGGGGAGAAGAAACGTAGATTTACAGGAAAAGGAAGAAGAGGGCATCTGGAGAAGAAAGGAACGGCGGCAAAAGGAGAAAACTGGGCCAACCGCTCAAAGGAAAGAGCAATCGCTTGCTGCGGTTAACGAACGTGACTTTGCTTTCCGTGCTGGGAACGGAAAGAGGGAATGAACGACCTTCCTTTAACGAGTCACGAGTCGCGAGCCAGCTACAAGCACCCCGATGATCCGAAAGGATCATCGTTTACTCGGACAAAAAAGGACCGGCATCGGCTCTTTTCCCTTAATTTAAGTTGCTCCCTATCCGTGAGAAGTGCACCTCGAACCATGGGGTAAGGACCTGTCCAAAGACCATCGTTAATTTCATTGCCGCCATTCCGGCTGCTCCACCTCGACAACGCCGTTCCCGTTTTTCGTCAACGGCCCCCCTTCTCACGGTTTGCGCCTGTTCGGTGAAATTTGCTGATCCATCGACAATCTTGGATCATAATCGTTCACTCCTTCTTGCACCGTCAGTCGATGGAGCCCTTTGACGACCCTTCATCGCTTTCAGCCTCGTTCCCGATTTGCATTGTGTCTTATTCTCGCGTTCGATCCGATCTCTTTGTGATTGGACGGCGAAGCAGCTGGAAGTTGAATGAGAGGTCGCGAAGAAAATTAGCAATTTCCAGCGTCTGTCGAACTAATTCTTCGTTAGATTTCTTTCCTGTTTCCACGGATGAATGTGTCGCCTATACAATTTCGAATATGCCACGCCGAGAAGAGCACGATTAATTCTCATCGTCTCGCAATCTGGCGATTTTCTTTCCTGCGCATTCAACATGGTTGGGTCGAAGCTATTGTAAATAATTACGGTTTTATTCCGAGGGAACGTTGTTCAATAATGAAGCGGCTCCTCCTATCTCATTAAACAAAGGGCGTCGATCCATTAGAAGTGCTGCTTACTCAACAGAAAGCAGAAATCGCTTGTAGCTTTTAGTTCTCTCTCCATTTACCGCCTCTCACGCGTAGTGCCGCCGATAATTTGAGAATCTGAGAAGGGCGTTTGCTAGTCAATTTAATTACGCTCGCTCTATCCATCCTCCACAATGCTTCGCAGTTATTTATTTATTTAGAAACGTGACGAGGGCTTCGCACAGTGTTGGAATAAATTTACACCGCATGCACGGTTGGTTCTGCGAAATATTTACTATGATTGTCGATATAGCATCGGTGAGTAGGTATAATTCAGTTGATTTAGATATTCTATATTTTGACTGTGAATAATGGAATAGAGGGAAAAATATTCCACGCTTATTTCTATGAAACATTCACTCTACTTTTTTTGCACCGTTGTTAATCTTCTTTTTAATAGAAAAGTTTGGACCAACGCTTTTCATTTATGGAAAGGTAAAGAATAATAAGGGTATTTCATGATAGAAAGTTTTTTAATTAAAAATTCTGGTTCGTCGATACGTACATTCGTTCGTTCTGAAAGCCCTGCAGGCGTTTTTATATATCTTAAATGATTAAAACACGATACACAACGCGCGGAAGATTATAGGCTGCTTGGTAGTTTTTCGGTGAAACGAGTGCTACGATTAATAATACATTCAAAGGGACAAAAATATTGGTTCCACGTAATGAAACATGGGAATCTCCATTTTCCATGGAATTTTGAATACCTACCATCAAAACAGCCTGTTAATTAAACGAGGATATGACTTTACTGAAATGTAACGTAATACCGTACCCAATTGAATATGATATTCAGCATGCTAATTAATTGTGATACTTCAGTTCTGCGAGAGAAACTTTCTTTCTCCACGTTTTGAGATATTTTTAATTTAATACTCGACGGATATACGATTTAAATTAAATTAGTAAAATATTGGTTATTAATATTTTTGTGTTATTACTGTACATATAGGCCAGCCCTTTGTCGACGACAGAACGGAAATGGAGGTCATTTTCCATGGAAAAATATAAACTTCAAAAATACTTCACAGAGGTCTTGCGGTATAAGTAGTATGAACAGATGTAATATTGATGACAAGGCGACTACGTACAGCGGACAAAAGTTTATCTGACGTATTTCACGCCATTCATACAACCATGGTTACGACACAAAGTACAGCAAATGACCACTGTGCGTTTACCGAATCGAAATAATTAAAGGGAGAAGCCCGTATAAACGGATTATTTTTGTATCAATTTTTAGGGATTTTTGCAATGGCCAATGCACTAATCCTTTCGTAACTTTAAGGGTTTATTATTTAACATTACAACAAGTAAATCAGATTGCATAACAGTAAAATTATAATAAATACAAAAGAAATAGAGCAGTATCTGAAATAGATTATTTTTTCGAGATGCAAAACAGCGCCGGTTGTAACGCCTCTGGTAGTTATGTGAAACAGACCAATAATTTTTTTTTCAATTTATGTATCAATTGTAAGAATATGAATCACAAATGATATAAAAAAAATTGTATATTTTAAAAATGGCAGAACTTCGAACATTTTCGCAAAAATTCGTGTTTTATTTGTTTTAAAACAGTAATTGAAATTAATAATTTATTTAAACATTGCGGTTCATATTCCGATGAATATTATAAACTAAAAGTGTGCAAAATTGGAAGTAGTTTGGTCAAATAGCTTTCGAGTTATCCCCGGCGACAATTTTGAAAACGTGTTTCGAGAAAAACGCGTTTAAAATGCGTTTTAATTATGACTCACTAAGCTATATCAATACGCAGTTGAATTTCGGCCTATAACTTTGCGAATATATTTTTCAAATGTTTTAGAAGCGGTTTATTAAAAAATTTTACTTTCTATTTTGCGTTCGATTTATACGGTCTTCTCCCCTTAAATATATAAGCGAGATCTATCAAACCATTCGGATTTCGGTGTCTTCCTTAAACAGTTACGAATAGAACCAATTTATTAACACTTTGAAAACACGGCAACGCCGCGCACAAGTTGGTAATAAAAAGCTATCGGATGCAAAGTCGCGTTAAACTCGCTTCATCTCTCCGTCGCTTAATCTTTAGTGTCCGTGTCATGACCCAACAATGGTAGTTTCATTTTGTTTAATTGTGTACTCAACTGTTTGTCTCAGGGCAACTACTTAGCCACGTCGCTGATGCTAGCTGATGAATACTAGAGAGAAAAAGAGGGGTGGACGCTCCATTGAGAATTCAGTTTCATACTCCATACCATTTACTGTAACATCCACGTTTCGAGAGTACCTACCCTGCAAGCCGATACATTTAAAGGAGATAGGTAGATTCCGTTCTGGCATCCGAGAGACTCCTGTTTTCGGCAGGATTTGGAAAAAAAAGAAAGACTCCTTTGAAACGGTTATCAAAGGATCCAATGCCGTGCATTTTGCATCGCAGCTTCGAGGTATGTATACGAAAATTATTCCGAAGCCCTCCGTGAACAGGTTTTTCTCGATAAACGCGAGGTTATAGATTCTCCGGTAATCTATTTTGGAATTAAAGGAGCTTCTTCCTTTTGGAGCTGAGGAAAATTAGAGTTCTGAACTCCACGTAGCAACGGGGAAGCAACTTTACGGTTCGTCTGCGTCGGCGGTGCATCGTAATCTCGAGAATCGTCTGATCGTGCCCGTTCGATCGGGAATTCGTCGCCGTGCACGAAATTCCGGATGTGCACGTGCATATTGGTCCAGTCGACGTGAAAATTTCTCGGCAACTGGTCCTACTCGCACGCGAATAGCCGCGACTTACGAGGTAATTCCGCGGAACAAGTTTCGCAAGTCTACAGCCACTCCAGGACGCGAGTTAAGGAACTTTCCCGCTCGAATTTCCTTCGAGCATACAAGATAGAAAGGCCCCTCCCTTCCATTCACTCTTAACGAGATTGCAGAAATTTCGAAAAATTCTGCGAATGCCACCTGACGTTTCACGAGACCAAACTGTTCCTTTCCTCCTCCCCCGCCTTTTGCTCTCTTTTTTGCTTCTTTAGGTCCTATCAAACTTATTTCAACTCCGACCGGAAAAAGGAAGAAATGCTCTTCAACAGTAACCCTCAGGGATATTGTAGAAGAATATCATCTGAATTGGTACTCTTGTTAATGCCCGATATTTTTATTCTGTTTTAGTTCTCAACTGGTAAAAGTGGATGGACAGCGTCGCATATGGTAACCATTATTTTGAAGAGTATACGCGCAGAAGTAGGAAATGGAAGAAAATTCGTATAAATGGTTGCTTCAACTGACTTACTTTATGAGTCATAGCCATTTATGTGTTTGAACGAATTTCGACACAAAAGAATTTTCTCGGTAAGTACTGACTTAACCCGCATTGAGTTAATATTTATAGTAAGTTCTTACTAAATATATCTTAATCATTTGTATAGACACTTCTATAATGCTTTATAAATTATTTTATTTTTATGACAAGGCTATCAAGTGTTCAAAGGTTCTAGTAGGTATAGCTTTTACGATAATTTGTGTTTAAGACAAATATGGCAGCCCATACACGCACACATATACAATTCACAAAAGATTTTTTAACCAAGGATCAGAAGATTTAGGGGAAGGGGAAATTTAAAGTAGAAGTTCGTACCTACTACAAGTGCTTTGAAATTATAAATATCTACTTTGTATTAAGGTAAGCGAGCAGTTACTACTTTATTTATCAAATGGAACCATATTACGGAATGAGAGCAAAAGAAATCGCAGGTTGAAATTAAAGACCACCTTAGTAGTTACGCGTTAGATTATAGGTAGCTGAATATATGAGATCAATGGTTATAAAATTACACAGCATCTGTAAAAAGAAAGGAAATGGGAGCCTTAGTTCTGACTCACTACTTGATTCAGCATCACTAATATTTCTCCTATTCTTTGTTCTTAAAACAGTGTCCCTCCAGCGTCGCGGCAAATACAATTGCAATCGGCATATTTCTTAGCAAATTGTTTCAGAATAATCATCGCAGTTTACTCACTTTGGTGAGGTAAAGTTTCTGAGGGTTCACGGTTTGACTCTCGACATTGGTGAAAGTTTGCGCCATCGTCTTGGATAGGGAACGGGAGGTTCTTCAGTTTCTTTCACGAAGTATAAGCGGTTCTTCTTTCCCTCCTCTTCTCACGTTTTTCCTCTTCCTCGATTTTTCAGGCCGAGCGATGTTACTCGCAAGCACGTTGTGCCGTCGCGTTTCTTTGCTCCGCGACTCAGCAGGACTTTTGTGTAACTTGGTTAGGTCGTGGAGAAGGAAACTAGGAAAGTTTAATTACGCGTCTGCGTCTTTTTTTGTGGCGAACGACTACAACTCTTCGGAGAACGTTATTCTCGTTTTTGGCATTCGAGGTCATGACGAAAGCGATATTCCGCATCGATCGTGCCTGCCGGAAACTATTCCGCTTTCCAAGCTCGTTTTTCAAAGTTTCTGCTAAACGGGGTATGAACATCTTAAGTGAACTACATACTTTGCCAATCGTTCAACGATTCATAATCATTGTTCCATATTTATCAGCACAGTATTCTATTATTATTCGATAATGTATTCGACCATTTAATAGTGGACGAATTTCAGTAGCGCTTCGTTCCAAGCTGGTTTATTTTAATTAATTTAACCATACAAGTCTGGATACTGCAGATTGGCTCTAATTTGCGTCAAATTTAATAAATAAATTTACAACGATAGTAATAACTGTTTTTTATGATATTCTTTTAGAGGGGGATGGCAGGAAATGACTGTTTTCCGCCCTACATGGAAAAATTCTTGGAAGGCATTAAAGGGCAATCCCATAAAATCAGGGAAGGTAGACGTTTACCTGAAATGTGACGGGGAAGTTATAAAAAATATGTGCCCGTTTGAAAATGTGACAGAAACTGAACTCACGTGAGCATTGATAATGATTCGTCTTCAAAATAATTAGAAAGAGAAACCGCCAGTGAATCAGTCAAAGATTGGTATCATGCAAAACCGAAATACCATAAGACTTTTGCTACAGATAAAACATGACAGAAAACGGGACACTAAGACATAACAATATGTTAAAAAAAATAATTTAAATGAAGTTCAAAGAAAGTATAGTCATACAGATATAATACACACCAAACAGAATTGGTATTTTTCAATTATGTATATACATAAACTCCTCCCACATTTTGCGTAACATCAATCGAATCGTATAATACGCGCGTTACCCAAATCGGTATGTAAAAGCGCCGTAATTTCAGTTTGCAATCCCTTCGATGCATAATAATTGTTTGTTAACTGAAGCGTGTAACACATCAGCATGAATCAACAATTTCGAATATTCCCGTATAATAATTAGCAATAAACATATTACGCTTAGGTAGGCTGCAGGCTGATTCGTGCAGCTATTCGTGTACGAGTATGTTATATTCTTCCAATCATGGTATCTAATCAACCAGTTCGAACATTGCGTTCCACATTAGAGCATACTCGTTTCGCGCAGGGATACACTATTGATAGGTAGTGAACCAGCAGGGAAAGTGCTAGAATCAATCGTGAAAGTGCTGCGACCAATCGCGTGTGTCAGATCCGTGGGAGTTGCGCAGATCTGAGGCGATTTCAAGTCAAAATGTTAACGACTTTAATTAGATAATTAAATAATTTCTTCATTAATTCTAGTATATAAAACCGGTTTCCGAATTTTACAAATTTTTAAATAAAAAAAGGTTTTTAAAAACCATGGAACCCTAGTTTTCAACAAAGTCACACAGATCCAGCTTAGGGGAGAATGTGTAATGGCGGTCACTTAAGCAATAATTGTAATAAAACAAAGATGTAAGGTGCAATATACTTGAAAATGATTTTTTTGTAAACTTAAACTATCAACCTATACGTAGGATACGAAAATAATTAATTTTATATTGAATTATTCAATGAAATTACAAAAAACAAAAAATATGTGCTTTTCCGCCATCGTCTACACCTACGGGTAATAGCAGTCACGCTCAATACAGTGTGCCTTCCAAGCTTTGGGTCAGACATTTGTTTCTTTACCCTCGATTGCAGAGTTGAAAGGGGGATATTTAATAATTTAGATACTTTTCGCATGGATTGTCCATCTTGAAAAAGCTTCACTGCTTTTTTAAGTACTTCAGCAGTCCACTTGGCTTTTGCAGTTCTTCTAGTGCGAATTCTTGCCATCTACAGAATAAAATTGTTCTAATGAAGAAAGTTTTGTTTATTTTACACTAGTGAATAATGATAATCACGTTACGGGCACTAACAGTCAAGTGACCATCATTGCCCGCATACGTGTTCATTGATAAGATTGAAGATTAGAATGAAATTTAATATAAATATATTTAATTTAAATATGTAATCCTTTTCCTTGATAGAATATCTATATTTACGTAATTTTGAAATGTAAAATAAGCTTCAGAATTAGTACTTACCTCTTATGTTGTGTACACGAAATATTACATCGACGATGTTGAAAACACAAAAAGGCTAGTTTTCCTTGGTTGCTTAACAACGACGAAGACGAAATCGTTCAACAATATAGCGAATGATGTCGTGGAACGTAAGGAAAAGAAATTGTACATTTCGGACATACCGTTTTATAATAACAATACTGACCGCCATTGCCAACTGACCGCGATTGCCTCATTCTCCCCTACACCTTATCACTATTTTTTGCCAGTAGAACTGTTACGTACAACGTAGAACACATCATACCACATCCCATCCAAACGAGATCTTGTTATGTATATTAATTCATCTTAACAACGATCCTTACACATTCCAAGAAGATTTAACGGCATTTGATGACCAGCATACTGCCTGTAACGTGGAAAATACGAAACTACGGTGGATACTATTCTCATTTGATTCTCCAGAAGTTCGTACACTGTCGAAAGTTAATTTACATAGTTAGCCAGACAGTGAAGCGAGTTCTAATCCGACCTAGACTGTAGCTGTCGTGGCAGGATAAACACTCCAATATCATCCTGGCTTGTAGTGTACCCTTTCGAGGTCGCCGGGCGTCCGCGCGTACACGAAAAGGGAAAGTAAGCGGCGGGGAATGGAGCGAGGGAGAAAAGAGCAGGGCTAGGAGAATTTTCAAGCAGGACGCTGCAATTACATCGGATCAGAGAGGAATATTTCATTCGGCGCCCCTCATTCGACGAAAACGAGAGGGGGAGACGCGCACGCCACCCCGTATTCTCCCCTACCCTCCGTGCATCCTCTCTGGTACGGATTATTAACGGGCAATTTGCCGCGTCTGCTGCTGACTGTATTGTCTCTCTATTCTCTGGCCCTTCGTCGGTTGGATGGTAAGCCGTCTCTCTCCTCCATGTCCTCCTGTATCCTTTCTTCTCTTCAGCCCGTATTCGGACTGTCTCCTTCGCTGTCTCTACCCTCCCGTCTAGTCACTTTCCTCGAAGCTTTCCCCTTCACCGTGCCTCCTTGTCTATCTGGTCCCTTTCCTTTTCTCGAATCCTTCGAAGTTCGTTAAGGAAAGCACAAGTGGGTGGGTGGGTTCCGTTACTTAAAACCTCACTGTCGACAGACTTCCCTGTCCTCGGAAAATCGTCTGGGAAGGCCTTCTTGGCACACATCGTGGATACACACGCAATATTAGCACGTGTGTACACGTACGAGAGGGAACCCAAAATAAACCGGAATTATCTTCTAGAGGGCAGGTCCCTTGGAGGACAGGCTTCGCCCGCTAGGTGAGTATTCTGGGAACTTTTCGGCATCAGTGTACGAACAGACGTTGGTGTCGGAGGCTACGTTCGGCTTCAGTGATTTTTTCTTTCAGAAGATTTCACCGCTGTTGCCTATTTCGTCCTTCCACCAACCGAACTGAAGAAACTGTGCTAGGAATTCGTGAAGCCGCCATGGAAGACCGCCACTGGACTATTGTTAAACTTGTGGAGTTAACTGTGGTGTCGTGGAGTTCTTGTCAGCGAATTCTATCGGAAGATTTGAGCATGAAACGAGTTGCCGCAAAATTCGTGGCTTGCTTGCTCGGGCTTGAACAAAGACAACATCGATTGGCTGCGTGCTGTACTTTGGAGGACCAGTTGGAGAGGCTGACCCTGATTTTGTTTCCAAAGTCATAACCACACCAAACAACAGGAAACAAAATTAACCGCTACAGGTGGACATCCTTTCAGGGGGTGATTTTACAGTACAAAATAAGACAAAAATCAAGAATGATGAAATTGCATTTGGAGCTTCATATCAGAGTTATTAATTGTTAAAAACACGAGCGAAAAGCGCCTGATGCGAGGGACTTAAATGAGTATACGTAGACTACTGCCGGCACGACCTGCAGTAGTATCAAGTTAGCCAGGTCAGGCACGGCGAGGGCAGTGTCGTATCCACCTAGAAAGACCCCCTTGACTCGTCGCGTTGTATGTCATCACTTCGACTACGAGATACAGTACCTGGAAGTGATATAGCGAGGCCGTAAAAGTTGCGGGAGTCCCAAAGTTTACAGCTTTGAGGTTACGGAACACGAGGCCTGGAAACCTTACCTCCCCACGAAAATGCCAAACCTCTTGTTCCGAAACCTCAAAGTTGTAAACTTTGGGACTGCCGCAGCTTTCACGACCTCGCTATATCCCTTCTAGGTACTGTAACTGGGTCTTTCTAGGTGGCTACAGCACTGCCCTCGCCGTGCCTGATCTGGCTCACGCGTACTGACAGTAGTCTAATTGTAAGTCCCTCGCGTCACATGCTTTTTACACATGTCTTCAATAACGAATCAGTCGGAAGCGAAGCCAAAAATGCAATTTCGTCAGTCTTCATTTTTTTCTTATTTTGGCCTGTAAAATCGCTCTCTAAAAGGATGACTACGTTTAGTTTAACATCCTGTATACTGAAATCGCTAAACCAGGCAGGTGTAAAGGTAAACGTTTCGACAGAAATTTAGAGATGTAAGGACTCGAATTTCACTTAGGACTATATAGAGAGCTTCAACGGTGGATGATGTTTCCATCAATCCCATTGCAAGATATACGGAATCCTAAAGTGGAGCATGCATACATGATCCTGAATCTTGTGCTACCACCAGCGCTACTTAAAAGCAGAATTTAGATGTTAGAATGTAGATTCCTAATACCATTGAAGAGAAGATTCTTTGCACTAACCATAAGATGAGTCGGCAACTGATAAAGTCTCGGTATACGACTTGCTTTCCGAGAAAATAGATTTTAAGTGTATATAACGCACGTTGGATATATGTGCATTCAGCAAGGCCACGTCGGTGGATATCAATTAAATATACCGCATCATTTACCACGCCTGTACTGCGATCCAATTACTAAAGTTTTTAATACAACAATACCAATTATCCTTTTAATATAATTTCTTAGAAAACGTGATATACCTTTGCTTGTATAAACTGTGAAATTTATCGCGTTGTAACGTTGGAAATAACTTTGTTCACTCCCGCATTGTTGCTTGGCATCAGGTCGCCCAAATAATGTACAGAGACTTTTATTTTACAAGCGGTACGTTAATTGTCTCCCGGAGAAAGACGAAATTCCTGAAGTGCCACAGAGGTTGATACTGGCCCGTGTATTTACGAGATATTTGCCGGGTAATATCAGGCCTAGGAACCTTCCGTTAGTACACGTGTGCATGGTAAGCCTGAGAAAGGCGAAGAGCCAGCACTGCCACTGGCACCGGTAGTGGCCGTGCTTCTAGCTGCAGCCAGTAAGCCAGTTAGGCGGGGTATTTAGGAGGGAATTTGGTGGTCCTGAAGTTGTACATTATACCGTCTACCCCGAGCACGCGGTTATACAGGTTGGCTCTGGACCCCAAATCTAGCGTCTCCCCTGGGTTGGAATTTGTGGCTCGGTAAATTTAATAAGTCGACAACCACCGCTGTCCTCCAATTCCCAGGGTGTCGGTATATCTCTTATAATTCCTTCCGATCAAAATTTTGTCGCAGTTTATGTACAAGCACGCGCGCAAACACACACACACACACACACTTTTTAACTAACTCTAATAATATTATAATGGTTGACAGTTTTTAGTCAGCAGTATCATAGGCTAGGGAGCCAGAACCTATCGCTTTACTGTCAACACAATCTTCTCCTACTTTATTGACAGATAAGCGTCAAACTTATTGTTCAACTTGCACACTAAATAATTTAGAGTCGACTGTTTCTCCTGATAAAAATTGACTAGTGTATATTACCCTTATTTCCTCGCTTGCATCTTGTATTTCCCGATCCTGCCTTATCCATACCCGAACATTTCCACCTTATGCACATTCTACTACATATTTCATCATACCATCTGCAAGGCCAGCGGTAGGATAAAAGCAACGACGGCGAGACACGAGGGGTCAAACGTTTACAACGTCCGCGGAAGGGTGGCTCCGGAGCCAAATACCAGCGAACTATTCTACAAAGTAAACAAGATGGAGCCCGCCATGGCTTATCTTCGTCTGAATGCAACAAGCTATTTCCAGTCGTCCAACACTTCCCCCTTCTGCCTCCCCCTGCGTTGGTGTCGCCTTTAGGGCTTCCCTTCTAGCGGAGCACATCGTTTCACAGCGCAACGGTATCGCTGCCCACGGTTCTTCCCCCGTTTCTTCCTCGTCGAGGACTGAAAACTGACAGCAGATAAGCAATTCCGCGCGCGATGCAGACGCGTTTGGATGTTCTGTTCCTTCAATCATGGAATTCCAGTTGAATAAATGAACTTGATGTACGTATGACCTCTGCCGTAGTTATTTAATTTAATGTAATCAAACTAGAGGCTAGGATCATTTAGACGATCTCTGTTGGATTGGTGGTCAACGGATCATCACAGTGCAATGTTTTCATTTATCCATTTATCAAAACGTTACCTACACTAGTCTCATCAATCGAATAATCAGCATGTGAGTTTGCCTCGTGTGAGATTCTATTGATTGTATCCCTAGACATATACCTGGACGTATTGGACGTATATGAAGCTGTATGGATAACCAGAAGTCTTAGCAGGTATTTAGGAAAGTAAATTACTTCCAAAATTTGTGGACAGTTTGCTAGTGTTAATTACTTTGTAGAGAAACCATACATGCTGCGGTTGTACGAAACCTTGAGGCTAATATTTCGAGCTACTATTGGTGCATAACTCCCATTAAATGATAGCACTGAGCACCCAAAATGAGCTTGAATGTACATAAAAATCCAAAGTGTTTGGCCTTTCAAGGAGCAATCGATACATAGGCTAGCGCTGTTGCCCTAGCAGAGTAACATATTCTAAGTGAAATTGAACCAGTGCACAGTATAGTAGCCCACAAAAGAGTTGATCTCTAAACCTAGTCAAGTGGATAGTGATAGAAATTGTACAATTCATCAGTAAACATTTACAGAATTCTTTTCTTAAGTATAAATATAATAAACGAAGACACACAAAGAATCATTTGCTCATTTAATCGTGTAGCATGTCTCTTCCCCCCCGTCGTTTAAATTTTAGAAATATTATAATTATACGGACTACATAGGTACTACACAATCGCCGAATTGATCAATATTTTACGTTGTTTTCTGCCTGGTTAAATTCTATGTATAGTATCAAGCAGTGTATTATGTTGCAGCCATATTTTGGAGTATCATTATCACTAGCATCGACTGTTTTCATTAAAAACGTACGAGTTTCGGCTGATTCGTAGACGGTTTATTTTAATAAATACACAGCCACTTGCAGGGATAATATCCATGGGCATTTATGCACGTGCCGCGAAGGGCCCGGAGAATCAGTAGATATTAAGTAGAATTTTACAGAGGAGCGTGCTCCGTTCCGCATTATTACAACGCGCATTGCGCTGGTTATTTTCGCGATACTCGCGTATGCATGGAATTTTCCAACGCGAGCGTTTCGACTCGTGGAATACCTTCAACGCCTCCCCCCTCGCCACGGCTCGTATTCTCCCTGTCCGAAAACCGTTCTATTTCTTCGTTCTCTAGTTATATTTGTTTTCCGCCTGTGCAGTAGAAAGGTGATCACGCGGACGAATGGGGGAGGGCAAACTTCATATGCTGTATGGATGATAGTATGCATGCGTAATTATTTTCTATCAAAATTTTTAAACAGGGGTATTGGCAAATGCACCTGTTAAGTAGTAAAACTTGAGACGTCCTAGATTGTGAAAATACGTAAAATGAGATATCTGGTATACAGATCATAGATACCACACAACTAAAGATGTCTGTTGCTAAAAATGTAAAGACCTGCACCCCGCTACACATCGAAACCAGTATCTAACTTGGTCATAGACTGTAAAGAAAATTATGCCAACAATCAATAACAGCGTGGTACATGACACTACTATACAAATGTCAAACGTTCTGGACGACCCAGTGATATTGCAACGCTGGTCTGAGTGTAATGAGTTCAGTTTCTACAAACTTTCTGCCGCTCAAAAGTTTTAGCAAATTCAAATGGTCTCCTATGTTCTAAGTTTCTAGAAGACTCGACTATTCGCCAAGTTGTAATGTTATAGCTAATCCTAATCACTGAAGAAACCTAGCCCCCTGTCTCTTCGTGTAAATGTAGATTCCTAGAGTGCTACGGAGGCTGGTTGAAGATTCTGAGCTTCTGGAATTTTAAGATCTAAGATCTCTGCATTTTCAAATCCCAATTAGGGTTTCATGTTGCTGACACGTGTCGCCAAACAAATTGAAAGAGTTAAAATGAAACTTGAGTCAAATTTATGTTATCAAGCATAGAGAAATAGTGAAATCTGCATTGTGACCCTTAGCATTGCTGGTGTACGACGGTGAGAATTTTGTAAAGGCTCTGAAAAAGAACGAAAAATCTGGCTTCGAAGCATTTACGATTATCGTTGCAATTTCGAGGAATTGAACAGAGCAGTGGCTAGAATCAAAGCGGCTTGGTTGATCGCGACCGTTAACGTGGGTCGTCACTTCGAGTTAACGTGATACCTCGTAACGATCACTGGCATCAGATGCGTCCAACGGCGGTAAACGAAACGCGAAACGATAAATCATATCGCGCCACATACTGCAGTTATGTTTTTCGATCTCCATGCAGATGGCTTGTAAACGTTCCATTAATCGCGACTGCACCGTTCTAATAACGATAACGCCGATACACCCACATGTCATAAATTATTAAACTGTTTAATTGGTTGCAATTGGTATAACATTTTCGAAAAAAAGAATATTCTCTTTTTGTGTTTCGATTGAAATTCGATGTCACTATAGCGTGGATCCAATTCAACAGAAAACAGTAATAGAAGTAGGTATTGTTCTTTGGGGCGAGTATAACTTGTATAATGTACATAAAATAGTAGAAATATGAGATTATCTATATCCGAGAAAAAGAGCTAAAAATCGTTCTGTGAAGATTGCTTGATGTTGGAAAAGGAAAAGCTTTGGTTTCTGCATTTTTCAGTGCAGTATGAGGAATCTATAAAGTTAATTTTTTCACACTTTAGTTTTGTATAAAATCTTCAGTTTCAAATGGGAAATGCTATACACGAATGGGATATCATCTGAATAATATTTGCAGCGAGATATTCTGTGTAGCACAAAAAAATTAATTCTGAATTAGTTATAATCTATGATAAATCACATTTTAGTGGAATAAAAGAGTTCGATATGAACCAGTTAATTGCAAAACTGTCAGTAGATAATAAGTTGAGCTGTTACAACTTACACCCAATCAAATGTGACCCTCTGAAATTACATAGTAATTACATCTGTACAAAATTTACAACTGTTTACGTTTATCACGCGTGTAGGGTATATTTTCAACCTAAACAACAAGCCAAAAACTCGTGTGTAAACGTGGAAGACCGCAGTTACGATTTTTAATGACTCGGTAATTAAACCGAGTATGCTACTTGAAGGAGTTGGGTTACCCGCGTCAGCCTTAAGAGCTGTCAACTTCAAGCTTTTGGTTTGCGAAAGGGACCAAGACAGACGATAGAAGGGCCTGTGAAGAATGGATTCGAGGGTCGGTGAAAATGGGATGGAGGATGTTCGTCTGGTTTTTAAAGTGTACTTTTCCTCCCTCTTGTTTGTTTTCACCCTCGCACCACTACCCTCTTACTTCCCTGAATACATTCCACGTGCGTCGATCGTTGACGAAAAATAACACACCAGATTTTGTTTTTACAAATTTTCATATGCTATTGAAATAGCGTCGACCATATAACCATATAATAAATCAAGGAGAACATTAACTACAATATACGAGGATAAGTATAAAGTGATCTGTGATGTAACAGCGTGCAGCGTTAGAAAAGTTTCGTCAACATGAATCGAATAACACCACTTTCAGCTTCAAAATTCTATAGAATTGCCTCGAGAAAGAGCCATGAAATGAATGATTTCGAGCCTTCGCAGAAAGGAAACGAACAAAATATCATCTGCTTTGCGGAAACTTGTTTAGTTACTTATTATTTGTTAGTTTACTATTCCTTTCAATTTTTCGAAAAAGAAAAGGGCATACTTATCTTCGTTGTTTATTTCACGAATAGTGGAGAAAAGGACATTATCTTTAATGTACTGATTAAAATTTGTATATAGGAAAAAATTTCCGTCACATCTGAATATTATCAGTGATGGCCTACCATAAAGTATTGCGAGATGAATTGCAGAACGAAATAAAAATACGCGGAACGTTCGGTTGTAATATCGCTTCGAGGTAAAAAGAGTAAAAATAAAAATTCAATTACGTTGCTTTGAATACCAATCTGCGGGACGTCACACGTGACGATTTGATGTGTGCAGGTGTCGAAGTCGTTCTCAGACCGAGTTCGCCTTTCTTATCGCGAGGGAAGGCTGCATGCAAGCCCAGTCGCTTGAATGCGCGATAAAACGGCACCAGCGATAAGAGTCGTCCGATTTCACGTATCGTTTAACGCGCTTTAATTCCATTAACGGGATATGGCATGGGAGATCGCACGTAATTCCCACCTGAATAAGAATGACTCCAACAGAAAGCTGTCGTGGGACGACAATGCCGTTGACAACGACGAGAGGGGAATGAAAAAGTCGTTGCCAATTTTACTCTGAACGAAACGCCGGGGTTTATTCTCACAAAGTCCTTGGGCTTTCCTCGAAAATTTTCTGGCCGTTCGTAGTTTTAAATTAGGTACAACAAGTTTGGAACATAGGAACTCTATAGTCGAAGGGGGGGAGTGGGCGTTAGTACAAGTGAACAAAGAAAGTTCCTAACCTATTTAAATCTACTGAATGTGGCACAGTTTTCACGTATTCATTATTTCAGGCAAATTTCTTTCATAGCTGTAAATTTCGGGGAGTTTAAAAAGAATAAAAGTAACTGGTATTCACTTTAAGAATTAACTTGTTAATGGACATGAGATATTATATCCTTGGAATAGAAAAGAAAGACTGTTATATATGTCTTCATAGGTACTTAGAGTTCTCTGCGAATTAAACGCATACGCAAATGACTTCGGTATTAATTTTCTCGAAAACACAGCATTACTTGATAAACATTCATTCTACAATTGCGGTTATTATTTATTACTGGGAGGACACGGGTAAATTCAGCACTGATAAGGTGTCCAATGTGCAAACCGGTGATTAGTTCAGGGTTTGACAGTCCACGTAATGTCAATTTGTTACTGTCACTATTGCGTGTCTGACAACTAAAAATTCCTATCTCCTCTCTTTAACTCCCCTACAAACGTTACTATTACTCGGACAAATCTAATGTATACTTAAAAAAAAAAATAGTCGAATATTATAAAACATGTATTCGAAATGAAAAGTATAGTTTCACACCTTCGCGGACACACTCGTGAAAAGCACAGACTGCACATATTGACTTGTTACTTCGAAACGTGTACCCGTCAATATC
Source organism: Andrena flavipes (assembly GCA_963971345.1). Classification (NCBI taxonomy): domain Eukaryota; kingdom Metazoa; phylum Arthropoda; class Insecta; order Hymenoptera; family Andrenidae; genus Andrena; species Andrena flavipes. Next base: position 14,691,661 of record OZ020480.1, read on the forward strand.
TCTTTTTTCCGGTAGTACCACGACAACAGCCGTCGTTAGAGCTGGTGCACGTCATCGCGGAATGATTTATTTTTGGCGCAGCTGGCGAATTCGACGTCACGAAACGCGCGGCTCGCACTGCACACGGAAGGGTAATTTGACGAGATTTTACTAGCATGCGGGGGAAGTTAACGAGGGAGCAGTTGACCCGTCCAACGACATAAAGACGCGGGACCCCGGCAAATTACAAGAAGGCATAAACCGCGGGACAAAACTTGGTGCTCCAAACTTGCCGTCATAGCGTAGGTACGTGACAAATCTTACGTCACTCTACGCAAGTGTATACACGGGCACCGCGTGTCCCGGAGGATGCTAACGCGGAAACATTTCACGTAAATGAGGGAGGTTAATGGGCAGAACGAAGCCAGCTTGCAAAGTAACCACCGGTGATATTAGACCGCCAGTGGATGTATTTGGATATAGTACAGCATGCATTGTGGTATCGTGCAACGGGATGGATAAAAATGATGAAAAAAGTATTTTTATACTTGCTTTAACGGGTCTTCTTGTAATTAGTGTGACGGCTGAAAAAAAACTTAATTTTCCGGGAATTAAAAAACGAAACAAGTATTGCACGTATCCTTTTCCAAGATTGTAGCTTTATTCTACCACATTTTAAGACTATAAAAAAGTATTTGTATGTAAAAACATTTACACACGCGAAGAGAACAATATTAATAAATGTTACTTTATCGTTCGAACTAATAGAATTTTGAAAAATTTGCAAAATTGAATTAATACAGTCGATAAAACCATAATTTTTGTTTGCTAAAATGGATTAAAAGAATTTCAAGACGTTGCCATTTCTTTATTTTATAATATTATTTCAATATGCTGATTCTAATGATAGCCACACGTCTACACATTACATATCTTTTTCAATTTTGTGTTTCATATAAGTATAATTGCTGATATTCGCTATAAATAGATATTTTTATTTACAATTATTTTTTATATTTTTAAAAGGTGATATAATAAAGCGACAAACTTGCAAAAAGATACGTGCAATACTTGTTTCGTTTCTTAATTCACGAAAAATTAAGTTTTTTCAGCCGTCACACTAGGAAGAAGTTCTTGTTATGAGATTAGCTAAAGAATTGAATGATGAATATGGCCCCCTAGACTGCAGAAAGCGACGAAAATAAGGATTCCTATAACTGATGGATTTAGTAACTCAAATGATGTAATATCTACCTATATATACATTTTATTAGGTAAAGGTTTCTATGCCATTAAACGTATCCGAACCAAATATGGCGTGAGTATTCTTCGACAACCTAGAAAAAATACTGTGGCCCCCCAACCACCCCTAAAGTCCACCGTTTCTTATGTCTGTATATTCACTATTAACTCCTAAACCCTTTAACCGATCTGGATCAAATTTTGCATAATTACTCTCTAGAAGCCTGAAGAAAATAGATCCACCCCTTCCCCATTACTTCATCCCTTTGACACTTTGTGATAATCAAAGTTTCGCCCGGGCGCCGCCCGGGGGCTACTAGACTATCAAGTGTGTGTGTAATAATATAATAGTAATGTGTTAGCATCTCCGGAAGGAACTGTTATGGGTCAGGTGTTTTCCTAAGATATTATATGTACATACAGACGAAAGGAAGGGACTGGGGTAAAAAAGGGAAAAATAGCGCGCGACGGAGACGATGCTGAAAAAACGGAAGGAAGTGTAGCTATGCTCATGCTTGTGAAGATTTGGTCGCCAAATGTGCACGATGGTTGCCAAGCGGGAGCGAAACCTTGAAACAGGTTGGGAAAAGGATAGAGCAGACAGGCAGGAAATCATAAAAGAGTAAGAAAGTTTGGAAAAGTAAAAGTTCAGCAATGCAACGGGAAGAGAAATAAAATGAAATTGCAAGGGTGTGGTAGCAGGGACATGGCTGGCACACATCCATACAGTGTACGGGTATTCTACATGTACAGATATCTGAGTACTTTACGTATGAGATATAGATACATACATCACATGTGAAATATAGGGATATTCGTTATTGTATCTGTAAGTTGCATACGCACTCAATATACATATGAGCTGCACAAGTTTTCTTACATGAAATATAAGATTACTTTACATATTGCATAGAGATACCCTATAACGTCAGATATACCTTACGACGTAAGGCTTACATCATACATTAGGTGAGGTATTCCAGTAAACCCTAAAATAATATATAGTTGCACTCTGATATTTTGTAATCAAGAGTTCTCTTCATTCGAAACCAAACCAACCGCTGATTTCCAGCGGTAGTAGTGGGCCACAACAGTTACACTTTTACCGCTCGAAGTGCATCATTATCAAAGTTACGAGGTCAAACTAACTTTCCTAGTGGCTCCCTGCTCGCGGCACCCCTGGCCCTGGGCTCGTAACAAGAAAAACAGCTTATAACTCTTCATTTATCCCAATCTGCACACGGGATGCAAGTGGAACAGACACAATCTTATTATTGCATACAGATTTACACAAGAGAAATCACCCCATCGCTAATCCACAGACAATCACGTTTCAATGTAAAACAGCTCGTCACCGTACCGTCTCCTATATTCTAAAGGGTATCCCGTGGAGGAATGAAGCTCGTTCCACGCACGTGTGGCAAGTTTACAGCGACGAAGAAAGGGGTGCATCACTCCTTCGAACCCAAACGTCATTCGTTCAGAACGCGAGCCTCGTGCCAAATCTGACATTGCGCGTTGCTAGCAGAGTCCAAATATCCCCCACCAAGCAGGAACGTGAAAGGATAATGCGGTAACATTTTGCGGCGATGCGAGAGGTTAACGAGTAGCCCGTTGTGCGCGAGGGAATCCGCCAGCAGGGGTTGCAAGGATGTACAGTGCACAGTGTGGGAAAAGGCGAACACGTTGCCAGTTAGCGGCACTCTGCGCAATGATAGTTCGCGTTAACGACCGTCGAGAGTTACAAGGCTGCACAGACTGGATGCGAGAGACGAAACGAGACGAGACGAGACGAGACGGGAAGAGACAAGACCAGACCAGACCAGACGAAACGAGACACGGTATAGGCTGGCCAGCCTTAATTGTCGGCCAGGGATTTACGGGGAGCTAGGTGCCAAGAATATAAATATTCTTGCAGGATAGCCGCCGCTAGGAATTCCTGTCAGCCTCGCTCTGAGCACCGTTTAGCGTTCCATTCTTCTCCCTCCCTTCCCGGTGCTCTTTAATCCTTCCAGGGATTTTCTAACGCATCCCGAGATCTTGCGTTGCTATGCTGGACTGCGCTATCAAAAGGGACCCGTGCCTGTCGTTCCATCCCGAGGATATGCTGCCAGACCGTGGAAGCCATGAACGAGATTTTTATATAGGTACTTTTTCACCGAGAAGCGACAGCGAATACAGCATTTCCTGTGAGCCTTTGCTGCAGCTGGTGATAGACGGCTACTGTCTTCGAAAAATTTCATATACAGGGCACCTATCAAAAAGCTTGAAAATATAGTTCTTGTTCTTTGTAAGGCGAAGATCCATGATAAGAAAGAATATTTCATGCGATAGGAATCTTTTTGAAGATCGTAGATTACCAGATTCCGTAGTTGTACAAGAATATTACGAATCTCTTGGTCGCTATGGGTTTATTTGTGAATACAAAAACACAGATTTCTTAAAATACTGTGTGAAAACGAAAATGGAAATATTTGACGAATTAGAAAATGTGAGATAAGTTTATTCACCAACTTTCCATTTGTAAGTGAATACAAATTAGATTAGCTCAAATAGCCCCGTGGAGATCAGGATTAACCGATAATATCATATTAATTAACACTAATTAATAATATTAACTTAGTAGTATGTAAAGTCATATAAGCACGTGTACTCACATCGTTCTGTCCTGTACAATTACATCCATATTTGTTATCAACTTACCTGTAATAAAAAAAGAAACATTCATTAGAAATTATTATTGATATTATTATTATTATTATTACTATAAAATTAACGGGTAGAACCACAATTAAATAATACAGAATAATGAATTTATAACTAGCACGTACGGTGTAAGTGATCTAATTGTTTATACATATTTAGTCTTAAATAGATCCAATAGATCCAGAAGAAAAGTTTTATGTCTCGAGACAAGTGGCCTTGGGCATTCAGTTGATTCATGTGGGCCGGTCGTAAGCATTCAAATCAAATCTAAGTGATTGTAATTGTACAGGATCATTGCCATTCAAAAATATATCAAGAGAAATGCAAAAATTCTTTTTCTAAACTGAGCAAAGTCGGCGGGCACCGTTTTGCTATGCGTTTGCTGCACCGCTCATTGTCAGTGACCACTTTAAACTGGAAGGAGATTATAACCCGCGCGACTTCTACACGCAACAAATTGCTAAAGTGTCCCAGCACGCCTGCCCCACCTTTATTTTCAGTACCGCTGTGCGAGAATCCCTATTAGCCCCACTTGAACGTAAAACGCTTAACTTTGCGCAGTGCTCCGTTTTTACGCTTCCGAAAATCCGTTACTCGAACCTGTACCACTTCGAATAAATAGGCGGAGAATTATACAGGAGTTGCATAGAAATTTGTATGGCACGTTTTCAGCCGATCATGTAGGATGTTATTTTAAGGGGTTATGCCTAGTTAGCTGGCGAAAAAGAACGCCATTTTCGGGATTTTTTTGTGGAAAATCTACCGTATATTTTTTTACAACTATTTGCTTATTTTAAAAGTACATAAATGTAGCAACTTTCAGTAATTTTGTTATAAAAAAACATTAAAAAATTAACGAATGGGCTCATCGCACAGCGCCAGTTATCAAAACAGCTTCCGCGAGAATGACTATTCGTTCATTTTTTAATGTTTTTCTATAACAAAATTACTGAGAGTTGCTGCATATATATGTACTTTTAAAATAAGCGAATAGTTGTAAAAAATATACGGTAGATATTTCACAAAAAATTCCTAAAAATCCCGTTCTTTTTCGCCAGCTAACTAGGCATAACCTGTTACGGATGAACAGAAACAATCGCTATTTATGTCGAAATTGGATTGTTTGTGCTACCTCTTGTTTCTGAAAAATTCCTTTTTATGCCTAGATGAAAGGCCTTATTTCCATCAAATTCAATTTAAAATGGAAAACTAGTTTTGAAAAACATCGACTGCAGCATGTATTAACTTCAACGTCATATAAAATCATAGTGTGCATACGCTGTTCACGAATACCTTTTCAACTTAATTAAAACAGCGAAATCGAGATGAATTTCGGCTTCACCCTCAATATGGCTCAACAACGAAGAACGAAGTCCGGGAACTGCAGAATGGAAGATGAAAACCGAAGCGCGAAATATCAAAACTGTAATTCATTAGCTTGTCCCGATAATTGAAAGAGCTTCCTTGCCCTAGAAATACAAGAATTTTATTTCAATAGCGGTGGGCGGTAGAGGATGAGGCGAGCCTGGGATCCTGGTATCTTTTAATTTCATCGGAATAATTTACGCAGCAGTGAGGCCCGATTCTAATCCTTTGGTAGTCTAGAGACCGAACTGCGTTAATTGAAACGTCTATTTCATAAGCTTCATGTCCGAGGCAAAGATAATTTTCTTCGGATACAGTTTATTCGGCGGACCAGGCCACGCGACAAGGGGAGGAAAAGATACGAATTAATTACTTCGATGTCGTGTCTCGAGCAGCTGGAAGTTCAGATTCCTCCGGGACAGTACTTTATCTTGATTACCTTTAGTCCTTTAGACCTTAGTCCGGGATTAAGAGGGATGATTGAGTAGTCCGCATGGGCCGCGTCTGGCTCAGGGCTTTTTGATACATATTATGTATATGAAAACATTCTGACATAGTGATTTTCGCGGAAGGCCAAAGCTGTAGGAAAATTCTTTTAGCGCTTCAATTCCGACTCTGATGGCACTCAGAAGCTCTTCGATGCTTAGAATTTTAATCAAGAATTCTATTTAACAAATATATGCAGTAGCACAAACAGTAGCACAACGATCTAGGAGTATGGAAACTATGTTAGAAACGGTCATTTTGTCATATTTCACTTACATATTTTTTCATATTTCAAATTTACTAAATTTTTCTCTGTCATCCTTGATGTACGAGTCTCGTGCTATAAAGCAATAAGATGAATGCTCGAGACTTAATGCAAATTGCTATTTGATTAATTCTCAATGCATGTTTTCAATTTAATGGAAACGCTGGGCGCCGAGGCGTCACCCGTAAAACGCACACGCAGGAGGCACGTGTGGATACAGACCCACACACACAGTAGAGTTGACCGTGCTGGTTCAGACCGTAAACCCGAACGGGCGCGGTCGACTGTACTGCGTGTGTGGCTCTGTATTTACGCGTTCCTCCTGCGTGTGCGTGCGCGCTTGCACTACCGCGCGCTCAGCTGACTCGGCTTTAAACTGCGCGGCCCGGAAGTTCCACCGCTAATCTTCAACTGTTATTATCTCGAGAACGAAGCCTCGGATCACAAAACGGTAAAGAACTTTTCGATATCTTTTTGTATCAGGATATTGCATGTTCCGGGAAGTCCCTGAATTTTGGTAAATCCTGTATATCCTACACGCGTTCCAACCTCGTGTTACAGGTGATGCAACACACCTCCCTCGCTTTCTTTGCGGTTTCTCATTGTTAGCCAGTCAGAGCGATTCATCGGAGCGCTATATACACTGAATGCATTTGAATCTCGGGCACCAGCTGCACTCGCACAGCGAAACAGCTGTCTCTTCGTAAGCGCTTCCTATATCTTCCTTGCGCAGTGCGTGGAGACCAGTTCTTTCACTGCATGAACACCGAGCTCGGTTGGCGCCCGAGAATCAAATGCACTCGGTGTACTTCCATAGTACCGTTCGTAGGTAAATCGATGCTTTCAATATATTCTTTGCCTATTCTTTTTCCCCAACCGTTGTCCTGACTGTTCACTTATCGTTTAAAATCCCTTTTTCATAGCAAGCGCAAGGTTTGTACCATAAATGGATTTCGTTTATTTCTCTAAAGCGACAAAGCGGCTATCTCCATTCGCTTAAGCTTTTGTTCGTTGCTCAGCCCACGTGGAATCCACTTATCCATTTTCTTTCCTTTGCCAGTGTTTGCTGAGTGTGGATTGTTACCAACAATCTCCATCAAATGTTCTATTGTTCCTAAATTCATTCTGTATCCCTCTTGGTTGAATTTCCAGTAACGTATCACAAGCATTTTACGCCAACGTAACCATCTGTAAGCGCTAATTTACTTTCTCCCTCATTTTTGGGACACACAAGTCATACGAAAAATAATGCATACATGCGATAAGAAAGATCCTTCCATCTAACATTCCGATATTCATCTGTCAACACGTTTTATTATCGCCGGCGTTAGCGGTTTATTGCATTCTGTGGTCTTCCCTGCTGACACTCCGTGTATGGTAACTTAATTTCTTTTCAATGTTCGTTTGTTCTGCGTCCTTTTAACATCGGCATCTTATCAACAATGTCCTGTATAATCGAACACGTGCTGTCCGAATCACTGACCCCAAGTGTCAGCGTCTTGTGGTTCGCTTAAACTTGGAGTCAACTTCTAGCTTGCGGTAACAACGTTCTAACAAGTATTTAAGCACACAACTTTACGTCCTTCAAGCGTTATTCGCCCACCAGGACGTGTTTAGTGACCTACCTCAGGAGGATTCCTAGCGGCTTGTCTCCGTCTAGCCACAAGAAGTGCGAAAACTGCTTTTGTATGATTACCTAAGTTCTTGCGATTTAACCGATTCCCTTTCTTTCCCCTGGTATATACCTCTTTCGATCGCAATTTGTCACGGTGTTCGTGACATCGATGGACCTCTTTGAGAAATCTATAGAGAACAAAACCTGACGGAAGGTAATGACAAACAAATGATGATAGTACCTAAGTACATAGTCACCGAAAATCATTTGGAACCTCATAATGGAAATTTCGTTGTTAATCTTCGCGAACACTCTCAGTTTTTCTTCACGCTATCCGCGGAATACGTGGTTTAATAAAAAGCCTGGATTAACATTAAAAAATTAACCGAATAACAGATTTTGTACGACCTAGGTTTAGCCATGGGACACAGATTTTCTCTGTCCAATATATTTATGGACTACTGTATCGAGTAACAATGAGCTTCCGTAGAATCCAGCGATCTAGATAGACGGGTTTGACCTGGGCGGCACGAAGGATGGTGACAAATTCCATTCTGAACACGGCCCAAGCCGCGTCTCCACGTAAATTGCGGACGTCAGAAGCAAGCCACATCAAAGGGTCAAAAACCAACGAAATCGCGAACCGCGAGGAAGAAAAAGATGCACGTATACACAAGTATACCACGGCAAGAGGCGGGGAGGGGGAGAGGGAAGAAAGTCACGTAGAGAGATTTAACCAAGATTGAGTAGCCCACAAAAACCTGGTTTTGCAGAGGTCGCTGGCTTAATGCTCGGTATTATGTCGGCTGATGGATACTGCTCGTTAATTTTATAATTTCAGCAACGAGCCTTTGTTACGTGTGAGCCAGTCGATTTTACGAAGGAAGGAAAAGAAGGGGCAGGGGAAGAATGGAAGGCGTTGGTGGATGAGGGCAGAGAGAGAGAGAGAGAGCGAGCGAGAGAGAGGGGGGAGAGAGAGAGGAAGGTGAGGAAACTCTAAGGATGATTGGCCGTTGCAGCCACCCCTGGCGTTGGGTACTAATATAAGGCTAGGTGGGATATACTCTTACAAATTGTCTGCCGCTGCCGTCGTTTCTTCGCAGGAGGGCGCACGCAGAGGGGGATTTGTCTCCATTAAAGGGATTGAGGTTTTGTCGTGCTTTACTTCCGCTCTCTTCTACTGTTTCTCCGTCTCCTCCAGGCGCTCCACTCTTTGCCCTTTGAAGTTTTTCCCATCGCTTGTTCATTCATTAAATCCGTCGTGGTGCAGTGGACGCGACCATTTTATGATAGACGGAGAGTTCTTGCGAGGAATGGGACATTTTCTTGGAAAATTCTATTTTCCAGTTGACTCTTATTGTATTGTCAGTGAGTAACTTGCATTTCTGGCGACGTCTAATGTAGGTATATGCTAGCTGCACGTTTCGTCCACAGGTTGGAGAAACTATTAATAAGTATTCAATGAATGTTTTTTATCGAATACACGACTGTTTAGGAACCATACTTTTCAATAATATTTATAGGCTTTGCTTTTCGAATAGAAAATTCTGCTTTACTGAGTGGGATACTTTGAAATCAAAGTAGAAATATTCTTGAGGAATATGTACACAGAGATAGAGATAGATTCTTTCTTTTTTAACTTTTCAACCTACGATAGACTTTTGAATAAAGAGAAATCAACGGTAGATATAATATTAATATTTGTGATTTTAAATTTTGAATAACTTTTGAAGTTCTCATTTGTTGCTCGTATCATTTATTATATTCGTTGACTCTATGAACATTTTGGAAAGTCTTCTTAACTTTCCTGTATCAAACCATATTAAGCACATGCTATTATTATATATGTGGGCATAACGAAGAATTTTCTTTATATAATTAGAAAATGTTTATTCAGCTTCAAACCACATTGAATAGAAGAAAGAAATACTGAAATAAGTAATTTATTTTATGTGATATTCACGTGTATTTTCCTTGCAATACTTATCTGTTTGATAATTTTTACGCAATAAAAGCATTACTACTACTTTTGCACATTTTTGTTGGCCTCTTGTAATTCATGAGATATCGATGGAAATTTTATAGAAATAGAGGCAGAGATAGACGAGCTGGGTGGATTTCTTTCCGATATTGTTTTATCGGACAGTTTTCACGAGGAAGTACAAGTAGAGAGAATAGAATAGATAAAAGTGAGTGATCGAGTTGATCTAATGTTTTCACCCTGGAATAGAGTCGACCGAGTTTGCACAGGAGAACACCCTTTCTTGGGAAAGCTACTTGGATGAACGGTCTCTTTGTACTCCCTGCATAGGAATATCGATTTCTCCCGCTTATCCCGTAAATTCATGAAAGAATTCATCGAATTACCGTTTCGAACTATCGGAAGAATGCTGTCAAAGATGCTGCAACGGACAATAATTCCCAGAAATGAGACATCCTTCTCCATCACTTTTCAACGATTAACGTAAAGTCTTATTTATTCTAAATTTATTCCAAGGGCAATGGAATCAATACTACTTATACGAGGGGAAGTGAAAATAAAAGATAACGAGGAACAAGTGGCTTGTAAAAGAAGTCGTGCAGACCCAGTTGCACAGTTTCGATCGTGCCTGGGAACGAAATAGACGAAAAAGCGCTTGATAAATCGTAGCAATTCGTTACAACGACCAGCAGCGCACCGGCTATACCGTCATAAATTCCGAAAGAAATCTTATTGCCCGGAAGGGCTCGATGTACGTCGTAATGGAAGATAATATTGGGATTTCTTCCGAACCATTGGAATGCGTGCTAACTTCATCGGAATATATATTATTTGTTTTGTTCCTGAGTTGTTCTTCCTCGACGCTGCTCCTTCGTTTCAGGTTCATATCTATGGCGCCAACGTTTGTGTGCTAGGCGCTGGACAACCAGCTGGATAATTCAATTCATTCCCCCTTCAAGAGGACCTTACACACACTCGGAGTCGCTGCCTCTTTCGTCTCGTATTTATTTAACATTTAGCGAGCGCGCACACATACGGTGACTGAATTTTAATTTCTGCACAATGTAATTACTTCAAACTTCCCTTCAGTACGGGACTTATGGAAGAACCTGCGCGGTGCTCGTTATAACGAAACCATTTAAGGGTATCGTAGCTTCCAGGCTCTGTGTGCATTCTGTGAAGATTTAATCACTAAATCTCTTTTCCGCAAGTGTAGGTAGTTTCGAATACATATTTTCACAGATTAGTATTTACGGGATGGTATTTCCTGGTCTTGAAAATTTATCGTTTGTATATCCGTCTATTCGGTGCATCAGATTCCCGTGGTTACCCAACGTTCCGTGCAAATTTTTCTGAGTTCGGATATCGAGCAAAATACAGTATTATCTTGCTTTACCTCCCACACTTCTCCCCTCTCGAGTGCTCAAATATTTGTACGATCGATGGCGGTCTTGTCAACGCATAATAGCGAAAGGAGCGAAATACTCCCGTCCCCTTGCATCCAGCTACGAAGAGAAAGAAGACGAAAAGAAAAGAAGAGATAAAATTGCACACGGCAACATGCAAGGAACGGATGAAAGGACAAGAAACCGTATATCAGTAGATGCAGAATTTCATGCACCGACACTAGTGGCAGTAGACTTGAGAAACCTAACTTTCTTCTGGCTAATAGTGATAGTTTAGACACAATGAAACGTTTCGATACCCACATCCTTTTATATGAATACATAAATAAAAAAGGCTTAAAACTGTTTATTTCCTCTTTTGGCGGGGGTTGTGGAATGTGTGGAAAGCTGGGGTCGAAAGGAGGAAAAGGAAGTTGCGTTTGAGGGAGAACTAGCGAGAGAGCGGAACGGTCGAGAGGCCTCCTGGTAGCGGAGGTATCGCTACACTCCTCACAAATTTGATTAAAAAAATTAGATCATGTGTAGAGGGCACTTTTAATCTTATTTTGGAACATTTAGGTTCAGTGTGTGGTTGAATAACCAGGCGGAGTATAAAGAGGTAATTCAATTTACTGCCCGATTTTATTTACGGGAGCGTCATTCTCAGGAACTTCAATATGCCCTACAAACAGAATATATGTACGTGACTATCAGAAAACCGTAAGAAACTAAATACACTGCTCTCGAGGACCTTTCGTTTCAGTAATCGAATATAACCCGTCAACGATTACTTACCATTTTTCACATTCCTACCGATGTAAATTCGCAGAATTTTCCTCGCGCTCGCGTGGTTTCCGCTAACGATTCCCCGCCTAAATGGCGCAGACGTTGATCAATGAAATTATGAAACTGCTACAAGACGGGGTCTTCCGTTCCACGAGATTACGAGGATCAAAGCCCGTTAGTAGCAACTCGGGGGCCAGACTTTAACCGGTTTTAGTCGAACTACCGTAATTCCTTGCGACGAAAACGTAACGAGTTCGGAGAAACGAGGACAATCTATTCGCCTCAACCCCCTTTTCGAGGGGTGAAACTCTGGAAAGTAAAAGTCTGAAATCCGCACATACAACTTTAAATTAAGGCAGTTCGTTTCACTCGTGTTGCGCGTTCTTACTTTACTCCTTCGTATTCTCAGAGGGTTAAAAGGTAAGTGGTTCAAGTTGTGTATGAAAAAGTGGCCATCCAAAGGACTACAGTGATCTCTCTCGCCTTTCTCCCAGCTTTTATTTCCCAAATGAAAAATCTTCGCCACTTGCTGTTGCTCGTCCAGCGGGACAAACATGCCCGACGATTAATTTACACGAGTTTCAGCCGGCCATCTTCTGTTCACGCCCGCGCGGGATACAAATAGGAGTCTCGAGTGATCGTCGTCTAGGGGGTGTAAGTGCAGCGCGAATAAGCTTGATCTTTGAAGCTGTTCGTTGCGAAGGGAGAAATAAACTCTGCAAAGGTGATGTTGCGAGATTCGAGTTTAAGCATTTGAGGGACGAAGAATTAATATTTTCATACTACATGCTACCCAAATGAATTACCGTCTGTCATATTTGTTTTTAATTGCCAACCCAGGAAGTGCAGAAAATGGAATGCTTGCAATTTTTCTTTGCACCTATTCTTATTGCAACACAAACGAATTTGTATATAAAAATTTATTTACAACTACGTATTATATATTTGTGTGGAATTGTACAAGTTGTATGCATATTGCATAATATGACTCAGCTCAGTATTTAAGTATCTCTAATAGCTTTAGTTCCACAGACTTTTGCCATGACATTGTAAGCTGCATCTATTTCCAATTTATCTTAAAATTGAGTTGCTTTTTAACGATGAACTATATATATTAACAGCATGGAAAGAATTGTTCATGTTTCATTTTTATTTAACAGGTAATAGGTCTCTTGAGTAGACCTAACAATATCATATATCATGAATGAATTCCATAACGACATTGTAAACCGATGTCACGATTCTGTCCCCGAGATATCCGCAAAACATATACAGGCGAGCTGGGTTTTGCAACGACGATGTCGAATAGCAAGTTGCTACCAATGCTAACTACTCACTCGCTATCGCCAGCAACTTATCATCAAAAGTGTATTTACTGTAACTTCGTCTATGTATTGCGAAACTCGAGTTTACTGTGGGCCGCTGCAAGAAATATCATTCGTATACCTGAAGCAGCTAGGAGCTCGCTTCCAATAAAAACAAGGGGTTAACGTTCCCTTGAGCTAACAAGTGGAAATTGGCAGCCCTCCTTAGCTTAATTGTCCTACCTAACATTTCTCAACATCCGAGAAAAATGTGGTTTTAATAATTTTCTTTGTGTCGTCTCTGAGTTCCTTCACCAAATTTCAAACATTTAGTAATTATTTCCGTGTCAGGCTAGATAATTTTCTGGAACAGGTGTAGGAAGTGGAAATGTAGGATTAACGTAGCAATTAAATACCTGAGATATTAAATACGATACTTTAACTTTGTAAATGAAGTGAGATAGGACATTTGTACATAGGAAACGATTTAAAATCGTATTTACATCCTTTTTGTTTAATTAACATATTGAAAGAAAAATATAATTGATAATTTATAGCCTAAAATAATTATGACTTAAAAATAGAAAAGTGAATTAAAAATATAAAATGAAATATAAAGAGTAAAATAATATGATTGAATTAGTTGTAATTAAATGCATTTTTGAAAAATCAACGCAAACATAGCTCATCGTGGTCATTATTATCAGAAATAATATTATAAAACATTCTATGTGAACTTCAAGTGTTAGGTTAAGACTATTTAACTTACAATTAGTAGATGTTACATATGCAATTCTGAACTAGTGAAACCGTCTATAAAACAGTTAGGACAAATAAATTAAACTGTTGCTGGAGCCCCACAAAGCACATAAAAGCGCTTCCTTAAATGCCTTGAAAGGTGAAATACATGTGGCGCTCAAACTATTTCGAAACACCTTGAAAAATTAAAAATTAGTGTATAGGACATTTTAGTTAAGAACGCCAGAACGTGTGTCCGTCATAAACTTTTCATTGGCACGAGAATGTTTGTTTACGGTTGGTTATTTTGTAATATAGTACACGATTGAAATATATTGAAAAAAGTATCGAATTATTAATTACTTCAGAAACTGGAGAACAGTTCAAATATTAAAATATTTCGCGAATAAACCGATTGTACCACCACATTGTAAAGTGTAACACGATGAAGAATATAATGTAAATTGAAATAGAAACACAAACCTCTTCTAGAAACACAACAATATTAAAAAGTAATGGATATTGTTCAGGAAATAAACGAAACACGTGTTTACAGCTCGTATATATTTTATGGAATAAATATGTGACTACACAACACCCACACGAGAACAGCTTTCCAATCGTTTCACGTGGCAGTTTCGTTTAAAGTTTTCCATCTAATCTATTTGAGTGCGTCGTCTGAAAAGGTTCTCGTCTTCGCCACAAATCCGGTGAATTTTGACTATATACATGTATAGTGCAGAAGACAAAGGGGCTAAAGTAAAATTTGAGATAAACACGAAATAAATTGAAAGAAATCAACGGCGTAAGAAAATAAAATGTACCCAAACCTTCTAAATATCGTATACTTCATCTATAAACTCGTCAATAATTGAAATTTAATCATACAACTTGAATTTTACTATTGTAAGATAGTGATGCTCATCATTAACAATACTTTGAAGGCTCATGAACAAGTATTTCAAATTCTTTTAAAAGAAGATATGAATCCCGGAATATTTATGATTAGCAAATCTTTGGTGAAAAAGGTTCAAACGAAAGGCCTGGATTCAGAAAAATGTCTACCATTTGATTTCCTATTTTAACACAAAAGGGTGGTGAGAATAAATTTTGATGAATTAACTGTTTTCAAAAATTCATTATCACTATATTGTAGGATATCAAAGGCGATAAAACTTGGAACTAAAATTTTTTCCAGATCTTTTACGGTTTTCACAAATATTGACGATAACATGAAACCTCGCAATTTCTTCGAGGAGGTGTTTTCACCCCTAAGACTGTTCCATTACCGAAAAAAATGATTATGTGATTAGCATCGCTTAAACTATATTTCTGCAATTTTAAATCCTTTTGAATTTTCGAGATGAGAACATTCCTTGTTACTAACAATTAACATATACTTTAAATAAACTTAAAACACGTGTGAAAGTTAAAATAAGGTGTTTTTCTCTATCACATCAACTCTTGTAGAATCCATGGCTACAGTATGTAGTGCGTCGAATGGAAAGCTATCCATCGGAAGATTGATACAACTCAGAGGTAAGCGTCGATCTTTGAAATCGACTGGTAGACACGCGTCGAGCCATACGTTTGACAAATAACGCGAAGGTGATTTCTATAGGTTTCTGTGGGAGATCTTGAAGCAGCCTGGATGTTAGTAGTTCCAGGCATTTGGCTCTTTCTTCTAGTTTGAAAGGAGGCGAGATGCCGCGCCGGCCGCCACCGTGCCTCGAACGTCCTGCTACTTAAGGACGATTAATAGCGGCGCGTGATTAATGATAGAGTATACTCCCGTGGAACGAGTACTGTATAAGATTGATCAACACGGTTGGTGAAGGGCAAATAGATTCTGCTAGCAATTTTCATGCAACAAGATGTACAGCATTCAGGGAATATCCAGTGGAAGAGCGCGTAGAGCGTTCTGTGTCTCGACAACCTGAACTTCGACAAAGATACGTTAAGATAATGAGGACGCCCAGGTGTTTAATGTTTGGCTGATGGCTATTCAATTTCAGCTATTTACTGAAATTTCATCTGTTAACTTTATTCTCTGTTTCGTGAGCTTTAATGAGGGAGACTGGCGTAATGTAATCGCGCGATGGCCATTATGAGTTTGAGAAGTTCCTTTTTATATCGTGATAAGTACGTTGCACGAAATAATTGGGAGATAATTTAGAAACGTCGACACGTTTAATAATTAATATTTTTGTTTTGTTTTAAGGACGCATTACCATTTAAAATTTATCACGCAATCAAATCTTTATCTCGTAACCTTCTAAGTAGTTATACTCATCGTCAGCTGGACGTATAGCCCATTCCGTGACGAATTTATCGACCTATAATATGTTGGTGTTCCACAATCATTCCAGGTCATTTATTGCCGTTTTAAATTTTACTTTTGTTGAACGTCCAGAAATTGTTCCTTATCTTCGGTATTCGAAATGATAGAAAGAGGAAGCAGAATACTTTTTCCTCCAAGATCTCTTTTTTCTTCGGGGGTTTCATAAAAGGTCAAATTGATTGGGAACAACCTACTACCCCTGACAATATGAACAATCGTATTAGGGATGCCTTCCAACAAATTACTTCTGCAACACTGGAGAGGGTGCAACTATCTTTTAACGATAGAGTAAATCAATGCATTGGCGTCCGAAATGATCATTTCGAATACCGCAGGTTTATTTCTCCTCAAACCAATGTAACCTATCGCAAATATATCCATTCCAACGTATAACGAGCGATTCCACTGTACAGCACGAAACAATAGTTAATGAGAAATGGACGCGATTATGTGTAGAAAATCCCTGTTACCGTTACGGTGATCTATACCAAACACCAATTGAAACTGAATAGGCGAAGATTTTCAAAATAATAGAAATCGGAAACGGACGTACAGGCGACTGGCGCGCGGGAATAATTCGAATTTGATCGCTGTGTATACAAAATGTGGCAGCAAGGGGAAAGTGACACGTCGCGGTTTAATACCGTTCGGAATTCCAATGGGGAGGCCCCATTTAAAACTGTCAAGCGTGAAATTCAGAAAACGAGGGTCTGGAAAACGTCACAATTTTCGAGCAGCTGAAACGCAAAATGCGATTAAACCCGCCGAGAGATCGAAACTTTTCGAAGCTATCTCGTGTCCAACGCTTGCATAAATAACGCGACGTGAAACACCGTTTATTTTGGGGAAGGGGTCGTTGGTGCCTGAAGAGTGAGAGAGGGGAGACAGAGAGAGAGAGAGAGAGGGAGTGAAAGGGTAAACTTCCGGTCTCTCGGGGAGAGTACTCCGCGAAGCAATAAAACCTCCATTCACCGTGTGATCCGCGTACTTTCGTACTGTACAGGGTCACTCACCTAACTTGACAACAATAAATTAATAATAAACTATTGTCCTCGTGTAAAAATCATTCAATTAGCGGAATGAATAATGCAGAGTAGGGCATTCCTTCGATGTAACTTTTGCTACGTTGATTTTGCATGGAGATATGAGAGCTATCTTTGATTTTCTAAATTGAATAATTAACATTTCACTTCAGATGTATGAGGTTAAATGCTCAGGACTGATTTGCCATATAATCATGTTATTAATTATCATAATAATGTGATAATAATATAAGTATTGAGTGACATCCTCGTGTCATCATTTTATTAGTAAAAATCATTTTATTATACTGATTCTTTATCGCTCTTTTTGCATATCGAGTTCCTTGATTCTCGGAGACCAACCGCACTTACACAGTGAAAGAACCCGCCCCTCTCAGGCACTCCCTATGTATCTCCCTTCCGTAGCGCGGTGCGGGGGTCGACTCGTTCGTTGTGTGAGTGCGGTTGGCGTTCGAGAATCAAGGAAACTCGGTGTATGTATGTAGATTGTAGGGTACCTCTTTTACTGCCTTCCCTTTTTCCTTTACCTAACATCCTAGTCTTTTCTTCTGCTTTTCAGCTCGTTTACCATCTTTGCCTACTCTATTCCTTTAGCAGCCCCTTCTTTTCGCCTCGTTTATCACAGTTTCTTCTTTTTTCAATAGGTACTCTACAACTTTCCCCTTCTTTATTACCCTCTCCTCCACTTCTTCCTGATTAGCCTCTCTTCCCGTTTTAATTTATCACTCCCTCCGTTTCCATCGCCTTTTCCACCCTCTCGAATTCAATTCATTTGTGGTCCTTTTCCTTCCCCTTTCCACATCACCTTCTCCTTTTTCCATCATTTTTGGAACTAACAATTGTAGATTGTAACCATGTATGTAGTTATTCAATAAATAAAAGGAGTTAGAAAAATTAATCCAAGGAGTTTGATGGTTTTTAATCGTTTCATTCTCTTCCTGGTGTACCTATAACTTTCATATTGAACTCGACTTGCTGCGTTGGTATGCCTGTGCCGAGAAATTTCCATGCTTTGTGCGATATAAGTTGAGAGAACTTAGGTTACTTCCTGTAACAGTATTACAGTTCAGGTTTTCTACTTCTTTCTAAGCATCACAATGTAGCCGATAAATCAGAAATCAGCGCGTATACTTTTTGAAAAGCTTCGATAAATTTGAAAAAAGAAAAATACAAAAACTTTTGTAGAATAGAAGGTAGACGAAGAAAGTGGAAATAGTAAAGACAGAATTTCATGAAAGACCTTAACGGAATTGAAAAATTCTTTAACAGTCTGCCCATGCCATTGAATATTACCGTTTGCAAGAATAAACGAATACCTGAAGAGGAATCTGGCAAGGTAGAGCCTTCCTCGTTTGATCGAGATTCTTCCCCTTGTAGTTGGCTTGCGCAAAGTAACGGAGTATCGAATTCCGTTACTTTGCACTAACCAAACACTTTTTGAAACTTCAAATAAGTCGAACGCGTTAGCTATTTTGAGGTTTTCATAGCAACTTCCTCAAAGGCTGTCAGAAATGTCAGGTAATCGCGTGACTGAGACGAACTATTCAGACGTGGCGGTTAATTTCAAAATTCAAATCAATCGGAGGCGGACACCTGGGAACCTCTCCTTGCAAGTAGGACTTTCCTAATAATATTGTTTAATATCTTCTTTGTCATTACGTGGACACTAGGATAAATTAAATCATGGGAAAACGAAACACTGAAGCAAATGGCGGTGAAAGCTAACCACCGACACTAAAATCTAAAAATTTATACATTTAACAATTTCAAAATCATTGTAAATACGAAATTTTTGTAACTTTTCTATCCCCCTAACAATAGTCACCGGTCTGTTTATTCTCACGTTATCACTCGATCGTGCCTCCGTTTCGAAAACGACGAAGAAAGGGATCCTCTCTAATAATTGTGAAACCGGTTAAGCCTGGTAAGTCCTTATATGTCGCATAAGTCGCCTTTGAACACACGGAAATAGGATGGAGTTAAGCTGGCAGTTTCCACTCAGTAGTTTCTATGGCTTTCCACGTTTCCTTCTACATTGAAGGTTCTGCGACGAATCCTTGCCGATGATATTTACGTCTGATCTTTGTCCGGCATCTTTTGGGCGTCTTTTTACTAGCCGCCTACCTATTTTTGTTCTGCCATCAGTCCAGCCGAATGTATGTACGTAAAAAAGATTCCGACAGTAACAGGAACGTATTAGTTCGGAGGTTAAGCATAGTAAAGCTTTCAAAACTCTTCGAAATGTTTCCTTTTCAATTGGGTAACTGGTGATTCCCAGCTTTATGCTTGGTCAGCACTAGCGCAGTAGCGAAGAAAGGAGTTTCTGCCATTTGAACAGAACGTTTTCAATTTACATTTACCGATCAATGACATGGATTTTTCGTCTTGGTTTGACTTGCACATTAAGTTTCTCATATTCGATATGACGTAAATGGCGAATATTTATATTTAATCACTGGAAGTGATGACAGCAGTGATCATTTGATGATGAGAAATGTAAAGCTGATGAGTAGGTGGACAAAAACAAATGAAAGACTATCATGGAGGAACGAAGTGTTAAACAAAAATTGTAATTTCAAAGGTAACACTGTAGTAAGTACGTCTAAAATCTAAAACTAGCTATATGTTTTAATGACGAATTTTCACTGTTCCTAAAAATTATTTTGCGCTAAATATATTTTTTGATTCTTTGAGTAATAACTCGAACGATAAAGTCCAGACAATATATACTCTTGGAACATTCTTCTTTTAGTACATTTTTTTAATTTGTAGATTAGATGCTTCTTTGAGCCCTTTAATTATCGACATGTAATTAAGGGTCATCCGGTATTCCTATTTAAAAATGCAGATAGGCGAAACGGGCCCGATGGTGGCTGGCATTAATTTACCATTACGTCAAGGTAATCAAGTTAAATTTTCACAATGGCAAACGAATTTCATCCCGGCTGGTACTCGGTGCTCTGCCATCAATTTTGCAGCTGCGCGTGACGTTTACAATTCGCCTAGATTAATCGTTCCGGAAGTTCTCAGAATTTCAGCGTTTCGCGCGTCACTAGATCCCGCGATGGCCATAGTTGGACTTTCAGCGTTCATTCATGCGAATATTCCTTCAAACCTATTCTATAGTGGATGGAGTATATTTCAATACAACAAAGGAAAAATCCTCTATGACCTGTGCTTGTATGTATAAGCTCTCATTCGCCAGTCGAATTCTGCCAAAGGACGTAAACTTGATTTACCAGAGTAGGTGCAATTTAAAACCAACGGAGGGTGCAATTTTTTTATTGAACCGTGAAGGGTAAGATGAGGCTGAAAGTCCCGTTTCCCATATAAATCTATGTAAAATTTACTGTACAAAGTTGTTGGTCAATAAGAACGGGAAGGATGCACTATCATCGTTCCCTTGCGGAGTCTTAACCGATAACCTGTTGGGTATGGGCCGCTAAACGTGCCCTCCTACTACCTCTTGCAGGAATATGTTTAGGGAAGATCAGGAAAACCCGGGGCCCTAAAGGGGTAAAACCTCTAAAATTACTTCAAGACACGCAGTGATTTTAATTTAAAATAAGTTATTAATTTAAAGTAATTTATATTACCACTGTTCTAATGCAGTGCATATATACCTCACTAAAATGGATTTGTATTTAATATGTGCGGATCATGAGATAATTTTTAACAGCTAGTAACAAAGCTTAATTGTTGTCTTCAATATTCCATATCTTCAATTTCTTCTGTATTTGATTAAAATCGAAGTTGTATCACTTAATCTTTAGGGCCCCGGTTTTGTCCTGGTCTTCTCTAAACAAAGTCCCGCAAGAGGTAGTAGTGAGCCAGGTTTAGCGACTCATACCCAGCAGGATACCGGTTAAGTCCCCGCTGAGTGACCTCACAGTTAAGTCACTATAGCTCGTAGAGGCACTATACCGTGTGCTTACGTAGGACAACACTAATTAAACGGCTGCGGTTTAATTAGGTATAAATCTTGCTTATTTTTATCACCTGCTAGAGTCACCACCTCAGCAGGAAGTATGAAGGCAAGTTCAAGTGAATTAAATCTTATTGTGAGGTATTTCCCCTTATGAAGGGGAAGTTTTGAATTCCACGAACGAAATTATACGATCTACATCGATTAGTTACATTCGTGCATACCGATGTACAGGTTTCTACATAAATGCGTAAAAAGCCAAAGGACAGAGTAGGAAGAAGGGGGCGGGTACCCTCTTCGATCAATAGCTCGAGGAAGGACCGTGGAAGTGCGACCGTAGCCCACCGACTGTCTGGGCATCGATCCTCACGTGTGCCACGTATACGGGTATTTACTTACTTTCTCCCTATTCCTTTCGACTGTCCCCTCCGTTCTCACTATTGCCCTTCCTGTTCCCTATATTCGTGTATGTAACTATATAACGGTACCTGTCAAAATCGATAAGTTTAGAAAGTTGTCAATGCTACCACTCGATTACAAGTAACGCAAACCTAATTAGTGGAAGTTAATATGAAGGATATAAATTAAAAACCCTGGTAATGCTAACTATATACGTACTGGGGTTATTTTAAAAGTGACTGTATGTACTTTGGTATACTAGGGTTAGGTATTAATGCACTTAAATAGTCTCTAAAGCTTATTCAAGTTTCTCAAAAGTACCTACGTTCCCGACTAATTACGGAGAAAACGGGAAGTGACGCGTTTCAAACTTTTCCAATTCCGGATACCAAAAATTAATAAATATCGCGAAACATATTGCAATCCAGTTCACCACGTTCTCTACACCTGTTCGATTCCATTGCTGCTTGAAAGGAAAAGAGGACACAGCCGGTGTACCGAAAAATGTGAATGAAATAAGACCGTGGCGATTCATCATCGGGCAAGGACGTTCCTGAAATCGTTCAATCTCCTCCGCTCTTAGCAGCGAGAATTATTTTATCCCTGAATTATGTCCACGCGGCGCGAGCGTACAGAGCCCGGTTTAATCTTGGTCTACGATCGTGTCGCAACGTTTTATCGTCCTTCCTGCCATCCTGAATGGCGTCCATTCTCTCTCCTCTTTCTCCCTTTCCGCGTCCGTTCGCGCTTGTCATACGGTCACGAGTGCCATTGCATTGCTATATAACTTGGAATTGGGGCCGCGACAATTCCCACCGAAATTAATAATTTTGTTAGAAAAAGTTGTCTTGTGGCTTGCGGGTCACCAATCACTGACACGGCAATGGTCACGTTGAAGAGTCGCAAAGCGCCGATGCAATTGTTCGTCGATGGATTTTTTCGATGAAGCATTGGTCGCGCCAGCCGATTGAAAATAAACGCCCCCGCAGACAATTCAATTTTGTCTGATTATCGGGAACGGTTGTAGTTAATGGAATTGCCGCAAGATTAAAGTATCCCTTGCTGCGCGGCCGATAAAAAATCGGCTCGTTATTGAATATTGCGATCCGGAGGATTATCGCATGAAAAAAAAAAGAGTTGGGCTGATTGAATTAACGCGGATCTCGCAAACCGTACACGTGATTCGATCGGAACTCGAAGCATTTCGCGAATGGATGGACTCGCTGCAGGGTATATTAGGGTGTATTTTTACCTGGCCAATATGGAATGATTTTCGAAAGCTTCTGAACCCTTAATTTAGTTCGACTTCGTTGATAAAATGTCTGATGTCAGATGTAAGAACATATTATGTACTCCTTTAAAGTATCATACAATGCAAAAGATAACTAAAAAGTACTAAATTTATTTTGTTAGTAAGAACTGTAGTCTGTTTATTATTAATTATTATTGTTATATTTTCATCTGCGGATTTTTTGTAGAGTGATTCTTTATCAAGCGATTACTATGATAATTCCGCAACAATCGTCGGGAGCATTGTTGAGTCGTGAACTTATAATGTGCAGCCGTAGCCGATCGAACACTTACCCCTATGACAGCCGGTGATCTTGTCCCGCAAGATGTTTATCTGATGCACTCTGCCAAACTCCTCGAACAACTTCCTGAGATCGTTCTCGTCCATGTCGTGTGGCACCTGGCCCACGAACATTTTTATGTTATCAGGATCCGGCTGCTCGACGCTATTGTTGTTCATTATGCTGCAACAGGTAAAGGACTCTTTTTTAAAAATATGTCCACCGAAACTATGCTATTTAATTACATTTGCATCAAGACCGAAATCTATAAAATTCTAAGCAAGAAGTCTAAGCCAAAAATGTATAGTTGCACCGATTTTTGAGAAGGTATTTCTCACACGTAAAATTAAGGAAAATTTAAATAAGAAACTCTAGTATTTTAGCATTTACTTGAACAGAAAATAATGTCAATTTTAAATGTGTAGGGAATTTAAATTGGTATGCCAAGATTAATGTTTCCTGTGGTACTTAACACCTGAAGAATGTTTTCGTCAGCTTCTAACTTCAAATAATAGTTACATAACGTAATTATAAGGTCATTACGCTCGAATCTTACAGTAAAAACTGATTGTAAGTGTAAGTGAAGGAAAATACTAAGTTTCTCATCTAACTAATTGTAAGGTGTTAGCCTTTTGTTATCTGAAATACTGATTTAGAGTATATTTTATTGGTAATTTAAATTAGGATTAATATTGGTCATCGGAATTCAAGAATGTCTTAAAATTATGAAACCTAAAGATACAACTTTTTCATATTAGAAGAAATCGAAAGGGCCTTTATCACTT
Organism: Andrena flavipes; assembly: GCA_963971345.1. NCBI lineage: Eukaryota > Metazoa > Arthropoda > Insecta > Hymenoptera > Andrenidae > Andrena > Andrena flavipes. The sequence goes on from OZ020480.1 coordinate 14,715,577, forward strand.
TGAAATTTGGGGCTCTGCTTTCGAGATATAAGCGATTGCAGCCCGGATTCTGATTTCCAGAACGCGCTATTTCAAGATTAATATGCATTCTAGTTTAGTATGGAGATCAATGTCGCATATTTTCAGTTATCTAAACAATCTTTTGCACACCAGAACAAAACAGACCTTTTATTATTGCGATTTTAAACAGACTTGCCCAGCGAACAGATAAAATGAACTTTCAATCTAAATACAAAAACGTTCTTTATTTTATATAACGCCGCACAAAAAAACACTCTCATCTCGCGCGTACGCGCGAGTGTGTATGCCAACTTTAACGGGAAAGAATATTGCTTCACTATGGTATCACTCAAATTTTGACGTTTACCCTGGAGCAGCAGCAATGAATCACGAGAATTATTCTTCGAGACAATTCACCTCGCTTCCACAGCCGAAATAATACTGACTCTTTGAAATTGATTTCAATCTCAAGGGGGATATTATTCTTTGGCTGAAAATTTCAAATATGCAGAAAATATGGGCTAAATACATATTTAGGAAAGGAGGGATTAGCCCGTCTTAGGTGTTCAGGATCACAGTTCTGGTTAACTTTAAGCAAGATTTGTGACGAAATAAGTACAGATAAGTTGGATGAACTTCGCTCCTTTAATAACTACTCATGTATTTTAATTGTTTCTTCGAGGACAACAGAACAACAGGAAAGGGTGTCGACCAGGCCTTCAAGTATAGAATTCATGAATGGTTTGAATTTGAAGAATTTCTCAAAAATGATAAGCCCTGTCGAAATTTTATTCAAATAATATTAAAAGAGCATTCAATTTTCTACAAATATTCTATATATAATTTTTTCATGCTTCCATCCATTTTTTAGATAATAGCTTCAAATATACAAAGGTCCGCACTCCGCGCGTATAAACAATACGTCACACTGAACATGTGGTACGAGCGAAGTGCGGACCTCTCTATATTCAAACGCTATTTTCTAAAAAATGGTTGAAAGCACGAAAAACTTATGCAGCAATTGTAGAAAATTGAATGCCCTTTTAGTATTATTTGAACAAAATTTCGATAAGGCTTACCATTCTTTAAAAATTCTTTAAACCCAAGCCATTGATAAATTCAAAACTTTAAGGGCTAGTCGGCACTCTTCCCTGTTTTTCGATTGCAATAATCTTTATTAAGGACCATTATTGTATGAAATGGAACCATATTAGGCGGTGAGAGCAGAGAAATTCGAAAACATAATTTCGGCACGTATAAATAAAAGCCGCCCCAAAATTGCATGTATCGCTGCTGGGCATTTCATTGTTTATTGCCAATTTGCTGTATCTTGTCGCAATGTACCTATGGTTTCGTAATAACTCCAACTAGCATTAAAATAAACATAATAACACATACAGACAAGTAATTTGCAATTTTCATTCCCTTTTTTAATCGATAGCAAATTAATCTCAACCTGTCAGTTACGCAAGAAGAATTTATACTCTATAAAGGGCCATTCCACGCGAATTCGGACACTTTTTGGAGTAACATTTCGCATTTTCTTGAAACTTCGATATGTTGTAGTCGTTTGTAATATATCGGCGTATCTCAAAGGATTTTTCAAAATTTTAAAAATGGTGGATCTTACAGCTCTTTGAAATATAGTGTTAACTTTTTTCAATAAATTATAACTGTTGAACTAAGAAGTTGATAAAAATCAGCGTTTGGGTGCTTACAGTGAAGACATATGGGGACCTAATAAAAATTATTTCACTAAAAAAAAAACAATTATTTGACTATTTATTTTGCAATTGTTCTAAACGTGTTCAAAAAGTGTCCGATTTCGCGTGGAATGGCCGTAAATGGTGCTAGGTTGAAGGATAGCATTGAATTTTACGCCGGCTGATTACATTTTAGGGACGAAAGTATGAATATTTCGGCGTGTTTCAGTGTGCACTTCACCAGAAGACTCTGTCACGTTTAATTACCTCGGTGTACACGTTTGACCGATGCCCGCTCATATGCAGATGCTTTTAAAACTTATGGGGTACTTCTGCCGACACGCGGTAACTTCATTCGGATGTACACGCGTTTGAAATCGTCCATGTGGGATCTAGACCCTAGGAACCCTCAATCTCATCCAAACGGATTACCCTGTCGTCCCTCTGTGCATACTCCTCATAATTTTCCGCCTGGCATATTATTCCAATCGCTTCGTAGCAGTTCACCACTGGCGGTGAGAGACACGAGTTGCTTCGTACAAACGAAATTTCTGCTATTTTCGAATACTTGAGCGTGTCATGTTTACGAACTCTGAAAGAAACTCACGATATCGAAATATTTCGATTAGTTTCTTGTTTCGTTTTCTATTGATAAAAGAAGATGAACACTTGGGTCGAAAATCACATGATTGACTTTGAGTAGCTGCCATTTTTCAAAATCGGCGCCGATGAGTACTAAATTATAGTCTTGAGAATATTCGTGCAAAATTTTATTCAAATCGGTCATGTAATATCTGATGCCGCGTTTCCACAAAAGCGAACACGAACAGAATATAGCTTCTCGAAGATGTCGCGTCAGTAGGATCGCAGAGGACGAATACACATTTCTGACGATACTTGGTGATCCGCATCCCTTTCCATTGTGCCGGCAAGTACTCCACAGAAATATGTATAGGAAAAAGTTGTTCTGAATCATCCCCCCGAAAACATATTCCAAGGTCACTGAAATCGGCGAGGACTTCCCTTTTGTAAATAATTACCCAAATTTTATCCACCATTAATTATTTTTAAAATAAAAGACTTAATAAGTACTCAAGATGTTTCATTTTAATGAGAAATCTGAAAACTGAAAATTAAGACCATATAAAAATTTCACAACAAAATATAAACATTCCAATTGGGATTTCCGTTTAAGGTGCCAATCATTGTACACTTTACCCTACAAGAATTCAACTCAAACGTCATAAGAAACTCAAAAAGTAACGCGCGACTGTATCTCCTCTACGTAGCCACCGCGTTCGTGTCGTTACTGACTGCACGCGTTCGGTTACTCCCGTTAGTCGATCGATACGAGTTAAATAGTTACACTCATCGTCGAGTACGACTACTTACAAGAACGGAAGGTATTAGCGTTTCATGCAGCCAGAAACGCGACAGTTTGCTGTGCCGTAAAGTCGTACATGCATATACATACCACCCTGCCCCCCCCCCCTAGCCTCGTTAAAATAGTGAGCTTGTGCGACGGTTTGACGCTCCCCAACTCTTTCGTCCTCCTCAGCTTCCTCCTCCCTTTTCTTCCCCGCCATCTCGGTCAGGCTTTCTTGCCCCGTTACCTAACAGCTCCGACTATAAATCTCCGAACTTTAAAAGTCATCGTCGGTCGCCTGCAACGCTGGCAAAGGGAAAAGTTCTTCGGCAACTGCGGCCGCTGTTCCGCCGCGTTGCAACGTTAAGTGCATAATAATTAATGAGATAAAGTTAGAACGCCACGGGGGGTTGTTAATTTCGTTTCATACTTGTGTCCATTATCTGCCATCGGCCGGTATAATGGCCGCAATACCGCGACATCGAAGCGTCAGTAATTTTGTGTTTTTGGCAGTTTAGTGCGCGCCTCAGTGTTTGCTACAGGTATTATTTGATCGATGTCAGCGCAGTTAGCAATTTATCCCTTTAAATGCTGTGGTTGGCAGACGCTTTCGGTGTTTGCTCCTTTTTCTGTGCCAAATAGTACGCTTTCTTGGTGGACAGATGATCTTTACTTTGGTTCCAGTTGTTATCAATATTATTATTACATCTATACTGGGCATAATACAAGAAAGGATGCATATGGGCAACACAATATACATAAATACAGTGTTTGGTAACTGTAGTTGAGTGTTCGTCACGGTTACGAAATAGCCCTAACTTTAGAAACCAAGACGTAACATTTGCCACACCCGGTGACCGTCTCGGAAATTGGGCCCACCCTCTCGCATAGTCTCGCACCCCTACCACAAAGGGCGCGATTTAGGACGCACCTGAGAGGAGTCTGAGGCAGGGCGAAGAAATTAAAATCTTAGGTTAGGACGCAGCTAATTTTCGCTTGAAACAGAGAGATTAAAACTAGGTCAAAGTTCCGGGTACATTAAAGAAAAGTCACTTACATCTTCATAGTTTAATTCACAGTAAAGATACTGTTATATATTAATAACTCAGTGCTAAGATGATTTCTGGGTTACTCTTGTCTTACAAAACAGCACATATAATTACTCACAAAAGTATCCGTCCACCCTGTATGTAACATATCCCACATATTAAATCGACTTCAAAATTAGAATTCGCAACTCTAATTCACATTAATGTAAAGCTTACTTAGTTTCGGCTGCATTGAATTTGAAAAATTCTATACAACTAGCTCCGGTCTCCCCTACTTCGTTGAATAATCCGTTATACCCTTACCTCTGAACTGTCTACCGAATAATTATTATGTAATCGTAGAACAAAGCGAGCGAGTTCTTTGTCTCGCATTAAGGGGTCAACAAAAGAACAACTCAAAAGCGGGGGAGAACGAAGCACATTTCCAATAAAAATTAATTACCACCGAAAATGAAAGCGTTCAGAGAGGCATTTAGACGAAAGAGGAAATTTATGAGCAATTAATCTCTCCCTTGGCGGGGTAAATCGAGAAAGCTCGCTGTATCGAAACCCGCGAAGGCCTAGCTAGGGGAGCAGCCTTTCCGATCCGGTATGCGAGGAAAAAAAGAGTTCGGGAATTTCACGAAACGATGAGAGAAAGTTAATATTAGCCGTGGGGGAGGTTTAAAGTGATTTTCCAGCCGGCCGGTTCTTCTCATCTTGATCTATAGAGCTCGCCATAGAGGATGGAGTCGAGCAGGAAAGGGCTGCTAGGTTACAACACAAGCAGCTTCCCCTTGGGAGATTTCTCCAGACCTCCACTCGCTCGGTTATCCTCTCTTGAAATCAAAGAGATCGGGAGTAGGTTAACTAATCAGAGATTGGAGTAGGTTAACTTAACAATGCTGTTGATACGAGCAGATCAAACAATCACACGGGAATCAGAGTTGCCGACGGCATCATTTATGTTGGGTTTATGGTTGTTAATCATCGAGACTACGTTTATAATAGCATGCACTATTGGTGGCTGTACGTCGCGTCGTCTATCGTATCGAAACAATGTATGTATCAATGTTTAACCATTTGTAACCTATTTTATTAATTAGAGTCGTCCTGATTTTTAATAGTCATACATTTTTCCATAACTTTCACCGGCATTAGTCATCCACGCATTTCTCGACAACATTCTTCAACCAGAGATGGGCAAAATTTTAATTTAAATACAATTTCGATTAACGAATAAAAGTTAAAAAAATTATTCGTCATGTGTCGAATAATGTTAAAAAAAATTATTCGACGCTGAAGTTGAAACTCTCGACGAATAAAAAAAATTAACTTTGTTCGTCTAATAAATTCTTATCGAATAAGAAAATTAACTTTATTCGTCGAATAATCCAAAGTTAAAGTAACTTTTATGTGATCCTTATTTAAATAATTTTTTTATAGTATAGTTAATGTCCAACTGTGCCTTCAACCTTTGCACCCTTGCGCATCAACCCCTCCCATCTATAGTTGGTACCTTAAATCGTATCTCTAGTTTAGATTAGTCTCTGTACAACCGACGAACCTCTACTTATATTAAACTCAATGTATATTCTAAAGTGTTGGCTTTCGGCATTACAATTCCTTCACCTAAACGATACAAGTACTTGTGCGACGGTGTCAAAACGTATCGAGAGAATCTAAGAGTGCTCGATCTGCGGATTTCAACTATTTTACGTCCTCACGCTCAGACTGCCACAGTAGTCATAAGAGTGAAAAAGAGAAGAATTCATTGAAGGTAAGGATAAAATGATAAGCATTTGAATTTTACGTGTGAGAATAAAGAAAATATGTACACTGGCCTGATAGTGAAACATATTTCCGGATCGACTTGTTTAATTATTCCGAGCTGTGAAATGTAAAAGACTAATGGCAGGTTTTAGTTTTGCGAAAAATCCGACTAAAGCAGCGCATAACTCGAAACCATGTTCGTCACCGGGGGGAATTGATTTTCATTGGGACTCATAGGTATATTAAATTCCTTTCCGACAGAGTCAATTAAGGCAGTTAATGCACGCCATAATATAAAGTTTCCATTTACCCTTAGTATTAATTTCGAAACCGTAAAACGAGAACGAATTGCACGCCTGTGTTCGACGTTAAAATTAATGAGCCAGTTACAAAACAATTCATGAAAGTATTCCAGACCTATCATGCTCGAACGACCGAATTTAATAACACTGATATACGAAACTAAAGGATATAATTGTGTAATAAAGTTCCTCTGTAAAGTGAGGATTATACGCGTAGCAAATGGTAATGGCATTTGCAAAATACTCGTATTTCATTATTAACAATAATGATTTAAATCGAAGTATGTGAAATTAATCGCTAAAATTTAAATTTGCCGTCCCCTTGTTCATTGAAGTGTTGTGAATTCATTTCTACTTATCAGATACGACATACATTTTTATCTTAGTGAGACATTTAATATCATTCTTTACATTTTTCTCATATAATAAGGAACTTAGAAGGAAGGAATATTACAGAATAGAAGATTCTTTGCGCGTACGCAGTGAATTGTGACAATAAACCAAGAGTTATTGGCAAAAACGACTTATTGAAGAACCATGGTAATTACATAGAAGAGTACATACCTCACCGATTTTTGATGACCTTGAAATATGTTGTAAAAGAGGTATTGGGCGAGAGGGCCCCCGTCAGAGGATAGTATAAAAAATATTAAATATGTGCGTGTATCTAGGAAACGAAGGTCGAGCGATGGTAACATGTGTAGAAAAAAGTTGCTCAGAATTATGCATCCGACAACATATTTTCATGTCATCAACATCGGGGAGGTGTACCCTCTTCTATATAATTACCAGAACAATAATTAGAAATATTGGTTGCATTTGGAGCATATGCCATCAAGCTATATCGGCAGGTGTTTTGGAAATCTGAGTGCAAAGTAAAAGTGTCTGCAAATTCTCCTCAAAATTATCGGCTAAATGTTACTACCTGAATGCAGTCGGTTTTCTGAACGAACGTTGACAATTACTAAGCAATAAGTCGAAAGCAACATGTATTGGGAACGCAGTAAATTCGCAACGCGCATTGAAGACGCCTAGGAACAACAAATTATTATCTTCACTGATACCACCTTGACAATAATGGCCCGTATACGTTCCTGTTGCAGCCAAACGCTCAATTATCAGGCTACAACGAGGATTACATTCCGTTCGAGTGAATGTGCATGAATCGTGATCCTTATCTTATCAGTAATGGAGAACGTTGCCCCTTCCGCTTTCCAGGGTGCCAAGGTCGAAGGCGGAGACACAAATGATAGGAACTTTTAGTAGAATTCAGCGACTGCAGGAAATGGAAGAGATTAGCGGATTTGCCTAATAGGCAAACTACAATTATCACGTTAAAGGAGCGTTTATATTTATAATAAGAAATTTTCTTATGTGCTAGCTACGCCTTTTTATTAACATATGTGTTTGTAAGATCAACTGGACGGAGTATATGAAATAGCGAAATATAAAATGGTCCACGCAAGCAGAGATGGGCAAAAAATTATTTGAAATAAAAATTTGTTCACAAATTTACAATAATTGTAGAAAATTGAATGCTCTTTTAATTTTATTTGAACAAAATTTCGATAGGGCTTACCATTTTTCAGAAATTCTTCAAATTCAAACCATTGATGAATTCTAAACTGCAATTCTAACCTTTCTTGTCTAACGCGGAAGAATTTTCCAATGATGAGTTAACTCGCTTTCGCTGATTAACAGGTTAAAGCTGGGGCCACATTTGTTACCGCACCCCGTTCTGTTACCGCGACCTGTTACCAATATAACGATGTTCTGTTACTGTATACTGTGACTCGTCACTTGGTTCGGTAACAAAACGAGGTGCAGCACAAATGTGGACCTGGCTTTAATACTACTCTGACAAGTTGAATGTTAGCTATGTAATGACGAATCTTAACACAGAACGTTAATTGTATGGATGCTAATTAGAAGAGCCATAAGGAAGCTACAATTAGCCATAGAAGCTTAAGATGCTATAATACACAAATAGAAGCCTACAAAATGCATTCTCTCGCGAGGCAAGTAATTCTCACAAGTACAATGCAATTCACGCCTTTCCACACCTGAGGCGTAATTCTGTCGATTCACGTCGATTACCATCGATGCGTCATCGCCAATCACCGAAGAAAGTCAATTGGTTGACATCCAATTATCCGGTTGCAGGCGATCTTTGACGACGTGGCCGTCATGTATATGTATAGGTTAGTTAGGAACAAACGGCATGCGCGTAATCTCGGCACTCGTGCGAGACAATGGTATTTCGAGACGAGTCAGCAGTGGAGAGAAACCACCTCCTCGAGCCCGTAAGAGATAATGCGTAATTTAGGGCGATTCCGATGGCTGACTCGACTCTAAATAATACGTTCAAAGCTGGACAATAGAAGCAACGATAGGATGCGACACACGTGACCGTGTAGAATTTATCTTTGAGTTCATCTAACGTGAAAGATTAATGCAATTTTGCTGGCTGCGTTGTACGCGATGCATCGCAGTAAACGAGCCGATTCAACTGACATGGGATGTTCGGTAACTTGAAAATTCAAAGAAACTTGAAGCTTTGGAGAGATAATTCAAGTGATGCTGATAACGTAACCACTTTTTCTTGCGACAATGAAACAGTCTTAGGGGTTAAAACACCCGCTCAAAGAAATGGTGAGTTTTCATATCATCATGAATATCTGCAAAATTGTAAAAAAAAATTAATTTTTCAGGATTTAGTCCCACCCCCTATCAAAAACCTCAAAACTTCGAATTAAACTTTTTTCCGATATCTTTTACGGTTTATATTCACGATAAAATGAAAACTCACAATTTCTTTAAGGGGATGCTTTCACCCCCAGGGCCATTTCATTGTCGGAACAAAATATGCTTACCTACATCTCTGCAAAGTTTCTATCTTTTTTAATCTTCAAGTTGTCGAACATCCCTTGTGAGCCGAGGCCAGTGCAGAGTTGGAGAAAATGTAATCTAATTACAGCTTAAAAATTTCGATTAAAATGTAATTGTGTAGTTGATTAAACATTATTTTCTGTAATCGTTAATTTAAGTAGTTGACAAATTTGTGGTCAACTACCTAAAGTAACGATTACAGAAAATAATGTGCAATCAACTACACAATTACATTTTAATCATAATTTGTAAGTTGTAATTAGATTACATTTTGTCCAACTCTGGGCCAGTGTATCCTTCACGATAGGGATTGTACCAACTTATTCAATTATCGGTAATTTGGTAAAATTTTTAATCAAAACCGGATCATCAGTAATTCCCGGTATTTTCTTAAAATATTGAAAATATGACTATACATTAATAAAAAAACATTTCGTTTTAAATCTAATTGAGCATTATAACAAATATATGCAACTGAAACTATACTGTACATAAAATATAAAATAACATAACATAAAATACATATATTAGCAAACTATTGACAACACTTATTAAATATGGATCTTCAACACGAAAAAACGGAAGAATATTAACTTACTTACATAATTAAATACTTTTTACTTATCAACTCTTTTTAACAAACAAGCACGCAAAAATCATGATTTGTCTGAAATTTGGTCTCCCAATTGTGGCCGAGTATTGTCTCTGATTAGCAGTGTATCTTATTGGCTAATTCGCGGACTGTTTGACGAGGATCCCCCAGAATGAAGGTCTCCAATCGATCTTCATTGACGGCGAACGGTTACCCAGAACCTGGCTCGTCAGAGATATGTATCAAAATTGCTGTTCTTGAAGCATGCAAACCATTTCCGAACTGCTCTCTCTGGAATGGAGTCTTTGCCATAAACGGCGCATATGTTTCGAGCAGCTAGGAACGGGGTATAGCCCCGATTAAACTCGAATAACAGAAGGTGTCGGAAATGCTCGTGTTTATCAACTTGGCATAGCTTTAAATCTACAGCAAAGAAACTGAATTTGTTGCTAAGAAACACGCAAACGTAATAAAATAAAGAAAATTCCAGGCTCTGCAATGGTTCTAATCTGAAGCCAGCATTCAATTTTTTCTGCCATCAAATGTTGATGGATCAACAACGGCACGAACTTATTGGGCAACCTAATAGAATCGAGTTTTCGATTCATCGATTTACAACTGCCAGGCACGCGATATGATTGTCTCGTATTCTGTGCAACATCCAAGTTGCCCAATCAATCAAGAAACGTTGGGGATTCGCCGGGGCAATAAAGACGGCTAGTGGAAGGCGAAATAGCGTAAAGTTGAACGTATCCAGACCACGCGCTTTGCCACTGATTCGGGTAATATATGTGGCGATTCCGTGAAGTTACCTGTTTCAGCGAACAATGGTCTCGGGGAGTTTCGTTTCACGGGTCTCGGGGTTCGCCACTTTTGAAACTTTACCAATATTTTAAGGGTCGTAAGGTGAATTGTCTCAGGAGTTTCCTAGAACGGCTCTCTAATGTCTCCTGCCTGCAAACAATTCACCTGTCTCGAGGATCGAGTACATCAAGGTAGACTGAAGCGTTCTACTCATCAGTCTTTCTGTACAGCAGTACAGTACCCTATTCTGTGAAACTACTTGTTCCAACACAGACTGAACTCGCCAATAGAAAATCCTCTATAAGACTGGATAACGACGCACAGTCTACTCGACGCAACAGAAGGGACGATGCAAGAGGAAACACAACAAAACATTGGGATACCAAAATTCACCAATACCTAATCCATAACTCCTCTTTAGTATGAAGTAGATTTATGGCACCTATTACGCTTTCATCAAATACAAATACTTTTAGATTGCAAAAGTAAAAGAGCCAAGAAAATTTCTGATCGTTGTGATGTCACAAGAGCGACAACGGCAGAGGCTACTCCAGTCTCGGAAAGATAGGACTAGAACTGCATGCAAGTGTTTGTTTGCAAAGAGAAAAGCGTCTGGTATGCACCGTTGAGCATCACGTGGAGTGGACACTGCGAGAAGATACGAGGAAAGGGGTTCGGGGAGGGCAGCTGGAGACACCATAATCGAGTTTATCGGGCAGACTAATTAGAGAGCGAGGATACCGGGAATAGATCCCGAGGGAGAGACCGAAGGGCAGAGATCGCGTACGCCTCAACGTTCCCGTCTTTACAGCGTCCTAATTGGCAAGAGCGTTCTCAGTGTGCGTAACAGGTTTGCACGTTTGTTACTTCGCATTCTGATTCGTGATTCTTACCTAGGAGAAAAGTCTGGAGAGAAGTAAAATACAAGAAAATAAGGGTAGTGATACCTATGGGATTAGGTTTTTCTCCCCTTTCTCTTATTACGCTTTTCTATTTAATAAGGGATACTATCTAGACTATTTCTCCTTGAAATATGTTGTTGAACAGAACTTTAATTTCCCGAATGAAATGTTCTGTCATTATAAATACCAACTGGTCCACAAATTACGTGTATTCCATTAAATTTGAGGCGCATCTCTTAAAACTGTGAATTGGTAAAACTAAAAAAATACGTGCCCCTTAGATTTTTGTGCTTAAAAACATATTTCAAGGAGAAAAAGTATCAGCGCCGGACAACGCGATAGCGTTCCTTGTAAGTTTTTTTTGATGAGCAATTCGCTTATCAACGATAGAATTAATCAGCAGATCTTGGCTTGCTCTATAGCGTGGAAGCAGCTTAGTTTCGCTTAATTTTCTGCCTTCGTTCTTGCCATAGAGTCCAGTGAACGGGGTGAGGTTTAATCTAGAGAATACCAGGTAACACGATTCACTTGACAATTCCCAACAAAGGGATAAAGCTGAACCTTCCATTGGGTAAGTTCAAAGAAGCTGTAGAAGGGTCCTCAAAGTCTTGGAGCACTCTGTCCCGGACTATTTCTCATTAAATGTCACGATGTTTCATAGTCCCGCAAGGGTATACTCCGATCTTCGCCAGTTTTTTACTTGGAAACAAAGCGAGCCAGGGTTCGAGGCGCTGCTTTTATTACGTGACGAACGGGTGAAATGAGTGTCGACGATGCTGGTGGCACGGAGCGTGTCTCTTGGGCCATGCTTATCGATTCTTGAATAAACAAATGGAGGGAAAGAAGGTAAATGGCCCACCGAGACTTCAACGAAGCGCTGTTGTTTCGCCTGTGACCAGAGTGAATGGGAAATGGTTTGATCAGTCCGGCCTACGCTCCGTGACGCATGCGCAATGATGCCGTGATGACGTCAAACCAATCAACGCCAAGATGGTAAACGAAACGGCGCCACCGTCAAGTTAAGCCAAGCGACGTCATTGGCTGGGCTAGCTTGACGGTGGCGCCGTTTCGTTTACCATCTTGGCGTTGATTGGTTTGACGTCATCACGGCATCATTGCGCATGCGTCACGGAGCGTAGGCCGGACTGATCAAACCATTTCCCATTCACTCTGCCTGTGACGCGTATTCTTCTGGTACATACATTGAGAGAACACCATGTGCCGTTGAACGTCAATCGCGCAAAGTGATTCGCTGGTAGTACCCGAAAATTGGCAGGCCTCTTCGACATGACAGAAAAAACCATATCTCTCGAACATTTCATTTGTGGAATGAAACTGTTCCGTCGACGAACGGTTTTATTCTCAAGAAAGTACAATTTCTGATCCCTATTCTCGGTGGCGTGTTCATAAAGCTTACATCAATTCCTAAAGGGGAATATTTTACTATTCTCACCGAAACTCCAATTAATTAAGACGCGGCCTTTAACCTTTAACGACACAGAGTCTCTCGGCGGACTAATTCGGAATGCTCCAGACGCGACATTTTTGTCGATTTCGTGGCACATTTCCAGATCTCCTTATCCTTCCATAGCCAGAAGAATGTCATCGGTAGAATGAAATTGAAAAGAACGGAGGCACCAGGGAGGCGACAGGGGCTGCAGGGGGAGGAAGGAACAAAATATCGTCGCTTTTGGAATTTAACGAGGGACAAAGGTATCGCTCGACCTCCGACGTCCTGATGGGAAGCGCTGGAGGTTGAAGCACCCTCAAACGGGTCCGTCAATTTCCGTGCTCGTTAGGTGGGTATTTATTCTCGCCTCTCCTGTCCGCCATGCACCTTATACCATACCCTTTTACCTTGCTTCGCCGATTGATTTTAATTATTTTTTCGCCGCCTGTCGCCTATGGGCTTTCATGGCTTTCGCGATGCATCCACTGGTTCCATTAAATTTAAAAGCCAAAGCAGCCAGACGAACATTCAAGATTCCATGATGGTGGTCCGCCGGGAACCTCGTTAGACCTTGGTTCGATGACTGAACGTGGATATCCGTGGTCTGTTTTTCACAGCTTAATTGGTCCGGACGTGTGGCAGTCACACGCTCTTTCCAATATTTAAAAATGCGTTATTACGATCCTTTTTTAACAACAATTTTTGGTAAGTACACAGTCTGATACATACTGATGTTGGAAAACTTTTGTTAGGGCCTATATAATTATATAATTTTCAATTTGAAAATTAAAGTACGTAAATAAGAGAAAGAAGCAGCAGACGCACATCGGATTGGAAGGATCTTGAGTGGGTAGTTTAATAAATTGATGCTTCGGTAAGTCAACACACCAAATAAAAGTGTACGTACACTATCGGCCAAAAGTATGGGACCCCCTGGCTTCTTATTACGTTTTATGCTGCTGGTAAGTGTGGACTAATGCTATAATAGTCTAGTCTTTACCTCCATGCAACCGGGTGGTGGCTACTTACGTTTATCATAAAATACTGAACAATAAAGTATTTCTGTATTACACATGTTGGTTTGAGTATTAGAAAATAGTGTTTTACGCTTTTACTAAGAGGTGGTCTTATGCTTTTGGCCGGTAGCATATCCCGCTCCTTGTTATAGTTCCGTTTTGGGACCTTAAGAACAATCTTATTAAAAGTCTTATTTTCCTGAATAATTCATAATTCCCGTTTTGTCTCGACTGTGTCTCAAAAAGTATCAGTGTACCACATGCGGTTACGACGCGGGCATAATGCTGAGTTTACACCTGACGTGTGTTCGGCCGAGTAAGCTCACTGAGCCAAGCACTCGCCCATTCTGAACGCATATTGTAGTACTCGGCCGAGTAATCCGACGGGCAAATCGGCTAAGATTTTCACTTGGCCGAGTAGCAGACCGAGTGATTCGGCCGAGTCACTGGTCAGGTGTAAACCCAGCTTAACTCTCATATAGGATATGAACAGTAAACTTGTTAAGGAACCAGTCACTGGGATAGAAACAAATACGACAAGTTGTTTTAAGCTATTTGTTGTATCCCTTTTTGTCCCAGCTTATGGCTAAAATTTCGTTATAGTTATCATATTAGTATAAGTGGATAAATGTTGCTGATGTGAAGTAACGAATGGATAAACAAATGCGTCAATGATTTTATAATCATATTGTTCATGTGCATGAGCAGAGATAGAGGTACAGGGGAATCGAGCGGTTGATGCTACGTGATGCGGGAACAACGAATGTTTATTTAGTGGGTAGAGTCGTCATCAGTTGCGTGAACGATTCGTTAGCTATTCGCCCCATTTCGACGATACGCCAGCCTATACGCGTATACACGGTCGAGATGGAGCACGGTCGACACATATATAGTGGTGGTTGAGAAGAATGGCTACAATTGTTTTGAAAAGTAAAATTTTCGTACGAACCATGCACTCAAAAAGTTTTGACGTGGACTAAACGGAGGCTCTCACTGCACCTCGTCTCGGCGCGACTCCGAGCTGCGGACTCTTCCTCGAGAATATTTTGAGGAAGAAAGGCGAGGCAAGCCGAAGCGAGGCATGGTGTGAGCCTACTGAATTGACGACTGCACAGAGGTTCTGGTGAAGAAGTTTTCTGAACAACTGACCACACACATGAACCGAGACAAGCTCAGATATCTTCAGCGTACCCTACCTTAAAGGTAGGCTCTCACTGTGCCTCGCCTCGCCTCGGCACAACTTTTCGCACTCACATCTGGGATCGCATTGCCTCGGTTTTTCCGTACTTGAAATTATCTGAGTTTGCCTCGGAACATGTGATCGGTCAGTTGCTCAGAGAACCTCTTCCTGTGCAGTTGCCAATTCAGTAGAATCTCTTCCTCAAAATATTCTCGGGGAAGAATCGACGGCTCGGATTCGCGCCGAGGCGAGGCAAGGCGCATTGTGAGTCAAATTGTCAAACTACACAAGAAAAGCATAGGAAGGACAAAATGAGCCGTGGCGAGAGGAGGCGAGAGGTAGTGAGAGCCTGCCTTAAGAAGTTAAATTTTACGAGCGCACGTTTGAAGTTCAGGACAGTGAAATGACATATTGGATTTACAAAGAGGCTTCAGGCCACGCGGGTTGCATTGTAAACTTTCCTTAAAGAAAAAATTTATGATATTTCTTATGACAGCAACTAGCGGGATGACGACCAATTGAGCAAATCAGTCGAAGAGTAGTATAGCGAATTTGATGTTCTCTTATGTAGGAGCAGTTATCGAATGCCTGCTTTCAGCGGGATGCAGCTTGATAGTCTTTTTTCGACCTTCGTCGGTGTGTAACAATTGTAAAATCGCGTGGGTCCACGAACTCGACCCAATTCTATCACTGGTAAAACAGCAAACTCACAGGCTCGTTGAGTTTGCCGATGGTAAACCGTTCCCTCTCCTACTTCAATCTGTCCGTTTCCCGCGGTCATCCTCCCGTTCCTGTTGCCTGCTCTGTTTACTCCTTCTTGGCCCCTCTCTTTTGCACTCCACCTTACCGTGGCAAGCTCCCTCGCTTCAACGATTAACTCGAGTTTTGAGTGTTTGGAATGCTGAATGGGTAAACTGCATCCAGTCACGTGCCCAAGTGGATGGCCGATGCAAGACAACGCCACTTCTCTGTCTCCCTCGCTCGCTCTCCCTAAGAACGTATTTTGTTGCAGCGCTATCAGTTCAAGTTACAGTGCATCGTTGTAGGTCCACGTGCATCGGGAGCTTACGAAGCCTAATTCCAACATGCCTTTTAAGTTGTCGTCGATGAAGGAAGGACGGTCATAAAATCCAACCAGCAGCAAAGTAAACATGTTTCGAGCGCCGAAACAACGCTGAGAGATATAGAGGGAGATAAGTAGTTCGGGCCTGGTTCAAGTCTGTGCGATATCAACTCGGACTACGGTTAGTCTCTAGACCTAGCCTGTATCGTCTTATTCTTATTAAGCTTTTAAGTGATAACCACCCTGTACTTCCTCCATCAACTGTACGTCGAACCAGTTAGAAACTTTCAGTCTAAACAGGCAGTTTATAGACAGTCTAAGTGAAAATGTAATTACCCAGTGCCTCGTGCTTCTTTTCCCCTCTTTCTCATCTATTATTCAAACTTTTCCAACTGTCAGTGAAAATTCTTTTAAATTTTTTTGTATAACATAAGAGTAGCTTAATAAATACCAAAAAGATTTATTGCATTATATGTTGTAAAAGATAACTTAATTCTTCACACCGTCACAGTGGACCGACCCCTTAATGCTCTCACGTCCATGAAATTCTTCTTGTGTCTTCCCTTTTTGTTATCACATTCTTTAAATGACTAGGGCTATGTTAGTCGAAGCACCCCTGCCTGTATATGTATACATGTTTTTGCTTCACGCCTGTTCGAATATCCGTCACTAATGAGCAAACTAGGAGACTTATCTTTTCAAAAACAACGACTGGTATATAACGGCTCAATGGAGGAGGTATATACGTAACAGGACGAGAGGAAAGAAACTGAGCGGAAAATCCGGTGGATTAATGGATTCAGCTTAGCTGGCGCTCAGGCTCGTTGCTCTGGTTAATTTTCTAGATTCTTTTTGTTCGATCTTTCATCGCTTGGAAAACTCGAAGATGAAAATCATTCTTATTTCGGTTTTAAAAAATTAAGAGGGGAGCTGCTGCTTAAGAGACTTTTGTAACGTAATTATAGTAGGACAACGTTTACCAACAAACACGAATGTATCCTTCATATTTCCCAAGAATATGGGGATAAATAAATTTATATCCCCATAAAACATGCTGAGTAATACTCGAGCTTCTGCCTGAAGCACTTGTCTGAGTTTTTGTTCAGCCTTATAAAATGTTGGTTCTCTATGAACTCAGAGTTTTATAATTAATCGACATATAAGATTATGATTAAAAGTCATCAGTACTTGTCAGCAGTAACTCAATTTCAGCGAAAGCTGCAGATACGCATTATCGAATTAACACGGTAAATCTGGTCATATTCGCATTTACAATACACTGTGTATGTGAAACTTTCATGCATAAGTATCGTGGCATTTAAAAGCGGGGACAAAAGTATTGAAAGCAGTTCTCGAGTGAAATTTCCGTGACTATAACCGGCCTTCAGCATCGCTCATGGACTCCTTTTCAAGGTGAGCTTCATTTGCATTCAGTGAAAAGGTCTGGAATTTTGGCTGACGGGTGAGGACAAATTCTACTTTAACGTTATTATAGTGTACATAAATATTATTACGAGTGCCGTGTGTCCACAGAGAACAGAATTCCCGATGCTTTCAGGATGCACGGCAAGCGGCTGGAAAATTAAAAATATGGTAATAAGGAGAATAGATACAAAAGAATCGTGGCATGCAGGCCGCCATTGAAAGCCGGATGCATCATAATTAGCGTACTACGAACTTGTAGAAAGTCTGACCAGTAGTCTGCTGCACGGAGAATGATTTTTTTTTAGCAGGCAAGTATTTGCTAAAATATTTTCTTCTTTTATTAAATGTCATACGCTAGTTTCGCATGTGTACTTATGTATTTTTTTGTTTATGCACTTTCCCCCAGCTACGTAAAGTCCCTTAGTCCAAGGCAGGATTTTCTAGATAACCTTACTTATGAGTCTAGTAACCGGCGCAATACGAAACGCCTTACCTGTCTCTGCTGTGTCTACTTCATCAAGCCTGTAACAACAGCTTCAGTCAATAATTAATTATAATCATTATCTGTTTCGCAAACTACGGTGACCTTCCACATCAAACAATAGGGGATTGGATAGGATACCTATAGCAGTGTAGACCTAATAGATACACAACCTATTTATAGAGCCCTGTTAGACGCATGATCTACCTGTGCGAATTAAATACGTTCACAACCTAGCTTTAAAAGTATACTAGTCTAGATGTTCAACTCACAGCTGTATAGGACTAATGGGTAAATATCTCAATTACGTAGACGTAATAAGTTCACAACTCAGTTCGCCAGCACACGATATGAGACATTCATTTCTCTCAATGCTACTCTATTCTAATAAAATGAACATTACTGAATTCGTTGGGACTCGTGGATACGCATTAAATTCAATAGCAATGTTGGCTGCAACGTGCTACGGTCGTACTTCGAATTCGCGTACGCTCTGTATCTCATGCGGACACGCGTGCACGCATTCGTACGAGATGCAGACGTGCCTATTCGACACAGAGAAATGCACTTGCGTGCTGATCGCACTCGGAATAGTTCTGGGGAATTTAGGGCAACTCCCGTACGCACATACGGTGTCTGGGCTTGACGTGAATGTGTCTCGCGAAGCGTGAGTGAAGGGCGAGAGGGTCGAGCGCGAGGCTTTGTCACTCGTCCCCTGATTAGCTCCTTCAGCCATCCGCCCCACTCGGGACTGTGGTCAAAGTGGCGAAAAAAAGTTAATTTCATTTGAATGAGAATGACTTTCTCTAATATTATATGTAGGCACGTCTATCAGTTGAACAGTACACTTGCTGATCCGATTGAATGTGCAGTCGATTGTATAATCACTGTACCATCATCAGCGGCCACTTTGTGCAACCAGGGGTTAGATTGTGACAAATGGTATTTTGGAATGCTCTTCACTTTCTATTAGATATAGATAGACTTGTTTGAGTGCAGATTGAAGCTCCCATTTGTACTGAATTATAGAGGATTGTTGTACATATTGAAGTTAATCTGTCAAGAGCTCAAATTGTACAGAAAAATCTGTTGGCACAAACTAGCTCCGACTAATGGGATCAAATTGCACTGACAAGGGGAGGACAGGGTGTGATAGACATCGATTTTGATGAGCCTTGGTACGATGGATCTATGTCGAAAATAAGTAAATAGGTGTTCGAGCGTTTAAGCCATTAGGGCTTTATAATAGAGGTATTTACATGTAAATTATTAAACATTTCATAGTCGCCGTGGGGTTTTAGTGGGTAAGAATCCCACACTATCCTGGCGCCCCGGGGGGGAATCTCCTCTGGAGGCGTCGGGTGTACTTTGAAGATGTTCCCACTTTAAAAAAATTTTATAACGAAAAATAATTTATAAAAAAGAATTTAACCCAGACCTGCTGACTATAGATAATGAAATATTTCTTATGAAATGAAAGTCAAACACTCTATAGTGCTCGACGTTATTTTTTGCCGAATATATGATTATGTATACATTAATTGAAACATAAATGCCCAAGAAAAGGCATATACAATCTTCTTAAAAATCATGTAAGAAGTAAATAAGGCAAAAAAACAATTTAAATACACAAAATTTACATACAACTTTAGAAATCTTATAACGAGGAATTACTGAGAGATGAGAGTCTAGTACTGGTTTTAAAATTTGAAACAATACGTCATATTCTTCTAACTGATAATTGATAATTTAAAACAATGCCATTTATGTATAACAGTATACACTATTTACTTTACAGGAGTTTAGTGTGCAAAAAATTGTGTCCCGCACTATTGCTATGAGTATAGTTTCGAAAACAGGAATTAGAATAGTTTTTAAGATATGCATAAAAATATGCCAAAAGTGGAAGAATCTCACGCCAGATGATGGTAATGTAAATAATACCTTCCATTGAGTATATATATGATTTAAGTTAACTGTGATTCAGATAGAGGTATGCATTTGATCTGCAGATCTTTGGTACTGATCCCGAGAACCTGTAATCTTCGTGAAATGTGGATTCATGAAGCCAGTTGGTTGCTGAAAGACTTACAGAAATGTTTCACGTGCACCATCCAAATACTATTCACGAGGGTCAGCCCACGAGAGAGCTAGGATACGCTCCTTTTTCCACAATTACTGCTGTAGTGACGGAAAAAGTTCTACACGAACTAGCATGCAGAAAATGCGCTTCCATCTAGAGAACCAACATTACTAACGAACCATCAACGGACGAGAATTTCCTCTTTGTGCCGCGTTCAAAGTCTCTTGCGAAAAATAAACTCGTTGCTCCATTATGTCCGCAGTTCTTCTCCATGATAGTTTCTAAATACGACTTCATTTACCCTTAACCCCATCCTGGGCTCTCCGCCTCCCTCTTTACGGTCGCTTATTACATGGTTATGAACATTACTGCGGGGAATAAACAATTTCATGGTTAAATAAATGGAATCAACGGAGAATATTCCCCAGGGATCTGGCATTAAAAACTCGCATCGCAGAATTTTCATTCTTGCTCGGTGTACACCGCGGTACAGCGTGTAAAGAGTATATTAACGGAATTAAATTCTTGCACTGGGAATTGCGTTGCACAGGGAAAGAAAAAAATCTATTTAACTGCGTGCACGTATTTTAATTTTATATCTTGCGGCCACAGACGTAAAAGGTATTTGAAACGTTCGAGAATAATACGAAGTCCGTTTAATTATAGTTATAGGTACGTGTGCATGTTCGTCTTATTTGTCAGTAATTAGTTCAACAGCGCCAGTTCAGTAACGAGCAATGCAATGCCATTGAAAATATGATTTAAAGTCCTTTTTAAGTTGCCTGATATTCAGAGATTTAAAAGTTATATGGTACGTACGTTTGAAATTTTTATTCGTCCAAAGAAATTATCGCTGACTCTTTATGCATGAATAATGACAGCTATCATTACTACTCACTGATTCTAAATTAAACATTCAGATAAATACCGTGGCAAATCAATTCCATTCTGTTCAGAATCAGTTCTGAAATACTCTAGGATTGCAGTTTGGCTTCATAAATACTATTTACTGCAGATACTATTTAAGTAACGCAAGATTACCATCACAGCTTTCAATTACTTAGTTGACTAATTAAACGACTGAAAGCAGGGTAATCCAAATGGTACTTCAGCTGTAGCCCACATCTCTATGTTGCCCGCTAAATCCACCCGTTAAGGAGTTATTCGCAGTCAGGACGAAGAAGAAGAACGATTCTTTCAATCCCGCAAATACTCCTTACATCAGCATCTATTCCAATATCTGAATCCAACCTCATTTCAGGAGAAATGGCAATACTACTGTTAGAAAGTCTCTAAGGACTTTATCACGGGTATGTATCGCTCATGTCTGTATTTCTCTAAACAGACTGAATATTGAGTTTCATTAGCCTTGTGAAATCGAATCACTGGTCAGCTTCCCCCTGACAAGATGGCCCTTCACGAAACTTGTCACAAGCCATGCAAATTCATCCAACCCGAACAAGCTACAAATTCAATCACAGATAGTAACATCGATCTGAAATGAAGGGGAAGATTGCACTCTTTCGGAAACGTTCCTTCGCATATCCCCTTTCCACCGCCTCTCCATTATTTCTGCCATTCCAATTACCAATCAATTAGAAGTTCATTCCTCCGTGATAGGAATGAATCCAACACACGCAACGATGAATTCTTCAGCTGGCCCGCATCTCTCTGGCGACGGTTTCACCGCGAAAGGCGGTGAACAGTTTCAGGCAATAAATATGCAGGACACGTAGACCAAAGCATGTTTCGGAAGTGACATCTGCTTTTGAATCAAGTGTTCTCCGTCACACCGTGTGGAAACGCTTTTCCCAGTTTCCGTTCCCTTTCCACCGCCTCTCTTCTCTGCAGGTCTCTCACCCTCTATACATGATACATGAAGCACACAGCCCGGGCATCCGATGGCGTGACACTCACCCGACCACCGTCCCGTGAAATCATGCCTCATGATCCTGCGATCCCCTCTGACTGCCATTCTCCTTCCTTCGCCACCCTTCTCCGCCGCCCTCTTGATTTTCGCTCCCGACGGGTGTCTTTTGCTGGACTTGCACGATTCCGTTGCTCGCGTTATTTACAGCCACGGAAATCCCCTTATTTTATTGCTTAGTAAATAGAAAGTGTGGTTAGGGGCTGGCAGCATTAACAATCTTTCACGAAATTTCTGTAGACAGCAATAGGAAGTTATTATTCTTTAGAAAATAGCAGAAGATTCGTGAGAAATTACAGCAATGTAGCTACATATAAATCGGTCCTCTAAAACATATCCAAAAATCAAAGCGATCGGAGGCGGATACCTGGGAAACTCTCCTCGTTAGTTACACAACACTGTATAATACCTTGTTAACAATAACGTCATTTGCTGTGTCTGTTGTTTAGTATGCTTGCGTCATACCACCTCAGTGAATTTTTACTTTCATTAGGGACGAGGTAAATCATACTAACGGGTTCATTTTCATTATCTTGCTAACAGTATCATGCGCAATTAAAGTTATAATAAAACAGTTTAATGAATTAGTTCTCACCTACTTGTGCAAGTTAAAATGCTTTTAGTCGTTATCATTTAAAATTTTCATAATGCAACATATGTTACGACAAGCATTTATATTTATGCAGTAAAATATTTTGCACGCCGCAAATATAAGATAATTTTCTATTTATCATGGTACATAACATTACCCTGTTAACTGCATTACAAAATGCATATTTCATGTTCACGTAACCGTATTATTCGTGTCCTCGACTATCACGCTTCTATCTGGTTACCCGAAAAAATATAGTAACATCTTTAACACAAATCTATAGTCGACTTGAATGCAGTGTTGCTACATTTCTACCGTTAGCCCAAATAGCAAGGGAAATACAGTTTCCCAGATAAAGTTAAAGTATTAACGCGATAAGCCAGAGAGATTCCTTGGTTTCTACCAAAGGAATGGAAGTAAATCGTACACCTTGGGGGTGTCAGATCTTTCTTTCTTTTTTCCGGTCACAAATACTGTGAATCCGTTGTGATGTACACGTTGTAGTCGCTGTAGCGCGACAGGGATGGGAGCTGGCTGGCTGGGACGAAATTCCAAGAAGCAGTCGCGTACGTTCCAGCAGGGTGACATCTTGAAAAGTCATGTGCAATTTTACGGATGAGCACGGAACGATAAAGGAATAGGAACCCGCTGGAGACGGAAACAGTGAAACCTGGCTGCTCTGGTATGAGATTTCATTGGATTACCTTGCCTTACTTGCGCATTCCCATTGCTTCCGCTTGAATATTCGGTTTCTCGGTCCCGGATCGTTTCCTTGACAAGAGCGTGGAAAACATTAAGGGTTCAGGTTTTCGCGTTTCTATGGGTAAGAGGACAGATCTCTAGCATGCATGATGAAATCAGAATCAAAATTAATAAAAGTGTTCTATTTGGAAGGTTCGCGTGGATTTCAAGGACAAAGTTATGTAAAGGGAAGCTTATAACTGCGTACAGTGATTTCGGTTTGCACGAACAAAAAGTAGTTGGAAGATCGCGGAGAGTCGACGAAGTTGCTCGAGCTAAGTTAAAAGTATTCTCTGGGAAGATTTCATTTCAATAGATCAAATGACAATGAAGACCCTTAAGCGTTTAATCCGGAGCTACTTAGCAGTAACCCTTCCGATTGGGCCGTTCTCGCTTCTTACGGTGAAGTTGCGAACAAAGCTGACAACTCTGTTAATTCAATGGATATCCATAGGGATATAGATCCACCGTTATATTATCGTGACTTGTTCCTCTACCTATTATACCACAGATCCCGCACCACCAACTACACATCTAACACGTTACTACTCGTTCTTAATTTTTTGCTTTATTCTTAACTCACAATCAGAGTCAGCATTTATTACAGTAGAATCTTTATGTCCTGAATTATCGGATAATTTATTCTATTAGGACGGTGCAAATGTTCGTCCGCTCATTGTTAGGTGGTGTGAGGTGTACGGATTATTATTTTACACCTACTTGTATTTTTACTAGAAAAGTGGCAAAAGGTCATAGATACCCAACGAAAGTTTAGTAAAAACTTTGGTTCAATAAAACGAATCTAATAACAGTTGAACGATTTATTGGTAGTAAATTAATTTGAGCCTGGTAGTAAAATGAATCCACTTGACAGACCATACGCGCGTCAGTATTTCTGATGAAATAAATTTCTCCTCAAATCATTTTCTTGTCTGAAATTTTGAGTGCTAAATGACGCGTTATTTAGTGAAAGTGAAAATAGTAATAAAATGAAACACATTCAAGTTAAAAAATGGCCTTTGTCCCCTATTTCATCCTTCATCCAAGGTTCTCATCGTCAGTCTGCCAAAATACTAACTTCTCTGTAACGTTTACTATCGTTGAGTCATTGATACCTAGCTAAACTAGTATTCGCCTTTTGACGAGACATCAAAGTTTGTTCTAAGAGATTCCAAATGCATCGTCAACCAGCCAAACTTTGAATCAGAATCCTCAGGTAAGACGATCAACGTATCAGACTCCTCAGACGACGGATCCCGACGTTGAAATGGCAAAGGAGGATTGGGGAGGTGGGGTTGTCTAGACAAGCAAAGATGGTGGTCAATTGTTTCGTTCGCTTTGATCGAAAGTATCTCCGCTTCGCTTCCGTGTCTTTCAGGATTTCGAGGAGCCTCGTGATTGAGGCCACCGAAGGAAGGACATCGCAAGATTTAAAGAATAAAGAATGCCAAAAGATTGCCTTCGATCTCTCGTGTCTCTACTTAGGAACAATGAGTGGAAGGTTAATTAAAAACTTCAGCATCAATGGATCCTTCGATTGATATACTTTTAATTAAAAAAATGTGCCACGATGGGGTTGGCTGGTTGCTCGTTACCGGCGGGGCCAAGTTGCTGAAAGCCCGGACGTCTCGCTCGACGTCAGAACGTCGAATAGGCGAGCGGGAGTCTAGGGGAAGATGGCGGAAGGTGGTCAGTGCTCGCTTGGATAAGCGAGGCACATCAAAAGCATCGGACCTCCATTGAAATCTTTGATGGTCGACGACCGCAAATAGCGTGTCCCCGCAGATGTTCATAGGCAAAGATGTCACTGGACACGCTAGGGAACGCTAAAGGCCAGGGGCCAGAAGACACGAGCGGAAAGAGAAAAGGAAACACGGTGAACTTAGACGATGTATGGGAAGAGAGGGGAAGCGCGACGGAGAATGGGACCTACTTTAAAAGAGGAAGCGTTGGATAATCATTCAAGTACCAGGCAAGTGGGAAAGCAAGGGTAAACTGCGGAGGAGGGTGACAGCCATCGGTAAAAACTCCTTTCTAAGTTGTTTTCCTTTCAATTGATAACAGCGTGGTAATGCGACTTTTGTCGAAGGTGAAGAAAAGGAAACGCGTCTTCTACTTCATTAATACTTGAAACTATGATTTCTGTTATTTCTTTGTCAACATGATCAATAACCAGATGCAATCATAGATTTTTCATTTGTGGAGCGCATTTGGTGATTTTCAGGTCTTCTCCCGAGATACCTATACGTATTTGTTGATTCGTTTGATTTAAATATGTTACAGATTTGTTTCAGACATACAGAAACGTCACCTTCTTTCGAAGCAGGGAGTCTTTTCGGCTTGCGAGAAAAAAGGCTTGAAACGGGAAGCTTCCCGATAGTTGGCATTCGTGAAAGCCCGGGAACGATATCGCGTGGGAGTTGGGCGGAGACAAAGCAGCCGAAAACGTTATCGCCTCGAGAATACAAAGAAGGGGGACGAAGATCGCGGCGGACCGTTGGACGTATGCTGGATTTCCCTATCGGGCCGTACGTTTCGAATCATCCCCTACCTTCCAAGAATCGGAACTAGCCACGTTCGTGTGTTCCCTTTTCCGCCTGGCTCCTGTACAGGGGCTGATCCCCTAAGGGGAGCTGCATCCATTAACGTACGGACGGGACGTGGCGCGGCGCGCGCGGAATTTGTATGAATGGGGAGAACTTGTGGATTTGAATTGATGAATAGCCACCTGTACCCAGGAAGCGTATTGAATATTATAGAACTGACTACTGCCCACGGGGACCTTCTATTCTTTCGCCTGTCTTTCTCGGTTTTTTCTCGTTCGCCATTCGATTATGCCTGATAAAGTTGGGATATCCTCTGTGTGTGTCTAAGCCTTTTTGGCAGCTTCCGCATACGCTTCCACCCGAGAATCGAATCAGCCGCCTTTGATGATTATTCGTT
This sequence comes from Andrena flavipes, assembly GCA_963971345.1. Lineage (NCBI taxonomy): Eukaryota > Metazoa > Arthropoda > Insecta > Hymenoptera > Andrenidae > Andrena > Andrena flavipes. Next base: position 14,741,837 of record OZ020480.1, read on the forward strand.
TTGATACCGTGATTATGAAAGCGTTTCTGCAGCGTGCTTGGCAGAAAGAGGTTCACAGAAATGGTCCGCCCTGCTGAGACTACTTTTTCCATTCTGGGATTTCACGATCGTCAGCGCGAACGATCGTCATTTTACATCCGAGACAGGGGACTTCGTTGGCCAACTTCCAATCTTATAGAAGCTGGAACCACATCAAGTCGTTATTGTTGCACGTAAGGAGGCAGAAACACTTGCGCAGAAAGTGGATGCGAGGATGTCGCAGAAGAAAGATCATCCTGATTCCGAATGAAAGTTGCCAGGTGGCAATCTCGCGATGAGTTTGACAGGTAAAGGTCTACGTACACATATCAGTTCCGTGACGGCTCAGTGTCGTCAGTGTCAATGATCTGCTTGTTTCAGTGTCGGTAAATGATACGGACAAGTGTGAACTGCTCCATTCAGGAATAGGGAAACGATATTTTTTACTACTGACACTGACAGCACTGAACCGTCACGGAACGGATATGTGTGCGTAGACCTTTAAGCGGACGAGGAACGTCAGAGGTTGAGCGGGGCAACGTCGTTATCGAAGGTGCTTTCAAATTAAGCGACCCTTCTTAGCCTGCCTTGGTGCTTTCACAGCCACAACGACACGTAATTGTCCACGGTGGAGCGCCTCGAACATTAAACTGATTGACGTTGCCATCGTAATGTAATATTCCAGCGAGCAGCACCACACATTTCGCTGAGATTGTTCCTCCTGGTTACCAGGCTTGTCATTCTCTTGATTCAATGGGACGAATTTTCACAGCACTGCCTTTGGAGACTGTAGACCGAGGTGTAACAGTATTGCTTCTAGCGATGCAACTACGTATGCACTTTAACACCTTGGAGGCAGTTTTATACATGAAAATACAGCAAGAACGCCTGATTAATGATATTTATACATAAGTGTATCCAGGGACTTCAAACCGTTATGATTATGATACCGGTATTACGTCAACAAATCTATACCGAAATCGATATCGTGCCAAAATAGATGAGTACCGAAGCCGTTATAGAACCGAAATCGTTAAAGTACCGAAAGTGAAATAAATACAGGTATTTTTCCTTATTAGGTATTTTTACATGTAGGTAAATAAACCGGTATTTTCAGTTTCGGCAGAAGTCCCTGAGTGTATCAAATACGGAATGATGTGTATTCAAAATTACTGTTCGATCTCCAGTGATATTCTGCTTGCAGGCTTTTTTTTTAGAAAATACATGATGTATACTAGAAGAATATTAATATTATTTCCGCCACTGAGATTTCTGAATGTTCTTTGGCGCGTGGTATGCTCTCAAGGAAGACTTAATTGATAGATAAGTCATCTTTGCACAGCTCGACTTTATTGAAGGACGTAATTAAGCGAAACAAAGTTGCTAGAAGAGCCAACTACTAGGCAACTTGACCAAGGTTTAAACTTTGATCCATGAAGTGTCATTAAAGGACAAGAAGCTTGGTATTATTAAAACTAAGGGGGCGGTACTACCGGAGTTGTAACTTTAAGACAATTCAATATATTATTTTTCTTCGATCGTTCTAAGCTCTCACGACTTTTGAAAAATGTCTTGTAATGTGTAATAAAACAGAGATTAAGGTAAACACTTATCTTGTCAACAAGTTAAACTTTCGTACTGAAGAAACTGTAGGGTACAAGCACCCGTACTAAGAACATCTTATTACTTTGGGCTTCGCGAAGTTCAACAAGTTCAAGTTTCACGAGGCAGAGTCCAGCAGTCTGGAGAAATATGGTTGCCACTCGGAGGACAATGTTGAGTCTCTAGAGTGATTACTAACCTGAAACCGTGCAGTGATTTCTATACAGCACTGGGAAGATCTCATCAAGGCGAATCGATCGATACCAGTTTTTATTGTGAAATTAGATGCGACCAGCTCAAAAAATGGCCTCTTAGTTCGAGATTTTGCGGTTTTAACGAGCCTTCATTTCAGGGACGTTATGGCCTGCGATACTCGCGATTAACTTTCCCGCATGGCTCCCTTTCCTAACGTCAAAAAACCGTTCAAAATCGAACTCAGACGAGCCTGATATGAGCGAACGGTGAGCGGACCTGACGTGGGCCGGTCAGAGCGAACGAGAGGTAATTCCCATCATACCACATCCCTGCCTTAGCGCTCCTTTTCCTAACTCCCCATCGGACTACGCGATATGAGAAGCCAAGCAACGTCTCCGTTACCTCGCATACTCTTCGGAAGTTGTGCAAGTCGAAGTGACAAATCCATGAACATGCGTAAAGCTCACAATCGCATGGAGAGGGCCGATTTCCCCTGGATCACTGTTCGCGAAAACGCCCAGTCTGGCCAATATTTATGAACTCTACTATAGCCGGTAGTCGAGACTACGATGAATCATCTACTAAAAGTACTGGCTAACAACGAAGATGGCAGTATTATATATCAAAAATATATAACTGAGGTGGCGATATACAAAGCAATCTCTTGAGTTCACGTTATTTTTAAAGGAAATATTCGGCGACCACGAAACAATATGTTCGCTATTTTCAAGAAAATATTGAAGTGGAAACACACGGAATTCATTGCGACGATGGAAATCCCTTGGCGTGAAAGCACGCCGACGCCATTCACAGTATTATAGAAAAATCCGTATCAGAAAGATTTGTAACGCGGGCTGTGCACTGTTACGACACACATGACTGACTAATAACAATACATTCAATAAACTATTCTTCCCAGTGCACAACCACAATGTTCCTATATCGAAACAACCGACAGCGATAAAAATACCTTGAATGGAAGTAAGCCGTTTTTGGAACAAAATAAATCCGTAACATGGCTTCCAGAGGTCAGCGGAGGACTATCAATCAAGGACCAGTAACGGAGTCGCGCAGTTTCGTTTCCAATACAGCTATAGATACATCGAAAACTCGTTAGAGGAAGCAGTTCTCTATACTCTGTGTAATAACTGTTTAGAATAATAAAGTGACGTAACAGTTTAAACGATGCCCAGAATACCGTCAACCCTTCAAGTCGCAAATACGAACGTCAGCCGGAATTGAGTGAGAAAATCCGCAGTAGTCGTCGTCATCCTCTTCGTCGTCGATGGGCTTGACATTGGCGTAACAGGCCATTACAGCCACCAACGTTATCGACTGGGTTTGCTTCTTTTGCCTCAGCAGGGGGCCCAGCAATTTGCGATACAATTTAAAGAAGACAGTCTCCCGTATTCTCCCGCCATTCCTTTCGACGTCTCCCCGCCCTGCCTGGTTGGTGTGCTTTACATTTCGTGCTTGTAATGGTGAAACTTTTCCTTAACGATCTTGCGTCTGCTTGAATTATGCACGACGAGTACTAACAATTGTCTCTTCTTTCTGCCTCTCGTGTCTACGTGACCGCGCCTGATTGGTCAGGTCTCCCGCTTCTGCTTTTTTTATATTGCCATCAAGGCAAAGGACGTTCAAATTTCTTTACATGACGTAAGGGGAAACTGGAGATAGACAACCTGTGATGAATGCAGAATATGATCTGCTGCGATTAGGACTAGCTACTTATTCGTGTATTATTTATTATGGGCGACAGAAATGTGGTTTGATGATCGTTATAGGCAGTAAAACGCTTTGATGGTCCTTGATATGTAGTTTATAAATACTTTTGTGTTATTTTGATAATTTTATCAAGTCCATTTTTATTCGCATTTTTTCTAATACCTGTCTACTGAACAAAATTAAACATTTTAAAATACACCCGTTATTGGCTACGGAATGTCATAAATAATATCTGTGGTTTTGAATTTAATCCTTTACGGCGTTTTGCCATTCCATGGTCACCGATTTGCACAAAGTGTTTCGAGGAAAACGCGTTCGAAGTCCCTCGTGGTTGACACCATATTCTACACTAAATGATGCCTATTAATAAGTCTCCATATTCCGTGGCGTTGAGTTCACTTTCATCAATTTCGCACGATTTGCAGCACACAAATTTGATAATCGGATCGATCGCTCTGTCGGAATAAATTTCTATGAGTGTGGCAATTCTGCATAGAAATGAAATTCCTCCGAAACGTGTATCGCTTGAACTAAAGGACTGTACTTGCATAATCATTTTTGCATTCTTATTAATTTTTCGTCTTTTCAGAATCTGGTATCTGTCTTCTCAAGAAGGGAGGGTTTCGGAAACCCTGAGAAGCACAATGGAATTTAAAGCAGTGTTGGGAAAATTTTATATAATTGACGGATACCGAGTAATGAATAAAATCCATGTACACAACACATCATTTTTTCGATTCATAAATAAATAGGAAACGAAAGTTGTTCGTAAATAACGAATAAAAGGTAAATCTTAGTATATTTGCTGTAGACAGTTTATAACGTATATTGGCTGTTTGTACAAAATTTTGGAAAAAAAAGTTGTTTGCTGTGGTACGATACTGGATGTCTGCCACACCCGGGATTGGTAACCGAAGCAAGGAGCGTTTATATTCTCTATACGATTTTTGGGATGCATAAGGTAAATAGTTTGAAATTGATAAATTTTTGTTTGTTACTTCCTGATACACTCGTGATTCATAGATAGCAGCTACCATCGGACAAAGGGAAATAAAATGTCATGAACTAAAATATTCAAACTGAATCCAGAGTTATATGGATATGGCTGTGAGGGAAAGTATAATGAGAAAATTTGTGAGGGAATAATAAATTATATTTCAGCCAAAACTTCTCACAAAATAATGACGAGTAATGAATAAGTCGAACAAAATGTAAATGAATAACAGACGATTATTAATTCCCTATTGTTATTTAAATAAAAATCCCTTCGAGTCATGACCAACAGTGATTTTGAAACGAATCGATGTTTCGACATGGATAATTAGGGATATAAAACGTTATTTGGTATTTATTATGTATCCCGGGCTATTAAATTAACGCATAAAATCGTAAAATGGGAATAAAATCGTAATTGCTCGTGCGACACGACTATCCTGCAAATTCAGATGCAAATTAAACCCAGCAATGCAATATTTCGCTCGTTTTGCGGGAACTTCATTTCCGTCGTTGCGACGCGAAATAAACTTGACGATTACAACTGGTACGCCTGTTTAAAAAATTAATGAATCCAGCCATTTCAGTTGAAAGTATTAGAATTGCAATTAATCAGACCGCCATGGTGTCGCGGCAAATAGATACTCAAACACGAAGTGATAAAGGAAAAACAGTATTACATTGGGATATCAACAATACTCGTTTACATTATTCGTTTTCAGCGCACAAAAATCTATAAGAGGCGGCTATTGAACGTTACAGATCCAAATGGCTCTTGGATAGTGTTATCAAACCATTACAACGTTTGCTGCGAATTTTTAAAAGAAACAAGTAGAAGTGTTGCCTTTTTCGTAAAAACAGCAAACACAAGATATTCATAGAGTGAAAACTGTAGATGGCTATCGTTGAGGTGGGATATATTGGCCGATCAGTGTGAGTGGAGGGTAAACTCCCATCATGCTGGCTGCCTATTTCGGCGCTCCTTGTCCTAACGTTCTCGCTCTAAACACGCGTAAGGGTCACTGGAGGTGACCAATTTCCTCTCGATCGTTTAGCGCTATGCTCGCCGAGCCCCGCACCGTGGGATCGTAGCTTTAGAACATACGTGCCCGCTCGGCCCTACTGAACGTATTGTATTGTATTGTATATTATTTTTGCCTGTGTTTCCAGCTTATCGCTTATACTGCCCAACTGAACGTATATGCATTCAGGTGTGGACCCGGCTTTAGACGACAATAGTCGAGAGCAGCAATGTACGCACATAAGAAGACTCTACTTCCTCTCCATTCGTTATGCATCACTTGCAAAGGCATGTCAAAACCATGCACAAGATGGAAATCTTCGACGTGAAAATTCGCCGACGTCATCCATTCTTAAGAATCTTATGAAAGGTGCCGAAAGGATGGTTTGACTGAATAAGTAGGCAGAAAGACAACTTCGAATGCTATCAAAACTACTCCCCAGAATAGTGTAGGTATATCTAGGGGTAGGTGCTGAATGGAGAAACATAGAGTTCTCGTATACATATTTCGAGCACTTAGTGACCCTTCAACCGAACGATAATATATTTCCCATCGAACTAACTCCCGTAACCTATACGCAGCGTGAGTCACGCACGCCGAGGCTACCCTTAATTCGGGTCGCGCCTAAGACAACACTGTACTATCTAATGGAGAACATGGTACTGCGGTTGTATGCTAACGTGACTCATCGTGTTCGCCACTTCAATCGCTCGATCTCCATGATATCCGCCGGCAAACAGTGAAAGGACGCCAGCTCGATGGCGCTTGATATTTGTCGTGAAAATATTCCAGCCCGTCGGACAGAAATATACGGATCGTCCCTGTGATTTGCACAACAGCAAGGTAAGTTTGGACATGCAGTGATATGGGGTACGGCTGTATAGCTCGCATGGCTGGAATCGGAATTGACGCCTTATGCAAATAGGTATATGCTAACAAACGGAATAATTATTTTTGCGTTTTTAACGTTGCAACGGTGGCTCGATAATCCCTTGTCCCTGCGTATCTGTCGTTGGCAGTGCCAGTGGTGCTGCCGAACGTTTGTTCAGTTTGGGATTTTTCAAAACACAGTAATTTCTCGATAGAAGGAACTCACTCTGGAAATTCTGTTATCCCATTTGTCACGAGTTCTCGTTGACATAAGCCATAGCTAGCTGGATGTTTTGTTTCGCCGACATCGACGGTCGCAGTGGAAAAGAAACAGAGCAATTGGAAAAGAAGTAGTATATAAGAGCGAGTCACGGAAGGGGAGACAATCGTAGAAAGTAGCTACAAATTATCAAAATCCCAATAATCCCATTAATATATTAAAAGTATGTTCGTAAGAATCAAATCAAAAGTATCGAGAGAGAGAAATGTCAATAGTAGGTACATAGATAACATATCGTCACTACATGCTTCCGGTTCTTAAGTGTCAACCATCGGCTCCACGCTTCGAAGGTGGTGACATCTGGTTCCAATGGGGATCTCCCTACTTGGAGCGGATACTCAATTTCTTATACTGAAAAGAAACTCGGCTCCGTATATCTAGAAATTACTGTAACAGGCACTAAAAATAAAAAAATAATCACTATCCATAGGGAACACAATATAGGACACAATATTTTACGAACGAAAGAGACTTATAGAGATGATTAAGAATTTGGATACCTTGCCGGCTATTTTGGTGGTATATATGCATAAGTATTAAGTAAATAAAGTTTACAATTTCAATGAAAAAAATCTCGGCCCTCTAAAGGTTAACGATAGACTTTAAGAAACCTAATTGTGTATCAACGTTTGAACAGTCAGAACTTCACAGACTTGACCTAAAGTGTTAGGAGAAGTGAAATTGTGAAGTAAGTCTGAAACTAAATCCCCGCTGCAGCTAAATGTGATGGAAGTTTTACCTCGATCTAACCTGAATTTTTAACATTGTAAATGAACAATGAGACGCAATTGATATCTACTGGCAAATGTTTAGCTATTATAAGTAAATGATATAATTGTAGCCTTTATGCAGAGAAGTAAATAAAACTTTATATGAATTTAGATACGGAAACGGAAAGTGGCTACAATGGCAAATAATCTCTTTGAGAAATAGTCTAGAACTATTCTAGAATTAATAGAAATATTAATCTAATATTAATGTAGTATCAAACTTGCGTAACAGTGCCAGCAGCTGTTAAATGCAGCCGTAGGAACTAGGTTTATCATGCAGGCGTAATTTCTCGCACGTTTATAGCGTAGGAGACTTTAAGATTCTAATTAAGACTTGGGGCAATTGCTGTAGCTTTCTACTCCTGAATAAAGATTGGTAGGTATATCGAAAATTCACGAGAACGCTCGAGTTGGTAAGAATTCAAATTCGAGGATTGTAGTCTAATTTTTCTAAATTGTGGATTTGTGTCATACATTTCAATCTTGCAACTGAAAATTGTTCACTTTTCGTAGTTAAATGTTTTTCACGAAGCATATAGAGATCGCAGACAAAGTTGGCGTGTCGAACAATCACTGACGTTATACTTTATCCCTAATATTCTTTGATCCATAAACATCAGCATGTTCGTGGCTGCAAAACTAATGCTTCCTATTGTTCCTGCCTGCCTCTATTCTCTCCCGTTTTGCCCGCTCTGCTTTCATTTTATTTTCGTTCCTCCGTCCGTGCATCCGCCAAACTATCTCTACCGCGAAAACAGCCAAGCAGATTACCCGTTGTTGTATAGTCGGTTAATTAGCTTTATGCGTTCAATCTCGCAAGAGCCTTGCCGCCAGCCAGGGTAATAACGCGTTGCGCCTCCGCGTACACGCTACATACGACGGATTACCGAATAAATGCACACCCTTCGTCGAATTTTACCGGCAATCATTTTCAGACTCCGTTTAATAGTCGGATTTCTGTCTCAATCAGAACAGAGTTATATTGTTAATCTTACACCTCTGCCAATTGCCCGAGGGAATGTGTTACACGCTTTTGGAAGTTCGAGGAACATGTGTATTCCTGGATAATTTCCGCTATTATAGTACCTAACTCAACTTTGTAAAGCGACGTATGAATATCTATATTACATTAGCTTTCGAAAATAAATTTTGGAGTAATGGAAGGTTTAATAATTCGGCGGACGCCGAATAACCGATGTTACACATTCGGCGAGTAACTACATGTGTGGACCTAGTGAAGTAGGCAAATGTTCCCCATTCGCTGATTAAGTGATTATCAACTGTTTACGCAAACTTCTATGCGAATGTTAGCAGTTCCCGATTACGAGTCAAAACGCGCATCATTTGTCGAATAAGCGCATAATGTGAAGATATACGCGAATACTCTGGCGCGCAGTTTGTTCGCTGGATATGAAAAATTTCCAGCAGCATCCTAAAAGTGTCATCTTGGTCATTGATTATCATTTTCAATCATTATTTACTTTGCTTTGTGAAAGAAAGTTTCATTCTAGAATTAAGGGCGCCAGACCACTGTAGAAAATCGGAAAATAGATTTTTTCTTTTACATATTTTCTGAAAAACAAATGTTTCGAGAATGCTCTCTCCAAATTGTATGAAGAAATTCGTAAAATTGATTGAGATATAGTATTTTCCGTGAAGCGGTGTCAAGCGCGCGACTGAACCGAGAGGAACTTTGAACGTGTTTTTCTCAGAATGACATTTTTCAACCGCGTTGACAGTATACAGAGAAAACTATAAACCCAATTGACACGAGCAAGGGCATTTATTGTACGAAATTCCCGCCTCCGTTACGTGATGATGAGTTTTTCGTAATTAACAGCCTCCTAATTTTTTTATCATCTTCACCCCAAATTTTTTTCCAGTCGTTCGCCATTTTGTCTTCTTTTGCGATATTGACTTTTTTTGATCGTCATGTAATAGACGCAGACTTCAAGTTTCTAAATAGTAATTAAAAAAATTTCTTCGAATTTGCATTTTGTTTTTTACGAGTTATTTGAACGCGTATAGCGACAATCAGTCTTCCATCTCGCAAGTGCCGCGGGTCAGGAAAAGTTGAGTTCCAGGTCTGACGGTTGTTCGCATGATTGAGTATGATTGCGGTTCAGATACAAGTTTCCATTTTTTTCAAATACATGGCATCCTTTTATCCACGGATTTTTCGGAAACGTATCTATCGCGTTAAAACAGAATTAAGTGTATATCGAAGGACTGGTAGCATCGAATGATCTATAACGTCATAACCATAGCTATAGGCGGACCCATGTCCGCATAACGGATGATCCATGTTCGTTTTAGCGTTCGAGGACAGGCGAGGCGGATTGAAAGAGTCCTCGACACGAGAGTAGGTATGGGACGACGATATCGCAACATGGGCCGCGTGTAAATTTCAGTTGACCATTATAGCCGATGGTTATGTATCTGTTGGGGGCCAGAGAACTCGTTGCAGGTACGCAATACCGGTATGCCACGCCTCGATGCACCCTGCTTCTGTAATTCGGAGCAGCCGAAAACCGGCTGGTACACTTGGGGAAGCCTTGCAAAACAAGGAAATCGAGGAAACTCGGCGGCGAGAAACCCTCGTGACCTGCGGCTGACACGGCATTGTTCGTCGACCGGTTCCCGAACGGCCGAGGAACTACGGCAATGCTGGCATTGCCACCGCTTTGAATTCAATATGCATTGTTATCGAAGACGCAAAGATACGACTGCGCATTGTCTCTCAGGATTAGTTACAGTCGCGACATAATTAATTGTCTCCGTGTCCTCCTTCGTTCGAGCTATATACCCGACAACTCGTCTCGTTGTGCCGAGGATCCCTATGATCCCTGGAAGGAGCATTGTTACGTGGATGTCCCGTAGAAGAATATTGTCTCCTATTGTTGGATTTGCAAACGATTAGCGTATTACAATTGGGATACATTTCTAGAGAAATAATGTCAGTTGTGAAGAGTGCATGGTTACATACACTTTTTCGGTTTTTTCAATTTTCGTTATTTTTTAGCATAAATTTGAGACTGTGGTATGATTAATATAATATTCTGATGGAGAATTTAAAGCTGTATAATACCCAGTTAAAGTGGAATTTATTTAATTGACAAACAAAAGTGTTATATGACATTGAACGGGGTAACACATTTTTGAGGCCGGAAAAGAAGTTACCTCTCACTTCAACGTGCCCCTCAGGCGCCTAAAACCGTACTTCAGTGCGCGCACACTGGGATAAATTTTTAAGTTTTTTTTTCTCGACAACGAAGCCCGATATCACAAAATTTCATTCTACGTTTTCGACTTACTTTGTTTCGTAGAACTACTACCCTTCCGCTTGTATCACCGGTTGCGGGACACCCTGTATAATGTTTTTTGGGGAAATCGTATGAGTGAATAATCTGAGAAACGTAAATATGAACTACCCTGTCTGAAGGACGAGCTGTCGTGGATGAAGGATCACTGGTCAATATTTCGCCATGAAAATTGACAGGGATGTGCGTAAAGCCTCTGATACGAGGTTACGTCCTAACGGATCGTTTGCTGCGGCCGACACCTCAATTTCCGCCGGTCGATATGTCAATAATCTCCACGGGAAGTGGTTTTATCGCTTTCCTATTCCTTCGAGAAGCTCGCTTTCGTAGTTAGAGCCACAAGGAGCAGTCCCTGGCTTCTGAGCATCGAAAAACGATGCGAAAGCAGGAGAAAAAGAATAAAAGGAAGAGGGGGAGCGAGAAAAGGCAGAAGGAGGATTGCTGGTGGGTGAAAGAGGATCAAAGGGATGGGATAGAGGGCATCGATGTCGAGGCAAAGCCAAGTAAACAGCTGCAAATCGAATTAACGATTACACGCGCCACGTGATAGGAATTTGTTGGTAATTTATACAGTGGATGTCGGAAGAAAGTTGAATTGTGATAGTTTTATATCTGTGCGTACAGAGGCGGTCAAAAGGAAGTTTAAAATCTGAAAAATAACAAAAGCACTATAGTTTGTTGAAAAACAATTACACCTACATCTGGAGATTTTTTAATATTGACCGGTGTTACTAGCAAGACAAGAGAACTGTAATATTAACTAGATATCTGGAAGTGAGAGAACGGAAGTAGACATCAAGGTTGGTCAGCATTTGGATGCCATTGGCGTGAATCGGTGTGTAAGTAGGACAATGCCAGGAAGAAGTGGAGGCTTTTTATGTCAGAAGTTGTGACTGCTAGTTAAATATTTAACGATACCTATGTGCATATGCAAAATTATTATTTTTAAACTGTGTTAAACTTGTCGGTTTTGGAGATTCCCCTGATTCTATACGACGTAAGCAGGGATATAATTTCTTCTTGTCAGTTTGTGGTGTCCTTGTTCGATAAAAATGGAACGTACTTTTACTTCCCACTGTTATTCTATTCTTCAATCTATTTCATCTGGATAGAGAGAGAGAGAGTTACCGTCGCGGTGGCTATTACCATTTTCTATGCACTTTCGTAAATAAAATATGAAGTATTTGGTCAGTTTTGAATGTTCCCGCGGTTAATTGAATACTTTATCAAACATATCCGAGGGTTACCCTTATTTCTTATAGTATGCAATAGAATTTTATGAGCTTACCACGGTAAGCTGGGTCTCTTTATGAGAGCAGCCATAATTTCGTTTTTCTGCTATGAAAAGATTTTATGATGCTATGGAAGATCTTTTATCATTTTTACGAACTATGTACCTAATTAACCCAAAACTAAGGCAATATTGGCTATAAAAATTATCGCTGGACCAAAAGGTCGTTAAACTGATATATCTCTTACTTAAACAGCAGGAGAAAATCAATTTAACATCTATGAAAAAATAATTAGATCAATGTAAATAAAAATCATGAACTAGATTACTTAACGTGCAAATTACGTGGTATGAGAATAAATTATTATGTTGATGGTAAACCGATAGTGGTTCAAAAGATTCCCACTGAACTTACTACTTTATACAAGGAAACGTTCCGGCAGAACCTGAGATACAACAAGAAACTGGACGTAGACTGTAGACGATGAATACACTTTGATGAGGCGATGTGTAATATTTCATCTCACGTTACCAACCCATCATTTTATTGATTTTAGAGAGCGCCATCGCTTTTTAGACTCGTTTCCTGAGTGCAACACCGCCTCGCTATATGGTCTACCACATTAATTAATGAATTTTCGACCGATCTACGAACCTAACTGATTGTAAGCCCAAGAAGCTCTCCCCGTGAATACGGATTCACGAGCACGAACGCGAACCAGGCAATTCATGATAATTCATTGGATTCAAAGAATTCTTTCAGCAGTTATAACCGCGGTTTCTTCTTTCGCATTCATCAGCAATTAAAATTTAATGCTACCGAAGAACCCCGATATAATCCCCTCGTGCCTGTCATTGGGATGGTCTGATTGCAGGCATTCCAAGAAGCGTAAACTGCTAGGGCGAAGGGGAGACGAGATTCAGAAGGCGATGGAGAAGGATAAGAGGGGCCGAAGGGAGAAAGGTTGCGATCGCTCGCATCGAGGGAAGAGCAAGCAAATAGGTAGAAATAGAATTAGCGATGGCATACGAGACGCGCTCCATCGAATGCTTGATTTCCCAGCGGGGCGAAACTGCCATTTAGACACGAAACGAACGTCCGTTCTTCAGTGGAACGAAATTCAGAAGCGAGCATGCTAAAACGCGCGTGGAGCACGCAGAAAATTTCCCCGTTAACCCTCCACCCTGCCTTCTCGCCCCCTCTACCGAAACCAATCACGCGCTACGGACGTCTCGTTACTAACTCATGCCCTCGTAGGTCTCTTTCGTTATGACCTAAGCCGATTGCGGAGCATGAGTTACACGCGAATGATTCCCTCGATTCACTGAATAAGCAGCTTTCCGATCCGATCTGGGCAATTAAATAGTGCAGGATATTTTGTTCAATGGGAGTATTAATATTGTCTGAACATGAAAGCAGTATAGGAGGCAGCTGGGAAGTTAAGGGCGTACCAGTGGATATTCATGAGTGTTGAGGAGAGGAGAATTCATCGTACGTTTCAAATAATTTAATCGCGAAGCAGTTGCTCAGCAAACTGAAAAATATATAACTTTGAATTCCTGTAGTTATTGTTTCCGAAAAATGTATGTAACAGAAAATTTCAGAGAATACAACCTCGAGAGGGCATTTCAGGACGAATAGAATCCGCGAAACTTCTTTCCGAAGTGTATTCTTATATCATCGAAAGCAATGAAGATACATTAGGCGAAACAGCCTGTACAAGCAAATCTGTTACCCCACACATCTCATTAATAAATCATAGAAACGGCGTACGGTGAAAATAGCGACCCCTTCAAACGCTAAATTACCATCTTCCATTTGGCGATATTGGATATTCAAATCGCCGAGATTGCACCGTGCTGCGTAAATCTCGAAACCAGTGAAAAGTATCGCACACCCCTATCAATTCTCTAGTTAAATATTTCCCACAGGGTAGCGAGTCACCTTCACGTTTCGTTTGAGACAATCCTTCCTCAAAGCGTTTACGAGGTACACCCATGACATATTTTCTCGTTTCTCGTTATTCGTTATTCGTCATTCGCCAGTACGAAGGAAAAATACGCGTTCCGAATTTATACGCTCACCTACTTACGGGGTAGTTTATTCTCCAACAAGGTCCGGGGATTCCTGTTTCACGATGCCCCGCGCCCTGCCACAGCCAGTGGAAAACCCATAAAAAACGGCACGCCATGACACTACATAAATATCTGCCGAGAACATTCACTTTGCTGCAATAGCGAGGAGGGTTTTATGCATACGAATTGTTGTAGCGCTTTCATCCCCCTCTATTGTGTTACACCGATCGCCTTTTAAGTGATTCGACGCATTTTTATAGCCTTCTATTTTATCGTCAAAACCGATGGTAATTTTATTACATTGCTGATGGCTCGCTAATTCTTTATTTTAAAGGGAATAGTGAATGTTCTTTGCTAACCCTGTTTCAGAGACAGAGTGTATGTACTTGTACTCTGTAAATATAATTTATGTGTGGAAGACAGTGTATTAACAAAGCGGCTGTCCTTAATATGAAAGTACGAATCCTTAAAAAGTACTTTTTATTTTACAACTTAGGGTGATTTGTAATCCCTATACTATTTTTCAAAGAATCCATATCCAACACAAAACAGGAAGGAAATGTATGAACACTGAATGTCTAAGCTTTACTTTTTCAGTTATGGTGAATTAAAGAAATAATATACGTTTATTACACCATTAGAATTACAATTACCTACAATGGTGAATAGACAAGGTTCAGTATATCTGATGCTCTACTACCTAATCCTATAAGATATTTAAAACAATATGTGTACAAACTAATTATATTTATTCACGCACAGAAATTACAAAAAGATATAATAGTTACTAATGTAATGATTCCTGCTCAGTTGTTGATAAAATAAAGTATTGAAGATTTTGTAACTGAATTCTATTTAATATTTGCATCTAAAATGGCGAAATGACCAGACACACATTTTTTATCCGAAGTTTTCGACTTGTAAAAAAATGCTTTTAACACAAATTTTAAAACAAATCGAGAGCATGTACATTTGCATGAATTTTAAAAAAATTGCCAAAGCCTTCCAACTAAAAACCCCACTTTCTGAATATAAAAACGCACAAAGAACCTTGTGTAAGTACAGGAAGAAATATATTGTTTAACATTTGATGAATTATAACTCAAGTGTTGTAAGCTGACACCGTACCAGCAAGGTATGGTTTGTGAAATTCGTAAATGGAGACCTGAAAATTATTATTCTCACCCCTCAGTTAGGCTTAATCCAAGAAGATACTTTGATTCGAAACAGTGTATTCCGAATAGGGGATAAAGTAAGTTTGTCTCACAGGCTTACTAAATCCTTGCTAAGTAGGAGAATCTGATGCGACAATGGTCTCGTTACAAACTGCACCACTTTAAAGTTATTCCCTAATAAGAGTCAAGATAGGTATTTTACACGCTACCGGGTAACAAGCCTGTTATAGAATACGAGCGACGTGGCACGACACGCATAAGAATCATAACAAAGGTTTTCCACTAGTTTTACACCTCATTAGCTTGAATTGAATCATGTTACTGAAATATATGTACCGAGATAAAAATGTTCTTAACGTGTCACGGAGGTATGTATCTCGATACAACTATCAGAAGAATGCATTCAAACAGATTTTATTACTAGTGAAACTTTCAACTTCTAATTTTCATTTTTGGTACGTGTATAGTGAATATTGAAATTATATTTGTAATATTTCTCGAATCCAAGCGATGACATAAAACGTTTCGAGCTAATACCTTTGAAGGTATTATTAAAGGTATTATCTTTCTGTTTAAAAAGCCTTGATAGCTGCAACATTTCACATAACGCATGAAGCTTGACTGTTTGATCCTTTCAAGAGGAATAAAGGAGCGGTCTTCATAATACTGCTGAACGAATTATGCACTTTATTTTATTAAACCCAAGCAACGAGGTTACAAAAGCAAGATCGCTGATATTATTACTCCGCCGTTTGGAATATGGTATCTCGGCTCTGAAAAATTAATATGGAACAAGCATATGGTAGAGAGTATTTAACCTAACGGTAGGATTTTATTATCTTACCATTATTATTATTCATACAATGGAAGTCGTGAGAATAGGAATCTGATTAACCTTTATTGGAAATATTGATTTACCGTAATTAGGTCACTTAGGATCTTAATCTTCTTACCTGAATATTTTTACAATAGTATAGCTTTGTACCCAATTACTTTCTGAATATTGCAACACGGTCTATTAAAGTTGGTTTTCTTAATTTCTGGGAATGGGTGTAACATCTATTTCAAATTGTCTAAAGAAAATTTATCAAAGGTAAATGTGCTGACGTTTCCTGAAGATTTCTCGACATCTGCTTCTAAAAGATACAAGCATCGAGCTTTTTCAATTTGAAGACAAAAATACTTCTGTAAATGAAACAGTGAATGGAATCATGTGACACGCAAGCTAGGCAGGATGTAAGAATCCCAGCGCATTACGTGATTGCTCACCTGAGCGGTAGTCTCATCATCGTCAGAGACGAGGGAGAGATGCGTGAAAGAGAAAAGGGCATGTCCCGAGGTCTTGCAACTTTTATAGGGACTGAAATCCCTGCTGTCTTGACTCTCTTGCGATTTTACCGTACTTTTTTTGCCGCTCCCCTTCCACGCCATCTTGCCCCCTCTGCTTCTTCAGGCGAGCGTAGCCAGCAGTCGCCGTAGAATAGTTAACAAGTCAAACATAGGATAGGGAATTGGCATTCTATCCTTCCTTGTGGAGGAACTACGAAACTTCCATGTGCGCCACAAATGCTTCTGGCCACGTGAGTTTGCCGAGGTTTGTCCAGACAGTTATTTTTTTTTTATCTGCGCAACATCATCTTTACCAGGAATATACGAGGTGTTCGACTACAGGATGAATTTATATTCCACGACGGAAAAGATAAAGTCTCTTTATTTGACAAGTTATTGCAATCATTTTTTATCTAAACAATCCCCATCTCATAGCCACCTAAAAAGACACACTTAAGGGTAGTATTCTCACCTAGAAAATCAATTTTTTGCCTTTCTTTAGGTACGATGCACAAAAAACTACACAGTTTTCACAGATGAGCATTATCCACACGTATTTATTAACATTTCACTTAGCTGTAAAAAAATTTCAGCCATATATAATAATAATTAATGGAGATATGGGTCATCTCCTAAAGCGTGTGCAAAACATGTTGCCTCATGGCACATACGGTTCCGGCTGTTCCGCTGATCCAAAATGAAAAACCAAAAGGATTCTTAATCAATAATGTTAGTAAATATGTATGGATAATGCTTATCGGTAAAAATTGCGTTGTTTTTGTGGGTCGTCCCTAAAGAGAATAGTGGGTCTCGTCCTTCTAGACGAAAATACCCCCTTAACGCGTAGCGTCATATGTCATCACTTCGGCTACGAGGTAAGTGGGTCTTTGTAGGACGTAGGTGGCTACCGCCCAGCCCTCGCCGTGCCTGACTTGGCTAACGCGCGCCCGCAGTAGTGTCTACTCTCGCGTCAGACACTTTCTCCGCGTATATTCAACAATTAATAACTCCGCAATGGAGCCTCAAATTCAGTTTCGTTATTCCTGATTTGCGTCTTATTTTAGCTTGCAGAATCATCCCCCTAAAAGGATGCCCACCTGTAGCCGAACTGTATAGCGAGGGAACGTGGTAATATATTATGTGTGAAAGATTTCGACTTCTAAGGAAACTAAGGCATTAAATACCATCTTCAGTGACAATCACTTTATGAGCTGATCTGAGAGCAGTAGATATAGGAATATTCAGAAGGAAACTACCACATAATTGGACACTTTTCGAATCCGATTACTGGAAGTGTCAAGCACTGTAATGGATTTCTCCACGTTACTGATTATTTCGGGGAACATTTTGGAGACAGAATTATCAGAGTACTCGAATCTCTCAAATGGTTCATGCATGTATATAATGCTGAACCATGGAAGAGGTACATTTAGAGATTCTTCTAAATCCAGGCATATATTGTAATTAAGAATGGGAGGTGAATGCATCAGTGAATCTAAAAAAAAAAGTTGCAACAGTTACGAAACATGTACATGCAGAGACTTGGAAGTGCGCTGTTATCTTTTCATCCTTTATGCAGAATAACTCTCAGTCTTAGATGCTATTACGCTTGACGCGTGCCTGTGTAAATTTTAGCGCTGCACGCTTCACCCTATCTGAAAAATCTGTTTAAAAGGTGTAATTGCCCGTTCTAAAGTCATTCCAGCCTCCGTCGCCGGGTATCCGATTATAAACGTCGTATCTGAACTGGATCAGCCGTAATAATCGTTAGCGCGGTAATTGCCGTTAGGTGGATGCGGTAATGACAGTAAACTCGCACGATTGTATTAAACGAACTCTGTTGAAAGGCTTCCTATGGGGTGTGTGATTCTCATGTGCTGCGCGTCGACCACACGCGCCATGGATCTCGGATGGTAGAGCAACATTTACATACAAATAAGCTAGCCCGCAGATATTCCAGCGAAGGATCTTTATCTACTGGCTTGCTACCGCAGCTAAACTGACTGGCAACGTTTAATCGGTTGCCAACGCGCTGCTGAAATCACAGTTTCTTTGCATTAACGGTATTCTCAGCCCTGTGTTATCCCGCGCACCTTTTAACTGCAGTATGGATATATTTACGATGCAAGTTTGCCATTTTTCAAATGAATAAAAATTCGGAAGAACCGTAAATCCTTGTTTTCGAGGTTGAAGATTTTTGATCGCCAACGTTATTTAGAGATGCCCTATGAATCGAATCGTATGGTTGCTGAACTGAGATTTTAACTCATCTTTTGTTCGCTGAACGG
Organism: Andrena flavipes; assembly: GCA_963971345.1. Lineage (NCBI taxonomy): Eukaryota > Metazoa > Arthropoda > Insecta > Hymenoptera > Andrenidae > Andrena > Andrena flavipes. The sequence goes on from OZ020480.1 coordinate 14,760,734, forward strand.
TTGCTCTGCTGATTCAGACACGAGCGCTGTCGCCCAAGTCAGAAGAAAATTCGACAGATACCTGATAGCTGCAGATTTAGATTTCTTATGTCAAAATGAGAACCTTCATATATAGTTCCTTAGACACTGGGAAGGGAAATTCAATTTTCCTTAAAGTCCTCGCGTCATTTTTGCCTTGTCAAATCGATCGACCAATCGCCCTCTTTGACTTTCTTCATTCACGACCATTCAGTCTGGATATTGGTATTGGATGAAAGGGAAGACAAGGGACAGAACCTTTTCAATTTTATGCTGCTTTCTGAAGGCATAAAGCGATCGACCCTGATTTAATGAGCGCCTCAACGATCAAACGAGAATCAAAACCGGGGTTCTTCTTGGCAGCTGCTCTGTCTCCTCGATCGACTAATTCTTCTCGGCCCTTGTCGAGGTGCCCCCAAAGGAAGTACCAGAGGCAGGAAACATCTAACAAGCCTGCGCTAAATTTGTGGTCGTATTTTTTCCATCATCTTACACCTGTCTTCGTGGCGATATCTTTCGCGAGACCGAGAGACAGTAAAAAGGAATGCGGAAGAAGCCAAGATAGATAGGAAATTGATATCGAACAGCCGCTCGACGTTTCGCAGTGCTCAGCAAGCTCAGCAAGTTTGTCCGTAAATCACGATACATCGCACCGCTGCTCCACTACTTGCCTCGAGGAAGATCTACTTCCCCTACTTTGTCTCTCCATCCTTCGGCTCTTTTCACATCCCGCCTTATCCTTAAACCATCCCCCTAGGGCGGAGGGATGGGTGTCGGTTGAGAACGCGGCGGAGCTAAGCCGTCTTGGATTCAGCCAACTTTCGTTTTAGCCGTGAATTTTAATGACTACCTCGCGCGCTATCCACGAAACGTGTTATCTCGCTGCCTTTTTCTCCGGGGGTTAAGCGCGATGCTGAGCGATAGGGCGGTCTTAAGACGAGATTATCGCGCCCCAGCGATAAGGGCCTGGTCGACACGCTGCTTGGTCACCGTGTGCTCCATGATTACCGGCAATTTGTCACCTCATTTTTTCTGTTAGATCGTTGTGCCTTTAGGTGTTATAATGCACTAATTCAATGGCTAGGAACTTATAAAGACATTCATGTCTCTTGATGTCTGTTTACCACATCTGGAGGGGCTATTCTCTTGTAGTTGCTATTGTATTCCCTAGAAACGATCCCACCGAGTTTTATGCATGTAGAGGTCTTTGGAGGGTATAGCCTTTTGACATTGGGAAGATTGCCAACCTCTAATTCCCACAGTATGTAACTGTCTACTTGTAACTATCAGGTACCCTATCAGGACTTTTTCAAGAAAGGTGATTGGCAGAAGCATCCAATTAATTCCGAACAAGTACAAAAAGTAACTATAGTGTACCTCAAATTTGTGAGAGTCTAAATCATTTTCTTGTCAAATACCAGTAAGCACTTTTGCAATTCAATTACATCGTGTTCTATGTATCAAAGAGAACGTAATCCGGGTACGTCTCAAACTGAAATATTTCTCGTAGCCTCGTGCTCGTTATTATAACCAAAACGAGCACGAACCGCAGAAAGTGCAGGAAGGATCCACTGATAGGTTTAAAAACTCTATCGTCGAAATAATCTTTGTATCGATTTGCGGCTCACTAAGGAGCTATGTAGCCGCACGGGGCAAGTTACTGAACCTCTTGAAAGCTCGATCTCGTGGACACGTTCCAGAGGTAATCACGAGGAGGAGTGACCTAGCAACGTCCAGGACAGGGATGGCGAGCAGCGAGTGGCTCGTAAATCGACGGGAGACGGTCCTGGCTGCTTCGCTACTCCTGGCGAGCTCTTACGGATATTATAGGTCGCGTACGAGCTTCCGTGGAAAGTTTCGCACATAAAAATATCGTCGATTTATGAGGAAACTTGCCGGATTCTCCTCGTTGCCACGGTAATTGTCGAAGATGTATCGCCCCCTCCCGGCAACTTCTGTCTGCCAGCTGGATAGAGGGCGCTCCGCTTTCTGTCCACCATTATTTATTTTAACCTCTGGCTGTGGAATTTCCATCCAGAGACGTGTTTCACTCAACCGTAGCTGCTGCGTAACTTCTGTCCGCCGATCCCTTCGCATAAACAGTCTAGCAATCTTATCGCTACTAAAACTCCAGAATTGAATCTTCGTAACGTTGCATGATCTTGGCGATCACAGTTCGTGTGATTTAAGTACAACCCTTGCTTGTAACACGAACTGTCGCCGAAAAATTTACTGGGCCATGCTTTTGTCTGTCTTTTGCTTCAATACAGAATGTACCTACCGCGAACACCATAAGATCACTCCACCTCTGAAGAACAATTTCGGCAAAGCTAAGTAAGACTACTTTGTGGAATTCTTGAAGGACTCTAAATTACTAAACAAAATTCTATAATACAATATTATAGCATAATGGAAACCGTACTGCAAATAGCTATCGTTAGTAACCAGGCAGGTGATGCGACGTAAAACCAATACATAAAAAGAAGAAGAAAATTGGAAGGTTTTTGTAACATTTTGTTATGTAATATAAAAATTAGCCATCGCCTTAGGTAAAATGCATAAAAATGTTGTCCTTTTTCTTCTCATTATGCATGTTAATTAACTGCCGATGTTACCCCAGTTTACGGTACGTCTTCGATCCCGTATGCTGGATCCACCATAACAGGAAATTGCCTGGCTGCTTGTGGCGCCGTATGACAGCATAGCTTTTTATTCCCGCGCTGATCGAGCAGCCTCCGTGTACCCTTGGTTAACTAACTCGCTAAACTAAGGTAATTTAACGATAATTTGAATGTAGCGCAACTTTCAGGACGGCAACGAAGTTTCACCCAGGCCGCGCTGGCTCTCGTGATTTTAAATCGGAACGCGCTTATCTCTATACTCGAAGATGGTGCGCTGTAATGTAAATTGAGCATCGTTAGAACAGCTTTTGTTCAGAAGAAGTTACCGGGGCAGTTTCATGGACTTTGCCGACCTAAGCTGCGTAACTTGTTTAAAGACATACATAAACGTACTCTACCACTCATCAGTATTCAATTTGATTAGTTGCACAGAATTCTTTACCTTCGCATCAAGTCAATAAAAATTCCAAGTCTAACAGGTGTTTATAGATTTAGGAAGAAAGAGAAGTAGGGAGAGAGGGAGAGAGAGAAATTACGTAAGTGGATTAATACTTCCAGGTAGTAGTATACACCCTCGTGACCAATAGATGGATTAAAGTCACTTTGACTATAGCTTAATTATCGGATTTGTAAGAAAGGTGAAGACAAGGAATCCTAAATGTCATAAGTTTTCACATTATTTAAATGAGACTTAATTAAACATAAATTTTACGGGATAGTAGGCAAGTATCTATACAGTATGCATACTTACTAATGAATCGACAGAATTTGATAGGTAGCTTTTGAAGGATTTAATGAGGTTTCATAGACTAGTTTATGGCAGAGAAGCTTACCTTCATTCATTGAGATGTTCATTAGAGGCTTGTAGATTAGGTTACTAATTGCCTAACGTCCAACTGCATGTCATGCCCGAGATGTTTGTTTTGACGTTTCGTTAGCACTGCAGGTAGGTTTATCGGAACGTTTGCGCTTGTCATTCATTTAATTACCGCATCAGTCGATCAATTAAAAGTCTATGATTAGTGATCACTGAATTATTACAATTACCTGTATCGAATGGAAGATAAACGGAATTCCTAAGCAGGCAATCCTACTACATAATATAATAAATGCAAAAGTGTGTTTAATAACTCAATTAATTAATTACTCAATCACGTCGCAACTACGCAAGGGACACAGTGATGTGAGAAAATCGCGGTTGCAATAAGTTATGTATCAGTATAATTATTAAAAAAAACTGAGCAATCGAAAGTTTCGGATTGCTGGTCACTCACGTATGCATTGGTACCAAATGTGTCAAGTGTGCTCTGTCAGATCCCTCATAAATTTAAATACAATGCCGACCAAAACGTCGAACCAGACTTCATAACTGCAGCAGTGCTCACCATTTTGCTAGGAATTAGCAAGATATTTGAACAAAAAATCAACAGAATTTTCACACCCTAAAGTGTGTACAAAAAGAACACTTGAAGAACATCAGAGATGAATAATTTTAGGTCTCTCGGATTCAAAATTATCTAGAACAAAGGAGGTTTGGATAGCTAAACTCACGGCAAAGAAACATGTAGATATTTGATCAAACTCTATGATTCGTTATATACCTCATTGCCAATCAGAGGCAACCACGTTTGAAGGTTTCCGTCACATTTTCACGCAAGATTTTGATCCCCCGGTAAGCCGTATTAACTACATTCCCAACATACTGCAAACCACTGGGAAAGTACTTCGTTGTTGGGACGCGCGAGGCGAAACAAGCTTGTGCGAAAGTATTATCCGCTTTTAGCTTTGAATACACGGTGAGAAAACCGCGACGGTTTAAGCTAATGGAGCCCAACGTTCAGGCCGAACACCATTCGTCATTAGCAGCTGGCTACGTCACGTATAACAGCAAAGGATTACAATTTTCAGCTAAAATAAAATCACCTCTGGCATAGCATTTTTAACAAGAATTTCATTCGCGGAAGAAAAATGTGTTATTTTTAAAACGTAGCCCGGATTTGGTGTGCGTCGAGTGTGGGGCTTGAACCGCGATGGGAGCTGTGCGTTCATGGTTGTTAATCATCTTTAAGGTATCGGTGGTATCGCGAAATATGGAGTACTGCCGGGCTATGGGGGTGCTTAAATCTGAAAATACTAGCTGGATACCTTCTGGACCCTCCACTCGGTTATGCTATTCCCAGAATTTAAAATATTTAATAAAATATAGATCGCACCACTAATAAAATACGCAATTGGGTAGGCAGCGCGTGTAGTATACACAGCCAGCCAGGCCTCCTGGGGCACGTGGAATTTCTGGGTGTCGGTAGCTAACCCTCCCAGCAGCTCGGTCAATGTAAATTCCGAACACACGGGGGTTTTCGGCTAATGGTAGTGGTGGTAGGTAGTGTGGCCATCCATTTAACGGTGTAAGTCCGTAATATAGCACGAGTCCAGAACCGAGCTCGGCTTCTGCCTCATCCCCCTCCAACCTCCTATCGTGCCTCTGCTCCCCCACTCCTCAACTGGCCAACGGGGTAAGAGGATTAAGTACCGACCCGCGAGGGCAGAAGAGAAGTTCCGTTTTTATATAACCTTCCAATATTTCAGCCGTTTTTGCTGGACGCCCGCGTTAATCAACTCGAGAAATGAATTTAATAACCAACCGCGAAGATCCAGCGGGAAGCGATTGTTTCTGTTCGATGATTTCGCTCGTCGTCTCATTTGTAGCTGGATTTCTCGCCGGCTTCCCAACCGTGGCAGCAAATTTTCTGATGCTCGATATTCTGGAAATTCTGCACGAGGAGAGAATTGAAATGCGGAGAGAATTTCACTTTTAGGAACGATCGTCTACATTTGGATATTTCGTGGCAATTTTAATTCTGGTGAGATTTTTAATTTCAAATGACATTTTAATGAATCTTGTGGGGTGCTGGTAATGTATGATTTAAGTACGAATCACGGTGGGAATTATTATTTAATGATTTACGTGTGTAAGCAATTGGGAGAATCGAAAGTCATAGGTATATGTAAATTCGAAAACTCGTTTTTGAGTACAAAATCATGTTGTTTAACGGTATAATTACAATATAATGGAAATTATGAAATAAACAGATTCTTGGTACTAGAGTTACTACCACACTGCATTGGATAGTTAAGAAAATTATTTTTAAACCACAGTCATTTTTATTATAATGGCTCATCGCGCCATTTTAAACTTATTTCTTGACATTCTATGAGAAATCTTTTGTCGTATTTATCTACTGGTATAAAGTGTTGCATTAAAAAGTGTTTTGAAGAAACTTAATAAAATTGATAAGGATTTTGCAAAGATATAGAAATTGGATATTTTGAAAGTATTGTGTCCTTATGTTTTTATGTTTCTGGACAAGCTAACTTACAGTTCTTTACGCAGTAATCTATTTAAATCTTCAACTGTTGTTGCCAACTATTGTATAACTCTTCAGTCGGAGACATTCTTTCAAAAAAATATAGTATATATATTCATTATTTTTACGCGAAAATACAGGAGCCTAATGTGTTCCTTTTTGAAAAGAAACTTAGAGCCAAGCATTTACATACCACGAAAACCAATCCTAAGAATCTAAAATACGGGAGAAAATAGGACGTATAATAAACAGGAAAGCAGAGAAAATCCAGGACACCAACTGTAAGCGTTATTCGCGATTACACTCGTGCGCTAGCGCAACTACGTTATTCGTTCGATCACGTATACGTCGTAACGGGGTATCGAATTTCGATTAATCGATCGGCCGACCATTAAGCGGTTCCGCGGCCAGGGCCATTAATAAGAGAGCTTAATATTGCAGAGAGCGACGCGGATGACAATCCTGCTGCGCGTCCCGTCGACGCTTTCGAGATGGATGACGCGCGACAGGGCGAATAAAGAATGGTGCTTGCATTTCTCAAATATTTTTTCCTCCTTCATTCGCCGTCGAGTTTTCGCACCTACGTTCCTCATGGTCCGTGACCTTTCATTCCCATCTCCCTACGGTCTCATTCTTGTTCGTCGAGCCATTTTTGCTTTGACTCACGGCTCGTATTAGACGCGAGCAGAAGTCTTGCCCTGTAATTTTTTAGGGGGATGCTCTCTCGGCTCCTTTGTCCCGGGGTTTTTCATTTACCAGACACGTCTATAGGCGCACCCTTTGCGTCGACATAAAACGACATGGCGGCGAAAGTAGCGACTATTTTCTTTGAGAACCCGCATCTTGCTTGGATTAGACCCCAAAATCGTCCACCTTTGGCGATTAGCACACGCAGCTGATGATATTCTAATTAGGGTCTGCGACTGACACGGAGGATTCATCTGGCCTCATTGAGACACAAGGAAAAGACGGAGTTTTACTGCGAGGATATCTCTGGGGAACATTGAGAAATTCAGAATGGATATTGCCAGTCTTTATCCTTTTATTACCATGGATCGCTGTCTTTACCCAGTAGTTTTAATCAATTTGGCGTTTAATGCAAATGCATTTGTGGTTGGCCGAGTCTTTTCGCCCTCCGCGAACAACGAAAGTGAAAAAGGAGTGAAAAGGAAAGCGATTCAAGTATCTGGAATGTAATTAGGTCTAAGGGCGTTGTCGTTATTGTCAGTCGGGCCATTGACTCTGACCGCCGTAGTAGCAGAGAGGCTACGGAGGCCATTCTGGATTCTCGTAGACTGAGGAAAGCTCCTGCGGAATCCTCGGTTTCTCTGACAACCCATTTACACACAGTTTAAATGCCCCGGCTGCATGAGTTGGATACGTAATGGACTATTACCGCGCGAGGATTATTAGACTCCTAAGGAAACTATTGAACGCGCCACTTCTCTGGACACATACCTATTGCAAGATTCTGCAAACCTCGCGTGTATATTACTGTCTCTCTTTTATATAATTTAATAAATCCGGGGAGTAAATGGAGAACCAAAAAATATTTTACTTATATTCGGTGCTTTACTGCAGAACTAAATAGTTTACAAAAATATTAAACAATAAAAATCACATATGTCGTCTGCTACTGTGACAAGGATTCTTGCCTTTAAGTTTCTTTCAATTAACGAGGAAACGTTCCCAACCCGAAAATTCTAAATTCAATTAAACTTCATGTGAATGTAGAGCATATTGCAGTGTGCAAGGAGTACTTTCTCTTATGATAGAGCATAAAAGACTGAAGAATTTTTATATTAAGGTTTTGCTCTGCCGTTAGAATGTTATATTAAGGGGCACATTACTTTCTTTGCCCGAAAATCAAGCATTATTTATGATATTTTTTCTATAGAAAAATGAAACCTAGAAAGATGGGGTTTGTTGCAAATAAAGATCACTGTTTGAAAGTATTAAAAGAATTTTTATAAAAAAAAGCACCCTCTCTTCTATAGTCACTGAAAGTTGGCCCCTCGCTGTACTATGCCCCCTTAAAAATCAAACAAGCGCGATAAATTTAAGGGCTGATTTAACTCCATCAGAAGGAATTTCCGCAGAAAAAAATTAATCCTTGCACACTCCAATATGTTCTATATTCACACGAGATTTCATTAAAATCATAATTTTCGGGGTGGGAACGTTTCCTTGTAATTTCCTACGTAGAATCCTACGTGAATGTGTAAGTTGCAAATATTAATTTTGGACGTAGGACACCCTTTACATGTGCCCAAAAATGCAGATTTTTTTTTTATTTAAAACGACACAACGAAGGCCGCTTCTCGGAGCCCAGAGGCAAGCAATCTCTTGCTTCGTAATGATATTACTGTAGGTACACGTAAATCTTGCTGCGAATAAGAGCACCAGCTCCAGGGGATACTATTCTTAATTATTCTCGCTAAACAGACTTCGCCAAGTGTTGAAGTACCCAAACAATGTACCTTTAATCGCACAAGAAATTTTACGAGTAACGTTTGCCAGCAACCAAGAACCCAGCGGACCGGTATGCTCGTAGAACTTTAGTGGGAACCGGAAGCCCGGGGTGTATTATACCTGTTTTCCCCCATTGTTTGACTATACAACGATTGATGTAAACTTCAGGAAACTACGACTGTTGGAATGGCTATCAAGCAACTGAAATCGAAATTTCAGTAGAAACGTGTCTCGCTGGACAACCAGACTGGCGGCGTGCTAATCGAATCTTCGATTTTAATGGCGAAGAAACGGTCGAATAACCGTGACGCTATTTGCATCGGTAGCGAATCGTGAAATTACGTTATTGCGCGAGTTGCGCTTTCGAAAAGCTGTTGAGCAACTTTTGTAAACTTGCTTATGGACAGGCGGAGATCGATCGTAGCTTTCCAATCCTGTTTCGAGACTTTCGACCAACTTTTCTGTACCATTTGAATCTATCAATGGATATGTACGATGCTGTGCACACGACGGATTTGTATTATGGAGTATTTCTTAGCAAAGGGGAAAGTACTACAAGGATTTAAGGTCTGAATAGAACGAGAAGCTTTTATCTGAATAGATACCAGCAGGCAAGTTGCTGTTGAGTCTATTTTCTTTCATCAATTATTCCCACCAGCCTCAGAAATACAGATAACATAGTGCTACGTTCCTATCCCTAATTTTTATCTGTTACATACTGTGGCATATGATTGAGTTTGCTGTTACATACTCCCAGAATTAATTAAATCATAAAGACGGCGTAGAAGTTACTAGGTGCAGCTAGTAAACATCCTTATTGGTGGTACCACGAGGATTTCGCCTACACTAAGTGATCGGATTTTTCAGATTCTTTCGGCACCATTCTTTACAGATTTACTCCTTCTAAGGAATGCTCTCATACATTAGTAATTCACATCAGTCCCAGCCTTCCCAAGAATTCCAATCAATAAAAGGCAGACAAAGCTTACCGCATTAGCAAAGCCCTTTAAAACCCCCAGTTCAATCTGAGAATGATAGACTTACCTACTGTGGCCAAAGAAACTAAGTTCAGCCCATTCGAATCCAGGTTCTGCCCTTCTTTCTGTCCTATTTTTTAGAATCTTATCCCTCCAATACATTTAAATGGTTGAAAAACTTTAATACATTTGCCGTTCATTTATACTAACACGAATGATACAGTTCTATGTTATACCTAACATCATAAAGGATGCATTTTATTTATAATAACGTAACGGATAAATTTTAAAGTAATTCAAGATATTCGTTGAAACGCCTCCGATCGGAGCCGCCGGCGGCGAATGTGTTAAACAAAGTGTGCGTCCTAGCTACAATTTCCTACTATCGTGCACTTAGTCCCAGCGTGGAAAGAAGGGTTGACAGCGGAACAAGAGGGGTGTTGCAGGTGCGTGTATCGTTGGGGGACACGTATGGGCTTTCATTAGCCACAGGAAATTAACCGAGAACCGCCGGCGCCACCTTTTACCACCCCCCAGAACCGTTCCCAAATGCGTCGAGATAGAGGGTGTCGGATATCGCATCTCCGAGGGGTCAAATCCCAAAAATAGAGCCACTCCAATGACATACATACAGAGCTTTCTCTGGCAGAGGATATACTTCGATTTCACGTTCATATTTTCTTTTATTCCATTCTTCCCTTCGTTTCTCAGCATTTCACATACATACCTACACAAGATGCGCCTTTGTCGGTGGGATCCAATTTAGGATGACATTTAGCAGCAAGGAGTAATGAAAAATAGATTACATACATACCCTAGTAGCATTTATTGTTGGCAATTTGATGGCCAAGTAATTCCCAACTTGGGGATACCGTGGGCCAGCCAGAAATGCTACTAGGTTATACTAGCTTTTCATAGTATTTTTTGCTACTGAATCATACCATAAAGTAGATCTCACCAATAAATAAACACACTGTACACTCCGTGTATAGTTCGACCTATTATTGTATTATTTCTCAAATTCTAATAAAATTCAAGCACATCGTAGGACAACTATACAACTCGCGGATCCCATACGGATCTACGGATCTGTTAGTTGTACTTATAGACGATGTTCTCAGTGCCAACAGATGCGATCGTTAATTCACTTCCTGGACAATCGAAAGGGACCGGTGTTTGCGCTGGAAGAGAGAAAATAGCCCGCCATCACGATTCCTCCTTTCGACCCAAGGAAATCGCAGGAGGGAGCGGGCGATTGCGCGCAAAGGGCGATGGGTAATTTCGAGCAGACGAGGAGACTAATCTTTGAGGCAAACCAGGGAGGGGGGGGGGGCTCGGATTGGCACCGCAGGCACACGGGAACGTGCAAAATCGAAAATGTCCATCGATTTTGCTCTCCCCGTCTAACACGTACACGGTGTACAGCCAACCCCAGCCGGGCCAACCCACGTTTTAAACCCTCGACAGGTTACGCTGGTCACGTGTAGCGTCCGGTGATACGAAAGCCGCATACAAAAGTTTTTCACCCCTTTCTCTCTGACGACTGCTACACATGGACGTCTCTGGCTGCTCCTGGCCGCACGTTCCCATCATGTTCGTGCTACTCTACATCTACCTACACCTAGCCCACTGCTCTGCCCACTCCGCTACCACACTCACGGGCCCACCTCTGCCTACCTTTCATATACGGCATTCGTTCGTGACGATGCCAGCTATCCCCGTGTCACCAGGAAACAAGGAAAACCCTGACGAGCATTAGGAGGGACACGTACGCGGTATCTCCCTGGCAAACAATACCTTAAAGGGAGGAAATACTTGGCTAGTCCGCAAGAGTGACCCCTTCTTCTGCCTGCTCTACGGTTTCGCCACTTCTGTCCCAACGTGTAATTCGTCTACGAGCCAGAACGTTCGGTAAAGTGTAGTGGCCGAAACTTTCGGCTTCTGTGTGTGTGTGTGGGGGGGGGGGGGGGGGTTGAACTTGACAGGCTGCTTTATTTTAGGTGGGTGTTGGAAAAAGGAGAACTGTGTTGAGTGAGATGTTACGGTAGAATTTAATTGTCTCATCTTCCACGGTTATTCTGTATGAGATAGGTGTGCTTAATTTCGATAGTCTAATATTTAGAATTTTTATCATTTTTCTAAATATCGATACCTGTTGTACCTGTTGCCTGAAATAAATTAATGCCGTAAAAAAATATTTTTAACTAGCTTGCAGTAAAAAATGATGAATGTTATAGAAATCTTTCAAAACTTCTCGGCTGACATGTGCCCCACGGAGATTTTTATATAATAATGGTAGACGAAGAGTTCACCTGCACTGAATGACTGAATGTTTCAGCTTTTTCTCATCATACGCTGGAGATTGATTTTTTTAAAAAAGAAACTTTTCTATAAACTCTTAAGTTGCACTTCTGTGATGCATTACGAACCTGATCCATCGCTAAGAAATAATTCAGCAGTAGCCAACCCTGTCTTCGGTCAGGAAACTTCATTAAAATCGAATGCATCCCCTAGAAACACTTAAGCTAAAAGTTAGAAAATTCATAACTCTCTTTGCTTCTGTGCAATAGGGCGGCCCTTATTTTCAACCTGCGATTTTTGTTGCTCTCACCCCCTAATATGGTTCTCTTTCATAAAAAATAGTCCCTGAAAATAATTATTGCAATCGGACAACAGGAAAGGATACCGAACCAGGTCCTATAGTCTAGAATTCATCAATGGTTTTAAATTTAAAAAATTTCTCAAAAATGGTAAGCCCTATCCAAATTTTATTCAAATAATATTAAAAGATCATTCAATTTTCCACAATTACTGTATATATAATTTTTTCGTGCTTCCAATCAATTTTTAGATAATAGCGTTTGAATATAGAGAGGTCCGCACTTTGCGCGTCCCACCTGTACGGCGTGACGTATTGTCTAGACGCGCGGAGTGCGGACCTTTGTATATTAAACGCTATTATCTAAAAAATGGATGGAAGCATGAAAAAATTCTATATAGAATATTCGTGGAAAATTGAATGCTCTTTTAATGTTATTGGGAAAAAATTTCGAGAATGCTTACCATTCTTTAGAAATTTTTCAAATTCAATCCATTGATGAATTCTAAACTTTAAAGCTTGGCCGGCACCCATTCCTGTTGTCTGATTGCAATAAACTTTTTCGGGAACTATTTTTTTTCAAATGGCACCGTTCTGGGGGGTGAGAGGAAAGAAATGCAAAAATATATTTGATATGTATTCATAAGAGCCACTCTAGTGTTTGCAAAAAAACATTTGAACATTGATAACGCCTGTTTCTTGACATGCATTAGCCAGTGTAATTGGAGAGCGAAGCAGTCCGGTGTTTTCTTAAATAAAAAGTAGGTACTTGAACAGCCTGTCAGTTTAATACAGATCCTCGTGACTTTTGTCAGGAAAAATGTCCCGTAATGGATACTGGAAAGAAATTATTCGTGATCAGCAGAATACGTTCGTTACGAGGACGTAAAACGAGCGTGAACGAAGATTGGAGGAGACAGATGAAAAAGCGACATCGAAAATGAAGGGGCCGAGGAGGAGGGAGGGATAGAGGGAATGAAAAAAGAACGGTTGGAAAGCAGCACGTTCAGCAGCCGATGGTGCAACGAAATTACTGAAAATCCTCGTTGACTTCAAGCAACCTGATTTGACCGTGTTAGATCTACTCGTTCGTCAGCTTGCTCGTTTATTCATGCGTTCCTTTCTCTCCCTCTGTCCCTTTATCCTTCCGCTCCTCGTAATTCATTATATTCCTCACGGTCCGTTATTCTGTTTCTGTCGATTCGCCCCTCTAGCCCTATGAGGTTTTACTTCATTAGAGACGTCCGTAAATTGCTTTTTTGCCACCTCTCCCCAAACAACTTTCCTGACTCCTGTATTAAACGTTCTGGCGTTAATAGCTTCATGGAACTCGGAGATCTATGAAAGATTATTAAAGACTTCCACTGGAAATTCTGCTCCTACTAAGCTTGTCAGATACATTTGTTGTTTTTCAGCTTAATTGTTTATAAGGGATGTTGAGCTTCCCGAGATAATGCTCGATCACTTGTAGTTTCATCTAGCCATGTTTAATAGATCCGCAGGTGACGTCAGTAATGAAGATATTTGGTGTAATATTGAGATTTATTATACATGTCCGTCTCGCTTGAGTCTCAAGGACAATCCATCTGGCCGGCGTGTCGAGCCGATCGCGCAGCGCTGTCGGTTCGTGCAAGTGTCGTGTTTCGTCGGTCGCCAGCGCGCACCGTTGCCACGAAAGAGGCGAATTCCTCGCGGTTACGCTTCCAAGAAGCGTACAATGTTGTAGGACCGCAATAAGGGTTTAGTATGAATGCATTAGGGCTCCCACAGATCAACGCGAATATTCGTCTGTGGGAGCCTCAATGGGTTCATTTTGATTATGTGATGTCTAGTGTTAGATGAGGCTGTTTGCTACTTTGTAGGCTGCTCATACACCACAGATACATATCTCAATACCCATTTTTCATTCCCCATAGTCCCACTGTCAAAACACTGGTCAAGTATCTCTACATGTATGAGAGTAACAGAGCTTGTTTATGTTTTTATGTTATTGATCTCTAAAACACCGTAGATCCCAAATCTCTAAATGTAGTTTTACCTCACCTCCTTTATTTCTTCCGTGGTTTATGTATTATCAGAATGTACTGTTCAAGCTTTATTTACCGGTTGTAAGATTCTTCTAAGTGACTTTGCCAACGGTGAGGGCAGCTAAGAACTTCAAAGATTTAACTTGCAAATACCAGTGGCCTGCTTTACTACTTTCTCCAATGACCTATTTATAGTTAAAATCTATTATTTCTCCTACAGTACGACCGTCTTCAATATTTTCTGATATTCCACCCCTTCTTTTTCTACACCAACTTCGTACCCACCCTGTGCACCCCTTCTTTCCATCGCGATATCTGAAAAGCGATCCTTTTCCGCCAAATCAACCCGGTAAATTGGAGCTTGCAAATGATCCGCCTTAAAGATTCCGCTAATTGTGCAGGTAGGGGGGAGGGGAGCAAGGAGCGTTTCAGCGGAGAAACCTTACCACCAAACTAATTGCGACGGGAAAAGAACGAGGACCGAGCGACAGAGGAAATGAGATGAAGAATGAAAGCGAAGGAAACATTGATATTCTGATTACTATAGCAGCTACGAGATGGTTCATTTCTGTTTTATTTACAGTCAACTGAAGCCAATACGCATCCGAAATATGAAGTCTTCTATAACACATAACGCGTTTCTGTGGTAATGGAATCGAAGTTTTCATCCTGAGTAATTAATATCATCTACCTTGACGCTAGAAGCGTTTTGCAATTACAGGAGAAAAAGATTCAGCTAATGGGATTGCCGAACCTCGATTCGAACTTGAACTTTCCTTTCCAAATGATTAATCAGTTAAATCGTGTAAGCTGATAGCGAATGTTTGACTCCCGAAGTCTAACAACGTAATAGCTGTCATTTACAAATTATATTGAATCCTTTATCGCTTGTTGGTATTGCGCATCTTTAGGTGTGGATTATGATGTTAGATCTTTATTAGATAAGCTCAGGTATAGTAACAATATAATGGTTGTACCTCGTCTTTTACGGAAGTAATAAAGACGTTTAATAATAATAAGAATAATAATAAGATAAAGACCTCCTTTACAGTCGCTATGACATAAACTACTGAGCATAGTTGGTAGAACGGATATAACGAACTGCTTGAGGTTTACTCAAGTGGTCTGTAAAGCGATACTTCGGGGGTAAATGCCATCCTGGATGAAAGGGCCCATTGAATCTAAAACACCTTGGTGCGTCCAGGGTTTTAAAGTACTCATGTCCAAAAACTACGTTAAACACATCCTCGGGTTTCGCCCAGAACTCAAGAGCGCTATCATCTTCGATCCGAGCTGCGTATACCGTCAAGGACCCAGTTCCTGATCACTTAAGATGCAAAGGGAGCAATTTCTGATCAACCTACAACATTTTACTATGAGCTATCAAATGTTTGCGTATAAATTTGAAAATATTTCATAATTATTTAGTAATTTAATAATTAAACTGATCAGGAACTGGGTCCTTGACGGTATGAGCTCGCTATATCTGTTGAAAATTTACTACTTATTAAATCATCTGATGTAGGGGTTATAAATTTATAGGACTAGATCCTACGCCTGGTTTGGCCCTCAAGTGAAAATATACTACACCTTGCGGAGTTGTGGAGACGCCTGAGAGTCACTCGAATGGTGTGTAATGCGACACCTTTGTGGGTACAAAGTACAAACACTACAAACCGCTAAATATGTTCTTTGTCGCCTATTACAGGGTGGCACTTATTTCGTTTAAAAAGTATGTCAAATATGTCCATGGTGTCTTAACTTAAGGGACGATGTTGAAGAGTGTTATCAACTTTGGCCCATGCCGGGTAAACACGACACAGTATACAGGGTGAAATAAGACGAAAATCAAGAATGATAAAATTGCGTTTGAGACTTCCTTTCCGAATTATTAATTGTTGAAAATACGCGTAAATAGCGTCTGACGCGAGGGACTTAGACTACTGCTACGTTGGCTAGATGAGGCACAGCGAGAGCAGTGCCGTAGCCACCCAGAAAGAACCACTTGACGCGTGGCGTGATATGCCATCACTTCGACTACGAGGTAAGTGGGTGTGCATAGGTGGCTACGGCCCTACCTTCGCCGTGCCTGACCTGACTAATGTTCACCGGCAGTAGTCTAATTTCCTTGAGTCAGACGCTTTTTTAAGGGTGTGCGGGTACCCAATATTGCGGGCTTGGGACTGGAATTTTTTCCGGATTTGAGTCGAGATCCCGAAACTTTGTTGACACATAAATATATTCGGATACCCGTTATTTCAGAACAAAATTTTTTCGTCTTAGTCTTGTACTTAAACTTTTAAGTTGTGATTTTGCAGTGTGACCGGATGTAAGAATTTTAAAGCAAGAAAAATATTACACAATATAACGTGTGAAATAATATTATTGTATTTTAAATTCGAGTGAAGGATACATAACTGTTACCAGACGGGTACCAGAATACACTACCGACTCGATATAAGCCCGTTTCTACTATGCGTTATACGCCCGACGACTATCCCCACCAGTTCTTGGAATCGTTCGAACGAGAGTGAGAGAACCCGAGTACGAGCGAGAGGCTCTTTCGTTTCCTCCCGCTCGCTCTTGAGTTTTCTCACTCGTGCTATTGGCCCCACGAAAGTGTCCACAACGCGCCATACGCCCGCCGCCAGCCCCGTTCGTCGGGCTTATAACGAGTGCACAGTGCATGTTTATGTGTCGACAAATTTGCGGAATTTCGAAGCTACAAACGCAATTTCGTCATTCCTGATTTTCGTCTTATTTGATACCCTGGACACTTGTTTGCTTTCGAGAAGAGGTCATATTTTCTTGCGCTGCCAAGAACTGGTAAAGGTACCGATCGTTTGCGTGCGCAAGATCCCCCCCAGTTAGCGGTAAGTTGATCAGTGATTAAGGAGGAAACAGGCGAGCCGGAGCGCGTTTCCAGGGGAAAGCCGTGGGGGTTGGCGAGCGCGGTAAAAAGGGGAAGATCTCATCTTCGGGATCGCGGGCTTAATCGGTTTAATTAACGAAGAGCAGCGAGGCGGTGCTAGGCGAGTGACCGAGAGGGGCCGCTGGACAGCGGCGCGGCGCGCAAATTTAAGCTCAGCAGAAATTCTGCCCCAATTACCGATCGGTAATTGGACGCCGCCAGGCGTATCGCTCCCGCGAACGAGCTCCCTGCGATTATCGACCCTTCGATCGGCAGCGTTTCGAATGTCCATCGGATCTTTTCTCGTTCGTGCCGTGGCACGGAATCCCCCTCTTTGTTTTTCAACGCAACCCGACCGACTTTCCCGTCCATTTTCGAGTGGATCCGCCTAGGGAATCGCACTTGACCGACGGTGCTGCTAATTGAAAATCCCTGCGAGTTGTTTATAGTTATCGCGCGGAAAGTGGCGCGAGTGGTTATGAGGGATTAAAGTATGGGTCCGTGCAATCCTCACTTTGATTGCGTCGGGGTTTGTAGCCAACCGATACGCTGCAAGTTCGATGATTTTGATAAATTGTGAATCGTTATTGCGTGAAAAGTGTAGGGGGGGGGGGGGGGGGATTAAAGTAGAGAGCTCAGCTAGTTGGTCGAAATATTCGAATCTTTTTCTGAACAAGCAGTTCGGTGTGACGTATGGTTTCATTTGAATTTATTTGAATTTATCATCTGGTTGAGTAGAATATGTATGGATGAAGAAATATTTGCTTTGAACATCAAGATTACGATAAATTTTCTAACTGGCTGTGTGGATACAAGTCCATCGCTTTGTATTCAAAGTCATATTCTGTGATCGGGAAGTAACAACATTTTATGGCGACCTATTTTCAATGTAATATCAATATGTACAGAATTCTATGTTAAATGGGCGCAGAACTAACAATAGAATTGAGGAAACGTTAGTGACGAATGTTTCAAGTTTTAAAAATAATATCACCTTGCTATGGTTACTTCGATGTTTGTGACTTGTGAGCTTCAAATTCGTAGGAGTTGACGTTATTAAAATTAGTTATTTATGGGTAGGAAAACTTCAAATTTTAATTAAATTTAATTTGACAAAAATTCAATTATATCTCATTTCTTTGGTGTTCCGTGACAATATGACAATACCAGACTTCCTGTGCCTCTACGTTATCTCCCACACATAGTTTTTCTCGAGAGAAAAAAACGTACAACGGTCTATGGTGGATAAACAGCGAATGGCTGAATGTATGTGTACACTGCATACATAAAATAATTAAAAGATCTCATATTTTACGCATTAATCTTATATTAAATAACAAAAAATGAACTAAACATAAAAACCAACAAGGACACTGTGCACTTCACATAAGGTATTTGCTACACGTCTAGTTCTCGTAGTTCTAGAAATGACCACCACGTTGCTTGCTCGTATTCAACTATAAAGCAAACTACACTAAAATATCAGGGAATCGTCGTGTTTCGTTAGCTTTATTTTCAGTTAGTTTAGTATTCCTGGAATCAGAAACAAAGGGATATGCTAACCGCCTTCAAGGTAGTGATGAAAAAAAGAGTATATTCGCCAATTAAAAAGCACGCGTGTGGCCAAGTGGCGTGGCAATTTGAGATAGTTGGAGATTATTCCCGAATCAGCCGTTTAGCACACCCCTCAGCTTTGCACCCTCGACCTCGCGCCATCTAACACGCCGACGGTGTACACCGCTCAGAGCGTTTCACCACGAAATCGCAGTTTTAGGGTCTGCCGCCACGGGCCTGCGAAATGTGCCGCAGTAAGAATACAGTCGAGAACAGTTTAACCCCCCGAGGCATTATTGCTCCAGGCGGGAGTTGAAAACTTTATCTCCGGGAGGATTATTTTTACCATTGTACCGTTGGGCTTCGTTGGCTCGCGCGAACAGGCTAATTGCCTCTTACTTCTTTATCTCTGGCCACTTGTATTATTTTTTTTTATCGTAGTCCTGAATATTTTCAGATTGGGTAGATTGATTTCAGATTCCGTAGGGCAACCATTTTCGTTTCATCATTATTGAAGCTATTGGTGGCATTGAAGTACTGTCGGTATCCATTTGTATAGATTTAAATAAATAGAATACAGACGGATTACGTAAGTGGAATACTTTGCAATTACAGTGAATAAATCGGATCCACATTGTTACGTGATCAAATGTCCTGTTAGAATAATTTGAAAAAAGGAACATAGATATTATTATTCCCTTTTTTTAGAGAACCTTGATCCTCTAGTCGGCGGTAATGTTTCCTCGAAATAAGTATAGCAAGAACGTTTCGCGTGTCGAACGTAGCAAGTAAGTTATGCAAACGAACTAATTATTTCGTGAAAAACGGGAAGAAGGCGACATGAGAGAGATATATGAGTGAAAGTTGTTTTCCGAGAGCGAGATCGTTGAAAGGTAGGTTGCGATAAGCGGTTATGGGGGGGTGTAATTCAATTACTGGATCTTCACGGTGCCCAGAGCACCATTGTTCAATTTCGTTCCTGCCCCTCTCTGGATCGTTGTCGGGATAGGAACTGATTCGTTATCACCCTTCGACCCGGCTAGACACAATGGTGTTAAATAAGAGATAATCCGTACTGATATCATATCTCCGCTCTTGACTTCATGGTGGCGGGGATGAGTTCGTTAATGTAGAAGGCATTGCATTCGCCGTGCGCGTTAATTAACCAATTAAACACCGAATGTTAGCCTCAACCCTGCCTGTGTGATCAGCGCAGCGGGGGTGCAGATGTCGTTAATTGTCAGGTATCGCGATATCACATTTAATCATTATGCTAAATTCTGTTTCAATCGCTATATAATTAACCATCAAAAGGTATCACAGAACTCTCTGTCTCGCAGACTATAAAGAACATTGCCGCGGTTATTTTAATCTTGAAACTTAATATCCCTCTCCTATATTTTTTCATTTTTTCCAACTCGTGATTAAAGGTGTGCATAAATTATTTCAATTCCAGATCAATCAAGTGTGAAACAAAAAAATGTTCTCTTTAGAAATCAATGTTAGAAACAGGCTCGTGAAGTTTATTTCACCATTTTATTCGAGATTTACGTAACCTGTGTTTTGTAATAAAATATCACGGTAAAGAACATTTATTGTGTGCTCTTGATTATTCAATAATAGTTTACCAATAAAGTTACTTTCTTCTCATTATTAGTAAAAAAAAGTAAAGATTTTTCAATTTTCTTTACAGATTTCCTAGGTGTTCCATATTAGGACCTATTTTTTTTTGAACGTCCGACTTTTATTCTTTTCAGTTTTTTTTTTATTATAATTACAAAAAATTGCATTTTTTAATTAACATTTTTTCACGTGGTCTTGGAGAAAATCAATATTAATAATTTCTCTATCTTTTTTATTTTCATTTACAATTTTAATCGACGGACCTTTCAACATACGTAGCTATAGCGGCCCTTGTTGACGCAGAGAGGAACTTCATTATCTGCACAAGCTATCGAATCTTCAGTCAGCTCGAAACAGAGAAATGAAGGAGCAGACAGGAAAAAAAAACGAGAGAAGCGGTGAATCGTTCGAAGCTCGGTGGCGCGAAATTCCATAACGACTCGATTTTAGAGAGCGTAAAGTGGAAAATAACGGTATAAAGTGCCAATTACTTGGTAATATGTGATAATGTATGCACACATTCGATTTCTGCCGACATTTACGAAAAAGTGATTTTATGTGCTTATTGCTCGTAGTCTACTTCATAATTTTTTATTTCATATCAGGCTATCTGTGCCTTTTGAAGCTTCAACAAGCTTTTCGTACAGCACATAGTTCGGCTAAACGATAAATCATTTTCATCGATTAAAATTAGGAACCGAGTAGAATGGACGATTTTACCGAAACACGTAGTGACTTTTAGAACATATTTCACACACTATATACCACATTGTTATATCGCCATATCATTTAGGAACTCATTTATATTGTTCACTAATCGGTGGATGATTCATTTTATCCGTACAATAATTCAAAATTGAACTCGTGAATTTTGCGAGATAACTCTTTGCAAAAGTTGTTAGTCAAATTATTTGTTACCAAGATCTGAGAATGTGTAAGATTATTTCTACAGAAATAATGTATCATTTATGTATTCAAAGTAGAGGTAGAGGAGTGATACGTATAGCGAATTATTTATTGACAAAATAATGGGTTATATCAGTAAGGATACATTTTTAAATAATTTTGCACAGGTTATCAATACAAAATTTTAGAATGCAATGTTTCCAAGTCTCTACAAGTTCTATGAGTCAAAGTTGTTAGGGAGATACTATATATGTAGGTATATTGTATGTAAAAGTCCATTGAACAAAGAAATAATTCTTTAGATTCCTAACGGCCATTCTGCCTTACTTATTCAAAATAAAGAGCAAGATTCTCGCAGGTAGGAGGGTGGTCGTGGTAAATTCAATGCAAAAGAATCGTTAATCGCGAAAGAAGACTGAGGCACTTTACGCAGGGCACTAATTGGCTGCGGAGACACTGCTTGGAGAGGCAACCAATTAAAAAGAGCTGAGCACAGAGAAAAAAAGCTGAGCGGGAAAGCCGGCCGTATAATCGATTCTCAAATCGAGCCCTGGTGAGGAGAAAATTCCATAAAGTCGCGACTGCAGTTCGTTTTGTACATTTTATTTACTTCATTGTCTTAACTCAGCCCCGATACTCTAATTTAAGATGTTTGTTTAACGTACAGCAAGGTGTTGTGAAGATAATTATGTTAATGTTACCGTTAGCAATACAAATATTTAGGCACATACATAGTCATATGTAATTTCACCTGTGCTTCGATTTACGCAATGAATATGTTTCGCATCGTTTTTGTACGTAGTTTTTAATGCGTGAATGGAGTCTGTTATTACAGAAGAAATGTATAAAAGAAAAGTCTTCCTATGTAGGCAAAATCTTTTTTATGAACGTCAACACAAAATATGTAATAAAATAACATAAGACAAATTTAAATTTTATTTATTGCCGCTATCATTACTGTATTGCGAAACAATCAATGTTTTCTTCCTGATTGATTCGAGATTACTATCTTTATTACCTGAAATATATAGCACTTCAATTCCAGATATGAATTGTTATTTCCCGCGTATAAAAATCACTATGTAGACAGAGAGATTATTGAAAATGTGATTTGATCGCAAATGTTTAGAAAAAAAATAAGATTCGGCCTGTATTACCAACCGTAATTATCGCAATGAAGTAGAAAAGTACCTAAATGAAAGTGTGAGCAACGAAAACTCATTTAATATTTGGAAACTATTTTAAAACAAATAAATATTTTTGCAACTACGTTTATGTTATGGGGAATGACTTAACAAGAAAAGTAGAAAGTTGTTACTCATGATTATGAACTGAAAGACGCCAAAATTTAAATTTTGCAGCATATTTGTTGTATTCAATTGTCTTATCGCTAAAGGAAAATGAAGCATCTTCTATTTAATCGCGAACTGACTATTTAATTTCATGAGATATGATACCTATGTCAAGCAAACATTGTATTTAAATAAATTTATAAGTCTGAACTTGTCCGCTTCAAAGATTTATTGCAAAATTACTTCTGGGCGCGTAAACGTAACAAAACTTCCAAACTATAATTTCGTGTTAGAGCACTATGTAGTTCCCGTTTAAAGTAGGTAAACAATTTTTTCCAGACTTTAAGACGTTCTTAATTTACTGAGAAACGTTCTTTAAACGAACTGTGCAATTTACAATTCTTAATTAATATCTATATTTAGGACACATTAAAATTTAAAATACATGTTTCGATAGGTCATAAATATTTAATTACGTTGTAATAAATTAATTGACTACTCATCAAGAATAATGTAATAAATTTCATTAAATTTTGGTATTATTATTAAATCTTTCTGTCTGCTTACCATTCAGCCAGTTGCACATTGTTGTTGTTGTCGAGCTGAAGTGTCGGACTGCTGAACAATTTATAGTCGAGTAGCAAATTCTGTTGCTGCATTCTGCTGTAACGATCGGCTGCAATCGATACGAAATTTTATGCCGCTTAATATTGTTATTCTTATGAAAATACAAATCAGAAACGTGAGTGTTTTAATAATTTAGTGATGTTTAATTGCTATACAGAATGATAAAACAATTATTTCTCCTTTCATAGAGTACGAAAACTACGATTTTTCATGGAAGTAGGGTAAACGCACCAATAAATGAACACTTAAGGCTAATGAATGAACACTTTTATAAAATTATGTTTTTAACGCGATTGATGTTGCAAAAATTTTTTGGATATGAAGCAAGATATTATAAGAAGTCTCTAATTAATTAGTTCCTATTTTAATAACTTATTTTACTCATTTTAATGAAAAATGTCCATTCACTGGTACATGTTCATGCATTGGTACATGCACCCTATACCTTACTCTTGCTAATACTAACAATCGATACCCTTAGTAGACTTTTCAAGATTTTGATGCCATATTAAGTGCGTGTTTTGTTCACATATTCTTATTACGAACAAAATTACTAAACTACAGGAGGCCGTTTAGGTTTCTTTCCAGCTTCCTTTCGCAATTTGACGAAAATTACAGTCTCAAAATATCGCGAGCTTAGCAATTGTAATAATATGAACCATCTTGTTTATAAAATTTCGTATGAAAAATACTTATTTAAAGTACAAGATCACGTGATTTATTATTACTGTTTGTATCAAATATATTTTTGTATTTAGAACAAAATACGTATAAAACCTTGATTTCATTACGGCTATCGATTCATAATGAAAATAGAAGAATAAACATTACTACAAAATTACTGCAGTTTGCAAAATAGAATTTGAAGATGTAAATCAAAATTTCAATATAAACATACATCACCGCACTGTACTGTTTCTCTCCTTCAATAAACAATTATTTCCACAATAACACGACAAATTTAATTGCAATATTATTCTACTCATTTAATTAATTTTTCATTTTCTCAATTAGTAAGGGGTGGGCTTCAAGTGGCTGCTGCCAATTAATAATACATTCTATTCTCTCACCACAAATCAGTTGAAGAATATTCTCGATGTTGGATCTTGAGAACTGGCTCTACGTGAATATAGTTGGCACACTATACAAGGAATAAAAAAGTAATGCGCACGCGAAGTAGAGGAAAATACAATAAGAATATTATCGTAAATTTAAGACCCAACGCGAACGGTGAATTTAATTCGAAACGCGACCGTGTTGCTCACTGTCCAAAGTGATACTGAAGCACATTATCCTGCAAAAGACAAACAGAGAAGTCCTTGGGACTCGATATGGTGCCTATTCATACGAGGAAAACACAACAATCGGGGATTCCATGTGTCTTCCTGTGAACACTTTCAAGACCTGGCACTGTAAACAATTCTTCGATATACGAAATGGAATGTATACTTACAAAAACTAACTAGAACCCCGACACTTTTTTGGTGTAAGTAAGTGAAATGTGTATTCAGCCTTTCTTCATTTTCGACAGCTATTTTTATTTCTCAATTATATTATTTAATTATGTACGTATTTATAGTAATGATTTTCATTTGATTCGGTAGGGAGAATGTTAGTCACTTTTACAAAGTATATAATGTTGGTGGAAATCATACCTAACGTGGTAGTACATCTTTTTTCATGTTAAATTAAAATAAAACCAGAAACCTTGGAGAATGTCAATTTTTGTGTACCTATAGATACATTTAAAACAAATTATATATTCAAGACACTTTAAAATATACAATGTGTGAGCTTACATTTGTTACATTAATTTGAAGGGAAATGTAAATTATTGTAATTGTAACAAAGATATATCAAAATTTATATTCAGTCTTTTTGTCTTTATTAAATTACAGTGATGGCTACAGTGATAAATGCTTGAAAGATGAACAATAATAAAAGTACCAGAATACTTGACCGTGATTTAATTTTAATGAACATACTGTAAGATAAATAATGCCATTACTGAGTACACAAGAATATACATAAGTACCTAATAGGTACTAAATATTTAGAAAGGAGTAGGTACATTTTGCAGACACATAAGAGTTTATAAATTTTCAATCATTTTGTAAAAGATTAAAACGATAACATATTCTTAAAATCACAACATGCCCTAGTACCATTTATTATTTACATTTTGATGGCCAACTAATTCCCAAGTTGGGGATACCGTGGGCCAACCAGAAATGCAACTAAGGTGGAGCCGTTATTAGATCGATCGACCGACTTTTGTACATTTTCTTATTAAATTCATTATGCTTTTAAAAGACTCTACCATTGCTGAACACTATTTTTAATGTAACGTTAACATAAATTCATTAAAAAAATTGTTACATAACCACACCTTGAAAATGAAGATATAATAAATATACACCTTCTGGAAAAATATGAAGTTTGCATGATCATAATTACTCGTGCCACGAAAAGCAAACAACAAAAGTAACGAATAATTAAAATTGAATATTTCGTTCCTTCTGTTAACACGTTACCTTTGTTTTATTTTACATACAGTTACCAAAACACCGTCTCCGCTTACCTATTAACAATGCTACATCTGCATCTACATCCGCCTCGTTAGCGTTTAATTATTTTAACGGAAGAATAAGTGGACGCGAAGGACGGATTCTCCTCAGTTTCTTCGTTCCTTTTTTTTCCCAGGGGGTGGAGGGTGGAACAGAAATTTTAATACGCAGCCAGACAACGGACAGGGAAAATGAATTTAATACTTCATTTATTTCAGAACGAGCGTGGCACGGTAACATTACCGCGCGTACACTCGTCTCTCTGCCCTTTCGCCTTGCTTTTAAAAAACTGTTAACATTTCCGACCATTTTCGAGAGACGGAACGGAATTACCCTAACGAACGGTACAATTGTTAACGATTACTTCTCCTTCGCCAGTCTCTATTCTCTTAATTACATCGAAACATTGCTGTCTTGTTTGTCAGTATTGCGTTTCACTGAACTTTTCAGAAAATAAATACATATTTGTAGCGGGAGAAAATATTGAAATGCTTTCACAGGGAAGTTAATAATATGTATCTATAATGTTAGTACAACGGTCCACTCAGTTACTTCAAATTGTGAAGTTTCATTGGTGTTTGTCAATGATCAATCGCAGTCAATTAATGAATTGATATATAATATGAATATTTATATGAATAAATGGTGTGATTTAATGATTACCCATCACTATTTTACAATAATTTTGTAGTTTAATATTTTACCATAACTTAATTTGGCATAGGGTAAAAAGGAAATGTAAGAATAATACTTTCTTGTAGTTGCATGGATAACAATCTAACATTGCTACCTATCAATACCAGGCACTACTTGTCACGCTGGTGTCACTAATCTGTTAAAATATTCTCACCTAATGTGATCCAGATAGGGATATACCTAGTTATTTTTTTTTCAGACAAATTGCGGGATTTTTGTTATCGTTCATCTTTCAAACTCTCTTCTGATCAACATTATTTTTTTTAACATTGATATTCTGAATTTAAAATACTGGAAAATTATACGTACAAATGATATCAATACTCAAATAATAATGTTGGCTTTTAAATTTTTCGCATTAATTATTTTAAAAGAGTTATAAAAAAATCATTTGTTCACTGACACAAAATTAATACACGCATTTGGTAAAAGAGCGTCATTATATGAGGTAGTGAGACCGACAACGGACCAACTCACATTAAAAATTTTTGTTTTCCCATTTTATATGATTAGTAGAGCCTTTTGGAATAGGTTATTGCTACTAACTCAATTTCGAAGATAATGTGGGTTACTCCGTTGTTGCTCTCACTGCTTCATATGTAAAATTGCTTGTACTACATATGTAACAATACTTAATAATTACGGCAACAGAAAAACGTCTTATTAACGCTATTTATCACAACGAAGATAGCCACTCACATTACGAGTGGGCATCCATATCAAGGAGCCAGCACAAGTAAGCAAGATTGCCAACTTTTCATTCATACAGTCCAAACCACAAGGCCAATTGATTCCACGTCCAAGATTCAGCAATTATGAAATAAATAATCATATATACAAACATTCGCACCGAAAAGTATCGCCAAATTATTTGCAATCTTCATCGCGTCATTATTAACTGCACCTACATATCTCTTATCGTACGAGTAAAAGAATTCCTAGCAGCTCGCACGAGTGGACACTCATCTTCAGGGACAAACGAGAGCCACTAGCCAGTAGGATGTACGTCGAGGAGGTATCGCGCGTAAACTGATATTCCATTTGAAGCACTAAGATGAGGAAAGCGTGGCCCCGAGTTTAAGAGGCACAAAAACGAGCCATCGTCTCTTCCGAGTAAGCAAGGAAGCATTTTGGGGCAAGAAGAGGCGGAAGGAGGACGCAGCAGGAACGGTGGAGCTGGATTCAAAAGTCGCCGAGCAGGAAGGAAAGCGAGAAACGGATGACGGAGGGTGAAAATGAGTTCCTTGGCTACGGCAGAGCAGAAGAATCGGTTTTTCTGCGCTCGCGTAGCTTCTTTTTATGACCATGTTCTTTCGCTGCGTGGTTCATAGGTACCGATGTGCTTGTCTAGCTCACACGACCATTCTACTGCGATAAATAGGGGAGACTGAGGCTAGTTGATACGTTATTCATTTTTCAATTTCTTTTCATTTTTCTTTGAATTAATTACTTAATAACAAATATGCTAAAATATACTTTGGTCCTTCCTCTTTAATATACTATATAAATATATTGCTGATCGAAATGAAAAAGAAAAAATATCGAAGACATGTATTACTTTGATATTGTAGAATTATTGAACAGGTTTGCTGTGGTACATATTCTGTGAGAGTTCTTCTCTCTCTTTCGGGATTCATCCCCTAAAATTTCATTAAAATCCCCGGCGACACAGCTGAAGGGTCCCGTTGTCAGTACAATTTATATTTACCGATCTTAAAACTGTAGTTATTGTATATTGTTTCATTAAATTAATACGCGTGTAAAGATGCCTGTGTTGCGTCCTTCTGGGTATTTATTACGTTGCAGTGAGTCGTTTCCTCATAGTCATGGGGAATAATGAAACATTTGACAAAACGGAGTTCGAATGAAATTTGACTTCGACTATTCTAGCAAAAGTATTTTCTCGTTCTTAGGTATATTCTATTGTCATATTTGCACACCCTCCAGAATAACTAAAAGGTAAGACTGAAATTATATTTGTAACCAGTCACCGAAAAGTTGAAACTTTCAATTAGGAGGGTTGGCGAGGGTCGGAGGGAGCAAAACTGAAAAGCGTCCAAGTTAGTTTCCCCTTTTGTTTACTATTATTGAAGGAAGAAGTACAAAAAAAAATTCATTGTTTTCGATAGGCCAGAGATTCGTGAATATTCCTTTCGGCAAAGATCAATCCTGATTCGTTAATATCTCGAATGCTCTTCCATCTTCGTCCAAAGAAAAGGACGTTTAGGTAAACGAGAAAGAAGAGACAGAAGCAGGAGGCAGAATTCCGACGATCTTCAATTCCAGCCGTGATGTTTTCTTCTTTTGAACAGTCCCTCTTCCTCCTCTGCCGCGGCGTCATCGCATTTTTGCGCCAGCACGCGAACCTATTACAAGAGGAAGGAACGCCCCCGAAAAGCGAAGATTAAATTGGCTTTGGAGGGCGGCGAAAGTTTCATTCGTATCCGTTGCTCGGCTTACTTGCACTGCCGCGAAACGAAAAGCCAGATATCCGTTATTACTCGAGTGCTCCGCCAGTTTCTCGGCTACGGGTTGCTTACATCGAGGCTCCCTTCCAACCCGACGTGCCTGCTTCGTTCCTTAATATTTATCCCGCGGAAAATTTATATATTCGACGCACAGAGTAGCCCGATAAATTTCTCTGAAACTCTGAAGACCAGGAAGAATTTTTTTTTCAAATTAACTTTGTAACTTTTTTAAAAAATTAGAATTTTTTGTATGCTTAAGAACTTTAGTGATAAGAAAGTTATGTTTACTGTTTTTTTTTTTACTCCGTTTTACCTAATTGACCTTGTATCTTTTTATATTAATTAAACAATACTCTTCTTTTTGCGTCATTCACAGGACTGATCCCCACTTCTATATAATATTTGTTCACTTTTAAATTAAAATTCTAAAGTAGTAAAATTATAAAGTAAACACTTATCATATTGGTATCACCAGTTACTTTTTGTGAAATTTCGATAAGTATTCTTGTTATCGATTATCTCTTAGACTATCGTTTTACAACCGCAGTATTTCATACATATATGGAAATTCATTTCGATACGAAGCATCAAACGAACTCAAAACTAATTACACAAAAATGGTGTAGATTAATATTGCCAGTTATATCTATATGTATATACCATTCACAATAAATCCAAATACATTTCTCGTGCACTTGCACGATCGCAATATGCTTTTGTACATCATACTTTTGATTAATAAAATACGAATCTGATGGAAAAATAGATCAGTAACGTTTCGACAAATATTGGCCCCAATGATTAATTCTACGGTGAATTTATCTGCAGCATACAAATGTTCAAGTTTGTGAAGGAAATTCATTACACGTTATCGACCGCTATTTTGTCTGTGTGTAAAATTTGATTGAAAATTTGTAATGTTTCAACAGGTTCTACGAATGCCTTCAATAGTATTTTCCAATCAGATAACACGAATATTGAAATATGCAGAGAATGATCGTTAACATTGTAAGGAATCATTAATTTTCATTTATGTAATTCCAACAAAATTTCATTTGGAGTTTTAAAGAAATATAAAAATTTTAACGTGCCATTGGAAGCTTTTATAAACCATCAATTTTACGTATACCTATGCATTTATTTAATTCTTTCACGGTGAAGTCAATTCTTTGAAAATATTTTGTACAGAACGTGTAGTATTTAAGAGTTATAGTAACTGTTGCCAACCATAAACTCAATCTCTGCCGTTCATAACAGTGTTTCAGCAATCAGATAAATCATTCCAAGAAATCATTTCTGAAATTCCTGAGATAAACACACCCTAATTCAAGCAAGACATAGTGCTGAAAATGCTGTACATTATTGGTTACGCACAAGTACGATACACTATGTATCAACGACTGCCTCACCTACTATCTAGCATCTATATTTATTTTCAACCATAAGATATAATTTCAACTATTTCTCAATGAAAATGCCACACCTTTTTCCAACATCCCATCGATCACGTGTCTCTTTGTACATCTACCCCTTTAAGTACTTACATAGAAGAAACGTGAAAACGGCTGCAAGATCCCCTAATAGTAAACCAAATATGTACATACATTTCGTCAGCCTGAAAACAGATTCGCTCGAGGAA
Source organism: Andrena flavipes (assembly GCA_963971345.1). Lineage (NCBI taxonomy): Eukaryota > Metazoa > Arthropoda > Insecta > Hymenoptera > Andrenidae > Andrena > Andrena flavipes. Next base: position 14,791,096 of record OZ020480.1, read on the forward strand.
TGACGTTGATTCGTCGTCGATCGTTTCGGAACTAGGTCTGAGCGGACGGTACGAGCACGGTGGTATATCAGCACGTAACATAGCCAAACAATGAACAATACTGCATTTCTGTTTGCGTTCGATCGTCGCTGCGGACATATTATTAACGGCCACCTGAACATTTCTGATCCAAGGCCCAGAGTCTTTCTGATACACACGGGGAAAGGCAGGTTTGCCAGGCCTGGCCAGGCGTGATGCTCGATGTAGGGGATGCTGAGGGGGAGGAAACGACAGGTTCAAGTAATAATGAACGTAACACGCGGAACGTGGCGTATAGCTTGGGCAAATACGAGTAACTCGTACGCTCGGTGTTTACCAATTAATTTGTCAGGTATGCAAACGCGGTAAGCATGAAACTGCTTGTCATTTGTGAACATCGATCAAGTCGTGGGTTCTGGCGATCCACGGAACAGAACGATCGTATTATTCGCCGCGGGATGGAGGAGGTTGCGTTTGGAAATTCTGCACCCATCGAGGCAATGACTAATGTCATCGTTACGTTTTGATTTCTGATCAACGCTAATAGCAGGCCTTATTAAGATTTGTTTAGGTTTATATGTGCATGTATATTGTATTTTTTGCTACTCCTTGCATTAGTCAATACTGACTAAACAGGTTTCCTTTTGATTCGTCATGATTCTACATACTTGATTCTACGATACTTGAACTTATTGAGAAGTATAGTTGGATACTATGCAAAGTATTGAAATGGTTCTATTCGCTGATAGAAACTTTTATAATCCATGGCTTATTTAAGGAACCTATAGTAGAGCAAGACTAGAAATGAACAGGCACTTTAAATAAATAATTACAAAGCCAACAAATCCTATATGTAACTAACTCGAAGGCTAGGAAAATATCAGGTGACTTTTCTAAAAACACATGTTTTATAGCTAGAAAGCTCAGGCAGCAGCGATCTAGACTATAAATGCTCCAAGTATCTCAGTTCTTAGGAACTTCTGCGAGATACGATATGGAAAATGATGGAAATAAAGCTGCCTGTAGGCGATTGATACTGAATTATTCGCAGTCAGATGCGTTTCATGTCCCCTAGAACTTCATTAGAATTATCTATATTACTTAGGAAAATAAAGTGTTGCACCCATCTTCACTCTCACAAGAGGAATGGCAACTTTTCCGAGTACAGGTACTCCGAAAATTCTGAAAATTCCCGCAACGAAGTCAGCGGAACAGCCTGCGTAATTAATCCCATCAACTCCATTTGCAATCCCTATTGTTCCCCGCCAATACAAAATTGCTCAATGACAAATTACTCGGTGCTTCAATGAAAAACGTCCCAGCATCCCATTATCGTGTAATTACACCCCATCAATCCGTTACATCGGCAGTCATATGTATATGTATGTAAATTACAATCGCCATGTTTAGTCTTGCGTCATTTCATGCATCAAGTAAATGGGATTACAATATTCTATTCCAGACCTTACAAATCGGTTAATAGTGTCCCGTTTTGATTTAACAAGGCAGAGAACATCTTTAACGAAAGCTTCCAAGGTTGCTGAAGTCACCTTTAACCTGAATCTTCATATCGCATATCTTCTGCCACCTCTCGCTTTTCTCTTCTTTTCCTCCTTCGGTCCCAAATATCTGTTTTTCTCCCGGGAATTCATGGGCTTCCTATCTTTGCAATAGCGACGATAGGATGGAACCGGGGAAGTGAAATGGGATAACAGGAGAAGCGGCCTTATTTGAAGAAGCTCAGCGATAGATCGCTGCGCCGTTTCATGAACAGAGCAAAAGGTAATTTACATTCAATTCAGGAAATCCCAGATGTCTATTGGCTAAAGAGCCTTGCTCCGCGAAGAATACTCGGCTACCTGGCTCTTACACAGGATATCCGGCATCTGCATAATTCTGGTTTCATTCTGATTACGTACTTGCGTTATCCTCCCTGCTCGTCCCTTCCTCTTTCACTTTCTATCGAACTCCATCGAATTCTCCCATCGATCTACACCTTCCAATCCCTCCGATCTCTATTTTCCTTTGCATCCCGCCGGTGTGTCTATCGGTTCAACCATTCCAAGCTGTGCTAAGTATTCAGTTGACTCGGTCCAGATAGGCTACAGGAAGGATAAGCAAGAAAGACGGGTGACCAGGGCGAGAAGAGGACATGGAGGGTCGAGTTGCATGCAATTAAGCTTTCAATCCCTTCTGTCTTAATTTACGGCGAGACTGCTGCTATCGAAGTATCCTCGGAGGGGGTCTGGAAAGTACAATGAACGGAGGACACCTCTATTCAAATGTTTTCTTTTCCGCTCGATACTCCTTTCTCCCCTGTTTTTGCCTTCGTCTCGACGCTGGGATTTCCATTCTTTGCGTTTTTCTCTCGTTTTGGTTCGTTCCCCCGCTTTTCACGCGGGGCCACTATTTTCTTGGGATAGTCGAGCAACACTTCACTAGGGGTGTTAGGTCTTTCACCCTTAACACAGAATACGCTGCATGAAAAGATCTCAAGAGACTCTAGAGTAGATCTCTAGAACTAGATGGCCTCCTGGAAATATCATTCAAAAGTTTGGCAGTGATCGATAGGAACTATAATCACCTCAAGATGGTGCGAATGATTCAACGACGCAGGATGTGTTCTCCTTTTTGGGCACGCAGGTTCATTGACCAAGTTGACACTGTCAGGAAGGAATCACCCTTCCTCGTCTTCCAGCCTGTCCTCCTTTCTACTCCTCTTTCTAAGGACAAAAGCATCGTGCTGCACATCTAATTAAAGGAGCCGCTATTATACTCCTGAAGATAGGTAATGAAAGCCCCCGTGTAAAACTCCCACCTTTCTTCCACCCCTGCATGCTATTCCTCCTCCTTTACAGCATAAATTGTGGACCACTTCGCCGCCCCCGTCTCACCTTACCTCGCACGCGACCCACTTTCTTAATTGTTCCTTTATTAAAATACACTCTAATTACTATCCATTGTAGTCGGTATTTATTGCTTCGGGACTCGTTACGCATTGAAACGGACCTGCCGCTGTATTTTAAGGGCAGGGAGCTAGCTTTGCCCGCGGGAAAGGCTAAAAGCGTAATGAAAAAGAAGATTTATACCGTCCCGCGGTGTAAATTGTACTTTCATGAAGCTGGAGATTAATATTTCCAAAGAATTGCTTTTTTTGCATTGCTAAAGCGTTCCGCACGCAACACCTGCGTACACGGAACTCTCGTGCTTGCGCGTAAAAGAAGCCTTGAAACGTGATTAGACAATTAGAGGTGCGATGAAATCTCAACACCTTGACTTTCGATCAAATTATGCCCAAAAAAATATTAGCAGATTAGACGTCAATCAGAATACGAATAATATAAACTTTCCATACATGGAAGACGGAAAGCTGAAGCTTGCGTTACCTACTGCCACCTTGTACCAGTAGGGTGGCCCTTATTTATATGTGTTGAAATTTTTTTTTCAGGGACTATTTTTTTATGATATCTAACCATATTAGGGGGTGAGAGCAAAAGAAATTGCAGGTTGAAAATAAGGGCCACCCTATTGGAACAGTGATAAGGGAAATGATCTTAAGTGGTCTATACTTTTAACCCAGACAGTCGAAGATAGCCGAAGTCAGCCTTCAGAGTACCATGACGAAGCAACTATTTAGTTTGCACATGCGCGAGTCTGTGGCAGAAACGGATCACGTAATAAGGAAGTCCTTATAAGTCGATGCTTTCGATGGCAGATTATAAGATTCCGGGACTAGAACGACTGAAAATCGGTTTGCGGATTCGTCGAGCTTCCGCTCGCTTCTGTGGCATGTGGTAGGCGACAGTCTGAAACCTATGCAAACCCGTTCGAAACTATGTAAAGCAATGCTAATCCGCCGATAAAACCCTCACCGACGAGCGAACCACCCTCATGTTTCCACCGTTGCATCGTTCCTAGACGCACGGATCATAGATGCATCACGTGTGTGTGTGTGTGTGTGGGTGCACCGCAATGCAGCGCCAGCTCTGGCTGATCTGACGTATTTTCCAGTAATCCTCGGACCCCGACGGTAACTCTATTAGATTCCAGCGAAAGGTTCGCCCCCTCCCCCCGTGCTTCCCTTGGATCACTGCTACCGCTAATACGTTGACGGTTCGTATACGCGCCAACGTAATTGTCGCACTCAGGTTACAGGAGAATCATCATCTTTCCCTACTATTCGACATTACCTACCGTCGCCTTTGCCGTGGACATCAGTTTTTGCATTTCTGAGCAATGCCATTGCCGTTGATAGATTGCAAGCTCCAAACAATCGTTCCAAGGCTTCCGATTTGTGCAACGGAATAAAAGATATGGAATTGGTGAATAGGCAGATTGGAGATGGGAACAACGATCGCCTTTTTAGGAAAGATTGTGGGTATAGTTTAATCTTGGACTGGAGTGTCATGGTTGTGGTTATATTTATATGTTGAAAAATCTGATGAAAACTAAAGCTGCATGTAGGTGGAATTTGGTTTAAATAATCATAACGAACCGCCATATGTATAGAGTAGTAGCTACACTACTTTACATACCCGAGACCCAAAAAAGATGGATTCCACCAGTCTGTGCATCTTTACTGCATCGTTGAATTAGACCAGGGGTAAAAGACTATACTCGTAGAATTTCAATATACCACTTCATACGTATCTGTTAAACGAGAAAATTGAAGCCACACCTAGCTTACATTTCAGGGGTAATAACCGACAATTCCAATCCTCTTATTCCCATCCTCATTACGAGGAATAAAAAGAGGACACTGTGTTCCTCCTATCGACACTGTAAAGCCAACTTCTTAATCCCTCCCAGGCAATCAAAGTTCATTAAAGAGTTCGCGGAATTTCAATGCCACCGTCTCTTTTAATTAAACAGTTAAAAAGTTTCGCCAAGCGAGAATCCCCCTTGTCGCGCAACGACGCCATTAAGATTTAGGATGGCGCGTTCTACAGACGTATATTTTCGTCCATTTTATCTGGAGAGAGGGGACAGGACTACCGTGGACCGCACATAGAGAAAAGTTATGAGTGTTTCAGTTAAAACATTAACGAAGGAAGCGTTTAAAACTCGAGACAGTCGCGAAGTTCTTACGCGTAAACATTAAAGCCAGCCGTCTAAGTGGCACCAGTTACTTCCTTGCAGAAGGAAGTGGCTATCCGAGGCACGGGGACGAGCACGCCCTTGATTGCCAATATTTCTGCTTGGCATTTCAGGGCGCAAGTGCCCTCCAAGAAAAATATCGGTCGGACAGGGCGTTCAACTTCTGCTGCAAATGACTCTGGCTCTGTTTGCTTTGGCAGAACCAGAGAACAGCGGGTCACCACGGAATCTGAATTTGAAGATAAATATTCCCACGGAATGTTCAAGTGAAATACAGTATTCTCCATTTTTAATTGACACTGGGGGTACCAAGGTATATTAATTTCACGAATTCAGATATAATTAGAATTCACAACGTCTCACTAACTCAGATGACGTACAGAATGACTCAAAAGACATATCCGTAAGAAAATTAGAAATTTTTGGTAATAATGAATAGGTCGCTAGACTAGATAGAAAATCCTGTTACGTAGCCTCAAAATGCCTAGAAAACATCGAAACAACTGAATAACATTGATGGGGAAACTACCAGCTAAACAATCCCTCCACATTTCTTAAATGCTGTGCTTATCTAACTAGATTTTTAATTGATTAGGTATCTATTGAAACGCGTGTTCCAAATTCACTGTATTTCATCAAAAGTAAATGTCACTGAAAGATCTATAATGCAGGAAGCAAACTTCTCGAAGTAGCCGCATTTATCGGACCTTGGAATACGTGTAAATTTCTTTACAGCTTCAAAGGCGTCGGTGCAGTGCTTTTCGTTTTTATGATACTCGCGGATCAATCATCGGAGATGCGAACAATACAGAGCATTTTCTCTCATTCCAATGCCAAGCTATTGGAATTTAATAAAACTCTCAGTAGGTGCGCGTACTACAGGTCTGCAACAGACAAACACGTCTGTTTTAGACGCGCAGAATCAAAGCAGCCGATGTATGCAATACCGTAAAATTACTGTAAATGCAATTCATTGATTATAAAAAAAAATAAAACACAAAATATCGAAATATTACTCATAAATGCATTCTTTTTTAATGTATGTACATACTGTACAGTTAATTAATTTGGATTCGAAATTTTCTCAGCGAAATATAAATAAATATATGAAATTATTCTAATTATTATTTTTAACTCTGACACGGTTCATTGCTTGACTCGTATCAAATAAGTACTTTTTACACCCAATAGCGAACGACTTCTGTAAATCTGTAAATACCTATACAAAGAATATTTTCCATAAAAATGCCCTTCTTCCTCTCATAATTTATATAATTATTGATATCCTCCCTGTCCCATCAAGAAATGCCTCAGGAAAATACATAGCTGTTTTGAAGGAATCAACAAGAAAGGAAAACAGGGAAATAAATATTTGTCCAAATTAAACCCGCTTTAGTAAAAGAGTGATCTAGCAAATAATACCAATTTATATTAGAAAGGACAGTAATCAATAACTGAGGAACACTGAAAGTCTAAAACAAGGAACATGTACTCCTGCCTTGAATCACTAACAGTGAGATATGCAAGTACATACTTACTTGCATAGATACAATTTCTAGTTATATACGCGTACAAACATTGTGCTAGATATTTCATCAATAATACCAAGAACATCATGAAATCTACTAAATAATAATGTGGGAGGTAAAGAGAGAAACAGTACTTGCGAAAGATAAAAAATTCGCTTGAAATTAAATATGTTCAAATGTAATATCGAGACGTATCAGTTGGAGGATTCAAACAATCCACGGGTTGGTTCCAGAAAACGAAAAATGGTCGGATCGTGACATCGTATACGTAATTCCTCACGCGATTCTCCGCTAGGACGGTGGTCGTATAATCTCGACCTTTTTCTCGCGTAGACCAGGAAATTCGACGGGAATGTATTAATCGCTCCTTCATCGCGACCAGTGGCGTAAGGTAGATAATTCGGAAATCTAAACGTACGTAACGCAGCCTCTCAACGAGTTAAAGACGTGGTGGTTTAATAAATGGTTAAAGTTTGTTTCAGTTTACGCCACAAGGATATGGTGGCGCAGTTATGTTCATCGTTAACCTTCCTTCGCATTATAGCCTTCTCCGTTTAGAGCCTGTGCAGTCGTAACGCGTATGAACCTTCGACATACATATAACACATTTGTACAGGCTGATTCACAAATTACATCACGAAGTGTGAAGCTCAAAGCCTTCCACTCAACGAGTGGAAAAATGGTCCTATGATGGTCACTAAAATTCATCGCTCAAGACCTCTTGTGCATTTCGCCATAGATGACCTTTACTTTCATGATAGACAATTTACTTTTCCGTTTGGCAAACAGAAAGCTCCGAGCGATTTCAATAAAAATGTCATTTTGACGAGAGAGGTACCGTCAGCCTTACTCCCCACTATTGTACATCGTTATTGGAAAACAAATACATCTATAAAGAAAGAAATCTATCCCTTGTACAAAAAAGAGAAAACCGTCCGTGGGTTGCAAAAATGAATGATATAAGATATATGCGTATGGATGCAAACGTAGCAAATGGTTTCTTGCAAAAGAGACATTATATATAAATTATATTCCGCCAACGTTTCGATAAACCGTCCAAGATGATACATTTTTTGTATAAAATGTGTACTTCTATTGTTCACGATTAAAAATTTATACGTATATGATAGCAAATTATTTTATTTATGAATTACGCGCCATGGAAAAATTGTTTTTGAAGTTTTGCTGTAGCTCGTTCTCTTAAAAAGTTATATTCAAACAAACGAAAAAACACGACAAGCCTTGTGGGCTATTTTTACACGTTCAAAATGAATTTGCGTTGAAAGAGGTCGTTTCTTCTACACGTCACTATGCTCTACATTCACAAAAATTTTCATGAATTTCAGAATTTTCGGTTTGAGGGCCGCTTACATTTTCCACTGAAAGTGACAATCTTTCAACAGTCAGTAATATTAGTTTGGTAAAGATATTTCGGGTTTTAAAGGCAGTGTGCAGCAAACTTTGAGGTCTAATGAAGACTAATATTGACACACCTTTGGAATCTTCATGAGATACTTTGATAAATCACAGAAGTCTAAGTTTCGGAAATTCTTGACACGAGCTGCCGTATCCCTGCTTCTCTGTATTAATCCAAGTAGGGCAGAGACCATAGCATTAGATCAAATCTGTTTCCTTCAATAATGAAATCTAAATAAAATCTCCTCAGACATACATTCCATAATTTCAGGGTAATTAGCGTCTAAAGTCTATATGCACTTTTCTGGGATTTCGACCGGCTACGATTTCCAACAATAAAAATTCAGCCTGGAACGTGGGCCATTCCTGAATCACCCTGTACAGGTTCGGCCGCCGGGCAACGATGAAATCCATTTTTCAACGGGAACGAATATATAACACGGGCGCAAAGTGAAGCCCGTGAAATGGCCGCGAGGGTGAACTGGCTCGATGCGCGAAACAATGGGTGTCAAGTAAAAATTCAAAATTAATGCGCCTCTTCTTTTTCAATTGGTCGCACGTTTCGCGCCCCCTTCCTCCGGCCGTGTCATGAATTACACTATCGCGACACGGGAAAACCTGCTCTTCGCGCCGCCGGCACGCAATTATAGCCGAAATTTTCTTCTAACGTGTGCACACCTCCGCGGAAGGGGATTCTCGAGAGTTGGCAGACGTACACCGTCACCCTAGCGGACGTTGCACGCAAATTTGGCACTTACGTAGGTAGTTGGCGAAGTTTGCGAGCTTGTTGCCTCGGAAGCGGACGAAGGTTACTTACCTGAAACAAAGGAAACACAATTTAATCAGTACAGACACGTCTACTGCGCGCGTTCGGTGCCTCTGGTAATCCTAACTGCGAGTGTTATCGCGGAAACGATTGCTAATTAGGTTCTATAAATTAAACTGATAGTAAAGTGGGTGCAGAAGATGACGTTTACACCTCTATTGGGGATATTATCCAAATAGAAATGACATTTAAGTATAAGGATATACCAAATTTGAAGTAGATCAAGCGATTGTTATTTTGAGATATCGTGCTAACCAATCCGAAAAACATCGTTCTGAGAAAAATTTGTTTAAAGATTTAGATACCGGTTTTTAAATGTTGCCTAAATATGTAAAAATATAGGCATAAAGTTTCCAATTAATATAATTTGAGGGATTCTCCATGAAAAAATCTCAAATATCGCGCTCTTTTTCAAGCTGTCAAAGCAGGGAGACCCCTCAATCGTGATAATAAAAGCTCTACCAAGTTTAAGAAAAGTGAACAAAGTAATTACAAAGTTATAAGATATGTTACAGCTAACAAATACTTCGTCTATATTAATCCAATTGTGTTTCATTACATTACTGATTTTGAATTCTGTGCAAGTAGTCATAAAAATAGATACAGAGATCCAATTAACGTAAGCTAAGTTTCCGCAGTATAATTCTACATCCCTGACAACATTCGGAACAACAACAAGAGCAAGTACGTGAAAGTCGACCGTATCTACGACGACGACGAGGTTGTTTGTTAAGTTGGTACGCCTGTAACAGGGGACAAGTTCGAATCGTACCGTCCCAACTGAGTCGATATATCCGGCGGCCTGATGTCTGCAGAGTTTCCTGCAGCGCGCGCCAGTTCAATCTGATAAATTGCGCGCCAAATTAATTAATTAATTAAGGCTCGTTCGAATCGGACAGGCATCCTAAGCGCGTCCATCTGTTCTTGCTTGTCCGAAAACTCGTGCCAAGCAGTCGAGACAAAAGCTATGCTTTCGTGAATAGGTATCAATCTACTTGCGCGGTTCGGCGCGAAATTTGAACTGTTCAACATAATTTATCATAGGAATGGGAGTTTAGAATTTGTTCGAATACCTGAAAAAGAAATACTTATCGATAACAGATTATTAGATTATAGTATATACTTATATTCCCATGTAACTCCTGATACAACGTCGACATGATATTATTTACTGTAATAAAATTTATCCTCAGATGATTCTTTGGTGCGGAAATGGCGCATAGCTAAGTACGAGTTCGTATCTACTTCACAGAATATTTTCATGTCTGCGAGTAGGTACTTGATCAATATCATACGGTTTCCAAGATAGTAACTCAAAGAAATTTGGAAGAAAGAAATAGTTTGAGTTCCTAGTGGAAATTATTTTCGGTTTTGAAGTTTAGTAATGACTCCCAGCAACAATACAATTTTGGTAAAAATTGGAAAAAGATGGAGGCGTGAAGCGCTCCGATTCATACTTCCATATCGATGAGAAGTGAGTGTCAGAGGCAGGTATGAAAGTGTTCTCCGCTCGAGTCTTAATTTGCCCGTCCATTCGGATTTCAATCAATTGAACGCGTTTCCGCGCCCTTGTACACGCGATGCACGCGTACGGAAAGGGTTCGCTTGTCTGGCCGGCGATATTTCGGAAACTCTTTCGTGACAGCTCGTTCATTCGCCAACTGCTTCGGTGTTTGACAGCGGGTGATAATTGGAAACGTCAAGCTAATCGAACCGTACGCCTACAACGGGAATCTTAAGTATACTGATCGAGAGTATATTTTGGTAATACTCATGACGAAAAATAAGTGGTTAAACAATTGGGAGACTATCCTACGCATCTTAAGGGGACTAAAAAGCAGTCGAAAAATTATTTTTGTTATTGCATTTTCCGCAAGTATTATCTTTTGTGAATAAAATGCTGCTTGGTTTATATTAAAATTCGCAAAATTATTGATTTGGCAGCTGAAAATATCAAACTTGAAAAACGTTTTTCCCGAATCTTTTTTTCCTGGTTTTCCCCTAGTTGCGAATGAAGAGAGATCCAGATCTACTTGAAAAAATTACAGGATGTATAAAACATGTGCCGTTTCCCACGCAACCTATGATATGGTCCGTAAAAATCGAGATTTAATTAAAAAATCGCAGATTTTTAGTAACCCACAAACACGACCGAATTTTTCTTGAAATAATCGCCGTTTTCCGGGCACCAATTTAATAATTCTGTTTCAATTTGTGTTTTTATTGGTTGCGTGGGAAACTACGGATGTATCAAACAAGAATCTCACTTTGAAATTGGATTAAATCACTTTTTAAGTCAATTATTACAACAAAACAACAGAAAAACGTTAAAATGTTTAACATTAAAACTTTTTCAATCTCTATGATAATAATAAATATTGGGAAAGGGATACATCTGGATTCGCTGTAATTTTTTTTACAAATTCATTAAAAAGAAAGTGCTTCATTCACGGAAAACCACTGGCTAGCTTCCTTAAGCATGAAAAGCCCAGACATATCTTCTCTGAATTATAAATATGTATTTCCTGCTCTATCCAATAATAGAGCAAATAATAGATATAAACAGCGCATGTACATACGATTCAAAGCAGTCGGAAAAGTCATTTAAATTTATATGAAACATACCGACAACAAACTTTGTTATTTGAATAAGAAATTCTTTGAAGATTGTAGGTATTTGCAGGGCTTCTTTATTCTTTTCGACTATGGAAACTGCAAATATCTAAAATTAATCGAAATCGTGCAATAAAATATTTTCAAACGAGGCTTTATTTTCCAGAAAATTCATTTTCCATAACTACTGCGGACGCATTTACTTGACCAATGCGAACAACTATGTTCACAAATTGCATTCGAGTCTAGTACTATCCCGCTTCTGTGATACGTAAACAAAAAAAAACTGTACTTAAACTTTCATAAACTCCAACTGAAGTAAACTTCGAAGTTTTCCCTGCTGCAAGCTAGTTTCCCTAACTCATACAAATTCTAAATCTCGAAGTCATCGAAGCCACTGTTCGAAGTGCGGGCGTAAAAGCGCCAATGATGAATCTCTGGTCTGTTTCCCGAATTTTACATACGCCTCGCATAACGTAGATGCAGGAAGCATGCAGTTATGCAATTCGCATACGATGAACGCCTCCATAAATTCGAGAGACTAAACCACAATCGTTGAATCTACATAGGCGCTCACCAACTCCGGCGTTCTCACAGGTTTATTACCCGTCAATCACCACTGAGAACCAGGAAGAAACACCACATTTTCCACGATTTAATTGCAGCTCGGCTGTTCTTCTGCAGATGGAGAGCAAGTTAAATTAAAATAAAAGATGTACAGAAATTCTGAATCGCGAAAATAGGGGAGAAGCGGTTCGTATGGTAAACTCGTGTCAGCCTCTGTCGTTGTTGCCACAGTGAATGAGTTAGCCAAATTCAACTGTCCAAACATTTAGTGTGAATAATAGCACTCCTAGAGCTAGGCGTACTAAATTCACTGACGATTTAATAAATCATTAATTTTGTATTTCGTATAGTGCCAATTTCCATAGCACATGAAAATACAATTCAACCTGATAATTACTCTATGTTAATGTCACGATGCGGCTGGATCCTGCGGGTGTTGATGAACGATGGGACAAGGATGGGCGCAGAGGGTGGGGTGGTAGCACAGGGGTGGAGCAACCAGACACCCACATCCGTGGCTTTTTGCAGAAAACGATCCCCCACCCCCTCTCCGCGCGCGGGGGGGGAAGGGGAACGTTTTGCGCGGCTAATAGCTTTTCACGAAGCGTAACTTTATTCGACCGTTTTTGCGCGGGGGCGGCGGCAGTTCGTTAATTAAAATTTCGGTACACGCGAACGCGGCCAATCGAATTCCATCGATGAATGAGCGTTCTGGGAAATTGACCGATGATCAAGCACGGGTCCCCGTCAGATATTTGACAAGGCGATCACGTACCGCCCTGGAATTTTACAACGATTTATCGTAACAACGCGCGTAATGAAATCCCCGGGATAATTGGAATGAACGTCGCATTGCAGTCTTACTGTGCACCGGACTAGAGGCGCTACAATCGATTCCGCAACGCCGGAATCGTGTCGAAAGCGATCCTTTGGAAGTTCATCGAGATTTCTAGAACTCATTGATATTCGTCATGGAAATTTGTCTTCTGAATTCGCGGAAACCGTTATTTACTTTGGGATGTGCCTGTAATCTATTCGCGGAACGTTCCTAACTTTCCCGGACCGTTTGATGAAGTGCCTACCACAAAAGAGCACTGTGGCTTTTGGACAAACTCGAAGCTTTCTAGCTATAACTTTTCAATCTTTGTCTGACATTTCGTAATGGATAAGTATTTAAGAAAATGATAGATTATGATGGAAAACGTCATGCATTTGGGGTGTATTTTGAGCTGTTTGTTCGCTAGCTCATTAATCGAGATTCTTGAAATAGAATTGTGTGTGTGTGTCGTATATAACACTGCTTAATCGCTGGGATCTTTTCGTAACTAGTGCGCGCGACTGTGTGAGCTCGTACTTGTTACTTACAGTGCACCGAATCTTACCGTAGTTCAAATTTGCGTGGGTGTACACTTTCTACCGGCTAATACCTATGTATTTTGTATGGGTGAAGGTTTTGAGCCAATAAAAAAAAATTTGCGGCGTTTATAACCTAATTGCATGCATATGTGGAGGCCTGGCTAAAGTTATAAATATAAAACAAGCGGAGGAATTTTATTTTTGTGGATTTTCTTATGCAGTTAATGGTTAGTCAAAGCCTGATACCTACCTCCAATTTAAAGTAGGTATAGTATTTTTTAAAACCAAATTTTGTATATATTATATTTAAAAACTAATAAAAAGATTATACAAAGATTCATGTTATACACTGTATCTTTCTATTAAAAAATTTATCACAAAAATCACCAATTTGGAACCTTGAAATGCAAATACTCCCTTAATTCATTTAGCTTTGGAATACGAACATATTTTTAAAACTTTGTACACTTTTCTCATCCTTTTTAGGGAACACAATCTCTCAGATCGTTCATTACGGGATATAGTTCAACCAGGCTTTCTAAGGAAATATAATTTAAAAAACTGAAAATGCTCCAGATTGTTTCGTAAATGCAGAAAAAAGAGGAAACATTAAGCGACGGTGGGAGTGTGTTAAATTTCACAAAATTAAAAGTCTGCGACGACGTTGGGGAGAACTTGGGAAGGTTTCAAAACTAATTTCACGCTTTTATCTCAGGAAACAGCGGAAACTTTTCCGGACAACTTAATATAGAGAGTTACTTATTTTTATGGAACTGCACTCAAAGATTCGAGTGTAGTCTTCATTTTATTATAGCAATCGGGCTCACTTAGAAATAAAGATTGTGCTATCATACAGTGAATCTGAAACCATTTCTTTATTTTCTCGTGATTAGCACTCATATTTTAGGAATTACATCGCGAATTTTATTTAAAGAACCCGATTAAAATAAACGATAATATAAAGATTGACGTAATTTTCAGGTACGACTTTTTTGTACATACAGTGGTACTCTTCTAAATTTGTGTGTAACTTAAAAATATGAAATGGAATTGCTGTCGATTTCATGCAGATTCCGAAAATACATAGTATTCTGAATAAATCTTACTTAACGGACGTAAGACAGCCAGAGAGAAATGAATTTTCAGACATATCGTTTGGTAGCCGCGTTTGGCCACGTGTCCCTTTCGCTCTTATAATAGTATGTACTTCGGTCTCACACGTCAATAACTGTACACTTTAATATCTCGTGCCATTTACGATGTTCTTGTTTAGAAAATTCGTGACCACATAAAAAAGTAAAATTGTTTTTCATTCGGAACAAGAAATGTTACGAAAGAAAAACGTTTGAAATACAATCACTTCATTTGCATTAGTCAAAATGTTACGAAACTTGAAATTCCATGGATAATTATTTATAACTACACAGCAAAACAGAAAGGGCCCGGTTGCCAAGCATCGTAGGAATTGAGAATTGGATGTTCAGGTGTTAGAGGAAAAATCGATCCTTTGTTCGACTTCAATAAGCGAGGATTGTATGTAGGAATGATAAAGACGAGACGTCTTTCTTTGCCGACATCTCTCGCCGAAGGAATTTCGATTGACGCTACCGATCCGAATGAGCCAGTGACTCGAACAGATCGTGCAGCCTGCAATCTTGTATTTTTTTTTTGCAGGGGTGGGGAGATTTTAGGATCGAAGCTTTTCCAATGGAAAGACTCGTACGTCCAGGTATCTGATATGGCCTGCATAGATGTACACATAGCTCAGGACAATGCAACGGTTTGTTGGGTTGGTACCGTTGGCTGGTCGCCAGCTACATTGTCCACAGTACGGTTGGTTCCACTGAACTGCGCCCACACACACGTACACCGAACACCGGGCATATATTACTTATATACGAGGTAATGATAGACCACTTGGCAAGCGTGTAATAGAGAGGAGAAATTGTTTTAGCGACTTTTGCTGCTGGCACATTTTCACAGGCAAGTGTCTCAGATCCAACCGCCGATGGTAATGGTCAACTGAGGAGTGTTTAGAGTCGTTCAGGCCTTTCCGCGACTAGGCTCGTGACAGGGATGCCTCAATCGCCCTATTTCTCGAGTACAGTCGAAGGGACAATGCCTCTTTCTTCATTAAAGCGTAACAGGATGCATACGTTAGCCAGGGTATATTAAACAGTGGCAAGCACTGTTAGATATAAAATTAACTGTAGCTAAGGAAGCATTTAAATTCTTGCATCTATTAACAAATACTACACAGTCTCTGAAGAGCCCTGAGAGTTCAGTAATCAAACAGATCACAGATTTGTCTTGAAATAAGAGGGACTGCGAAGAAAACGTTCTCAACCCGGAAATTCCGATTTTAATAAAAGTTCGTGTGGATGTAGACCATATCGGAGTACGCAAGGAGCAATTATTTTTCTGAGAGAACTGCGCCGTGCCGCGAGAAATGTGTATCGAAGAACGTAGCAAGGTGTCGCCCTGCCTCGTTTCGCAAAAGAGGAGGCAAAGCGTGCGGCGTCCCACTGTAACTGCGGAATCCTAAATTTACGATGAGCCCGCTGGCATAAACGCGAACGGTAATCGTATTCATAAGTATGCTTAGGGAGCAGCCGTAGCTGGCTGGAAAAGCTGAGCAGTAGGAGGGGGCAGGGTGTGGGGGCAGGTGTCCCCGATCTCACGACGGGTATTGGCTCACGGAAATACACCACGCGGGCCACCAGCAGAGATAGCAAGACAGAAACAATCGGGCATGTTGCAACGAACCGATAGAAGAGAAACAAGGGAGGACGTAAAACAAAGCAGCAGGCGGAGGGACAGAGGGCGACGACATGGAGAGTGGTTGGAGGAAAAGGATCCGACGGTGATTGTATAAGCCAGGAAATACACTTGGCGGTACATCGCGTATACATATATATGTACAAAGGACGAAAACGAGGGTCGACGCCCCAGCCCTTGATTACCGCATAAATTAGCCTCTGTTTAGTTGTAAACGGGCAGCAGAGCGGCCGCGTGCTCGAAACAGCGGTGGGGAGGCAAATTCTAAACAGCGGAATAACGGCTGTGTTAGCGTCAGCTATATAGTATGAAGGACGGCTTCTGGTTTTGTCCCGATGGTCACTCCACCCTGGCGAATACCTACAGTCGTTGAGTTTGAACCCTTTTTTTTTTTGGACCGTGCATTCGCTTGCAAGGAAGGATGCGAGGAAACTCTTGAGAGGGTTCTGCAAGATCCCGGTTCGCAAAGGACATTGTCTTTTTGAGTTTGGTCCACCACAATGGATTCACCTGGAACGTAATTTCGGAGGTAGAAGTTTATTGAGAGTTGAACTGAATTGAATTATCCGTGATCTTGAGATGCATCTTTTAACCATAGCTTGGGGCTGTATTCAGTAGCTCAAGACACGGGTGGCTAGGTCTGGGAGAGTAAGCAGAGTTAGTGCGTTCAAACGCACAAAGTGGTGTGTCTGCGCTACAGCATCGAAGAATATTATAATAACATTTTACGCGGATGGTAGAATGTTCTTGGCAAAAAAAATGGGAACAAGTCACGAAAAGAGATGGTGATTAAGCTTTTTTATAACACTCAAGGGTGTGTTCAAAATATTCACCTGTTGGTCGGTGTAAAAGTTGGCACGAACTTCTCGGATGACCTAAGAGGCGATAATAGGGCTAAGAAAACAGTGATGAAATACTGTTTCTTACTAGATACCAGAGATGGGCAAAATTTTTATTGAAATCAAATTTCGAATATCGAATAAATGTTAAAAAATTATCCGCCATGTGTTGAATAAAGGTAACTTGGGTTAACGAACGAACAACGAATAAATATTTTAACTTTTATTCGTTATTCAAAATTTTATTTAAATAAAAATTTTGCCCATCTCTGCTAGATACCCTATTGCATATGATTTAACAAGTCCACTACATGAAAATTCAATGGTTACATGATATCACTGACTTAACAAACATGACACGGTTTCGTACATCAATTACTTTTGAAAATAAAAAACTAACTGTAAAATTAAAAACGTCTATAATCGACAAAGAAAATTACCTAATGGCAAACTCAGTACCGAGTCATTAATTCTCAATTTGCAAATCCAAGTTAATTCATCAATTTCTCTATTTTGAACCTATGAATTCTTTCACTAAATCTGCCTCGAAAAACAGGGCTACCTCTTATCTCTAAATATTATAACCACAACCAGGGATAACTTATGTTACCAATAACCTGTGAAACAAACTGTTGGGCGTTTGACTAGAATACATGGTGAACCCGAGGTTAAAATCGTTGATTCTGAACGAAGTATAGCCATTGTTTGCAGTACTGTCTGCATTGCTAAGAGTTTCGCGTATGAATTCGAAACCCATGTGTGTAACGCGAAAAGGCAATATCAAAACAGAACACGGATCATTCTGAAAGCTGTATAAACTGTCGGCATACCGAAGCAACACTTCGAAGACCGTTTGCGCCACCTGATCGCATACCGGTGCTCGACGGAAGGTTTGGCTGCCGGACATACCGGAAGGTTGGATCTAGGATCTTCAGACATCCAGGCAATGTCTATCTTTCCGACAGATATATATCTCCGACAGACTACCAAGCGAAACTGACTCGATGGAATTTTGCAGCTACAGACGGAACCAAATCAACTGGCAGCAAGATCTTTGATTCTCTTAAGATATTAGGTCAGTGCAAAAGTTTGTTCGCTCACTACTAGATCATGTTATATGTAAGGAAATTTCTTTTTTTCTACACCTACTTGTACTTTTACCAGAAAACTGGCAAAAGGTCACAGATAGTCGGAGACAATAATCTGATTAAAAAAGAGAGTAACATATATTTACTTTTAATAAAGACTTTGGTTCAATGAAGCGAACCAACTTCTGCACCGACCAAATAGAACTGTTGCTTTGACACAATATCAGGTTCTCTCTTTGTTCAAGAGATAGAGACAACACGTGATCACACAAAAGAAGGAGTGATGGAGGGGTTGCTCCTTATTGACCCAGAGCAGCCATTTGATAGTGTCCCAAATATAGGCAACATAGACATTGAGCTGCTTAATATAAACGTAAGCTTTGATTGGGTACACTAAAACTGTGGTGGAAATCGTTATTAGGTATTGAGGAATCGGTAGCGATATTCGAACAATTATATCGAACCAGTGAATTACAATCACGAAAGACTGAATGACCTTAGTTTCAGAAGGAAATTTTTCGTCCATGTTTTCCAAACCTAGCATTGTATTACCTATATAGTTAATTCGTCGTTTGTAAATTCCATCTCCTAAGTAAATTAGGAAACTTCATAAGCAGTATACATTTATTAAATTTCCTGGCAATATAAACATTTCTAACTGAGAACCTTGCTCTCATACATATATAAGAATCTCGTGTTACATTTATTATAAGAAATTGCGAATAACGACGAAGCGAAAACATTAAATTTTCGTCCAGTCCAGATGTCAATCGCGCCCCCGAACTGTCGACAGATTACTTTCCTTTTAACCCAACTCGGGCTTCGGCAACGAAATTGAAAAGTCCGAATCTCTGGATTTCGCGAAACACAGCCGAGCTGTCGCCGAACCCGTTATCAACGAATGGCACGCATTCGACTAAGCTTGACTCGTCAAAAGGGATTCCCGTCGCTCGCGCCCCGTATATCCCATGATCCGAGCAAATCTATCTTAAATTATCTTGAAATGCTGCCAGTGGCGGTTATACACTGTGCGCTCGGCCCCTTCTTCAAAACTATCCGACGAATCCTTGAAAATCTGATAAAATGAAAGTCGTACAATGGCTTATATACCCACATACATCACTCATACCCTCATACATTAACAATTCATCCGCGACTCGAGTTGCTAATCAACAGTGACTTGGACTTTAAATCTACACAGGCCAGCTCCAGGCTCTGCCATTTTGTTTCGTGCCCAGTCTCTCCAAAATTTCGGGTGTCCGGTCAAAAGCTTCGCATGTTCCAAAGACTGATATACCTCGGCCAAAGGAATGCAGTATGTCCCCGTAGTATTTTTCATGGGAATAAAGGACGTTCATCGGATGCAGAGTGTACTAGAGACGCGTTGATCAATTTTTAATCCGACGTTGGGGCGTCGGTGCCGTGGTATCGGAAACAAAGGCAGAGAGGTACGCGATGGTTTCCGGTGGTGCACTGGTCCCCGAGATTCGGTGACAACGCCGAGACACAGACGAGGCAAAGAAAAAGGGAAATAGGGAATTTTATCGGGCCAGGTGGATAGGAGCAGGAGTAAAAAGCACGCGAAGCACGCCGTAAATAACCGCGTGCTACCGACGTCGCGTCGGTGACCCTGCGCCGCGACGAGCCCTAGAGCTTGCAATCGAGTTTTCATTGCATGTGCACCTGTACTTTCACTGGTATGCACATTGCACATGCACGCGACTGGTCTCGTCCACCCGCAGCGAAATGATAAATCACCATGGGAACGGGAAGGTGCACGGGTGTCTGCTGTACGACCCCCTTCAGATATTCTCAGGTTAACAATTGATGCGTTTGGGGGCTACACAGTGGGCTGTAAAAAGTTCCGTACATATTATTAAATCTCTATCCACGTTAACCTTTCTGTGCTCTAAATTCCGACTCCCTTGTGTTATATTTATTTCGTCCTCACATTTCATTTAGTTTATAGCTATCGCTTGATGGGTAGACGTGCACGCAATTATGTTATAAACGTCGTCGAAACCCCCAGGTCAATACGTGCCGCTGGAGGACACTTTTGCTAACGGTGCACTAAAACCTTTATCTGCATCGGGTCACCGAAATTTCTAGTATCTCTCATTCTATTCCTTCCAACAAAATAAACTCCTGTTATTAAGAACTTCCCCTTACCTATACCAAAACTAGCATGAATCAAAAAGTAGTTTGCTAAAGGTCTACATCTCTACGTTCATTCAGGCTTTATGAATTCCAATAAAATTTGGCGGAGTCAACAGATATTTTAACTTAAGCAAAATCAGTGCACTCATCTGTACTTACACATATACATATACACACCTACAATTCCAAGTACCTTCACAAGTAACCAACATACCAATTCTGACACATATACCATTCAGTAATGGGAGCAATTACGGATAATTGAACTCCAAAACAAGTCCAGAGGTGAAGATATGATTCATAGTCCATCTGATTAAGTTAAAGTGTTCCTCTGGCGTCAAACGCCAATGTAAAATGTATTCTGTCAAGCTCCTTCTCTAGAATTTTTTCTTTCAGCACGATTCTTAACGATTTTCTAAACCTGTTTACACCGTGCGCAAACGTGCTTGTAATTCATCAGCAGTCCAATCAAGAATCGGGGATTACGCGATCTGCGGCACGATGGCAAGTAGCTGAAATAGATGACAACCAGAGATGCATACCGCTATCAGTGTGTCATCAGAGCTCTGATGAAGCTGGTTGCAATGTTGGCGAAACGTCAGAGCGGTCCTCCAAAAGCGCATGGCTTCCAGCCGAAAGCTTCAAGCGATAGCCACCTACGCTCTAACCTCAAAGTAGCAACGAGAAGGGAGTACTACATGGCGGCAACGTTCACCGCAGTATTTTCAAGAGACGAGCAAGCTATTCTCGCAAAAGCAACAGACGCAACCCGACGGTGGTTGCGTCGGGTGCAGCTATATTAATCGCGATTCCAATTAATTGAAGCTCGTGTAATACATGAGCGTGTCTAATGTAGGACACATATAAATCACCAAGATCCCGTCTCCCGGAAACACCGAACTTTACATCTGCGTCTTATTAGTCATGTGACTAGCTATGACTGTGTCCTGATAATCAATGGCGAACGATAATAAGAGTACTTTGTCAGACTCTTGCCAAAGCTAGCTGCAGTATTTGTAAAACGTAAGATAATCAGAGTCACGATACTAAATATACGTGCAATTCAGGGCAGCAGCCACTGGTAATTAAGATGTGGCACGGAAAATGTGTTTTACAGGAGTTAATTTGTTACAGGATATTGGACCGGGCTAGCAAGAGACGATTGGTAGTAGTTGACTTGTCTTGTAGAAATTGAGATTGTTTCGTAGAGATTGGAGTTAGCTGGTACAGATAGGAGTTGTCTAGTTACAAACGTTGCTATTGACGGACTTCTCGATTATAAGTTTGGCCTTTCTGTAATATCTTGTGTGTACGTAGGAAATGGTTTATGTATTTTTCTGTTTCGTCTGATTATGTGATTTTTTCAAATGGCAAAAATGGCAAAATCCTGATTGAGGAACAACGGATTGCGATCAGATAAGACCTGGCCTGGGATTGTTATAGTTTTGTGGTGCAAACTTATATCTCTGAAAGAAAGTGTCCAAGTAAAAAAACACACTTAGGTGACATTTAAAGCAATACCGTGGACAATATAAATTGCTAAATTTGTTGTATACTCCAAATTATAGGCTAGAAAGTTTTACATATCTTGAGATGTCCAAACCCCCAATTTGCTAGAGCTAAAAAACTGTAACCTGTTAATTGACGAAGACTCGTCATTCGAAAATGCTTCTCCGGGCTTCATGGGTGCAATATTACAAGATTGTAAAGCCGGGAATCCACCGGGACGCTAAGCTATGCTATGCTATGTTATGTTTTAGCTTAGCTTTTGGTGGAAACGGTTTCATAAGAATGTATTGAAGCTAATTTGTTTAAAACGTTGCATGACATAGCATAGCATAGCTTAGCATATCTTAGCTTCTAGGTGGATTCCCGGCTTAAGAGTTTGCAAATATCATTTGTGTTCTTATTACCATTACAGATGCAGTGTACCGTCTAATATTTTTTCGCTTCTTTTCTGCTTTTTTCTTTTATCATTTCCAACACACGTAGTCTGCAAATTGAAATAAGAAATCATCTGTTTACTAATAACATTTTTGGAGTAAAATGGTTACATTTATTTATCGGCGAATCCGGAAGGATTCATGTCTTCAGTTTTATCGTTCTATTTGTATCAGAAATAACATTAATACATATTCATACCTGCTATGGGCAAGGCGAGTTAACCCGTTCTTTGTCATTTGTCAATACCCAGGCAGGCAGCACTTTCGATCGAAAAGTATGCCTTTTAACAGGATATGAAATACGATCAATCATTTACAAAGGTAAAATAGTCAAGTAACCCATCCACTCTGTATTGTTTCTACGATTTCAATACCCTCCTTATATCCATATAAATACGTCGCGTAAGATTGACGAACACGTGGTGAGGATTTCAGAGCGGCGTTACGCAATCCCAAATACTCTCTGAGCTTCGTAATACGCGTGCGATCACAGGATAAGTAATGGCGTCGCGAGGGCGCATAACTCGCATATGCGTTCCAAATAGCCACGGCTGCAAATCATCGACGCAGCGTTGCCCGTGGAATACGCGAATGGAACGAGAGATTATTTAGGTGTGTACGATCCGTGGCTTTTATGCCGATCAGGCGTTCCGCGAACGGAACGCAAACTTGCGATTCACGTGCCCCGTTGGTTTCACTGAGGTCGTGCGATACATTCAATTGGGTTTTGGTGACGCGTGTAGCGCGGATGTACCAACTGGACGAGGCTAATGAAACTAATGATTTACGGGGAATAGATATGATCTTTCTCCCATTTCGATGTCTACGTACGAGAGACATTAGTATACCGTGCAATAAGGATAGGATGACATTGATACAATACAGTATATGAACAATAGAGTGATGGTCATATATGAACAGTATATGAACGGTATATGAACAGTAGAGTGATACACAGTGATGAATTCTTTAACTCACCAGCACTTTATCGATTCGAAGATTTAAGGCACAGCTATTATTATTACGGTCGATCTTGGGATACTCACCTGAAACAAAAATGTTTAACAATTAATCTCAATTTTTTAGCCTTGTGTGATTGGCAAAACAATATTCAAAATATCGTGCTTAGTAAAAGATATAGCAATATGTAGGTATATATGATTGGTTTATTTAACTAAAGTATCAAAACGAATCAAAATATTAGTTTGTAAGGAGAAGTGAATGATTTATAGTGGGACGGTTTTGCTGATTGTTGAAAATTTTCAAAACGTCTGCGAATTTTCTGTTTAATGTTCTTAACAAACATTCTGCATCTCAATTAATTTATATTGGTGTAATTATTTATTGATTTGAATATATGTGTTATTTGAACACAAATTGTGAGTCAAGCGACATGTGGTAAACCAAGGTAGGATAATTTCGGGTCGCATCTGCGCGACCAGTACTAAACGACTCCCAAATATAATACTGTCTGATTTAGAATTCCAGGCACCGCATGTTCCCTAATCCAAAAGAGATTTAACTTCGACCAATACGCGAAGCAACACCACCCATAGCACCTGTGATAACGATAAGGTCCTGCATGAATCGTGAAATTACGTATTTATGCGGCAAAAGCCCCCACTAACCAAAGCAATCGCTAACAATTAGGCACATAAAAATATTACAGTAAAAGTATCTACAGTAAAACTATTTGTTTTTATCTCTGATGCTTGGTTTCATTTTACCAAGTAGTATTGCAGATCATTTAAACAGGAGAAATTGGATAGACATTTTCTTTTTCTTAAACTTATTGTTAGAACATAGCCAGTGACTTTTTATGATATTATGATATCTTGGAGATCTTTCCTGACATGATCTTTATTCATATGTCGCAGATAGTTATGAAAAATTGATATATGTCATGGAAATTCATGAAAGCTTGCAAACGCGAATATGATATTCGTTCGGAACAATTTGTATAGCAAAAGGTTTCGAAGCCAATGCAACGACGCAACATTGCAATTCGTTCGGAATACGGAAAGCGTTACAAGTGCGCGCACCGATCTCTCCGCCTCTCGAAAGGTGAAACTTTAACGGGGAATATTATTCCAACATTCCTAGTCTTCTCTTAAAATAGGGGAAACTCAATTTCGGGAAATTGTGTTCTATGTAGCCCGTTTTCTCCCTGTACAGAAACATACCGAACAATGATTTCTCTGATGTTGAAATAAACTATTCGATTTAAGCATTGGTAATTAATAAGTTGTATAAGCTTGTATTAAAAAGTTTTTCGTCGTCTAAGTAGGGGAGACCGGGGCTAGTTGATACGTTATTCTGTTTTCAATTTTTTCAGTTTGTATTTGAATTAATTGCTTAAGAAAAATATGTCAAAATATACTTTGGTCCTTCCTCTTTAATATGTAGTAAGCGAAAATATGAGAAAATACATACAAAATGAATGAAAAAATGTTATTTGGGCGATCAATTTGGATGTATCAAATCTATTTATGTTTTCCCCACATAAACGAAAGCAATTAAAAAAATATTGTTAACGTCGAGGTACACAGACGTACGCTTAAATGGAGCTACATATATACGGTGTCGAGATAATTCGTCTGTATCAACCTTAGAGCATATACTACTGTAGGTCTCATTGCCTTATGTCTTCTGTCGAGCCAGTTGGCGACTAAAGCCTACACGATGAGACTTGTCTTGAGGCATGTCTCGAGACGAGGTCTCATGTCTCATGCTGGCAAGGTGGAGAGAAGGAGAGAGAGAGACATGGTCTCGAGACACGGGAATTCCCATTGGAAAAGTGTCCGATACTACATAACCGAAATAACGAAATCCACGCGTAGAAAAATATTTGCTTTTAGGTTATCTCGTGGTCGAAGTGAATCCGGATTTAAACGAAAGCTCTTTACACAATGCGCCACTACCGCAATATTTGGTATACAGTTCGTTGGAGTGTTTTGAAAACGGCTAGATACACCGTGCCCACAAATCACGGATGCAATCGATATTTTTTTGTCTTCAAGAATGCGATTTAAGCAGTTCCACAAGCTATAATGCTGGTCTTACAAACAACGATGAGAAAATAATTCTGCTGACAAACTGGTCTAAAATTTCAAGCTCGTACTTTGTGAGGTATTTCTTTGGTCCCACGACTGTTCACTACCATATTAATCATGAAAGGATCCCTTAAACGGGCTATTTTTTACGCTAACAGTATAAGAGGCAGAGGATTCAGCAATGACGCCACTCAATTTATTTCTCAAAATCGGTATACCAGGTGACCTATTTTCATCTATGAATAAATTTGCCTCACAAAGCGTGTTGAATAATTCGTATCAAGGAAAAATGGGGAGAAAATAGGTCTGTACCTCAGAAGGAAGGCTGAAAAACTGTCTCTGAACAGAAACGTCAATAATACAGTTAAGAAATGGACAAATCGTAACAGATAATCGAATTTCCTTAATCCACGTCGCCAGTTCTTCAGCTTTTCAAAATAAACTGCTTTTACATCATTTTTTTATCGCACAGCTGAGATACGCCATGAGATAAGGCCAAGCAACATCCTATTCGCGGTTTCGTAGCCGATAGATGCAATCTGATATCAATGCCGAAGCCATTTTGTGCCTCAGTTCGGCTTAACCCGAATCAGATACAGGCTCAATGTTTCTAATTCACGTGTCGCAGTAAAGTTCGAGCTGGCGCTAAATGGCTGGCATAATCGCCGAGATTTCGAGCATCTTCGCTACCATGCGTTGCCGCGGTGACGTTAATTTTCATACAAATTCCAGATTATTCCGAAAGAGCGAATAACAATAACCGTTTGATTCGGGTTGACCTAGATCCTGACGATTTGCGGCTATACACACGCGGTGCAGCGTTCTCCAATAGCTGCTGCCCCGAAAATGCGTTACTGTTGTCTCTTCTATCTTGGACAGCGGGAAAATGAAAATTCGCGAGCGTTCGTTATTTGTTTAGGAATGGTGGCGCACTTTCGAATGGCACGTTGGCCCTGGAATTTCTAAACGCCGCAGACATTTCACAGAGTATCTTTTTCCAATAACATTTGCTTTAAATTTCTGGCCAGAAAGGTGTTTCCGTGATAAATAACACCCAAACTTGTAAAAATACGAGTTAAATGAAATTTTTAAACACGTATAAAAGAAATTGAGCACTGATAAATATTGGGAGGAAAGTAAATAACATCCGCGTTCTCTCTCATCAATTATACCAGCTGTTGGAGAATGTTGATGGTGCCACACGAAGTAAACTCTCTCAGAACATTAACGTTATATATCTCTTGAACTATTAACCATCTGCCCATATACCATTAGCTTCAGTATTTCAATTGATGTCACTGGGCAGTAGCTCGTTAAAATTTACTGGCTATAGTTCGACACCTCCCGCCATTAGAGGGCGTATTACATTGTTCACTGAACTGTCAGAAGTTATTTTGAATTACACACTTCTGTTCGTATAAACCAAAGTCAATAAGAACCAAATAAGAAAGTTTAATACTATCCAATAATCTTTCAAACGTCTCCGGATTTTTAGAACTTCATCTTTATGCCACGGCCACCGGCAAAAGTTAGATTATTCAAAAGGACTAGCGCGTGACAATAAAGAGCTGCAAGAAGTGAATCTCCTAATAAATCATTCTGTTCCGCGGCAGAAGGTTGTGTAGAATTTCACGCGCCACCAAGGAAATGGCGAGGGAAAGTTGGCGACACTTTAAAAAGCTGAAATTACGACTTAATAAAAGTTTGAAGACTGGTCCCCGTCAGTGTGTTTCTCGTGATCGATAATCGCGACACAGGTTGCCCGTGCAGAATTCTTAGCATTTCGCGCCGAGCTATAGTACGCCTCTCTGGTAATGCGATAGTCAGGCCAAACTTCCGTGGAAAGGCTTAATCACTTCCTCGTAAAAGTTACGATCGATCAGACAAAACAGCAAGTGCGTGACAACAGTGGTTAGGCCCTATCCCTAAGTTAAATCATGTCCACTTCTACCTCAGGGTGTCGCGAAGTGCAGAAAGGTCTAATGTACCTCCATTAAGCCATTCACTGGCAGCAGAACCATGAAAAAAGGGGGTAATAGTAACAAAGAGAAACAAAATCGCAGTCATTATTGTCACTTTTTACGGGAGTCAATTTATCAACTGAATAATACCCAATTTTTCCACATCGACAGGATGGAGTTGGCCTGTGAAACAGCTGTTTGCTTACAAATCGTAGACAATAAATGTCCTCGTGTAACTGATACAAAATTTTTGGGGATATTATGAGGCTCGGACCAAATTTAATATTTTCTATAAAATCTGTCTATTCCTTAAGAACGTTACAGATTCTGACGGATATTTTAATACGTCGAAATAGTTCCCTGCTTTCTATTACGTGATTGCATCTTTTTCCATTTGAAATGGGTAAACAGTTTTGTTTGTACCTATAGGCCCCTACAATTTGAGTCATGTCCGGTGCAAAAAGCGGTCGTCCAGATTGCGACCTCTCTTTGTTAATCCAAATCTGAAGTGGTATAACGATATCTTTCACGAAACTCTCAAAGGATCACTCCAATCCCCTAAATATTAGACCCTGCGATACATGATAAAACCCATAATTGAATTTCAGACGAAGAAAGAAACACGGGACAGTAGTGCCTCGTTAGTTGGACGGATTCCTGCCCTGTTAGCTGACTATCGCCATCTCCACCAGTTCTTAGAATATTTACCTTCACGGAGCTAGCATGGGTGTCCCAACACCCAAGCGTGCTTGTTCAAAGAAACTACCAACTTAAGACCTCGCTATCTCGTGATGGGGATCGGTATCTCTCCAGATAGATGCTCGGACATGGTTCCGGACCCCGGTCAGCTATCAGTACACTACTCTTGTACATCATCTTCCCAGTCTTGGCTGGCACTGCCCAACCGGGGATGTCCCACTTCCCGGAGTCATCAAGCACAGTGACATGCTTATGGTCGTCATAAAAACCTCAAATCGGTAACGCCGAGGCCTAGAGAAAGGTCGAGGTCGCGAGGACATGGTAATATCTTGCCGGTCGGACTAAACAGCGTGGAACGTTGCAGCAAGTCGTTAGTTAGCACTTGGATAGCGCATAGCGAATCCTTGATAAGAATGGAAGGGTCGGCAACCGAGGTTATCTCCGGGCAATAAACTTGGATGGAACAACATTGAGAGAGCAGGAGAGGTTACGGAGAAGCGGAGGGGCGGGGAGGAGGGGCTGGAGAACTAAGGAAGAGTCATGGAAGATCTTCGGTAGCTTGGGCACGATTGTTTGCGGCGCTAAAGTCACTGGGCCGTGTTCCTGCCCTACCAACTGAACATCCCACAAAATCGATTTACCGAAATTGAAGCTATCAATAGTATTTGATAGTAATTTCGACGGGGGGAACTTCTGGCCTCCCATTTAGAACCCGGTTACTGCGAAAGTGTCTAGCTGGAGTCTCGACGTAGTAAATGTCGCTTCAAGACCTGTTCCAGGTGTGTTAGTTGACCTGCGAGGCAACAAAGCCTCTTCTGTTATAATGTGATCCATTTTTCAATAATTAATGATTTTGCCTTTCGTGTAATAATGGCCACAGCAGTGCGCAGAAGCAGGAAGCAGAATATCTAATGGGAACGGGAGAGTCGATAGTAAACGGTCTTCCTCTAACTAATTTACGGGAATTTTCAACCAGAGTCAACCCATCCTGCGCCGCAAAACATTGTTTATTCTCAATTAATATAAATATAGCACTTGTTTTACGATTTTTTCTAAGTACGTTATGTGTAGTCGGAGTACAAGAATGCTTTGTAAAACATACGTTTAGTGTTTAAGACGTTTAATGGTGGGCAGAATGGGAAGTCTGGCGAACGCAAGCCGTCTCTACATGGAAATTAATAGGCTGCTAAGTGGCTCGAAGCGATTCCAACATTCGATTCGCTAAATCTCGGTAAGAAGCAATGTCTGCTATTTGCATCTGTAATTCAGTTAGTCTCTCACTTGGTCGCAGCCCTCTGATGCAAAGTGGCATTATCGGCGCGAATTTGCGTTACTCTCGGCCCGATGTCGTATACCCGACTGTTCCGTTTAAATCTGAACCTGGGGGAAGTACCTTGCAGTTAGAACTATCAATGTACATGAATATTAATGCAGGTCTAATGGGCAACGAAAGATCGATGTTCGTTCTTTCGAAGATAAATTGCAATTTTAAAAGTTGGAAGTAAACATTGCTATGTTTGATCTTTTAATTTTAGTGCGAAGAATGATAATAAATCTATCATTAATTTACCAGCCGTTATGACGTCCAATTCGAGAATTCGATTATGTAATAACTAAAAATACTATTTGCGATGGTTATCGAAGAATCCAACTTTTGGTTAAATCAAGCTGTAGTAAGATTTGTTAATTTAAGACTCACAAGACTCGTCAGGGAAGCTGAACCTTTCCATTTAATTCTGCTTTAACGGTGTTCCCTCTTCGTAAAATAAAGCTACGTATATCTATAAAAACAAATGATATTTTCTTAGCTTCATAAGAGATTTGGGACCCGAGAATAATCATAAGTTTAAAGTAGAAGACGCTGTTGCATAACAGAGAAGAGCCAATCACGTGGTATCGGACAGCTAACCACGTGACACCCAATTACGTATTAACATATTAACAAGCAATGGTGGCGACAGAAGATGATTACCGAAGACACCTAACCGTTCGTTCCCCATCAGAACGTGTTCCACGGAACACATGGTAATCCTCACATAAGATAAAAAGGTGAGAAAATGGCAAGCTGGCTTTCCAAACCAGTTCCCTTCCAAATTTATCTCAACAAAAGCGAAGTAGATATAAAAGGGGATTTACAAGAACAGAGGAGAAGGAAAACATCCTCCCTCTGTTTCGAACGCGATGCTCACGTGGCCAGGACAAAATTCGAGCGGAAGGGACGAAAAGTGGCCGGAAATTCGGTTTCGCAGCCCTCCACGCGTGTCGAACTCTACCAGCAAATATAAACGCGTCGCGTCTAATCCTACTTATTTATTTACTGCCGGCGAAACTCCGCTGGAATGTCGATATATCGAACAGGGGAACAGAGGGCCAGAAAGAAGGGAGGCCATGGAGGATCGCAAGCGCGTACCAACCTACCAACTGCGCGATATCACAATGGAAGTTCGAGCTTGGACAGAATTTTGCAAGCAAAACGAAGGGAAAATGTCTGCGACGTGCGATCGAAGTTGAACACGGAAAAATAAATATGGAACGTGGAGAGATGCTGATTGGAATGGCAAAAAAAAAAAAAAAAGAACAAGACAGGGAAAAGAGGGAATGGCAGCGGTAATATTACGAATCATTTTCTAAGGGTTTCGGAAACGATAATTTCGTTGGATAATGATTGTTATTTAGAAGAGTCCTCGATGCTGCATCGAGCAGCTTGAATATTACAAGATATGGTTTTCGAGTGGCTATTGCGGTCGGAAGTATGAAAGGAGACTCAACATTGTATTGTAATAATGCTGGCTGTCGAGGACACTTGGATTCTAAATCATTTCAATATCGGCGGTGAAGAAGGTGGGTGGAAAGACATTTTTAACGAGGACAAGTAGCGGAACAGAGCGTTTTTCACAAAAAAATATGTAAGAATTATTGATGTTGGATAAATAGGTGAAGAAATTTTTGTGTTTAAGATTGAAATATTTTTCTTTTAAATGTTATTTTCACAGGGTACTATTTTCTCGCACTCCTTTGGATTTCTTTAAACTGTCGTAAACCGGGGTAATATTGCCATGCTTTTTGAACATTTTGCTATATATTATATAATATAACAATTAACATTTTTAAATTTGGTTTAGATATCCTATTATAACATGGCATCGTTTGTGATTGTACTACAAGTGTAAAAACGC
This sequence comes from Andrena flavipes, assembly GCA_963971345.1. Lineage (NCBI taxonomy): Eukaryota > Metazoa > Arthropoda > Insecta > Hymenoptera > Andrenidae > Andrena > Andrena flavipes. The sequence continues at coordinate 14,822,212 of OZ020480.1, forward strand.
ATAAATTTTTTCCTTTTCCTTTTTAATAGATTAAGTAAATCCCAATGTTACCCCGTACATCTAATGTTCCCCCAGTTTACGGTATTAATGAAATTATTATTGTAAAATCTATTTACGTTTAAGGGCTTACAAATGACATTGGTTTAATGTTTGTTTAAAGTAAAGTGTGAAGTTAGAAGCTAACGACAGAGCTAACCAAGTATTTAATAATTTGATAATTCGAGGAATTATTCTTTCTTCTCCGAATGGAAGTAGATTCTGCGTTTAATTAATTAACCGCCAACGGTAGAGCTTGCTAATTTTCAGATCTAATTAGCAAGAGTGAGTACTATTACATTTTCAGTTACTCGCTCCACTTCGTACAACGAATTTATTCATCGGCGTTTTAACTGAAAATTTCTTTCCATAATTGGATCGCACGAACGAGTTTCGTGCAATTATAATTCGTCAAATTTCCATTCTCTCGCGGATAATTCCAGTTCCTTTTGACTGGTTAGCTTCGATAACATTTCACATTGATTCCATTTTAAATATCCATCTTCTGCGTTAGCATTTTTCAAACATGAATATTATATTTCCCTTACTTCTTCACTATACTTCGTATAATCTTGATTATGGAAGAGCGCACCACAACATTTTGTATTAATAAAAAATATTCTAGTAGCCATAAGACCTACATTATCGTTTATAAACGTGGAGAATAACATGGACACGAACAATGCAACGGTTTCCACTCACCCTCTATCGAATCCGAAGGGATAGGGAAAGTTGGGCTCGATCGTTCTGGTTCGACGAAAAGAGAATAACGGGCTGGTTATTAGGGGCAGTTTCGGAAACGAAATATCCTTCTCCCCCTCAACGAAAGCAAAGAAGGGGCGAATAAAAGCTTGGATCGGGGGGGAGGGTGACTGACAGGAATCGAATAGATCTAATAACCCAAAGACTTCTCGCCCATTACAAACTTGTTTGCCCCTTTATTATGCCGTCGAAAAGGAACAATATATTTAACTGCTTTCCTTTATATTGTACTTTGTTTACTTATTACTTAAAGGTAAAGTTTTTTGCGTTTGTCCAATAACAATATGGTAATTCTTTTCTTGAGACCTAATTTGCAATCATTACCATTCTTAATTCCAGCCTAAGTCAGAAACAAAAGAAAGTAACCTAAACTTCCACAGAAGAAGACAGATTGAAAATCTCAAATTTATGGGAAAAAATTGTTATCCATTTAAATTTTCTTTGAATCTTTCTTTCCTATCATTTGGAACAAGCACTCCTTGTATAATTACCAGCCTCAAGATATGTTTACATACGTAGGTTCAGGACTACCAGGAAAAAGGACAATTCCGTCGAAGAAGGAGTCGAGAGACAGGAAGGATGCAGAGAAGCAGAGGGGCACAGGGGCAGGAAACGCTCGTAAATATTACCGGGTAAGATCTACGACATATCCGGTACGATTATCGGTGGATGGCTGCACCCCTTCGCAGTGGGGTGGGTTAGGAATATAACCGGGTAATATTTCGTGGCTGAGACCACCCCGACAATGCCATCAAGCCGGCCTTTTCACCTCCTACTACCATTTCTCCCACCCTCTCTCCTTCTTTCTATTTTCGATCCGATTCACTCTCCATTTCTTCTGCTTCGCCTTGGTCACACGATTCTTCAATTCCTTGTTTCAGTTTCTTCCCATGCAACCGATTCCTCCGTCCTTCTCTCCTTCTCATTTTCCTTTTTCCCCTTCTTGTTTTTCCACCTATCCCAGGAAAGGAATAATGGTTTTTCGTTCGATCGCTCGGTGGCCAGAGGAGCAGCCGAAGGCAGATTGAATTGGAAATATGTGATTCGGCAGTGTGCAAACTCGTCAGGCTTTCCTTTTCTCCCTGGAATTTCCTTTTTTCTGTAGTATTCCAGGGGAGGATCCGTCTGTCGCGATACACTGTGACGCAACCTCGTCCATCATGCGAATCGATATCGAAATCGAGGAGAAGTGAAATTCCCGAAATCAGCGATTTTCGAACTGATGCTCCGATCCTTAAGTATTTATAAGCTCATAGCAACGTTAATCGATTTTGATGAAATTTTAGGCATAAACATTTCAATCTCCAAACGGGTTTTTTGAATTTTCATTTCAGGCTCACAAAAAAAGTGGTAAACTATTGGTTCTATGTTTATCAAATTTGAAATTATTTGTCTGGACATAAGCAATTTCTTCTATTATTAATTTTCTAGAAGCGTGCATGAAGTGGCTGGATTGCCTTTGAGTGTTTTTGGGTTTCTGAAAAATTCACCGAGTTTTATCTTCTTTCGGGGAAAGTGACATATTAGTAATTGCTCGGGGGTTTATATATACGCTTGGTATGTCCATATGTCGCTGTTCTGTAGTCGCATTTTACGATCTATCTGGCAATAAAGTAATTTCGGAGCCACTAAAACTCTGAATTTGTGTAACACCATCTGTTGTACAGTGAAGTGTTCTCAAACACACACGCGTAATTCAGGAATCCTAGTACTTAAAATATAAGTACCTACATCTGTCGAGATGACGAATCCGCCGTTACCTACACTACAAGCCTGTCTATAAACAAATCTCATGAAATCTATAAAACGGATAAGTTTAAAATACACCTGCAGCTACGCTACAGCTGGCTGTACATGTAGATTTAATCAAAGGCAGAATATTAAACTGAATGCCAAATCGATTCGCATAAAAATGCATTACATATGATAAGAGTTTCTATGTTTGTTTTATATATTCGGCCCGATCATTCAGTACGCCCATCGTAAAACAACACCGACGGTAAAAAAGCTCTCCAAATCGGATATACAGAGGCAGGGTTCAGTCGTCAGAACCGATTATGGGATTGGAGTGGTCCGTGAATATTTATCAAGAGCACTCAGACCAGCCTAAGGCAAGAATGTCCGAGCAAGCATCGAGGAGGATTGGAGAGGCTGCTGGGAGAATTGGGGAACAGAGGTAGCCGCTGGAGGGATATAGTCTGAGGTAGTCAAGCAAAAGTCACCGGGCATCAGAATTGAATCGCCACGAATTCGAACGGCCTGAGGCAACTGTCACGCGCAGCTAGACCGTTGGCCACCATCTATAGTCGTTTACATGTGTCTGTCAGCGTGAAAACCTAGGTCTATTCTTGGTCCAGCGGCTCTACTAATAGACTAGTAATGGAGGAGAAATGATTAATAATTAGACACGTTGCTTTGCAACTTTAATTCACCACGTACAGGCTTCGATGAAAAGGAGGATAGTGCAAAATGTCATGATTGCAAATTTTCTTAAAATTACTTTTCTTATTAACTGTTTTGAGAAACACTATTCTGCTATCGATAGAACAATTTACGAATAAGTGCAATGCTGTACCTTGTAGGCCTTTTACGAAGAGACACTTTCTTCTTCTTCCCCATTTGGTCTCTAAACTTTAGGAAATAGTTTAGTCTTGTTCTTTACTCTTTAAATTAGCAATACTGTATCGCTGATGTCTACGAATTGTCATTTGGTAGGTGTTAATGTTCAACAACTAGGTAATTCGATGTCAGTAGCTCTCGCCCGATGTTCACTTAGCATAATGTTTGACGATGGAGACCTGCTCGGCCTTTGATCTAGCCATAAACTTTGTTAACGCGTTTGGCCATCGTTGACCGCTACCAAGGTCTTCGTTCATTGATGACCAAGCACTGCTAACATCAATTCAAGCATTTACAGTATACCTACAACTATTTAAATTTGTGAGTTGCTACTGTGGTAAGTTGGACAGAACGTATAAAGTATTAAATGCATCAGGCATTGCTTTAATTTGGGTAAATTTGAGGACGAAATGAAATACTTTTAAGTTATTCATTTGTCTTCATTAATCCTCCTAAGAATAACAGTAATACTTTAACTGCTAATATAGATGGATTTGTCCTTGCAATCTTCTAAATCGAACAGTCCATTAAGAGTCTACTTCGATAGCCTGAAAAGGAGTGCGGTATTTGTGATTTTTTATAAAGACACACTCTTAAATTATATTAATTGAAAATTTTATGTCTATATTTGTACATATCTAGACCAGATTTTAAAATAATTTTGGATACAATTTTTTTTCATATTCTCTAAAGATTGAGAAATAAAGCCACAAAGCTGAAAGTAAATATATTTAATGCTTTTATTTTAAAAAACCCCTTAAGTAGTAATCACTGATTTATCGTGGGAGTATAAAATATAAATCAGTTTGCATAAAACAAGTATGTAGGAACCAGTACCAGGGAGATTTCAAGAAATAGAGGCTGCACTTGCTATAAACAAACGTAGGAGTGAAATGTGGGTCTCGCACAGCCACAGAGAATCTCATTAAACAGCATTCATCATTAATTAAAAGCTAGTCTATTAGCCGACTGGAGAACTATTGACGTTGGTAGTTCAGAGGTAACCCAATTAATCTGTCTCACAAACCTGACCCAGAAAGAAGACCAGATTCTCAACATACCAGAATTTCTCAAATACCAAAAATCAAACCCTTTCCGTGTACTCATTAGCCGATAATTAACGCAAGTCCGTAACATCGCGCTGCGAAGCTGCAAGGAAGGAGCAATCATTGCCTACACCACCTGTTCCTTCGTATGAGAAACGATTACGAACTGGCGATGGCTCGCTGAAATCGTAAGAATTGCATCGTTTCCATCGTTTCAAATCATCTGGAACGTCACGTACAGCAGACGCCCGGGTAACGTATATAACGGGCGTCGAATGTTTTATCCGAGAATTTGTCAGAACACAGGCGGAAGGAATGGCAGAGTTTTCAGTTAGAGGCCGTGAGGGGAAATTTACGCGACGTGCTCGCGAGCAGAGGACGACGCGGGCGGGGCGCGTGTGCGCCGCTATCTGTATGAAAGCTCCGTCATCGGCTGTCTCCTTCGTCGGTATTCATAAGGGGGAGTCGACCAAATCAGAACTTTCCGACGGCAAAGCGACGGGTAACGTTACTTTCAGCGTGAATGGGCGACTCTGTGTTAGAAATGTGTAACGGAGATAGAGGGAGCTGCGACATTCCCTGAATACGCCCGCTGCGATGCATATTACCCGGGCAACAGGGGGAAAAAAGAGGTGAGACGCGCTCGTGTTCACGATGCTTTGAGCAACGGTTGCATCTGTAATTAAATTTTGCGCGAACGTGTTGTCCAGCACTTACATACGTACCCGCGTTCTCATGAAGCAATTTCCCTGGGTTATGTTACTTTGCGCGGGGCGATGCACAGCTGCTGTTTTTCAAGACTGAAAGCTCGAGCGTTCTGAAGATTAGTTAGTATTCTGAATAAAGCCTCATTTTATAGGGATACTGAATTGAACGAAACTATATTTATAATGCGTAAATCTGTACGCGTTATCAATGCTTGAATCCAAGTTGAACTGTCGTTGAATGGAAAGTTGGACAGGAATGACAGTCAGGGTGGGCAACGTAGCAACGGAATCTACGATTGATTGCGAGTGAAAGACTCACTGGATCCTTCTACGTAGCTATATCGATATTACAACAAACAGGGATCAATGAATGGTGGACTGATACTTTCTAGATTGCACCGTTTCTCTATATCTAATGAATTAGTGTCGTTTGGACGATTCAATTAGGCTTCTAAGGTTTTCTTTGTCTGAAAAATTCCTATGTCATTTGACAGAGTTTAATCACACTGTCAAACTACTATTGGTGAGCAGCAGAATGTGCAAATTCTATTGTCTAATGTGGTGTTTACAAATGTTTGCAACTCGATCGTTTAGAGAGTTTCAATCCACGTCACAAGTGTTACAGCCTGGTTAGAATATCATAACAACACCGGGCGTAATGGAAGGCAGAGATGAGAGGAGGAAGATAGCTGAAGGGTTTTCATAAATCCTCGCCTCATAAATCAAACTCGGAAATCTACCAGAATCCGCGATACAACGATATCCAACGACCGTCCTGACCTTTCAGGGGGAACGATTTCACACGATAAATTTTCGTTGGCATTGCTCGCGAGCAATACCGTGTAAGACAGAGCTATTTATAACCAGCCACCGTTAAGTTCCACCGAGTCGAATTTACGCGAACTCCGCCTAAGGCGAAGTTTCATCTGTGTCTGAGAGCCGAATGCTTAGAAACTCCTCGAGCGGGAACTTTCGAAGCGTTTCGAAGGGATAAAAGAACTTTCCATTCGGGTAAACGCTTTTAATGAGAAAATATGATGCACCGCCCTTCTCGGTGTTCCCCACGACGCCAATTAGAGGAGAATGGCTGGCACCCCCTCCCCCGGCCCCGCCACCACCGCCATCGAGAACACAGGCCCATCCATTTTTCCCACCCCCCCTGTCGTCCCTACTCCGTCTTTCTATTATCACACGCTGAGAAGGAAGTAACTCGACTCAGTTATTTTGATGAAAATCGTAATGCAATAGGCATGTAATACAAAAGGGGATGAAGGACGGCCTGTCGAAGACCTCGATAAGACGATCGACCCTTCTTATTCGTGTTCATAACTACGTACCCTCGAACTGATAGGGTACTAGGGGATTTCCAGCCGGCCACGAGGGTCGTCTCCATGGCGGGGCAAGTTAATCTCCAGATTTGGAAATTGATTTCTCGGTGAAGAGGGTACCAGTCGATGGAATAAAAAGGATCCACGCCAATCTGGCGCGCTTGAAAAAAGGCACAATCAAATTCCACTAAATAATGGCATGTGGAGAGCGACCGGTGATGGGATCAGCATGATGTGCAGTATTTTGATTGAAATATGTTCAAGATGATCCTCAATTGCGTTATAATAGGTACATCTAAAGTTCAATGTAAAACGCAAAGTGACAAAAAACGCAATCCTTTTTCTTCAGTTCTGGCCAATTAAAATGGATGAGACCTAGACTAATTTGGGATTTGTTGGAATTTCTTTTCCAGCATCACTGGACGTAAAACTTTAGGAAGAACGTTCTATAAGACGTTAATAATTTTACCTACTATTTATCAAACGCATATGTCATCGGAACAACAAAACATATTTTCAGGAATGCATTATAAGAGTAAAGCAGTCGTTATACCTTTTGTTTTAAATTTTGTTTACATGTTTCAGGAAAGAAAATATAAGTTGTATGTACAGGCCAGGACGAGCCATAGCTATGTACGAATTCTAACCTCAGTCGTTCCGCCACTACGTTTCTCTCAACCTTGCCTAAAAATCGGGCCGTAAAGTGACGAAAAACAGTCGGGCACAGTTGGAAACAAACGGATTCCCTATTCATGGCAGGCCTGGCGATTTATCTTCGTTACAAGACGACCCGAAGTCCACAAATATTTTCGCACGGCGAATGAGCATCACTGGCCAGCAGGTTGGCGGAAGTACAGCGTGCAAGGGTATAGGAGAGGAGAGGGTTGGCTCGATCGACGGCTATAAATCAGGAAGGACACGCGAAGCTCGCCGCTCTTCCTGCCTCTATCAGGACAAACTCCTTCTAGGAGCACGCTTCTACAAAGTATCGACCCACCGGATAAAGGAGAAAACTGAACTCCCGCCGGCGCATTCTTCGCCGTCTACACGCCGAACGAAGATTCTGGCTCCCGTGAACATTGAATTTACGACAAGAATGCTTAACGTTTCCTGTCGTTCGCGACGTCGTTATCGTGTGTAGCTCGTCGACGAGCGCAGCCTAGGTAATTGGCGCGACAGACATCTGGATCACGCAGTACATCCCAATGAAGGGAAATTCCAGAATTCTGTAATCTCTTAGCCAAAGCGTCAAACATATCGACACTCTAATACTGTACTTCTTGGACGGTGTGTGCTACCGAAAACCTTTACTTAACAGCCACAATTTTTGGTTAGTTACGTAAACGCATTTTTTTCGCGTTAACATTTTCAATGTGATTATTTACAGCCTGAGGATGATAAATTTTATTTAGGGCTTGGAGAAATTGAAATTGATTAATGATACACCTATAAAGAGGCGGGCAGCACGTTTAAAAGAGGATAGGGATGCCAATGCACGAATAGAATTGTAATAAGAAAAGAGTTTCTGCATAACAGTTCTTTCAGATAAATGTGTGAAACATCCTGTATATCTACGTACCACCTGCAGAAGATATGTGCAAGGCAAAGACAAAGTTAAAAAAACCTTTTTGCAGGTGACTTTTCTGGCACCTCATTTGTATCTATGGAAATTAGGTGATTTTTACCAACGAATTTTTGTTTCTTCGTTTTCTTGACCAACGTTGTCATTAAATCATTATTGAAGCATTATTAGCCGTTAGCTTCTGTACTGACAAATATTTTGTAACCTACTGACTTCCAGGGGGCAGTGCTCTACGTGTAGAAAATGTAACTGTACGATCGACCAAAGAACTAACAAACAGAAGTAGATAGAGTGCTTCACTCAGCGATTCACTGACACGGATAACTCAACCGATTTTTTTCCCCTAGACTAATTGCAGTAATTCGAACTCCTCCGCGAGGTCCGTGAGCCGTGAAAATCGTTGCTTAGGTAACAAGTTCACCCGCGCGTATTAACGGGAACGTATGGTAACGAGTCCAACGCGCGTATTTAATTAATCCGTTGAACAAAGCCACTCGCCAGGGTTACCACCGACCCATAGACAACTTTTTCATCAGTTCATTTATACTGTCTGGAAACGTCGAAACTACTGGCAGTCCAGTTGCCAAACGTCAAACCATACGCTCTGGCTTTGCGTAGGCCAGGGTAACTGTACAATTAGAACAATTTTAGGGCAACATTTATACGAACGTCTACATGACGAAGTCCCACAACGCTTGTAAGAGCTTACTAGAGGCATTGACACGTCAAAACTGCCTTTGCAGTAGAAAACGATTCACTACATTTACTGACTCTAACTAATGGATGCAATCTCAGCACGCTGCGACTAGGTACACTGATAAAACACAATGGTATGTACTGCATTGCCAGAATAGGCGAGTAAATACGTGATTCTAGTTAGTATTGTTCGAAGTATTCAAACGTTTTGCCAACTAGTTTCATCAGGGAAGTAAGGATCAATAGTACTACCAGTGGCAATAACACGATTACTAAACTTGCCGATGAAATGTTCAGATATTGTTTGCACCCAGGTAAGCTCGAGCCTCGGAAATAAAAACTGAAACCTGTTCTATCCTGACTCTTACTCCATATAACTCTGATTTCGTTCCCCTTAACTGACCCTGTTACCGCATAGTTGCCAATCATGCCTGATTGCATCATGCATCAGTGATGCTTCTCACATTGCATACTGTTATTATGAACGTCAGGTCAGTCAAGTAGAAGTTGGGATACGACAAATCGAGGCAGGGGGGATATACAAATTTCGATGAGATTTGTGGGATTCTAGAGTACAGTACGCAACATTCTAGGCAACTGCCCTCGATCAGGCTAACTTTCTCGCTTAGGATCCCGACTGGGGTCCCTGATAACCATTCGGATACCGTAGTCAGACGACAATGACACATTGCACTCGCTTTGGCCCCGTGTAGGCTGGCCACTGCGCCAGGGTCATATACCATCGGCGCATAACCGGTAATTACACGAACCAACCGTCATTACCGCACCCGGGGCTTTCCTTTATTACTCGCCATCGGCCCCGCGGAAACGACGGACCGTATAAATGCCATTTGTACCTAGGCACCGGGTGGAACACGATCAGTAAACCCGGTCAACTGACGAGCCACCCAGGGCAGCTCACATGGGGAATACTCATTCTTTCTGGCCACCTGCGCCTTCCGAGTGATCCGATGTAAAACGCTGAACGGCTCTATATCAGGAGAACGGAGGACGAAAGAAATGGCACCCTCCAGTCAGCGAATTGCTTCTATGTTTCAGTAAGCAAGGATCTCCAGGAATTCAGCCTAATGGAGGGGAATGTTAGCGGAGGTACTCTGGAAGTTTTATTTGCTCGCAGGCCGATGTCTTCGGATAAAATTGTCGATAATCAATGAACTTATGTTCGACGGGTTACTGCCGATCAGTCAGGTGTAGCAGACTGTGGAGTCCCCTTCAAGACCAAAGTGATTTGGGTTGAGAGAAGAATGAGTGACTGATCAAAGGTTGAAAACTTAGACAATAGGCACTAGAACTTGACACTTGTAGCGATACTTCCGTGCTGGCTACAAGAGGTGTTTCAAGTTTCAACCGATCCCGCTCTCTCGCAACTTCTCCTTCAACTACCCATTTCTGTATATCTGTTACGTCCTACTTTCTAACATCCCCGCGTCTGAGGCAGGGTCCGTTAGGTAAAGCCTTGCCGATGATCCACCAACAAGCCCAGAGCTTCAACTCACACCTACCTTTCCCCCTCAGTTGCATTATAATTAAGCCAACATATTTCTTTGAACGTGATGAAGGAAATAATTTAATATAGATGATAGACAGCACCTCTTGTTGTAAGAGCATAAAATACTGCATTTTGTCGGATTATGTTTTGAGTACGACGAATGTAATCCTCCCAGCTGACACGGATGCATCCCGGCAAAGGATTGAAATGTTTTTCAATATTAGATTAATCCATGGATGAACGTCAAGGATATCCTCTAGAAATAATCGTGACGAGTCACAATCCACGCCGTAACAAGGAATCCGAACGTTGATGACAATCGAGGGATCAGCAATCGGTAATGAACAGCCGTATGATTTGAATTCTCGCGTGGCTGGCTCGGTGGTGGCTAGTGCCTTGCGGTTTCCAATTACAGTATGGCCGCAAGGCCTGGCGACGTTTCAGTGACCTCTAAGACGGACTACTCCATAAGCTACGCGATGTATCCCAGCATGAAGGAAGGCCAGGAAGGGGCGGGAGAGCTAAGGGATGTAATTAACACGGCCAGCTTACAGCGAGACACTGACGTATCTATCCTGCAACCCTCTAAGCCGCCCGCTGGGGTAGTTATCCCTCCACGGTTACGTAATACGCGTCTACGTAAGGCGCACTTGCGTCGGAGTCCTTGATCCGCGTGTGCATACTCCTCGCGGCTATCTACAACCCTTGCATAACCCTGAAATCCGCAATGCAGTGCATCTTACTGTTGAAGAGGATCGACTTCCAAATCCTGTTACTCGCTGCTTCTCTGTCAACTTAAATTTCACGATTCAGTGTTAGTACAGTGTTTTTTGAGTTTTCAGGAGTTTTAACTTCAGCAATGAAACTGTCATACATTTAGAGCTGGAGGACTATAACTTGAGACCTTAACAACTCCCTAGAAACCGGGGATCATCCACAATTATTCTAGACACTTGCAGTCACATTTCTGCAATCATTTGACCTTATGAAGATTTTGTTATTGGTAGTCGTTGAAATTGATAAAATGCTACAATACAGCGATGAATTTTAAAAAATGTACAGGTAACAGATCTACCGCTTCTCTTTTGAACCTTACTACCTCGCTTCATGGACTTCCTGCGTCCAGTTCCATCAAAGTTAATTCCATAAAAATAAATCATTCATCCAACAAGCCTTCTTCAATTTCATTTCCCGTCCGCTGCAACGAGCTTGATCCGCGAGATTGTTTCGATTTCATCTATACTTTTGCCACGAATATTTTTCTACCGGAAATTACACCTAACAATCCACCCTACCCACGCTACCGACCAAGCAACGCAATCGCCACCCGGTGAATAGCAAGCTCGAATCGTTGCGCGACACAGAATTGCATTCCTTAATGAACCACTTTTCGCGGAATCATTCCCAGGAGGGGTTTCTTCACAATCTCTTTATATCTTGTCCCTAAAATACAAAAGTATTCTCGTATATTTGCTCAGACTTTCGTATTACGTGCAGGATGATCTCGAAGAAAATAACTCGAAGAAATTTTATTTTCATTTTACAAAGATTCCTTTTTAAGGGGAATCTATTTCGAACATATGAATAACTATTTTAAACAACTTTGTTGCTTTTATTGAGAGCCATGTCTTAGAATTTTAGTGTTTCGTTTATAACTTTCTTAAAACGGAAGCTTGACTTTCTTTCAAACCGCTGATTCAATAGACTGCCCAATTGATACTTTCACGCCAATTCTAACAAAGAATTCTTAACACATCTGTCCTTTAGGTATACTATTGTATTTATCTGTAACCTAACTATACACTTAACACCGGATTGGAGATTAACTGACGCGTTAATATTTTCCTTTCCGTTCGCATGGTGACTGCCTAGCGATTAGGCTTTTAGGAGGGTTGAAAACGGTACTCCTATCGCTGCTGAAAGCAAGCCGATGAAACTTCGGCAGCGACGAGGAATTTTGCCTCTTAATGTATTTTCTACGTAGACGCATCAGTCCCCAAGAACTGTAACTAACAAGTTTCTGCCATACCCTTCGGGAACTCCTGGCTTTACGACTCCTCTGCATGGTTATTGAGAACGATGGATGCGAAAATTCTAAGCTCTATGCAATAAACTCTCGTGTGTATCTGCGCTTGAATCCTCGCCACTACGTTTGCTGAACTGATGCCGATTCTCTTCATCCGAATTCCTTCCTTTAAAATCAGTACAGATTTGTCGCGAAAGAAAGTGACTTTTCAGCTTGCCATTATTGCCTTATTGCGTAGACTCAGAGAGACTACGCGTGAGGAAGAGTGCCGGATAGATTTGCATAGATTTGCCGCAGTAAGATAGAAGAATAAGGGGGATACGGCTCACCTTAGTTGGAGACAGACACCCTGGCCATAAATAGTTCGGGACAATACTGTACACCTAAGCCAGAAAGTAAATCCTACTAGCGTCTAGCAATGGTTGAATTTTTATAAGTCTATTTCCTGACAACTCCAATACTCCATCTTCCCAATAAGATGTTGATAAAGCCCAGAGCTTCAATGTTTTCCGAATTTAACGACATACTAACGTATTTGAAATGTATCCGAGGATATGTGTACTTGAATCCTCTCCGAACGTAAAGTTCCCGTCGGCCCTGGGACTACAAATTAGAAGGACAGAATTATATTAACCGGAAGGTCCGTAAACTCAGGAGCAATGAATGTAAGATGTTCCCGACGAATAGATAGGAACCGCAGGAACTAAAACCTGCTTCGGTGTCTGCTGGTAAGTTACAGCTTGCCACTGCCAGTCTTAGGTGATGCAGGAAGGGTCGCATTACGTCAAGTTACGATTACGAGTGGAGGCAGTCGGTAGTTCGTTTGCCATTTCGAAGGCTTCTCGGTTCGTTCTGCCGCGAGTTTTCCCCAAACTAAAGAATGTGGGGTTGCCTGATCGTTGGGAGGGAGGAGCACCAGTTTCGGGGAACTGGTAACAAAATTGTCGCGCGCATGCTATTCAGAAGGGTGATAAAGACGAAGGGGATGGAAATGTGAGGGACAGTAACATCGTTTTCCTTCAAAGAAAAATTCACAAACAAGTATCAAACGAGTTATCGGTAATTTGGTAATTGTTACTTTTATTGTCTCCAAATCAAGGCTGGAGTAAGAATTCGGTAAATGTTTTTCGAAAATGCATTCACTCTAGTACCTATGCATGTCTTATGAAAAAGTGTTATGTACATATGACATAGATATTAAATATGTTTGCTACGTGAATATTAGAACGCAAGAATGACAAAAAATGGAAAACGGAACACGATATGTTTAATAAATTACCTTTAGAAACTATAAATGCAATTCTCAAAAAATGTACCATCACTGACGGTATAGTTTGTGTGTGAATGAGAATAGGTGATTTTCTGGTTTGACGAAGGATGAGATACATAATATACATACATATAGAATAGACGAATAGATTAAACTTGCGAAAGAGAGATTGATTGAGGAGCCACCCGGTGGCGAGTATGTAAGATAACGCTACCATATTTCGGGATTCAATATTTGATCCGACTTACGTTTTTGTATCAGTACCTATATAACATAAACATGTATTTCTCATTATTTATTCACAACGATGTAATATTATTATTTATGTTATAGATTTGTATATAATTTCTGTGTAATTTATAATTCATCATTATTAATGATTCATGGTTATGGATTAAAATTAAGGCTTTATATAATTTATCCAGCGGTTCTCAAATAAGTAGAATTTTGAATGTGTTTTTGCATTACTTGTCACCCGATACCAACTCAAATTCCAATAGTAATTAATTATAGCGTATGTAATGTGTTTATGTCTAAGAAATGAAATACTGAATGTTCTATCAAAATCGATGCAGTTACTTTCGAGTGATGCTGAAACAAATAAACTTACATAGATACGAGATAATGCGTGTAAAAAAATGAAAATCCTATAGAAAACGAATCTACAGACAGAGATATTTCTAAAATTGTATTATTAGTATAGATTGGCTACATACTGTAGCAGGTGAAAATAAATCAAACTGCACATAATATAGCTTAAAAATCATCGTCTGCACTCTACACATACATACGTATAAGAACTTATCTCATCTTTATCGATAATTCTATATCGCTCCTTTTACATCCAATAACATTCTTCGTACACAAAAATACAGTTTAATTTACTATAACTTAAATGTAATTTACGATTTAGTTTAACTCACATTTAATATATGAGCTTCCTGATACGTGGGCGAAGATAGTGCAGAGCGGGCGAACGATAGCTGCATAAATTAAGCTCGCTCGCCATTGCATCAACAAACGGGACGAACAACAAGTATCATTGCGCCTGCCGAAAGGGGAATCGTGGAATTCGGTATATCAGCATTCTTGGAAACTCGACCAGTCCAAATAATTCACCGGGTCGTTCTTCCGTTTCGAAGGAATTCCTCTCGAGACCGTAGCTCTTTCGCAACGGTGGACGAAAAGGGGAGGGTCGTAACGCAGCATAGTGTGCATGCAAACGCGGCTGAAGGTTCGCGAGCACCTGTCCCTGCCCGGCTAATCTTGAACACGTGTTCCCTTGTGTTAGCTGGCTCTACGCCAATGCACGAGAAATGGTCATTGTACATACAGTACCGTGCTCGGTACGAACGTTTTTCTCAAACGCCAGATTGTGAAATTCATAACACTCCTATTAGTTTATACCGGTATCGTGTATTATTGGATATTGTTTCAACTTTTATTGATACCTTAGTTTGTGACATCAGTCATCTGCTTGGTAAGAGCATTAATATTGTTCATATTTTTCGAAAGTGCCTCTGTTTTTGGCACTGAGCTTAATTCATAAATAAGTTTTCATTTTGTCATTTAGAAACCAACATACTGGAATAATTCAATAGCAGGTATATTTATACTCAATATCTTCGAATAAAATCGATTCCAAATGATAATATAAATTCTAAAACATTAAATATTAAAAGATAATTGAAATTGATATAATTGATTTTTCCTTAGCTTCTGTGTCGGTGAATATTTTACCTGAATTTAAGAAGCCGTAACTTTGGTGACAATAGACTAATGAATATTTCTGGTATAAGAAAATCTATCTGCTCTCGTGGTAACGAAAAGCTCTAACAAGAATATCACATTAACTAGAGATATCAAATAATTTATTAGTGAATCATGGATAAATCAGCAGACATTTTTTGAACCCGTAATTCCTGACTTTGTATTATGAATACCCTTTTTTATTTATTTATTACGTTCAATATAAACATAAAAAGCTGAATTTGTCAAGGGAAGAGAAGAACATTCTAAACAATGAGCTCATTCATTTCAGTTTCTATGCATAGCAATTCTAATTCGACCAACTTGAATAATAAACAGAAAATCCTCGCACGTTTCTCTTATTCAGAAGGCTGCAGACCTTTCAGGCGTGGTTGTACGTTTCTGCGAAATGTCGAGCGCGATAATCGTAAAGCTCGAAATGGGTTACCTCGAGCGCGTTTCGTGCTGCTCAAATTTCGCAGCTCGTAAAGCGTTCGATTTAAATTCCAAAGGGAAGGACTTTTAAAGAGACCTCGGCCAGGGATACGCAACGCAATACAGGTTATTGATGTTTTCGCGCTATATGACCGCGTTAGTTAGTGTTAAATTTAACCCGGTTCAACAGACGCGACGTGTTCGCGTGTCGAAAGCTTCTACTCTGACGCAAATATAGGGACGACGCTGTCAGTCGTCAGGAATTGGTCAATCAATGGCGTAAGCTTTCGAAATTCGACGCTGCCGGACGCAATTAACTCGCAAATATGCTTTCAGACGCACCAGCAAACCCGGGGATAATTGGAGGCTTTATTACGATAAGCTTCTCTAAAAAAAGTTAAACGATACTTTCAAATTTAAATCTTTCATGATATTTCTGCCAAAAGGCAAATTAATTCTAATATTGAAGAAGAGAATTGGGAGTAGGAAAAAGCACAGCTTAAATCCAACAAAGAATTTTATTTTTGAAATGTCCCACATCAGTTTTGATAATATTTCTATGTTCTATGTAAGCCAGAAAAATTACAATTTTCTCAAATTCGTATTCAGATTTTTAAATAACACGCTTTGAAATAAGCTTTTCAATCAGTTATTATCAGAAGCATATTCGTGACATATCAGATATCAAAAGAACGATTTTACATCGATAACAATCAAAATAAAATTAATGAAGAAAATAAAGAACGTTGTTGGACACCTTACGGTCAACTGCCATCAGTTATAATTCTAATAAAACAGAGTTTCAGTTAGCGACGAACTTAAAGAAACTTCAGGTCACTGCAAACTTGCAACAAAAATTCCGAATCTCTTTCAATATTATTTAATTCTCAAAAGCTTTATAGCTTGAAAAGTTTCGCTGTATAACAAGTTGACAAACGAAAATATATTAAAAATATGCTCAGACAGACACACGTGAGCACCGATAAAATTTATCTTTTGAGACACATAAAGGCTTTCAAAGTGTTCGACGTGCGAGTAATATTCAAAGTTCAAAGTGATTGACAATAGGACGATGTGAAATCGGAGGGAAATTTGGATCAATTCGGGCCAATCGGTCGCGACCAATTTCAGTATTAAAATAACCACCTGTTCTACCAATGATATTAATATTCCTGTAAATAAGGAATTATCAGTATCCGCGTTCGAGCGCTATCTGGGTAGAATAATCTAATAGTAATCGAGGACAGTTTAAAATATCATGGGTTTTGGGGAACCCAATTACCCACTGCCGCGAGGGGGAAGTTAATTTCAGGGAGAGACACGCGCGCGCATCCGTTAAACTCTGTCCCCGATTCTTCCAACGATTCGTCGACGAACTTCCCGCCGACGGCATTAGAAATTCTGGAAATGTAATTCGTGCAACAACAAGAACACCTCTTTGCGGGCGCACGTTTCGCGCTGCATATGGAGAGCATACAGAACTTGTCGCTCCTCACGTTCCTGCCTCGCAAACTGTTCCACGCGAAATTGCCGATGAATGCGCATTCAGCAGCCACGGAAGCAGCCCCGGCGAAAGATGCAACTTCGCAAATACGTGTCGATACGCCTCCCTCGTCCCGTAAACCGCGGCCAAACTTACCGGACAAAATGCTTCCAACAAATGTTACACGCGAAAAAAGGTATCCCACGATTTGGGTCCACGTACCGAGGAGCAAAAAAGAATCAAAAATCGGTGACGGACGTAAAATTTCAAATCCAGGACGTAGAATCGTAGAGCAGAATTTGAAAAAGGCTTTTCAATGAAATGGGTAATTATATCTGCTGTAAGTTATATGTGATGTTTATTATCCGACACACTGGCGAGTGGATATTTACAATCAAGAACATTGGTGAAGTATAAATGCGAATTAGATGAAAATTGTCAAAATGTCATTATTGGAGTAATAATAGGTACAAAAGGATTTGCAGTCAGGAGCTCGTCTCAGAAATTTTTACTAATGTTTTGTAGGTATTTCTGGTATTCCACTGTCAATTTATAACTATGCCTCTACAGACGGAAATAATATAAATTAATATTACTCTATTTTGAGTAATTAACACTTAAAATGTAGTGTTCTACAGATGAAACTGATTCTCATACTTTTTACTCGTCCGAATGACTTCATTTGGCCCTTACATTATTGAACACTTCCTGTTTCCGCATTGTGTAACCTCATCCAATTTCAGCTGGCTCTGAACAGATTTCATAACTGAATAAACGACAAACGGCAACAAAATTCTAACCCCCGTGCAATCCCGCTATGCTAGTGCTACGGTGTTCTAGGTTAATTTTCGAAATTACTGCTAAGGGAAAAAAGTTAGAGGCAGACACGCAGAATCCCGCGAGCAATTCTTGCGAATGTGTGTTGGTCGGCTAGCATGTACACGTAGTTGGATAATATTCCGTCCAATTTCCAGGGAGTAAAATTACTCGAAGCCAGGCCGCGAAGCGTAAAGCAGTAATTGCCATTTACTCGTACCGCTCAGTGGTCACCGAATATTCCATTAATGATTTAGGGTGGCACTTTCGTCGGTACCAGAGCCCGCCGTGTCGGGCACAAAATTTCCGGGACGATAATTCATCGAGCATTTAACGATCTTTCAATAAAGAGTGAATCAGCCGACGCCCCAGCAAACGAAACGTTTAATTTACGTTAATGACGTGCCCCTGGGAATTAATTAGAAATTGATACCGGCGTGATGCTTGTCAACGTGACATCCATATGCCGTTCCTTCGAAATGAATTCATTAAAATTTTGCTGCTCCGACGATAAACGACGTGACCTATCAGTTTTCGGTGGCATTTTCATTACGGCGGTAAATTTAGTATTAATTTATTAATTTATTCACTAGGTACGTCATTTCCCGGTCAGAAATGTTCCTTCGCGTATTTATACACAGTTAAAGGCAAAATAATTCATGTTACCCGCAACGAGCGTTGAAAACGTAATGGTCTGTGTATTTTTCTTCTGTGTGATTAGAAGAGAAATAAATAAATAAATTACCCATTGCAATGGCATTTTCAACTTACGGGTTAACTCGTCGTTCCAAGCTAGCAGGTTAACGCTCCCCCACCCCCTCCCTGCGCGCAGGATATGGCGCACGACCAGTGTCACATTACCATTACGTGGTTGCGCATGACACAATAATTAATGTTTATGAATGACTCTTATGCACGACGTTATTTGTCATGTCGGTACAACTGGTCTATTCTAGGACATTTCTTCACTATGCGTGATATAGAGCGAACAATATATGAGCCGCTGTTTTTGAAAGTGGTATAAGTCCATTTATACATTGAGATATTCAAATGTTTGCGTTTGATTCAATTTAAAAATATTCGCATACGGTAATTAATTCGGGTAATGTTTTTGAAATTATAAAATTGTTAAGTTTTATTACGCTTGCGCACATAAAAATGTATCAATAAAAGAATTAATTTTTCAATTTATTTCCTGTTTTACAAACATTGTCTTGGGGAACGAAATTAGGAACCCGTTTTAACATTTTGGGGTGAAATTTGGGTCCTTTACCCTACACGTTTCAACAGTAACACATTTTTCACAGCAAATAGTAACCAAATGGAGTAAATAACACTTAATGTTTTCAACATTTTTATGTTGATAATTTGGATAACAGTTTCTAATCACACATTGGAAAGACATATACCCTCACTGGAAAAATCCATGTCTTTCAGTGGCCAGAGAGAACAAAATGTTGAAAAACATCTTCACAGTTGAATAAAATTTCATTTGAAAAAAGTTTTTTCGCTTTGACTATCCCATAAAATAGCTGATAGTACCTATGATCGCGAGAGCATTACCAGTTCCTTCCTCGCATGTATATAACGTTACCTTTATTTTATTGTAATCGTCCATTAAACAATTCGGACATAAAAACAGCTTTTACGATTGAGGGAAATTAACACGTTTCATATTTCGGTGCTACGTAACGCCGAATGATCGAAGACACCGTGCACGACGTCGGCTTTTATCGATGTTTGATCACTGATAACTCCGGAGTGGAAAATTCCACTCAAACAAGCCGAGCCAACTTTCGATAAGCGGTATGGTAATATGGCGTAACACGAGCGACCATCGCGTCGCGACGCTATGCTCGGCGACCGACAATGTCAATTTTTCCGGTCGAATTCTTATAAAATTGTACCGTGTCGCGAAAGTTTCGCTATACGTAAAGAAAAAAAAAAAACGATGTCCCCGATTGTCGGCAGCCCATTTCCAGGATTAACGAGAAGGTAACAAGTTCTCCGCGAACTTCATTTCGCCATGGCCACTATTAAAAAAGCGGGAAAGGAAATTAAAATCCAAACGGGACCGAGCTCGCGTTTTCGGAACGACGTTCAATCTCTGCAAATGGAAAATTTACCGTGATTGACACAAGTAGATTTAAACCTGCATTTACTATTTGCAGCGAACTAAATATTAAATATAAATTGGATAGCAATTGGAAAAGGATTTGAAGAAAAATGTCACTTTCTCAGCACGAATGAATATTAGAATATTAATATTCTAGCAGGATTTTTCCATTTAGGTAGTATCTTTTTTTTTTGTGTTTTACTTTTTATTACCATTTGGATTGATGGCAATTATTTCGAACTTTGATAGGAATCGTTGATGTCTTGGACTTCTGGAAGTAGCAGCCGATAACACATTCATGGACATTGCATCGAAACGTATATTCGATATTTAACAGTATCTTTTTATCTTATGCTGATTATCAGATACTTGTGTAATTTATAGGGGCCGCATGTCATGCTTGTGTCTAATTAATTATTACGATTTTCCGTAGCAATTAATTAGATTCCGTAGTAATTAATACGTAGGTACGTACTTTTCTGTCTTTTGTCTTTTTTTTTTCATTGTAAAAATATGCCTACAAATTGTCCTGGAATTCTACCATTTAGAATAACATATCACTAGATTCGGCTTAAGGAGCACGCGATATGGCCACCTCGCTTATCACGTCTCAAGTTAATGGATTTTTTTCTTAAGATGAAAACTAAAAATACACTAGATACTATTAAAGTATAACGCAAGAATAATGGAAAGGAGACTTTTTTTGTAACCCTTATTCACCCTTCAAAATCATTCCACCAAGAGTTGAAACTTTTAAAGGAAATAAAGATAGACTGTTTCAAGTGGAGCACCCTGCATATGCTTGTAATTAACAAAAGTAATCTTAGGACACAGCAGAGTTCCTACCTACTTGCACTGAAATACATAAAAGAAAGTTCACCGCATAGAGAGAAAGTTTACCGCATTTATTTTGTAAAATCCATAATACAAAAGCTGTCACTTTAGAATTTGATAAAATCTTTCTTCAGAAAATCTACCATTTTTTCACTTTACCTCGGTTTCCTCTACTTAACGAAGATTACGATACATGTCATAATTATCCTTCTCGCTCTCACATCCCCAGAGTTCCCTAACACTCTATCTTTCACATCAACTCTCTTCACATACCAAATACTATCACTTACCTGGCCACAAATGGACCAAGCATCATAAAAAAATATTAACAGAATCGATGAAGAAAGTTGTAGGTAAAAATTTTGCAGCAGTCAGGAGGTGAACTTGAAAGACAATAAGAAATATATTGCATGTTGCACGATTGAGTGGAATCGTCGGGATCAAGAGAGATCGAAGTAAGAAAAAAAATTAAACAAAAGGATGAAGAATAAGAATGAATGCCAAGGAGACATGCCCTTATAGAGGTATTAAGAATACTCTAGCTATGCAAGACCATCTGCGTTCATGGAAGCATATTTGGCTGGGGCATTTTTATCCTTGATGGTGTGTGTGCCTGTGTGTATGTGTATATCAGCATCGGGGAACCGCTTGAATTTCTTCGCACCGCAACATCGTTAGAGTTCCCTCGAGAGCCCTCGAAGAAACGGGTGGCGCGGTTTTAGCGATGCTGTTATAACGTCTAGCTTCGGTTCTTTATTCGCCGGTAATGGTATTCTCACGTTCGTCGCGAGCCGCGCCACAGAGATCTGCAATCGAGCGAGAAATTCCGCGGGAACAATGTTATCAAGAAATATTTTCACGTCTAGCTGGATACTGGAAGGAGATACTAAAATGAATCGGCTAGTTGAAGATTATTTCCTTGATTACCTGTGTATTTTATTTCTTACAGAAACATCTTGATTGTTCCTTACGGACTACAATCTTCTTTCTCTCTGCCATATGTGCCCACATGCAGTGTTTATTGGAAATATTGATTGCGTTACCCCCAAATCTGCGTTCTATGAAATAATCTTCATAATTCCATGATTGATAAAGTAGTTAACAATTGTGCAAAAATACTTTCCGAATTGTAATACTAAATATTCGAGCGATGCAATAAATATTTCAAGTACTGTACATTCCTTAAATGTTATCCTTACTTCTTTGTGTTATACTTCTGATTTTATACTTTTAACCTTATCTTTAACTTATTTGCTATCTCCTACTTACTTTATTAGCTTATTTCTATTTACTACCCTACTTATATCTAAATCCTTCTATCTTCTTCCCCTTCTCTCCTCCTAGTCCTATTTTAATCTGGCTGTTCTGCCACATCCCTTATACCCACACATCTCCCCTCCCTTCTCCTTTCCAACCACTCCGTCCAAGTTTCCCCAAGTTGACCTGTTCATTACTCCGACTAATTCCTTAAATAGAATGAAGGGGCTAATGTCAAACTGCTGCTGCAGACGGCATTGCTCCAATAAAACTCCAATCTCGTATCCCATCCGTCATTCTTTTAGAGATTCTGATCGTACACTTTTGTGACACTTTATAACAGTCTAATTAAATTTCATATAAAATGAATTATTTTGTAAACACAAATACTTTTTGTACAACTCAGTTCATTTGTACCTTAGATGAACTCGAATACCAATTTTCAGAGGTACTAGGGATTTTTCCCGTATCTCAAAATGTTCAATGTTATTCGAATCATATCTAGCACAGAAATCAAGAATTCTTCCCAAAGAAGGGATTTTATCGTTGCTTAACCGTTGCAATGAAATTACATATCCTTAAGGGGCTACCTAGAAGGCAAAAAAGTAGGAATTGAAAAAAATAATCGGCTACGAGAAGGACTGGTTCTTTTTATCTATTTTAAGAAACAGCTACCACGTAGGTAGTTCTCAGACTTTTTTAATTAAAATTTCACATTTTATAGGGAGAAGTATCACCTTCCTAATATATATAATGTTTCTTTGCTGAAAACAGTTCTCTACTGAAAAAAAATTCTTCAAATCCATCCTACTTTTTCGCTTCCTAGGTGGATGTAGCCCCTTGAGGAATGAAATAGGCCAGACTAGCTAAAAAACAACAACAGGTGGAACAAGAGAACATTTTTGAGGAAGCAGGGAGCTTATTGTATGGTTCTGGAATAAAATGCACGTGCATGTTATACCTATATCAAAAAAGTTAACATAAAACTTTTAAGTACCTACGTTTTCCTCAACTAGGTACATATTTCACCGTTTGCATGCAGGATGTCTACAAAATGGTTAAACCAATCGATTCCACCCATTGATTTTGTTAAAGAAAGCACTTTTGTGGGATACTAAACCTAATTAATATTAAAAAAATTGCTGGAAAAAGTGAAACATATTCTTTCAAATAACGATAGGTATACATATTCATGAAATTCTCTCCTACAATTTCGCGGATTTGTATTATTTATATCCCGTGCACTGAATCACCATACAGTACTATATCGAATTGCAACCGACGATATTACATTACCAGCTAACGTTATTGCCACGCGTGAGTGAAAGTAGAATAGATAGAGGGCATTTCATAAATATATGTACCAATGGATTTACAAAAAAAATGCTCGTCATTTTTTGTCATTGTGTAAATTTGAATAACTTGTAAAATAAAGTTGCAAAATGTTGTTATAAACAAAGTGTACTTTGGACACTTCGTTGGCATCGCGTTATTATACATAGAAAACCATGAAACTTTCCAATTCCAAGTTTTCATGTATCTCCTCTGTTTTTCAAGACAGCACATCTGGGTCGAAACTTTGGGGGGTGGTGGTCGCCCCCTAAAGTCGCGTCTCCGCCGATAAAAAAAAAATACGTGTCTCTTATTTCTGCCTCCTCAAGAAGCGTACGAAGTTTCATCAAAATCGGAGGGGGACACTTCAGTGCCTTTCCTTGTCGGAAGGGTAAAGTGACACGTTGGAAAATGAGAGCGAGTTAATCTTTTCTCATTCGGATGTGGCCTAAAATATAGAACAGCTCCGACGTCGGAACCGCGCGAAAGATCGATGATTAATCAGTTCGCAGGAAAGCCAAGATGTTAAATATGAAAATAGTATCCTAGCCGACGCGTCTGTGCCAAAAATGTCGGCGTTCGATCGATACAGCCCGCAATACTCGGAACTTCAATCGGTAGAATCGAAAGGACAGGCCAGCCGAGGGTATTTGCGTGTTGTCTATTTCAGCGTCTCCAAACGCGCTGGCCAAATTCTTTTATTCGCTCGTCGCGCATTGGCGTGCTGGGTCCTTTTTTTTCGTTCACAAGCCCTGATTCGGTATAATTTCGCGTGTCAAATCCATGGTCAAATAAAATTAATACACATCCATGGCAAGCTTCGAGAAAAAAAAACCCGCTGTTTTATCGTAGTCAAACGTAGGCATCTCTGATAAGAGCGAATGCATGACCCGTTATCTTATCTTTTATACAGAGCGCTCCGTAAACCATATGCTGTTGCACTCGAAAATATATCACGGTGTGACGGTAGCCTAGGCGATCTTATCGACTGACCGCACAAAATTGTCGACACGTCGGACTGTGATAATTTCGACATCCCCCCTTTTTTTTTAACCCCCACACACACGTATTCACTTCAGTCTCCCCTCGTTCGAGGGACAAGACTGATTATTGTAGACGGATTTCATCGGTAGGTAGACGTTGACAACTGAATGTGTCTGGGTATTTTCTGCCTGGCTTTATTATAGTGAGGAGGAAAATATTATAAATTGAATTATATATTACTAGTGACACTATAAGGGAATACAGTCGAGTGAACTAGAAGCGGTTATAACAGTTACCTGTGCGGTTGTATAGTAACTAGCCTAATATAGACGTCAAAGAAGGTTCAATGTCCTCCTCCTTGGATGATTTATCACTGTTCGCCCTCTTGAAACAGTTAATGGAATTATAGAACCATCTTTGTGCTATCTATAATGACCTATCAATCCTTATGCAATCTTATAGATAACTAATATGAGGATTTATGAAAAAAAATTTCTTTCCCCTTCTTTGTGTTTTAAATGGTTTGTGGCTCTCTATATTCTTGAGTAATATATTGTAATATACTTTGTTTTGGTAGACTCTATAAAGACTCACTAAGTTTTCTCCGAATCTTATAGAAAGCTAAGCATGTTTGTAAGGCAGATGCAACATTTGTAATCGGGACGGGGACGAATCTTTTATTCCATATTTTAATCCACAAAGTATGTAATATCAAAAATACTATCCCCTACATATTGTACAAAATTCGCGGAATTGGTAAAACTGCCAAGAACATTCTAGCGACATCGTATCAGTCATACAAAATGGAAACAGAAATTTTGTAGTTTGATATATTGTAGAATATGATTTCAGGGAAGATTTATTACGGGAGCAAGGTGTTCCAAGATTAGATAATTCTCACTGTTTGCTCCTACGATTGCTACGCGTCACCTGTCACCCCTATCCATTCATTATCTCCATCCAAGATAAGGTATTTGGATCTTGTCATGTTTTAATAAAACAGTCCTGACACTCGTTGCTACCACTAGACCGTATGTAAAATGTAGCAGCGCTCCGCCACCTATGACACCTTTGATCTAATTACTTGCCGTCGCGTATGCATGGGAAGAATCAATAAAAGACTTTAATTCGAATGATCATTCGATCATAACGCAATGGAGATGATTGCACTTCATCTCCGACGTCTAACAAGAGGTTGGCGTTTGGCAGGTTGCAAGCATACTGGAGTGTAACGGTGGAGAGTTTAATACCCTTTATCTCGAACGACAAACTCATTTTTCATGACTCGTCCTCGCCGGTGATGCCAGCATGATAGATCGAGGTTTGTTCGAGCTGAAGACGAATTTAAATTTAATCATCTATCAGCTGGCTTCGGATCTACGCGGGGCGTGGTATCACAAGCGCTTGAATGATTACGCGCTCAGGGGTGTACCCGCGTATGGAAAGATTAGTAGCAGTGTCAAAGTAACCGATGATCGTTAGTTTCTACTTACGTGATCGACACTTACGAGTGGTGCACTCGCTTGCTGGCTGGCTACGGTTTCAGTAATGCTGATGACTATAATTTTTCAAATAAGTAACTACATTTCCCTGTAAATTTCAATTATTTGGAGAAACCGTTTCCATTGTTTGAATTATTGAAGAAATTTACGAACGAAAGATAGCGACCTCGTTACTCTACGTTCAGAGAAGAATCGATTCAAATGAGTGGTAGAAGCAGTTCATAAACTTTGTGGGTACGCGTTCACATAGCCATTTCTTTTTTCACTTTAAGCTTTTAATTTTAAATGCACGTATGGGAAACTGAGAAGAAAATGTTGATTCACTTCGTTGAGAGTACTTTCGCTACCTTCCTATGGTATCATAGTTATTACAATCAGCAATGAAAGAATACTTGCAACTAAGTAAGGTATTTTTTTAACAAAATCCAAACACATATCCTTATACATTATGTAATATATCTGTGGTCAGATGGCAAAGTGTGATACCTATGTGCGCTTTTCGTCAGAATTTAGATGAACTTTTTCATTTATGATGAAATTTAAATGTTTGCAACATATGACATTTCTACTCCAGTTACTATTTCCATGCTGAATTAATATTTTGATTAAAATTTCTTAATAAATGACTAAAGCAATGAAAATAAATTTTTCACAGCTGAAGAAACTGCAAAACTGTTATGCCTACTGTAAAATCAGGAAAACCGGGCATTTCAGGTTCCGACATTTGAAAACTAAAAACTTCTTTCAAAACATGTTAATTCAGAAATATTCCACTTCGATTATTATGTCAGCTGGTCCTTACTAATTTTCATAATAATTTCCAATTTTGTATACCTATCGCTCCTTCCCTTCAATTTGCAACAAACTCATCCTCTAATTACTCCCATGCTCATAACGTTGCCTGCAAAGGGTCACAAGAGAATCGCCGAATCTACCCATTAATGAACTTTTGCGCGCACGCGCAACGGACATCGCTAGAAATGCTACCGAATACCCAGAAAGGGAGGTAAACTTCGTGATCGTTCGCAATAAAATGTCTTCGGCCACGATTGCCATCTAAATGAATGCAAAAGCACACGGCCAGTCGTATCACTCGTAACAGGAACGAGCTATGGCGGGCAGGAAATAAACTCCAGTCACGAGGAATCGACAATTTCAAGCTGACGAGGGTGAACAGAGAAACAGAGTGGTCACGAATTAATCATAAAGTCGAGAGAAATGATCAGACCTTATCAGTCAAATCTAACCGTCTCTGACGTGCACTTAATCGTTGTTCATTGCTTTTCATTCGACGTTTCAAGAAAGGAATATAAGGGGGTACTTCTTAGAATACGACCAATGCAGTCGTCGTCATCAATTATGCTGTACATTTGTTGAAGACATTTGTTCAAGTGTACGAGTTGAGGAGACACGAAAGTGTTTTGCAGTTTCAAATAGAGTTTTAAGTTCGAATCTAGTATTATACGGTGATAGTCGCTTTTAATGCCAGGTCAATAGCCTATGACATACTTACATTTGTGATTTTTCAACAAAAGTGACAAACTCCCTAGAAAGGTAGTACCTAGTATTTAATTATTAATTGTAATAAAGTCTGTCGTAAAGTTCACTGTGATTACAGTGAATTACAGGTCTGTGCATTTAAATACATAAAATCAACTACCTGTGAAGGCTACTGGGTCTTATATATATAAATCGCCCAATGCCTGTGTCATTTTCAGCTTTAAAAACATAATTTGGACGGGTGAACATAACATGTACGTGCTTTCTATGTGCGAATGCGGTAGACTTTATAACCACTACATATCCGAATGCTACAAACCGCTAAAATGCTTCCCTCCAAACCGATTTAAACACGGCCAAGGATTCGCCATAGCAGTAATTTCAAATTCACGTTTCCGAAATGAATTTCTACCAAAAGATGATTCATTCACCTGGCCATTAAAATTTACAAGCATCGCAGTTGGGAATTTAAATAATTTCGTCTATCGGCTCCCGAGTTGCCTGAGAATTCCAAACACATAATGGAATGGGCAACCCGTGCCGAGTTTAAAATTTCTGTCGCGCAGATTGCCTGTCGAGTGTTCGCAATTTCGCGCTCGTTAGCATTCGATTCGTATAGACGCAACTGTCTCGAAGCCGATACTTTCGGGCAGCGCATGTATGCGCTTTGTGGTTAGTTCGGGGTCTGAAGGAAGTACCCCTCAGTGGAAGTTGAACCGAAAGTACTGAAGGGGAATTGCCCCTTAATTTCAGAACCTCCTCTCGCCAGGTTTCGCCTCCGCCACAAAGCTCTTCTAACGACTGCGCCTCACGCCACGTGATTACTATGGGACTTTTGGGGGTACACGAGATGTGTCGATGGTCTTATCGATTTCCTTCAATTCGTCGACGTTTTCTGCGGGTGGCTTTCCACGGAGCATTGTTTGATCAAACAATGTTCTCAAAGGGGAAACGTCAATTCGAGTAGCGAATGTATTGTTTAGAAAATTTCATACGGTTTAAGAGTAAGCTATGGAAAAATTGTTCGTGCTTCAAATTACTTACTAAACAATATTCCACTCCACACACAGCAGTGGTTCATTTTGCTTCTCTGTATATGTATGTCGCTTCAAAGAAAGCGCAATGGAATTGAATAATACAATATTATCGAAAATAAATTAATCTGGCAGTATTTATTAATTTAGGGATCTAATCCTCAAATTTTACAGACGGAAGATTTTAAGTGTGTTATTCAACTGTTATGCAATGAAAAGTTTGAAACTGGAGCTCTTTTAATATTTCATTTACCAAATTAAAATTATCCCCTTGTTTTTCTTCAAAAACAAGCCAAAAAGAAATAGAAAATTTATCTTAAGTTTCCACAATTTATATTCGCAGGGGTTCGATTAATTAAATAAAACGAAACCTGTTAATCTCAAAGTTGTCAATATGTAGGTCTTCTTATCCTTCATATGGATATGCACACGTTATAAAAACTACCGTGTTATTGTTTCTTTTTTGTGGCACGTCACCGATCTGTGAGTAGGACGCGAATGTCTAGTTGGATACCCCATCGTAAGCAGTGATCGCGATCAGTGCAGCGAAATGAACATCAGCGATCTCATCACACCGATTACGGAAATGAGTCTACATATATACATGCTACAATGAAAGATGTCCGCAGTACAATGTTCGTAATATTAGTTGTTCTCGTTAGTAGAGTCCCCTAATTGAAATATGTCACGTAATATAAGAAAATAATAACACCGCATAACATTTCTCACATTTCTGAACAGCAGACTTCTATTTCTCAAGTAGTCCAGCCCCAATATTCCCCGTAGTAATTCTCAAACCTAAGCGTCGAGGCTTCCGCGAAATATCACCATGCAGGCCAAGTTACATCGAAACGAGCGACTCGCTTCAAACTAAAAAAAAAAGCGGACCAAAAAGGAAAATGAAGGGGAATCACGTATGGATCGGACGAAAAAAGCTCGTTGCATCCAGGTCTGCCCGCGTCCGTCGAGCGGGGCTAACTTTAGTCGTCGTTCACGGGGTCATCCGTCACTCGAAATTGGCAGATCGCAGTGGTACTCGCGCTCTCTAACGGCCAATTACGTAACCGATGTCCGACGTAGAGGCCAATGGCGTCGCGACAGAAATATTTGGCTGCGTTAATAACGCGTACTTTCTCGGGGATCCGCCGACGTGTTTTCGGACTCCGCGGTTGAGCGCACCAATAACTTCTGCAATTACACGAATATGCGTCGCGGAGAAATACCATGCGTGCCTCGAGATCTTGAAATCTATCCAACGTTCCCCGCTGAATAGATGAAAATAAAGGAATCGCACTTCTGATCTGTGTTAATGGAATAACAAATGGAACACCTTTTTCACACTTTCCAGGATTATTATTCTTCCTTTTCGACTATTTCCTTTCATCCCTGAAATTGAATGACAATATTGATGAGAATACGAAGTTCCCTGACGTAGAAAAATAAAAAGTTGAGCTATTTTTCTATATGATCGCGATATGGATCGAGGCAGTTGTTTCAGAAATTGAAGGTGCGTTTTGACGTGACAGTAAAGTCATGACTTTCGCTGTTTTGACATTATATGACAGCGTGACTCAACTGTTATGACGTGGTTACGATATCACGAGAGCTAGTGTCGTAACATTTGATTCACGCTGTCATATAATGTCACGACAGCGAAAGTCATGACTTCACTGACATGTCAAAACGCACCTTAACAGCCAGTTAGTCATGTAGAGTTACATTTTCTGTAGAGTGGTGTTATTCTGTTGTTTGCGTAAGATTACGATTTCAGTAGCTTGTTGCTAAGAAGCAGGTAAACATCGATGGTTATACGTGATATTCTCCGCAACGCAACGCAAGCTGCTAATATGTGAAAACGCAACTGGGAATTGCTTGTGTAATTCCAAAACCATGAAATCCTATTTTCTTGAGTATTATGAATGTCAAGTGATAAGTAAGTCACAGGATAATTGCTTATTTACTTTTAATAAAAATTCTTTTCAGACTTTCTTCGGGGCACCTTCCAGAATAGTTCCAAAAAAAAAATTTCTCCAATCAGACTATAAATCCGTTATCATTACTTACAAAATACGGTAGAAATAAATCGATGAACTTAACGTTACTCGGGAAAAAGGATCCGAGATCGCCGAAAAAAAAGAAAAGAAACCTGTAGAAATATAATTGAATAATTTCCATTGCAGCAACACTCGTCAAGCCGAAAGAAACGTCTCAAGATGCAAAGTCGATTCGTTCGGGGGGAAAGAAAATGATTAAAGGAAAAGGGTGTGCGTGTTCAAATAAGAGCAGCAAACACCGCAAGCCGGTCCAAAGCTATTTTCACTGGCGTGTAACATCGGTAAACGCGCGCACACGGCCGACGATCGTTTATGCACCGGGGGTATATTCGAGGGATGATAATTTCTAGTAGTCTGGCAAACGATCAACATCGTACGCGCATTCGGCGTGTACTGAGCAAACTCGTCTGATTCCCCTGGTGGAAATGTGTGTAACAGAGACGTGAAGGTTTAGGTTTAGGTTGATACAGCTCGTCAAATAACAGTTTCATCTCGGCTGCCGCGTTTACGCGACAGGTCACTTAACGTCCCCGAGTGTAAAATCGCAGAAAGAAATGATCGAGAATCTTTCGGATTCTATTAAACGTATATTTCGCAGCGTTGATGCCGGTAAACGTGGAGAATTTAACCAGCACTGGAAGCTCAAAATAAGAAAAAAATAAAGAGTATATTGACTTTACTTTCAAAATGTTATTTAAGTATGTTACGTTCATGCAAAGGGTTTTAGGTTAAATATTAGGGTAGAACATAAAAATCAAAATTGTGTGACTATTAATGAAAATAATAATTTTTAAGTGACTTGCGGCACCTCAAAATATTTATTGAAGGAGTTCAGATTTTGTCAGCTTAAATATAATTATAAAAGGCAACTTTTGTGAACTATTAGAAGTCACGAATAATAACAAAAAAATTGTGCCCCTATATTTTATTCCAGCCTATTAAACAATGGACAAATTGCAAAAGAAATACGTGTTAAAAAGCGTATTACATATTTTTTAAGAAGGGGGAATCATTCATTCGATTAGGCAATGAATAACAAATTAACGAATGCACTTTTTATACTAGAAAACTTTAGTTGCTATTCATAAAACATCAACTATTTGCAATAGCGGGCTCACTTTCTAAAATCAACGATTAAGTCTCATAATACCTTCAACCTTCCATCATAGATGATATTTTTATCATTTTAGCTTTTCATGTCAAGTTCCACTGTCAACTATATTCGATCTGAATAGCTCTTTATAAACCAACTTATTTGTTAGAGAAATCGTGGTTACATAATGTAACGCAAAGACTGAACGTGATAAATATAGTACAACATCCTTCTAGCACCAAGACCACAAACTATGAGCGTTTAACTAATTGCTGTGATTTACGCACACGTGTCTGCCACCAGAGGGATGGATGAGAGCAACGCTGGAAGCTGTTCGAGCACAGTTAACCCTAGAACTATATAGGGTGTAAAGGAAGTAACGATTATAATTTCTATAAACGATCCAATACGTGTACAGTTACTCAAAAAAGAACCTGTCCACCCAATACGTGTGGCATATTTTACATATTTCATTAATGTTGAAGTTAGAACGACCAATTATAATTTACACTACCTTAAATCTTAATTAAACCTTCGTTGACACAATAAATACCTTTTTCCCAAATCCGACTTACAAACTATTTTTTTCTCCAAAGATGGCTTTTGGATTTTCGGCAAAGTATGTTATATTTTTATGTAGCTAAACCAATAGAGATACATTTAAAAAACCTATAAAATTAAAGAAAGGAAAATGGAAAATTAAAAAAAAACATGTGTCCCAGATGAACCGTCTTCCGATATGTAAATGTGCGTTGAAGAGTCGACCAATTGGGTCATTCAGAAATATTTCTGAGGCCGGATAGTTCCCTCACGCTGTTTCCTGTTACGACAAATAGAGGGAACAGCACACTATATTTGCCAAATTTGAATTTCTTTTGGATGAAAACAGGCTAAATATTGACAAAAGCGGACCCAGTTGTTTTGGAATATCTCGAAAACTTCATGGGCCTCATGCATTGTGAGCAAGCACATACCAATCAACAGTTTGTTGGGTTTAGATTAGTTTAGAGTTCCCCGGTGTGTGTGGGCGTCAACTTTTGAGAGATTTACACATTTTTTATCTTTAATCTCTCAAAAGTTGACGGCTCCCTCCTCACTGCTAAACCAGTTTAACCAAGTACCGATCAGAGTTTTTTGCAAATATCTCGAAAACTTCATCAGCTTCGTCGTTTGTTTCCTTCTAGACCGTCGCGATGTATTCATAGAAACAGTAGATAAGCTGTGATCCCATGCTGACGCATGCGCTGCGACAGACGCGCAGGTTACACATGCAAGATTCGTTGTAATAGTATCAACAGTTTTTTGCGAATAACTCGGAAACTAAGGCCGAGCGACGGTTACATGTATAGGGAAAAGTTGTTCAGATTGTTGACCTTGACGTATGTTGTCACTGGGGCCGGATTTCCATTTGTCAATATTTATCCACTGTTATAAACTCAAACTCGACCCTCCGGAAGTATTATCTTTAGTTTTACATATTTTATATTCTGCTCTGTGTTGTATTAATCTACATTCACATTAGACCCAATTTTAAATCGATCACACTGACTTCAAACCCGCTTCACAACAGGGTAAAGTATCTGAATCGGAAGAGTTTTGTTTGGTCGAAGTAAATATTTAAATGAATACTTAAATGTACTAAATGTATTATTTAGTTCCGTTTGATTTTAAAAGTATTTGGCGGGAACTTCAGCCCGCGACGACACCGACAAGATGAGAAAATCTTGTTATATAAATAGCTCGAGGGAGACTCGAACGTAGACGTGTGACGATCGATAATGTTTCGTGGTGGCCTTCCGCATACGCAAAACGGGACCTCACGGATGAAGTTTCCTTTTCGAAATCTGTTTATGACTCATCTCGAGAGCCTACAGCCAAGAATTTTTCTTAAAATTCTCAGGAGAGAGAGAAAGAGAGAGAGAGAGAGGGAGAGGGACGAGGAGGGAGAGGGAGAGGGAGTGGGAGTCGGAGAGGGAGAGAAAGAGAGCTATACTGTTGGCTCGGTGGCTGACCAACTTCCTTACGATTGCTTCATGCTCACTTTAATCTCAGCGAAAGGCCTGGTGCGGATGAAGAATTTTGTCTTCTGAACCAATCCTTGCAACGAAACCCTTACTGCCGTGATATTTCTTTGAGCGTGATGAATTTACAAGTAAATTAATCTCAAAGTCCTTTGAACGTTACACAGAATACTCTGCGTAGTAATGCGCTGATGTTACACAGACAAATGGCTATATTTAATTTGTTAAACGTACTGAGTGTATAAGACGTTCATAATAGAAAAGTGATTGATACTCCACTTGGCACGGACCTTCGTGCGTCACTTTCAAGCACCATATTATATCGTCTTAACGCATTATCAGTATAAATATTTCAGACGTTTCAACGGGGGATGATTTTCATCCCGTATACTCGATTGCCATTCCACTGTCATCCTTGATGATGGATACCGTCTATGAGAAACTTTTCAACCCGGGGAATTTCAATCTTTTCGCTGTCAATTCTCCTCTCGTGTTATTAGTTTCTTCACTCACTTTCCATCACGTTTGGCTTCTCATCATTCATATGTACGTTCTCCTAAGAGATACACCAAAGAAAAAACCGTTTCCTTGCATTGTTCCGTATATCGATTTTCGTAATGCGAGACACTCCTTCTCGCGAAAATGTGTGCTAAAATAATTTTAGATCGATTGTACAAGTTCCGTAGAAATGAAGTGTCTTTTATTCCGAAAGAAACACGTTTCTCGCTTTTCTTCGCCTTTACATAATTTGATTATCGTTAAACTTTCGTCTGTTTTCGTCTCCATTTAATAGAATCTTTCCTTAGCACCAGAAATAGATCAAGGAAATAAAATAGAAGATTGTGGAATATTTTAATGCATTTTCAAAGTGTTGTTACTTTTATGATACCACGAAGAGATATGACTTAGTTTCTATGATAAATAGATGTGCGATGACATTAATCCAAAACCCAACCACAGTGGTTTCTAGGTGACAATGATGGAACTGCGGCCCCTAACCGCTAGACAGAGACATGAGCTTCTAAGATATGGCACGGTCATTAAATTATTTTCCAGCAGAATCGATTTACTATTATGCATGGCTGCTTGCTAAGTACGAAATCTGGTACACACTCATTTTCCCTTCATGATCTTCCAGTTGTGTAGAACCGTCAGCGTGACGACCAAATGGAAACGTATTTTTGTGTTTCAAACCTGTATCTACCCACCGCATTACTTTAAATTTTAAAACGAAAGAAATACGCACAGTGTAAAGGACATAAAAAACAAATATATAGTATGATACGTTACAATGCACACTAATTTAGAATTTATGATACTGGTGCAGAGCTTAGACACGTTTCGAAAGTTCTCATCAATTACAATAAATTTCGTTTACAATAATTTTCTAAATAATGCATACCTGAAATATTTCATCAATTTCAATAAATTTCGTTGACAATAATTTTCTAAATAATGCATATGTGAAATTTTAGAGAGAGAGTTATTCTTCGTGCCATGTAAATTCGCGTGACTCGTCTGACTATGGACGATCAATTTCCCCTTGCTCGCAACGTTCTGCTTGTCTTTTCCCTGTTGTCTAATTTCTCGATGAACGCATTAAAGAGAATTTCTATTTCACTGTTTGTTTCGTAGAATTTTGATTTGATTACAATTACGTCACTGTGATTCTACAATTTTGAATTATGTATCGTATTTGGAATCTGAGTGCGGAGTTAATACCCCCTTAAGCATCGGTGTTTCCTGAAATCAGTGATGAAGTTAGCTGTAACGCTGGCGGAACATCACGCGTAGAAACCTCAAGTAGAATTAAATTCGTTCGTCAATTAGATACGATTGAACGCGGCACGTCGAAAGAACGGGAAGTTTCGGTTGTCAGGCCACGGGAGGGACTCCCAGTCGTTCCATGGCTGGTCACCCTTGGTCGCCCTCACTGACGCGGCGTGGAGAGAGGAGTGGCGCGCGATGATCGCTCGAAAGGAATCAAAGCAAGCAAAGTATGATTGGACCGTGGCCAGCTGGCCATATAATTGAGCATCCCGTTCCCCTCGGCTTGCTCCAGTGTCTCCTATCGCCCGGGGCGACACGCGCGACGCGCATAAATCAGAACAATTAGTTGCACGCTCGTACCTCACGGCGTCGCGAAAATGTCGCGGCGCATTTACAACGTGCGAACTTTATGCGTCTCGTCCCGTGGCTCGAGCTTTATGAATCGACGATCAATCTTTTCCACGTTCCCCTTTAACTCTGCGGTTCAAAGGAAGCCGAAATTTCGGAATCGAAAATGAAAATTCGATGGATGGGCATGGGCGTAGAAAGGACGCATAATTGGCGCGTAGTTAATTTACGATAGTTTGCAATGCGGAGAGCAACAAAGCTGCAGAGCACCTTAACAAGGAGAGACTTTACGCTACATGGGAAATCTATGAGAAAACTTTGTCATCGCCTTGGAAGGTCTGTCAATGTTAAATGCGATCAGCAACGACCAGGGAGCCAAAATCGAAACAACATTAGAATCTGCCAATGGAACGAAAGGTGGAGAATGGCAGCGAGTTCCAGGCCATTACAAACCCTGAATATTTCAACGGCGAGATGGTTGTTGAGGGGTGACTGAGATACGGACGACCCCGCCTCTATTATTTATTGCGTTATCCTCGGCTAAAGTTCTCTTTCCCCACCAGTCTTGCGACTCGATCTTCCACTCCTCTACCTTTCTCACCCGCCGCCCCCTCCCCCCCCTCGCTCTCCGTCTACCTACCCACCCTGCGCCTGCATCATTGCACATTATTCATACCGCGAAATTTGAATTATACATTCAATAGAACGACGCGACGTCTGGTGCAGACGCTGCAACCGCGCGACGCCGCTAAGGACATTCCAGGTCTGTGCCGTTTCGAACGGGCGATCATCGGAAAAATGTAAATTCGCGGATGACGGGGACAGAATCGCGGTACCATTTGACTTGTAGATTACACTTGGGTCCTTCGATCGTTTGAAAAATACAAGCACGAGCAATGCCTCTTCCGTTGCCTGTAATGACACTCCCCGATGGTCAACGCTGCTCCTCCGAGGATCATTAGCGTTCCGGATTATCGTAGATATAAACTGGAGTGGCTAATAAATCCCCCCCAAAAATTCATCGTCTCAATGGGTGTCCAAACTTTTAGTTTCTGAATTTATATAATTATATGCGCAGCCAGTTTCGCCTGGAATTATGATTTCAAACAATTGATGTAACGTACAGAGTTCGGGGCAGCTTCGTAGGAGGGATTAAAAGGGATGACTGGCTACGCATCCCTCATAAACCCAGCTTACCGGCCTAAAGTTACGAACCATACCGTTGGCCATTAAACTTTCTATAGTTACGCGGATTTCATTGAAAAACCTAATAGGAGTTATTCCTAAGATAGATCCTACGCTTTGCAATTTTTCACCTTTTCGTCGTCTAATTTAGATCTGGCTTAAAACGAATTATAATGATGAATGTTTCTTATCTAATTTACGTTGGCCAGATCAGTTCCCTAGATCCGTTTAGCTTGGCTTCGTTTCAAATTCACTTCCGAAATACTGAACTGCACCAGCCTACATCTGTTACCCTCGTAAACATTTGGCTTACCAAGCGGGTGGTTCATTCCTTCCTAGCGATTATTACATTGCCAAACATTGGTCTATATCGTAAATCGGCAGATCAAAAACTGTAAACACCTCTCGATCGGTTCTCCAGACGATACATGCCCAGTAAGAATTCTCCATTCCTATTTATAAGCTCTAGTACTTGTAAGAAACCAAGTCTGGGCCTACAGTTCAAAAACACCCGCTGCAGCACGAAACGCAGAGACGACAAACTGATTCGAAGGAAACGTCGACTAGAAGTTTCCATTGTCTGGAAAATAATTACGGAGCACGTGGAAGACCGTGGAGGGCCGGTAATAAAGAACAAAGACAGCGGAAACAAAGTCGTGCCGTGGCCACATTAAAAATTGCGCTGAGCCCGTAATTGCGCGGCGGATAAAATAATACAGAGCATTTCAGTCGCGGAAATGTTAATCTGACAAATATTTAGCGGTCCACGGTGACGCGGCGGGGCCTGGGGTTCGCTTTTAATTCGAAGTATTCTCATTTTTGCACCTCTCGAGCGGTCGCGGCTTGCTCGCCACCGCTTTAGAAAGTTGTGAGCGCGCGAGCACTCGCGCTTCCAGCCACGTCGTGCATTTTGATAAGGAGAGTTAATATGGCGCGATGACTTTTCCGCGTCCCCAGCTCTTCGTGTTGCGCCGAGTTTAAATTCGTTCCGTCCACGGGGCAGACGGAAAATAGAGATTTGTAGAGCTGAAGTCGCGCGCGAACGCTCCGCCAAGAGAAGCTGAAATTAAAGAGACGTGTTCGGTCGTGGAACGTGAGCACGCAATTCTTATGCGTATCTGTCGGGAAGTGTCGCCATGAATTAAAGCACGCAATTCAGCCGGAAGTTTGTGCGCTCGATGAATGTTTACTTATTCCTGATACAAGTCTACAGAGCAGCGGTAACTTGTTGCGATGCGGTGGTGAAAGCTAACGCGGCGATAACAAAATTCAGTTTCGGGATGCTAAAGACTATTTCTATTTTAACCTGTTAATCGAAGAAACGATTTACAGTGAGTGAAATCAGAAAATTGCCTAGTATTTATTGAGTTATTATATTTAAAATTTAGATAAAGTGGTCCTGTAAAAAGTTAATCAAGAGAAGTATGTACGAATGCTGCGTGAGTGATGTCCCTTTCAACTGTCCACATCTGTTTGAGCGAAAAATAAGAATGGAAGACATGTACAGGGTATTCACTTTGTGAAAAGTGACATTGGGTTTTCTAAATGGAAACATACAATATTTTTTAAAGTGTCCTAGGGGGACGTTAAGATAAATTCATTACCACACTCAATTCGATATCATACTTCTATTCGTAATAGTATTAAATTCAAAACTGTGATTACAGCAGTACTTAAGCTGTGTTCGAGATGAAATATGTAAACGAAAGTTCTGCGCCACAATTACTGTTATCTTCACGATTGTAAATTTAACGCTATTATGAATAAACACGTGATTATGATACTAGTCTTAATGTTCTTTATACTATTATATAATAAAATCATGTGGTCCGAAAAGAAAACATTTTTCAAATGTTTCTTATTGCTTTATATTGCTCACTTATTATAATACAGATTAATATTTGTTTTCAAGTTCTCTTGAAACTGGATGCCCTGTATAGTCAGCTACAATATCTTATACCACTAAATTAAATATTTTACGGCTCTCGACCCTTCTTTAGTTAGTAGATTGATTAAAGAACTTTTCCATCGGAGGGTTTCTAAAAACGGCGGTATCTCGGCGTTTGTATAATAATAAGTTAAAAAAAGTTTAAAAGGTTTAATGGATAGTAAGTTTAACGATTTATTTACATCTTTTGGTTATTAAAGAGATTTTAAAAAATCTATCTGAAACGACTGAAATTGGATAAATACTTAAGTTATATAATAGGAACTAAAGGTCACTTTTATTTGTGAAAACAAGTTATCTTCTACATAAAAGATACACAACATCTCTGTAATTGTTTCATTCTCGTAAGATATATTCTTGCATGTCACTTTGTCAAAAATATCTTATGAGTAAAATTCATTAAGGAAGTGAGACGAGTTTAACCAGGGAACATTAAAAAATGTGGTACTGATTAACGTTTCAATATTCTCAACGGTATGAGAGCTTTAAAAAGTGGTCAATAATAAAAATATCACAATTTGACCAGAAGTAACTGTATTATTGTTAAAGTGAAATAACGATGCCAACGTGGTAACTGTAGACACAAAAATACAATTTTCAAATAATCTTTTAACCATCACTGTATGCATTACCTACCGATGAATAAAATTTACGCAAATAATCCGAAGAATACAATATTACTGCATATATCACTATAGTATCAACTGCATGCTGCATATGCGTGAAATTATATCCATATTCGATTGCGTAGCAAAACGAATCCCACAGTTTCACTGCAAAAGACAAATTTTTATACCTATACTGCACAGCGATAGGTTTCGTATCGCGTACCTGCCAAACTCGCGAGCGGTCCACATTCGTTATCATAAATTCCACGGCGCGTATTTCACGGAGAAAGGTGGCCGTTGTCGTGACGAGTCCATCCACCTGCGAACCGGAAATTGGCCCCGCCGATAAACAACAGGAGCGTGTACGAACTCTCGACTGGCGGCGTTTATTAGCTTTTTCCACAAAGAGCAAACGCAAATCTCGGGAACCGGGGTGGTGGGGGCTAGGATTATTTACCGAGAAGGGAACACTTGAAAAATTCATGGAGGAACTGGTCCCGCGAGCATGCTCTCATATCCGTCGTAAAACGAATCCCAGCGTACACAACACGTGGCCTCACGATGAGGAAAACGATTCGATCGAGGCGCAAACAACACCACGGCCGTCGTCCACTGGTGATCCGGAAATTGGATCTGCCAATAAACTACCTGTGAAAATAATTTTTTTTCTCACTCCTTTTTTGTCACGCGAACGTCATCCCGGGACTGTTTGCGATCCGCAAAGCTTCGCGCGAGGACACCGCACCCGGGCAACGAGAGTGTAGTGTTTTTTTCGGCAGAGTGCTGGAGGGTGGGGGCCGACGTCGAACTGTGTCCTACCTTTTTGCCCTGTCCCTTCCATTTGATTGTATTTCTCTGAGTGGATTGAAAATTTTTAAACATTTCTTTCTCGTCGAATGCCGTCGGATTCTTCCGTTGCTAATAAATCTCTATATCTTTTCTGAATACTTCGCAGTCCTTTTGTGCTATAAGCAGATTTAAGATGTTTTAGGGCAAGTAAGAGATCGCACTTAAAGGAAAGAGGATAATTTTGTAAAGCCAAAGGATATTGTTAATTTAACTTTTATATTTAATATTTTCACTTTTAATCCTGTGTAATAGGGTAATTCATTTGGGGGCCCGCGACTACAAAAGATACTTAAGGGGCTATCGAAAATAGCAACAAAAAAGCAGAGATGTAGTTTAATAAATGTAACAAAGTTTTATTCCATTACTATAATTATTTTCGTCGCAATAAATTCCTGAAAATCGCTGAATTTATCGGCGCGCTAACCGGAATGACCTCTTAAAAGGGGTTTATAGTAAAAAAAACTGGATAAGAACCGCTGACATAGACTGTTACCCTCTCTATATCGAGGGTGTTTCTACATTGAAAAAATAACCAATCCGTGGGTTCCACCACTGCAGCATGGCCATCTCGAATGCTTTGTTAAACTTCCCCAGGAAGTTCAAAGGCCAGTTGCATTGAAACCACAAAAAGGACGAGTTACATTTTACATAGCAACAATAAAAACTTGCGATACGAACATCGAACATCCAGTAAAGTTCGCGAGCCGAAGCAACTTTTGCTCAAAACAATTCCTGTATATCTACGTCGCTTCTTTCGAAGTATAATTAAGACGAATATTGATAATGTTCACCAACTTCGAACAGTCAGTTCGTCTTCTAAATTGTGAGAATGTACAATCTTCGAAAGAAGTAGTTTTCCACTATTTTAGCTACTTTCTTAGTCACCCGCTTCAATATTGATATGGACCCGGTACTTAGTTAGCCTTTCACACTTTTAAATAGTCCCCCATTCTCCCATTAATCTTATCGTAAATCTTACTAGAGCCCTACTCCCATACCTGTGTAACTGCTTACACATCTACTTCTCTATTTGCCTAAAACCCCCATCTCAACTTTCCTTCCCACCCATTCATTTTTCGTAACGTGACCAACCGAATTTCGGTTTCACGCGAACAACAGGATTTACATATTTTCGTATATTGGGCACTGGATATGGTCTCGTGCGTTGCGGTTTACGCAGTCGCCAATTGGCGCGCTCGCAGCGTTCGAGTCAAAATAACTTTACGACCGTACGAGCATAAAGGCCGCACGGGAAGCGAAATGGAGCACGCAGGAGGAGACAAGATTGCTTCTTCAGGATGGAGTCGAAGGTTCACGCGACGCGGCTGCCACAAATTACCTTTCATAAAGCAAATGCTTCCTCTTTCTCTTTTTCTTGCTTGTATTTATTCATCTCAAGAAGAAAACATTTTCCCATGCCGCGGGGTCCTCCTAGCAATAGGAAAGGACTGTTGCCGTAGAACGACTCAACGTTACACGTCAACCAAACGGGGAAAGGGAATGTTGAACAAAGGGGATACACATTCCTTGGTATTTTCTTTAAACGCCGCGGTGGAGAGTAAGCTTTTAATGCGTCACGCCTGCGTCCAATTGCCTCTTACAAAGCACCATTCTGTTTTCCCCCCGTGAATAATCATCCCTCTGGAGACAGCTTACCCTTATTGCAGGGACTGCACAAGGACAACAATACAATCGAGGAGTGCTATAATGTTCCTCCGGACTGATAAGTATAAATCAAGCCATTGTGGTTGGACACTGACTGGATGGTGTAAAAAAGATCATCTGAAATTTCCTACCCGCTGCGAAGCGTTTCATTTTATTTCGGCTTTTATCGGCGTGCCACGGGTATGTATCGAATATCGGCCTGCACAGATGTGCCACAAATTTTCTAGTGCTGCAATAAAATATTGGGCGCTCCATTGTAAACATTCGCTATAAAATTAAGTATCAGATGTTATTACTGCATATACAGTACTGAAAATATTTATTGCATCATCCCCAAATACACGTCCTATGAAATAATCTTTACAACTCCGCGATTGATAAGGTACCTAGTAGATAAAAATACTTTTCGAATACAGATACTAAATGAAGCGAAAGTGAATACGTGCTAAAGATTCGATAGAAGTGTTTCACGCATTAATATTTTTTAGAACTAGGTGATAATCGTTAAATGCATAGAACTAGGTGATAATCGCTAAATGCATTACGGCGTCATTAATGCTGCGCGCAATAGTGGGAACCTTTAGATTTCCGATAACTTGCTGCAACGAAAGGAAGGAGGTTCTATTCACCCCGTGAAAAATGTTTTCATAAACCGTTGTCTTAACTATTTTCGTCGACGAAATCCATGAGTCACACGAAACACAAGACATACACGCCGTTGCATCGACGAACTTTCTCGCTTTCCGTCTCCTTCCCTTGTCCTGCAGTCCTCTCTCTTTCTCTACAGGAGTATGTTTAGATCCCGGAATTTACGTGTCATCCCTACCACCCACGCAGAAAC
This sequence comes from Andrena flavipes, assembly GCA_963971345.1. Lineage (NCBI taxonomy): Eukaryota > Metazoa > Arthropoda > Insecta > Hymenoptera > Andrenidae > Andrena > Andrena flavipes. Next base: position 14,865,218 of record OZ020480.1, read on the forward strand.
GTTAGCATCGCACTGCTTGCAGGACAAGTATCGAATTACCGGTTTCGTGTTGATTTGACCCTTTATGGTAAAGGGCCCAAATTTTGTCCCCCATTTGTATTTGACCCTGTAGAGGGTGCACAAAATGTTAGAATGAGCTGGCACTTGGCACGAATTTTCTTTGGACGTTTCTCTATGTATCCACGAATCGCCAAATTTAATTATGTCATGTCAATACGAGATAATAAACAAAATGTGAAAATGTGCAAAATGGGAGACCTGAGAAAAGTGTTCCTAATTTCCTCTTCCAAGAAAACGTTTGTAAATTGAAAAATTAATTTTTTTTACTGATTCTAGTGATCTTACAGTTTATCTGTGCAAGCAATCGCGGCAAATAAACGTCTTCTTTTCGTATGGACTCCTTATTCCACTGTTTTCGTTTCGGCATCTATAAAACATTAAAGCATTCCTACTAAAATTGCTGGAAAACCGATAAATGATTATTAACTCATGTAACTGTTCGCGTTTCAACCCGTTTTATTCAAATAACAAATTTTTAGAAAATCGACCTCAATTTCCTTTAGAGTTCCAGGGACGAAATTAGGTCATCTCCGGGAGACGAAATTTGGAATTCGCGCAGTTTCAATATGGTGATCGTTCTAACAGATCACCCGAGTGATGGCCATCAAAGTTATTGCGTAAAAGAAACTACAAGATATGCTCGGAATAGTGCTACAACTTCGAATTCGAAATAATATTCACTTCTACGAGTAATGTGTTATCATACTGAAGTTTGTAAAAACTCGCCTTGCTCGAAAATGTTCTTCTCTTTCGCAAACGCACAAACACCTAACTAGTTAATCGCAAGTCTGTGAGAATACTGACGTATACTACTGCAACATGACACTGAAAATACAAACGTAGGAATTGAGAAGTGCATGGGGACGAAATTAAGCGCGGGGACGAAATTTTGGCCCTTTACCCTATATTTGAAAATTTAACGATGTCGCTATTAACACCTATATGAAGCTCCTTTCTGAATTACATAGACATATATTTCGGCTTTTAACTATCCTATTCAGCAATAAAAAAAACACTAAGAACAACATTAAAAAAAAGTTGTTCCAGGAAAAGATGATTTTTTTAAAGGGACTAAACTTAATCCATTTAAAAATTACAGGAAAATATCACATCCCATGTATATGCCAGCAAATCACCTTTTCTTTAGGAAAATGTAGCTGTTTCGGGAAAATAGTGTATATTACAAAAAAGTTAAAAAAGTAGAGCAAAAAAGCTGGTCATTTTACACACAAATGTGCAAATAAATAAAAATCCTGTGTTTAAAAATATTACGTTATAGGATGCTGCGATAACGAGTCCAATTACGAATCAAATGCCTCAAGATTTGTTTGAAACGGTTCGTTAGATCTGAAATCGTGGTTATTATTTCGAAATATTGTGTTTCGAAAAAAACGTGTTCAAAGTGTTCTCTGCTCATAACTACGTTCGGAGTTTGAATTGGTTATCTGGCTATACAATCTGTACCGTTACGGATTTTGGTGTATATACCTTATACTACGAAAATATATATATATAAAAATTGATTTTCTGAAAAATTTTAACAGGGGCTCCCCTTAAAACAGTTGTGTCCCACCACTCGGCACGGTGGTGGGTTCATACATGTGTGGGGTTGTTTTTCGGGTTTTGGGATTGGTAATTTACATTTTATTGCCGGTACTTTGAGAAGAGCAAGGGTATGTCAATATTCTAGAAGAAAATTTAGCACCATCTGTACAGTAATTTAGACTTGAAGGATCGACTCTTCTGCAACAGGATAATGATCCAAGGCACGCTTCAAGAATTTCAAAGAATTTTTCTGAGGAACAGGGAATTGAGCTGTTGCCATGGCCACCCTAGAGCCCAGATCTTAACCCCATAGAGCATTTATAGGATCACTTGGATATGCATGTTTCGGAAAATGTAACGAGTAATAAAGCTACTTTGAAAGAAGCATTATTATAAGCTTGAATAGAAATAGATAATCGTACCATCGCTAGTCTTCTTAAAAATATGCCAAAAAGACTTGAAGGAGTCGTTCGTAGTGAAGGATGTCCAACACGCCGTATTAAAATAGATGTATTTTTAATTTTATGTGCATTATTCATGCTGTCAACTTACTTTCCGCGGTACGTTAAAAATAAATGTTTATTTATTCAAATATTGTGAGAACATTTTCTTTAACAGAGTTTCTTTATGGCAAGACCTACCATTTTTCTAATATTTTGTTTTACTTTGAAGTAATGAAAACCGATTGTAATGTAGAGTTACTTAAAAATAGCACAATGAAAAAACCTGATTAACAAGGTTCTTGCGTTTGTTTTTTGCAAAAAGATATATAAAACAATTTATAGAAGATTCAATTACCTATGCTATCATTTCAATTTTAATCGCAAATAAACTAAGATGATTTTTCATAATCGCGTATCTGCCAGCCGCTTTATATACCCTAGATTTGGATTTCATATAAAACAAAAAGCATTCGGCGTAAGAAGAAAATGATATTTGGACAACATTTTTTCCCGATTTTCGGGCCGTCGATATAAAACGCGAAACACACAAACGTTTCTCGAGAGACGACCCCGTTTTCCGAACTCCCCGCGCTCCACTTTTTGTTTATTTGATTGGGCTTTTGTAACGTCCGCAAAAATGGTCCTAGCGTGTCATCTCCGTCGCGCTCGGCTTCAAAATGGGTCAAGAGAGGACGCAACCATTGCTATTATAACGCTGTTCCGCTCGTCCCAATCATTTGTAGTTGAAGCCTGGCCAAGTTTCGATATATCACGAGTCCTCTCAATGAGGTGAAGCCGGTCAGCACGGGATGCCAAAAGGGCGGGACTCGTGCGCTGGCTTAATTAAGAATTAATAGTTCGTTCTACCAGAACAAATTAACGTGCCTCCGCTTACGGACTTTACTGTTCAGCCTGGCTATTTTTGTCAACCTGTCGCCCTGCTAATCCTGTCGTTTTCGTCGGAATAATTTCATTTTATATTACGTTGCTTAACGCATATATGGCACAGAACTTCTTTAAAATTCATTTGATTCCATAATCCTTTATTGCTTAGAGTTTTAATTGGATAATCTGGTGGTTCAGATTTTATATAAAGACAAGTTAAGTTTTCATAACCTGTAGCTAAGGCGCTAGATAGAAAATACAAATTGTGTATTTCTAAAGGATTGGGTAATATAAATTATTACCTGAAACAATTTTCGAGATAATGTATATTTGAAGAATTTCAGATATGTATCGTTCGGGTTATATTGATTCCAGCCTTTGTCTGGCCATACAGGATCCTATTTCCCTTGTTCTTTCGACTGCGCGTTACCGAGGGAATGTGCTACAATTCAATACTGATATTATATTTTATTTAAAACAAATAAAATGGTAATTACGGCAAGCTCCTCAATTATGTGATTGCTATCACCGAGAAATTATTCTCTTCCTGCTGCTGAACATCTGAAACGTCCAGCCCCTTTTAAATAGAATTGAATAAATATTTAGTACCATCTGTTAACAAAAACGGCAATTGAAATATTAAATACTTTAATATAAGTAAATGGTGTTGAAATAAATGTTTGCCATAAATAGTACATGAGAAATAGTGGCATGAAATCTGAGTCATTAAGACCATCAGCTCCCTCAATCTTCCACCTTAAATTATTCACACGTATGACGTTGATTTTTACGATAAAATTATTCTGAATAATAGAACCTGCCAGTTGTCCCATATCGTGCCCCAAATAATTTCTGTATTGCATTATTATTCCGAAGAATATTTTACTATTCTCATCGTCCCACGTTTGAACATCTGGCACGTGAAATAAACGTTACTTCCAATTATTCAGTTTACCAATATAAAATTTGCAAACATTGTATAAAACTGTACGCATTCTTAAGCTACTATTGTAACAGGGAGATAACGACTTTTGGAACAGCCCATATTCTATTGCCCGTCACGGCACTGTCATTATAATGCCTGCTTTCCATTTCTAGTGAAGCTTGAAGAAACTTCGGTCGTTTCTTTGATTGGGAATACGAAGAAAAAAGGAATTTGCTATCCCGATGTTATCGATACGTAATGCTGAACGTGATCCTATTCTAGCATCTGCGTAAGCAAAACGAATAAATGGGAAGGGATATCGTGGCTATCGTTGAACTGGATTTTGCTGAAGCAACGGAAATGGACGCCCAGTGACCTACCATTGCTGAAATCATTTTTACATTCACATATATGGGAAAACGATACTCGATCAAGGATAGAAAAATTGATTAATTAAGTATACAACGCTCAATTTTTAGTGATTTTAGTAAGCGTGTTACTGCCACGTTACATTAAGCTAGTTTTAATGTACTAAAGACGCGGTATGGAATATAAAAAGAGGAACGCGGTTGAGAAATCCTAAAGGAGTACGTTAAGAGCTATTACACGAAGCTATTAAGTACAATCCAAGATATTAGAAGTCACGAAAGGTAGGAATATCTTGCCCTAGTTTGCATAGGTATATATAATGGTTGAACTGTATAATGAGCACATCATTATGACAGTCATTACACTCTGAGTACCACGAAGATGACGTTGACTACCTTATTGATCTCACCATTACTCCCATATTTCCTCGTTGAAGTGAGAAACTATCTCCTATGTTGTGAATTTAAACGCAATAAAGGTATTTCAGTATACATGTTCGAACACCTTATTATCTATAAATATAAAAAAAGATACTATGTAAAATATTTGGAACACTTCAACATGTCTTCATACGAAGGATCAGTGCTCCATTTTATTACTGACGTTCCGAATGATTTCGAACAAAGATATGCAATATTCATAAACATCCGAATTTAAAGAAACTCGAGGCATGCAGCTGCAGATACTTAAAGATGGATTCGCGCGTCGTTCACTATGAATGTTGGAATCATTTGAAAAGTGACGCACTTATTTAAAGTTGTTGTGTATCCGCTAGATATCACCGCAGTTTTTTTTCAATTCTCGTTTCCGTCGCTTGATTAAAACCCTCTTGCATAAATCATATGGTGTATAAACATTATCACATATAGTACTTATTCTATTTGCCCACTTATACAAGAATTACAACCATTACATCAAGCAGACACATAATGCGTCAATCAAGTTTTTTGTTATGTTTTTGTTTAATTTTATGATATATTTTTGATATCAGTCGGAAAAGAATAATGCTTGCAAAATTTATCCCCACCACCTTTTTTGAAAATTCATTACCACCGTATTGTAGGATATGGAAAACCATAAAACTTGAAATTAAATTATTTTTCCGATATTTTTTACGGTTTCCCAGATATTCACGATAATACAAAAACTCGCAACTTTTATGAGGGGATGCTTTCACCCCTAGGACCGTTTCATTGTCGAAAGCAGAATGGTTACGTTATTGGCATCGCTTGAGCTACATTTCCGCAGAGTTTCAAGTTCTTTAGAATTTTCGAGTTGCCGAACATCTCTTGTAAGTAAAAGTTTCGTAGAAAGTTTTCCATGAAAAGAAGGCATCCTTGACAATAACTGCAAGCGAACAATTAGTGATCGTATACCTCCAATACAACAGTTTACATGCTCAATTAATCATCCCTTTCCTATTTAGAATCTCTTATGAAATAATTTCCAAGTATTTTGTCAAACATATAGAAAAACAGGAAACGCGTATTGAAGCAAATATTTACCAACGATCGTGCACGTGTAGGTGTAGTAACGGCCAGGCTAAAATGCGTTTCGTGTAAAACAATCATTCTTCGTCCTTCCGGCGAGAAATTATCCTAATCATTCACACCCTCAATGGTTTCCTCGTTCGACACACGGTTTTATTTACACGTCGCGTCAAACCAGCTTCAACCCATTCACGTCCTCTGGTTCTATTAGCCGTTATCGGCAGGATTTCGACCCGGCCACTTCCCAGTCGGTCCCTGTAACCTATAAAACCTGGATCCATTCGACACTAGAACCGTATCCTGACCCGTCTGAATACCCTCTGCCCGTTCCCCAGCGCATTTGTATGCGCGTAGAAGTGCATGCATTCAGACTACGCCGCCCGCAACCTGGGTTCTCGAGATTCTAGCCTCGACCCCGCTTATACGAGTCTCGCGATTCGGTTATGTAGTTCGAAGGACAATCCTCCCGACCTGTTACTAGGCTGGAACTGGGCCACATCAACAGATCCGCGGATTTTTAATTGCGATTTCAGATACACGGGCCGCGCCCGACGAAATATTCCCCGCGTGGAGTGCTTTCCCCAAAACACCAGCGAGGTTCGTTCAATCTCGATGCCAGGCTCCCTTTTGTCTCTCGTGCTGTTCGAGATACGGAGCCGAGGTATGGAATCGCAAAACGTTCCCAGACTGAAATTCTCCGTCGTAACGAGTCTTTCAATAAAGGGAGTACTTTATCCCTTAAAACTTTTAACGACCCGACGAACGTAAACTTTGCTTAGATTTAACTTTTACCAAACTCGAGTTACCGAGCCCCCTCTTCCCGAGGCCTTCCCTGCCTCTTCCGTTCGGTACTGGTTCTACCGGCGCGATCTGTAAGACAATCACCGTGCGTAGACGGTCCGTTGATTTGATGCTTATTTCTGATTCGCATTTAGCGAGTGGCCCCAAGTTTACCGTAAATTCCGAGTTACTTGAAATCCTGGCTAATTCATCGGATTCTCTACCAAAATTTCGAGTGGCTGCTCCTCTCTGCTCGTTAGTTCGAATGAAGGGAGCATTTGATTGGGATTTCACGATCGTTTAGAGTTGGATTGATCTTTTAACAGTCGGCTTAATTTACTACTGCTTGCTCTTTCCACAAATTGAACAACTGCTTGACATTTGTGATCGTTCTAGCGTGGGAATTGGTCTCTATAATTGAAACTCCAGTTAGTTTTGAGGAAGGTAGTAGTTAGACATAATTTATGTATACATTTGGATTCCAAATCCGAAACTTTTGGGTCATTTTGAGAAAGCAATTCTTGTACTGGTATACGTTGCAGATAAAAAATTTTAAACCGACAGAAATCGACAATATCTATACATATTTTACTAAATATGCGCAATCTAAATACTTTGCGATGAATGAAAATTAATATCTTTTTTTCAAAATCGAATTTCTCGAAAACTGAAGGTGATGGCGACAGGTTGCGGATTCGTATTCCGCGCACTAAAGTCTATAAGAAAAGTCTATCGAATGTTACAGACCAAAATGGCTGTTGGACAGTCAGTTATCGTAATCGCATATTTTAATCATGATTTATTGCGTGTACTTGGATTTGATATAGGTACTAACAGGAAGGAACAGAGATCGACCTAACGCAAAACATTTAGCCCATCTCATGGTTAAAGTTTTTCAATTCTGGTTTGGGGGTGTCCTAGTTGTACTATCTGAAGTTAAACCATAGTCTCCCCAAAGCGCCGTCCTATATACCTACCATCAAGAAATCTTGAATTCAGTTCAAGCTACTCCAGAAAAATGCGAAAGGGGATAAAAAGCAAGGAAGAAGAAGGGAGACCAAAAGCCGCTGCAGAGAGGACGAAGTGCAGTCGAAAAGCCGTGGTGACCCTACGTTTGTAATTACCGTGACGTCCGCGGTCACGTTCTCCCAGAGTGCTTCCGCTGGAAGCGTTTCCGAAACACGGGAAAAGAGGATTTGCGCGGCTGGTAGGATTTTCAATCGCGATTTAAACAAAAAATGTGGACCGGCGCAAAGCCTTTGAAACGACGATTCCGTGTACATGTAATTTATTCTACCACTAAACACTTTTTAATGCTTCATATAATTGGGGCAAAGGATCTCTGTTGAAAAATCATCTTTTTCGACCTTGCGACTCGGGTAATTCAGGAAATACAGATGACGATACCTTTTGCGAGTCTATTTTTGTTATATTCAGTGAAATTGTATTACGTAGAAAAGTTTTCTAAGGTGGAGAGGATCGGGCGGAACTTGGAGAGAACTACAGCAGTAGAAACTGGATTTCATTTAAGGGAAAAAGCAGATTATTCCATTCGATTCTGAAATGAAATAAGGGTGACACTGCGAAGAATTCAACACAATTGGTAAACCGCTATAAATAAACGAAACTAGATGCCAGTAAAGCTGCTGGAAATGCCACACAATATTGGTGTATGACGTTTGGGAAATATATTTGCTGTGTATTCTCCTCTGCCAGACTACAATAAGCAGTTTTTCGTTGACAAACCAATCAATAGTAGAACAGTTGATTTCATCACATTACGGGAAGATTCTTCTCTTCGTATTGAAATAAAATACGGGAAAATTGAGATGGTACTGTGAGAAATTTAATATGATTGCTAGTATACCTACTATAAACAAATCGGCCCGTATTTAAAGCTTCAAGTTTTGCCTAACTTTCACAATGTTTAAAAGCAAATTATAAATGACAGAAGTGTAGCGGCAATACATGATCTGACAAATTACAAAAGCAGGCTGTAGATACACTACAGAGGAGAATATTGAATACGTCCTTTGAGAAAGATATTTTCAATCAATTTCTTTCATTATGGCTGGATATACATTTTTTCATAGACCAATGGCAATATTTCGCAGTACAAAAATATTAATTTTCTTCAAACAAATACGCCAGGGCATTATACAGGGTGAGCCAGAACGGGTGGTATAACCGGGGATAATTCCTTGGACACAAATAAATTGAAAATGTACAATAAAATTTGTTTGTATGAACCTCCTTTTCGGAGAAAATCGATTTTGTAAATTTGTGAGGTATACGCGCACCTGACTAAAAATCAACGGAATTTATCAATAAATATGGTCCAACTGCGAGAGAAATAAATAAATCCTTGTACAGAAATAAATCGAAATTATAGAATAACTAGCAAACTACCATCCACGCTTCGCTTAGAGCCTCAGAGATATTAAGGACTCCATGAAAATACATTTCACTATTTTTCACCACCTCCCAGGGGTTGATTAGGGAAAAATCCTGCAATTGCTTTTTAGGCATTTACGTGGGTAACCTTTTGAAGTAAAAACCAAGTTCATATCTAATCGGGCCTCAGAAATAATAAGGAGTCCGAGAAAACACATTTCACCTCTTTTTACCCCGTTGGAGTTGGAATTTAAAAAAGTCCCTTCTTATCGAGCACCTACATCGGAAAAGAATATACCTTCCGAATTTCATGTTTCTATAGGGTCAGCGGTTTGGGCTGGACAGTGATGAATCAGTGACACAACGGTTATATAAGTATAGATTTTTGCTCGAAGTGAACATTGTTTTCGAGAAACTCGAGGTTTAAAAAAGTGTTGGTTTAAAATGAAGCTCCATGCGAAAAAGGTTATTATACAATTTCACTCTAGGATTCATGTCACTCACAGTTCTGCCACATTTATTAATAAACTCTGCTGATGTTTCAGGTGCTCGTATACCTCACGAAATTACAAAATGTGTTTTACAAACAAATTTTATTGTATTTTTACGATTTATTTTTGTCCAAAAAGTTACCATATACCCGGTTATACCACCCGCCCTGGTCCACCCTGTATAAACCCTAATCCTTCACTAAAAAGTTTATAGGAAGCGAATTTCTGATCATGAGAATTTTCTCGTTAGTTCGACGCACATCTCCATACATATAATTGAGTTGGTTGCTGCACGTATGTCGGACCATTGTCACTTCGCCGTTTTGTACAGGAAACATGCCGCGTCCGATGAAACAGACTCCAGCACCGATGCCGACCGCTGTTTAAAACATTTTTTTGTTCGTTTTTTTTTCGTCGAATGGCCAGTTATCCCCTCGATAGATAAAGCAGGAATACGGGACTGGATGAGGCTGATAAAACTAATGATTTACGTGCAACAGACCGAACTGGTCTCTCACCCTTATATTTTCACGTCCGAATGAAACTACTGCACGCGGAACGAAATTTATGAAGCGAAGGGATATTACGCCGCCGCCAGGTTTCTTACTACCGTTGTTAATTCAATTTCGCGTCTCTACTGTTCCTATAAAATGCAAAATGACGTATTTTGACTCACCCCTATACAATGCAAATTCGACGAATTCCTGGCAGAGATGGGCAAAAAATTATTTGGAATAAAAATTTCGTACACTAACTTCGATTTCAAATAATTTTTTGTCCATCTCTGATTTCTGGGTACTTCAAATACGTGGCATTTTTGGTTACTCACCTGAAACAGAAAAATTTAATAATTCATATTAATGTATATGGCATAACGCATGAACAGGTAGTTATAGAAATCAAATACATGTTTTGTAACTCAAATTTCAGTGTAGATGGTTGAACAATTACCTTTCATTTCGTTAAGGCAGAAATAACCAACTGCTTAATTGTACTTCAGTGATGTATTGTATTGTAAATTCTTTCTATATAAGTTTTATAACGTTTTAACTTGATCTCTCGAGAAGAGGTGCGGAAGTAGAAACGCGAATGCGAATAAATGCGAATAATAAACGCGAATAATTTTTAATCCCATAATAAAAGGAAAATCCTGTCAATTTTTATATTAAATTATAAAATAAATCAATCATGAATTAGGAAATATTCGTGGAAATTTGATCTTCCAATATTGTATGTATGGTGGGCGATCACCGCGTATGCGTCGGTTTTAGGCACTACGAATCATAATTGCTAATAAGGGATTATGGGCATAATTGCAGGACTATTTGGATAATTAGGATATTATGTTTCCGAACCTCTGAAAATAATGGATCAAATATCTCCCATATACGAAATGTGAGACACGTCAAAATACATACAGATAAATTCTACGTATTTGAATATTGATAGAATACTGTATCGATAGAGTAATATCTTGGAACTTAAACCCGAATGGGAATCAATCACCCAACGCACAGTGAGGAAATTTTGCGATTTTATGGCCAAAACCACAAAAATAAATTTTTGAATTCGACAAAATAAATGCAAAATAATTTGAAGGCATGGATTCAATTCCTGGTACTGCGTAAAATATGTTTTTGTCCCCAAAATAATTATGTTTCGCCTTTTATTAAATTTTTGTATTAAATTTGTAAAATTGAAAAATCTCATTTTTGTGGTTTTGGCTATAAAGTCGTAAAATTTTCCCATTGCGCAACGTCCACCCCCTTTACCACCCGAAATTCTCCCTTTCACTCGGAGTTGTAAAGACTATAGTCCAAACAGTGACACCAATGTAATTTTTAACTAACTACTTCAACTAGCGTATCCGCGAAAGCGTCAAACCGAGCGTCAAGAGTCTCTTCTTGTTCTCCAGAAAAATATAACCAGTACACAGACAAGGCAGTAACGATAAAAATGAGAAAATTATGGGAGAAGAGAGGGCGCGTCCAAGATTATACGCTCTCAGAAGAAAGCACAAGGATGACACGAAGAAACAGAGTAGAAGCTGTAGATGTGTGGCGGCGAAGAATAAACGCATGTGTATTCGCAGAGCGATGTCTGTGAAAGAGGAGTGCGAAAGTGTCCCCCTCAGCAGTGCCCACGAAAACCTTTGTTACGTTATTTATTCGTTTAATTAACTCTTCGTCCTTCCAATAAACCTTCCCAGGGAGGTACCCTTTAGTTCTACAGATTTTAACACCTCCGTGACACGCTGCCTGCTAGAATTAATACTGACCGGCCCCGTATTCTGCTCCTAGCGCGGCAAAGCGCATTTCTTTCGCGTTTATTAAGACTCTGCGCGACATTTTTAAGACGAAACGTTTCGCTCGTCTCCCTTTATTGAGCTTCAAAGGTGGCACGTTGGTTCGTGCTCCCACACTTCGTTCCTATTGTTTTTTAACCCTCTGAAGGATTATTAAGCACCGTCCACTTGTTTCGTAGACTTCAAAGCGATTAATAACACCAACGTGTGTTAGTCTTCCCCCTTGAATCAAGATACGCTGACGCCAACTAGATAGTTGACGACAAATGTGGAAGATAAATCGCGTTAGTAATCTCATGCGAACGGCCGTTCGTTCGGATGGCCATTCTGTTCCAGGCTATGTCGTCGAATCGTTCACGCTGGAGGCGACGATTAACCCGAAGTAAACAACCGTCCAATAATATGCTAATGCGAGTGGGTAGCTGGGTCAAACGATGACGGGAACTGGTGTGAACGGGCAGCAGGCCGAAAGGTGGAGAATCGAAGATAAAATTTTATGCAGATCGCGTCGGTATGGTTTGCTGTGTACCTCGTCGCCCTGGACCCAGCTAGAAAATAGCCTGCCATGACTGACAAGTTTATATGAAGAGTATGAGTAGCAGAAACAATTTTCTGCTGAAAATTGTTTCTGGAGAGAAAGAAGAAAAGGAAGATCAATGCAGGTTCACAGGGCGATGTTGAATATATTACGATTCGTGACAGTGGCAGGTCTCGCGCTTACCATCTTTGACGAAATTATCTGCAATGGGACTAGTTGCAACAACGAGTGACGCATCGTGATGCATTTCCGAAAGGAACCAAACCAAGAGTGTTGTCTAAAAAATATCAATTCCTTCATCTAAACTCATTTATTTTTACCCTCGTTATCGAGTAACTCTTATGTTTTTATGCATAGGTACCTAAACTGCGTTCCATATAGGAGCATACCGACGCTCCTATCGATTTGCGACCGATCTGCGCAGCTTCCACGAATATGACACACGCAATTGGTCGTAGCAGTTTCCCTGCCGGTTTACTACCAATCAACGGTGTATCCCTGCGCGAAACGAGTATGCTCTAACGTGGAACGCAGTGTATGCTACCTGATTTCCAAAGAATTTTCAGTGCATACTGTTTTGAGTTTTCACATTCGAGGATTATACCGAGAAGTCGTATTTTCGTTTCCATCGCAGTTTCTCCTGGATGATGTTTTCGTGAATGAGAATTTTTTCAGACAAATTCGACATAAGTTCTGAGTAGCATATGCTTGTGTATATGGTGTACCTAAACGTGTAATTAGAGGATGATGAAATGGGAGCAAAATAACGAGTCAAAATACCATCAATTAAATCAAATGACAGTCCAATGACTCGATCATTCATGGTCCCAGGCGTAGACGCGATATATTATTGGGTGGCGATAGGGTGGAGCGGAAAACTTTCACACGATGTATCACGTATGAAATGTCAACGTTATCGTTAATCGTGATGCATTGGGCGATACTAATGGCGATTTCCGGTGTCACTGGCCTTCGTTATGCTCTCTATATAACGAACTATTCGAGCGACTGCTTAGAGTGTGGTGCTCAGACTATTCAGCAACAATTGGAGTAAAAACCTAATCAGTAAATGAGCCTAATGGCATCTACACAAATGTCCTAATTACGTAAAATTTGATTTCTTCAACTGACGCACGTAGAAATCGTGTGATTTCCACATTTAAACATATACAGACTGCTTACTAATTAATTTCAAAGATATCTTCAACGTCCATTTGTCGCAAAAGCTATTTTCTGTCTTACGAACAGAGGAAGGTGATAATTCACAAATGATCAATCGGGCAGATGTGTACTAATCTGAAACGAAATCGATAGAATTGCGTCGGTACGTGTCCCCCAGAACGTTATACCACGTAAGTTCTTCCTCTAGGTTAAGTTACGTCCGCTTCTTATCGTTTATTCATACGGCATGTAGTATGTAAAGTTCCATTCGTCAAAGGTAACTGGAATGCAAAGGCAGTGACATTTTTTTTTTTTTACTAAGTAGGAACGTTTGAGGTCTGGAAAAGGTGAAATGCTTTTGAACTACAGAGTTCTACACTTCGCGTGCGAATGTAAGTCTTTCACTCCTCTGAATGGCGTGCTTTTTATACTTAATGTTTTCAACAACTTTTATGTATGAAATCCAGAATTGATAAAATAATTATACTAAGATGACGATAATTTAAATATATCAAGTTTGTACGAATATATAATAATGTGGAATGATTTTAATGATTAATTGAAATATAAATTTTGTACCTTAAGTTAGATATCCCTTGACTCTATGCCAATGCTTCGTGTTTTTATTATCGTCTACATATCTATCCCTCTTTGCAATGTAATTATCGGTCTGTACAAATATTCACCAACAATTTCACTGTCCTTTTACATTCTTCCCGTTTCGCACGAGCAAAGGCGCCTTGACAATTACATCGATCGCGTTTCACCGAGACCCAGATGCTAAAGGCAAATTGCACAGGAACTACCTTGAATAGACACAAAGGAAGGCGAGGCAGAAATAATCGCTACTTACACGATCGTGGAACCAATAGTAATGCCACCAATTTGAATTTCGCTCGACGCTACGCTAGAATCAAGAACACCCTGCAACGTTATTTATTGTAGAACAATACCGGTTCCTCTCGGAAGATACCTAGGGTTGGTAAATAAGGGACTAATCGCGCTTATAAGTCGTACTATTTTTACGCAAGGAGAACAGAGGTGGATAGATCGATTGACCAAGGAAAACTCGTTAGGGGCAAGGTACCCGATTATAACTCTTTCACAAAGATACCTTCCTGCCTCTTTACAAAAGGGCCGTCGTTGTAAACAACGATCGCGAATACGAGACGGTAGCCAGCGACAAAACACGGTGGACGTCAAAAGTAGGTCGGCGGGACGAGTAACTTTTCCTTTCGTCTTCAACCCCGCGTCACCCCTTTCATCTTGCCGGGGGATTGTGCTCTAGTGTTCGAGTACAATTCCTTGCGACAACGGGGAACCGTCGTTCACGATGAATTTCGAAGCTAGAGCATCGGAAAATGGACGCAAACAATAGCCAACAGCGACACGAAATTTCTCTTGTCTCCCTAACTTGTGTACGTGCTTCCTTTGATAGCAGTATTGCTGTACTGGGTAAATACATAAGTTTTGATTGCATTCTTCTATGTAATTAATGTAATTCGAATATTCACGGTACTTGATGTTTAATTAATCAGTTAATCAACATGATTAAATCTAGATGTAATCCAGAGGTAAACCTACTCTACGCCTAGCCTAGCCCATTGACAAACTAATTGGCAAGTTTGAGGAGCCAACGATAGGCTACGTGTAGAATTAAATACTTGTATTTTACACAAAAGTATGTACATAATCGGTCAAAATACACAGTGACTTCTGAAGCACCGTGTATATAAGTTTTAGAAACTTCGCTACTTGTTAAGTACGTACCTAGTTACTATACTATCACACAAGCGAGAAGTAGGCTAGATCTCTCAAAATGGTATATAACTCCTAAATGCATTACGCATTATGCACTAGGGTAGATGTCCCTATTACTGTCAGTGTCCCTATTACTGCCACTTTATTTATTTTACTTAATAAAAAGGTAACGTATAAAGAATAGTGTGCAAGAATAATATTAATAATAATAAGAACAGTCCCAATTTAATAATAATATTATTGTTCTACACTATTCTTTATACGTTACATTTTTATTAAGCAAAATAAATAAAGTGGCAGTAATAGGGACACTGACAGTAATAGGGACATCTACCCTACGCGCATACAGACAATACGTCACGGCATACAGTTAGGACGCTCGAAGTGCGGACCTCTCTATATTCAATTGCTATTATCTAAAAAATGGTTAGAAGCAGGAGAAAATTATAAATACAGTAATTGTAGAAAATTGAATGCTCTTTTAATATTATTTGAACAAAATTTCGATAGGGCTAAAATTTCGGACCACAGCCTTTCCTTTTATCCGATTGCAATAAACTTTTCAGGTACTATTTTATTTCAAATGTCATCGCTGTAGGGGGTGAAAGCACAAAATACAAAAAAATTTTTACATGTATAAATAAAGGCCACCTTACTAAAGCATGTATGCAAGTCTAAGTAGTCCCAGAAGTCTCGTAATTAGGTATACAATACCCTGAACGCTGCTTATGTAATACAAAAAACATTCAGCAACACTACAGAGCGAAGGTATTACAAGTAAGACATCTATCTCCACCCTAGAGCCTTACTTATAATACCATTTTTCAGACCTAATTCAGGGTCATGGTTTCCTAATTATACCGAGTAACTTAGTATACGTACAGGTGATACCTCATTCCCATAAAATACTGTCGGCAATAAGCATTCTAAAAGCAGAGCAATTTTCAATGCAGAGATAGAAATCAAATTATTTCCCACGTTTAATGATATTACACTGAATACGAGGGAGCACAGAGCAGTAATAGCGAGTATCCGCAGTATTCGCGCCAAATATCGATCCGTTTCTCGGCTCCATTTAATATCGTTCGCATTTACGGCAGACGTAAGCACAGAGTTCACACAGCCCCCGTTAGTTATTCGACTTTATGTTGTCACGATGACGATGACAATGGCGACGATGATGGCGGTGGAAATACGTTACGAGTCATATTACCGCGTTCCCAGAGCTAAGCATCCATCAGCGACTCTACCTACTTCGCGGTCGCTTTATAGATCTGACAAATTGCGCTACTATGAAATGTCTTGTGCTTCTACCATCCTCGTTCTGCCTCGCGTGATATCGTACCAGCTCAGAGGATTATCGCCAACAGATTACCAGACGTTGAAAGCATTTTCATCGGCGAGCTAACTGCGCGGAAGCTCGAAAATTAACGAGGCAATGGGACCTCTGCCCGCACAAGTAAATTCGTTCATACAGGTTTTGTTGTTGACTCCGATAGCGCAATCGGTCGGATATGACGAGAGGCAATTTTTATTGAGCGTTTTCGTTCCCTTCCAATGTCACAGACAGATCGATACACGCGCCAGCACGTTGCTTATTTATAGATGACGATTAATATTGCACAGGTGGTAATGCTAGTACCTACACTGCACGAGCTTCGGTTAGAATCGAAACGTTTGTAACACAGCTATTTCACGTGGAGAGGAAAAGAATTGGCTGGCATGATTGCTGCCTTGCAATTCTGGTCTAGTAATAGAAATGTCCAGGTCATTGATGGATCCCTTCTCCCTGAACTCATTATTCTATAAGTTACTATCGCGTACAGCCAGACTAGTCTGACTATGATCACGATTGATCACAGAACAGTTCTGATAACTGTACGGCGAGAAACGATCGATAGATTGAATATTTGAAATGATACTATATATAACGTGATATATTTCTGCTGCTGAACAATGCCTCCACCAATCGAACTGCTGTTCACCCTGACAAGTTAGAGTATCTATTAAATCCTGAACTGTAGAATACACTTGTAAGTCTGATAGTAATTTTAGAATGGGGCACCACCTTTTTCAATGGAATGGTACTTAAATATTTACATATATTTTCGGGAGGCTATTATCAATTCTAATGATATTTATCTTAACTATCCTTTTTATTTTATACCTATAACTTTCCTTAGAGTTTTACTGACGAAAAATAGCTTTCAATTATAAACTGATTTATTGTAATAGATTGAATTAAATTTATATTTACCGAAAATTAAGAAATATGTACTTGGTCAGTTTTAGCAACAAGCCAACGAGCCGAGTCTCTACTTTAGCAGTTTATAAATTTTTAAAAAATGATTACTGCATGGTGGCTCAAAGAAAAAGGGAAGACTGTTCAGCCGACACTATACAGTTCTCTACATAAATCAAAACCAAATCGTAAATGAGTTATCCCATACACGCGGTATCTAGATACCAATAAACCGCTTACCCCTTCGCCCAAGTTTTGTCGCAAAATCTTCGATTATGAACCGACACCAGCCTGTCGGGCCAGCAGCCAAGCCGCGTTCTCATTTCTCAAGTGTTGGACGTGCTGTCTCGATCACAATGTTCGGGGTGGCGGGGCTTGGGTGGAGAAAGAACGTGGAAGCGTTACGCGCTCATAGATACACCGAGACACGGCGTCAGCACGAAAAGAAAAAGGATCACTCGAGCGTGGTGGATATTATTGTCGTTCTCGGTATAAGTGACGGGGCGAAGCAGGAAGATACGTCGGTGGAGAAGGCGAACGAGAAGGGAGGGTTCGTCGGTGGCACATGCAGCACGCGACGACGATACAATTTGGAGCTTTGCACCGGAGGCATGTGACAATATCACGGCTACGTGGTACGTGCCACTAGCAAGGATGCTTACGCCTCTCTGGAAGACGTGGCTCGCCGACCCCAACAGCAATTCCGACGGTACAACGTAGGAAAGCAACGGAGGAAGCGAGAGATGGTCCGAGGTTTTGTATATAGGCCCGTGGTCTGCCAGACTTTTCGTATTTGGATTTGTCAGATTTGTCAGATTTCGCCGACTATACCTGCCCCTCCCGTAAGGTCCTTTCATTTCTATATTACCATTGACTCTCAAGTCCCTTCTCTGTTTTCCCCTTTCACCGTTTTGTATCCCCCGGTTCATTCTCCTTTCCAGACACATATTCCACCACTTTGGACGGGATTTACTTGGAATCCCTGTTGACAACCACTCTGGCGCCACGAGGAAACCATAGCGATCTGTCACCGATTTGAGAACAGATTTCTGTGGCATAATCTGCAAGAAGTAACTAGGTACTTCAGCATTTCCTTGTTGCTGGTTTCGCGGAGAGATGAAGCACAGTTTTGGTTTAAACGAAAAACCTTGGCAGATCATTTTACTCACCCTGAGAATGCGGGAAGATCACATGATTTGACTTTTGAAACCGCTTTCATTCCGATGTGGATTTAACTTAGAAACAAGGATAGTAATTCAAATTGTTATCTACCACCTAATAATTAAAAGAAAAAATAAACATGTACTAACAATAACAGACGTTTCCATTCTTCCCCATACATAATTGGTGTTCCGTTTTGCCCCACATGACGTAATTTAGTAAACATTTAATATTTAAGCTAAGTAGGTAAAGGACTGGACGTCAAAATGTAGCGTAATGACTATAGATCTAACGGTGTCCTTGCCGTTATAAATTTTCTAAATCCAAGTGAAGAAAAGTAGTCGAAACTACAACGAAATGTCGAAACTTCTATACCTATCACGAAATGCTGCAAGGGCCGTTTTATCTCATGCCACATGATATCAATTCATTCGCAGCTTTTATCCAAGAAAAACATTGATGCTTCTTTTTACCCACCTGTTCCGTTTTATCCTACTTGTGTCTCCAACCTTATTTCACATTCTTGCGAAACTCTCCAGCAAGCAGAAAGTGTTTATGAACTCAGAATGGAAGCGATTCTAGACATAATCTGTTTTCATCCTCAGTGCGAGTAAAATGAGCGTCTAAAGTTTAGTCACTTGTTTCTGCGACACCCAGTACGAGGATACGGAAATCGTGAGCTCGCCGTATTCGCGTTCGTGCTCTAGTATCTACGCGCCCTTACAGAAATATTCTGCTAGGTGCCTCGATTTCTGCGAATTTCCTTAAATCTTTCAGAGATTCCCCATGGCATTGTATGGTTGATACTTCAAATGGATTTTAACAGCCTGCCGCATCTGCCTTTGTCAGGGACAACAATGGCTGCGCAATCCTGCTTGAGCAAAAGTTTAGAATACGAGGATTAGCCTTTATTCCCAAACTATTGAGGAGAGTTTTACTTCCGCTGCAACGAATAGTTCACGTATTCGTTCAACTATAATGACCAATGGTGGCTTCTATTTATATAGTACAGGCGAGGTATGTATACAAGTTTAGCTCGTTTAGTTCAATTAGTGCAATTGTTGTACAGTTGCTTGCGCAAGCTAGTCACAAACTTGAGGCTCGGAATAAACGCGACACCCAGTAACTGATATAATTGACGTGCAGGGCACATCCACTCAGCAACCACTGATGGAACATCAACATTGACTTTAACGACAGAGTGATTGCATTTTCCTATCTTTAGTATTTAGATAGGCATATCATTTCTCAGTTTTATATGTGGACGAAGAAATGGACAAAGCCGTCAGTGTTCTACTCGAGGTGTCCTAGATGAAAAGAAAAAGCTATTGATGAGACTTAATGGCCAATTGCCAGGGCTTGTGTAGCTCTGAAAGTTATCACTGCTTATAGTATATACATACTCAGCAGAATGTCATTTGTCACATTTCACTGACAATGAGCGCCTATGCCTGAAATGGGCGTAAAAAGTTTTCTCATTAGTTTGTATTTGCTAATCTAGAAGATATGAGTTTTCCAAGTGATCGCTTCAAGAACTTGAAAACGTCATTGACGTACATAGGTTTAAACATGGTGATGTTTAAGGTTTAAAGTTTGAACTGCTATCTATTATTTTGCTTAAGTAGTTTCTTTTGTATAACCATGTTTCGTAATCAGAAAATGAGCTGTTTATCTTTGAAAAATTAGTCATGTACAAAATCTTTATAAGAAAGAATGAAATTCTATATGTTTTTCAAATAATTGATGGTCCTTCGTTTCGAATATTCTTTACTTAAACTTAATAATTCGTATTTAAAGAACAAAGAACTATTATTATTACTGTTATTAGCATTTATTAATTAGATAACAACACTCTTTGTTATCGGTTCTGTACAGTCCGTGATAAAGAAGACTTATATAATCGACGTTGCAGGATGCGATCATTCGCGGATTAAACTCTTGAATAATACAAACAGTTCATGAAATATCTACCTGTCTGTAATATTGTATTTGTTGCAAAATTTGTTGCAACTACAATAACTTCCACTGATGCATGTTCAATATAACGTGCCATTATAATCCACAATTATTCGAAAGATAATGTGTTTCAATTCTACTCAAACTTATTAATTTTTAATTTTTTTAACATTAAAAACGAATACATTGCTCATAATACTGGATGCTAAAATTGAAAATAAATTTTCCTCCTCTTCACCTGTAATGAATAGTATTTCCAATAAACAAAGATGTTCAAATAATTATTTAGATCACTGAAATAGACACTGGTAACTTATAAATGGGATTTTCAAATTACGTGTACGCTGAGCCATTCATATAATTTCGTAAAATGATTCATCTGACTCACAAAATTAAATAATTTCGGACAGGTTTTTGTATAAGTCCTACTTCCATGAATAGAGGCTCTTACGAGGATTAGTGATCTTCCCCCTGCGCTACATGCCGAAGACAGAGCAGGGAAAGCGCTCGCGCACTAAACGCAACTCCACGCGACATAATTGGTCCAAAAACTCGCTTCGTCCGTAATACACACTTCCCTTTGAACCTCCGACCGTTTTATCAAACACGATACGCGGAAATAAAAGGAATTAAGCTTGAATATCACGCTTAATTCTAAGAAGAATTGTTTCAGACACCGTTAAACATTACAATGCTACGTCCAGCATAATGTAAAGACGTGATAAATCGATCAGCAAAAGCCGTTATCACGACGAATCTAAGTAGATCTATCACGACGTCGGCCTGATAAACTCACCGCGTAAGACGCTATTCGTGTAGGTTCGCGGCGGCAAATATTTGCGTAATTCATGAGGAGAGGGAACTGTGGGCGCTTCCTCCTCTCTACGAGTAGATAGAAATCCACCTTGTCAACAAGTAGAGAAATTAATTTCGATGTAGTTCCCCGGCGAGGCAGAGCACTCGTATCTAGATAAGAAAACCCTCGCGCGACCTTTAGGGTCTATAGTGACCCTTTCGTTAAGGGAACTCCTCCCTCGGGGCGTGCATATCACTTAACCCTTCCACCGATCGGCCGCCCTTAGCGCGTTAAACGCCTCTTCGCGAACTTACGCCGCTCGCTCGGCAAGCAACTTGCGGGCCGCGCGAACAGTTGCCGTAATTAACTACTCGTTGCGGCGGTATCTTGTTATTCTATGAGCGGATGGCACGAGTCCCGTGGTATTAGGCATTAAGCAGAATTTACGCGACGACTTAATGCGGCATCGGGCCCGTTAATCGAACGCGAACGCGCGTGTTCGAGCGTTACAGGCGAAATTCTGCGCGTTTATTAACGTTACAGAGTGGGACGGAGAAATATCGCGCTCGTGTAGAATCCAGAAACCGACGCTGATCGTGATCTATGTAAGGAAGCTCGCTAGAAACTGCCGTGTGCCAAGTATTACCATGTCACTGATTTTAGCGAAAAGACGTTTTCAAGTTGTGCGTTGGAAATTACACCAATGTGTTGAGAACGAATGGGATCCCCTCCGAAAAGTGAAATTTATTAAAGCGGAGCCTTGCGGTGCTGTTTACATTCTGCCACGCGGGAACGGGGCCTTATACTTTGGGACATCGTTCTTTAGTCCTCGCACGGGAAATTCCGCCCTTCGAATATCGCGTTATACGTTAAGCAGGGGTATATTTTAGAGAGATCCTCTCTATAGGGGTAGCTGAAGGAGGTTCTCGAGCAGAGATGAGAATATGGTTTAAAGAGAGAGCAAGGAAGATCTAGCTGAGCAGCAATGTGGAAGACCTGGAGGGATGGCCTTCCCTTTCTCGCACAGAGGAATGTCGTCAAGTTACGTTAGGCTTTCGTTCCCTCATCTACTCTAGCTATCGCCATATTTACGCTATCTAATGAAATGACACAGAAGGGCTATGGTATCGCGTTCCACACCTTGTTATGCACTTCCCAAGTACTGGAACACCCTTCTCAATTCGTGCTTCGTGTTTCCTCCGCTATGCGCTGCGCAGGAGGCAAGCTTACGACGAGAAAAACAGTCCTGGTATTTCTCACCCTTAAGAGAATGGAGGAAAGGTGTGTAAACGATGTTTGTTTCCTGAGAAATATAATTTTTTATGTCAAAGTTAAGGAGAGATAAATTGAATAAATTTATTTGCTACGAACGGCTTAAGGGGAAATTTTGTTATTGCAGGAAAGATAGATTAGATTTATGACTTATTGGACGTTTATGACCAAAGAGTTTGTGGAACACATTCTCATTAGAATATGTCCATTCTAAAGGACTCCCACTTTAAGTTCCAGATTTCTGTCTTCTGTGTACTAGAAATATAGCTATCTTGAAATCAACGGATAATGCTAATTGCCATATCACTTTTTAAACGATTTTATTTGGCTTCGATCCTCTATTTGTTTGTATGGTTCAAACCTGGCAACTCAAATTTAACCCACTTCCAACTATCCAATTGTCTTGAAACTTTACAGGCGTGCGTAGTTTGGATGACAATACAATATTTAAAAAAAAAATCCCGAGCGGGTGAAAAAATTACCCAGTCGTCAATAAAGTTTAGTCGCATGTGTTCTGCATGAAAGAGAATTATCTACTCTTCTAATCTAGAAATTATTCTGAGGTTTTTAGAAGTCAGTCTATGGTAAGTACGACGTCAAAGATTGTGATTTCTACTTGATTCGCTACAGGTGCCCTTAGGCCGGTGCCACATTTGCCTTTGGCCGTGCGAACCGACCGCTCGCGGTTTGCCCGCGTCCACGCAACTTAAGAGGCCTGCAGACGCTGATACATGTTGCAGTGAAACACTGATACACGCTTCATGATATAGGTTTCATGAAACTTGCATCTTGCTCCTGATGCTGAAACACGGAAACCGATCTACAGACGTAGTAATATGTATCATGAAAATTGGGAATCGATGCATGTATCAACGTTTCACTGCAACATGTATCAGCCGATGGATATTTAACATAATTGATTACCCATCCGTTGTCTTTCTTTTCCCCTAATGAACAACTACGTATTTCAGCATACGTAGGTTCAAAGGACAAAACGTGTCAATTTCGTTCAACGTGTCGAAAGGAATAACTATCACGCGAAAACACTGGTTAGATCAAAGACCAGAGGAGAACATGCGATATCCTTCGAGAACAGCATGCACGTCAAAAGCGTAGAAAGCAGACTTACGTGTTTTCCTTCTGATCACCGTTGCTCGACTGCGTCGATGGCGGCGACGGTTGCTGAGCCGGCTGCTTCGAGTACGGATGGTGATGGTGCACCACGTTATTGTTGTTGTTGTGCATGTGCACCTTGTTCGCGTTGCTGTCAGTCGGGGAACCCGGCGAGATCTTGCCCGCCAGAGCATTCAGCGATTGAAGCATTTTCATAGGAATCCTCCTGGCGACCGTTTCTCGGTGCCTCCTTCCCTCAACTCTGTTTACCCTTGGGGAAGACAGGATTGAGTCTTTATTTCCGGTTTGAAGGTGTCAACCCTCAAACTCGACCGTATTCCAGGGGCAAACAAACGCGCACTTTTCGTCGGGAGAATTCACGAATCACTGAACCACGGTTCGAACTTCTCGAATATTCAACACAGAAAGCACTGTACACGCGGGGACACGAATACACGCACTGACACCTATTTGTTTCTATCCAATGTTCGCTGCGAGAATCGATTCTAGAGGGAACGTTCTCAAAGCTGCCGAGAGCCAGTTACAGACGATGCGGTTGCTTGGATCGCTACAAAAAAAAAAACAGAATAAAAGTAATAACGTTATGCGAGGATCTGATTTAAGAAGCTCGATCAGTACTTAAGTTGCTAGAGAATTTAAAATTCTATTGCAAATCGACTACATAATATTTTTAGAATTAAGCAGATGAATGTTTAGACCATGGAGTGGTCGCTTTGTTCTCTGTTTGCACCAAGGAGGAAAGAAGGAGGAAGAAACTTGTCAAAAATCACAGAGCACCAATTAACTCGCGACGAAGTGGTCAGGAAGTAGATACATGGACAACAGACCTTCCACATAGTTGGACAGGGTACATACAATGCCAGGGGGAAGGAGCTCTTACGAAGACGGAATACTTCGAAACGAAATGAAATAGGAGAAACGTAGATAGCTGAGCACGTACGTAGAGCACATCCAGCGTGAAACGGCTTCGTAACGAGTCAATTAAAAGTTTAAGTTTAATTAGAAACTCGGCTCGTATACACGAACCAGCTTGATCTCCCTTTAACGTTACTCTTCGCTCAACCTTCCCCTCGACTTCACCTGCGTGCACTTGGACGTTTGTTTCCCTGCTTGACTTACTATCGTCGTATTGTTTCAACTACAGGTAGTTTCATTCATAAAGTCCTTCGTTTCTTTTGCAATCGACAGAGTTAAATTCTTGAGTGTCTATAGAAAATAGAACGAGGACATTTATGATACCTCATTCCTTGAGAATTTCAATATTCTTTCGGTGAATTTTCAAGAATCAGAGTGACCTTTTTTATTGTCGATGGCACTGAACTAGAAGATTCTTGTATTGAGCTGACCGGGAGAGAAAATGTGTTTTTGCAATGAGTCATGTATCAAATTGTTGGGCTTGTCGAGCTGTTTAAGAAACACCTACCATTTGGGTGAAATTGGTCATTTGTTTTCTAGATATTTGTGTTTAAAAAGTGGAAGTGCGAGTATACCGTTGACTTCTAAATCCGGAGATCGCTAGATCGATTCCCGTTAGGTTGCAATTCGGACAAATATTAATTCAGAGAGGATAAGAACTATCACGAAAGCCAAAACTAGGAGGGATGGGTTTGTCGAAGCCTAGAAACACCTCGAAATCCAAGAAAGTTTCGAGTTCCGAGAATTCGAATCTTTGCACTATTTTTTGTCATTTGAAACTCTCGAAACTCACATAAGAAAAAGTATAAAATCAATGAATAAAGAATCGGTCGCAGCGTGACTCGAGAATTTGAATATTCTTATATTTTTGTTAAACTTTCTTCTGTTTTGTAAGTGGAATACCTTGCTTTAAGAACTGAAGTCAACAAATTTTTTGCATTGACCATAATTAAACAAAGTATAAAGTTTCTAACAGTACCGATATTTATTCCCTACAGAGAATGTTTCCTTGTAAGCCATTTTGCGCATCACTAATTTCAGGAGGCCAAATGCCACCGAAAACTTCCATGCACCTTGGATTTACTTTAAAATACTCGGAACACACGAGCAGGCTAGTGCAGAAAATAGATATCGAGTCATCTACTTAACAAAGGAGCGGAAGTAGGGCCAGTATCAGCAACCAACCGGAAGTAAGGGGAAGTCATTTCCAGGGGGTCTGGTTCCAAGAATTTCGTTCAGCAGCCGAAGAAACGCGGACGAATAAAGGGGCAGGCTAGAACGCGGAAAGTCAAACTGAAGGCTGGAGAGCGAAGATAGAGGTACAATTACCGGAACTGCCACCACTGTCAAGTGTCAAAGGGGTCACGAATAATTTAGCACGCGAGCTGGAAGCTGCGAAGCCTCCAGGAGGAGCAAGAAGGCCGAAAGAAAGCAGGACGGTGAGAACGGAGGGGAAATAGCTACGCCCGCGGGCTGGGAAGAGCCTTGCCCTCTCAGATTACCCTCTCTAACACTTTTGCGCCTTCGCGCCGCGCTCGTTTCTCCCCGCTCTACCCCCCATTTCGTCCTTCTCTGCCCCCTTGGCGCGAGCTCCGCGCCACTTTCAACAGCCTTCTTTGCTCCTTCCAGCCGCTCTCCGCTTCCTCCTCGACTTCCCTTCGCCGCTGACCACTTCGCGCGTTAAAATGTCAAATTAAAATCTCGAGACGCTTTGAGAACGAGACGATTAGAGCTGCCAGAGGGGAGAACAGTTTCCGCGACAGCGATTGTTCGTTATCCTCCTCGTCCTTTTCGCTCCTCCGGGGGCTCGTCCCAACCTGTCGTGTGTTTCCTTGCCCAGACGCGACTCGGCCCGGTCCCTCCCAACTCCTCTTGCGCTCCCGTGGCAGCCTTCTGACTCTCGTTCCAGCACTCGAACTCACCGAACAGGACACAATGGTGACACTGGTACGTGGAACAGACGCGAGCTCGCGATATCAGCTTGAGTTAGAGCGAACGGCGATCCCGTCGACGCCACCTGAGCACTACGACTGACGACAACAGCCGAGCCGCCGGCCATCGTATCTTTGGATAAGCCTTATCGGTGCCCAAAGACCCCACCCTTCGCCCATGGGCCGCATCCCTCGCGATCCTACCGACACGCTTTCGCGTTCGAATGGCTCACTGCACGGTTGCTGGCGTGTAAACCCGCTTAAGCGCCTCTACCAGCATTTACGATACGACTTTCGAGCCTTTCTTCCCCCCTGAGCAGCTGTTACGACTCCTTTCGCGGGGGGGTCTCGTGGTGGACTTCCCTTCTTCGGAATCTCGAGTTTCCCGCAGTTCACGCACTGTCCGCGCTTCGAAAGATCGCCGCGACAGTACGCTCTGTATACCGTTCGTGATAGTATAACGTCCCATACGATTATCTAGAACGTTCCCTCTGCCCGCTCGTGATCGTGATCATGTTTGCCTAGCGCGTGCTGTCCTCCGTTGGATGGATAGGTGCGTCGATCCTACGACGACGGCGCGCAATGTGTCATCTGCAAGGAAGGTTTACGTTTAGTTTTACTCCAGCACAATTCGATTAGACGGAATAGAGATGTAGTCGTTCGTGTTTCAAATAAAGCCACTTCTACGGTAATATTAATATTAGTTGAAGAAAACTGGACGTGCCATTTGGGTGAAGGCATCAGATAAAAAAGGCTTTTTTTAGAAGTTTCCCCCTTCTAGGCTTAAAATGTTAAGCAAATTTTTCGTCTAAAACTGATATTCACTTCAAATCTCCACCATTTTCACAAAAATCAATATTTTGACAAATCGCTATGTACTTATGTAGTAAATATTATGTAAATAATGATAATTTTCGGTTTTTATCCTACATCAAAGTATGCGGGACTTCTATTGCTAGCCGTGAAGAGTGTCTTTTCAAAAACTACAAGAATGGAAGATCATCTGCACACAATTTTATTTGAAGAAAATAGTTACAATTTATTGTTATAAATTAAAAAAGATCTGTTAGTTACTTTCTAGTTTCGTCCCGAAAAATTCTGAAACTTGCATACAATTTTCCAGCCTCAAAATGGCATAATCCCTTAAAAGGAACAAAATAGGCGCCCATGACAATTTAGTGAAGCTGCATCGTACATTTTACGAGCTAACAGAAGTAGCATCCGATTTGAATCGAATTCACCAAAATACTCATAAATTTTATACAAATATACCCATGACTCTATCTTGCTAGTTCTTCAATCTAATGCAACGGAACAGAAAGCGTTTGTCCTTGATCCATTTCCTCCTCGGTTTTCCTATTCGTGATAATTAAATGCGTGACGAAAGCCTGAGAAACCTCAAGAGTAGGTGCGCGTTATCGGAGAAATGAGATATCTCAGGAACCTCTGGTATTACCTGGGCGCGACGAATTCGGCCTAAAGGCCGGATGCACATGGGAGGTAAGGCGTGTTTGCAAGTAAATATTTTTCCACTACCAACACGCCATGCGACGAAGCAAAGACGCGACTTCACGCTCCGAGATTAGATAACACTTGGAACGTTTTGTGCCGTCTACTTGCACAACGACGTCCTCGAGACGCTGCTAGATCTGCTGCGCGCGATGGATGAAACGGGTATAAAAAATGTTTGACATTTATTGCGCAAGGAAATAGTCGCCGATGCCCACAATGAATGCTCCACATGCTCTAAGAGGCCTTAAATAGACGGCTAGACAGAAGTTGAAGACTTTGTTGCAAAAAGAAGACAGCTCCGTACATAATTTGTTTAAATTGAGTTATAGGTAGCATTGCGTGTAAACAATATTAATTCTGAGTTAATTGAAGGCGGAAATCGTTCGGTAGTTCTTGGTATTCGATAAGGATATTTCACTATAATTTTTCTAAAATTAATGTACCTACATTTATGTTTTCTGATACGATTCTATGTGTTACTATAAACTCGGGGAACATTGGCGTGTTTTTGGAATATTTTGCTATATAATATAAAAATTAACATTTTTACATTTGCTTTAAATATCCTATCATAACATTGCATCTTTTGTGAATGCACTACAAGTGTTAAAATGCATACAATTTTTGTTCTTTTCCATCTTTAATACATGTTAAATACCTGCACATTTAAACTTACATTAGCACTGAAATTTGTTTCTTTTTATGTTCAATGCACACTATTTTATATTTTTCTTACTTAAAATTTTTAAATTTTTGTTCGGTATCCAATTATAAGATTGCATCGTTTGTGATTGTATTATAAGTGTGAAAATGCATAAATTTTTTTTCCTTAACCTTTTTAATAGAAGTTAAGTAGATGCTAATTTAAATAATATAGAAAATATAAGTTACATAACTTGATAACGACGTTAGAACTGGAAATGGCTATATCTAAGAAATAAGGTCTTCCTCGTCGTCTGTTGTACAAAAGCCCTGAATTTTATTTCAAGGCATCACGTGATCGATACCATCCTTACAGGATTCGCTCCGGAGCATTGGTGCAATCATATTTCCGGTGAAAGCACGCAGAACGCGAGTAAATGTTAAATAGAAACCTTAACTCGACTAAGGACGAAGAAATTGTGTATAGTTTCCTTCGTAGAAATAACAATGCCAACGGTAGGTACAGCTATTGCATACCCAAGCACCAGCAGTTTGCCAGCACGCAATAGCCGTTTGCAATTCGCCACAGAGGTATTGTTCGATGGCGGGATCCGTCTAGCTAGGACTGGTGCCTCTTGTTTACGCGGTGAAATTCAAAATTATATCGCGGACTTAGCGTCTTCAATATCATTCTCGAAAATTGTGCCTTTCCACAAAGACTCGTAGTGTCACCACGTATTATCCAATTCGTGTCACGTGTTTCGGGAAGTGACGAAATTAATTTAGTCCCTTGTTCCAATTACCAAACTGTTCACGACTACTCGATGCTCACAGTAACCGTGTACCTAAAGTGTCAAACTTGGCTAGATCAAATATACAGCAATAATTTCACTTCCGTATTTTCCTAAGACTCATCTTTGACGGTTCTATGACACATTAAGCGTTGCGTTAAGAGATTTCAGTGACAATGTTATTTATAACTACACTATAATCCGACACTGAAATCAATCGCCAATATCATAACAAAAACTACAGGGTGTTCGATTATTCACTGGGCTCGTTAAAAGGGGTGATTAAGAAGGTAATACTGAGGAAAGAAATGCTTCGCATAATGTGAAAAACCTTATACTTAATGAGATAAAAACTTACTTTTTAGTCGAAGAATGACAGGTGGACGAGTTTACAGAATTCACGAGTGTGACAGAAATTCGAAAAAAGGAATCTGTTCTACGTTAACGCACCCAACACACGCGCAACGAAATACATAATAGCACGTCAACGAGCAAAAATGAAAAGTCACAAGAACATTATTAGCATTGCAAATTGACAAGGACGCTACCGTTACATTTTGTCCTCGTACGCGAACAGTTCTCGAGCGACTCGTTACGCCCGTAATGCGTTCTAAATGCGAAATACCCCGTTTACATATCAGTGTAAAATATAATTTTTTTCACCTTTTACACTATGTATTCAGATTGCTCTCCTATTCAACATTGCGTGTAGCCTGGACTCAATTACACGCAACCTACATAATCTCTGTCTATACATAATCGTTGAGTAATCCAATTATCTATTATCTAACAGGAATGTTATGAATTGAATAATAGATGCTGATTGATCAATTCCTCTGTTAGTCTTGAGTAACTTTCTAAACTAATTGTAAGGCCCAAAATTCCTACTTCTCATCCAGTAGGTATCTAGAAATTACAATCACCCTTTCCCACTAAAATACTCTGATACATGTATTTCTAAAAATTGCAGATCTGGATGGTTAATTTATCATTACAACAATCTTAGATTTATTCTACTCCCTTAAAGTATGCGTATACTCGGGTGTTTGCTACGAACAGCTTAAGGGGGAAACCTACCTAGAAATTTTCGAAAACCGATATTTCAATTTTTATATTTTCTTGAAGTACAACGTCTTGAAAATATCCCCTGAAAGTGTCAAGTTAATCCGACTGAAATTGACAAAATTATACGCGGGTAAGTAGGTAGGTAGCGCTCAGACCCGAAACTTTAAACGCGTTTTCCTCAAAATCATGTTTTTAAAGCCGGTTACAGGCATAACACAAGAACTAACGAACCAATTTACTCGAGGCTTTGTAGGCTTATTTTAGGGTTAAAAATCTAATCGCTATCGGGAGCTTTTCCTTTTTTTTGACCAAGCTATTTTTTGATGAGTCTAAAAAAATTCCTTTTACCGAAACGGACGACATTTCTATCAGCATATTGATCATCCTCATAAGGTGCTTTGAAAAGTGTAGGATGCAACCATCCGATCAGACGGTGCACACTGCAATGGGGAACCATGAGCCTAAGCAAACAATGACACTAGCCGACAACGCCGACATTCGAGTATCATCGTCGAGGTGCAAAACGCGATCACTCTGATCAGTGTAGCCGCGAAAGGTGGCAAGTTTGTCGATAGAATACTAATTACGGTGCACGAGAGCCATAATCGAACTACCGCACGGTCGTTGGCATCGTTGCTCGTTAAATGCCTCTTTAACGTGGCTGCAGATGCGCCCCGTCATTCATCCGGTCGATATTCGCCGC
The DNA here is from genome assembly GCA_963971345.1 of Andrena flavipes. Taxonomy (NCBI): domain Eukaryota; kingdom Metazoa; phylum Arthropoda; class Insecta; order Hymenoptera; family Andrenidae; genus Andrena; species Andrena flavipes. The sequence continues at coordinate 14,896,485 of OZ020480.1, forward strand.
CCGATATTAGCAAAATTGCGTGAACTAATTAGCTGATTAGCGATTAGTGACAGAGCTTCCACCAATTCGTTCGGGATACCGTTGATGAATTACTGTTTTCGGCACGTTACTGCGGCATACGCAATTCTATTCGAGTCGGCGTCTAACCGCGATTGCGGTCATCGATCAGAAGATTCCATGATGATGCGTGCCTTTTAAAGCTTAAGCTGCAATTGAACGAAACTGCTTTTTTTCTGAGTGTCCATTGGATTACTTGCGAGTGGAGGACTTGAAAAACTTTATGTAAGGCATGTCATCAGTAATTTAAGAGAAATGCGTGTAAAGAAAACTAAATAATTGCATACAGAAGTGCTTTTTCTTATGCAGAAACCTCGGTTTTTGAACACAGCGGAGGAAGAAACTTCGTGAGACAGTTCAGATGTGTCATCTGATATCGATACCTTCATCTAATTGTAATTGTGTATACTACTTATAAAATTATAGGTTTTGTCCTGCTTGATGGATGAAACGAATGGAACCGCTGTGAGACGTGTGCAAAGCTTTCAGATAAATACATTCGGTACGCATCGAATTCATTAACAGTCCTTTGCCATTAATTTGCAATACGGAGGACCCGATAACTTCCTCGCATCACGGACTCGGATTTACAACAGATTCATCTCTGAATCACCACGCTATGCCGGAATATTACGAAATGTCGCGATCGTGTAATTCCAAAGGATAAATTTCATTATCGACCGAACTGGTAAGTGATTACAAATCCAAACAAACGCGGCACAGGCGATCATGCGAACGCACGTTCCATAATAGGGCTTTGCTAATGTATTACTACGCGTACTCGTGATACCACTGATCATTCCAACGTGGAGCCAGGGTGTACACCACTGGAGCACGCCTCATGTACACACGAAACCGAGTATACGAAATACAAATATCTGTGCAGGTGCCTATATGTGTTTAACAAAATACACGAAAGATATCGATCCCTGGATCGAAAATCTATTCATCTAAGCCATTACTGGCGAGAATAATTAATCACTGATTAATTGAGATAATTATATTGATGTCACTATCTAAATTTTAACTATACATCAACTATGAGAACAGGGGGATTTTATTATTAATATTATATGGTGGTGTTCAGTTTATTTGGGACAATGGGCAATTTTATTATGTGAAATAGGTAATTGAGGGGCCCTGTGGAAAACAGGAACATGCCACAATTTTATGATTTTAAAGGAAAGCAAGTTGAATGGTACAAAGAAACGAAAATTTATGCATATGCGGCATGTACTTACTTGAGTTCCATTGGTTCCCTCAATTATTAAATGGGATAAAATTTTGCGTTAATGTATTGCAGTATTATCAGAGGGTTACGATGAGTGAGAGTTCAATTATTCGGACTACTTAGGAACGAGGTGGTTCGGAAAATCGAACAGTTCGGAGAATAAAGCATGTTTTGAAAACAAATTTTGCCAAATTCTCTATAACAAGGTCATAAGTACTCGAGTTCTTTTTTTAACATCTTCCAATGGTGATCGCTAATTTACTGAAGATATAAAAAATTCAACGGCAAACACGCCAGTAAGAGTCTAGGACGATAAATGTCTAGCATAACGCCACCAAAGGGAACTCGGAAGCATTTACGAGGGTAATAAATCTTACTGCACTTTGTTGTTACGAATACTGTGCTCTATACATGTACATCGCTAGATCGTCCTATTCTTAGGAGCAATGACTGTCGAGTTTTTATTTCATTACGATGTAAGTAATGCTCCCATGACAGTAACTTAAAAAGGATCTATTACTGCTGAAGTCATGATGACGTGGAAAGTTACTTTAAATCCCATTTAATCTGAGTTGCGAACTTTGAGAATACACTACTACTATTAGTGTCCTACCAAATCAAAAGGACCTTTGAGGATTACTTTATATACGTAGTAACAATGAGGGAATATAAAAATAAAAAATGTGGTAGGTATTAAAAATAAATTAAAAGTAGAACGTTAGGTATGCAGATCTATTATTATGTAGACAGTTTTTTGTTTGATCATGTCTATAAGCAGAATCTAAAACAGTAGCATTTATAGATCACAAATAATAATAATATCCAATTTATTTCACCACAAACAGAATGATCGTCAATGAACGATTTATCATTATTTTAACTTGTTATAAGAAAATTCTGGAGAAAGTGGTTCTATAGACAGAATATAGTTACACTAGACCTGGATCGATGAACATATACGTATTTAAACAACTTTGATATGAAACTTCAAGATCAAGAAAAGTTGCTCGAAGTATTTTACTCTTATGTACATATAAGCTTGGGATTATGTGGATAAAAGTAGATATCTTGCATCACTGAAATGCAAATAATATTCTTCCATATTTTGATGGACACTCCAGGATTGTAAATTGTTTATACAAATACTTTTATTCCCCTCAGCGAAAAATTTATACGCAAATGACAAAAATAAATATTTTGTACAAAAATCACACATCAAAGACTTTTCTTTCAGCAGTATTACACAGAGCAAACAAAACTGAAAAATATTACTGGGTTTGAACATTTTCGTTCTCTCGTGCTTCTATTACATCCAATAAACGAAAAACGCAATAATTTCTAGAGTTGATTTTATTCATTTAGCATATATATATAATATTAATTTGCTGTATTCTATATATTATATATATATATCAAGTTACAACTAAATTGAGCTGGTTTATTATTGCTTTAGCTACACACGCTGTTTAAAGTTTTCATCGAATTACTAAAATAGAAGAAGTAGATATATACCGCCGATAATTCACGATAAGTATCGGCAGAACATTCCCCAACAACTGCCAAGCCACGGTTATTACGAAATTCCACGATAATGCGTTGTAAAATTGAGATTTCGTGGTTCTTGAAGCATCATCCATCCTGGATACCTGGATATCGGATCTCCCTGCTAGGATTTAACTTTTACGTAATGTACAATATAATGCATAGGTGAACGTTAATCAATATTATACCAGTCAAGCTCACGAATTTAACGTAACAGAGACGTAAAATGATTTCGTTCCCAAGACCGTACAAAACGATTTAGTCATTCACGAAATCAAGGGAAAAGGGACGAATATACAGAGAGCAACGTTCCTTGGAGGGTTGGACGGATTTATCTCGCAGGACAGTAAGCAGCCCTGACGTGGGCCAAGGAGACCTTATGCAGGCTCTCTCACGGAAGGTCTCCAATCATGAGATTGCTCAATTGTAGCTTCGTTTTTGTCGTGACCCCCTGCCCAATTCCCTGTTGCTTCTTTTTCGCAATCCGATTTTTCCATTATCCTGGCGGGACGAAAGAAGGGAGTGGGATTAAAAAGCGTGACTACGCGTCTCGGATGATAGGGGTCGAAGAAGAAGGAGAGGGCGAAAGAGCCCAGATTGCGATTTTCTGAGGCTTCGATTCTGATTCCTTCGAGTAGAGACGTATAATACCTACTGCCAGGGAATTCGGAATTTTGAGTTAGAAGCGTGATCACAAAAAACCAGCGAGGAACATTGATAAATCCACCCCACTTGGTAGATAAGCCAATTCAAAGGTTAAAGGTTGGAAGACCTTTCCTCGTAAGTATTACTTTTCTTCGTGTACAGGGTGCGGCCGAAAGGATGATATATACGGACAGGAAGTGCTTCCTTATGAAAAAATAACTCAATATCGTAGAATAAAATTTTTTCGTCCGAGGCGTAGTTTTCTGCTGCCCGCTTGCACCATCCTTTCGGCCGCACTCTGTATAACACTGTTTTTCAACTAATTTGCTTCCTTACGAAAAACATTTTATGTAAATGAAATTCCTTTGCGTTCATGTACCCAGGAAAAGCACAACAGCATTAAAACGACCATGATGAAGTGTTCATTAATCACGTGCATTAAACCGTTCACTGACAAATAACTTCCCTTCCCCTCCTCACGCTCTTTAAGTCCACGATTCTACGGCCAACCCCTTTAACGCTTAGTATCGAGCGAGCCAAGTGCTCGATGACACGACAAAAGTCACTTAGCCTGATAATGAGATAGACTTCGTAGATTTCCATTCGCGTATCCTTTGTTCTGGTAATTTACGAATATTCTAAAGGGGAAGTTGTAAGTCCTACCACGGAATCATTTTAAGCAAAGTGAATAAAACGAATTTTTGAAGAAATAAGAACTTCATATTTATTGTAAGTTAAAAACACAATTAAGAAAACGCGGCATCAAAACCGTTGGAATTGAAATTTTACTAAAAGTTCTTAGTATTTAAGAATAAATTGGGGCTACACGGTTGGAATAAAACTTATTTTGCCGCTCAAGGTCACTGAAGATGAGTTATCTCCAGCACATCTTTTGTCTACTCCCACTACTCTCTTAGCAACTATGACTGGAAAGTCGAGATAGCAACCCTTTTGAACTTTTTTTATTCTGAAATTCGTTTTCATAAATATATCGACAATAATAAAACAGAGATATTAGTGTGCATTTATAGATGTCATTCTGCGCCTACATTTAAGAAACATAAGGAACAGTTTCCGGCTTTCCTGACTATCGCTAGTTAAAAATTTTAAACAATTTTTAACCTCGGAACAGAATTATTGCGATGCGAACGTAAATAGAGATTTATTCCCGGTAACGAGCTACAACTGGAGAATTAAACACATGTATCATTCAATCAATTGCTGCCACCTCGCCGCACTCTGTTAAATGTAGGTACGCACGTGTTTGCTCGTCGCTAACGAGTTTCCCAATTATTGGCTATCCAGATCATGGATCCACGGGTGATCCTTCAGAAGAAGATATCGAGCCGCCTGGCAAACCTCGCAAAGCCGTGGTGACGGCGCGCGGAAGTACGAATCACCTTATTGCACCCTTGCGTAATCCACTCTAACCACTCTTCAGGAATGATTTGCAAGGGTAGCGGAGGAGTCGCCAAGACGTTTCAAGAACTACTACATCGCGACGGTCGCGCTGGGTGCTCTTCAAAAATTGTCTCGGGTGTCTCGGCACGTCCCACCTTAGATACATTCTACGGTCGAATTTGAAAAGTTTCAAACAAATCCAATAACACGCGCTACGCCGGGACGACGATGCTGTACTAGGGGAGGGCAACCATGTCTCTGCATTGTGAATTCGCCTGGGGTGTCGTATATAGACACGCTCATACAAACCTACGGGGAGGACTATGAGTGGGTACGCGAACACTTTAAAACGTCCGAAGTCGGTGTACACGAGGAGGCACGTGTGTATAGTAGCAGGATATATACATAGATGCCTACAGCCTACATACTTTTCAATGTTCCGACCTGGTAGCCTCTTCAGTGCATCGTTCCTCCACCCTCCAGCACCGCAACCTAGATATCCAACGTGTTCCTACACCGGTAGCACATGTAAATACTCGTGTGCGTTCAGTCTCTCGCGTACCGCAAACTTGTCTCGATCGTGTTCGACAATCCCGTGAGGGGTTGGAGAGGGGGTCCAGAGAAAGGTATTAGCAGGAAGGAAACGCATCAAAGAAGGCCTCCCCCACCAAATATTTACTAGCAATGGGATACGAATGAGGGAAAGTATCAAGGACAACTTATATTGCATTCAAATTTATATACATATATATATTAGTGCCCATTAGGGTGGACCTCAACCTGCGCTATTATTTAAAAAATGGTTGGAACCAGGAGAAAATTATATAAACAGTAATTGTAGAAAATTGAATGCTCTTTTAATATTATTTAAACAAAATTTCGATAGGGCTTACCATTTTTGAGAAATTCTTCAACTTCAAACCATTAATGAATTCTAAATTTCAACGTCTGGTCGGCATCATTTCCTGTTGTTCGATTGCAGTAATCATTTCCAGGGACTAGTTTTTTATGAAATGGAACCATATTACGGAGTGACAGCAAAGAAATACAAAAAAAATTTCGACATGTATAGATACAGTCCACATTAGTGTCCATTAGTATCAAAAGTTTGGTAGATTTTCTTACCCCCTGCACAAGTAAATTAATTTCAATCGAATCTAAAAAAAAATTTGTTATCATGGTCAAAAGTACTTGAATTCTTTGACGATTGGAATAATGGCGGAGGACGAGGAATGAAACCGCGAGTCTTCAGACAAAAGGCTAGCCAGAGGAAGCAGGAGGCGTCACGATTTAGAGATAATGGTGTCAGATTTAATGTTTCCTGCATCTTGAATATGTTCGCTACACTTACCATGATTTAGTTAGTGTTTCTGTATAAGGAGCTATGGAAATGGTAATGGCAACAGGTTGGTTTGGTAAGGCGAAAAGTGTGATTTTCAAGTATCATAAATAACAGTTGGCTATAGTTGAAGAAGTAGATATTGAAGTTACTTTACGAAAACGGGCTCTGCCAATTGGAGGCATTAGAAAATAATTGAAATTATCACACCGTATATGTGCATAGGTAGAGACTCGGACACACATGAGTATGTTCACTAGATCCAGTAGCCGAATCGTTTCTATCTGCGTATACGCATCGTAGCGTCCACACAATGGACAGATTACAGGTCCGGCCAGTCTGCTAGATGAAGCACAAGGATGGTGGAACGGCCACGTGTATGGGGACGGTGAAAAACTACGATGTGGGCTTCCACTCTTATGATTTCTGGCTGTTGGTCTTTGTTCCCCATAGGAGGCGTTTAGGAAGTACTGTTCCTAGTGCATACTGTTCCGAACTATCTATCGTAATTCCCAATGAATTTCACGAGGTTGTAAATTCCGTTTCGCGTTTTTTTTCGTGACGATATAGGGCGAACGACTTGTATTAACTTTAATACCATAGGACTGTTCATACAAATACAAAGACATATTTCGACAAATGGCAAATGAAATATTGAGCAGAGTGTCGCGTGTAAGATGAATACAAATGGAAAGTTTTTAAACCAAAAAATGTATGATAGGGTTCGACAAAAGCACACTGAATGGTCCCCGTGTTTTTCGAAAAAGATTTTCGGCATAATACATTGAAATCTACCTATACAAACGTTACTAACACAACCATCTTCGTTTCACAGTCGACGATCAACCGACCAATGTTTTGTTTTGTATGTAACAAGAAATTTCTTAAGATTCTGTATATACGTTTCTTTCTCAGAAAAAACGTTATATAACGATTATTATCACCTTAACAACTAACTGTATTTTTCTTAAGAATTACTTAAGAACTCTACGCAGAATTCAAAGCGCACGCACCTCCGATATTTATAGACTGTTTTATATATTAAACTTTACATCTAGGGCTTTCTTAATTTTTTATACCTATAAGAGATCAACTTGCAAAATAACATATATGCACAACAATATTGTGATAAACTTTCTATGAAGCTTAGTAAAAATATAAATGTCATTGGTGTCCAGGTATTGGTGTTTCTTTTCTTTTGCCGCACCGCGAACTTCGTTCATCCTTCATGCACGCACGCACGATTTCGTTCATTCTTTTCGCACGTGTCTAGATCATTCTTTTTTCTAGAACTACTTGTTCACACCTTGTCCCCCGATCTATCGAGCACCGACGATAAAGAAGCCGCCGCGTCTCGGGTCTGTCTTCGTTTTTTTTTTTTCGCAAGGACGTACACATCACTCGTCTTCGTTGCACTCGTCTACGGCTTATTCCGTCCTTCTTGCACTCGTCTAAGACTATGTCCGCCTTTATCTCCAGCTAGTTGTTCGCACTTTTTTTCAAGCCCTCAATACCGAGAAAAAACTAACTCGCCGCGGGCTCACCTCTTTCCTCCTCGCCGAGCCTAAATAACTCGGTTCGTCCTTCTCGCACGCACGCACATCTCCGCTCTCCTTCCTTGTTTACGTCCAAGACCCTGTCCGTCCTCTTCCCATGCGTTTAAAGACTGAATCTGTCCTTTTTTCTGGTATTGGTCGCGTTATCTCCCCTCGTTTCATTGGTCACCGAGCAAAAACGTGGTCGCCAGGATTGACAGCTGCTCGTCTAATCCGCGTGGATAAGTTCGTTTGTCCTTTTCACACGCGTTTAAACTTAGTATTACTCTGCTTTCTTTCTAGCAGCGGATATCCTCAGTTTTGAACACTTGCTCCTATTGGACATTTAGAAAATCCTGCTCTTCTCGATTGGCAGCCGCGTTTCTACTCCACGTGGACAGCCTCGTCCTGTTTGCACGCAAGTGAAATTTCGTTTGTCCTACTTGCACCCATCTACGGTGTCTTCCGTCTTATTTACACGCATGGAAGACTTAGACTGTCTCCTTTTATTCACACCTAGTTGTTCACACTTTTTTTCCTCGGCCTTTTAGGCACCGCTCAAAAGGAGACCGCCGAGCCGCGAGCTCGACTTACTCTTTATTCTACCGTGCGAATACGACAGTGACTGTTCCTTTTGCAGGTTTGGCTACTTGAAATTGAGATTTGGCTTACGCAAAACCTAACTGAAAAGTAAATCTGACAAATTTTTTAAATGATCGACACATTATGATTAACATACATTTATTTATACACTTGGCTTGCGTCCAGTTTCTGTTACCGTATCCCTATACATTATATTGTCGACTGCGAAACAATCGACGGCGACGAGAAGATGGTTGTGTTAGTAACGTCTGTATAGGTAAATTTCAATTTATTTTACGTAGGTTTTTCATTAATATCTCAGAAACTAACAAATACCCGCAGCTGAAATTTTATATTAGAGGTTCTCTCCCCCTCCCGCCCAACCCCTCAAAATTTCAGTTCATTCCGTTGATTGGGTCATACAGTAGTACAGCCAAAGATGTCAAGGAGGTTGATGCTGCTGTTGGAGAGGGGCAACCCCAGGTAGGGTGCAATCCTTGGGGTAGTCCGCGAGGGTATCTGAGGTGCCGCGTGAAGTTGAAGTTCCACGGCGCGTGGCTCGGCGAGCTTGGCGCGAGACTCGCCGAGCACTGGTGAAGTTCCACGGTGGACAAGCGGCTCGCGAGCCTCTGTGGCTCCTTCTCCTCTTCGCCTGCTGCGTAGAATCGTAGGAGAACGACCCCCTCCACACCTACTTCACTCAGATGAATTTCTCCTCCCGGTGCCTCACTCTCTCCCTGCCGGGTCTCGTGCAACTCCTGGAGAAAAACAAGTGGCGGAACCGGCTGACTGGGAGCCTGACTCGTGTGGCCCTCGGAGTGGGGAAGTTAAACACCCCTGGTTTAGTCCCTTTCGAGAAATCTTCTTATCACTTAATCATAATAACAATATTGTTGCTCCACAGAGTATTAAAAGAGCGACCATATACCACTAAATAAAATTAATTTTCGCCATTCGCATTAACTTAGTTGACGTAATTCTGTGTTAGGTAAACAGAAAACTTGATTTAAGATGTTTGACTGCCAAGCTTTATATGCACATATGTATGTATGTCATAAAACATATAGTGAGCTTCTGAAGTAATAAAACGCACATCCATTTCTTTGACCACCCTTACATGCTCTGTGCGAACGCACCCTCATTCTATTTCGCGACCTTTTTTCCATCTTCACCCTCAAGTCCACCATCATCTCTCACTCTTACCCCGAAGTTCACATCCATCTCCCACCCTCAACACAAACACGAGCTCTCAATTACCTAATCATCGATGTAACCACATCCAGTTCTCACATGATGAAGCTACTACTCTACCAATTCACTGAAAACACAATATTAACCAAGCACATCGAAGGGCAGAATACTTTCAAGAGTATTACGGCACCCACACCGTTATACCTTTCAACCTGTTTAAATATTAACCTAAGTATTGTTAAATAACCCAAGTATATTTACATTTACTTTGTTCTATGTTCGCGAGTAGTGCCTCAAACTTTATATACTCTAACACATATGGACTTTGATAGAGGAACAGCACGATGCGTGGAAGAATTATCTGTTTGGTCGAGAACTGTGTTCCAACAAATATCATAAATCATATTCCATAAAAAAATACAATTTATAGTCCAAAAGCGTTTATTCTACGCAGTGATTCATGTTGTGTTGCATGTCTTTCGTAAACATTCAGTATTGAAATCTTTAAATTTAAGCAATTAAATGTACTTTGAAGGGAACTTACAGTGCCCCCGAAATTGAGTAATAGTAAAACAAAATCTTTAATAAAATCTTTTTCACACTGCAATTCAAATATTATGTAGATGCGAAGGATAAAATAAAAGGTCATTCCCAAATTATATCGAAATTAAACAATGTATAGTAAATACAATATGTTGAACGTTATGTTTAACGTGTTTGTGTGCCCCATTAAGAAACAGACGGAAGCCATGACGAAATTTGCGACCGAAGAGACAGCTAGATGCACTTTTGTCACTTGTCATGCAGGTAAAGAGGTGCAGTAGGGGCGCAGTTTTTGCGCCGCATTTTATAAGGAAAAGTAAAGACGACGTGGATGCGGTTGCAACCTTTTTTCGATAAGAGTACTCTCGAGATGCACTTGGGGGAAAGTTTTAACGAGACAGCCGGAGATTTTTCAGCGGAAAAAGAAGGAGGCGAAGGAACCCGGCAAAACTGTCTCTTCCTTAACGCCAAAGGCGACTACAAATGCTCTTCGGAGGAATTCTACTTCTTAAACGTACTTTTTCCCCACTTTTACCATGATCTTTTAACTCCTTGTATCGTTTGGATGACTTACGAAGTTATTGGAGCAGTTTAAATATAATAAATATCGTTCATAATGAGAATTCATAAACCATATATTTTTGGATAAGCAACTAGACCTTCTTGTACTTAGAATCTGAGGAGCTGTCTGTATCGTGAAGAACGAAAATAATAAATCCTAAAAAAGTACATACAAATTTAAATATAACGTACATGGACGGACAAAAGAAAGTTTACAACTTTTCAAATCGCATAACTTTTTTAGAATTCGTCCAAAAGACGTGAGTTTTTTTTTAGAAGCTAGAAGGATTAGTTTGCTAAATCGCTGATTTCGGGAATTTCGCGATTTTCGACCTTATTCTGCGATCTTTAAGCGTTTATAGCTCAGACCAACGTTAACCGATTTTGATGAAATTTTAGGCATGCATACAACTTACTTCAATCTTCAATTTTCATTACAGGCTCGCAAAAAAAATTTAAAAAACGACATTTAGTTTTTTTTTACTATTCCGATCAATTGCATTTTTTTCAAAACGGCGGAACACGTCAATTAGTAAACTAATCCTTCTAGCTTCTAAAAAAATCATGTCTTTTGGACCAATTCTAAAAAAGTTATACGATTTTAAAAGTTGTAAAATCAAGATTTGAGCAACGGTAGCAACACAATAAGTAAAGCGAAGTAGGAAATATATTTTGTTTTCTGTCAAATTATTTTGAAATTAAATTATTTTAAGATGGTTTGCATGTAAATTTACTGTATTGTATGATACATTCGTTTTGCAATAACTTGTGTTATTTGTAGTTTATCCAATTTTATAATAAAAAATACTTTTAGTTGGAAACTATCTAATTAATTAAATACTATTCAGTGTTTTGATATAGATTGATTATAAAACCTTGATACATTTAAGTATACTGGCAATTATTAACAGCTAAGTAAATGAAAAAATAATTAATAGTTAGAATTTGTGAGGCTCTCCTCTATAATGAGTATAACAATTAAATTTCTAAAGGATTCTGTTCTATTTCATCGCTACGTTAAAATCAGATTTTAGCTAGCATCACCCAGGGCGATCGAGTCGTTATAAGAGGATAAAAGTTTTCAATTCTCACGTGCAAGCACTTTAACGGTCGATTAGTCGAAAAAAGAGGGAAAAATTCCGAACTTTTTCAACGCAACTGCGCTAACCCAATTTCTCTGGCCCGATGTCAGATTGCAGGAGGGAAAACAGTTTTGTCACGAGTGCTCGATGTAGCATCAGCAATGAAACGTTCGATGCGCATCGCCAGTGACTGGTGTCACTCGGTAAAATTATTTGACGTGTTTTACTCTGCACACGGTGTATCGCATAGACAGCTGCTCGTTCGATGAACGAGCACAAAGTGATTACAGAAACGACCAGTGATAACAATGATTCCATGTTCGAGAACTCTCGTGTAAATCTGGAGAACGCAGCTCGAAAACAGCGTATGGAATTGCCAACTTTCAACGTAACGTATTTTCGTGTAATTGCTTAAATAACCGCGAGCAGAATGATAAAAAGGGTTGTAACAGATATTTAAATTATTTTATTATACCGGATGAAATATAATGAAGACGATAATCCACAAGTTTTTTATAACGGGTAACTGTATAAACATTGATCGGATCCATGAGATTTATAAAATAAATTTCAACACACGGAAAATGAATTTTCCGGATAAAAAAAATGCTGCTGCAGTGTGCATTTTGACGTACGCGAAATTCAATCAGCGCCCAGTTGTGCGCAAAACGAAACGAAACGCTTGTTTCACAGAGAACGAAGCGAATGCTGATTCCTTCTCATGGAATCAAATTGGGTTCCAACTTTGTTTTATATATAACGAATTTGTTGTAAATTAAATCTGACATACTTTAACAACTACTTTTTCAGTTAAAAGCTCGTGACTTATTATTATTCGAAATACAAGTGAAATAATGGGAATCAAAATGTTTTCGCAAATATTACGTATTCCAGGTATTGGGCCATCAAAAAAATGGAGGAAGAACATTCTGAATCTTGGGTAAAGAATATTGAATTCAATTTGTTTCGCGTTAAAGCAAGAATTGCTGTGAAAATATATTATATTAACGTAATGTAATTGATCCTTTAACCTAGCTACTAATTAAATAATACCTCACACACAAGCAAATTAACTTGAGGAATCTTGAGAGAAAGTAAGATCAACTGACATATACTAAAATTCGAATCACTGAAAGACCATATGTAAAGCATCTAATAAATATTTCTCGATAAATATTTCTGGTGTATTTAGGTACATCAGGTACCTCTCCACGGACGTTCATAACTTTCGAGTCACAAATCATTTCAGGCATTTGAACATACTTAAGTATTGATTAATCCGCGGAGCAATTGAGAATCGCTTGAAGGTCTGGTTCTCGTTAAACGCGCCAGTTCGAATCCTGCAAGACCCTGAATTATTAATTGTTGGTGGTACATAGTACACGCAAGGGGGGAGGGGGGAGCGCTACTCGCGTATACCCTGCGATAGCTGAAGAGGGGGCGCATTACCTTGATTGCAACGCGGCCAGGAAACGCTAATTCACTAATGCGTGGCCTCTATACTCGTACATACCGCCACTTCGGTTTCGTACGACGCGAGTATGGCTATTGGAGATAGTTTAGGATTATACACACTAACGATTCTGGGGCCGCGGTCATTTTGTGTATCTTCGATCGCTTTGTCCTGCACGAGCCAAAGAGAATTGCCCGCTAGTCGCTCTTTCAACCATTCGTCTGAATTAACTTCGTGGAGCGAGAAGGTTGGAAAGATATGCAGTCGTGACTGGTATACAAGGAAATCATCAAGTAAACAGTAGATGGACATTTTTAAAATCTAACTATAGATACGTTCGCCTATTTTTCTTGATACAGGTAAGTAGGGGAGAGTAGGATAAAACGGAGCGAGTGAGTAAAACGGAACATCAATGTTTTTCTTAGATAAGAGTTGCGAATGAGTTGGTATTATGTGACATAGGACCAAACGATCCTCACAGCATTTCATGACAGACCATAAACTCGTGCACACGTTACTTTTCGATTAATATTGTTGTAAAAATTTCCGGTTTCGAAGTCTCGGCATTGTGTTGTAGTTTCGATCACATTTCTTCACTAGGAGTTAGAAAATTTATAATTGTAAGAACATCGTAGAATATTATATTTATAGTCTTTTCTTTAATAAAAGATTCTCCATTGCCTTGGTTTAAGTTCCGAAAAGCGAGAATGAAAGTCTCGAAAGATAGGAGCTTTTGTATTCTATCTAAATCAAAGTGTTGTAATTTTTTTACATGTTTTTCCATCTATTTTTAGTAGTTAATTTATGTTTTACATTATGAAATTTACCGCTAACTTTGGCCTCCTTGGATCTGTATTACGGAGATGATCATCACCGCAAAATTATTCCGCCGAGTCCGGTCAGGTGCGCAATGGTGATTACATATCTCAGGCACGGAGCTTGCAAATAAATAGGTATACCTGGGAAACGCTGTGAACGTGCTACGTTATGCAACGTCGTAAACGCACAATTGCGCGTAACGTTAATTTTAACATTGGCCACAGCAGATTTACATGAATACTCTGCATTCGAATTTCAATATAATTCACGTATTAAGACACACGAATGGTACGGTACAGGTTTCCCTGGCACAGTGAATGTGCATGAAATCAGAAAGGGAAATTATAAAATACAAAAACTGTAATTTAATATAATTGAAGACAGTATGCTCCAACTTACAGTCACTGGAAATATTCCAAAGTTAGTATTTTTGAAAAGTGGAGAAGATATGTTATTCAGATTTATACGTGCGTATTTATTAGCATTTCTTTTTACCACTCCATCTCTCGTTTCATGAATGGTTGCACTTCCGGAAATTCGTTTCTACCTCTCTAATAATAAAAAAAAAAAACATGCACCGAGACCTCGAATTATACAGTGCATTGGTTCCATAAGAGCGCACTCTAAATGAAGATTGTGTAAATTGAGATTAACATTTGTAAAGAAAACGAGGGGACAGGTTCGGCAATATTTAATTAATGAAATTACGTATTTTTTAAAATAAATTTTGCCCCTTACTTTCATATCTGGACACACGATAAGCATTTAAGATTTTTTCTAAACCGTGTTTAATTCGAATCGTGCTACTCTACAGCGTTTCTTATCCCGTGGTTGTACGTTGTTCTTATTTATTTAATTATTTATTACCTTTTACGGGAAGATCCTATTATTTCCAAATTGAAAAAATAACAAAACAAACAGTACCGCGCACGAGAAATAATCCATCAAAACTCCGAGAACAAAAATTAAAAGTACAACAGAATATCATAATAAAGCAAAAACCAGAAAATACGTTCGCGACTGAACGAGTAACCTTTCACGTAAAATGATATCTCTCCATCAAGAACGCTAAGCAGTTCAGACCTAAAGACATTGACGTTCCGTGCAAAGATATCGATCCCCTCGTTATAATTATTCGCGAAGGTACAAATTCTGCAAATTGGATCCGTAACACTGAAACGCGCCGAGTATAACGAAGGTCTGAAGAGCATAGGTGCTCTGACCGGTCGAGTAGGTGCATTAAAATTGATCAGCGAAATCAGGGAATTATTTGTATGTCCCTGAATAACCTTGTATAAAAAAGCAAAGGTCAGCCACGACTGTTCTGCTATCAAGAGCCTGAATGTTCATACTTTGCATAAGCGAAGTACAGCCATAATTCAGCCGTCTTCACTTTCGAGTTTTTACGGTTCCCACTGTATCTATTACCGGTATAGGCGTAAATAAAGCCAACTGGTCGCTTAAGGCTGCTCACCAGGAGCTATGCTTGCTACTCTATCTCACATTTTACAGTGCAAATCTACACACCACGCGTACACACTCTATGCTTTAAATACTATGTGCAAATTGACATGGGTTAAAAATAGAGGTTGTTTCTGACGTAGCAAAGCACGAGACAGTGTTCCATGAAAAATGATCGTGGGATCTTATAGAAAAGGGAAGTTAATTCTTTAAGATTTTAATTACTTCAATTAAGTACCGCCATGAGAGGTCACTTTTTGCAACCAGGGGTTAGATACTGACAATTTTTTTTAAACAGCTGTCCTTGTTCCTTCACAGCGGCATGGTTATTTATTTTGTATATTAACTTGACAACTTTCATTTGAAAGAAGTAACTCATCTAATTTCACAAAAAACAGGTCAGTATTATTGATAATATATACTTAATTATATCTGTCACAGCGCAACCCCTGGGCGTGCAAAGTGATGACCCCTGATGACTGTACAGGTGTAATTCAATGGAGAAAAGCAAAGTCTATTGCTCGTTCAAGGTCACTAAACAGATGTATCTACACCGGACCGTTTAACCACCTCTACCATTCTATTCCTTATCTTTTAGCAAACACCTGCAGCCGTCAACTCTCCGTCTTTGCGCGCGGGAAAGCAAACTACCGTAATGTAAAAGCAGAAATCGTATCTGCCGTGATTCAAAGCGGAGGAAGTGACCTTGAGCAGTCAATTGTGTGCATCACACATTACACCGCTGTCGAGCGCAGTAGAATGTGGCGTCTACGCGAAGAAAATCGCGACGAAGCAGAAACAGTGTATAAGTTAATCAACGTTATCCCGGTAACATGATCCGAGCAACGCGCCTGACGTTGCGCCAGCGAATTCGCACCGCGAAACGCCCAGGGACGAGCTATCCTCCACTTAAATCCTTCACTGAGCTTCTTGCTGGTACAACTGTTCGGATGAAACATAAATAGCGAAATATTTTAATCGGGCACTGCCGGCAATGCATGCAAATCCGTCTGCGGGAACAGTGCTGGGAATTGGCATTACGTTAATACGAAATATACGGACGCCCGGCGTCGTTAAACCGATTTCCATAAATCGACCGATCGTGTCGTAAACTAATTCGTTGGTTCACCACTTTATTGCCCGCACGCCACGTCGACAACGACACAAGAAAATTTCGGCTAGTTACTTATCAATGGAAACCGCACTTTATTCATCTAATGACATTTTGATACGTTCAAGATAAGGACGTATATCGTTGGCTTATTGATAAAACTGACCGAGACCACATTTTTCAAAATTGAGATTCTGAGATTTTGCAAATGGCAACTGGGTTAGCTTTTAGTAGAAATCAAAATCTCATTTCTTAATAAATGTGGACTTGGTCAGTTTTACCAACAAGCCAACGATAAAATTTAGAATAATAGAATTTACGATGTAATAGAATTTTGTGAATGTGGGATCTTGCATATGATTGCATTCTTTCTTTGTACTTTGCTGCACCTGAACAGTTTCACTGACAGGTTCTAATGGTCATTATGTGATACATTTGTATTACCTTTAGTAACAGTTCACTGTTATTCAAATTTTTGTCATTTTCAAAATTAACTTCTTTATCACTATCACTGGTAATAACTCACAAACAATTTCAGCAGACCTTTAGATTAGATACTGTTATCTTTAGCCAACTTGATATCGCAAAATTAATACCTATTAAATATAGGTACGTAGAAAATGATTTTAACTTATAGTTGACTCGTAGAATAAGATTTTAAAAATATATATTTAATTAATGCCGCAGTGACGCTAACAATAACGTAAAACTAAACTTCTTCGAGATGCAGCTTTCAATGGTAGCCCCCAGGTGAACAGAGCACACTGTATTCTGACCACCTAAAATCGACCTCTAACGCATCGCAATAAGCTGGACTACGTAGAAATCTAGGGCATCTTCAGAGACGGATATCACCTTCGTCTTTGAACTTACATCCAGGTCCTGTAGCATTCCGCAGCGATGAAGTGTCCTACATCAGTCCTAAGACTGACTCAATATCCTGAAAGTTAGACCCATCTCCATCTAAGTTCGCTGGATCATCGCTACCATCGATACGTCACAATTTACAAGTATTCACCGTCATATATCAACTACAATACACGATTGTTCTTCACAAGATGCCCTAGCGTTCTACTTCGATAACGAAGCAAGTTTCCTAGACGACAACGCTGCGTTTTCACGCTTCAGCCCCCTTAATAGATATATGCATAACAGTGGGACCGCAATTGCTTCAATTATGAAACAATGAAATAGTTAGAACCTCTGGTTCGGGGTTCGCCCCCTCGCCCCTCCGCAGTTACACAGCTGCAGCGCGCTGGTGCCAACTGACGCCAACTCCTCGCGCTAACTTGCCACCCGTTGTTTCGTCGAGTTAACCAGCTAACTTCATAGCGATCTACCTTCGCTCTCTCCCCCTTTTCCCTTGCTCTGTCTTTCCAACCCCGTGCAGCCGCGTCTACGTTACTCTTGCGCGCGGACACGTCTGCGGTATGACGCGCGTATCCTTACTTCGCGGTCGGGCACACCGACTTTCCTCGCGACTTACGGTCGGTGCCATGATGCGTAAAAGATTTAGGAAACCATCGGTTCACGCATCGGGACTTTAGAAGTCGAGAAGGAGGGAAGGAAGGCATGTCAGAATTTGAGGCTGGTGCCTTAATAATTTAGGAATTCTGTATGCGAGGGTGGCGATACGAAATAAGTTCTTATTTACATAGGGATTTCGGTATAAGATTTCGATAGATAATCATCAAAATGAAGCAAGACTTATTAAATCTATTAGTTTCATAACTCGGAGGGTAGTGATACGATCTCTGACCTTTGGAAATTAATATCTGTATGTCTGATTTCATTAAGTACCCAAAGCTCGATATATTCTGAATGGAAAGATGTTTAATACTCGGGGTATTCAAGGTATTAAAAACATTTTGTATCTGTTAAGTAAAGAATGATACATCCCTCGAAAATAGACACACCAAGTGGAGAATTACCGAGTACTTTTTAGTATCCTAGATAAGAGCTTCACAGTACTATCGCCTGACGCAGACCTGGCACCATCAGCAATGGATTCGATACTTTATCTCACACAAAGAGAGAGAGAGAGAGAGGCGGGTGGACAGACAAAAAGCGACAGATCGAGAAACAGGGAGGAACGCTAGTCTCGTAATGGTGTCGAATGGTGAGGTTTCAGTGATAATATATCAGGCACAATCCGCCCATATAGTGGAGATAATGTTTCACCATGTGTGGATAGAGTATTACTCTCAAACGCCTCCCTATCGACGGTAATTACGTTCTACAAGTCCCTGTCATTATACCTACGCCGCTCGAATTTGTTATCACACTAGGTGCCAAAACAAGGGTATCTAAAAAATTAGAATTTTGTATTATGTATGCAAAATGCAAGTACAGAACTTTTTTCCATTATTTAGTGCCGCATCAACCACTAGTACTACCGAGCTAGGGTCTGGTCTACAATTTATAATTACTATTTTTTGCAAAAACTCAATTATACGTTTTTCTACCCCGTCTTCTTCAAAATTGTATAATTCGGATGTGTTAAGTAGAGGTTAGAAGCTGAGCTAAAGTATATGACATTAAACGTTTCTACTTTGCGTTAAGACATTTTTAAAATATTCTCATTCAGACGTTTACATGTAATTCACTCTTTTTCACTAAAACGTGCAGTGACTTTTAGAACACCTAGTAAAAGTAACGTTTTCCTGTCTCGAAGTGTAATTCAAGTACCTGCAGTCCGATTTCGTTACGGTAATTCATTTTTACCATTATGGAGTCGATCGAAGAAGATAATTCGTTCACCCGTCGGGTCAAGCGATATTTCTTAACAAGGAGGCAACCAGGAATCGGACACCAAAGATGCATCTTCCCAGCAATGTCCAATTTTACGGCTGATCTAAGTCGTAAGCAACCAATCGGTGTCCTTTTGCTCCCTGCAAACGTACGTTTCTCCTTTCTATCTCGAAACGTTTACGTGCAGCTCATTCCTACTTCGCAACAGAGCTTTATGTGAAACCGTGCGAAACAAAAAGAGGTGGTAAATAATAAAACGCGACTGTTCCAATATCGCGTGCAATTTGGATTCACAGAGATAACGGAAACAAATGTACAAGCCTCACATGCTGTTATTTTTAATTCAACGACCAATCTTGCATGAGGAATAAATGTAAATAAATTTTACAGTGGTATTAAAAGTATTAAATTATTCTGCAACAGTAGTGTACCTGCATTTGTTGGAACCAATAATTTAATGGCGAGAGAAGTGAATATGCATTATGTAACCAGACAATTTTAATTACATATATTGATTGCGTCGCACAAAATTATAATAAAAGTTTCTCGATGAATATTTTCCAGACATTATCATTAATATGCGATACATACCTACGTATCACGCGATAGTAGTAAATTATTTTATATTTGTAGATAACATCTATACTTGTCAAATTCAGGGATCGAGTAAAACTGTTTTATAAGTAAAAGTTATTTATCGATTTTTTAACTTTTAAATCATTTCTTTTCAGTTTTAAATTATTTTTGCACATTCACACTTTAACTCTGTTGTAAGAATCAAGTTTCAACATTTATTTTATGTTCGATTAATAAAAGTTCTGGAGGATCGTGTATTTTTGAACAGATATTTAAGGGTAAAATATAAAGGTTGGGAATATTTTTTTAATTATTTAAGGAATTCAAAGCAGGATAAATATCTGAAGGGACAGCGCATTGTGATTTTTATTTACGTAATTATTCTCACTCTTTAACCCTTTCATTATCGCTTTGAAAATTTGCTGCTGATGTACAGGCGTCCGGCAAATCTTATCGGCAATAATTGCAATGAACTTCGCTTGTATCAGACGTAAGTGAATTCTGATTTAAAAAAAAAAATGCGAGGCGCAAATATGTACTGTGTAGAATGCATAACAGAAGAAGCGAAACGCATTATGTACCAAAATCTGTCGTCCCGAGAGGGTTAACTTTTTCAGAGCAGAATAAATGTCCCTGTTTAACTAAATATTTTTTCTACTCTCCAGAAAATAAACGTTTCATATTCGCAGAAAAATGTATGGAATAAAAGTTACAGTTACTACACTGCATTTTATAACAGTTCTCTCGGAACAGAAACTGTTAAGCGGATCGTTTTCAAACTTGCAGAGTATTTTAGTTCACATTCAAACAATAAAAATTAATTTTTTTCGTTACAAAGTGTTCGGTAGAAATGGAGATATATGAACACGTTCGTGGGGACTCGCGCGCTGGATTTTCAAATTTACGGTGATGTTAGAGGTCCCAATTCTTCCCCGAAATACGAAAACCAAGGATTTTCTTATTTCTCTTATAATTACATTGTCGATGTACCTAACAAACGAAAAAATGTTAAAAGTTGGCAAACTATTGGGACTTCAAAGGAAAAGTTACGATTCCGCCCCAAGATATTTCGTATTATTTATGGAAAAAGAATTGTCCAATTTAATTTATTTATAAATTCTTTAGGACCCATCGACAATGTAATTATACGAGAAATAAGAAAATCCTTGATTGCTTATTTCAGGGGAAGAATTGATATACCTATCTCCATTTCTACCGAACACTTTCTAAAGAGAAAATTATTTTTTATTGTTTGATTGTGAACTAAAATACCCTGAAAGTTTGGAAAAGATTTTACCACCATCTTGTTACACATTGTAGATACAAATATCTATACTAATCAAAATAGATAATTAGCAAAGTCCCGATGAAAAAAAATTGTTGTACCTACTATTGAGTATAACAAACTTTTTACCCATTTGTCAATTAACAAAAGCAATTTCGTACACCTACGTTAATGGTCCCGTTCAAAACATCACATTTATATAATCGCAACAACAGAGTGGCGATAAAGCTTTCTTGACAACCGCCGTCTACTTCGTTTTAAATAATTCAGCGTATGCAAGTGCGCCACCGTAAACGTGCAATTTTCTCGGTGTAAATGGACACAGGACAGAGGGGCGGGTTTCGTTACGAAAGTATCCCAGCGTTGTATAATTCAAGCTACAGCGGGCCATGCCCCAATTACAGAAGTATGTCTTCCGTTTCGGGCTTGCATTACACGAGCACAGAGAATATCGACCATTTGGCTACCATGGCTCGGCTACCGCGGCTTCATTCATTCCGCCCTTTTCTGTCGCAGTAATAACCTTCGCCGTGTTATCGCGCTATCGGAAGGGCAATAATTTTTCCATTCTTCCGGCGTCTGGATTCGAGGGGAGGGCCGCCCCGGACTGCCTCTGCCATCGTCACGGATCTCAACGGAAGGACGAAGATATATGAGTGGCAGAAGGCGCGTGGCCGAATCGCGAAAATGTAAATTGAAACGATGATCTGCGTGCAGACGGCTACAGCCATAACTCTATTCGGACGTCTTCATCCGCACACCGGATGTACTCGCGGCAATTACGTCAGTCCACCGACTCTGTTAGAGCCCACCGGTCGATCGATACAGGAGGTTAGAAATGATTTACACCGGGGAAAACGGTGTTTTCTAATCGTAATTATCACTTGTGGGTGCTTGGATGCAAATGCACTCGCCAGGTCGCGGCTGTTTGTAACAAGATTCACTGAGTATTGGTCACATACTGGCCACCGGCTCTATCCGAGGATCTTAATCTAGGACCAGTTCCACGTTTCCTCGTATAGTACTACAGGATACTAAGTAGACCATATTTGGACCACATTACGGAATGGTCAAGCAGACGGCTTACAAGCCATCATTAACGTTTTAAATGAAAGACAAAATTCTGCAGTTAAGCCCGTTGTGGGTGTTAGGTCTGATGACATTCCCTTCACATTCCCGTCACAGGGAGTCTCCCCTCTCCCTGTGACGCTATCCTCTCTCGCTGACAAGTTCTTCCCAACTCCTGTGACGTCATCCCCCTCGCTCGCAGGTTATACTCTACGCCATATCCAAATGTGGTACAACAGGAAAGGAGATCATTCCTCGTGCGAAAATAAGTTGAAAATATAGAATAAAAAATTTTCATATAATGTTCCAGTTTCGAGAAAATAGAATTTGGAAATTACTCGACCAAGAAGAGTAACTGTTATTATCGTGTATTGAGTGACTCACATTCACAGTCAAAATCTACAGAAGCACGAGAAGGAAAAATAATTTTGTATGTAAAAACATTCAGCTCTGAAGTTTACCTAGTTCAACCTTTGCCGCTTAAACCAAGATCTGTGGAAAGAGCACAGTATATCAACGGTTACATTACCCCATGGAAAGATCACGGTGAATAAAAAACAAAACCCCGTAGGACTACAGCGTGAGTAGTGTGGGAGCGAGATATTTTTATACATACAGCATTAGCGCGTGACTGATGTAAATGACAAATGTGTCCGACCAAGCAGAAGAGATCGAGCGAATGTTTACGATTGAAGATTCAGTCGCGAGTAGAGAGCACAGGAGGAAGGGTTTGTGGAATGCACGCGAAGTTTTTGGGAGAAAGAAGAAGAATGGTGTGTGTACTTACGCTTAAGAGAAAAGTAAAAGAGAATTCACTAGAATGAAGGACTGCTGTTCAGTTCCGAGTGTGTCGCCAATAACTTGCAACGGGGAAAAGAGTCGAGAGAGTTGTACAAATACCAGGGGACCTTAGAGTCGATAGTTGTGGCGAAGTATAGAGTAATCGAGAGCGTAGAATTATTTAGCCGCAATTATAATAACTCATCACTATCACTAATTGTAAGAAGAAGTATTTTTTCCACCACCAATGCTGTCATTTAATGCTAAAGTATTTGAATCACTGTTTTGTACGTAAAACAGGGAATATGGCGTTTAAAATCGATTTGTAATCAAAAGGATGTCCAGCGGATACAGGAAAGCGCCTTCTTTTGTGCCCCAATGTTTACAGCTTGAATCTCTGATTTTGGCTATCCTCGCAATACACTTGGCAATGCTCAAACTGTAACACTGGCGTCGCCGGTGGATATCTGGCATTCAGTCGGAAAATTAGCCTCTGGATGCACAATGAACGACCGAGTGCGTTTCTACCCAGCGGGTATTGGGATGGTGGTCGTAGATTCTGGGTTTTGGTGCAGGGCAGGGAAGGCCAAGTAACATAGACGAGCTCTTTCCGCGCGGACTTTTTCGGTGGACCCTTCTTAAGCTTTTTCCAGCCGTGGCCAGTAAAGCTCAACGGAAATGGATTCCGGAATGGGAACGAGGGAGGGATAAATGTAAGACGAGATGCAGGAAGGAAACGAACCGGCCACCGAAATGCCCGTGGAACTCTGACCGTTCTAGCATTTGTACTCGGTCCAGCGCACTACTTGTTGAGAGACCGATTCAACAGACCGCCGCCAATATTGCGTATAAGAATTTTCACTGCTACCTCCCATATGAGACAGACCCAGGCCCAATAAAATAAAAAGGACTTCTTGAAGATGGAGTATGATTATAAGACTCGATAGGACCACTTTGAGACCGTATAGTTCAAGATGATGGTAATATTAGGTTGCTGCATAAGTTCTATCCGGTAGAGTACGTCTTCTATAAATTAGATTTTTGGAAACAACTTATACTGACTTTAAAGTATGTAGTTTTCATAATTATTTATGACAGTTTCCCACTGTGGGAATTGTGTTGTGTCTTTTTTGTAAAAATCTTTGAATTTATCATTAAAAAAGAACTTATTGCACTTTTCGTGGCCTTCACATATTTGAAGTTTATCTCATCTGTTTTGTGGTGATCGGTAAAGGTGAAAATTTGTTTGTGCTTGAGGAACAGTAGATGAGGAATATGTTTCCATTGCAGTTTCGATATTGTTTTTTTGCTATCGCCACGTGTGGTGTCGCGTTGTCCCCTTAAACACTGTAATTACTAAAAACTATATGTTTCACAAAAATTGTTATTGTACTTTTTCCCGCTTAGGTATATATTTTTTGAAAATTTCATTTATTTCTTATAAAAACTAAATGATAGCCTGGTAGTTGTGGGTGGGTCCCCTTCGTCTCCTGGCAACCAATATTTTTCGACCTAGTCCGCCACTGAACCTGCTTCCCAATGCCACGTAACTCGCGCAGTCCACGGATACAGAATGCGAATAGTTATTAAGCAACGACGACCCTTTGTCCCATTTCAAGTACGCTGTCCAACAAATATTCAATTAGCGTAATTTACCGTTGTAATTTCCCTGCTGCTCGATAATTCGCCGCGCGATACATCACGAGTTATTCCATTGAATTTTAGGGAGGCGAAGCATTCGACGCACGCGGACACGGTCCAACAAACTACTCGTTCAGACACCAATTCCACGAGCATCCACAAGCCGATATTACGTGGGCTGCCACTAGCCCTCCCCTCCCAAAACTGACGCTCACCATTTGCAATTCATATCGTGTCTCATGCATGCACGATGGAGTGACTACTGGGACCGCGCTATGTCATTGGCCATGTTCCGTGTAAGTGGTCACCCTGGGTATGCACGCGAAGCGATCCTCGCCCGAAGAAACGTACCAGGCCACCGAATTTTGACTGTCTCCTGCCCCCCTCCCCGCCTCCTCCCCACTTGCTCGCTCCAGAATAGTGGAGTAGTTCTGCTGTCACCCGCGGACTTCGAGTTTGACCCACTTCTAGCCACGTTGGAGACAACTGACGCGGATGATGATAATCAAAATGGGAACAGGAGCACAGATATTCGCGTCCATCGTTGTGAAATATTCTTGGTCCTATGGGAGACCGTTTAGTCGTGCCACATATATATGTTCAAGCTAGTCAGGCTTTAAGTGTCGTAACTGAAAGAATTTACCGTAGGCGTCTCTGTTTCTTAATCCGATCATTTTGGGTACGAGTAGCAGGTCCGGGATATTGTTTTACAGGCGTTTTCTGTTTGAGATAAATATTGACCAAGACCAAAAGAATGTGGAGACTATAGCGGTGAGAGTGTCAGGAGTGTGAAGCTCGCTCGCTAGGGGTGTGGAGGATTCGGAAGTGGTCTCAGCAGCACAAGAGGTGATCCTTGCTCTGGACACTCTAATTGAATTTGACAATACTCGTGGTTAGCTTAGTGGACGTTAAGATACGGCTAATTTTTTATTAGATCAGAAAAATTTGAACTGTTCTCATGAATCTGTATAGCAACATTTTTTATTGCAAAGGAGTCAGGATACTTTAGAAGCCCGCTACAACCACAACAACGGTTGTGTGTTGTATAAACCACCGACAGCGACAGTTTCTTGTCGTCGATACGGACTTCAAACGTGGATAATTCCAGCGACAGCCCAACCACTGCTTTATAGTTGTGGTGGGCGTCTAAAAGTGGCCTGTCTGAGCTACCGTTTAGTATCTTCTTAGGTACCAAACGCCGATAAGCAAGAATAAAGGAACATCTACATTTTCCCATCCTCTTAATATCGACTTGATTTGATTGACTACTTTACCACTGATGAACAGAAGTGGATATTCTATAATCAGAATGCAAGGAAAAGAAAGTAGATAAATAAAGATACGAATACAATACAAATGGCAAAAAGGTGTTTGCACCTTGAAAAGTTAATCTCATTTGCTCGGTGGGACAAATGCAGCGTCGATTGAAGAAATAAAATGCTTTGAAGACAAGGTAAAAAATGGAAGGTCCTGTGGCTTTATACAACGCAGACTGTAGCTCCTTATGGTCAATTTATAATAGTTTTGGTATTGTTTCCCTTTCAAATTTTCTTTTCCCTACTACTATAAGAAGATACTAACTAATTTCTCGGATATTACGATCAGATTTCCCGAAGAGAGACAGAGACGCGTGGGCAACTCAATTTTCTAACTTCCTCATCCTACACAAACCTTATCCCTAAGGGTTAGCATGTTCACAAACCCCGTTCATAATCGCATCACGTTATAAGACACGGACTGTATAGTCTTCTAGCAACTTCATGGATTGTATTTCAACACGCCCCAAACTAATATACCTATATAGTACCGTCATCGGTGTTCACTTTGTGCAACCAGCGGTTAGATTGTCACAATCAATGACAAATGGTGCTTTTGAATGTTCCTCCATTTCTATTCGACTTCGATAGCTTATTTTATTGTATTTTTATTGTTATTACTTCGCAACTCTATTTAACATTTTTAAATAGCAATCTTTGTTTATTCACTGTGGCACACTGATTCTATTTCAAAAAGTCAATTGAAAAATTTCTTGGCACAAAGTAGCCATAACTCATGAGATCAGACTGTACCAATAATTTTCCACGTCTGTGGTTTACTGTCTATAGATAATGAAATTTTTTTACGAAATCAACGCCAAAGACTGTACCTTGTTGCGAATACAGTTTACAAAACAAAAATTGCAATTCTTTTTAAATACTAACAGAAATGTATGCAAAAAATATCACTCCCGACTCCTACAGGTCCAAAGGCATTTAAAAAATCTTGAAGATAACGTGAATCAGATCTGCTTGTATCGCCATATCTGCCTACTTGGACGATACAAGTTTCCTCTTTGACTTTTCCTCCTATCTTCAATCCGAACAGAGATATTTTGGCGTCCTGTTTCTCGTTACTCACTGTGTATAGTATATACATATGTATAATCGACGGTATTAGACATGTCTTTGAGAAAGACACGCGTGAATGCATTGCGTTTGTCGGTACACAGCGTTTTTCAGGGAAGCAAACACCTCCACTCAAATTAGATTCCATTAACGATCCAGTCATTCGTAATTGGTTGTCGATGAATGCTATCGGATTAACGACAGTTAAAAGTTTTCTAGATTTCACGAACTGTCGGTACCTTGGAACCCATCGCGGCGGAGAAATTAACGGGAAATTCAACGCCGGAATCGAGCTTCCTGTCGAATTTTTATTCCAGCCGATTCCGCGGAGATTCACGCGTCTCGGTGTCACGGCTTTGTTCGACCAGCGAAAAAAAAAAAGGGGACGATGGGCCGATGTATTAAAAAGTCGTGCCTATCGATAGGCTCGTTACAAAAGCGTCCCGTTGAAACCGGATACCATGGCACAAAAGCCTGATTCCACTCTCGCGCGACGCCACATTCAAAATCACGGGAGAAAAATCTTTTCGCGCCGATGATAAAGTAAATGTCGAAAAATATCGTTCCTGGCGTCACAGGTGAAATATTATCGCGCCAGGAGTGAGGGAGAGTGCGGACACATTCATTTCGAGAGCTCTATTCACACGATGTGTGATTGCTCGAATTAAATACCTCGCGATTTAGTTGACAAACTTCAATCAAATGCAGGAATTTACCGTGGAACTCTTCGTTTCTGTTCAGTAAATATTTCCTGCGTGTCACTTTCCGTTCTCAATTAAGCAAGTGTATGGGTCGAGCCGGATTATTATCTTAATACTGAATAAAGTCATACTTCCTATCGCTTTTAAATGCGCTACCTTTTCTAAACGGATATATCTAAAGTACTTAGTAAGTGTGACTCGCAGAAGCGTAAGCTCAAACTGAGGATCTGATTCCTCTTCACTGTGAGTGGTGTTGTGATTTCTATAGACAGTAACCAATAATTTGAATGCTTCTCACTTTAACTAGGCTGGATCCTTGATTGCTCCTAACTCTAAGTGGGAGCTTACCTGTTCCTTATTCTAACTGAGAACTTGAACGCTGCTGACTAATTGAAGCCTATAGTTGCTTCATACAGAAACTGGGAGTCTGATTCCTGTTGACTCTAAATAGCTCCCGCCTTGGTTAGTGATGGATTTAACTGGCCTCCTAACTGTGAACTTAAGGCTCCAGTGCCCCTTAATTGGCGTTACATCCTATCTGACTGAACTGTACCGATTGGGAGTACTGTCTACTAACAACTAACCTTCTGATTGTAAGCTTGAATCCACATTAAAATAGTTTGTTAAGAAACTATCTATTATAATATTATAACGATTCCCGGTAAAAGCAACTGTTAAAAATAACATCTTTTTGTTGAATTCGTCACTTGTTACACAAAAAAAGTCGCGGCATGGGTAATTACGCAACTCTAAGGGTTAAAGTGGACTGCTGCACAACACGCGCAGAAGTTGTTTAGCAATAGAATCACGAAGTACAAACAATTTCGTTAACGAGTTCCAGCTATTAGGCTCCATTAGAAGACGATTCGTGGGACAGATGCTCCTTCGTGGGCGAAATCGCCCGTGCATCAGGTGTATCCTGTATTGGGCTGCGTGTCACGTGCGAGAACCTCTGGTCGTGCGTGTGCGCCTTGTTCCGCGCACGCTCCAATGGAAATGCGCTCTCCTCTGAATCGTTTAACAAGCATCTACCTACCTTTACGTACAACGAAAGGCACACGAGTCTGTATAAACAGAAAGTGATTCTGACGAATATTTCAATTTCGCACAACCTTTTTGGTCAGACGCGCTACGCGTCTAGTTGTCGTCAAATTCAACCAAATTTAATGCCAGTTGAGCAAGCCTTGAATTTATACGAATACCTACGACAGACTTAAGAAAGAGAAGAAATAACTACTTAAAAAGAAAGAGAAAGAGGGCAGGAAGGGAGTACACGGAGGGGACGCAAGTATAGTGCTTCGTCGAGAAATTGTGGCTAAACCGAGACCCACTCAAGTGATGTGCAATGAATACCATTGAGAGTACAAGCCACCAAATGTGTCTTTTTCTACTTGCTACAGAGCTGTGTGTACTTATTTGGTCAGATGTACTTCCTTTTATTACACTTCCCTTTATTAACAAGATAAGAAATGCACATTTTCAGCTCGAAGTGTAAATGTGATTTTTCGTTTAAAAATAAACGAGACTGAACTAAACCAGGTGAAAGTCATTAAATGGACACGCGTATTTCCCTTATCATTTTTACCCTTATCAATTACTATTACCTTCTCTAATATTTTCTCAACATTTCGTCAGGTCAAGCATTTGCCTGCTTCGGTATCTCCAGGACTTCAAACAACTAATACCCAAAAAGTACATTGAATACGTCCCTGAGTGTTTGACTTACCACCGAAACATTCAGGAGCGTTAGGGACCTGAGCCTCTGCTGCTTTTACGAAGTCACTATATCTCGGCGAGGCGCTATACACGTGTGCGGGGACACACGAACAGTTTCCATTGCGGTTGTATGCGTCTCTATGGCTTGTTGCGGATTATGTAGACCCACGTTGGAACATGTGTTCGTTATATCGCTCCGACCGGAGTTAGCGACTCTTGGCTCTTGGCTAAGGCTTCCTTTGCCCCTCTTCGCTAACCTAAGATGCTGCTCGCGAATACCTGCAAAGACCTGCACCTGTACACGGTCTTTTGTAGTAGTGCATCGTAAATATTTCACGCTGATGTGACGTGAATTAAGCGGCTTAAGTGGATTAAGGGATAAGTGTCTCCTATTGGTGGTTGTATTCTTAACCGGTTTGGTACGTGTGTCTCAGCGTGTCAGTGGGCGGCAATCGATGTTGAGATCGTGTAGACCAATTCGTGTTGAACAAATAGAGGTTATGCTATTTTCAAGTTCTTCGTAACTTTGTACAAAAAATTTGAAACTAAGTTTGGAATACAGAACTAGCAATGCGTGAGAGTTGGACAGGATACATCGATGCTCTATAATTGCTGCCGCAAACGTAAAGAGGGTGGTTCCTAAGCCACAAGGAACAAGTAGATTTACTAGATGGAATAAATTGTTGCTATACATGCTTTCGTTTAAAGAATAAAGTTGGTTCAACAGATTTACAGATACCGTGTGAGGAATCCCTCGGAAGTGTCTCGCAGAGAGAATCTGTGTTTGTACGTGAGATCAGGTTTAGGGTTCACTGTCTCAATTTTTCAGAACTTTATCAAATAGAGCTCCTGTAGAGCTTCTTGTACTAATCACCTGAGGAACTCATAGAAGTCTTGAACTCAGCGGGGTGCTTCCTAACTTTCAGTTGCTAGAATTCTACGAAACCTACAGAATATATTGAGCAAGATGTCTAAACTAATTAAGTAATGGAATTTTCTCTAGATATTCACGTTTGCTTAACGAAATACTAATTTTAACTTTAAGGGTTAGGAGGACAAGTCAGATGACGAGCTTCTGGACCATATATACCCACATTGTCTTTGCAATAATTTTACTTTCCTGGAGGAAACTTGAAAATTCAATTTCAGTAATTACAGTAAGTGGATCCGGGAGCTAATACGCAGGTTGCAGGATGGACTCCAATTGAACTTCGGCCGATCGAAGCTCTGGCTACCTAGCAGAAATTCGTTCGACGGGATTGGATCGTGCTGGTATTAAACAAGGAACAAAGAAACGCTGTGTACTCATTATATCGAACGTTCTCCGTTCCTTAAATTTCGTCGAATGATCGTTGGCGACGGGAAAGGGGGAGCTGGGGGGAAATCCTTTAACGAACCGCGGTGCATTTTCGTCTGTTTTCTCTGAAAACGGTAACGACCAAAGGCTCTCTCGTGTCCTAGAAATCAAGTACATACGTAGGGTAGAACCGGCATAACCACGCCGGCTTGTGACCCCAGAAAGGTCTATGAGAGCGAACCTTGGAAACCAGGCTGCTTCGAGAGCACGTCGACGTTTTCGAAAGAGCCAGGGAGCTTTTATTGCTCTGTTTTTCCTTCAAGTGCCACGAACCTCTGAGACTTTGAAAATACAACGGAAAACTACCTTGATGTAGGTGATCGATAACGATACACTTATATAGCGTTTATGGAGTTGTGATTGGAACGCGTATCGATCGAGACCAGTGCCGAGTATATCGCTTCGCATAAATGCAGAATGGCAAAGCGCGGCGATTAAGATATGTAACTACATAACTATGCAACGCCCCCCTCTATTAACTTTCCTAAAGAATTTAAACAAACTTCCATATCATGATTCCTAATCCTGACATACCTCCAGTCACGTCAACTTCACTTTCTACCCGTTTTGCAATTTTTCACTTAGGGAGGCAAGTTCGATTCCTTCATATAAATAGATCCATTATCAAAATATACCCCCTATTTCTATTACTATCCTATTTATTTAGGTTCGCTTTGTCCTCGCCAATATCATCCCTTAAATCGTCTTATTCGTTTGCTTTCCTGCAATTTGCAATGCTTTGTGCTATGTAGAAGTAAAACAAGGATTAACAAACGACTTTCTACGCTGAAGAAATTCTACCTAACTGCCTGTGCACGCACCAACGGAGTCGACGCAATTAGCAGCAATTAACAGCAATAAACGTAAGTTGGAAAGCCGCGTAAGTCACCGAGGCGAATCGATCTTCATGTCACCTTCGCACACATACGTACTCGTACGTCAGGAACTGCAGGGCTGGGATGCAATTAACCGTCGCGGCAAGGCGGCCGAGTAAAGTGTTCGTCGATGCGTGTACACGGCCGATAGCGCAACAGGCGAGAGTTCGTTTTGCGAAACTGTCGATAATAATTAACGTCCGTACGAAGGACCTTGTCTCTCTGGCGCGTATGTTTCTGGACGGGGAAAGTGCCTACGGGGAGGACATGCCCGTCGTTGTAACGAACTTTCGTGGACGGACTTCGGCTTCGGTGACCTGTCAAGTCAATAATTATAGACGGCGCCACAGGCGTCAAAGCCGTATAGCGATGCACAAGAATTCGACGTGTCTACGGGGACAACACGCCATCCCCTATTCGCAAGCACACCTAATCCCCTCAAAATTAAAGCGTTAATGGCGAACAAGGAAGAGGCTGTGTCGCTCTGGGGTCAAACAAAAGTGTATGCAAATAGACGACTGTGCTGCTACCGTCTCTCGTTTTACCATCTATCCCGTGGGAAAGGAGCAGAGAACGTGGCCTAAATGTTCTTTTGTCCGAGGTTTAACAGGGTACTGATATTAACTTTAATGTGGTAGCGAAGAGAATATTTAACCGTAAGAGCGTGTACCTAAGTCTTCGAATAATTTTCAAATTCTTTTCATTTATTGTAATTTCTTAATCGATAAATTCATCGTCTGTTTATTTAAGATGATAAATTGCGAAGGGATAACTGTAATGTAATTAAGATTGTAATGATCACTAATCTACATATATTCTGTGGTAATGCTGCGTGCAGTGTAAAAATAGTCCAAGAAGATTTTTCTTTTTAACTCATCAGAGAACACTATTTTAAGGGGACTAGGCAGACGAAAAATTGATTATTTTATTCAATTTTCGGAAAATCTGTTCTCACTATATGTATGTCGCCTGTATTAAGTTGTCGCATAAGTTCGGTCCGATAGACAATTTTGGGAACAGCTTATACTTATTTCAAACTATGTATTTTCCAAGATTATTTATGATAGTTTCCCATGTATTTGGAAGTTGTATTGTGCTTCTTTTATAAAAATCTTTGAATTTATCATTGAAAAAGAACTTATTGCACTTTTCGGGGCTTCAAAATTATTGAAGTTTGTCCCATTTAAGCTGTTTTACTAGTAATCTGAAAAGGTGGAAATTTTGTGAATACCTGAGGAACCGTAGATGAGGAATAAGTTTCCATCGTAATTTCGATATTTCTTGATGCGTTGCGATCGCCACGCGTGGCCGTTTAATTTGCAGTTCTTGCTGCACTGTTCTTTCAAGTTATTGTCAACACAAACCAGCATCGATAGTTATATTTGGATTGTGTAACTCATAATATAAACAAAGTGGCGAACAAAACTTATGCAGCAACCTAATAGATCTATCGTTTGGCCAACTCGTCCATTTCTCGGTACTTTGCGCAAATCTGTAGGCAAACGCTCTCCATGCTTACGCTAAGAAGCAAGTTTATATGACGTAAAAGCAGGAGTTGTATCTGGTGCGATTCACAGTCAGGGAAATCACTTTAAATGGGCAATTATCCTTATTCCTGCTGCAGAACTAGGTTAAACAGCGACTCAGGTTTCTAGCTGACGCTTTCAGAGGTGAAGTCAAAAGTATTTTCAGCGGGCGCAAGCAAGGAATGGTTTCGAAACGTTGGTACGACACAAAGAGAAAAACAGGTCTCCCGGGAGTTCAGCGAATTAAGGCAAGCAGATAGATACACAGAGATTGTACGAAGCCTCGTGAAGCGCTGCTGCATACGTGTTTACATCGAATATAAAATCATGTATCCAAGGTGGGTTGCACGATCCGTGGAGGGTTGTAACGTGGGGTTGCACAAGCACAGTCACACGTAGACGCGTAGACACAGGTTCTTGTAGAAATCGGTGAAGGGTATTTTATTACCAGCCACCAGATAATGCTGAATGTGCTCTACTTTCAGTGCTCGCGGTGTGTACTATTATGCTTGGATATCCACTATACTATCGATTGTGTGGCGTTCAATACGACATCAAGAATATGCACACTAGGCCATGGTAGGTGCAAGTTACAGAAACGACACATCAATTCTTTATTTGCTTGTCGTAAAACATAGCAGTAGAACAGAAATGTACTTATTAATTTCAAAATCATTATCTAAAATAATGATCTGCAATTGCAGTACAATTGTACTTCCTTGATAAGTAGAGAAAAGTAAATTGATACATACATATATTGCTTAGGGCTTAGGGCAATGCACAATATGAAATAGAAAGCAATAGTCACTGTTGGTAATAGCCACTGGCAGGATTTTTAACTGAATTCAAAAAGGAGAAGGTTATAGATTCGACCCGTATTCATTTTTATTTATTTTTTTTTATTTTTGTCCCCGTATAACTCCTCAGCATATGGACCGATTTTGATGATCTTTTTTTATTCGAAAGAGGGCGATGCCCCGATGATCCCATCCTAGACTGCATTGACCCAATATTTTGCCAGTTCTGGTTAATAATAAAGACTGTTGTCACTGAATTATTATTATTTTATGTACGTACGCGTATATTTCCTCAGCATGTTGTGCCAATAAAGAAAATATTGGAATACATAATAGAAACTTTGAAATTAATCCCATGATTTTTTTCATAACGATTGGATTCTTTAAATGAGAATGGTAGTCGTTCAAAAAGTGCTCTGCTTGTGAGCCAGCCAGTATGTGAAATTTGATCGCAGAAAGAGGTATGTCAACGAAGAGTTAATTCATCTACTGTCATCTAGTTACTAACTCAATTTTACTACGGCTCAGTTGCTGAGAGAAGAATCAACACAGCTAATAAAATGGATTACGAAACTACTTGATTTTCCAGTATTTAGAATCAATCATATAGAGTACCTGAAATTTATATCAACATGAATATTAATGTAGTAAAACGTGTGGCCACGCAGCGTTGCGGTACAGAGGACCCTTCTCGGCTGTATTTGCGCAAACAATAGGATCGTGTAACAACGCTTGTGAGCTAAAATAAATCGACAACTGTCAACGATACCGCACGCTTCAAAAACTGTCGGTCAATTTTTTACCTCCATATCCGAGTTTTGTTGTTTACCTGTACACCTCTCTCCTGTATGTACAATACAGGTACCTAGACGGAAATGTACATAGCATGCGACGGTGACGGTAGTACTACCATGAATGGGATGTTCCACTGGGCACAAATAAATCAAAATTGCGGAATAACATTCTTCCTACTGACGCTCTGTTTTAAAAAAAGAAATGATAATTCAAGTTCCTACTCGACCGTCATTTTATGTGTACATACATGTGTACATACTGCTATTGTAAATTCTAGATAGAGGAAAAATACCAGAACATTCTGAAATGATTTTCCCCAAAATGACATGTTTATTTTAAATGCGATTTGTTTTTTGATAGAATATGTCAACGAACATGGAGCAAAACATTTAGCTTGAAATTTCTGCAAAATACAAATTGGAAACCATATGTACATTTTCTTTTTTTTTTCATTTTACAGAGATTTAACTACGAAA
Organism: Andrena flavipes; assembly: GCA_963971345.1. Lineage (NCBI taxonomy): Eukaryota > Metazoa > Arthropoda > Insecta > Hymenoptera > Andrenidae > Andrena > Andrena flavipes. The sequence continues at coordinate 14,931,766 of OZ020480.1, forward strand.
CAATTTAGAATTTTATCATCAAACCGTACGAACAAGTTTTTCATGTTAATGGTTACGCCTAAATATAGGCTTTTTCAGTAACAGGTTATAACAAAACGAAAGTTGTAATTTTCTTTGGTCTCGTATCTTAACAAAAGTCGGACGTTAACAAAAGATCGAGACCATAGTACATATTGGAATTTTGTGCCTTTTTTCAATATTTTTACTTACACGATATAGTGGTATAAATTGTTCGTTTGTTTTTAGGACACACTGTACATGGAAGCAGTGCAACTTAACAGAATATGATAATACACCTTTTCACATGTTTGCGGCAGTATACATGGAAGCATTTACCCCTGAAAAAGGGCAGCTCGAAACGAAATGTGACCTCGTGTCGTTATCCCTTGTTAGTTATAACGAGCCGCGGTAACGCGTGTTCGTTACAAGCTTACAAATTAGCCGCGTTTCAGAGAAAACGACCAATGCGTGTACGTGCATATGCAGTTGTCAGTTATACAGATGCATTTGAATAGTAATTTCCAATAGCGGCCAGTTCATCTACTTTTAATGCGGACTTTTCCAGAATTTTTGAACAAATAATAGATTTCCAAAATAGAATAAAAAATGAGAATAGAAACAAAATATGATAGTTAATGAGGAGCAGGTAACTTGAATAAATATCAAGTGGAAAGAACCAACATACCTACATTAGTGGCCGGTTAAATTTGAATCTGTTATTACAATATGATGACAAAATATTTGGATATATAACCATGGAAAACTTTTTATATTGAAGTTACTCATACTCTTAATTTCTATACAGAAATATTAATTGTAAAATTTAACCTACGTTCATATCATAACTTTAAAAATCTTTGTTTTCAAAATTTGTTTATATTTGCTTAAGTCACTTATATAATTCAATTGCAGAAAACTTTTTAAATTAATTTAAGCCACCGTATTCAGGAGAGAATCTGATTCTTTTCTACATCTACGAACGAAACATTTGAACACTCCATATAGAGTATTCCACATAGAAAAACGAGCCCACAAATGTGGATAATTGATTTTCTGTGGAGCCACAAACAAATACTAAGAAACATAATGTTTCGTGGTGCTTGTGACTCGTTCCTAATTTAATCAGTTTTGCCCATAACCAACTGAGTTTATAGTTTATACCCATATTTCCGCAACACCCTGCAGGTGGTCATCTGACGCGCACAGACGTGTCTGTGAAAATGCATATGCAAATCAATTCTCGATGAGTCTCGTTAAAATTGTAAAATATACGACAAACTGATTCATTCGCATGTAATGCATTATCATGTCGCGTACATTCACGTCCTTGTTACTTCTTTTTTATGAAAAACATGATAAAAGTGGGGCACAGAAGGAGGGATAGCGGTCGTAAGTGGAAGTCGTAAGACGCAGTCGGGCTGGAGAGTTGGTCGAGTTGCTATATTCAGACTCTACATCTGTGTATATGTAAAAATGTGTTAAGGTTCAGAACAATTAATTCTCTAGAAATGAAGTGTTTCAACCAACTCTCCAGCCCGACTATGTGTCCCGGAATTACCCTAAGTACAAAGAACTACTTCGGTACATCGATTCACATAAGTATCTCGCATCAAATATTCCTATTAGTCACAAAGCCGCCCCCGATTACGGTGAATTTACACGTGTAATATCCATTAAACCTGCAGAATACAATATTCGAGCAGCGATGCAGAAGAAACATATTCGGTAATCCATGCCTCTGCTTGAAGCTCAAAAATCCAACACATGTATATGCGCATACTCAGTAGGTAAGTACTCACGCGTGTACATCGAAAAGATAAGGCAGATGGAAAGAGCTGTGAACCAAAATATCCAGCATCGTACAGCATTTGCAGAGGTGAGATCTTACAAGGAGGCGTCTATGCGCATACTGAGCGCGAATGTCCAATGAAAACGTAATATTCCTTTCAAATTCCAGCCGCTGCAAAGAAGAATTCCTCTTTTCCTTTTGATAAAAAAAAAAAAAAGAAGGAACGAATGGAAATGTTATTACAGTCACTAGCGGCTTTGAGCACTTCCTCCTACACAGCATGCATTTAGAGTAGACCCAATGGCCCGCGGAAAATGCGACGCCACTGGCACGTTGCACGTGCACAGGGTGATTAGGTTAACACGAGTGCGACTCTCTTTTTCGCCAACTCGGCCTCGTTTCTTCTTCTTCTTCGCCACTTTCACGCCCTTTCTCTCGCACTCCCTGCCCCAGAGAGGACAGAAATTATGAGACGTCTACAGGAACGCATGTTACGTGATGAAAACGCAACATAGATGGAGCACAGTCGAACTACCGCCAGCTGGAGTGCGTCTAATATCGCAAGAAGTCACGGAAATAGAAATGTAACGGTTTTTAAGCCGCGGAACGGAATAATTAGAGAGAATTTTTTAATAGACGCGACGTCTCGTTAGCACGAGTGTCGATTTTTAAAGGACCCCCACTCTTCTTTTTACCTTTCGACGAATAAAAGCGAAACACCGTGGACTAATTGTGCCTTCGGACGCATTCTGAATTCGTTCATTCTGGAATGGCTACGAACGTGCCAATTATTTTAATTGCACAACTGGGGCAGTTTATGAGGTTGCACAGGTTGATTTATTGGCGCAACTGATATACATATGTATCAAATAACTTGCTATCTGTTGCACTTAGGGGAGGAAAAAACTGTTAGAACGAAGCATTTCTGATGGATGTACATTACTTTTAAATCGTGGCTACAGTATCTTCTTGGAACAGATTTTGTATTTCATTCATTATACTCACATAAAAAAGTTCTCAAAATCAGGGTGCATTCCCGGGCTCTACAGTGGCATTACCCTTTAAAAATGTAGCTCAACATGAACGGAGTGAAACAATTCTAAATTTATAGCGACGTATTATTGTTTTGAATATTAATATTAATATTACGTACTATGAAATAATATTAAATGATAATAGAAATTTACAATTCCATTAGTGTTGACTAACCTACCTATTATTAAAATCTGTTTGACTAAAGCTTTAAAAAGAAACGGTGAGTAGAAACACTGCAATATATATTAATGATCGAAGTGAAAAAAGAAAGATAAATATGTTCAAAGCGCGGGACGAGCTGGACAAAACTTTCCCAGGCAAAGCGACCATTTGAACCAAAGAAACATTTGGTCGAATTGAGACTGTATTTCGCTAAACTTTGCGCTACTTAAGCTGTTGATATGTGAATCGCTGCATTTCGTCAGCTCCTCAATCATTACTAATCCATCGCAGTTTTTAAAACCACCAAGCTCATTGTCAGTAGACTCAAAGACTCAAATATTCTTACAATAAAGAGTTTTCAGTTACATGAAAAGTATTTTTCCTTCCGCTGTTGCTTAAGATTCAACCCCTAAAATCTGTGTGAAGCATTTCGACAAAACATATAAAGCTCGTATGGCATATTCGTGACACTTTGTAACGAGGCAGGAAGTGGAGACTCGAAATTCAGCGAGAGTAGTATTGTTTCACGTGTCGTTTGGAGCTTCGTAAGCGTTTGTGCGTGAGAAACGGAAGACTTCATACGTTATAACGAAATATCATGATGTATGTCGAGGCGTCATTTAGAAAATTCTTGCGATAGTATTATGTTCAGAAGACTGACACTCGTGTTTGCTTTAAAACGAAACGAATTTCCGGATCAACTACCATAGTTGAAACAGATGCAACGAAATTACTAACCATAATATTTCTCCAGAGCTACGGATCAAGACGCATCGAATCGCTTCAATAATATTCTAAACTCGAGAGCTCCGGAAAGTTTGGAAAGTAGGGAAGTTCTCGATAATTTTGTTAATATTATGATATAATTACTGTGTCGATATAATCCCCGTTTAAATTACCTGTAGTTACCAGTAGTGTACATGTAATGAAACGTCTCTCATATATGGCTACATGGCGTGTTATATAAGCGTATACATGTTCCTTATCTTTTGTGCGCGTGTCACTGAATTCACTTAGGTACATACAAGTGCTTTAAAAAAAAAAGCTTTCTGTAAAGCAGGGTCTGTGATTAATATAAAGAAAAGCATTAGTAGCACGGGTTTAAGTGAGTCAGATGTAATAAGATTCTGCTGCTAAATGAGTGACAGAGAAATATGTTCTACTTGTTTTATAGCCTGTCTTCGTCAGCATTATTACTTTATATAATGAGCCGCCTAACGTAACTACAATCTTTGGGAATTCCTGTAGAAGTGGATAAGAGAACATTTAGTTTAGATATATCATTTCTATAATGCAATAAAAACACTAAATTATTGTGTATCACTTTCTGTAGCTATACCACAACAAATTAAATGGCGTGCATTAATTAATTCTTCGCCTTTTATAAAATTCTGTCCCGTCCTGTCCTAACCAGATTACAGAGCGTTCTGACCTAGATGGCGTTCTCACAGTATTTGCCAATAGAGCCGTACAAATTTTCCGGAACATTGAAATCGGAAAATGGCATGATTTCTTTATGGCAGATTGTGTTATTTTCAAAACTGGAAAAATCCTTAAGAAGCTCCTTCACCTGCCAATTCCATTCCTACTCAATCTACTTTCCTATAAATGTATGAATTTCCTACGAAGAAAAAGATCGTCTTTAACCCTCGATAAATTCGTTTTTATCGCTCTAACACAAACAATGACGGATCTACTTTGTCGTTGTAGGTGAAAATGCAAAAGACATTCGAAATAAAAACAACAGTAAAATTTACTACAAAACCTTCATATCAAAATATGCAGGTATAATTAAACTTTTACTATGGGTAAAAATGATCCTTGATTCGGAACTAAGGTCACTGTTCAAGCATTCGGTGTCCAAGCGTTAAGCAGTTTTAAATTTCGAGGCAAATCGTAAAAGAGGCTCCCGCTTGAAACAGCCACAAAGTGAATAGGTCAACAATCGCTCTCAGGCAAAGAAATAAATGAGAAGTAAGTTTCGATTTCACTTGAAAGCTCGTTGGAAAGATGGGGGAGGGGAGGATTGAAGAGGTTGGCGAAAAGAATCGGAGAAGGATATTCAAAAACTCGTTGCTCCGCGATCCTTTAGACTTTAGCAGAACACTCTCCGTCGGAGCAACGTAAGCACTTTCGCGTGGGAAACCAACTGGTTTGCCTACGTTTGTAGTCAGACATCGACGGTGGGATTTGCGTGGTGCTACCACCGCAAGCCACCACGTTGCTTGTCGCGATAGACACCCTTGCATTTTTCAGCACCCTCAGCGATTTTGAGTATTTTGCTCCCATATCCGCGGAAACTTCAATTCTCTGTCGCTTCTCGCATGCTCCTCATTGTCTTTCAGTGAACTTTCATTCTTCCGTTAACGAATCCTTGAGACATTTTATTGTAGACAGTATTTTAATAATGGGAGCTAAAATATATTCAACATCTTTTGTAAAGGAAAATAGTAATCTTGTTGAATGAAACCTCTTAATGCATTGAGGTTTATGCCTGATCAAGGAATTGCGTATTGAAGAGACGAAGCCAATGAATATTACTTTTCCGATTTTTCTATTTTTGTATTTTCAATATATTTCGAAACGGTATTTCTTAGACTTAAAAAATGTGAGAGTCGTAAATCAAATAAGGGAAAAAATTATTTTTTACTTTTTATTATGATTTTATTTTTTTGAAGTCAGTTTTAATTTTTACAGTGGCTTCCCCCCTTAATCAATTGACCGTATATTTTACTAATGTATTCTTCATTCAAATTAGAATATGGACTTTTATATACACTTTGGAATAAGTAGGTTTAAATAATCTTGTCAAAATACAAATTTATCGGCGAAAATTTTGTCATTGTATTGAAAAACTATTGACAGACGCGCAAAATTGGTATACAGCAGAAAGAAACAACTTTAGATATGATAAAACATTCAGTCTTCGCATGTATACCTAACAAAAAACTTTCCTATAATATTTTCGAACCACGAACAAATGGCAGCATTTCGCATTTATAACGATCAAATGTACAGAATCCAATTTAACGGAAGGAAGAGAAAACAAAAGGTAACAATACGGGAATAATATTCACATTACATTGAAACAAGCACAGTTCGCAAAATATTTCATGAAAATCGCTTCACAGAATATCCAAAATGTTCCCTCGGATTTGAATATTAAACGAAATCTTCATTTCCGAATTAATTAATAACATTCACGTCGATTCATAAGACATATTTTATACTGCGATATAAAATAGGACCGTAGAATGTGTGGGAAGGTGGGTGGGTAGAGGGGAAAATTACATTACTCAAACGTAATACGAAAGACCAGATCGATAAATCGCAACGCGTGCAGACGCGCGCGCGCGTTTTCAATGCACGAAAAGTGATTCCGGGAACATGAAACGTAACCAAGGCCAGCGTCGATGAAAATCATAGGAGACCATAGCAACCAACAGTCTGAAACCATAGAACAAATCTTCCCCTTTTCTCTTCCTGCCCGTGCCTTATGATCAACGATCTCAGGACGAATTGAAGCTTCACGATACCTTTCCAACTAACTAGGAACACAATTCGGTTGATGATGGAATCGTGCAGATTTTTTTTATACAGATCGAAAGTATATGTCACCAGGTTCACAAAAATGTAAATTAAAGATGCTCCCAAAAGCTGGTCTGACCTTGAAAAATCAACAATGGTGAAACAGGGGAAAGATGAAAAATGAGGGAAAGAGACAACACCGTCTGTTGAAATTGAATTATCTCTATTATATGAAAATTCATGATATTAAATGAATGATAATAGATTAATAATAGATAACAATTAGAGAAAAATTAATGATAATAAGTAAAATTGACATAAATTGACCTATATAAAAAAATCTGCGTAATTCCATCATCAATCGAATAGTGTTCCTAGTAAGCTACTTAAAAACAACAAAACGGCACTTAAAGCTACGCAAATAGAATTATATTACTGTACCCAAAATGATAATTACACTTCGGATATACTTCAAGATTTTTTAATGTATTAAGCTTACATCACTCCTAATTGGGGGAGGAGGGAGTATAAGTAGAAATTACAATATTTAAGTCCGCGCTCACACGCGATTAAACATCTATCGAAGCATGGAAAACTAATTAACAATATTCTTTCAATTATCTCTCGTTTTTCCCTTTATTCCCAAACTACTGTACAGAGTAATTCTAGAAATAAGCAACATATCTATAATGTAGTTGTACATGAAGGTAGACAATATTCTCAAAGGGAAATGTTACACGCTTTAACGAGTTCTAATTAGTTTCTCATGACCATATAATGTACCAACCCCATTAGCTAAATAATTGCACACAACCCAATGTTTACTGTCCTTTGAACCTTACGCCACACAAAATGTGATATCTCATTGTCAGTCACAGAGTCTGTCGTGTTATTGAATTAAAATGAGACCGATACTGAACTTGTAAGAAACAAATCTTGGATTGCATCTGAACTTAAGTAAAACTTTTGTCATTTAGGTGGCGTTTGTCGGCGAAAATGTTCGAGCTGACTGGAATTATTTTCTTAACTATGATTAAGAGATTGGTACACTACGCGCTCTAATCACACCCTTTCTAACAAGTGGGTTACAGCAATAACTTTTCTATGAAACTTTAACAACGAAGTATTCTCCAGTTCTTGAATTATCTGTATAGGACCGTCAATTTGTATAATTTGCGCAGTGCAAACTCCACGGTTCACGTCGCATTCGCTTGCTATCGAAGACGGGAGCAGCGAGCACTCTGAACTAACCACGATAAATCCTATTTTCTCCCCTGAGGAGGTTCTTTATTTCCGATAAATCCATGCTGATCATAAACCATAGTCAACTCCACTCAAAAACAGCGAATACTCCGCGACTCTGCGAATCTGATTGTCGCTAACACTTTCAAACTCGCTCGACCAGAGGTCAGACCAATAAAAAGAGGCCGCTGCGAAGCGTTTTCTCAACGCCGATATCCGTGACCAACTTTAGTATCGACGCAATTGCGCTCCCGCGTACATATGTACACGCCGAGACGCGTTATTGGCTCCTATTCAGATGTTCGCTTTTAAATAGAGCCTATTGTTTTTTCAAGTGTGCCTTCGGTGTATAAATAGAGTGCGCGCGAAACGCCGAATACTTGAGCGCCCGTTTACCATCTGCATATCGTCCTCACATTAACGACTGGCGTAACGACTTTTTTTTTATTTGAATCGGACCTCGATATGGGATATCACCGTTACGTGTTTGATTATAGTTCGGCCTAGCACTTCTTGCGAACCGTCGATTCGTTCTCGACTGGTCGCTGGGAATTGGAGTTGAGCCAGACTCTACGCGCGTTATCGTGCTTTACACGCTGCTCTTTCATCGGCTATGAATCACGGTTCCCTCCTGTCCTTCTCTCTCTTTCTCTCTCTCTCTCTCTCTCTCTCTCTCCCCCGTTCTTTCCCTCCCTGATACTCTTTCGCTAAATAAGTAATTTTTGGTTGATACGTAGCGCTACTTCCCATCTCCTTCCAAACGATTAACATGTCGATGAATATATGAAAACAGGCTGTAGGTTTGGGTTTGCAGCTGGAGGGTACTACTTAGGCAGTCACTTTTATTGGAAATGAAGCATTTCTTTTTCAATTATTTACGAAGAAATAAATTAAAGCTGGGACTTGTTCTTTGATACAATGTTTATTAACATCATAAGCTTTAAAAAAAAAAAACATGTTTGTTTAGTCAAAAATATCAATTGTATATGGCGCTACGTATGGAGCAATTAAGGGGTTTTTACAAAAGTTTCTTTTGTTTTGCTGTGGTAACTCAGAAACGGAGGCTACAATTGATTCAAACCAAATTTTAGCATGTTCATAAAATGTGCTGTTTTGTCCTGAACCTTAATTGAAGTTAACAAAACTCTCATTCTTTATGAATAGAAACGAAAAACTCGTTTTTGTCTAATGAAAAACACACTCTTTTGAAAAATCGCCCTTTCCCAGCTGTTATTTTTATAATTTTGTTCCTTTTAAGGGTTCAGCGCAGAACCAAACGAATTCGGAAGTAGAATATGCAAGCATGTCGCTGAATTTCGTTCGTTTCGTCAAAATAACTGCAAAACAAAAGAAACTTTTTTAAACAGTTTTTTTCGCCTTCAATTTATGTCTTTGTGATTAATTGGAATAGAAAGGCTTCATTTTCGGCAAAAACAACTGCTCAAGTACTCTTGAGTCACGAGAATATTTTTCCCTTTTTACATTGACTTCTATAGTGCTCCAGACATTACTGTCTACTTCGGTGAAATAGTGAAAATGATATGATTGTACATTATTAAAGTATATACGCAGTATTATTTGGCGTAGGTATCTTGGAGGGTCAATTACAAGATGATGAAGAACCATTTTAGTATTTATATTCCAATTAATGTCGAGACGAGGAATATTCCAAATAAATTCTATGTCCAAAGTCACTCTTTCCACTCTGAGTAATGCTTTTTAATAGATGGAAAGTCTGTGCAAACAGTCTTGCTGAAGAAAACGGAGGACAGAGTGGAAGGGTAACCAAATGAGTGGAATGGGGAATAGTTCCTCAGTGGCCAGTTGATTTTATCTTACTGTAATAAGTTAAACGCCATCAGAAAATCATCAAACTGCGAAAGAGAATTATAGAATATTTAAGTCTTTTAGCAAGTATGTAGGTCCTTCCGATAATTAAACGTAGACTAGAATATTGAAGTATTTTACACGTGAGATGAAGATAGACACGATGGAGAATGTGGGATTAACCCAGAATAGTATAATTTTGTTTATAGCATTATTAATATTGCTATGACCTGAAATGCTTATTTTCTTGAAGTAATGATATTACATGGTAATGAGTATCAAATTAATGTTGGATGACGCTAAGGAAGACTTTCTACCCACCAGCCAAGGAATAACAGTTGCAATTTTAAATCTTTCTACCTGTTTGTATCATCCATAGTTAAGTTACTTCATGGCTAACGAATCTTAAGGGGTCATTCCAGTTAGCGCGCCAATAAATTCAGCGATTTTCAGGAATTTATTGCGAGGACAATAATTATAGTAATGGGATAAAACTTTTTTTCTATTTATTAAACTACATTTCTACAATAAATACAAAATATAAAAGTAATCAAATTATTGCTTTTCAAGTGCTTTTGAAAACGGTATTGATGACACGTTTAAAAATTCATGCCTCGCGCGTGTAGGCGATATCAGTTATCTGAACTCAAAAATCCAAACAGATTGTTGATCAGTATGACTGTCGCTATCACTCGAACTATAATTAGTGACTTATCTTCAAAATTAGCAAAATGGCGGGCAAAATGCAAGAAAAATTTTACTTTTTTCTTTTGCTATTTTCGATTTTAAAAGTAGGTTATGCTCAATGAAAATTCTTGGTTGTAGTCCCTTCAAGAGTCACAGGTGTGCAGATTAAAATTTATAAAGCAATCGGTTCGATAGATTTTGAGATTTTATCTTCACGATGTGGATAATTGACATTTCGATGAAACCGCGTTCAAAGTTTTCATTTATAGATGTCGAATCTCTGCGCTCCCTACAAAATTATCGGAATTTTTCAATGAAAATTTAATAGTACATTCTTGAGGATAGTATGTACTTTGGAAAAATGTTTTAAAAAAAACATTGATTTTTCAACCCGTCTAACCGGAATGACTCCTTAATTAGAATAGAAAATAACGGTTTAAGCTACTTGCGTGCGTAAACTAACGAAGAGAACTACTTTTGAATTTCTAGGGGTGTTGTTTGAAAGATATACAAAGACTAGCATACATTTATTGTAACTTTTTCAATTTCTGCTTGCAAACATTCTCAAAAAATTGCTTCAACTATAAATTGTCTAATTACTTCGGTGCACACTGCACTGCAAGGTATTAATACATTTTTATTGTTCTATGGTCATAAGTGTAAATACTTCTTCGACGCAACAGATGAGCCACGTCTAAACGCTACTGTAATGAAGGTACTTGCGAACACAATCGAACGACCAAGGATTGACTTCAATGCAACGAACAGGAACTAGCAGTTGTGAAACAGTCTTGTTACGTGCCGAGTGTCTTCCTCGTTTATGTCAATAATAATTAAAATGTAAATCTCTCTCTCTCTTTCTCTCTCCAGTGATGCTCTGCACGTATATAGCTGTGTGTATTTCCCATTCTTCCCCGTTTGAAAATCCCTCCTCCCAACTGGCTATCCTTCTCATGGATCCGCCTTTCTTTCACAAATGTGCCAGTCGGATGTATGTATATGAAAACGCTTTTCCGGGCGCACATGCCTGCCAGCCGTTCGACAAAGCGCCGATCTAGGCAGCTTGTGTACGCGCGTATACACGGTGTCCCAGAAAGAAATGACCGAACTTTGACGACGAGAAGAGACTTTCAAATCGAGCAGTTCAATATGTCTACATATGAATGCCTTAAATCTGCGAAGATCTCAAAATTTGGGACCGAAATTCGCAAAAGTATAGAAGATAGACTCAAATTTGGGACCGAAAATTTCTGGAAACATTCATGAGATATCAAACTATGAGAATACTAGTTTTTTGTCTAATTTAAGAATAATTCTTTCTTCTTTGATTCTAGGTGTACATGGCCCCTTAATTTTGAACATCCTGTCAAGGGATTCATTCTATAATTCAATATCTGGAGGGCGTTCAAAAATTCATAGCACATATGTTATAGGCGTATAGTGTTTATCAAACTGAACAGAAAAATATTGGCAAATAGAAATCAGAAAATCAAGTGTTTTCGGATTATATAGCATTCTTGTTATATCTACTTTATTATACAGCTATGTGAAAGTGAGGTAAGACAAAGTAGAATGGTTTCAGAATATTTATTTTCCTAGAATAAATTTCTATAAAATAAGCAGAAAAAGTAAGAAAACTGTAACCTCATTTCCTTAAAGCGTTGTTCCATTTATAGACAAAACTAGGTTGTATGAAACTAGACATTATGAAACTTACATCATCCATTTTTCCTTCACCACTTTTACATATCAATAAGCATACAAAAGGTATTATCTATGTCGCTTGGGTGACTCACCCGGTATAGTCAGCCAGTTAAAAATTTTGATGTATTCAACGTTGCTATACGTATATGTATCAGGTGATGCAAATGATGCAACTGAAAAAGTAAGTATAAAATATGAAATGAAATTTTATACTAGGCTCTCTTTCTGAAAACCCCGATTTCATAATCTTTCGTGTATTCGTGCACTTGATTAAGAATTGATAAAATGCAGAAATAAATATGGAACAGCTGGAGTCAAAATGAAACAATGAGCGAAAATATACGAATGAAGCCTTGTTTTTTGTAAAGTCGATTTTCTATATCTCTCGAACACATTGGAATTAATTCCACCTTCCAAACTGCTATTCTTGAGAACAAAGCCTTGTGTAGAAAAAATTTATTCTATGTATATCTTCTATTTATCTGTGTATGTAGAGTCACTATCTTTTATTTCAAGTTTGATAAATGACACCAATGTTTAACAAGTAACAACAGTGAATTGTAAATGTTAAAAATAAAGCGGGCGTTTGTGCTTTTGAGACTTTATGCTACTGTCAAAGAAACGTTTTGAATTCTCGAATATTCTCAAACGTGCGAATATTTGTCAGAAACCATGAAATATGCTTCTTTACGTGACAAACTAACATATGTGTTTTTTTTTTTTTTTTTTTTTTTTTAAGGAAAATGAAATGTGCTAATTTTCGTAACGCACGTCGATAACTTCATAGATAGAAGTACATAGAAACTGTGTAGTACGAAAACTAGTACATTTCATTTTTACTGTGTAGTCTACACACTATTAACGGGACCTTGAATTAAATGCCGTGGAAGAAGCCAGTTTTCTATCCATTATCACAGTGATGACATTACAATATTGTTAGGTTGTATAATTACATGCCTCACTGCATAAAGTGACACATAATTATGGTCAGAGGAAAATCCTTCTCGATTACACAATGGAGATGCTTGTATAAAATGTTCAAACATTTCAAAACTCGTTTTCTCATATGAATTGCATCCTCGTGAAGGAATCAAGGAGTAGGAATTGCTATAAGAAACGACCCACATATCGTGAACCGTATGTTCCAGGAAAGTCCTTTCTAACTCTATCTGGATGGTACGGAGCACTATGAATAATGATCATTGCTGTAAGACAACACCGATATATCGATCTATTTTCACAACTTGTTACTTTCATTCTCAAATCTCTTTTTCTATCTAACATGACCGTACTTTTTCTTTTAAACTTTTATGATATGTTCAGTACATTCATAATGTTCCAACCCGTACCAGAATCATTGTCATATCTGTCACAGTTTCTTTTTTACCATCTAAAAAAGTAAAAAAAATGACGAAATTCGTAACTTTATTTTCAAAACTGTGCCAAACATTAAATTTCCAATATTTTGTCTCCATTTTGGTACCGGCTATAACCACAAGTCAACAAATTAATGTGCCGTTCCACTTTTTTATTTCAGATGAGCAGGACAGCCGGAATCATGTCAGCCGTCGACAAGCTTTTTTTTCGCACCTGTCTCTTTCGAGAGCTGTAAAGCCAATTCCACTCCATATTTTAATTTTAAAATATTCTGAATAACTGTTCAAACGTTAATAAGTATGAAGTACAATTTCCAAGATATTGTGTTTTCATGGTTCGTCAAAAAAATTCCCCAAAAATCGAAAAAACCGGCCGTCACATAAGACGACCTCCTTAAATGGATACTTTTACTATTAGAACCTATAAAGCAAATGCATCAATATGAATGGACACTTACTACCATAACTCTATAAATGTCAAAAACTGTAAAGTGAGCTGCATATATGACCAAAAATCTATCGCTATCGTAGACGCATGCTGAGATCCTAATCCCAAATTAAAACATTAAGGCAGGCCGCCTTGGTACACGTTGCCAGAGTCATGCAGAATATCCGGCGGCGCCGGCGCCGGGTTGTTCGCGAAGACCCCCACCCAGCGAACAAGTGGTTCAAAGCACCATCGTCTTAGCAAAAAAAGTTAGGTTTTAGATAAGCATTTTTGTTTGTGCATACTTTCTCTCATAAGCCAGGATGAGGATGTAACATCTACTAGTAAAAGTACAAGTTTCCCTTCTTATGAACACTTTAGCCAATCGGATCAGTGAGAGCATACAATGACTTGTGACTGTATACATATTCGTTGAAGTAACGATTTGACTATCAAATATACTTCCACCTCCCACTAGAATGATTCTAGATCGTCGTAATCGTAAATCGGCACGTGAATAACAGATGGCTGATAACGAATGACGAAACGACGACCTCGGAATACCGCCCCCTCTGCATGAACTACTTCAAACTAAGTACAAGCACATTAAAATAAGGTATTTTTATCGAATAATAACGACAACGAAACAATCTAGTCACTCGGAAGTTGTTTAAAATAACTAGAGAATCCTCCACTCAGACGTTTTTATCGGCAAATAAAGTGTGTTTTAGTCTAAAAACAAGAAAATCCCATGTAAATTAAGAATTTGGTGAGAAAATGATTGTATAAAACCCAGGACGTTTTAGGGCTTTAACCACGAGCTGATCGTTCTCGATTGTATATTGACTATTTTATTAGAAAGTATCTTGGCAACTTCAGGAGTAAATAAGTAAATTCGTCATGAATACACTTTAAGGATGCATAAGAATTCATTTTTAATAAAGGCAAAAGGTATTATCTTCCATTTCCAATAATTGCTTTCTCCCGAATCATCCAAAGACGTGATTCCTTATTCATTCAGATTCAGAGAATTATACAGTGTGGCCTGTTATTGGTAAATCGGCAAATGAATCTTTTTTCATGAAAAAATAAGTCTTCCTATTTGAGAAAAGCGTCTTGAAAAATCCGCCGGGTGTTTTTGCTTTGGGCTAAAAGTTAGTGTAGTTAATATTGTTATAAACATCTTTCTTGTCTATGTCTACACATACCATTCATAATATCGGCATCAACAGTATCCTATAAAGACTACATCATTATTTATTTAGTTGGACAAACACCGTTGTATATACCTACACTGACACAGGTATCATTATTGCCAAAGAATAAACATTAACAAGAATAAATTTACACGTTTCAGCTACAACAGGTAGTAACGAAATTGTAATGATTGCAACGAAGCTTGGTAGGTCCTCGAAATATTTATTCTCGAAGCTAAAGGCATATTTGCGAAGATTTTATTCCGCCCTTTCGAATCATTTTTTCATCAAGAATCACCACCCCCTTCGCGGTTGTCCCACCAGCAACAATAATCACCCTAATTCGTCACATGCTCATCAGTGAACGTCATATCTCGCATAAACACAAAACGAGAGATCGAGACGAAGTCAAAAGCGAAAGGGAATTCGAGATAAGGAGCCACAGGGATTGACGTTGTTTGTTTCCTGTGCTGTTCCACAGATCCAGAAACCTCTGCCGAGTTCGTGCCCAGCACCGTAAGGCACCGTAAAGCAGGGAAAGGGGTGTCTTCGAGGCTGTATTCTTCGAGCAAGCACGTCGTAGCTTCCGTCAAAGACTCTCGCGAAAGACAATTCGCCTCCACTTTGCCGTATCGTTTCTCGGCCATCGAGAACACCAGCGGCGCGTAGTGCTTTTGGGGATAAATCTACGATACCGATTTGTTGGCTCGCCCGTTTCCAGATTTTGGCACGAGGGTCACGTGCCACGATAAAGCGACGTGCCGATCGGGTCAGGGACGCGTTTCCTCGAGCACTGCTTTTCTGTAAACGAGACATTCTATGGACGTTGTTTCCAATTTCTTCCCTGTATTCTATTTCGTCCATCACATTCGAGGGAAACTTGAAGGACTAGGTCTCATACGTTTCGAGTCATCCTCACGGGTTTCGTTTCATTACCAAATTGTTGGTGTTTGAACAGAGCTGATTCTGTAAGGTGTTAGCTAAGTGTAATTTACACTTTGGTGCAAGTCAGGGGTAGCTCCAAATTTAAAATTTTGCCGCAAATAAAAATGCAGACTTATCAACTCAATAGCTACTACTTATTGTGTGAAAATATATATTTTTTAATTAGTGTTTCTCTTTTTAATGTTAAGTTAAAGCAGTATTTTTATAAACAGTTTTTTCTCGTTTATTCGAAGTTGGTAAAGATGGAGATACAGCCCTCTTGCTTCAAGGTTCTCAATTGTTCTTGGGTTTTTGTGAATAATGATCTTCATTTGTGTGTATTGCACACTTCGTAGATTGTTCCATAAGATTGAGTTTTACTTGTAACAAGTACTTATTCGTAAATTTTTTCATGAAAGTCATCTGTCATAAAATGTAGATGAACGTGTCTTATTATGACCTTTCTTTTTAGGTATATTGAAGAAAACTATAGGTTTCATTAGCAAAAGAGATAAAATGTAAATGATGTTGAAACATCTTTAGGGTCTTTACGTGACAGGATTTCCTCGCAAAGCTTTTTTATCTTGTATGTAGATTTTATTTTACGATTTACGATGTCCTTGATGCTTAGATTCTACATTTGTATCTACGTTTTAAAATTTACATTTAAAATCTCAAAATATGTTCAGTTATTTCTGTTCAATGTATTAAGTTTGAGACGAGTCATCTTATGATAATATAAACATATACTGTATATGTTTTGCGTCTGTGAATTATTTATCTTAATTTCCTAACGCCATTTATCTTATTTTAATATATACTTTTTTATCCTTTCTTTCCATACTTCCATAATTTTCCTAATTTTCCATATATAGGATAATTTACAAAATAATCAAATTATCTCCTTTACTGTGAAGGATGACAAAATTGTCAGAAGATGAAGTGGCTTTACTGCAAGATCACCGAGCAGTGAAAATTATTTTAAAAGGAGGAAATGTTTTTTCAAAATAATTAAATTCATCACCTCTACTCGTGAAATAATATGCTTCCTCATACAAATATTCATTACTTTCATTTCTCTGTGGAAAAATTTCCTTAAAAAGGAATAACCTTCGTGGCCCATTTGCTTAATAAAGTGAATATTGTATCTCGAGCAACGAAGCACAGAATAAAGTACTGTAGTTGACAAGCCTTCTCTTTTAAATATTCACGTTACAAATTATTACCTATGAATGTACTTTTAATATATCTGTATAACACGCCCTCACTTTTTAATATTTTTCAATGAACCGAAAAGAAAGCAAAGAACACAAAGTATGTAATATGATTAAACGTTGCATAGAGACAGTGATGTGTATATTGTTAAACTGCAGCTCACATTCACGCGATACTCAGTCAGCGTTTTGCCCAAATTATTCAAGCGATAAGAATATTTCTATATAATTCCGCTGACGACTCTTCAATCACTCATTAGTGAAGAATTAACAGGACACAGGTTCTTATAAACCCTAATCTAATTGACTTCTTTAACACTTAATTATCTAAATATTCCTCGCAACACGTTTTGCCTATTCCCTAGCGATGTAAATCACGTGAACTGTACAAATATAATTCAATCGATAATTTCGAAAAGGGGATAAGTCTTCAAAACCTAATTTTACTGGGAATGAAACAAAAATTTAATGTCCACACAATTAATGTTAGAAAAAATAAATTTTACCTTTGTTGTTTGGACTTCGAAATAAATGATACCGAGAGGGGAACTTGAATTATTTAAAAACATAAAGTGTAGGGATGGTTATATGAAATATTTTATTTTTCTTAGAACTGGAAAATTAATGCAACGGAACTCAATAGGTACATACAAACTCAAACTCATTATACTCCGTTGTAAAAAGAATCAAATAAAAGATATAATCAGGATCAGAAGTCCTGTTCTAGACATTCTTCATGGTCTGTTGTAGGCCAACTTTTTAGAACTTTATAAAAATCCGTGAAATCTGGCGGGTCGTAAATCTTTAGCCCCATTAGAGCACGAAGATTTGTCACCTTTTCGAAGGAACCGACGTGCAAAGCCTGGAGAATCAAGAAATGCAAAAAGTGAATATTGCCAAGTATCGGACTGATTCACTTTTTGAAATTTTTCGGAATTATTGATTCATTTTTACCTATAGTAAATATGTTTGATAAATTGATGTACGATTTCATTGATATTATTTGTGTCATCAGGTAAAATTAATGACGCTAATTGTCAAGTGATAGCGCGTATTATTATGACATTTGTCATTATCTTCTCCGGAATAACTTGAAGACAGAAATCGAATTATCTTGAAACGATGACACTAATATTACCATCTCTATCCGTTAACGATTTGACATTAATCGTTAAAAAGTGAATCTGCTCAGATTTCATTACGTGCGCGAAATATTTTCACAAAAATTTTACCAATTACTTGTACCATCACTTTATAAGAAAAATTCTACTCATGTGTGTAAGTAAAATGAAAGCTTTCAAAGAATACTGAACACAGTGACGCAACTTAGGAAACTGACACCGTGTGGTAAGCTTTTGGAAAACATCATTATGTGTTGGATTAAAGCCAATAGAAAGACACAATACAAAATCCGTCGTTAGAGAAGCTTATACTGTTCGAAAATATTAGAAAATCTATAGTCTACAGAATAAATGAAATGTCCGATTCTACAGAGGAAAGGAAACCTCCTCAGATACAATAGACGATGATACTGACAATTGAAATAGAAACGTTTATATTTTTCGTGGGATGTAAAAGTTGCTGGAAAGTGTATCACACAGTTAAATATTGTAGTGAAGATATATCACAAAATATTATTTTCATACAAAATAGCAAGAATAAATTCCAAAAATGATGTATATTTATTTATTTGTATCTTCTACTTAATAAATCTTCATTTTTAGTAAAAAAAGTGTAAAGATTTTTTAGTTTTCTTTACAAATTTCCTAGGTGTTCCATTCGAACCCATTTTTTTAGAACGGCCGATTTTCACTCTTCAGCTTTCTTACTATAATTGCAAAACAATTGGATTTTTTTACATTTCATTATATAAATATGATTATGCATTAGTTCCTTCGCCCCTCACGTCAGTTTTATGAGAAAAAAATCACCTACTTCTCACAAGCTTTCAAACAATTGCCACAATGTTGTCCATAGTACGTTCATTTTATGCTGATTCGTTGTAATAACGTTTATAGTATCCGATAATACTTATGACCGGTAACGTAAATAAGAAGAAGTAGAGGGAATTTATTTTCAACGTCAAATGTACTTACGATAACCACGCGACAGTGGTAAAGTTCGAATTCCTTATCGAAAAATTATTATGTACGGCGTAACACATACGAGCGGGATTGTTTCCTACAATTCCAAGCCGAGAGATATCGTACAGTTACGGATTGTGTAATAAGGAATAAGCTAACGAGGCGACGTACATGCATATGTAGGCACATGTATCCGCTGCCAAATGAAACAAACGATGAAACGAACTCGAATTCGACGTGGCGCAAACGTGAACGAATTCCACTAACGAGAATCATACCGGAATCATTCGAACTAACCGTACGAAAATGGCCTAATAGTAATATCGATACCATTTCAACGGCAACGCAAAGCGCTCCGCCGTATCGTTTGAACGTGTTTCAAGGGCATTCAAATCATTTGCAGGCACGGCTGCTCAATGCTAAACGCGGGATCAATAATTAACACTGCACCAATTGATATCGAAAAGCTGGAACGATGAAACTACTGCGCACATGTGACACAAGGCGTGACATGCTGGCTGGTTGAGTTGCGAAAGCAGCAAGGTGAGGAGGCCAGTGACGATGTCAACGTAAACAGTTACCCAGCTACCATTGTGCTTCACTGACAAAGTTATTGATATATCTTGTAATGAGAATCGAGAGAATATTAGCAGAACCGAGCATCTTTGAATACTACATACGTAGGTAGGCGTGTGACATGTACGAACGTTTGAATAACAGAGTAGAATACTCCGTTCGGTGCTTTTTGTTTACGTCGCGCACGATCATCTCGAGTGTGAACTCGAAATGATTCATTCCATCTGATATTGTCTTTGCTCGAGCAACGGGTAAAAGAACCCGAAGAAGACTCAAAGAGAATCCTTCATCGAACAGTGGAAATATCAGACATCACGCAGTAACGGTAGCTATCACTGCGTCGCGTTGCGAAACACTGACGGAGAATGTCTCCCGATAATCTATTTAAATTTCAATCAGATCAATACCGAGTCACACGCAGAACCAGCTATTCCAAACGAAACACCTGACACTTGTTCAAAGACAAGCGTGTCGAAATATTAACGATCTCCTGTCGAATCACAGATTCGAATATTAATCGGACAATGGATCTTTCTAGTGGTCTCCATAGCTGCCGGAAACTCGGAACGGCGACTTCCAAACGGAGTTCACGAAAGTTTTGGCAAGCTGTCGGTTCCGAAAAGCGCTATCGACCAGTCAACCATCCTTTGTTTATCCGGACATTGCTATTAATGCCTCGGACGTTAAAATTTCAACGTGGCTTTCCACGATACCGCAAAAGGCTTTCAACTGACACCATGTCAATAACACAAGTTTAACGAGGTATTTAAAACTCTGGAATTTATGTATTCCTTCCACGAATTCGCTTAATAGTATCGAGAGATTCATTTCCCTCCCTCGTCAGGCTAATAGACAGTCTGGCGTATCGCGCGCTGCGCGACGAAAGTGTTGATGAGACACGAACGACTTCACCCCTTAGGAATATCAGCCGGGGCCAACCACCCCGATACGTTTGTAGAGATCAGTACGTACCCAACAGTCATAATCCAAAGGTGTTCCCGGCACTGGTTATCACCGAGGGACTCTTCCAATGACGTTTGCACGCGGACACGTAGCCGTCACAGATTCTTCACACCATCCCCGAGAACATAGCAATTGCACACTGCTCCAGTTAGCCGGCTTAGTATCACACCAACTGGTACCTCGATGCACGACACACGGTTGGAAGGGGCACGCGTAGGCGCCCGCCACGGGGTTCACACGTGCGAGTAGGGATGAAATCGCGAGTGTATCCCAGGTGCTGGGGGGGCGATGCACGCGCGCACAGGCGTGCCAATTGTTCACGGTTACGCGCGGTCAACTTCCTGGAGCGAACAGGTGGCTGAATAGGGGCGACCAGCCACGCTGCGGGGGACACGCGAGTCTCGTGAGCTTTTCGAACCCGTCGAAATAGAATACGCACGCGTCGCGACGGCTTGACGTCGACTGAGGAGAGACGGCCTCGCAGCGTCGCGTCTCTACGCCCCCTGCTACCACGATCCCCCACCAAACGAGCTTGGAGGCGCCACCGACGCTCGCCACCCCCTCTGGTTTGTCGTTCCCTTCGTTCCCTGCGTCTCTTCACCACCTTCCTGACAATCGCGTCGCGACGGCCGGCGTCGTTTACCTTCCACTCGCTCCCACAGGCAAGGTGGCACGCTTGTGCTTGACCCCATCGCGAGAACATATCATCCGATGACGATTGCTAGGTCGCAGCTAACGATTAAAGCCGGCCGCTCCGCCAGGCCTTTAAACTTTTATGATAGAGAAATCATTCAGCTCTTTGATCTACATGCGCCAGCCGGAACACTTTAAACCGCCCACCTATTATCCGAATTGATACTTTGACAGCGGCACGTTTCGGAGCAAAAACACCGATTTTGCTGTTCAATCCTCAGCTTTTCAGATTTAGAATACAATTCCTATGTATTGAAATGTTACTGCTTTGCGCGTTTACCATTGATATGCAGTTAATGTTATCCATGTATAGGACGTCCTTCGGAGTATGCCATGTTTCCATTGATAAATATTATCAGAACTGTGAATTGAAAACTTAGGTTTTATCGTATTCATTTACATCACTTATCTACAAAATGTTTCTAAACGTGTAGTGCTGAACAATTTGATATAAACCACTTGAAATCATTTGCCAAAATTTTCTAAACTTTAAACTTATTGATTATTGTGGATTACAGTAAAATATGTGAAGACATAGCAAAATTATTAGAGGGAAATTTGATTGCAGATGCTATAATATACTTCTTTTCCGAATAATATATTCAGAGTACCTATACTGGCTCATTTGGTTTACAAAAGCAAAGCAAGAACTGTCGTAACAACAGATTCCTGTCAAATTATGTACCTCTATTAACTCCATAAAGAAGGAATCGTCGATGAAGATGTTTACCCTCACTATAATTCCAATTCCAATCAACATTACATAATCAAAATTTTTCTACTTCTAAACGGGTAATTGTACATTACACGATCAAGCATTTGTTCATATTTCGTGCCTAAAGTTTCACCCGTCGTCTCGTGCACTATAAATAAACTACGTCTCTTGTTGACATTATCGGCCATGTGTGATCCGATTACATTGGGCCATTGCTATTTACAAATTCCTCGAATGACTCCAACACACACTGACAATTTTAACTTCTACTTTACGACCCATTGTAATCATCGGGAAGCAAAGCATTCGCAATAGTTTAAGAATAATTGTATGGCGTGGGGCAACAAAGAACTCTAATTATGCACCGAGACGTTTTTGGTGGAACGAGTTTCATTATGATGTTAGTATACTCACGCGAATGGCCTCGAGAGCCATTTGTCACGACTGTCGCAAGTTCGCTAGTTTAATGCATCCGTGCTCCTGGATGCTCCGTTTCCACAGGCATCGCCTTTGGTGCAATTTTCGAGTGACAATGCTGTTACTAGGCGGCGTTTGTCCGATGGACAAAACGGATTTACACGTATCGTGTGTGCAACACGTTCCAATAGTTTCTGTGCCAATCCATATTCTCAGATAAGATGGAAAATATTCCTGAATGTGCGGAAAAAATATTTTTCCAACTGTTGCTCTAAACACATTTGTTTAATTAAAAATTATTCTCATGCTATGTTTAGATGGCATTATTTAATAATATTAATTAAATTGAACTCTTCATTTTAATGTTTGTTCTTTATACATAATCGATAAAATATATATGGTTAGAAATTTTTTTAGCATCAACTATTAAAAAAAAACCGGGAATACTGCTTACATGCATTTTTGCAGATTAATCTATAAATATTGCCCATTGTACCACACACGTTTGTTGTTCCTATTTTGAAAAATAAACCGAAATACAATTTTCACTCGAATCTTAGGATTCTCTATTTAAAGTTGAAATCCTGATTTGTTCGTGCAAAAATCACGCGAAAAAATCAAGACTTCAACTTTAAACAGCCGCCATTTTGTTTTAAATTAATATTTCGGAAATTCCCTCCATTAATCAGAGGATACGTTAATATACTAGCGAAATCTTTTTTTTTATTTTAGATAATCTGATTCCGAACGACAGTGCTCGCCGCAAAACCAAATTTTTAAAAATGCTTCTTGGATGTGGGTGTTACTTTATTATAAACGTAAATATTTTTCTACGAAAAAATTACCAAATGTTCTTTAAATGTTGCTTTTTTAAGTGCAAAATGTTCCGTAAAAATATATGGTTTCGCTTTTTCAAAAAAATTCACCAACATTTGTCTTGCATAAATTTCGGAAGTCGTTGTTAACTAAAACGGTTGTTACTTGAAGCAAACTTTTGAAACCATGTATGTAGGAACAGTTGCAGAGAAATAATGCGCCAACCATCCTGATTCCAAGGTTCGTCTGACCATAAACAGTCCACCTCTGCTTACGCACTGTACTCTCCTTCTCGTTTGCTCTTTAGCCAGCTGGTTCAATCTTGCAGGCTTACATCTTACTACATACATATTGCTCAAAAGCGAAATAGGGTGATAAGGTCTACTATCGCCAAGAAGCGTCTTTACCTCAATATATCCTCTTGTGTGCCCATAATTGCACTTAAATGTACGCGTACCTAGCCAAAATTAAAACTCAATTCTTTGGTAAGCGGAGTAAATTAGAGAATAATTTTAATCTATACTTTTGACTTGTTGTTCCATATAGAATCATCGACCAATCTCTTGTGTAATCGGTTAAGTTTGCTCAGATGGATAAATCGTTCAAAATATACAGGGTGTTCGGCAACAGGTATCAGAAAATCTACAGGGTGATTCTACATGTCAAAATAAGACGGAAATCAAGAATTATGAAATTGCGTTCAGAGCTTCGTTTCCGAGTTATTAAATATTGAAGATTCGCTTAAAAAAGTGTCTGACGCGAGGGACTGAGACTACTGCCGGCGGCAAGCACCGCGGGGCAGTGCCGTAGCCACTTAGAATGTAGCCACTCTTGATGTTCGTCTTATTTTAACATGTAAGCTCACCCCTTAAAATTTTTGACATTTGTTGCCGAACACCGTGAACATAAATTTAACAGCAATTTTATTATGAATTCTGCAGTTATACTATTAAGTTTACACTGATAACACGATTTCCTTTATCCCTTGAAGTAGATGAATCATATAATGAAATTCGAACAAAAAGCTGTTATTGGAATCTTACGAACATTTTCGTCCGCTCTTCACAATGAAGTTATTAATCCAGCCTCTGTCCGAAAGAAGCCACCTAAGACTGGAAATTGAAACATCTCCCTTGCTCTCGGCGGTACGAAGAAATATCGAGAACAAAAATACTACACTAAAAGAGAAGTATTATATACTGACACCTGTTTTCTTTCCAATGCCGTAATTTCCTAGAATTACATGAAACAGCGATACTTAGGATAATACACTGAATAACCACAATCTCCCGTTAATAACTGCAATTGTGCCGATTACTGGTTACATATCAGAGGATCCACGCGCGATGGAACTTGCGTGCGCGAAATTCCATCCACAATCGATCAAGCGTCCGGAGTTCCGCGCGCCCCCTGGCTTTCCAGTCTTGATCAGCCCAACTACGTAGATATTTTCGCCCAGTGGTGCCCGGAAAAGTAATTAGTCGGCAGCGCAGCATAGAAAAGCTATCACGGTAGGATATTAATGTGGTCCTGGGACCAATGTGCTCTAATTATTGGCAAGCACAGCCCATCTATGACTTATTATTGCCACTTGTACATAAATACAATTACCAGGGAGGAGCAGCCAGTCAGGTAATCGTGCTCGTAAATAATGATGCAAGCCGTGTCGATAATTTATTAAGCGCGATATCAACGGCAGGATTTTCATTGGCGTGCCGCGGGATCGTTTTCCTGTAGGAAGGAAATGCGAAACACGTTTCCAAGTGGAACAGCTCGAAATTATTTCATCGTGGACAGGATCATTAAATTGATACACGAGTCCGGGATATACCAGCGAGCTGTACGCGCCCGTTCTTGCGCTCTTTGAACGCGCCCAACGAGCGTTCGAATGATTAAACTACACCGAAATTATTACAGTACGACGGTGGAAATGAATGGACAACGCGGTGGTTGCTAATTCCTCTGCATTTTGCGTGTGTAAAACGCTGATCATCAAAGAGAAACGCGTTATTGGTCTTTAGATTGGCTCCCGTAGCTGTTTTTTTTTTATGCTTCCATTATGGTTATTTACTCGTGTATATACACCCTTAAGGGGGGATTCTCGCGTAACAGTCCCTGAAGTTTATGATTATTTTCAAAAAACTTTTGTTAATATTGCATTAAACTCTATTGGGATGTAAAAAGGCATATTTAAACTCGCAGAAAATACTTTGTTAACCCGCCACAGTCATCTGATTGCAAAATCAAGAGAATTCTCTTAAAGTTTACCTTTAATTTGGTAACACAATGCGAATAAACAGGCATCAACGTCTGTTATCCGCGTATCGTACATACGTTGTCGTGTCCACAGCCGCCAGTCGACATTTAAATAGAGCGCGTTGGGTGTCGAAGACCTCGGAACTTTAATCGGTTACATCTCAAGAACGAGTGATCGGATCGCGAAACGGTGAAGCACTCCTGGGCGCTTTTTTTTTTGACACGTGGAATTTTGCGTGCCTCGTTTCGAGGGAGAGGCTTGAGATACCCTCCAGAGATACGGGAGCGATCGATTTTTTTAACGGATAGACGTTTCTGAATTCTACTCATTGTACGCCCCGGAAACTCTAATTCCCCAGGGCTAATCTCCGCGCCACTCCTTAGGGGGCGAACTTCGAAAAAGTTGCACGGGAAGCGGTAACTTTTCCGTCAGCGGCACGCTCTTCGGAGGCACGGGCAGGGGAGAGGAGGTGAGTAAAAAGACTCGCGCTAGGGATGACGTGCGATCGACAGAATTCCACTGGAAACTGGTAGCCCTGCGGTCCGTGGAATCGATACTTGGGAAAATATTACTTCGTCCGATGCACCGTACCGCGTTTCTGCTTCTATTTTTACTTGCTTGCATGGTATCCATCGTCGTTCCCTATTTATCCACTCCTTCGTTTTACGTTCTGTTTATTCCCACGAACCTTGTTAATTCACGTAGCTCTGGCTTATGTTTGTTATATTAATAACGTCATTCAGTTATGTGTATTTGTAAGCCTCAGGTATAATTGAGTCAATGCAGGACTGCCTAATACGTTCGAAGGTATGTATTCTGGTACGTCGTTGGAATTATTGGCTCCCGCGTTCTGAACCTGGTACCATTCGAAAACGGTACTTGTTCCCCCTTTGCAATTGACTTGGAGGCGATTCTGTATGAAATTATAACACGAAAAAGTAAAATAATTTTTTTCTTTATTTGGAGCTGTGTTTACGAAGAGAATTGCATTTAAGGGAACATTGTACTTTCAACCGTCGAAAAATGAAGCTATTTTAATAGATAGTTTTTTCCGTAATACCAAAAAGATTTATTTCATTATATGATGTATTTACTGAGAAATTTTTTTCAAATAGCTCAATTTTTCGGCCGATCAAAGCAGAAAGACCCCTTAATATCTGTTAAATACATGTACTTCTGATCGAGATATTGCCAGAATGTGAGAGTAAATATAATATAACTACGCGTAACAATGAATCTTTACATAAAAATAAGCCAAAGTTGTAGAACGAGGCTTTATTTTCGGAAACATCGATGTTGTACATCGATTGCACGCACGCTTCAATACGAATGGGTTCACCTTCAAAACCAATTCTCTCAAAAACAAAGCCCCGCTTGAAAAAAAGGCACACCTAACGAATATTCAATGTTATTGTTTTCTGAAAAACAAAGCACCAGATAAACAATGTTGGATTGTACCTTCAATTACAAGACAGTCTGTATACTTTTTACAACATTGGAAACCCGAAAATTTTATTGTGGATTTCCATGTACTAGAACTCTGTAACAAATTTCAGTTTCAATTATACCTAATTATAATTCTGTTGTAACTGTATATAAACTGTGTTTTAAACCTTTTTATTTTTTCTAATCTGTGTTTCCATTTAATCAGACAAAACCGTCCACCGTTACACTGAAAAATTCCTTTAGCTTTACCTTGGGAATTTTAAATCCTCGAAATCTGCAAACATTAGAACTGTGAGACCTAGTACAATCGCTTAAATTTAGAAATCGCGTTATGTTTTGGACGTAATACTGCCGTACATTAGAAACATTCAAAAACTTGTACACATCCATGGTTCGAGTTTTCCAATTGGGAACTTGAGAATTTTGTAAACTATCGTTTACGTGCACGCTTAGAATTCCAATCTCATGCCGACTTAGTAGATGACCCGGTTTCAAACGATAAAGGAAACTTTGGGACATTTTTATGAGACGCGACAACGCGATAATCCCGCCTAACGAGTAATTTACTCACGATAGCCTCTATCGGAAGCCTGTAGCGGGCGTTTGTGGAGCAAGTGCAGGACACGCTGGAAAGATTAACCTTTAATTGCATTGCCATGTAGGTACACTACTTCGTTGGTTATGACATCCAGCAGAAGTTGCAGAATAGCCCGCAGCAACGTGTTTCGCGTTCTAATTGGACTCTCCGCGAGCGTTCACGAGCCCTCGTTTAATATTCGCTTTGATAATTGAAATTTACTTTTATTTACAACGCGATTCCCGCGCAAAGTAACCCGCGGTATCCGTGATTCAGACCACGCGATACTAGCCATACGATTTACGAACAAAATTACAAATGCTTTGTCCTACAAAAGCCAGCCAGCCAGCGATTCGTGAAGAGTATTATAAAGTCCATGCAATGGCCGAATAAATGAAACGCGAAATTCGCTTTGTAAATAATGTAACAGTAACCGGACTAACGAATTCACAGACCTGGATTTTAATCGTAGATCCATTTACAAATTCTTCTGCGCGCGTACAGAATATTATATCGAAAATAATATTGTTATTGGTTGGAAATACTGCATATGAGATTATAAAAGGTACTATATTATAAAGAAATTATACAGAAAGAGATGACATCATATGTAATATACAGGGTGTCCCGTAACCTGTCCTAGCGGAAAGGTGTGATTCTATCTGAAAAAATAAGTCGAAAATATAGAATACAATTTTTTGATAGGTATCTCATTTCGTTTTCGAGAAAATTGACTTTGAATTTTAACCGATGCCTGAGGGGTACGCTATAAAAAGAAATGTGTTCTATATTTTCAACTTATTTTTCTATGTAGAATCCCCAGTCTTCAGCTTGAATCATCGGTTACGGGACACCCTGTATAATGTACAATCTATTTTTATATATTCTATTTAGGTGTAGGTGAACAGGAGAAGAAAGAAATTAAACGACAGAATATCGAAGAGAATTTGTATGTGCGGCGTAGAAAGAAATTATCTATTATATGTATCCCTATATACATATTATAAAAATATTGTTGAATATAATACATAATATTATGGAAAAATATGCCTTATAAATTAAGATCTATATATGTAAAAGAAGAAGTTCTGCCTGAGTAATTGACTGACTCATCAACGCCTAGTTCAAACCGTTTTACCTAGGAATGTGAAATTTGGGAGGTACATTGTTTTCATGACGTAGGCGCCCACTAAGGAATGATTTTTGGAAATCCCGTCCCCAAGGAGGTGAAAAGGGGTAAAATGTATTTTCTCAGATTCCTTAATATCGCCTAGGCCCGATTAGATATCAACTTGGTTTTTACATACAAAGGTTTCCCACACAAATCCCTAAAAATCATTTTCAGGATTTTGCACTAATCAACCCCTAAGGGGGTGAAAAGGGGTAGACTGTGTTTTCATGTAGTCCTTACTATCTCTTAGGCCCGAAGCGAAGCACAGGATATTTTGCTAGTATATAATATTATCATATTTATTTATTTCTATATTCAGACTCCTTTAAATACAAGAGAGAATTATACAAAAAATAAAACGCAGTAATCCAACATATGTGCGTATTAAATCCTCATAAAACATGCCTTCGGTTATTTAATTCAGATTTTAAAACTCGGTGTGAATTATATTTGAATAAACTTAATCAACCAGTAAAGAAACGCACAAAATTGCGAGGACCATAAATTTACGTCGGTCGTGTATCATATTGTTGCGAGCACGGCGTATAACTCCACGGCCTTCTGGTGCCTCGCATCCGAAGAAGTGAGAAGGCGGTCGGTGCCCACCGACCAAACTTGTTATCGATTTGCCGTCAGTTTTGGACGAACCAGTATCGGTGACAGAAGTGCCAAGACTATTGAATATTGACTATCTGATATTTGAATTAGTATTGCCTTGTATAAATTGGTTATTGTGAATACTTGGTCCAATAATAACTATAGAATGTCTACCGAGGAGACAGTTGTAACAATATATTGTAATGCAAAGGTATCTTCCTGTGTGTGTTTGTGCATATTGTACGTATGATATTATAAATCATATCTGTAAAAGGTGGATGATGCAATCCTCACTTTTCATGTTTTTTAATGCTTGTAGCATGTAAAAAGTCAAGAAGATTCAGGTCAGGCGACACTTTTGTAACAGCAGCTGTTAGCCATGTCTGGTGAAAATTTTTGTTCCTTTCGTAGCAACATCAGCCCCTTGATACCACGTATGTACGATGCCATTGTTTGCGGACACACGTGGACACAAGCGCAAGTTGGTGGAAGACGATTAATATTCATAACGTCTTCCCCTCCGCGGTAACTTTAAACACATTTTAATAACATATTTTACGCCGTCGTTTCTGCTACGCCTCAAAAGCTCCACGGCGGTCTTTAAAACGCTTTCGGTCAGAGTAAAAAGGAGGGTGGAAAAGGACAGTCGTGTTGACGAAGAGCGGGGTAGAAGTGGAAGGGAAGAGGAGCTGCAGCAAAGGGACAGTGGAAAAAGGCTACCAAGAACAAATACTAATGGAGAAGGAGGAGAAAGAATAACAGGGAAAGTAAATGAAAAAAGAAAAGGTCAACGAAGAAAGAGGAGAATGGAAACTCAACCCCCGCCCCACACTTCGGCCGTCTCTTTACGACAGAATATTTTGCTGGTCTTTTCAATTCTTTCCTCGGGTCTCAACCATCGACAAGCGACCGTCCATTCCGTCCTTCTCGAAACTCGGCCACGAAGCACATCGAACTTTCGCAAAGAGTCGCCGTGCGAAAAATCGAAAACGATTGGAAACTACCGGGGTGTGTTTATGATGGAGCATTTTTCACAGAAGAATAACTTTGACTCTCTGAAACAATTGATACTAAACTTTTGTTCCCTATCATTGCTTCTTTTGTTTCTTTCCTCGGTATGTTTCTATTTGATCTCGAAATATTTGCCGCTTAATTAGAAAAATATATATATAAAAAGGAATTTAAATTGAACGATTTTATTTTATTTGATTAGAAATGCATTAAAAACTAAAAAATAATTTAAATAAAATCGTGGAGCAGGATACTTGATCGCACATTTCGACGCTTCAATCTGTATGAAATTAATTCATATCCTGTTATGAAATATCAGTGTATTAGTGTATTTTTTATGCAATTAAATAAAATCGTTAACTTACTTTTTTTTATATATTCTTTTTATCATTTACTTTTTAGTTTATAAGTTTTGATTTGTGGTTATTAGCTGATTTCGTGTTTATTTTAGGGGATGCAATTTTTTCTCTCTCGGGGATTAATTTCTTATTTGAAATTTTGTATTGTCATCATAGCTACGTACGCCTGCAAAGTTTGAAGTCAGTTGGAAGTGGATTAAAATTGAGTTTCTAAATTTCAACCAAACAAACAAACAGAGGATTGAAGCTAAATAAAATCATTTAAAAAGAAGTCCTTTTCCTTTGTGGTATCATTGGAAGTGTCAAAATTTCGATTGAATTCGCACGGAGTTTTGAGTTAGATTTGATTTAAAACCTAGTTGCGTCGCAATTAGGTTTGAGTTAGTTGCGTAGGATAGTTTTAGTTGATGAATTGTAGTACGCTGAAGATTAGGGAGCATAGCAGGTTGGCACTGTCGCGTCTGGGGGATCAGATCGCATAGCGAACAATAGGAGCATACATCCTTAGCTTCTTGGTTAGCTAGATTTGGCCCGTGCCCAGTACCATCGTACCCTCCTAAAGTGAGCTTTTTCTTCTTATATGACCTGGTCCCAAAATGGGAGGGCAGGAAAAACATAATGGAATGTTAGCGGGTAATATGTCTCTGTTGCGCAAAATTGTGCGCTAAGCTTGTGGTAAAATCGGGAAGGGGGTAATTTAACACCTCAAAATTATACAATACAGGCAACTCCCGACTTTATTTCCAAGAAAAACGAATCTAAAAATTGCAAGTTCATGTGCGGGTAAAGATGAAAAGTAAATCCTTGTTGCATATGTCAAACCGAATTGCAGAATATCTATTTTCAAACATGATTTCGTTATCGAGAAAATCAATTTACAGAATTCATCAAGTACTCGTGCGCTTGGCACAGAATCCGTTCCATCTTTAAAACAGATGCATTATTTTCGGACAGGGATTGATTTCATCCGCCGCGGTACTATTAGGTCAGCGGATATAGACTTTCGGTTATGCTTCGGAAACTCTGAATCTAAGTAAAGCAAGATTTTTTTCAGTTAGGGTTGGAACAACTTTGGGCTCTCGTAGAGATACTGGATCCTGCCCCCTGTTGCGTATAACACAACTATTTAAGTAACTAAATAGGACTAAAATAGTCAATG
The DNA here is from genome assembly GCA_963971345.1 of Andrena flavipes. Classification (NCBI taxonomy): domain Eukaryota; kingdom Metazoa; phylum Arthropoda; class Insecta; order Hymenoptera; family Andrenidae; genus Andrena; species Andrena flavipes. The sequence goes on from OZ020480.1 coordinate 14,963,718, forward strand.
ACTGTGAATAATCAAATATTGTTCATATCCATACACCCATTTCGACAAACGGCTCGTAAACGTCTGTGACCATCGATAGGCGAGCAACAAGTACTAAACATTCAAGTACTGTTCGCTAATTTAAGTTCAAGTGTTACACAAGGATTCAACACAACGAAATGATACTTTACATGTTCATATTGGACACTTATACCTGCCGAATGTTGGTAGTCGCGTGTTTCTTTTCCAACTCTTCGTAGAACACCGCTGTTCAACAAACCAACTATTTTCCAATTAACCCAAATATTATTTTACCGTTATCCGGTAAAACAATGTGAATGTAAAAACAAGAACAACTTCACTTTCTATCCATTTCACAAGTGTTTGCATCTTGAACATCTTGACAATATTCACAGAACTCTCATGGAAGCAGGAATACAGGAATAGTCTGAACGTTACAGTGAATGGGTATTACTGTAAACAGAATGTCGAAGGGAAACTGAAAATCGAGTGTCAGTTGCCACGTGAATCAAGTCAGCGGTGATATTTTCGCGGACAATGCACAGGGTTGGTCGCAAGGGGGAAGGAAATCTGTTCCGCATCTCGGACAGCGTATCGGGAGGGAATAATGTAACGTCATCGATGCCGCCGCGAAGAGAGATGAGAAATTAAGTGAACCGTGGAGGATCGCGTCGTCGAAGGAAAACCATATACCGCAGTCGCTTAAGCCTCTCCTTGTGCACCCAGCCGAGTGCATCCACGATGGAAAATAATATTTGTCCGCTGGGATACTAACGGGAGGACGTGCTTTATCGTCCTCTTTCGACCTCCCTCAATCCCTGGCCCCGATGATTGTCCCCGTTGGACCGACTCTGCCTCCGCCAAATCATCTCGAAACCGTCCTCTTTTATTCCGCCCCCTCCCCTCTGTACCACTTCTATTTCATCTCTCTTTCTCTCTCACTTGTAATAAATATATATCGATCGGAATTCCCGATGATCAAGCGACGCTTCTCTGTTTCCATTCCGATGATAAGTTTCTTCCTCGTTTCAGGGAGTGGTGGTTTGTTTGGAATTTATTTTTTCCAGGGAATAGGCGAAAAGTATTTCAGTAAGAATTTATTATCCGTTTTTGTGCATTTATGTAGAGTGCTTTGGTATATAGCTGCTTTATTTTTTAATGGCACAACTTTGGGTAAAATTGATACTTTGTTTTTGTTACCATTACTATGTAGAATGAGTTGGGCACATGAAGTCAGAATTGAAATATGTAAGCTGTTATATATTTAGATTCTAAATTTGTTTAACTCCTCTTTCGTTTATCCCCGAAAGTGTAAACAAATTCAAGATAAATTAAATTCATGATTAAATTTAATTTTGTGAATGAAAGGAACGTTAGAATCTATTTGGATAAATTGTTTGTAATAATGACAGTGTATGCTGAGGACAATTTCTTATAATCATATAAATATTGCTTAAGACAAATGTTCTATGTCCTTTCTGTCTGTTCAAGGTACGATTCAATTATGGAAAGGTTTTAAAACCTTGTTTCTGACATTGATAATGGATTTCTCATAAATGTTCGTATGATATATTTCACGAAGAAAACTATAAATTGAAAGGATCGAAAATAACTTCAGAATCGGAACGTATAACGGTTGAAATATTATTGTCAAAAGAATCATCCTCTTTGAAGTCTATGCAGTAACCACAAAATAGAACGGCGAATCAAACTTTTTTTCATTCGTTTTGTAGGTGTATGAATAGCGTTAACATACGTCCCGGTTTTCAACCCTTGTCCCAGGTGTCCCGTTCGGTTTACAAATACGTCCCGATTTTCCTATTACTTAATTTTTGACGGCATTCTACGACGAAATTAAGAATAATGGAACATTTCTGAAGGAAGTTTTATATACAGAAAAATATGACTTGGCTTCCAAATAGATTGTTGCCGTACTTTTAATTACTAGTGTATTTTTCATCGTATGTCAATTTTTAACCACTTAAATAAAAGTACTCTCTTTATAAACAAAATCGTTCTGTTTTTTTTTCTGTCCCGATTTGCTGGTGAAGAAATATAAATGGTCATGACGAAAGGTATTATAAAGTACTAGCTTTACTACAAATTTAGATTTTGATTTTATAAAAAAAAATTTCCTTATTTTTTTTAAATAATCACATTCATCTGGATTAGCTAGGCATAGTGAGTAGGGACACATTTCGGTATCCCAGAGTTTACCAATCGAAATTATTTTGGCGACAGGCAAACACATAAACACTTTCTGTTTTATACATTAAAATAATGAGCATATATGGGGTGATCACTTTAAAAGATACACTACGTATATATTTATACATAATGAATTATTCGCTTATTCTTGCTGCAATCTTCCAAAGTTACACGCTTTAAAGGCAGACATCACTTTCCGACAGTTTGGAAAATTCTTGCATGCATTTGGAACCGAGGAATTCTCAATTTCCTTCCATTTAGTTGTCGCTGCAGCACCACCTGGCCGGGCTAATTTTTATCGCAAATCGAAATATCGATCCAAGTATACCGTGACCAATTCTCATCGAGCCTCCGCGTCCCTAGTGAAAGGGTTGCACGACACGGCTCGTATTTTCCCAAATAACCCCCTTGTTGCTTCCCCCTACCCTTTTCCTCCAACCAAATAATCCCTCTATGTAGCACGTGGAGCAACGGGGATCGATATTTATCGGCGTGTTGTACGAAACCCCGATACGACGCCGTGTGTTACTCTCATTCGTGACAGTCCTATGTGTGACGAATCGCTTTGATGGAATGACAGCGCGTACAGACGTCTTTTGTAATCGCGACGGAATTACTTGGCGTATCCCTGCCCTCTTCGCGTGAACGTCCTTCTCGTAGTCACTCCGCCTACCATGATCCCCCTTTTTACCATTTTATTACAACAAACTTCAAAAGAACGGTCGCGATGCTTGACACCAGCTTAGCTACAGATCGTAAGCAAAGGATGCCTTTCATTAAGAATGTAGCGCAAGGTTTACGGATGAATCGTAGAAAAGCATCTCGTTCGCGATTGTGTAGATTAATGGGGCTGGTCCTGGAAACTTTCCGTTTCGTTTGCTCGTTTCATGCTGCTAAATAATTTTCATAGCTGGTATAGGACTGGGTATGAATTCGGATGTTTACTAGACTGTTAAGTATCATTCACGGGAGTATGCGAGTAAATGTCCTTCTCTGTGAATGGCTGTTTAACCCAATAACTGTAGGTCGACTGCAGGGTGTAAGAGAAGTAACGATCACACTTTCGTAACTGAATGCATGTGCATCTGGCGCAGTGTTAAATTTGTCAAAGAAATCAGCCGAAAAATTCATCTCTGTCGTGGAATTCTACGTTAACAATTTTCGGTTTAGCCATTTTCTTATAAAGTATTGTTAATCTTCCAACAAATCAAAATTATCACTTTCCTCGAAATACGGCGCATAGAGTACAGACAGTACAGTGCAGACTAAACTTTAATCATCTATTAAGTGGTATTTCCTCTAATCTTCTGAAGTAGAATACGTGGAAATAGTAGGGGAATACTACTAGATTTGAAAATCAATCAATACTAGATTTGAAAATTAGAGGCTTCTCGAATTTGAAGGTCAAGTAAAAATTTGTGTGTATAGAAGCATTATTTAGAATTTTTTACTACAAATAATTCTACAACAGCTGTAAGAGTAAATTTATGAAACCACCATTTACGATTGATGAGATAGAGCTACATATACGTATGAACTGGAAGCTGACAACGAGTCAAGAGGAAATTGGCCGAGCCACCTATTGATCCATCAGCAAATTGGTAACAATGCACGAGTAATTACCGATGTCTGTTCACGTATCTAAGATCAATGAGATCCCCTGGGTATATACAGTTGGAAACACGTAGAGAAGAATAGCGGAACCGCGAACGAGCTTCTGCGTCTTCCATTTTCGAACGGTAACGGAGGAATGCCCAGGAGATTGCCAGCAGAATTAGTATTTAATAGTGAAAGTTCCGCCCAGCCAGAGAGATATCTTTCCCTTCGACTTCACCAGAGTAACGCAACCAGGACTCCTGCAACAGGGAGTAGACCGACGTCTGGATGGCGAATATCCCTTCAAACGAATTAACCTGTAAATAGGAATCGGCTGTTGTTTCCAACCTGGGGTGTCGTTTAGATCAACCTGCCATTTTATCGGAACAATCTAACCGTATCTGATTGATTAAGAACCCTTCAATTCTATTCACGTCACTGGTATCCATTTTGATGCTGCCGCTGTAGGACATGATAAGAAAGTCAGCTATGATGGATTCACTAGTGTAGCTTAAATCTAGATCAAGTTTACATATGTTAGCTTTCGTATAAAAAATGATGATAGCAATGAACACAAGTTTTCGAAATCAATGAGACCTCCTTTAAATATATACAAAACTATTAACGATTCCTTTTGCTATTATCAAGTAGCACCACAGCTTAGGCTACAAAGGGTTTACAATATTCTTTTTAATGTAAGAAAGAAATCACCTCTTTATGTGGCAAGATGTATAAAAGAATGTCATGCTATAGTCAAGAACATATTCGTAGAATATTAGATTTAATGAAACTGCTTATATTTTACTTTCCCAGACACTATGCTTCTCCTAACCACTTAGAAAATCCTAACTTCATATATCGCATGTTTAACAAAGACATGCAACTTTGAGGGACTTATCAAGTCCGGTCCCAAGGAAAAATACAGTGAAAGACGAAAGAATATAGTTCCATCAGTCTGAACCAGCTTCTCCGCGGACGTTCCTCTCGATAAGCGCTCTGCCCACGGTTTCATATTCATCGGATGACTACCTCCAGCTATGAAAGACCATAGTGGCAGCCTATGACGGAAAGGCACGTTCTTGGCGGCAAATTAAACGTAACACGGAGGAGAACCTGAGGCATTCGATCGAACAAAATTGCACAAAAGGCTGATGGATATATAAAAAAAAAACGCGCAAGGGATCGAAAAATGCCTAAAGAAAAAGTACTCCAGCAGCTAACTCCCCACGGTGATATGCACACCTGTTTCGACCGCGTAATGGATGAAGTGTGGGTGGAGAGGACGTCGTCGGATGCTGCCAAGATTCACGTCACGCTTATATTTACTCGAGCACACTAACACCCGGGGATTCGCTTTGGAGCGCGGCTCGGCCCGAGTTCCTGCTCCGCTTTCGCGCCTCTTCTCGCGTTGTTGTCGCTTTTAGGAAAACACTTTTGGTATCGTTTGCCTCGCGATCATTACCCTGGCAGGATCTGTTGACTCAGAGACGGTAATTGCGCGACGGGAAGTTTTGTCAACGACGTCCCGAGAACGAATTTCAATTTGTCACTCGATATTCAGGCTGGTTAGATTTGAAAAACGGTTTTCTCCATATGTTAAACGAGGGACTATTGTCGAGTTAATTCTTTATGCGTCTAGGTGTAACTTGTTAAATGAGTTTCATTTAATTGTTGGATGTTATCCTTGGGCGGCCCTTTATTAGATTGAGAAATCATAGTTCAGAACGCAATTTCGTAATGATTTCTTAATATTCGTGGCCACAGATTTATTTTAATCTTTCATTAGAATGATTAAATGGTAAAAACGTAGGAATAAAAATTTTTATGTAGGAAGGAGTTCATAACACTTTTAATTTTCAAATAAAATTTCAAAACATTCCAGTTTATCATTGTATTTCATTATATGTATAGTATAAAGTACACAGCTGAAAATGGGTTAATTCTTGACCGTAAAATAATATCTTTTCACGCGAACTATTGCTTTCAAGAAAAATGAATACAAAGAAGAGCATATTTTACAGGGTGTTCGACCCACTGATGGTCATCCTTTTAGGGAGCAATTCTACAGGCCAAAATAATACGAAAATGTGGAATCACATTTTGTGATGCGCGCTTTGTGTTCGAAAAAATTGACTTTGAATTTTAGCTAAATACGCGTGTACCGAGATACAGTTTTGGCGCCAGAACGCGTCGTGCTTTCACCCGCGTGTCCCTCAGGCGCCAAAACTATAGCTTGTACTTCGGTGCATACGTTTTTAGCTAAAATTCGAATTCAATTTTATCGGACACAAAGCACAAAAGCGGGAAATTTTATTCTATATTTTCGTCTTATTTTGGTCAGCCCTTAAAAGGATGATCGTCAGTAGTCGAACATCCCGTATAATGTATATTAAAATTATTTTAATATTTATGTACATAGGTATGCCTACTACATACATATCTAGAAGCAAAAGTGTTTAAGAATTTTAGAGAAGAATCTCGTGTTTGACTATATTACTACTTGAGTTAAGACAGCTTGTCATCAAAATAATTTTGAATGACACGATACATAATTCAATAGCCCTGAATAATAAAGAAACGATATTACGGAGAGCAATCAAGTGAGTATTTTAGAGGTAGTGGTAGAAATTATTAGATCTGTCTTGTGGCGATGCGAATTGAATTAATTAGGGGACGAGAGCTTTAACACGATTCCCACGAACTGAGTGTTGTACGTTGCTGAACTGTCCGTGGCAATGCTGATGAACTAATTAGTCTCTGGGACAGTTCAAAAACATGATTTAGCAATGTTAACTATTGCCATTATTATCTTCTTATACTAACTACTGCATTATTTTCATGTGTTCTATAGAGTGACTATTAAGATTCTCCTTTATTTTTAAAAGATAAATACAAATCTAAGGTACTAGGTCTATCCAGATACAATAACGTTAATTAAAAACTAAGAAAAGTAAAAGTAAGCATGTGGAAGAAGATTTCATTTTACTATTAGGCTTATTTCGAAAACCAGACAACTATAGTATGAACTATAATTGCATTATAGCTCTGACAGCCGCAGAAATAATTGGCCAGGTATACATGTACATACAAAGTGGATATACTATGCTAAGCATATACATGAAAAGAAACAGAAAAACATCAAAAGACAAAAAAGATTAATGTAAAACCGAAAATAGAAACATACTCGGTAAATAACCAAAGGAGATCAAAACATTAAGAATATGAAAGATAGAGTGACGCACAACTGGAAACTTTAAAATTGATTATCACTCCATCTATAACAAGGCTGCACAACTGGAGCTGTCGTGGGTCCCGGCACCCATCATTCTTCGCGGGCAAACCTGAGGGCTAACAATAAGCCACCGGGATGTAAATGCGAATTTAGAGGGTTCACTTTCGTTGAACAATGCGGTTGCTTCAACAAAATGGAAACAATGAAATTGACAAGCGAATGTTTACTTTCAATGAAATTGACCATACCTGCTTCACTTAAAAATGTCGTTGACGCAAATTATATCCGCCGGTGTTGAAATAATATGTGACCAACTAATGGCAGTGCGCCAGGAAATTAAAATGAACCTGTAGAAAAAACAACTGAGAAATCGAGAAATAATGGAATCTGTTATTCTCTCCATTTATACACCATTATAGAATCGAGAGGTACTACAAATTATTTCTAATATTCTTATTGCCTTTATAAACAATTTTCTGTCACAAAACAGCAAGCTCTGTTTACAAACTGATATAAAACTTTCCAATATTCAAGAGGCGTGTTTACAGGTATTCAATTTGGATTAATCATTCTGAATGGCCAATTAAAACTGAACGAAAGTAGAAACTCTGTCGACTTCATTCAATGCTCAATTTGGTGGAACACTTTAGCACTAATTGTCATAATTGACACTATTCACTTTGTTATCATTTTCGTTGAATCAATCGCATTTGCAACCTGCGGTCTTTGCACTCACAGAATACACTACCACCAGATCGTTGCCTGCGAACATGTGATATTTATGTCTTTCGAAAGCTACTTGCTCCGGCATGGTTAAAAATGTCGGTACGGACAATGAATTAATGTATCTTCATTGTAGATCGTCCCAATTTAGCTACATCTAGAAAAGTCTTATTTACACTAACTACTTTTAACGTAATTAATATCGTCGGAATTTAATATCATGGGAGAGAGAGTTCTGGAAGAAAGGGTGGGTGCTACTGCGATGTTTGGAATGGTAGAAAAGCGACTAAGAGTGCGTGTATGTCTATGCGTGTCGGAGTGAGTTTTTAAAGACGGGAATTGCTGCACGAAACGGTACTTTTTAGATAGTCTTTAGAGAACAGTCAAAAGGAGAGTACATAGCGAGTTTTCAAATAGTTTATAGGGAGTTCAGAGAGTAGGTACCTTATACCTTATAACCTTTTTTAGTGCAATTGATTTCAGTAGCTTTTTTATTATTTGTAACAGATTATTCATAAATTTTTCTTGTATATTTAATGTAATAGATTCTCACAATTAACAAATTTATTTTTGTTCAAGAAAATCTAGTTATATTAGGTACTTTATACGAAAAGAGGCTAATTATTAGTTACATTAGATACTCATAATTAGCCTCTTTTCGTAAACTGTAACAACTGGCCCCGTATTGTGTCACAATATGGAATACAAAAAATAAAAAATAAAAATTTAAACGGAAAAATGTCACAACTATCCCCGGTCTCTCCTACACAGAGTAGAATTTAGTTCTACATATTATTATAATTCTTCTTCCTCTGTTATTTAATATACATATTTTACGTTAACATCGCCTTCTCCATCGACCACCCTGGCCCAGAACTGTTACAGGCAAAAGCCGCAAAAGTATGTTAGACGATACCAAAAAACTACGATTCCCAGAAAATACCCAGAAATCCGTTTCATCTAGCTACCTCGAGCCGTGCGGGGCAAAGCAACACCCTGAGGGAGAATGGTTCTCAAGGAATCTCAGAAAATTCGAACGGGCTTGCACGGCGTTTCGACTTAATCTCGTCACAGAGACGGCTCTCGTATTTGTATAAAGGACTCGTTCCGCTCCCTCGGTTCCACCCTAAAAGGGGTGGCTGTTTGAAAAAGGGTTGCAAGTGATTGCGTTCCCATTGACACGAGTTTATAGAGTAGCCGAGGACGCGCAGCGGGTGAGGAGATGGAAGAGGAAAGCCGGGGCAGAGAATATACATAGAACGAGCAGGTGCTCGCCATTTTCGCCCTCTCGACGTACAATCCTTGTAGATAACGCGTCGTTTGTTACTGTCACATGAGGTGGAAGAGAGATGGCCTACGCCCAAGCACACGCGTACACCGGAAGACGGTGTCTAGAAGGAGCTCGACTCACGATGACTTCCTACAAAGGAAAAAGAGGGCCAGCAAAAACTCGCACGCGCGAGCGATGCGTGGCTCGTGTGAGTTTCGCACACATGCCCCGTCGTCTTACGTAGCTTCCACGGCCTGTCTTCTGGCGATGCCTCGTAGTAACGATACCTCCGAGGTCCGCTACAGCGTGCCAGTGGAAGCGTCAGTGACTAATGTTACCTGAAGGTGGATTTGTATACCGGCTGAAATCGATAAAGGTCTGTCGGAAGTATGGGAAAGAAGGATAGGTGATCGGGAGGGATGCCCTCGCGATAGATACGGGGAACAAACTGGAGACGCAGAAGATGCGAGTGTCATGGCTAACTTATCCTTCTTTCTATCTCTCTGTCTTCGTGGCTCATTCTTCTGGACCCGTTGATAGTTTTGTAGCTTTGGCAAAGGGCATTTTTCAGGATGAGGTAGCAGATTGTTCGTGCTGGAACTTACAGAAGGTACCGAGACACGTGTATCGCATATGTAAAATCTAAGGAGAGTCGCGAGGAAGAGGTGGTGTGTTAAGAAAACGGACTGGTGTGAGATTTTTCAAAAAGAAGAACTTTGGTAGCATGAGCTACAACTTGGAGGTACATGGTTGTAGTAGTAGTCTGTTAGACTGTTGAAGATAAGTGATATGTCCACTTTAGTGGCCCCATAATCATCCATCCTCAGCATTTCTAATGGATTCTGCTCATAAATCTTTGCCAACGCTTTTCTTGCAACACTACGTCGTCCAAGGAAATTGTTTCTATTAGAATATCAACTTGCAATAACTAGACACATCCTGTACCACCAATGAAGGCGTCTTATCAAAGTCACTTTTGATCAAAACATAGGTAAGTATAGAGGGGGGTCCGGACGGGTGTTACAACTAGGTATATGGTAATTTCCTGCACGAAGTAAATCGAAACTGTACAATAAAATTCTTCTGCCCGAGTATCCGTTTTCGAGAAAATCGATTCTGTAAATTCGTGAGGCATGGGCGCACTTGAGTAAAGATTGGAAAAATTTATCAGTACCTAAATATGGTATAACTGCGAATGGTTAGAACCCTTATGCAGCAATAAGTCTAAATTATAGAATAATTTTTGTTCGAATTACCTAGGCCTTGTTTTCGAGGACAACAGTTTAAAAACAAAGCGTCATACGGAATATTGCACTCTCAGTTCTACCACATTTACTGATAAATTCAGCTCATTTTCACTCAGGTACGCACATGCCTCACAAATTTACAAAATCAACTCTCTCGAAAACGAAGACTCGCACAAAAATTTTCTTCTACATGTTCGATTTATTTTTGTCCGAGAAATTATCACATTCTCTGCGGTACCACTCTTCTCGATCAACCCTTCATGTATAAGTCAAATCTCGTTCCCATTCCAAATCGTATTCGTTTCAAATCCCATTTACGACACTGAAATTTTAATTACATATTCAATAAATGTCTACTTCTAACTGTAACAAGTATTATTCTGATTAGTCTTATTCGCAACAACTACTGTGAGTATTTGTCCAGTATTCGAGCAAGTACATCTCCCACTTTTCGGCATTAAAGGTATTGGATTAACCATTTTCATTGGCAAACAAAACGATCTGTAGATGGTGAAATCGAGCAATCCTAACCATCGAATGCAGTGGGATTCAACGTTTATACGATTTTACGCAGTAGCCGCGTTCGAATGAAGTTTAAATCAGTTCCAACGGAGAATTCGCGGTCAGGAGGGGATATTCGGTACCGGTACAAATGACCGCGAAGTGATAAATAATGTAACGGAGCACGGCTCTCATGTTACGTGTCGAGGAAACGTATCGTACCCATTATACGTACGCATGTGCATGGCTATCGCTGCAGCCTGGTAAACATCATACGACGCCCGAATCACATTGAAAGATTCTCAACTGCACGTTTTTTCATGCTTGATACCGACGACGATACATTTGCCACATTCGTCGTCCTCGTTACTTCTGCGGATCATATACCTAATAAGCCCGGTGTAAAATTGACATATTTAGTGACCTATAAAACTGGAGAAGCAGCTTCGATACAGCTCGCTTCAAAAGTTCATATCTGTTTCCGCGACATAACCAGTTTATTATATTTGTAATCCTCTGAAACAGAGGTTCCCAAGCCCCTTCCTGTATCATCCGAGGCCTGGCGTTATTTGAACACTATGTATGTTCTTAAGATCGTGCATAGTTGAAGTAAGGTAATACCCTGGCTCCCCGCGTTGCTTAAATTCTGTATCATCTTAGTCCTCGGTTATTTTAGCTACTTGTACGTCATCGAAGATATGCTTTCAAGCAGCACCGTAGCTTCCTATTCACACACCTACTTCAGGAACACTTAGGAAGTTACATATTCGCCACCCACGGCGGAGTATCTGTACAGATTCTAATTCAGCTCCGATTCTTACCAGGTCAAATTTCTGTACGAAATTGGAACTCTGTCTGTGTAACTAATCGTGAGCGTATTTTGAGATTATTGTGCGAACGAAATAAAATCTTCGTCGTAACAGATCTTTATTGTGGCGCTGACAATCTCGCTCTATGTTGCGAGAGTAGAAGATTGGAAGGTAGTTTCCAGCGGCCATTTGATTTTGCCCCGGCTATAGCTTCCACCCGTCTAGGTGATTATCTCCTCACTACGTTGCATGTGTCAATATTGAAATTTATTTGCATACGTCAAAGCCTACCGGTGCCTTTACCGCTCATTGTCAGAGCAACTTCCGTGACTATCGTCTCGTGTCACTGTCCTCCGTCGGACAGAGCAGAAAATAATGTGGCATGACTACAAGAGCCTTCCTTGATCCGTTGCCAGATAGGTAATTTACTGCCGCGACGTACAGACCGCGGAGAATTTCTCGTGTGTATGTCGCAGAGAAATTTACCACGCAACCACTGACAACTAAATTTTGATATAGTAGCTAGAGAAAGGCTATTCTCGTCCTACAGAAAGCTTTTGGTCAATGATCGATGCAAATCTGTCACGTCTAAACGAGCCTGTGGTTTAGTTTTCATTGTTCACCACTTCCATGGCCATGCAGCAATTTTTTAAGGGAAGAAGCGGGTCTGAATAAAAAAAAAGTAGAACAAACCTTCACACTACTAGCCACTCAGTCTCGGCTTTTACCGTGTGGCAGGAGAGGGGCAGAGGTCACATGAATTGTCGCGCACCAAGTTTAACGTAACTTCGTAAGGCCTTCGACTGCAGGTAATTGAGTTAATTTAAATTGTCATCTTATTATTATCCTAGTTATAATAAATAATGTACTATGCATAAATAAATTAAATCTCAAGGTGTAAATAAATTAAGTCTTGTTTTTGTCATTTTTGTTCGCATTTTGAGCAGTCGAGTTTTCTAAAAAAAAATATATTTTTTATTTTTTTACTTTTTAGTTATATATAGCAATATTATATGTGCCTCAGCCTGTTTAGTTCGTTAAGGGAAACACTGTCGCGAGGGTTGTTAATAACTTTCCTTGGATCCAGGTCACTAATTGCTAGTCCTTCCCATTTTTTAATTGCCCTCAGAATCAATCATTTAATAATAAAAATCGCGTAACAAAGGTTTACAGAGAAAAGTATAAATGTTTTTTCATTCCCCTTCCAAATCATGAAAAAGACAACTTAAATGCTGATGGAACGATCATAAAGTATTACACCGACTGTTTACTCCAGATATTTGAACGAAGCAAAACGAAAAAATAATAATGTGCTAAAGCAAACCTGAATTTCAGGATTTATAAATCATAGAATGTTTCAAGTCCGTCCACTGAAATGTTCCGCTTCAAAAAAATTTGAAATTTTAAGCACTGAATGAAGTACCGAGGAAAAGGCAACTCCTATTGCTAAATACAGTGTTACCCGGATTACGGAGAATGATTCCGAACCGAAGATTCTCGATAATCCGAGGCAGGGGAAGTAGTTAGTATCTGATAAATTCATCCATGTGAGGGTCCGCGCTCGAACCGTCTGACAAGGACGACTAAACGAAATAGAGCGAGAGTGAGTGAAACAGCGGACAAGCGTGAGACTCGGTGTGCGGCGAAGCAGGCAAGAGCGTCTAAGTAGAAATGTGAGCAACTCGAGTGACTAGAGTCAACTTGAGTGACTACTTATATTTCCCATTACGCCTTGATGAGAGTATTGCCGATTGATTTGTGAGATTACGTCGATGAAAATGAGTCCAAACACAAAGCAATTCCGTCTATTTCTTATTATAATTAGAATAGATTTACAGTGTTTCTCGAGTTAACCGGAAGGCACGCTTCTGGTCACTGACCAGCGACACACAGCACGTTCATTAAAAATGGACCGAATTGCTTCGTGTTTAGACTCATTTTCATCAGGAAAACCGCAACAATCCATTGGTGATACTTTCATGAACATTCATCAAAAACATGAACATTTTAGTTCTGAGTACTGGATATCTTATCTGGGCCGCCGATTTTATTACTTCCGGCTGTCTGTCAGCGAGCGGTCTACCCGGGACCAAAGGTTCTTGCTTGCAGCGAAGAAGGCAAAACAGTGGAGGTGTGTATCTTCGTTAATTCGAAGAACGCTGTGTTTCGTAAACTATGGCAAAGGATCAAGCGTGGGTACATTATTGTTTGCACCTTTATTTGTATACTGGGTTATATTAAAATCGACGTGTAACAGTATCTATATGCAAATAAAATTTGAACGACTATAATGCCCAGCAATATCACAATTCCATTAGACTTCTCTTAGGCAAGATGTGAAGAGCACCTACGAGAATGAAAATAGTCAGTAGATTCTGTAGTCTTAATATAATAATTTGATCCAGGCTTGGCTAGCTTCCTCCTATTGCTTGAGCAATTATTTTCCAACAACTTGAAAATGGCTTCTACTTCGCTTCGACTACGAATCCACTGATTTATCTGAAGCTTCTCAGACTCATATTCGCAGCTGGAAAATTCGACGCGGCGCGAGAGTTAGGGATTCTAGACAGCTGAACTGTGCTGGTAACCGGAATAACGCGACGGAGGGAACTCTAGCCAAGTTATGTCTGGCCATGATAAGAAACGACAAGCAATTCATTCCGACGAAGTATCCTATCTTATCTACTGTGCACTAACGATATCATACGAGATTCGGATTGCTTTTTGCTAGCATTGGGATCCCGCGAGGCCGAGCGGAGCGTGATGGCTGTAAGAATGATTACACGGAAGACTAACATAAAGTATGAAAGGAAATTATTTTTACAGAGGTCTATAGTCTCGTACATATTCGCATTTCAAGATAAATTTTTGTAATAAAATATGCCGCTCAAAGGAATTGAAATATTCACCTCTGTAATTATGTAGTCATTGTTTTGCGAAGCTGTTCAAATATTTAGATTCTATGATAGTCACTGCACAATAAAAAAAGCTCAGTTTCTAGTAAAAACAGATGTGTTAAAAAAATACAAATTTTAACCAACACACAGTTGATCGCAAACACTGAACCCTAGAATCTTGCAGTGTAATAAAGCATTGCCACGTCAATTCTGTTTCTTTGGGGTTCATCCACAGCCCGGTCAGACGCATAAACCATAAAGACACGTGCCACCTATGAAATTCCACGGGAAATGTACGACCGGGCAGAATCCACGAGGGAGAAGCAGCCACGTTTTCTTTCGGGGAAACCCGCGGCGCAAAAGATTCTATCGGCTCCTTTCTCCTACCCATGTACACACGAGCTCGGTCCGGATATGGAAAAGAGACTGTGACATGGAAACGATATCGGAGGGCATATGGTAATGGCGCAATTCGATTGAGAAACGACACGAATTCTCCTGTAGCTTCGGTAATCTTGACTTTTTGCACAATCATGGATGATGCTGGTGCGAATAATAAGAGGATTTGGCACAGTAGAGGTCTTCGGTCTAAGGGCTAGTCTATTCTAGTCTAACAAGTAAGATTTATTGTTACTCTAGTCTAATCTAGACTAGTTACCCAAACAGTCTGATTTAATGCAGTCTCAACATTAACCCCTTCATCTACAGATTACATTCGTGCGCGACGTGTTTTGCGCCAATCCAGACAGCGTTTAGGGCGCACAGGGTTAATCTAATTAAGACTGAGAAGTAGTCTAATCTGAAAACTAGTTTCTTTCATTGATTAATTGGAACATGAAGGACTAATAGTGAATAATTTACAGACACCGTGAAGAAAACGTGATGTATTCTATATAGATTATGTTTTGCCGTAGAAGACACATTTAAATTTTTTTCTAACACCATACATTTATGAAGGCTGTATAAAAGTTTCGTATACAGTGTGTATTCTGGATTGCTGTCTACATACATAGGTAGTGTAGAATGATGGTGACTGGTATTATTAATATATATTATATATTAAATAAATATTATATATTATATTATAAATAAATAGTACGCATTAAAGTATATGTGAATTTTTCGTTTCCTCAATTTTTTTAAAAAAATGGACTTACACCACATTCGAAATAAGTGGTGAACTATTTCGGCTATAGGCGGGCAATTTTAGCAATGTCCAACAAACGGTTTTTTTACATATGTATATCTATAGGGGTTCGTACAAGCGAAAGACATCCTCTCGTACGTCGATCTCGCTAAAAATATTTTCAAAACGAACGAGCTTGAACAATCGCCGCGTATATGCTAGAAACCATTTTCGACAATTTCGAACTCGTTTGTCAGCATTTCGCTGCCGAATGTGTGCACTTGATGGATACACCTATCGCATGAAACGTTGCGTTCCGACGGGACTATAGAAAGTATAAATCAAAAACGATATAAACGCTTACTCCACTTCGAAACGCTCTATGATCAAACCTGATCTGATAAAAAGCCAGTTCTCAAGTGCATTTACTACTAAAAGTTGTCAGAGTGTTAGTTTAATTCGCGTTAACCATGTATATACATACGTATCTTTTCCGTCATTGATTACCAGTCCCCCTGATTGCGGTTCCTTCTTATTTTCAAATTTATCGGCTCTGCACATAAGCATGAAGTAAATATTTACCTGAAAGCCAGAAAAGTATTCGATAAGTTTGTTGCAAACCTGAAAAAAATATCTAAATAAGAGTAACCATAGTTAGATAATTGAAACCAAATTTATATTTAAATTTTGCTACTAAAAAGATCAGCTGAAATTGAATTTTTTAAATCCTTAATAAGATCGCACGTGATTAATTTATTGCAGAATTACTTTGATGTAATATTCCCAACTCAATAATGCAATGTTAATGTAGATGTTGTAATATTAACGAGATAATGCTGATATTATTATGTAATGCAATCTAAATTAATGCGTCATTAGTATGCGCTCTGTGTAGACTATAGAGAATATTTCGTTTTACTGAAAAGAATAGGATCTACCAAATAGTGACCCAAGAAATCGCCTGTTTTTGGTCCCACGATTTTGGAACTGAGTTGTATTCCAAACGATACATTACGATGAAACATCAATCACGCGAAATTTTCAAGTTCAGTTCAAGTTTCACTTCTTTGACCTCTCACAAACTAATTGTCACCACAAATTGAAAATTTCGTGTGATTGATGTCTCGTCATAAGGTATCGTTTGGCATAACATTCAGTTCCAAAATCAGGGGACCAAAAAGAGGAGAAAAAAGGCCTCATTTTTGGGTCACTCTTTCGTTGCTCTATCGCGTTTAAAACATAATACATATTGAGGACTAGGAAAAATCCAATATTGGAACGATTGTCGAGCTTCGAGCCACGGCTTGCGCACTTTTCTGTAACTTTATCAATTGTACAGGAAGCATGCTGTGCCAGAGATTGGACAGCGCGGGGAAACGCATTATCGATATTGAAAAAGCACGCATCTTCTGTGCATGCTAGTCCAGCCGCCAGCTATCGTCAGTATATTCGCTGGAATTACTTTCGCCACCATGAATTCACCAACTTTCACCGGCGACTATTTACTTTTTCGCAGTATTATAAGAGGAGAACAAATAAGAGAGAGGGGCAGACGTCGCCGGCAGTGGACTGCTCTATTTAACAAAAGGGACTGAGAAAGAATCGATCTGTCGACTATCGGTTGCTTTATATTTGCCAAGTTCATACCTTTGTGTTTGGATTTCCTACACGGTTCCGAATCAATACTTTCATCTGATTTGACGTCTCCATTTAGTACTGCGTGGATTGTGTTCTGGCAAATATCATAAACTGAGAGAATAAAATACAAGATGGGGCACTAGAAGATAGTTTAGTATACAGGGTGTAAGAGAAATTGGTGAAGAAACTTCAGGAGCGTATTTACTCATCTGAAGGATGAAGAGAGGTAATATAAACATTAGGGTGGTCCTTATTTCTCAATATTAAAAATTGTATTGTCTGACCCTCTTAAAATCTTCTGTTCAACAAAAAAAAAAATATCTTCGTGTCCTTTATTTGTACATTCTGATATATAAAAGTCGTTCAAGGACTTTATATTTCACATACAGCACAAGTTTGGCAACTGCGACTTTCTATAATTGTCACGTGTCAATTTTAACGAAACCTGAATAGAATGTTCGTCAGAATGTGCGTCTGCATCTGATTCCAGAGCTGCTGATGAGAGAAATTTAAATGTGCATACGAAGCCTTATTATACCGCAACAGAATACAGTACACATTCGTTATAAACCCGTTTCGTCTATGCGATGTGTGCATGAATTTTAATGTTATACTCTCACTTAAAAGTTAATAAAATTACTTTGTTCTTTTTACAAAAATTTCTATCAATTTATACCAAAGTAGTAATATTTTATTGCCATTGAGCGACCTATAACCCTCAAAATTTTAGACGAAATTATTTTAAACTATTTGGAAGCTTCTGAGAGGAACAGAAGAAAATTTTAAAAACTTTGATTTTTTACAATACTCATAAGGAGCACACTAGTATTCTACAATATAGTGCGCTGTTATTATTCAAAAGATTAATTTACATGTTTATTTTCACGAACAAGAAATTAATTGAATTATAATCTACTACTATTTAAAAATCTGTCAAGCCAAGGACACGTTCTCCTTCCCCTTTATTTCCGCCGGTTTACCCTTTCGAATTCTCCACCGCAGTCGGCAGTAAATTCAAAGTTCAGCCTCAGGCAAAGTCAACGCAAAGGATCGCGATAAAAGATGACTCGATTTTTACGAGGTACGTACAAGAAGCTCCTCGACAACCAGGAGATATGAGATGGGGGTTAAGGTGTCCGCGTCCATTCGGTCGAAAGGTTGTATGGTCACGCGACCGATCGTCGCATGGAACGGGAGAGCATGATTGCAATCGCGACGAAAGCTGTCCGACTCCCTTTTCATTTGACAGATTACATCGACTGCGAGCGGGGAGCACGTGCCCTGCGAAGAATAAACTTATTTCGCTGAGTACACGTGAATTTCCATGAAAAATTTTGCTTTAAACAAGCCGTTCCGTGTAAAAAGTCTGTGGAACACAGAGCAAGCATCCATTTTGCAAATATACCTAACAACTGTTGGGCGTTATAGCTTTCGTCAATTTATCACATTTGTCATGAGTTGAAGCCTAATACTTACAAAATCGTAACACATTTTTGACAAACTTCCAGAATTCTCCGTAATATGATTTATTACTTTTTATTTATAATTTTTTATAATTACTACACCACAAGCATAAAGTAACGCAACGAAACGAATCGCTCTGACACGACAATAATTATTATAATGGAGCAGCAAGTAGCGCGACAGCCTGTAATTCTCACGATACGTTTTAAGCAAATGTGCTTCACGTTCAATTTATCGGCTCGTCGTGGCACAATCGGTCATTAAGGATGAGTACGCCGACGTCGTTACGCAGAGCGCACATGAGATGCAAAAATGACACCTATGCACGGTCGTCGAGGGTTCATTAGTTGAGCAACGTCCGCCACGTACCCTCGTCAAGGGTAGATGTAGATGCTGAAAAAAAGTTAATCGCTTGTTCTCTCTCTGTACATTAATTACTATTGTGCTGAAAAATGCTTTCATCGCGGAATATTCGGCCGTCGTACAACGTGGGACATAATTAACTTTTAAAGCGCATTAGTAACTTCGTAAAGGCGACAAGAGTGGCTGATGGCATTCTAAATATTGCAGATTTTCTGATCACATATAATTATCAAATCGAAGGTATTGTAATGTAATAGGTTAAACCCCGAATAGAATCTCTTTACACTTAATAACACATAAACCATCTGAAATAATTTGTAGAAAATAGACAAGGGTTGAATACTATTGATGAAGTCCCTAACAAGGACATCCTGAGTTCGCATTCCTGATTTACAGAAAGGTCCGTAGGTAAATTCATTTCGCATAGGATATAAATGCCCTAAAAACCGTTAACCCCAAATGAAGTCCTCTTGCATGGTTAGTGGGAATACCTCCCAGTAATACATGCTAATTCTAACATTGATTCCTTCTGCAGCCCGTCTGTGTTGCGGCATAAAAGACAGTTAGAGCATAAAGCTACCCTTATGAACCACAATTGGATCAACTCTATATAATTCCAGTTGAAAAATAGGCCAACCTACACGTAGCTACTTCAAAGGGAGCTTGCTAGGAACAGCTAGGAACACCAACCTCGACGTACGTAACTAATGACGTGGCTGTAACGCGTGCGCATATATTTCCCTTGCTCCGATACATCCTCCACCGCTCTTGTTAACTTCGACTCGAAATAATTAGGGGTAGCTGACGATACGTACGAATGCATGAGAGTGGAGGATCGTTTCAACGTGCACGCCGGTTATATACGCTCGGTTCTCGTGGATTCACACGGGCGGCGAGGGGGTGGGGGGGGGGGCGGCGATTCTGCGGTAGGGGAAGAGGTGACTGAGTAGGTTGGCACGGGGGTGGCGCAGGAGGGGGTAGGAGAGAGAACGAGGGGCGGAGGGAGGGCCTGAATTTGGGGTGCGGAACATAACAAGCGTGGCTAACGAGGTACGGCAGATTTTATGGCCAGATGGAGATGATGCGATATCCGCGATTGATGCCATACACGCTGAGTGCTCCAAGTAGGGTTTCCTCTGGCAATGAGATAGATTCGCGTCGTGTTCTCATTATGACGGCCACGAGCCACCCGCAACGTGTCGGAAGAGGCCATAAAGACATTACGCTCGAATTATCACAGGCCGCGGAGCAGTAATTATTTTCCGAACGGGGAAAACGAAGCGGGGCGGCGCTGGTGTTGGGATTACGATACCTGGGGACGTCTAATGATGACGAAGCGGGACGTTCGCTGTGGGTGTAAGTCGACACACTTGATTAGTTTGAAGCCGCAAAATATATGTATTTTATTACAGTCGAGCGGCGGGGTTTTAGTGATGTTTTTGGAATGCGCGCATATCTCCTCAGCACGTTGTGTCAATATATATAAAACTAAAATGTCAAAAATAGAAAAAGTAATTTTTAATAGTAAAAAGTAAAGATAATTTTTTCCCTTATTTAATCCACGACTCTCGTATTTTTTAAGTCGGTGCTTCATCATTTGCCCCGTGTAAATCTCGTGCCGACATAAAAAAATTGAGAGTCGTAGATTAAATAAGGATCAGGATTTTAGTGCATTTTTATTTTTTTGAAGTCGGTTTTAATTCTTTATTAAATTTTTTTATTAACACCCTATATACTTTAAACAGCTGATGACGCAGCACAGAATTTTTCTCGGGTCGTGTCAGTAGTATGCGAGTTCTGGTTTACACTGACAGCGGCCCGAATACGTTGGTCTCCTTCCGTGTAGCAGCTAGTAGATTGTAGATTCAACGGTGAGTTAGTACACGAGGAGTCGTTCTCCTCAGCTCGATCAACCGCCGTGAATCGCGTCTTTCGTTATTCGCCGCGGAAGTTGCTGCAGGTACACCTGAGGGATACGTAACTTTCCCTGGTACGTGTGTATCGAGCGGTGGTGTGCGTTTCTTCTCCCGACAATGCAATTCAGTGACGTCGCGGCACGGTGGTGTGCATCGATAAAAAGAGTGGAAAAAAAAGGCGGTGGAAAAAGACAGCACGGGCAAGCTCGCGTTCGCGGATCGACGTTCCACGGTTCCGCCATCCCTTTCACGTCAATCCGACTCGCATTTTCCGCTCGGATGTTTCGCGCGGCTAAAATCCGTAGTGAGAAGTCGAATGTTCGAGCCACTGTACTCAAATTGAGGTGCGTAACCCGTGAGGGAATCACTTCGATGCCGTCATCCGCTTAACCCACGCTTCCCTGGCTCCATGACGAGAAAAATGTATATGTTTACGGTTGCCCCTTTGTACTTGCAGATGTTTGCATAAACGTGATATACTTATGAAAAAAGCAGATTACTTTGAAACGAACAGAGAAAAATTGACAGTAACGTTTTGTGTCAGAAAATGTGGCCTGGTTTCTAAGAGTCACGCGCCTTCACACTGAAGGGCCCAAATAGCTTGGAGACCTGGAGTTGGAAACTTTAAAACTCCGAGTGGTGTGATCCTGAAGTTTCTTTTACGGCAATTATTTAAGAGAGAACAGCAATGATAACTTGACCATAGACAGGTTGTAGTTGTTGGCTATTAACAGCAGAATTTTTGGTCACTTGGCTACACTCCCTGTCACGCTGCATCTTGTTCTCGCCATTATCTTCCCGTTTCACCATGCTACTGTGGCAGAAAAATTACGAGTGCGTGCTAAATCGACGCATGAAACAAGGGAGTCCAGGCGGATAGCTATATCCGATCCAAAAGGGCGATTCTGCTGGCGCGCGATATGTCCATCAATGTAGCTGTGAACGTGAGACCGATGCCTTCTTGGAACTTACGCATTGTTCGAAGGGTGGACGAAACGGACGAGATAGCGAGGGCTAGATGGCGCGCACAGTGACGAAGAATAAGGAAGATAAAAAGAGGGGTATGTACCCTCTGGGAATACATGAACAGAAATGGGCTCTAGGGTATGGACTGTAATATTGATTAAATTTAAAAAGTAATATAATTAGAAGAACATAAAATGATTCTGAAGTGATTCAATTCACGCAGACTGAGTTTGAAGTCTTGTCACAAGATTTTCAAGCGCATTCCGCTATTTAAATACACATGGGTCCTAAAATCATTTGTTTATAGACACAGATACTTTAAAGTGCAGGACAAATTATACACGAGGCAACGCGTTTATCTTACCTTTTCTCGCGTCAACTACGCCAGTACAAAACTTTTAAGAATTGCAACAACACCTACAATACTATAAAAAAATGAACCAGGAGTATTCGATACGCAAGACATAAGTGATAGAGGCCACTTTCGAAATAATGCTGCCAACTAAAGTGGCTGTGTTTCCACAATAAGTAGTATCAGAAGCAAAATTGATTAGATAGAAGTGTTATAAGTGCCTAAATCCAAAAGTTTAGAGAACCACATGATGAAAGATTCAGAGATTCAGGAGTCGAGGAGATTTAAAATTTCATAGCCTCATATGCCCCAAAATCCAGAAGTTCAAATGTCAATATGCCTAGGGGTCCCAAGCCCCAGAGAAAAAAAGGCGAATGAAAAAGTCCAGAACCTTTTTGCTCGCATGAATCGCTCGATCGTGTTTTGCAAAGGGTAAACTCATTCGTTCTTTTCGTCGTCGCCATTCATTCGACCCTCTTTCCTTCTCATCTCAATCGTAACTGCTACTCGAGAGGAACAGAGAGACAATGAGGAATCGCCAGGAGGAACGAGGGATAGCTGGTTATCAGATATACGGAAACAAAGCGCGGAGGAAGCTGGACTAAATTCCGGGAATGAACGCTCTCAAAGGGTAGATGGTATCCTTCACCTCCGTCCTCCCCCTGAGCCCAGTTGCCAGCGCGTCCCGACCCTGGACACTTTTCATTACATTCTCCTTTGTTCTATGGATACATCCTTTTTGCAACTAGTTTTGATTGCGGAGCGACTGTCAAATTTCGCTCGCACCGAACAATAATTGCCACGACTATTGCGACTATTGATGGGAGTATCCTCGTCACCTAAGAGAATAAATTAAATTGGTGGTGACGTGGAAAGAGAATCCTTCAGTCCGATTAACGGAGTGCGCGAAATTCGAAATTCGTATATATTTTTTTTTAACATTTTTAGTTACTTAGGATGTTAAACACACAGTGAGATGCATAATTACGATACGTTTGTATGGAGGATTTGTATGGAAATTTGTGCATCTAAATTACATTTAACAGATATTGATTTTCACTTGCAATCGATCGGATGGATGTATGACGTCCAAGGTTTCTATAAAGTTTAGCTTAATTCGGTATATATTTTCGTTGATGCACACTCCGTGTAAAATATCGATTTCCCAGTTTTCCTTTTTCCAGACTCTGGACATGTGCACTCGTACACAATCGCGAGACTATAATAAATTGCAATTGCATCTTAAATGTAATCCAGATGGCAACTCCAGGCTCGTGTATACACTTTCATTAATTTTTAATTATTTCGAGAGTTAGTTATTCAATCTCGTCTTGTTCTCAGATATAGATCCATACGGAGGGTCTAGAAAATGAATCACTGAACTTGATCTTACCTTGAAAATTTGAGTAGATCATTCGATGCATTTAACGATACACGTTTTAGTCAAATCAGTGATATGAACTTTGTGAATAACCTGCAAGGAAATTAAAGACGAAGGCATTTAAATCTGAATACATCTAAGTATAAATGATAAACATTTAACAAACATGACTAATATACTTCAGAACATCAGTGTTTGTACCTTATAAAATTAGTATCTTGTATGTTCATTTCAATCTGTGTACAGAATATAGTATATTGCGAGAAAATTGGATACGACTTTTTCCAAAAACGCCTTTTAATATGTTCAATAATACTAGAAATGTTACTCGACAGAGTTTAAAGTCTAGCGTCTATAACCACGATGTGGTTAACAATTCCATACGCAAAGGGTTGATCCCCCAATTGTCAGACAGATTACACAGTTGTCTGGATGCTAAAAAACCTGCCTGACAATCTACCAGCCGACTATAAAGCGAAAGAAAACATAAGGGGGTGAGGAGGACCGCATAAAACGGTTAACGCACTTATTTTAAAGTGATGGAACAAACTTTTTTCCTAAATGTCAAACACGTTGTACAATGATGATAAAACAAACGGTACGCTTGACGGACTACAAACCGCGATTGCACTCGCTGTATTTGCTCGTCTCGTTGTGCGAGTTTTTTAACGCATCTAGAATCCACTGGAGGGTGTATTCGACATGTTATGTGTACTCTGTCGTTCCATTTTGTTGGGGTTCTCTTTTAACCGTCTTTTTGGGGAGACGCCACAGTTGGGTTAAGCGAGAATGATACTGTTTGCATGGCGAGAGAAAGGAACGAGTAGCCATGATGCTTTCTACCGATTACTGTAAGTACTTCTTCGTATGATAGGAACTAACTCTGTTAATTTGATACTCATTTGATCCGTTCAATGTATATGAGAGTAAATGGAATAATCTTAGCAAATGGTAATAGAAACTCGATACTTAATCAAATGAATAAGCAATGATTGTTTAACTCATCTATATCAAATATTTAATAATAATCTGTGTTTTCATTTATATTTTTTAGAAATGTTTATTTGTGTTGATATTTGTATTTAAATAAGAAAAACAAACGTGCTACAATGTATCACACATGGTGTTTCTTTTTCTCCGAGGCTGGGGCACATTGTAACAAAGGTTCAGATTTGTTTAAGACGAAGCTAGATGTCTATGTGTCTAAGATTTTGTCACGTACTTATACTCAATGAGTTCACCGCATATATAAATAGTAAGTCACGGAAATTATTTCCTAATAGAGAAAAACACTTTCGAGAAAAAATTGTGAAAACTTTTCTGTTGCAATCTGCCCCGGTCTCTCCTACCTTGATTAAGGATCACAGTTAACATATTATATAAAATCATCCCTAACAAACATTTACACGAAGTTTCATTCAAATCAGAATTCTAGAGTTGGGAAATTTTCCTTGTCAGTTATTTTGTACCAATTTGTATCAATTGTACCAATTTTCTAACAAATATATTCACAGCTATCTCACAGGAGAGTACCAATACCAGAGATCTATAATAATATCATTAAAACGCCTGCTAATAAAAGGCTAACAAGTTGAAAAAGAAAACGATCGAACCGTCTATAACCGACTATATATTGGCAGCTTGTACATCACATCGCCTAATGCCTTCGTCTTTGTTTTGCCATCGACGATCGTTCCCTCCCGACCAATTCCCGAAATTGTTTGTCTGACTCGACCCTCTCTCTTGCTCTGGTCGCGGTGTAACAATAATAATGAATAACTCGATCAAAAGTAGCCAGAGTGTATCGGCAAACTCGATCGAGTGCGGCCACTCGACCGAACTCGACGTTACGTCTATATATCTCCGTGAGAGCGTAGGAGAATGACTATTGATTCAACGGAAGGGTTCGTCCCTAACTATTCATGGTCTTCGATGTCACGTGTCCTTTCATTCGCTTGCCGCGTATTCGGCCTCCTATTTGGCTCTATGCATACGCGTATATACATATGTATACACATACGCGCGCGTCGTTTCAGGGGCGAGCCATCAACGGAAGGGGTTGCAAGAGTAACCAGTTGGTCTAATCTACAGGCGGCACGTTTCGACATTTCAATTTGTTTTCCAACGGTGGATTGCTTCTTAACGACTCACCTTTTGATTTCGACGAGCCCAACTATCGCTGACGCTCGAGAGCCTTTGTGATTAGACGGTGAACTCATCCACGCTGCATCACCTGACACGCATTAAAATTACAATGCAATTGTGCGTAAATATGTATTCTCTTCGAGCTTAAATAAGCCGACAGATCAATAAAGAATTTTTATAGATGCGAACAATAGTAATAATAATAAAATGAAAATTTGTATAAGCCTATCATTATATATTATTGTGTATTATGCCTTTCAGAGATATAGTGACTAATCTGAGATCCACACAAGCGCTGTGCAAAGCAATATTTTTATCAGTAGAAATCGGTAAATACATTTTTGACGTATTAATTTGACGTTAACCTGGAATTTTTCCTTCTGATAGACGAGTGAACCCTTTTTAACCATTCTCTCCAAAAACTAGCCTTCGATACCTACGCCCTTCCATAAAAATTCACCAATTATCAAACAAAGTTCCTAAAAGATCATTTTATTCTTGAATCCGAAAGGGCTCGATTCATCATATGCATAAAAATCACCGACGAAAGAGATCAAACGCGATCGCGAGAACAATATTCCCGCGTCCACCCTTATCTTCGGGGTGCAGAGGTGAAGAAGGATTAAATCATTCCTGCAACATGTGTCATCCATTGTGCGTGGCAGCTCGGCTGTAGGAACGATAGCATATGGGGGCGTTAGGGTGCTGGAGCCCCGTGAATGCGAGCAGATCGTCTTCGACGTTGCTCGGCAAACGTTTCGGGATCATTTTCACCCCCTGGGGATGTGTCTGTAAATCTTCTGGCCATAAACACATCGCCGAGCTTCGTGAGCGCATAAATTGGGAGCGTCGCTTGGCAGATGAGCCGTACCGATAACCCCGCGACAGTCTGCACCACGTTCGCCTGCTATTTGCATGAATTTTCGAAAAAAAAAAAAATTACGAGCTCATCGCTCCGTCCAACTGACGAATAATTTGATTTTCTCTTTTTTTTCAGTCTACGTTTATCACCACTATTGGAGCTGCACAGAGGTAATAATGGAAATGACAGGGAGATACGTGAGCTTGATATTGCAAAGAATGCAATATGGTACGCGTGTAGCGATATTTGAAGAACGACCGAATGGATTGTAAAAATTTCATGACATCGGAATGGAACGACCATTTTTGACAATATTCAGCGATATTGGTGAAATGTAAAAGGGTTCTATTGAGCAAGTCTTTTCAATGAGGGCATTTTTTAATTCACTGCCAGGAATTCTTCTTTGTTATAGTAGTAGTTTTAATAAAATATTAGGCGTCACGAAAGAATTTATAAACGGTTTGTATTTCTGAAGCGGACCATTTTTGTGTGCCCTTTTAGAATATTCTTACTCTGACAGCGACGAACAATCGAGTAACTTCACATTATTTGAATGGAATAAAATAAAATTATTTTTTTACCGTGTGCCCCGAAATCTTTAAAATATTATGTGCCCTCTTGTACTTTGAAGTTACGTGCACTTTAAAGCTTTCACATAATCTCTTCCTTCTTCGAATCATGAAATTATAAAGGTTCCCGGAGAGACAGCACCGTAGAAATATTGATCAAGTTGTTTCAAGTAGCTTCCATCAAACTTGTGGAAAAAAGTAATGGAACAAAATAAGCGTTCGCCAGTTTCAAACACATAGACTGTAATCCACTGTGTTTGAGTATGTAATTAGTGCCACATTAATATTCTGACACGATTACTTTTTCACTAGCTGTAGTCAGCAAGTTGAAGGCACCATTTATTTATTACTAACTGAATACAACATAATTTCTGTGCCAATAATGTACCGATTTTAAAACTGCCCACGTGTCAAAATGGCTGAAATTCAGTCATCAGATACGCGAATCCAAAACTGACGGAAAATTTTAAAGCCAAGATGGTTCATTAAAATTTGTAAGAAAATCGAAGAAAAAAAGAGAGTGTGGCTTTTGCGAGAAATAGATTTCAATTCTTTTCAGTCGTATTTTATCAATAAAAATCCTATAATATAAAACAGAAAACAAACAATTTGATTTGCCTTCTATTGCAAACACGAGAAGCCTAAACTTACATGTAACTTAATGATTTACAATTTTTTTACACCAACTTATCTTCTATCTACGTTTTGTGTTTATGAATATAATGTCACGTATTTTATTCTGTTGAGTCTATATAAACATTACTATAGTGCCAGACTGTTTATGGACAGTTATTTGTAACTATTCGGTTCCGCCCTGCGCATCATGTAAAAAAATCAAACCGTTTTCTACTGTTAAATTAAACGTACTTTAGGAATGAAGAGAGAATACAATTGTCATGAACCCAAGTCAAGTTTTTCAGTTACCCGCCCCCTTTACATCTCAGACGCGTCTATATACGCCAGGCCGAAGCAACCCCTCTGTTTTCATTACGTCGTTAAGAAGTTTCCCGACGAGTCCTCGAGTTAATCCATCCGGTAAACCGTACCAGAGATGTGTTAAGCCGCAGTCAACGAGTCGAGCTTATGCCGTTTGTGACCAATCGCGCTCTGTCAAATTGACGAATGAGAGCTTTTTATTAGGTTCAAGTAAGAGTTCGTAACATTTTTATTTTCTTTGGAAACAAAAATAATGAGGCAAAGGTTGTCTAACTTTTGTTACGAGTTATCTATTTATCGTGGATTTTATTATCTGCTTACTAGAAGATAAAGAATCACTACACTAAGAAAAATTAAAAAATTTGCTAAAATTTTTTTCATTAATCTTATGTTATTCTATACTGTTGTGTAAACTTCTATGGTTTACTCGGAAAACTAATGAAAATGATTTGAAAAATCCTATCAGCTCTGCAAAGAAAATAATAAGAGATTATTCCAAGACCTTTTTGTTTTTGCCAACATTTTCCAGGACCTCCTTTTCTTTTCACAGTTTAGAAGGAGGGTAGTAATTTGTAAGGCTTCAGAATTCCTGACGATACAGGGTATATGCTTGAAATGGCAACGAAGGGTAACAGGATCCATCCTACGTGGATCCTCCACGTCAATAGATGTGTACTCATTCCTTCGTGACCACGGGTGGACCCACTCAGACGAGAGAAAGTAAGTCCACCGATAATGGAACCAGAAGGAACACCCTGCATCTGTTGCTACCGATATTCTGGTATTATCGAGGTGTCGTTTCAGGACCAGGCTCTCTAACGGTACACGAGAATACCTAGTAAGTCCAAAAATAACAAAAGCAGTATCGTTTATAGTTTAAAATCTCTTGTTTTTAATGAACTGACGGAGTTCGTCGTAGCGTTTTCAGCATGCATCTAATCGATACCTTGTAAGGATGGCTATTTCTTCGCGAGACATGCTTTTAGAACGCTTAACTGTGCTTGTGGAGGAGTTACTAGTAATTTCTCAGAAATTTCCAGACGCTCTGGAGCTTTTAATACTATAGGTATACTTGGTCCTTGAATGCTGTAATAGCCACTTCGTTCTACTTGAGGATTTGTTGAAGCACAGGATTTTGCGCCGATATCGTATCGTCACATAGAAGATTGCATACTTTCAGTGTATGATAAATTTTCGGACTTTTCTTGATTCAGCTATTTTATTTAACTTCATTTACATATCGTGTTGGTATCGCTAGTCTAGACGCGACGCAGTTATAGTTCCTCTGATGAGATTGTGATACGTTTGCAGTTTAAGCTTCTGTTCAACTGCTACTGTCAGACTATAGCCTTATATGGTTGTTTTAAATCAATTCCAAAGTCACTCTTCGTATAACTGATAGCCCAGAAGATTGCTAGAACGTTGATAAAATCATTTGGCAGAACCTAGAAAATAACGATAATCATTCCAGACGGTAATTAGAAGCGTTCTTCACGAGCTATCGGTTTTATAACCTCGTCGAATCATACTGGGCCCCATCGAATACGTCTCGTTATAACTTATACCGGCGGGGCAACCCAATTATTCCGAACGGACGATAATTAACTGTCGGTAGAAAGAAACAGCAGTGCTTAATGAAGAATTAAATTTTCTTATCGCGTGCTCCCTGTAATTCTCCGCTTTAATCACGCCCTGACGAATCTCCTCCGGACGAAAGTTCATTCCCGGGTCGAATCGATGTATCTCGTTAGCAAGGACGAGCCGGAACCGGAATCGACGAGGAGGATGGGCGCTAAAAGGGGATAAAGAAGCTGACGGAGTCAACTATTCGAAAAGGGTCCCTCCTTCGGAATAATAAAGTGTTCTTCTGCGATGCATTGGAAAACTTCCACGGAATTGGCTAAATAGAGGTCTTTCGGTTCGCTCGTTTCCTTCACTCGACCGAGTCATCGCGCGAAGAATCGCACTCATGCTCGATCCAGTTCCTTCCTCGTTAAACTGTACCCATTTAAGGGTCTCTTGTGTTTAAGTGGTAGTTAAATTTGGATTCCTTCTCTGGTTATAGACTGGGTACTAATTGCACGATCGTCTATAGTTGTTGGATGCAAATTCTATTGTATTATATTGTTTGAATAATACGAGTGTGAAACGTGATTGTTAGTAATTCAGTTACAAGAAATTGACAATACGGACTATTGCAGCGATACCCCTCCCACTCGCCACAAGATGGCATTTCAACCGATCGCCACAGTGGGGTATTTGGCCCCGAAACCCGGACACGACTATTTTAAAATCTTCAAACTCCCATAACTTTGTTAAAAGTTATCCAAAATTGATGAAACAAAAGCCATTTTAAAGTTTAAACTTTCTACTTTTCGACTCATTAAATCAATTTTATCGAATTCGGTATCCAGGGGGTAAAATCCGCCCTTGAAGGGGAATGTGCTAAACTGTAAAAGTTTCTTCATGTTTGTAAAGTGCTACGGAGTGCAAACAATATTTTTTGTAATTTTTATGTATACTATCAGAAAGTAGGATCTTTTGCCTTTACGATAAGCTAAACCTCATTAAAAAAAGTTGTTTTTTAACAAAGTTACAAAACTTCCATTTTTTAAACGTTTTGTGTACGGTACAGATATGTATATGATATAATATATATAATTGAACGTAATCAACGAACCCCAGTTATAGTAAAGTTAATAACATATTAAAAACTTTGATGCTCAGAGACCGACAGATGCAATTTATCCTAGGTCAACCATCAATAAACAGCGACGAATGCGTGCGGATAGATTCTATCTGTAATCATATAAATTTTGATTTATGATATATATAAAACCTGATTTATGATATGTAATATATATTTCAAGAATATTTTTTATTTACGATATATAAATATTATTTATGATAATACTTACAATTAATTTTCGTCTGAAAATGCTTCGCAAGATTTTTCTTCAGACAGCCAGCATTTCTGGCTCATGATATATGTATTTTTTCTCTTCATCTTCGTCTTCGTTTTGTCTTTGTCTTCGTCGTCGAGATCCTCTTCCTCTTCGTCTGCGTTTTCGTCTTCGTCTTTTCTTCGGGTTCCTCTTCTTCTTCATCCTCGTCGTCTTCGAGTTCCCCTTCGTCTTCGTCCCCGTTTCCGTCTTCTTCTTCATCCTCGTCGTCTTCGAGTTCCTCTTCGTCTTCGTCCTCGTCCTCGTCATCTTCGAGCTCCTCTCCGTCCTCGTCTCCGTCTTCTTCTTCATCCTCGTCGTCTTCGAGTTCCTCTTCGTCTTCGTCCTCGTCCTCGTCATCTTCGAGCTCCTCTCCGTCCTCGTCTCCGTCTTCTTCTTCATCCTCGTCGTCTTCGAGTTCCTCTTCGTCTTCGTCCTCGTCCTCGTCCTCGTCTTCGCTTACGGAATTTGTGTGGTCTGGAGGAAGTAGTAAATCTATTGTTTCGCGTAGGAACGGCATCGTTTTTTTTCTTGGAGTTTTTCTAATACTTGTTAAAAGCGGATCAGATGTAAGTAAAAGCCTATTTATAACATCCTCGTTACACGATTTCCTGGAAATCTTTCTAGCAGCATTTTGTCTGTATAGACGAAAATGTTTATTTCTGGCTTCAGCTGCCTCTTCAGACAGCTGTCCGATCGGTAAAAGGGAATTTTCTATTACACGTGGACCATGAATTAAAATTTTGTGTGTAGTCGGAGTCATTGGGTGCCATGGATACAATCGGACATACAGTTCTGCTGTATCCGCGGCATATGCTGCAAACTTTTCTGTATCAATCTTGTGACTACTTGATATTGTTTCTAATATTACTCTATATCGATAGATTAATTGGATGTCAATCCCTGTTATTGCAGCTGATAATTCGTGATTCGAAAAAAATCTGCGACTAGTATTACCGTCATTTGTATTTCCAAATCCAGCTTTTGGCATATCTACGATAATACCCATTTTATTCTTAAATTCTTGTTGAATGGCCTTCTTCGTTTGTTGTACCACAGATTTTTCTTCCTTTCCTCTTATTTGCCACTTTTTTATCGGCAATTTATATGATAAGTGCAGTAGACTCTCAAATAATCTTATTCTGGCATGTAGAATAGACAAACCGAATTTTAATGCTTTTGGATTTACTTTCCATTTTTTTGTTAAATTATTAAATTCTTTTTGAGTAGCACCACATATAAAACACCTCATTGTGGACTTTGTGCTTGTTGCAGCATTGCATACTTTACCATCGATCATGGTAAATAATAAGGTGTGCTTCACGAAAATGGTCCTATTTCCTACAATTTTTGTTTTTCTTAAATGCTTCTTTTGATTCTGTATGTACTTTATTTCTTCATTAATTATGTCTACAGATTCCTTTATAAATCGTATCCGAATTGGTCGACAATATCTAGGGGAAGATGGTGTCGGATTTTCCCAAATAACTTTCTTTTCTGCGGAAGAGATTAATTGTAGCGGCACAAACGAACTTTGAAATATGTTGGCGTCTGAATCAGTGTTCTTTGAAAATTTCTGCTTAAATTGTGCCTGCTGCGACCCATCGCATCCCCATTTACTTATTAATTCTAATGAACTAATCTCATTTTCACTACAATTACTTATTACTTCATCTAAATACAATAATAAGCGGGCAGCCGTGTGATCCAATAAAGCCTGCAAACGTACCTCAGCACATGTTTCGGTTATTGAATATGATGCACGCACAGGATAACAATCCTTTTTAGCTCTTTGAATGGTAGAGTAACTTGGAAACAAGTTTTTGTCGCTGGTTCTAATTATTTCATATTGGTTTCTGGACAATCTTGCTTCGGTGAATAGGGAAAGAGCTTGCAAACTTGATAGCCGTTTCTGATTTTCATCTGCCCTACTCGAGAAAATTTTTCTATATTTTTTGGCACGCTCAGGAGACTGCGTAATCTCCTTCAATACGATTGATGCATCCACCATGCCGGAAGCTCTTAATTTAGATTGTGTAGCGAATGTTAATTCTGCTGCGGTTATACTTTCTCGAAGGTTCTCTGTCTTCCTTCGCTTGCTGCGGTCACATAAATCTGTGAAAGATTTCGCTGATAACGCTGCTCGTCCACTTTGAGAGATTGTTTTTGGAATTTCTATTGTTCCTTGAAGCCACTTTTCATATTTAAGTTTAAAAATATCTTTCTTCGAATGTGCAGCCAACCATTTGCGTTTAAATTGTGATTTCACATGCGAGAGTTTATGTTTAAATGCGTAACGTTCTTCTTCGGTATAATTTTGCTGATTTAGCAAAAATTGTTCTAGGTATTCCAATTTCTTATTAATATCATGATTTTTGTGTTCCTGCATTATGTCATATAGTTGATTTCGCGTCATAAGTTGAATTCCAGATGGGCCCGCAGTTTGCACCGAAGAATTTGCTGACATTTTGGTACCTATGCGTATACATATTCTCGTTAAATAATTAACAACTTAATAACAGTAGCGGAAAATATCTAGCTCATGTAACAAATGTTTAAGCGTACTTACCAAGTATAAGTAAAATCCAACTAGCACTTAACTATTGAACTTAATAAATACACGATAAATATATATAACACGCACTAAATATTTGTAATACACACTAAATATAAACAATACAAAACGAAACTTAAAATGAATAAAATGAAAGAAGAACTAAAATATAACATATAAGTATGTCAAAAATGCTTCGAATGTCTCAGTGTGCAGTCTCTGATGGCACTGTTTCAACTGAATGCAGACAGAAAGTAGAGGATTTAGTCAAAGGCTTATCTACAGAATAGCATAAACATCTCTCGTCTATAATCTAAACAATTCCTTCGAAGAGTTTCGTAGCACGACCTCACGGAGTCCTGGCGAGCGCGACCGTACAGGCGCGGCGTACCTACGTAAAACGCAGCAACTCTCGATTGTCATTTCTAGCTAAATTAGCTATAAAACTTAAATCCGGACGAATCCGGGACCAATCTTTTTTGCACTGCCATCACAAACCTTTATTAAATGTAATGGCACCAATAAAAGCAGTTGGACGGGCTTGGAAGTATAACAAAATCGTTAATGAAATCTTATAATCGTAGAGAAAATTTACTGAATTCACGATTATCTTCAAATGTTAATAACTATGCAAATATATATGATGAAAAAGTAAAACCTTTTGGAAAGTGTAGTATATACCTAACTGAAAAGCTTCCATAATGCTAGAATTCACAAAATTTCTTTACAACTTGTAGAAAATTCTAATAAGCCAACAATGTTTCAAAGGACGGTTAAGAAAGAATCGCGTGCTCTAAAATCTCTTAACTTTCGACGAAGCCTGTTGCTTCATGAGTGCACAAATCAAAGAAACAGTATTCATACATTATTCCTCGGATATTCAACTGTCTCGAGCACCAAAAATTTTACGGTTTATGCAAAATTTTTGAAATCGATTTATGTCCGGGTTTTCACGCCAAATACCCCACTGTGCGATCTCGCTCTCTCGCAAGTTCTCCCACAATTCCTATACAGGGTGTTCGACTACAGGTGGTTATCCTTTTAGGGGGTGATTTTACAGGCCAAAATAAAAGGAAAATCAAGAATGCCGAAATTGTTAAAAACATGTGTATCTGTTCATTCAATTGAATTCATCTAAACATGGATATTAGGAAAAGTAAAATTATAAATACAATATATAAGTTTATATATAATAAAGTTATTGAACTAAAATCCTATACTGTCGTTTCCATGTTTGTGTTTTTATTTTTTCCTATTTAGATAAACTTAAATGACCATGTCTATCGACACAAATTACAAGAAATTAATCTTGGGTCGTAATCGGAGCCTCTCTGTATAAAAATGTCGTCTGCAAATTTTATTTTGATTTCTACAACGTACATATGTGCGGGAAAGAAGAACTAAAGTGAATTAATTATAGTTGCGACAACCTTTCGTCAATTAAGATCGAAAGTTAGAGGGACCTATTAATACTTCACTCTAAATCGCACACATTCTACGCTAGAAAGCTTTTCTGTTACCCATCAAGCAATAAGCGTGCATTAAGGCTACATTAAATTAAGATGCGAGTACTCGATAAAAAATTAATAAAAGCCATTCTTGGAAACTTGGCGAAACATTTTATCCGCATCGAAACGAACAAGCCGACATCCCGCGAGGAAAATGTACTTAAAAAGTTTCGTTTGTCGAGTCGTTTATTAAAAATGAATTAGCCCCAGCCTTCTGCGGGGATGCATTTGTTCAAAGTTTCTTCCTTCTCATACTTAACTTCTTTCTCAATAGAAAATCAACATATGTAGGTATGTATCTATGTACATAAAACTATGGGCGTTCCAGGCGTGGAATTAATAAGTAAAAATAAGTTTATTAAACACTTTTCAAGTTTTATACGTAGAGAACATATTTTCTACAATTTTGTGATTTCGATATTTATCTTTGATGTAGAATTTACATCGACGAAGATACTACAATTTCTGATTAAAATTCTCGTTTACCATTTTTCTCTAACCATATTCTGCACTTTGGAATTATCAATTTTTTGCTACCTTATTTTATAGTCGAATCGATTACCAAGCAGACGAAGTATCTTACAGAATAAGGGAGAATGATTTCTTATTCGTAAGTAAGTTCACTTTAAGGCGATAACATAGAACGTAAGTATTTAATGGACGAAGCTCGTTAATGAAGCGAAGTTGAAGTTTTCCAGAATATAAAGTTCGTCCAACTGCTTAGATTAAATACTATCCATTATTACCAGTTTCATAATTAATAATAAACCTGGAACTCTTTTCACAATTCGCGAGTGAACTTTAAAAATGTTCCGAATGTCTAGAAGTTTTGTAGCAATTTTTAAATACTGTATTCGCTTTTAGTAAATGAAATTACTTCTTGAGGAACAATATGTGTTTCCTTTTTTACTTATATTCTGAAAATTATGATGAATATAAAATTTATTGTTTGTAAAATCATAGTTGAAAGGGCGTAATTGAATCCACAACGCAACTGTACTTTCTCTGTTTGTTTAAAGAAACAGGGGCAACAATATTATAATACATTCGATCAACGTACCGTCTCTAAATTCGCACAAGAATGTTTTTCAGGGGAAAAGAAAACATATTCCTGGGAACTACGGTGCGGGAAACTTCTCGGATTTATTCGTGAAAGAAAAACTTTTCTAACTGCTGCCATAACTATACAGTCACTTCAGGAAGTTATTCTCACGGTAAATATGCCTAGCGCCCGGTATTAAAGGCGAGAGAATCAGGTTCAAAAGGGTCTTGCATCGAAAGTGAAATTGATGCGCGAAACTATGAAAGTATTTCCGAAAGTATAGACCGGGAAAGTATTTCCAAAAGCTTCAAGTATATGTGTAAAACTTAACATCTATCTTGAGAACAAAAATTAAATAATTTCTTTTACCTTAAATCTGCGATCAAAGTTTTTTTGGCAATTATAATTTTCTTCGAATCGATCTTTTAAATCCATGTGCTACAATATCGAGCCACAAAATTATGTTTTACAAAGTGTCTCGTATTCCATCGTTTCAAAATTGATTTCTCGAACGCTTCAAAAGTTAGACACAAAGGTCATTCAAGTATTGAAGTTTTCTCCGTTGATTGTTTTCAATTCGCACCAAGTCCT
Organism: Andrena flavipes; assembly: GCA_963971345.1. Lineage (NCBI taxonomy): Eukaryota > Metazoa > Arthropoda > Insecta > Hymenoptera > Andrenidae > Andrena > Andrena flavipes. The sequence goes on from OZ020480.1 coordinate 15,000,556, forward strand.
CTCCATAATCCAGAAACGTGTACAGTCGCGGAGGGTACAAAAGCAAGCCCAGTAACTCGGTCGAATAATCCATTCGATCGAAACCGGCCGCTGTGAAAGCCCGAAGCTTCAAGTTCTTTGAGAAGAGGGAACGAGAGGGCCGTGGATGTCGACGGATTTGCTCTCGGGGAAAAAGTTTCAACTCGTGAAATCCCGGTGCGGTTATGAGGAGCGCCTTATCTGCCGGCGAAACTACCGTCACTCGGTTAGGAAAACTTATGTTGGAAGTTTGCGTTCTTTAATCTAAAAAGACGTCGTGCCTCGGCGGGGGCGAGGGGAAGACGAATCTTCGGGAATTTCGGAGAAGAAAAATTTCACAGATGATTACTGAAAATTGAGAAAATATTAAGCGAAAACAGTGAACCCGATCTGTAATATCTAATGTTAAAAAGTACATGCGTGGTTGTTGGACTGTTTTGTCACTTAAAATTATCAACTTGTCGCACTATCAATTTGTGAGTTTTATAACCCAATTGCACTTCCTACACGAATTGAGTCAACATACATATCATACAAATTCCTTAGTTCCAAATTGTATAAAAGTTCAATACTTCATCAAACTTTTCTCTTGGAACCAAAATTGATCGCACTTAAAGTATGCCCTGACGAAAGAGGAAACGAAAGAAATGGCACTTTTATTTCGTAGTTATTCCTCGATTTTCAGAAATATAATTCAAGTTTCGGAAGTCACTAATTCAATTCTAAACGCAACCTGTGGTCTCCACCACGTAGTTCCCCTCTCCCGCTCCTTCTGCCCCTTTCATCCTCACTAATACTATGCAATTACAACAGGCAAACCGTGCGCGCTAGTATAAATTAATTATGTACGGTAAATAGTGAGTCCTGGGGCGAGGCGCCAAGTTTGAAACAATTAACCTGGCCCCGTTATCTTACGCGCGAGGTGCTGAGAAGCTGGACGAAGGGAGGGTGGAGAAACCAGTCCCAATAAGGCAATGGAGTTCGCGATTAAATGATTTATGACCAAATTATCGCACCTCCGGCACGAAACTTTCCTACACACCGGTGACCCCGTTCGATTCCGCGTGCGCGCGCGATTTTAATCGTATCGGAACAGGGATTTACGTTCTGGTTACCGCCGCCCACGTCTTTCCGAACGAGGAAATATGTTTAGCCGTTGACAGTGACCGTGTTAATTGAATTATCGTCCCTGCTTCGCGAGTTTCGCGCGGCTAAACGTAACTTTAATTGTTGGGCCGAATTTGCCAGACCGAGTTTGTCGAGTTTGTCCCGATTACGATCGTCATGAATGTCCAAAAGTCGATTCCATTTCAACTCGATGATAGATTTATCGCGTTCAACGAGTGCCGCTCTTGGCATGGGTAAAAAAATCTGTGAATTGTACGGGGTAATTCCTGATTTATTTAGTTTTATGTTGTCAGAACAGATTATTTTGATTAATTTCAAATTATTTTGAAATACGTATTGCACCATTCCATCGATCAATCTTACTCTTCATTGACGTTATTAGGTGTAATGTTTTCAACAACTTCGAATATCGTATCCAAGATGTTTGGTTGTTAATAAATTGGGTAATTGTATAGAAGTGGACACACCTCGCCGATCTTGATCACTTTTTCCTATACATAGTTTTCGAGATATTCATAAGAATCTTTGGTAAATTAGGGGTGGCACCTCCGATGACGTTGATCTTGACATATGTTCTCAAGGACACTATCCTGAGTAACCTTCAGAAGGTTTTAGCCGCCGCTCGTTATTGTTTACAAAGTTATTAATGATTGAATATAGAATGTAGAAAACATTTACTAAACGTTGATTTAGATACTAGTTGTTTTCATTGAGACTTGACCATTATCACTCCACATCTGATAATAATACGAATTTATAATACCAGATATATATAAACGATGTGAGTTGAAGATTTACCAAAATGTACTATGCAGAATTAAGAATAAATATGTAATGGTAGGGTAAAATGAGGAGGAGGTATAATATAAATTCAAGAGAAAAGCTTAAAGAAAATGGATGTATCGAATAACAAATGTAATAACGTAACAACAGATATAATAAACGAAGGAAGTAAGCAGCACAGTATAAAATACGGGAGCAAAACAATAAGGATTCCTGATGCAGCTAGCTGTAATATCGAGAAAACTCTTGGAACTCTTCCTGATTGTAGCGACTCTAGTGACACTTTGTTAGTAACACGAGACAAAGAGGGTGCACACCCATAGAACACCCCTAGAAACAACACTGCACTATGTAATTGGTCAACAGTTTAACAAGCTCTTGTGCGAAAACACTTCGGTTGCAACGCACAGTTCCTTTTGTAATTCTCATCTTCTGATTGAGCAGAATACGTGGCATCAGAGTGAAACTTTATCTTTATATTTCAAGAAATGTAAGCTCATGTGCAAAAATCGTGATTATTATTTATTTTTATACACTGTACAAACAAAACCATATTTCTTCCATCTGTTTCATAGATGGTTCCATAAATCCTCTCAATCCGAGCTTGAAGAAATTTAATCAGTCGAAATTTTTAGGAGATCTAAGGATGAAATCTAACTACAATTTGCTTCCAGTCGTTTCCAGGATTAATTTTAGGTGAAACTCTTCCATCATGATCATAAACTTGAAGATCGACGAGGAAGGAATATAATAATAACCATCCATTTCTGACTGCACCATGATAGGCCATCCTTTTCCCAAGCCAGAACACAGAGATCGAAATGCATTAAGAATTCAAGAGAAAAACAATCTCGAAGTATCGGGATTCGAGAGTAACCGGAAACGGGCGTTCCAGATGAAGGAAAATGAAAAATATAAAATAATAAAAAGGAAAACGGTCAAGTCCCTTGGCAGGGTGGGCGCCAAAGTGTTTTGCCAGTTATGGAGGTCGAAGTTCGTTACCGGACGCGTCACGGAAATGGCAAAACCTTGTCAGTCAGCACTCGCAGGAACACTTCGTGGAATGAGAAAGCCAAAAGAGGGATGGGGAGAGGGAGACAGACGGGGAGGAGATTGTGCCAGTATAAACCCCAGGTAGACTGCTCGTCCGTCCGAGCGAATTAATTTAAGTCTAGCGAGGCCCTAGCAATTTCCGCAATTTTTCTAGTTCTTCCTGATTTCCTTCCTTCCTCCCTCTCGCTCTTCCTCTCTGTCGCTCTGGCAGCTTTCGCGGAGGGTGTGATATTGGTCGGTATCTTTGTCTAAGTTCTTCCCTCTTCGTTTCTCTTCTCGACGTCGCCGCGACACGTTGATCAGGTTATGCGTTTCCAAGACAGCTACTTAGTTTCGACGTACGATCGATAGCGAAAATTGATGCAACAAATATGTGTTTTAGGGAAGGAATGCACCGTTACATTTACTTTGTAAAATTTTGAGTGAAATTTTCATTATAACAGGATATGCAATTAGTGACACGTTAATACATAATATATTTAGTCTAATAAGAGACACTATTGACGTTTCTTATTTTTTATTTTTGCCTAATATCAATTTTAATGGGTGTCTCTCAAATTTCAAAAATACATATAAAGTGATATTTGTGTTAGGAATTGTAAAATTGTCAACCGGAAGAGGGGGGACTAGAAAAACCTTCAAAATAAGATTGGGTAAAAATAAAAACATTCGTGTCTCTTAGATTTTTGTACTTAAAAAAGAAAATCTGCGCCAGACACTTCGATAGTGTCCCTTGTAAGCAGAGATGAGCAGAAATTTTATTTAAATAAAGATGTCGAGTAACAAATTAAAGTCCAAAAAATGATGGTCGATTGAAAATATCAACTTCATTCGTCAAATAATCCAAAGTCGAAGTAACTTTTATTTGACCCGTTATTTAAATACTTTTGTATTTAGTTAATGCCCAGCTCTATTTTTAAGCATATGTATTACATTTATCAAATTAAACTAAAAATTATAATTTAAATTGCGATACACTGAAATATATGATAAAACACAATTCATTCGGTGAAGATAAATACGTGTTTTTCGCCCTCCCTGTTTGCGTGTAGAACATCCTCCACTATTATTTTTAATTTCGCCGCACAAACGACTTTTCGCGAACGTGCAGCCGGCACGTAGCAGCCGAAAGCGATAAGGTCCCCATATGGAATAAGAGCTTATCTCTCTAGACTACAAGTGATCGATCATACGTGGGCTGTAAGTCCCATTATGGTATTGTATCTCATTCGAAGATTATTATTATTTATATCGTCTTCGTTACCCAAAAAAGTGACGTTCATATTAGTTTCTCAGTTGGACAAACTGTGTAAAAGACGAGGTATATCTGAAATGTTGTAACAAAAAGTGACCTTTCATCATCTAGCAATGACGCGATACTGCAATTAACTTAATATTTATTGCTCGCTAGTTTCATGTTAATTATTCCTATAGCACTGAATGCGGTAACATTGGCTACGGAGACGATCGGAAGGGAAATATTTCATCATCAATCGGCGTCACGGAAAATGTAATTGTGGGCGGCCGTCGCTCGACGAGATTTAATTTGAAAACTACATTCGTCGACGTATAAACACTTTGCTAATACGAGATAGGCAGCGCACAATAAAATCTGCAAATATTTCAATGTAAACACTTGGACGAGTGAATTGATTAAAAAGCCGTTATTAAAACGAAGCATCGTTCAAATATATTGTCTGCAGTAAAAACAATGTACAAATATTCCCACACGGACGTTCGTTGGATCATGATCGTTGAGTGAATCAACGTCGAAACGGAATCCAACGAGCTACGTGGAAACACGAGAAGCCTTGCTTCTTCTTCATCGGAACGTCTTCGAAGGTATTACTTCCTTTAGACCTACTCTGTGAAACTTCCGCAATTTCCGATTGATCGATACGCGGTGGTGCAGGGCAAAACACGGGAACGGATATAACTTCGGGAATTTTCCGCACTCACGATGATCAGAATTGCTATACCGAAGCAGAAATTATCATAGCCCCTGGATATTAACACAGTTTTCTAAAAAAAAAAACATCTTAGGCTTTTACAAAGCCCAAGTCACACAATTGTGCCAACTTTGGCTGAGAATAAATACTTTCTAAAGGTATTTGATTACTTTATCGCATAATTATTGCAAGGAAATAATAGTCTCGACGAAATTAGTCTTCAATTTATTCGTGTTAATTGGACATCTTTTACGGCGAAACAGCATTTTTCATTTGAACAGAAATATTTCACAAGTTCTTTTCAAGAGTCAGGTCGGTGATCCATCAGAGCCAAAAACCTTTGCAATATTGCTTCCTGGCACGCTAGAAAGCGCGAACTTCAATGCAAACGAAGAACAGGAATCGTGAAATATCTGTTTCTGTGTCTCTCTCTCCCTTTCTCTCTCTCTCTCTCTCTCTTTCTCTCTGCTGCCTTTTAGGGTGTATTTAATTTCCGGACCACGGGACGTTGCGACACCATCATTCTCGCAAACAATACGAATCTGATAAGCAGATACTATAGTTCAATTGAATAGACATGGCGTGGAAGACTGAAGATTCCAGCACATCAGATATCATTCCACTACAAGTTACTTTATAATCTGAAAACCTTGGGCAGAATCATCATTCTTAACGTCGCAGTTGTCAGTTTCGATATTACCTTCAGATACACCATAATGTTGTATTCCTGAACCTATTAAATATGAGTAGATGGATTTAAAAGAATCTCAGGACAATTAGAACAGGATTTTTTTTTAAACTACCTCATTCTACTGAGCCAATGAGTGATAGGTATTTATAATTAGAGTCTAGGTGTATAATACAATTTGGACCTTATGGAATCACTATTGACCAACTTTCTGAGAATCTTTTGAAACTTTTTAAACGTCTAACTTGTTTCTAAATAGCTAAGGAGACCAATTATCTTCAATAACCAACTCGTTTAGATGCCAGAATGCTGCTGTCACTAATTGTAAGTGAACTGATTGATTCTAGCTGACTAGTAGCCTGATATTTTCCGTTTCAACTTATGATTTTCCTTTTCACATAACGACGGTACAGCTACGCAGTTAGCATTAATAAACATTTATTTATGATAATATGAACTCCACACCTAAACGTAAGATTTCTTCATCATATAATGTAGACAAGCAAAAATCCCCATATAATCGAAGATTCTCAGTGTAAACGCGTAGAAAACACTATTTAAATGTAAATTCGGTCAGTTTTCGCAACTTTCTTCCACCCCTTACACCTCATGATTACGGCAAGTTTTGATCGAGTCTCGGGAAATGCGTAGCAACTCTTCTGGATAGCAATCGCACCTCCTTGACTTAAGCTGCGAGATCCATGCCTCTTACATTTTTAATTCCCTTATCTTTGGGGTAGCTAGAACTTCGCGCAATTTTTTTTAATGAGTTATCTGCATTTCCTTACTAACTTATGAATATTTCATTCGAATTCTTCGCGGTGAGTCTTCATTGATTATACAGGGTGTTTCACTACAGATGGCAATCCTGGTGGAGGACGATCCTGCAGGCCAAAATAAGACGAAAGTGTACAATAAAATTTTGCAATATCGCGCTCCGTTTTCGAGAATATTGATTTTGAATTTTAGCAGGGGATTGAATTTAAAAGGGGAACGCGTCGCGCTTTCTGAAGACGGTTCCGCTTACCTTCCCGTGCTCCTAAATGTGTACTTCGGTGCATGCATACTCGGCTAAAATTCGGAGTCAGTGTTCTCGAAAATGAAGCGCGATATTAAAAAATGTTATTCTATATTTTCGTATTATAAATGTTTATACAACCGTTGAAAATTGAAAAAAGTTTTTGTTTATTTTTTTTCTTCAATAAAATGGCGATGCTAGAGCCACCGCGCGGTGGATCCTTTAAGATTGATTCGCCAATCAGCATTGCGCGGATCTCAGAGAATATTCATCCGATTGACTTGAAATTTTGAGAGAATCTTCCTTTTATGATAATCTAAAGTTATTTCAAAATAAACATTTTTATGTAAATGGTGTGTATTTGAAAAAAATTGTGATTTTTAGCAAAATGTTTTGGTTTCAAAAGTGTCTGTAGTTAAACATATTTTCAAGCAATCGTAAAAGCTAATGGTGACTTTTAAGGTACACTGCCTGTGTAAGTCACATAGGCCGGTTACACAATCGTCGTATCAGTCTGCTCAAGTCATGTCGCCTATGTAGCGTGCTCCTGGCAGGTTGCTCGGAGCAACAGGAATAGCCTCGAGGCCGTGCTGAACGCTTTTGCCATTCAACTTAGATAGTGGGGTGATAAGAATTGCACCATCGAATACTCATTTCATGCTTATCCCGTCTTTCTATTTTTATTGAACTTGTTTTAAGGGGTTATACCTAGTCAGCAGGTCGAAAAGAGGCGAATGTTTATGAATTTTTTTTAAAAAAATCGGAAGCGTATATATATTTACAAATCTTATTGCACTTAAAAGAGCAACATTTCAAGAAGATTTGGTAATTTTTTCGTAGAAAAATATTTACGTTTATAATAAAAAATACAACGACATCCAAGAAGCCTTTTTAAAAACGGCGAGCAAGATATATCAAAAACCCACTGCACCAATCTTTCTGAAATAGTTGCGAAAGGCGGTTGCTTCGTAAGCTGGAAGTCTTTTCGATTCTTAGTTCGATTCTTGTCACCGCCAAATTTTTGTTCTTAATGTCCCACCTCAGAATGTACGAAGACATCTTTAAGAGGTCTGCGAAACGTCTTTAAGACGTCTTTTGGACGTATTTAACTTTACTTTCGGACATTCGGAAAAGGTGCAGCGGATGTTGGCACAGCACGTCCTCAGGACGTTCCACTTTGTAAATGGGACATTCTTACTACATTTAAAGAACTTAACGAGGGCGTATAGAGGACATGTGGACCTTCTCGAGACATATGTCCGGAACGGACGTTCTTCGGATGCACGTAAGATGTCTTTGTGCTATTTGGGATATTATAAATTTAGGCATGCAATTCCAATAGATTGGTTTCAAAATGTCGGAATCGTGTTATTACAGCAGTTCGAAAATCCTAGAAAAATCAGAGCGCGAATCTCGACTTCCAACGCGATCTGATTTCTTCCATCGTTTATTCGCTTCGAATCCATGCGTCAGCGTTTTCACTGCAAGGGTGAAAGAGTACCGAGGCCATAGGTAAAACGATTGAAGACTACAGGCGAAGTGCCGACAGTACTAATCGCGTTTCCCGCACGATTTACATTTAATCAAAGGGAAAGCCCATTGGCCACGCTTCGTGCTATTTGCTTGCCATTGAAATCTCTCTTCCCAACCCTGGATTCTTCAATTCTCCATCACCCCGTGTATCTCTCTTTCTGTCTGCCCTCCACCTCCCTTCTACTGCTCTGTGCGTAACGCGGATAGAATACATAAAACGGTGCATTAGTAGGTTTCTTCGATCGAGGGATGAAATCTCAGCCAGGCTGAATCTTTGCATTGCTACCTAGAACGACCTCTGTTCATATCGAGTCGATCCCACTCCAAATGACTTCCGCTTATTCTTAGAATCATTTGATTTAAGGTGCATTTTTTTTTGTTTTATCGAACCGTTATGAGCGTAATTGTTACGTGGATAAATGCTGGTTCAGTAACAACCTTGACTTTAAAACAACAGCGTTTATTATACAATTTACCGTTACTACGGTCAACAAGAGTCAAAGTATACTAAGTGTATGTGGTCGTTTCCAAAGCCAACAGGAGCTGAGAATCTTGTTTTCTGTTTCTCGAGAAACAATAGTGCTAAACACAAACTTATCCGCAATATCAATTATTAATTTTTAATTAGGTATGTCTAATTTGAATTATTCGCTTCGTACGTTTAATTACAGAAAGTACAAACACGGTCGTATTTCTAATAACTCTGTAATTAAAATATAAAGATAAGAGTTTTCATTAGTGGATGGTTTTTAACTTTACTCTTCTGATTGCTGAATGACGACTGCAGATAGGCAGAATGTCCCAAGTTATTTATTCCACACATTCAATCATGGTATTACCATTCACTCTTCTCCCCAAAGTTTGGAACCCAATCTGTTCGAGCGTGTATAATCTATACAGATGTATCTATATGTATTATATACATACGTATCGTTGGCTTATTGGTATCACCAAGTCCATACTTCTCAATTTTCGGTAAATGTAAATTGAAAGTTCAATCTATTACAATAAATCAGATAATAATTGAAAGCTATTGCAAAATTCATAAATTCTCCTCCGTGTAGATATTTAATAATTTATTATTGTAAAAAATTTACAAAGTAATTTCTTCTATTAACCCTTAAGGATTTTACTACTGAATGATGGACTTGGTCAGCTTTACCCACAAAAGTTGAACCTTAATCGAATGTCGGCACGTAACGTAATCTGACGTGATACATTTATCAAGGGCGTAGATTTATATTTTTGGGGCCAATAAACCAAACAGTTCACTCCCGTAAGTTTGATAATCCCGATGAACTGTGGAACGCAATTTTAGGTGCAAGTGAAAATATTCGACACCGAATGTTTTATAAATTAATATTCATATGGTGTTTAAGCAATTTCATCAGTAGACTTTAAGCACCACGTTAGTGTCACTGGACTACTTTAAGGGATACTCTCTCTTCAACACAGACAGCGAAGATATACCTCTTGACACTGAAACTATGACAAATGTCCTCGGTGTTCCCGCTGTAAAACATTCCTTTTGCCGAGAAGTCGGCACGTAGAAATTACAGAATAGAGGTCACGAAATGTTGAGAACATGAACGACGTGAGGGTAAAAATGTCTCTCCCATGGTGCACCGGGGAGAAGTGCAGAAACGAGGAGATGGGAAGGGTAGAAGGGCATAGGGTCCGTGGACGCTTTCGGTAGCTCGGATTTTCCGTTCTTTCGCAGGACGTTTCACGTCCTTCAGCTCGGAATGGTGCGAATCTGTCCGATAAAACAGCGGATGGACCATTAGCTAATCCTCTGGAGAGTAAAACAGCGCCGCGAGGGAGAGGAAAGCGTGTTCCACGAGGGAGAGATAAAGGAGTAGACGCAATGAGAGAATGAAGGGCGGCGGGTGGGTGCCACTAGGGATATTTCAGGGTGTGCAATTGATTGGCGCGTCGGCGACGCCACACCGACGCTTCCCGATGCCAGCGTCGGTTGATTAGAATGGAGCAACACGGAATCCCTCTCTAACCAACTAATGGCACGCCGCAACCTGTGTTTACTGTGATCTCGGACTTCGCTGTATGCCACTCGCGATTTGTCATCTGCAATGCCAATGAAACAATAGTTGTGAGCACGTCACTGTGTACCGTCGATTCGATTTTGCCCATTTCTAGACGTTTGGTTAGTTTTTCACAATCATTGCTCGGAGCTTCATGAGATTGCATTAGAGCGTGTCACAGTGACTGTCTTAAGATCTGAATCAGTTTGGTGATCAAATACACAAGGCGTCGATATAAACGCGAATTGGTATTCCAAATTACAGCGGGTGATCAAATTATTAGAGCCACCTACATAAATTAACAATTTCACATTGAAACAATTAATTTATAAGTGAAGAACCTAGTTGCCCTGAATTCTTATTATTTTTTCATGCAATATTGATGTTTGCAAATTGCAAGTATACACTTAGTAACACTGTAGGCAACATTATCTGTCACATGACAAAAAACATATTTTTCAATTTCACCAATGTTGGCTAGTCTGCTTCTTCATTACCTTCAATTCGACTAGCGAAGAAACCCACCAGTGCGTACAAAATAACTTTTATGCCTCTTTCGAGTATTTCTGTGTTCTCTAATTTGTGTTTATGGATTATTTGGTTTTTTGTTTGCAAGTTTTGGAACGCTAGTTAGATGCTTTTAGATTCAGTAAAAACAATATATTTGTTGTGATTCGTTCCTCCGGTATAGTTCAAGCCTCAAAGAGCACCTACATATTGGAGGGAAGATTTATAACGAAACATGTCACGTAGTGTTCCAGGAAATTGATTTATAATACCCAGTTATTACTTAATAGATTGGATCGTCTTGTTAGGGAGCAGAAACTTTACTTCTTGGTATGAAAGTCATTTGAAAATATACTTAACCTGATTCTACGAAGAACAGTAGACAAAGTTGCTACGTCAACTCTAATAACGTATATACTCTGCCTCAGCCCTTTCATTACCGTAATAAAAGTCGAACTGCTGGATAACCACCGAGTAGACAGAATATTCTCCAATAATTCAGTGGAGAAAGATCTGTCTCCATTTTATTTCATCTCAATTGTTTCCTTTATATCTAAAAAATCATAAGTAATAATCCGTATTAGACGTACTACTTAAAGGTAAGCTGGTAGTTACCATTGATTCCACCAATGTTCAATTTCAAATTACTACGTATATTTGTTCAGAATATGTGACCAGTAGTACACAAGTCTACATAATCTATTTCCACACATTATCCGTGCTCTAATCCGATAATAGTGATTTTACACGTACCTATATCGTTCCAATAATTCATTATAATTGCTCGTTACAGGGCAGATAATATTAATGCACGTTTAATGTCCACGACGCAGAGACAACCGTCGTCGAGGACAAGAACACAGATATTAAATGAAATTATCGAGGTCTATGTCTTCCCACCGTTCACCCTTCGACCATTCCTTACTCCGCTATTGGTCTCCGTTCATGGGCCAGTAGAGTCGAATATCATCCTTCCAGACTCAATCTCAATAACAATTATTCCCATTATTAGAAATTTAATAAAGGGTTGCGCGGGGAGGTTCCATCTGGCGCCCTTTGAAGGCCGAATTACGTCGATGGATCGGTCACAATTTTCCTCGATGCTTGGAGGAGGTTATGAAGAACGAGGCCAAGGGTTTATTAATAACGAGGATGAATAATAGGAAACGATATGGTTCAAGATTCCTGAGATTGTCTGGAGTATTAAAAGAATTGCGTCGCCCAAATGGCAGATCTGGAGTGAGCAAATAAGCGGAAGATCATATATATTGCAACTTCGACACTTTTTGGAAATCAGAATCAACCAAGTCTCTTAATAAACCAAACGAGACTGTACAGAATTGGAAAGCTGATGAAGATTGAGGCTGCCTGATAAAAAAAAGCACTCTGAATTTGGTCGAATGGAAAGGACGATTCCTGCAATTTTAAGTTCAGAGGTGCAGCAGAAGTTACACACGAAGTAGAAAGCAAGAAAACGCGCTGACAGATTCATCTGTATTCAGCAAGGTGAAAATCTCGCGATTATGCGCGCGCTACGTGCTGAGATGGAGGGACGTGACCTCCGTTCATCAAAGATTTACCTTGAATATTCCGTCGATTTACCTTTGCGAATGCTGGAAAATAAAAACCGGATCTTCCATCCTTTTCGCCGCGCCGTCCCGTATATTCGCGCTAACATACTCAATACCTTTATCGTGGCTCTTTATCTTAACTGAAATAAATCCCTAAGGACGCTCCTTCTTCTAAGTATATCCTTTCGCTGACGAAACACTGATCATGGGAAAAGATTAAGTAAGAATTTAGCGAGGACAATAAAGGGTGCCCTATTTCCACACTTGAAGATCTTTCTGGACAGTCATAGAAATTTAAAGTTCCTAACAAATGTGCCCCCGATCTTTCGAAAAATAGGAAATGGATATATTGGCGCCATCGTGTTGCAATTACTGCATGACCAGTGGAGCAGTGAGAGAGGAAACGGAAAAACTTCAGGTCTACTGCGAAGGGTTGACCACGGAATGAATGGCCCTCTTAATTTCTCCAATAATGGCTCCAGCAGTAGCAAGGGTCGGCTGTTTATCAAGACCAGGCTAGCTAGGCCGCGAGTCCTTCCGCCACGAGTTTCTCGCACGAATGCTCGTGCTTCGACTGTGATCAGAAGGAAGCGAAGGAAAATATAAGAGGGGAAGGAACGCTGAAGAAGTTGAGTGGAAAGGGACAGAAAAAGGAAAAGGGGTGACCAGTCATTTGACATACTTTTCGAACCCTACGGCTTTTGACTTACCATCGAATATTGGAAATTATATTTCTTCTGTTCTAAGCTTTTCCCTACCTCTAAGTCGCATTAAAACTTTATTTTGCAACATTTCATTAAAATGCATTATACGCAAGTTAAGACACGAGAACACATCTGGTTATCTGTAGATTTATAAACATTTCTTTAAGTTATTTACATGCAGAAATAAATTATGAAAATCTACTATTGTCTTTCTCGCTAACTTAAAATAAAATTATCAGTTGTTTTACCGTCTATAATACTGTCGTTTTTATATTTTAAAAGTTGCATTAACCTGTGTAACATTGAGTATTTCAGCTATAGTAGAACATAAAATAACTGTTAAAACTGGCTTCTTACAACGGAGTTATAATGTTAATAAACAAAGTTAACTTAAAACAGAAAAGAAATGATATAAAAGTTAAAAGTTAGATAAATAAGTTTTAATTACAAAAGTTACCAGTTTCATTCGACCCCTGCTTACAACGAGATGTTGGGCGACACAAACTTCCAAAAAAAATTGAAACTTCGCACGAATGTAGTTCAAGTGACGCTAATATATAGTCCTAGAGATGAAAACACGTTCTCAAAGAAATTGTGCATTTTCATATTCTCGTGAATTCCAGAGAAACCATAAAAGCTATCGGAAGAATGTTTAATTCCAAGTTTTATGGTTTTGGATATCTTACAAAACCACAAAGATGCCATTTTTAATTCCTTCGATATCTCATACAGAGTATGTGCAATTTGTAATATAAGTTTGAAGATTATTTATCAAATCCATTTAATCTTTTAAAATGTCGAATAATAATTTCACCAAGCCAATTGAACATAAAATTGAACTTGATGAAGAAAGTGAGTTAATACCACACAAATCATCAACTATAATTAATGAAACAAGAAGATAAAAAAAAGGGGGGAAAGCCTTGAATTTTTTCGAATAATGTGGCAGACATTCTAAAATAATTGAAAACTTTGTAGCTATCATTTAAAAATCCTCTTCGCTCGTTTTTTATTACATATTTTGCGTGAAATCCAAAGAGATAACATTTCAATCTCATCCATTTTTTCAGAGAAATATTTTGTTCAAAAATGTGTGGGGTACGAGGAGATATTTTATATTGAAGAACAAATGATCGTCACGTATCCCGATACGTGATGCTATGAGGATTTTCTATCTTCTCGAAATATCCACTCATGCTCTTGAATCCGTAAGAAATCGCTAAATTATTGTTCACCTTCCATCCTGTTAGTACAAAAAGAAATATGTACATACATGTGTATAGAACTTCCGTTCTATAGTGAAAGAGAAATAGATTCCGCCAGATACGCTCTCTCGCGAAAGAGATAACATCTGTATCTTTCCCGGAAAAGGAGCAACTAAGACTACTACTGGTATATTTCTTTTGAAAGCACATTAGAGAGTCTTGACAAATATTGGAAAACGCCTGTATCGTGTGCTCGAAAAGCCATGGACACGTGATCGTTGGTCACCATTCAACTCATCAAAGAGATTGAAACCGGAGAACACAGCGATTATTTTATCGAGATTCTTGATGATCGATGGCAACAAGGGCTAACAGTGTTTATTTTAAAGTTGGTGGCGAAGGGTTTCGTTTCAACGAGAGGAGTTTCACGCTCGACATGTATTCACGGCGCATTAATATTACAAGGGACTGAAGGAGAAAGACAGAGAGGCAAAAAGTGGAAGAAAGGACTCGATTATTCGGTCTCACGATCTCTTTACTGGCCACCCCCTCCGCAGTACATCATCGTTCGCTCCCGATTTTTCTCTCGGACGCCTGCGGAATGCAGCGAGAGAGCCGTAAACAACGGTGCGGGACGTGCATTTACATATTTGCATTAACAAAACGGATAGTCTGATTTGCATGTTGAGTGCTTTCATCTTTTTTATTTAAACGAGCCTTGGCGTACATACACGTCGCTCTTGAAACGCTTTACCTCGATACGGTTACACAATTCTGGGATAGCGACGGCCGCGTTTCACCTTCCGACCTTCTTGACTTGGCAAGCGATATATTTAGTACAATTCTGCCGTTTGAATTAATGATTTCAGTTATCAAGTCCGTCTAAGTCGCAGAAGAAGTTCATTTTCACGAGGAAGATTTATTTTTAAATCGTCGAGAAATGCATGGCAGTAGTAATATTTTATGAACAGAAGTTAAGTACCTTTCATAGTCATGCTTTCTTCTCAAGTTCAAGAGATATCTTATAAGAACATACTTGGTTTGCAAACTCTCTCGATTTTTAAATTTTTACTCCCGTTTTTGAATTTCAAGGTAAAAATAATTTAGACTATATTTCTAATCAGTTTTTATCGGTCCAGATGTTGACCCCCATGTGTTCGATCCAATAAACATAAATATAAGTTTCTCATCATCCACTGCAAAGTATAGTACCAAAATAGTATTTGAAGTGCACTCGAAAATATTTCGTTGATGAATTTACAATACAGCATTTCAGGCATGCAAATAAATTATTCTTCATTATGTGCTAACTCGGCTATTTCACTTGACCCAAATAAAAAAAAAGAAGAAATTCCTGCACACGCATGCCCCTCATGCATGCAACCTCTCAAAATTGTTTATCGCGCATTTGTTGCGGGCGCTATGCATCTCAAAAGTTTATGCCCGCGCCCTGGTCCAAATTGAAAGAACGAACGCATCGATCACCTATTTCAAATGTGCCTCGGCTCTTGCAACTCTTCAACGACGTACTCTCTTTCCCGTTGCGGGGATCGATCGAGAATCGATCCATCATGACTTCATGAGTCACGACTACCAAAGCGAAAGATATTTCGTTGACTTGTCTGACAATAGAATGGACAGTCACATAACTCATGTTCATCTAACTTATTGTTAAAAGGCTAGTCGACTATAACGCATGAAATTTTTTACAGTTAAGTTGAAGAAAGAATCAACCGAAAAAAATTCTCACACGGCGCTCGAGAGAAAGGGATGAAGTATGTTGCTTATTCTTAGAGCTTGAATTTTTATTTCTGTGGATATTACTTAATTATAATAAAGTGAACTGTAACTATTCGCAATTATACGCATCTGGAGGGAACCCTATTCTTTGGGCTAAACACAGAAAAATTTGGGATTTTTTTTTAAGAAAATAGCGATTCGATTCATCTGAAAGTTGAACCATGTTTTGATGCATTTTTGAAGAAGCTGCAGTTTTTTTTATGAATTTCTAATAATGAATTTAGTGAATCTTTGGTAAATATTTGCAAATGTTTGCTAGCACGGCTGGATCTTCGCAGCCCACGAATCCTGTTTATTTGACAGGATCCACGCGTCGATGAGCTTGGCCATTTGCGTAATGCGACGCAATAATCCTGTATCAGCGGAAGGGAACGTCCGTGGATACGTTTCCGATGCGGGCAAACGAGCGAAAGCTGGCACAGGAGGGGTAGTTACGCGTCTCACTAAGAATTCAATTAAATATTCAATTAAATATTGTATCAGCGGTTTTGGATTACGTTCATGTTTGCCCTGGCAATTTCATTAACGCGGTTTCCCCTTCTAGCCTCCGTATAAGCGTGACCCGTTTCTGCGGCCAACCTTTTGCCCGGGAATGTCTTTCCGCGCCGACGAATCTTTCGACTGCTGAACGCACCAACGCTGGAAACACTCCCCCGGATACGTGATGTTCCGTTTGAAAAATATTTCTATATACACGGCGAAAACTCATGGAACCATTCCGTTAGGGAATTTAATCGCAAAACGTTCGCTCCGTTGCACGGCACGAACGATTATTTTCAAGCAAGTTTGGGAAAACAAGGCGGAGTACGAGTCTTTCCGTTAGAACGAGAGTTTAGTCGGCGAAAGATTGGAAACTGTATTACAAGTGACTTTTACGAAATAAAGGAAACGTTCGCTTTCTTGGGCACCACTCGGTTCAAGCAAATTCAACATTACGGATTGAATGGACTCATATTGCTAGACATGTACAGTGGCGGATTTAAGAAAAAAGGGCCAGGTGGCAAACGTTCTGAGGGGCCCATTTTTTCGGGAAAATGAAGAGGTAGTTTGCTAAAACCGAGCTAAGGGTATTTAGTTTTTGGATACTAACTTGTTTAACAAGTTTAACAATCGGTACTAACCGTAACAATTTCATTTATTTTCATCAAAACTTTATTATGATTTTGCACAAACACATGGTTGAGAAACAGTATGAAAATAAGGAGAATAATTCTACTGCTCGCTAATGAGAACGAAGTGTGTACTACCACGATGTACACAAGCCACCAATTTCTCTCCGCGTAGCAAACAGACCAAATACTGACATACATATTTTTTCCTTCGACGGGTAATGCAAAAATAACAAACTCATGGCACGAGACAGTTTATTTTATATCTTAGCTTTCTTTGATCTACTGCGAGGTCGTTTGTGCTTCCCGAGGAAGCAAAAGGGTCTCAAAGGTGACGGGGATGGAAGGACTCTCCTCTCGTAGGAAGCGAATCACTCTAAACGCGACCCTCGTTACGTCGACGTACATATGTACATGTATTTGAGCAGCTCGAATTGACACTGACGGTCGATGGACGTGAAATACATATAATCAAATTGTGTCATAGTGGCATCATTATTAGTTACAACTTAATAAAAAATATACTTTAACGATACAAATTTTGCACCTGCATATTATTTTTAAGCCCTCGTACTAAGTCTGTGGAAAAGAAAAACGATTTTCGGAGTTTCCCCAGATCTACAGTTCTTGAATAATTTCTGTTTATTTTCACACAGATAAACTATTAACGTTTTGTAATAAAAAAACCTTGATTATTGATAGCGTGTCTTCTAAGCGGTTCATATTCTCCTCGCCTTACGCTTGCATGAGATCCTCCGTTGAACATCGACTGCTTAATGAAGTCACGCCATCGTAAGAGGATTACATACTATGTTTTGTGGTGCGTCTAAATGTATACGGAGGATTTAAGCCAGGCGAAGCGGAGCGGAATAAATGACAAAAAGAGGGAACATCTTCCCTTCTCATAATCAGTTACTCGACTTCCAAATCTGCCTTTGATAAATCTCCCACGCGTTTGCAATTGCGAAATTATTCCATGCACCAAAAATCAATCACAACGATTCACAGACATACATTCATATAAACTTCTCTGCGTACATAATACAGTTAGATGCGAACGGAAAAATGAAACGATGAAACTATTAATACTTCGTGAACAGATGTTACATACAAGGTGCCTTACGTCAGTGCCGTCACAAAATTTTAGAACTTCCTTTAAACGTCATAAAAAATTGTCTTAGATAAAAGTTGAACTATATTCAAATGTGCATAACTTCCATAAATCAGAGTTTCCTTATCTGCATTTTTCCGGAGATATGAATGTTACCTCCTTTTGCTTTAAACGGAGCTATAGCATTTTTTTAATATTCCATATTAAAACGAAGCATGACACATCTAATGACGGTACATAATTTACAAAAAGTAACACATACTTTGCATATCCGCAGTCCAAACTACCACACCTATCTCGAGCTCTGAGATGACAAACGCAGAGGGGGGAGGGGGCGTAGTGGCGACCGAGAATTATTCAACTATAATGTCCCCGAGTATTTATAAGCAAACATTTAAATGGAATCAGGAAAGCAACGGTTGTCGGGGCCATTTTTCATTTCCATGGTTCTCCGGCCACGCCAAGCCGACTTTCATCGATCTTCTCTTTTTTTCTTCTTATTTCCTCGCCATGGAAAACTAACGCCCCGGTAGTTCGCTCAAGAACCGGAAGGTGCAAGGTAAACCCACACTTCGCGGGTTAAGCGGCCGTGAGAAGACGTAGTAACGTTTGAAATTTCGAGGACCACGGAGCTTCCCGCGTTCAGCCCCCTTCCCCCGCCCCAGCCCGCCCTATGCCCGCCGATCCCCGTTTCGACACTCTATTCTTCTCGATTTAACCGCAACGCTCTCGTCCTAGTTCTCGTCCTCTTCTGAGAAGCCACTCTTCATCTCTCCTTAGCCGATTCGCATCGAGAGAAGCCTGATTAAGTGGCTACTCGATGGAAGGGTCGTTTAGGCCCACAACGATGATTGAATTTATAATGAGGATCTCAGATCCGAAGGGTCCGCCGTTTCTTTCTCTGAGTCTTCAAAGGGCTAAATTCGATTAAGGGGATCGGCGTACACTTGGATGCATTTTTATTTTCCTTAAATGGAATTTTTTGTTGGCAATCTTTAGATCGAGGGAGCTCTTCGCCCGTTCAACTCTTTTGAAGCGAATTAATGCGAGGATATTGGATCGTGTAACGAGTGCGTTTGCATTGTTCGAAGGAATATTGTCCCGGAATATCCTTGAACAAATAACCTTTATGCAATGATGTGTGGAATCGTCTCACTCGATAACACATCGCTACATTTTGCATAAGTTGCCTATTCTGGTTCTGACCAATTTCGGAATGTTAACTTTGACGTAATTGATAAGCAATTCATCCAGTAGATACGAGATCCGATAATATCTGGTCGATACAGACAAGAGGTCACAGAGTGCCAGCCACATGCTAGTGAGCAGTATGATTCAAGAACTTGCTGGAACATTGTATAATATTTTATTCAATAATGTACAAGCTGCTTTGCTAATATCATTAAAGGTAATTTTATAAACCTATCCATAACGGCTCAATGACTCTTCATATATATTTCTTGCAATTTATAATTTTTTCTTGCGCAACGCCTTGCTTCCGTTCAGAATATAAGCCTATCGATACGATGAATTGTATACAAACCTTAGATTTCAACTGCAAGCCCCAATTTGCTCGTGTTTCAGCGTATTGCCGCTCTAAGTAGTATGTGTACGTGTATGATCAGACAAGGATGACCCGAGGCGTGCTGCATCTACTGCGCTCTATAAGATATCAATTATTGAGAAACGGTTGCTGCGTTCTTTCGACACATTCGAAAAGAAAATATGGGAGACGACTGTAAGGAAGGAAGGAGGAGGACGAAGGAGGAGAAAATCCGTACCATGCGACATGCGACGGTAGGAAAACAGGAAACTCTGAAAAAATGCCGCAGGACGTTGCGCATGTAGAGAAGATTTAGTGATAATCCCTGTGAGGGTTTTCATTCCAAATCCAATAAAAGCTTTCGACAGATTATGCATGTCCCCTTTCGCATACGAAAACGGGCAAGTTAAAAGATGAAGATCTTGTTCTGTTTTACTAACCGGAGTTAACGCTTTAGAAATACACTTACAATTAGTTATAATAACATGATAGAGAATACTCAAATCTCATTTAAAAATTATACACATTCATATTTTTACTGAAAACTAAGAAGTTTTAATTTTGCTAGGGCGTCAAATATCTACTAAAATTTTATTCAATAAACTTCATTAGGTGAAAATTCTCTCGTTTTATCCAAAGAACGAGATGTACATACAACTCGAGAATTTTAAATGGAACAGCGTATTCTGAGCGATTTTTAAACGATTTTATTCAGCTTCGATCCTTTGTTTGTTTGTTTGTATTATGTATGGTTCAAATCTGACAACTCAAATTTAACCAACTTCCAACTATTAAATTGTCTTGAAACAGGTACATGATTTTATTAAAAATGCACCATTAAATGATTTTATTAAAAATGCACCATTAAATGCTTTTATTAAAAATGCACCATTAAATGATTTTATTAAAAATGCACTAAAAACTAAAAAATATTTCCTTTCTTGTATTGCAATTTCGATGGTGTTTTTCACTTCAAATAAAATCACGGAAAAATCATAGGATTTTTCATAACAGAATATCGTCGAAATGAATTTGTTGTGAGGTATCCCGCTCCACGTTTTTATTTAAAATGAAAAACACCATCGAAATTGCAGTCCAAGAAAAACAATAGTTTTTTAACTGAAACCTTTTTTTAAGAAGTTAATAACAGTATGTAAACATAATAGAAAAACGGAAAAATTTTCATCAAGCCGTTGCCTTGTAAAAAATTCACAAAATGTACACATTTTCCGAGCGTTCAAACAGGTGTACCCCCTTAAACAGAGACCTAAATTCATCGTAAATACGTCAAGAGTAACAGTATCAAGTGTTCGTAAGGCTACACATACTTCCAGCGCGGTTGTTCTTTGCGGATGCAATTGTGCGTGCGCGTCTTTGTTAGACGTGTTAAAGAGGTTCGCTTCATTGCCCTTGGTTACCCATAAAAAATACTTTCCATGGCAAGATCTTTTGTTCTAGTAACGCGTAAACTAAACAAGAGTAAACAGTATCTGCGTGTAATTCCAAGCTCGACGATGTGAAATTAAAGACGAGAAAAACTATGATGAAGCGTAGTGTAAAACGTGGCAGCAACATTCGCAATCTGTATAACATGTGACCTCGATCTTCTACGTGTGTCATTTGCTTTGTTAACACTTGACTTGCAACTAATAACGGTTGATTAGTTGAGTATAGATTGGTTATTTGATCATGCGTCTAATAGTTACAACATCGTGTTACCGATAATCTATTGATGCTTTCACTTTTCTTAACGAAGGAATGAAGAAATTCATCGTTTAAAATGGAAAAAAAGGAACAGAATCTCGTACAAGAATACTTTATTTTACGCGTTTGACATGTCCTTTTCTATGTATATCAGATCATCCCCTAAGTCGTGCCGTTTTTTTACTTTATTTCACGTGTTTATATCAGGGATCGGAAGAGTTCTGGAACTCTTTGAAATAGGTTCTATCGAAAACATGAACCGTGAAACTTTTATAAGAAATATTCTCACATTATAAGTTCCCATGAGAACCGATAAAGAAAAGTTCTTAAAAATAAAAGTTTTAGTTGGAATAGAACTTATAACATATAAAAATAAACATTTTGCTATAACAGGAACAGATATTTTGTTGATCAATATTAAAATAGTTCACAATCGTAGTAATAAATACTATTCAATGAATAGTACTGCAACAAGGGTCGATACATCATTGATTAAAAGTAAATACAAGTACTTGATCGTGCCGCTTGGTCCATTTCTTATCTCATTTAAATATTTACCACTACCGCGACATCGAGCACTATTAAAAATATTACCATAGTCCAGCCGTGTCGCGGTATTCACTCAATTTAACTTGTAATATTCAATTTAACTTACGAATTCGATAGTTGCTAGCTCTCTCATGCATCATGCAACTCGCTGGATCGCCGTTAGTCGCGTATGGACGAAGAGAAGAGGGTGTGTATCAGCGACGGGCCAACATCGTTATTAGGATTTAAATAACATTTCGCGGCAGTTAACCGGGCGGCCGACGTTTCGAATGGCCGTGTATCTCGGCGTAATAGGATGGAAACGCGGCCGAGAGTCAAACAAGTTGCCGCGATGGTTACGAATTTCGCAGAATGCCGGAAACCAACATGGTAGCAGGGACGCGCCGCAATCGCAAAGTAGTTTAATTGGATTTTCGACGAGATTAAAGGGCACGCGTTTACGTATGTCCGGGGCTTGATCGCGATAATCACGACACCGTGTGCAAACTTCGCGGTACCTACGTATTTTAGTTTATCCGCGGATCGAAAAGTCGGTAGCCGACTTTCAAACTTAGGGAAGAATTTTTAAGGAAAAAGGCGACGTGACGAAATTGACCTGCGAAAAGTTTTAAGTTATATATAATGTTCACAGTACTCAGTTTGACGAGTGGTGCTTAAGAAGAAGCCTAAAGAAGAGGAGGTGGAGGGCGGGGAAAACTTTTCTTTTAAACGTCCAAACGTAATAACTCTACATAATTGACGCCATAATTCTAACTGAAAGTTTATTCGTGTCCAACGGAAAATACGTTACAGGCATAATTTTTATACTTCTTTCAATAGTCCTGTGGAGCTGGATAGTCGGCAAATTAATTCAAAGATTGCGATATTAGTAGTAGAACTCATTCAAGTGGAACGAATTAGGTACACATTTTCTCTTTATAAATAAAAGTAAATCAAATATTAATCACGAAATTCAATTCCTGCGTAAGAGTATCGCGATAAAATAATACTTTGAACTTGAAAAAGAATGAAGATATCATAAATCATAACTTTTTTCCTTCGTAAGAGTAAGAAATTCTTCAACCTCGGAACCGCCAGCAGGCAATTTTTCTTCCACAATGTCCAGTTTACGTATTTTATAGGTATCTTAACTTAAATCGTTTTAGCCACCCAGTAGATGCTTTAAAATTTCTATTACCACCTAACTTTGTAGATATTCAACTTAAAGTTCGTGATGTTGCTCGGGTTATATGCATATCTTTTTTTCGGTGGAAGGGAGGGAGATTTTAAAGAGAATTCTTAGCGAGCATGGCATCTAGGGGCTAAGAGGAATCTACCCAGCTTTCATGGTCATAGGATCAGTGGTTCTACAGAAATCGTAAGTGAGTGACTCAGTCAGTCGTATTTGGATTATATATATAGATTATTTAAACAAAATAATAACGTTAAAACCTTCCTCTTGTCAAGACGAACAAAGTGATGTAACACACTTGTGAGTATAGGTAATGTTTCTTGAAAAAACACATTTCAAACTATGCAACTTTAAATTTATATAATATATACATATACATATACATATATAAATGCATACATAGATATAGCTATATAGATTTAAGAGCTTTCTCTTGAATTAATGGACCTGATATTGATATACCAGTGCTTCGTTTTAGTAAGATCCTTTTGAAATTCTAATAATTTTGATTCTCCATTTTTAATGTTGCTAATTGTAAGCTTTTCAGCATTACATTCTGTTGCTAAATTAAAAACACTTTTTTATCCTGTTTTACAACTCACTCAGAATGGTACAAATTCTATTGATTGCCTAATCCAGGCCACACATCTCAGCAAAAACTATAAATAACCACAAAAATGGAAAAAAAAGTTGGTCACTTGTGTTCCCTAGCCAAGAAAAATATATTCGAATGTGTATCAACGAATCCGGATAACTCCAATCCCATGGATTTGTCATTTTTATTTGGCCCCGTTTAATTTACGAATCAGCTGCAAAAACGTAAGCCGCTTCTCTTTTAAATCTTTAATTTTACCCAAAGCTTCCCTTAAAAACGCCATTTAAAATGCTTCTCGAAAGTTATAACAGCCTTAAGCTGTTCCCTTCCCTTCTCGTTACGTCTTGCGTTTGTCCATTTTCCCTTTATGAATTCATTGACGCACGCAATCTCGTTCGTATTCGAAACTTCCATGGACGGTTCGTCAATACAGACACAGAGAGAAAGAAGAAGAGAGAGAGAGAGAGAGACGGGGGGGAGAGGAAGTGTGGGTGTGTGTAGCGTGGCTGGTTCCACAGACGCTAATTGGAGGTAAAGGACTCATTCTGCACGTTAAGAGGCTTACATCGAAAAACGCGATCGATTAAGTGGCTGGCGATATAAATGCACAAAAACAGGCTTCTCTCCAGACTCTCGAGCACTCCCGACGTCAAGAAGGTCGCTAAAAAGTCAGACCCTCGTTTGTTACATAAAAGCACAGAAAATCCTTGCAGTATAGACAACCTTGCCGGTTTCCTTTTTATAACTCTCGTTTGCACGGGTTACATTTGTATCTAATTGCAGGAATATTCGTATAATCAGCACTTGCATTCGTTTTGAAAAAGAACTTGAGAAACACTTGGTAGGTAGCTTTAAATATATTAACTTCGTCAGAGACATTTGATGTCAGACCCATACATGGAGTTTATTTTATCCGCCCATTTGCTATAAACAACATATCAGAAATCGTTAACTTATGAACTTAATTACTATGAACTAAATTAAACTAAACTAAGGAACGCAGAAGCATTAGTTAAGAAATGAATTTAATCTAAGCTTCCTAAAGATGTCATTTATGAAGAAAAACAAACTGAGGAGAGATTAATTTTGACTTCATTTTCACTTGCTAGTGTTAAATATTCTATGATCAGTACGCAATTGTTTTGGCGTATTTTTGTAAAGAAATGTTTCAAAATTACATGTTCATTAAATTTATTAAATATTTTACGTCCGTCCCCACGCAACACCGGGATCTCATACTTTTGGTGGTCACCGCGGTGTTCAAAGACAGTGTAATCATCGTCAGGAATATAGTAGTTGGGGAACAGGTCGCTTTGGGATGGTCGCTTTCAGTGGATCGGTGTAACTTAAGCCACTTTAGGGTGCCAGGAAGGAGGTCGGTGTAGAATCGGTTTCTGTTACTAGCCTCCGAGGTGTCGTTTATAAGGCAACTTAAACCGACCCAAAATCCATGGAAAATCCGTCCCCTATCATTTCACGAACAATAAAATGTCACCCGATAAACACTTGCTCGGAATCCTGCGTCTACCAGACATCCCTCGGGATTGTTATCGACAAATACGGCGAAAGTTTGGGTTCCGGGGGAAATAGTGGGAACGTTCACGCATCCTAATCCCCGAAAATGTGGTGTAAACTCAAGCTCCCTAAATCTATTTTATTTCGAACCATATTCGAAATCTGACATTACAATCTACGTCATTATTATGAGTGAATAGTGTATTACTAATTACAATACACTTAATTCTGTTTTTACACAGGAGATACGTTCCCGAAAAATCCGTATAAAAGAAGATACAAAAAATAAATAAAAAATAATGTTATAAAAAATAGAGCATTTTATCTAGGCCGCAATCATATAAACAACTCGGCAAACTTGGATAAATACAGCCCTGAAATTCGAACACTAAATTTCTACTCGACTTCTAAATATAAAACTCCACGTTATATACTTCTACACAGTTCCTAACTTACCTCTGCATTCTTTCTTGGCTTGTCCACGTCTGTCCATTTGTGTTCATGCATATTTCCTGATTGACTCAGTTTTTGTTCTGCTCTTAATACTACTAATTTTATTCGTCTTTTACTTCGATCTGCTTTAACCCTTTCACTGCGGTGTTCGACTATAGTCCACGCATTAAAAAAATGTATTCTCTTCTACTGTGATACTCAGCAATGTTCTCCGAAAAAACTGAAAAACTGAAAATTAAAAACTTTTTTTATTGATTTAAAATTGACACTTTTTAAGAATCGTCCGAAAATTAAAATACGCAGCGAAAGGGTTAATGTATTACCGGTTCTTTTCTTTGCGTATCTACCGAGTAATAAATGCGAATAATAATAAGAATAATAATATGACACGTGGCAAGGGATTAAATATTTTTTACGACCACTGTGTGTAATATAATAGAACGATCACGAGAGACACTTCGTGGTCAGAAAAGCTGGAAAGGGGCAAAGAAGAAACAAAACTCGATCGGTAGTACAGGACAATCGACTCAGAGATTGAACAGTAACTCTCCATCGGACTAAACGACGATGCTCCTCGAACTTGCTGAGAACTTTCCGATTTTATCGCGGGACGCTCATTCTTATCGTTTCCACGGGAGTCGAGGCGGTAGTGTACAAATTAATCTTCTAAAAGCATCGAGAGGGTACGCTCTTGAGAGCGTTTGCGCGCATCCCCGTACTTTAAGAAACTTGTTTTGCCGGGGAATGTCTTGAAAGGGCCGTTTTCATCGTCGAGCAGCTGCGAACCAACTTTGACGTCGCGAGATTGCCACGAGGACGCACGAAAACACCAGATATAGGGGCCGAACGAGACAGAAGAAAGGAGGACGGAGGGCAACGGAGTGTACAGGGACCCTGAAATTATTTGCTGGAGCGTCTACGGATGTGAACGGAATGATTTGATAACGGAGTCTGCGGCAGATGCGCGCAGTCTCGCGATTTCGCCCCTTCTGCGCTTTTAAGCAACCGGGGAAAATTTCGTTACCGGCTCTCTGCCCGCCACTCCGGCCTGTATTACACGAAAAGTGCGTTACTTATCGAATTTGCCGGCCCGAAATGATGCAATTATCACCGAGGGGGGAATGCTTAAATTTCTTCGATTTGTCTATCGATGGTGTCTAGCGGCTGTTTGACACGTGGCTCTGAATGAACAACGAGATCTAGGTAAAAGTGGTAGGTGGAGGAAGACTTTTATATGGTGAACACGGTGATTGCAAAAATTGAACTTAGATTCAACCCTTTCCGAAATCGAACGCAGATTGATAGAAGAGAAATAAGACCAGAAGAGAAATGAGTTAAATACCTTGATGAGTATTGAGCACCTAAAGTATAATTTCTTTATGTGTGTTATATTGTATGCATATATGTAATATCAGGTTTGCAATGTTTAGCGGAGGTACGCAGGTTACGAATTGCCCAATACAATTTTAGTTTACATACATTTTCTACAATTCTATACACTGTATCTTCCATATTTTTAAAAAATTTCATTCGCCCTATGGGTTCATTTTCCATTTCATATTTTAGTGTCGTGCTAAGTTTTTCTTGATAAGCGTTAGCGTTGTATGAGCATCATTTTTGCTACAATAGAAGCAGAACTTTGCTTAATTCTTTTTTGTAAATATTCATTAATTCTTAAGTAGTTTCCTATCGCTTCCAGATTTAGTTTAATGCATTAATAAGAAATAATTCCCGGATTCTACCATAATGAATTATACCTACGGCTTCGCCCGAGAATTGCAGTTAATACGCGAATGGACTACTAGCTGGCCAAGTTTCCGGAGGTCGGCAAACTGAATTTAACATCTCCAGAATTATATTTTGATACGTGGAGAGCAGAGGTTGTGTTTGCGCTGAAGGAAGTACCCACATAATCACAAATTCACACGGTTCCAGAAGCATCTTGCTGCAAAAGGGTACATTTTGCCACAGTATAAATGTTAATCGCGAAATTACTCAACACAAAACCTTGTTTTTAGTTCTGCAAATTGAAAACAAATAATACCTTGTGTATTTGCACATTTGTTGAGACTTTCTTCTTTTTCTCGCGAACTCTAATACTATCTAGTATTATCTAATTGATATTATATTATTTAAATATGTTCCTGTGCTGTCATTTGAGAAACCCACCGGAATTGGTGCTGCTCTATTCATTTGAAGTACCTACACAATGTGAATAGAAACAAATAAAGAAAATTTAAGTTTAGACTGTTCCCGGTTCCGTAACTACGAAGTTTTCTAAACTAAGCAAACAGAAATTTGGTATTATAAACACATTAATGTGTGGTCGATTTAGTGAGGTGGCAGATATTCATAACACGAATATCTATTATATGTATAATTAACGTCGGGAACTGTATTTGTACGTATTTGAAACTTTACGATTATAGTTCCACAATATTATAAAGCCACATTTCAGAGAAATACACATAAATACGTCCGCGTCTCGTGCAAAGGGTGTAGCCAGGATCCGCTGCGGAAGAGAAACTGTTGAAGAACATTGTTTCACTTGCCCTCGTTACGCACACCATAGTAGACTTTCCATTCTCCTTTCATCGCCTCATTTCACTTCACCCGTACCACAAACGTCTATCCCCCTTTGAATTCCTTTAAGGTTAGAAACGATGATAATTCAGTTTATCATTTTCATCTAAATTACACGGAAATAATTCGTAGGTACGATACACTTTAACGTCCTTTGAAGATTGAGATCAAAGATAATGTTCTTTAGTATTAACATCTGAAAGGAAACTAACAATAAGTGACGATAAGAAGGAACATTGAAAGGAACTTATTGTTAGCTATCAATTTCAACAATGGCTTTACATGAAACTTTTACTGTAAAACCAAATGCTACAACTTTAAATAAAAGACCAAAGATATCTATGAACTGTCTCATTACGGACCCCAAATTAATAGGTAAAAATTAATGTTTCTATAATGGAATATACATATATTAAAATCTGAATATACACAAAAGACTCAAAAGTAGAGCTGATCCAGAAACTGAAACTGGAAAAACGTCAGTTTAAGATCTATTAAAAATTAAGAATTATTAATTTAAAACAGAAAATATCTACATCCAGGAAAAAATTGTCTAATTAAAGGATGATTATTGTCATGATTGGAAAAGAAATATTAATTCTCTCCATCATTATTAATCTTTCATCCTGAATGTCTAAAGGTGCTACTGACTCTTCCCTCTGCTGCTTTTACGACATTACGATAACTGAGTATCGAAGGAATACAAGGAATAATACTCGATTCTTGCACATCTCATCTGGGCTACCGAGAGATATCCCTGTTTGGCCCCGAATTGGTGTACCGGTTACCATCTGGGTCATCGTAGAGCTGCTGCACTCACGAAATGCTTCCAACCGAGCCTCTTGCTGGGTCTGAACACTGGTAAGCTAGTTTTCATCCCGGGGACATGCTCTTGGGGTTTAGAACACCCATGGATGCAAGCCCCAAGCCGGGGACGTATTGCCCCGAGACAATCACTCGAGTACGGAACGAATCGTCGGGAAGTCAAGTTTCTATTATCCTTGGCTCCTTCCTAAATGAATCGTTTGCTTTCTTCGCTGCCTTTGCAGATGGCTCACAAGAATTACGACCCAGTTTTAGTTGAACTTCTGCCTCCGTCTCGAACGACAAAGTTCTCCACTCATACCACAGGCTACTTGTCCCTTTCTTTTACTTCCCCCCCTCTCCCCCTCTACCACTTTTCCTATCAGTCCTTCCTTTTGACGGCCAAGAAAAACGGAATTAATCTAAATCAGCTGGTTACGGCTGCTGAAAAACTTGAGCTAATTTATAGATGATGATGGTAAGAGCAGGTGAACAATTCAAGATGTTATGTCATATCGCAGGTTGCGGCATATTGTTATATAAAAGGTTATATAATCAATTATTTGGCAAATAAAACTTGCATAGTAAAAAAATTGAAAGCTATGCCGCGGTGAAGTACCGAATTCACCGTGTCACACTTTCAGGTTTCTCTACTCCCCCGCTGCTCCCGTTCCTATGTTTGCAATTGTTAACGCATAGATCACTTTATAATATGTATTTCTTCTAGAATACACGTGACTCGATGGATATTTGGTGTTTATAGCGGCAGAACACTTCATTCGGGAAATGACCATTTTCGATATTTGGGGGCCGTTTCAATCCTTAAGATTGAAATTGGACAAGAATAAAAAAACACGTTTTTTTATTTACAAAAAGTTTTACTCTATGAAGAATGCTTACTATCATGTCCACTACGTCCGCACGTTACCTACCATCCATTACCTTTTCGCGCTAGATAGAAGATTACATTGATCTTGCATCTGGACCCCAGGTTATAAGCAGATAAGACACAACTTCTCATGCTCTATCCATAGACTAAATCAGAACGTGAATTTCACTAAGCGTTTGGTCATAAATTTCGAGAAGTAACAGTGCGAACGTCCACATGTACCTAACCAGCGAAAATGGCCAGGTACCGACTCACACGAATTCGTAAAACGTCAGAAATCTTGAGTTTTCATTAACAGGCTCTGTACCCCATAACGGAAAGCAGAATCAGCATTATACGTAGATACATACTACATAAACCGTTAGCAAACTCTACCAGCATACCGAGCGATCAAACAAGGACATTGGCGCCCCTAGTATCAGAATCGATAAATCTCGTGCCCATTGATAATGCCAGCGAGATTCACTCGTATGTACCCATCCGAAATCGAATGGGGAAAAATTAACTGGTCAAACCGCGAAACTCCGCCGCGATAAAGTATCGAGTACTCTTTCACTTCCGCCTTCCTGCTGCTGCTGCTGCTGCTGCTGCTGCTGCTGGCTCGTGGACACAAGCATGCATCAGAGGAGGCGACGGGGAGGGGTTTAAAAGAGAATCGCTAGCTGGAACACAGAGGTGTCGGTGGAGTTTGGGGTGGGCCCAGGGTGTCGGCAGCAGCTGTGAAATGTTTATGAAGGCCCGACTAATTTATCACACTCACACAACAAACGGTTCCTGCACGCGTGCTAACTTTATCACACTTGCCGCTCACTCGCGGAAGCGGGCAACGGTCGTTCCGCGTAGAAATCGATACACCGTGAAACGGAAGCGACGGTCTATCAGCGGGTTTGAGGAAAAACTCGATCGCTCGATTACTGGGGAGCTGCCGAAGGAGGAGTCCTGGTCACGGTGATTCGACCAGCAATATCGTTTGTAATAAAAGATGCCTTTGGCAACCCACTTCTGGTTTATTGGAGACAGCCAATACGGATGAGCTTTATTGAACGCCAGGATAGACTGGGAGGATCGTAATAAGTATTAAATTATGAATCGGATATCGTTGACCATTGTAAATCGGTAGGATTGCCTGCAGTGATCGAGGATTACCTACGTGTATAAACAATTGCAACGAGACAGTAAGGCTACATAGTTTGAAGGGAAGCTTGAAAGGTGGACGTTAATGGCATCGTCATAACTTCAAGAGATGGAATTGCAATTTCTAATAATCATTAATTTATAGTAATTAGTCAACAATCATCTGGGACGATTCTTCTAGACCCTAGACACTACTGTAACCACTCATGTTCTTACAAATATACCTCAAGCTTTAGCTTCAAATTGAAACATCAATTTTAACTTCTCGAGTTTTACTATTCAGATGAAATATTTTTGTGATATATGTTTGTGATATTCAGAATGTTGACACTTTTTTAGTAGGTGTAATCTTTGCTTGTTTGTCGTTTTTAAACACAACAGTGGTATCGTAATGGAAGCAGGAATTATTCTTAATTTGAATGCCAGTAAAGTTGCTAAGTAGTAGTGTGCTTCATCCAAATTGAGTTGTAGCGAGCGAGTTGGAAATGAGGAATTTTGAGACCGATCCTGGGAAATATATGGTCCGTGTTATACCAGTCATTTTTTCCAAGCGGCAGGGTGAAAGATTGTCACGATTTACCGTAAAATGGGAGCAACCCCCAAGGACGATAGAGTGGACAACCGAGTATCGAGCAAACGACCCAACTGAACGAGCGACACTACCAACTTTAAAAGCAAACTCATCTTAAAGCGTAAGCAACTAATACTCTGTAATTATAATCTGAATCACGCGCACAATTTTCATTATGAATGCAACTAATTCGTATTATTTTTAATAATAATATAAGATCGTCCAATAAATAAACTCAACTCGAGCATTATTTATCAATTTAGTGTACATACTAGCGTACATAAAGAATTTCTCACAATGTTGTGTCAAAAGTTCGTTTGATGTGTTGTGTTACGACGCCAAGTTAGTAGTTAGTAACTGCAAAATTATTGTATTCGTGTATATGTGAGAATCTCCTGGCACAAATAAGCGACGTGTGATAGCGAAAATGTTAAATCAGTCTCGATTCAATGCTTTGGTATAGGGCGAAGAAGAATCAATTCTCCGTCGTGTTTGCCTCGATCGACGAAGAAGCAGAAGCTTCTATCCCTTTGTATGATTTAAAAGCAAAAACTCAGCTAGACCGTCGTCCTTAAATGTACTGTGCGCGGAGTACAAGGGACATACACAGTTGTATATGTATATACTAAGATGGTAGGTACGACTTCCATTGTCCAGACCCCTTATCATTTCGCAGAATATCTCTTGATACCAGTGGGAAACGAACAACTGTTCTCGAACAGTTCTTCTTTTAGGGTTCGTATGGACGACACAAACGGCGCCCATCAATCATTCTATGGTCAAGTTAATATTTCTTATGGATGTTTCGCGGTGCGAAGAAATCGACACCTATTAGGTGGTGTATTGAAAAGTTTTATTTCCAAGATATTTATAATCACCTATACAGGGTGTTTCTAAAATCGTGAAACAACCGTAAAGTGGAAAATATACCACGAAATTTTTTTATATAAAGCTCCAGTTTCGGGAAAATCAAATTTGAAAATTCGTTTAGTATTCGTACAAATTGCACTCCGCTGAGAATTGAGTAGAAAACAGGGGTAGGTAAGTGTGGAACAAGTGCATGTGGAATGGATCCTTGTCCAAACAACAGTCGGAATTGTAGAATAAATGTATTTGAACGTGGTTGTGCTTTTGTGAAAATCGATTTGAATGAATTCTCAATCCAGTGCACGCATAGTTAACGGATTTCGAAAATCCATTTTCTCGGAAGCAATGTCCTGATAAAAAATTGTTATTTCATAATATCGAACTATTTTTTAACAAGGAATTCGTTTCATTTATAATTGCGGCATATTTATTGATTAATTCTGCTGATTTTTAGTCAGATGCGCGCGTATCGGACGAGTTTTAAAATTCAATTTCCTGGAAAATATATGAAAATATATTTTATATGAAAAAAAAATTCATTCTATATTTTTTACTTACTTTTACACGAGGCATCACGGACTTTCTGCTTGCACGAAGATTTCGGAACACCCTGTATAATTTCGAACTTCCCTTCCAATAGAATATTAATCTTTTGAGGTTAAAATTCTAATTTTGAGTGAAATAATATACCGGGTAGTTTATAAAATACACATCGTATTTTCATACTCCATTTAAGTTTGTATTTTATCTATAAACAGAGAATAGACGTTTCAATTCATGTTCAAGTAGAAATATTGCGACCACGAATACTTTTTGTTAAAACAATTTTCGACATGTTTAATTGCTATACTCATATTCGTAAAAGCCATGAAAATAATTTCACTATTGTTAAATGCGCGAGTATATGATTGAGAAACGACACTCGTGCCGTTATATTCGTCCATCAACTGTCGCTTCGATTCGTGATTCCCTTAAAATATGCACACCCGTTAAGCAAATTTCACGGGGCACTCAATAATACAGCTTGATTACCTTAAATAATGCACCATTGTCATTCGATCTGTCCCGTAATCATCCGATTAGTCAATTATTAAATGTCTGGCCGATGGCAAATGTTGCGGTCTATTCACCAGGGATCCGCACTGTACGTCGCGTAAAACGTTTATCTACTTTTCCGATTCGTCATTGGACGTGCCATTTCGGCGTACGCAATGGTCACCGTGAAATGCGCATGAAATATTGCCGTATAAACGGCAATATGAATACTTCACATTTTGCGGATCAAACGCATGCACAGGTATAAAGGATACGAAATGATTAAACACGTTTTACAAATTCAATTCTTCTTGTATAAAAAGCTGGGGGTAGAATCTGAATAGAAGGTATACATATAGTAGATACCTACTACTTACAAGTCTCATTTCATACAGTGTACTGGGAATATTTTCATCAAATGGAGATTCGAATTGCATTAGGTCAGTGCAAAAAATCGTTCACTCACTATCAGGTGATGTTAGGTGTACGGAAATGTGTTTTTTGATTACAGCTACTTGTATCTTTACCAGAAAAGACTTTGATTAAAAAAGACACGTGATACCTATACTTATTACTTTTAATATAGACTTTCGTTTAATAAAGCAAATAATTCTTAACAATGATTAAAGGATATAATCCCTTCTGAGCCTACTCAGGTGGATATTTATAAGCAAAGTTAAAACCACAGGTGCTAACGATAACTACGAGTACCTGTCGTCATAACAAATATCTATAAGAATAGATTTAAAATAGAAGGAAAATATATTGAAAACTGTATGTATGTATTTCTTTTTTAATGCTTACTAATCTTTTAAAGTAAAGTATGGTGATCAAAATTTGATGAACAACAAAAAGCAACGATGAAGTTAGGTAGGTATTCAACGACAGAGGGGGAAAAGGTGTTGGCTCAAAGGCGTGACTGATCTCTCCTCGAGGCAACGTGCTGATCTTAAAACGCAGAAACTGAAAAATGGCCCGAAAGTTTGTCGATAAATATGCAAATGGTGTATTAAGATCGAAAATGCAAACTGCTTGAGGGCGAAATATGAAACGTCTGAAATGCTTTCCATTATACAAAACGGGTACCTTGAAGCTTGACGAAACAAGGCGATATTTATGGCGTTCCAAAAGTTGAGCTAATTCGCTATGCATTAATATTACATTGTTTATATGTCATCAACGTTTTTGTATCGAACAATTTTCTTTCTACAGCTCGAATTTTTCATTCTATTAGACTTTTGTAAAACTATTTATGTAATAGATTCGTTTGTTAGTGAGATGTCGTGTCCTTTGTTTTTTATTTTAAGAGTATGGGAGTATAAGTATTTTTAAGATGTATCTACCGCTTGAAAAAGTAACCAACTTTCCGTGATAATACTACAGAAAAAAGCGGAATTCATAGACCCGCAATCTGCATAATAAATAGACCAATCAGAAATACTTTACGGGCATTAAGCTCATATCCGCTATCCACCCGATACTGCGATATCGCACATCTCTAACGAATTACATGCATCAAAGCTCCCTCGTGCAGCCATTTAAGAGTGGCGCCCACGGAAAAAGGTTTGACCAAAAAACAGCCTGTGTTTTTGTCTAAACGTTCACGTCAGCTTGCTCACGGTAGCTTGTTACACGTTAATCTTTTCGCAGGGAACAGCTTCCTCGTTTTCTTTCCTTTTCACCTGTTCCATACGCCCGTCTGCCTCTTCCCCCTGTTTATACCCGCAGCGTTAGCTACGCAGCTTAGTCGCGTGGAAAAAATGCTAATTTTCATTGCAAATC
Organism: Andrena flavipes; assembly: GCA_963971345.1. Classification (NCBI taxonomy): domain Eukaryota; kingdom Metazoa; phylum Arthropoda; class Insecta; order Hymenoptera; family Andrenidae; genus Andrena; species Andrena flavipes. The sequence continues at coordinate 15,035,970 of OZ020480.1, forward strand.
CCCTTCCAACCCCCGACCTTGTGACCCCCCCTGCCCCCTCGAAGCTGCTTGGTTACGTTTATGGACCGGTATTACGCCGCCTCTTTACGGTTGAATATCTAATACAGTCGCTTGTTTTCCAGCACCAGAACTGAGACAATGGCAGTGGGAGGCGCATGAGATGGAAAAGGGAGATGGGGCTGTTTATAAATAACACAACGTGACTTAATATTGAAGGCTTCAAGGACTAACCACCCGAAAGACAACGCCATGCGAACATGAGGCGCGTGGTCTTTATCAGCGTTGGTACAAATGTGGTTATTTTCCAGTGATGTGGTAGAACAAGTAATTTCATCTTTGGAAACAAAATACTCAATAGTCCAAAACATTATAGAAAAGAGGAACATACTTTGTACTGTTGGGTTCCGTCGCATGCCGGATTAGGGTGGCCCTTATTTTCAACCTGCGATTTATTTTGCTCTCACAGCGGGCAAAGTCACCCAAGTTTACGGTATCAATAATTGACACCAAGCACGTAAAATTTCGATATGAATCGATATTTCCTATTGAGTACTTTGGTATCGAATTGATTGAATATCATCAATAGTATCGGTATCGATCCAATCAACTTTGATTAGGGTTTACAAATTCTGACACGTTTTCTGTCTGGCCTGCACCGTGATGACCGAACATCGCTACACACGCCGCGATTTGCCTATACGGGCCAGTCCGCTTCAGGCGCATCGCATCATTTTTCGTTTTTGCTCCGGTGGACCGGCTGCACAGGTCAAAATAACTGCCCAGTTTTATCAGACACATTCTCCGGTATGCCTGCACAGGCAGCAATGTGTAGGCATACCTGACAGGTCCATCGCGGCATGTGTAGCGGCCTTTAGAATTGGTCATATCCACTTGATTCACTCCTTCATTATCACCGAAGACAACCCAATTATCTGCGACACAAAAATTTTCGTTCAACAGATTCTGATAAGCTGTACCAAATTCGAAACCAAAAGGATGCAACATGATATCTCGATGAACTCACTAGACAGAATAAAAGAAGAAAACTGTTGCAGAAAAGTGCTTATATTCTTAAACGATGTTTATATATTCCACTTAATTTGGTATACTAATTCACGTCTATATCGATGCAATGTGCAACATCCTAGTATAAATTATTGCTATCCAAATAGGGAAATTAGAAACCAATTGCATATGAATCCTTATCATTAATTTGTGTTTAAAATAGATTCAATACTTTGAAGCCAGGTAACAGGTCATATGTATGAGTAATGAATTAATTTATATTCGATCTTAAGAATTTAATTTGTATATTAATTTTGTATGAAACTGGCAGTTTTGTCCGTCTATGAGGTAGGATACTTGTATCGATCGATCTGCCATTAAAGGCTGAAGTAAAGATAAGCGAGGAATATCGGATTACCGTAACAAATAACAGATGAGAGAAAAGCTTTTTCCTGACTAACGTGTAAACAAGCTTCAAGATAAGAAGCTTTTATCAAAGTGCGTCTGATGGCGAGTAAGAATAGAATGCTTCTACAGAAACAATAAACGCTTCTAAAATGTTTCTAAACTTAAATAATATAACGAATGGTGTTGTGATGAAATAAATTTACTGACACTAGAATAATTCTTAGAATGTGACGAATTGAATCGGCAAATGTGATGTACGGGTGTAGTTATCAAGCATCTGCCTGTAACTAAATAACCTTTAATTGAGTAATTAAGACTTTAATTTGAAAGAGACTAGACTTGAATATTTTTAAGAATAAATCTCATGAACAACTTCCTTTTGCCAGGTTATTATATATTACGTAAAAATCATGATGAATATCGAATGTAGGAAGAAGATAATCATTCTTCTTCCAGCTTAGAGGATATTATATTTTTCATCGGTATTGAACAAACTATGTGAATATAATGATAAGATGTACCTATCTTCACAAATGTTCAATTCCCTTAATTTGTAAAACAGACTCGTCATACTTCGTGTACAACTATTAAAAAGCTATTGATCGTTATGCGTGGATACTGTTTGCGCGATAAATCACACTAAAATTGCTGCTATATCGAAATGTTTAGGTGCTGAATCACAGCTAGATGGAACATTATTTTTAGAACGAAGATAAGGCACGTTCTGCACTCCAAATCGTATCGATTGATATACTACCCCTCTTTCTACTTCAGCGTTGTTTGAGCAAACAGCGAGAACACATTACACAGATGGAAACTCTACAACAAAATGAATCAAATCTAGTAACATCGTTTCTCTTGATCTGTATGTCTTGTGTGGTTGAGTCAATTGAATCTGCGGCGGATAAATCTGACATTGAGATAAACTCTAATTCACCCTCGTGCTCTTTTCATTTTTCATCCCATTCCTCTACAATTATTTTACTGTTCTTGGTATTTTAGAAGCAAATTCACACTTACCTTCTTAGATGTCTTGGGAAAGTAAAGGGAGTCGCTGTGCTTCGGACGAAGTAATCAGAGGTTTTAACGTATCACCGAAGAGCTTCTTAAATTCACAAGGACTGGACGCGATAAGCACGGGGAATTGCAGAACTCACAGGATTAGCAAATAAAAACGCGCACGATCGATGTACTTTTATTCACGATAATTTTAATAATACTGAAACTGCTATTGGTTGTGTGGTGGACAAGCAGATACACAAGGCACGATGTTGGCAACGATACTGAAACATAAAAAGAAAGGAAGAAGCATGAGAGACAACTATTGACAGTCTATTGCAAATTGTTTAAAGAATTCGTACATTTTTTGAAATGTGAAAGCAATGTACAGAACAACTTGTAAATTTCCTCTTCATCTTGACACTCAAGATTAAATTCCTCTATCTCTATCTATTATACTGGAGAAGGGAGTAAAAAGTATGAAAGGGACCATATATTGCAAACGAACATTTTTCTCGCAAAAAATTGTGGACCTTTCGACGAACTATGAACGCTATCTATAACTGATGAATCATTCCAAGTGCCACAGCAGAAAAAAGTAGGAGAACCGTTTAAATTCTCAGGATTCAATCCAGCCTCTTAATTGGTCAAAACTATACAACATTCTTGTACGAAGGAATGATTCGTTTTCCACATAAATATGGTTCCTTTTGAAGTTTTCATTCCTTTCCCAAGTAGAATCCGTGCAAAGAAAAGGAATGACAAAAATTCTATTACAGTATCGCCGAGGTAAAGTATTGCTCAAGACTGAAGCAACCAAAGATATTACACTAGAAAAGGAATGACAAAAATTCTATTACAGTATCGCCGAGGTAAAGCATTGCTCAAGACTGAAACAACCAAAGATATTACACTTTCCAGAAAGGGGGTAATCTCGCGCTCTATGATATGTTCTCTCTACAAAAGGGCTACCGTTTCGACCTAGAAGCTTTCACTTGGTGAAATGATAGGGGCAGGTTTAATAAAATCATCCGCGGAAAAAGAGACCGACCTTCGGAACCGTGATGTTACTCAATGCTACAAGATGTGAGAATGCGGACAAAAGAAGAAGACAAATTATACACACATATCATCAACATAAACAAGGGTTCTTGCTTATAGGCGGCTAGAGAATAATGTTAAGTCTATGGAGGAACGGAAGCTGCACCAGTGTGGATATCTATTGTAGTCTAATCTTTGATCCCAATTCCCAAGTAGCCATATTCAATTAGCATGGCCATTCTACAATGAGAAGCTCAAGGATGAAGATTGCAGTAACAGATCAAACGGTCCATCAATTTTGCGAGATGCATTGTATTTTGTAATAGTTTTCTGTTTTAGTAGCATGTTAAGCGTGTTTCGGTGCCACTCTCTCTTCATCCAGATTTTATCCCTCTGCTTCTCGCTATATCGCTACCTGCCACCATCCTGTTTCTTTCATCGGTGAGAGTGGGACGTCAGAGCCGAAGAAAATTGCATTTGTAATGTCCAAGGAGGAAGGAAAAAAGCGGAAGGAGAAAACGGTTAAGAAAATGAGAATATAAGGTTGTAGATCGAACCCGAGTTCATTTACCGCCCAGCCAGGCTTCGTTGCGAGTAAATCTCGAACTTGGAAGCAAACAATCGTTTCATGGAATTGGCTCGCCGCCTTTGGAGATCGCACAATTAAAACTCTGCCGGTAATTGAAATACTTTGTTCAGAATTCCAGTTGGAAAAATTTTAAATTTAAGCGAGACATCTGTCATGAATATAAATAGTGAACTATAGTCAGCGCTATTTGTGCCGCAGCGACTGTTTTGTTACAATACACAACGAGCTATGCAGTTACAATAATTAATAAAAAGTGTCTAAAGAAAACGAAGCTTTCTAAAGCAAACTATTGGCGATGCTTTTCATAAAGAATAATTCGTAATGCCTAGACTCCAGAGTGATATGAAAGTTAATGACGATTGCTTCAAGGACAGCAAACTGAAACTTCTATCGTAAAAACAGAAATATTGTGTTCCAATCGTGTGAGCAATAAAATTCAAACAAATCCAATTTATTACGGACGCTTACAATGAAACAGTGCATTTTTTATTGGTGCATCTCAACTATTCTGCACAGTCGGCTACGCTCAGCTAGGTATACCTATAGCAACTCTCATGCGTGTACCCTTCACATGTGAGGACGAGTTATCCAGAAGAAGACGGGATGACAGGAGGGTAGATGAGCGAAAAACGAACGGAACAGCGGTGGAAAAGGATAGAATTGAAGCGAGGTGCGGCTCGTGAATATTTCAGACATGGCAGGAGTGCAAGGATCGGCGGGGGGTGCGGGGGAGGTGGTCTGGAAGGAGGATATTTTTCGAGGCGCCTCCGTAATTGGCGAGTTGAATCATTGATTAGCCGGCAGGCAGACGGCTTATGCTAGCCCCCCCCCCCCCTGCCATCCCTCTATCACCCCGGTTCGCGATCCACCTACCGGTGGAGGGTAAGACCTAATGTAGCCTAAGATATTACTTCGCCAGATTAAAATTCGGCCGAGTGGCGGAGTCGGGGTTGGCTTGTAATAATGCAGAAATTTAATTAGTCCTCCGACAATGTGTTTTCCCGCTTTCACACCTTGCGTCTACTCTTCTTCTGATTACTGTTACGCGAACTAGATTCGGAGAAGGCAGCTCCACCTCCACCTCCACCTCCGCCCCCGCCGTCGACCAAGCGAGCGCAGTTCTTGGCTGTATTCAATGGTAGAACGTTGTTATCGGTGTAAGGGGTCGCGGTTGTGTGCTGCATTATGCTTTCTGACGATGTATTTGTTATGCTTTTTTTACTAACCTTTGACAAATGAGTGATATAGTTGTTTATTAACTATAGCAAAAGAAATCGTTGCGCTGTTTAAAAGTTTGTCAACTCACTCAACAAAATAGTTTCTTTCTCGTTCCGAAGAAGATTGGGATTCTGGAATGATTGGTGTTAAAATATAAAAATTGTATCCTAAAAAATCGTACAACCAAATGCTAAGAGACAAATGAATAATCATCACGTTCCTCGGGTAGTCTGCAGCTAAAATTCAAATGAGAATACAAGAAGTCGACTTCATTCTATTTGCTGAGATCTTGAGTTAACCTGTGTGAATTTTCATAGGTCACAATCGACCAAAGTCTACTTTCTGACTTCAACCACCTCCCATATATCATCAAAAATAATAAACAGTCCAACGATTTCTACTTTTGGTACATGCTTCGCAAGAAGAAAGGAGGAAGATAACACAGACGTTGTGAGAACCGAGATTGGGGAATAGGTATTGGTGCTGGGAAGAGGAAGGGAAAAGAGAGTGCAGGGTATGTGAGAGGGAAGGGGAAACGTGGGAGCATGTACGTATTGGATAGGTGTGGAGACGGAGCGGACGGAAGAGCAATAGAAAAGAGAATAAGGGAAATTTTGGACGGCAGTGGAACGGGGGAAAGTTGAATGTGGGGGGGGGGGGGCTGGGAAGGAGAAGGGAGAAGAAAAGAATGGTAATAAGGGATGTGGGAGAACAGGTAGATTAAAATAGGAATAGGGATAGGAGGAGACGAATAGGAGGAGGGTAGAAAGATTTAGATATAAGATAGGGTAGTAAGAAGGTAATGGTGACTAGGAGACAGGGCTCGGTTATAATAATTAAGATAAACTAAAAGTATAGAATAATAAGTGCAACATAAAGTTCGTGTAAGGATAACAGTAAAAAATGTACATATGATAGAGAGAGAGAAGATTGTAATCCGTAAAAAACAAGAAACATATTTATAACAGGTAACAAAGACGTTACAATTTTTGGTACGATTAATTTGGGGAGGTAATCGTAGTGACATATCGTTGGACGGTTTTACTATAAACACGAAGACCTATCGTACGTCACATATCACCCAGGCAGACCTAAAACCGTCTCCGTTCAATCACCAAACACGCAACCATATTATAATCTATCGTACGTAAAGAAGATAGCGCGCGTATGACATTACGGTACGACTGGCGTTAAAACAGTTGTATCATTCAGATGTCCACCTTCTACCGCTTTGATTTTAGGATATGTTTTAGAGGACAGAAAAATACGAAATACGTGTCTTTTTATTTTGGCCGCTTTGAATATTTAGGGGGTGGAATCACCCCTCAAAGTTCATAAGAAGAGGTACAAAAGTTAATTTAAAGAATATTATAGCATTGTGTTGAATAAAACTTTATATAAATCTTGATATAAATACTTGACTAATACTGGATAAATACTTCATCTTTCTACACGAAACGAGCTCAATTCCAGCCCCAATAGTTATCGATGTCTCACCAAGCTCAACTGTTGCAATCTTCGGTGCTGACAATCCCGTAATATGGAAACGCAAAAACATTTAACTACGTTACGCCAGGACACGTTTCACATTTTTTTCTCCCCCTCCCCCACCCCCCACTCACCCACCAGCGATGCGATCCAACCGCGAAAATATTATGTTACACCTTGGAGGGATCGAGAAAAGTTTGCCGCGAGCCGAGGAAAAATAAGGGGCAGAAGAAAGGGTCTTGGTCGTGGTGTTCAAACGAGTTGTCGAGAACTTTTGTCGAAGAATGGAAACTCTTACTCTCCTTTTTCGTCCCGTCTTTTCTCTTCTATTTGCCTCCCCTCCGGCTGCCCGTTCCAACCCGACGGCGCAACGGTCCGCAACCCCTATCGACTTGAAGTGGCACGAAATAAAACTTGCCTCCGACGGGGTGGGAATTTCATTTGCGTCCTGTGTGCGTGTCCCCGCAAACGCACCAAGGGCACGTTCGAATTACGATTGGATCAGCTCGATCGTTCGTTCTGATCGTGACAACGATGTAGAGGGAGGGGAATCACGCGATTCCGAGTGGATTGTTTTACAGTGCCGTGCAATGGCGGTTTGTTAGGTTTTCGAGGTAGTATGAAAATCGATTGCTAAAGGAATTCGGTAGACAGTGGTTATTACCGTCAATAATTATATCGAAAATATTTTACCGCTGACAGTGGAAGAAATTTATTTATCCGCGTCGTTCAAATTCTTGTATGATTGCTTTTTTACAAAGTTTGTAATTACTTTCCTCGTTGGTTTTCAATTATTTTTCATCAAATCTTGTCGGTTACAGGTGAGAACCACGAACCACTTGGCCACGCGTTAATGACACGGAAAGATTTATTCTCGAGTAAAAGAAACGATTAATGATCCTTGGCTACCTAACGTGTACCATTGATATACAGGCTGTTTTAGAAATAAGTGATAGAATTCTGATGAATTGTTCTACAAAAAGAAGTAGTATTGTTTAAGGATAGTGTGGCGTATCGTATTTAAATAAAAGCGAGTCATTGGAAAAAGTTATGTATCATTAGTGATAAGTACAAATGTTGATATTATACGATAGATAAGTCATTAGTTCTAATTATTCAGTCAACAATTTCGATAAAATTAAAGTGGTTCGGCCTTTTTTTTCTCTTAACACCCGATAATACTGAAATTATTAATTTCCACCCTTTACTTTATTTCTGCAAATAGGCAGTTAAAACTTTTAATGGAAATAATATTGCGATTGCAGCTGTTCAGTATGTTTTCCAACAAACACAAGTTGCTCAAAATTTAACATTTATGAAGGCATATTTACAAATTCTTCCAGCCACAATAAAGGAATTGGGAACTGTCAGTCTACCCTTAACAAATTCGATAAAAATTGACATGTTATATTTTAGGTGCATATTGGCATATATTACGTGCATAAACATCCGCAGTCTAATTATCGTTAAAGTTCCACTTATCCAAATGACACGCGTAATCACATTAAATTAATATCTACAGTTTGTATAACATTTGCAATGCCAAATACATAAAAGATTGGTTTAAAATTGACATTCGATTATAATAATTCGACGAAGAGAGACGGCGAAGCACAAATAACATACAGAACAAGAGATACTAAATACGCAGCTCGTCAGCTGTCAAATTAACAAACCGTTCCTGTCAAATTGTGTAACGCGATACCTATAACATAGTAACATTAGATGAATTATTCAAATGTCCGACTAATTTTCCAATACTAACTGTTCGCCCTAGTTGGCACTGACTGACTGTGGAATTTGGGTATGACGGGGAAATCCCTCGTGTATTTATGCGTGATGACTCGTTGTTTCGTTCGAGCGTCTCAGATACCAGAGATAGTCATGGAAAACTTACGTGATTTTTTTTTTGATTCCAAGAATTATTTACTTTGATCATTTTGGTCTTGAATTTCATAGATACCGAGGATCTTTAAATCTGTAGTTTTGATAGACTGTCAAAGTAGGGAGACCCCTTAAAATACTATAAAATTATAGAAAGTAAGTGAGAGAAAATACCATATTATTTTAAAGCGGCCTCGACCTCCATATTTCATGCCTCAATCTACGAAAAGACCATTACTATCAAATTATCTACCACCTGAAAGTAAGTAACATTTTGTCTGCAGCACTTTCTCCTATCACCAAAAGTAAACAAGTTATTCAGATAAACTGTTTTATATGTCTCACCCCCTATACAATTTTTCATACTGAAAATTATAACCAATCCTGAAATTATAAGGCTATCGGAGGAATTTTTATCAAAAATTCAAAAATGATCTATAACTGAGATAATACGTTCAATTGAAAATTATCAAACATATGTGTACATGAAATAATTTCACTATTTTAACTAACAGAATGAATGTAGAACAAGTGTTCTACGTTATTTTAATAGCATAGTTATCGATACACTCGCAAAGTGACACTAATTCCTTGAATAACACTTTTAATAACGATATTCCACAGTTAATATAATTATTATAACAGATATGTGTAAGCAGTAAATCTAACTAACCTAGTAATATTATCAACACACTATAAGTACTAAAATACATGATCAGGTAGAAAGAAAAAGAAATTGATGGTACCAAGTGCCGAAATATGTTGTATGCGACAATAATTTTTGGCTTGATTTTATGATTCTTTTGCAATAACGTTGGAAACGTGAAACAGCGATGAAGTTTAAAAGATGGAAAGATCCCTGGATTGGATATAAAACGTTTAACACCAATATTTCCGCGTGGTCGACAGGCTGGCGCGGATTCCTTTTCCATTACGAATGACTGGCCGTTTTCCCGCGACAAAGACGAAGACGAATGAATCGCGTCGAGGTTAACCAAGAATTTTCAATTGGAATCACGTTTCTCATTCAGCTTACCTTGTTACGACCACCACCCAGCTTCTTGTATGTATAAACACATATATATATTTTTGCTTATTTTTTATTGAAACGCGTGTTGCACTGACGTGGTATCTATTTCGCAAGGAATTTTGAATGCACACCGAAACCGGACCCGAGAATATAGAAATAGACTACAACATACAGAAATAAAGGACACAAAAAATATATAAAATATCACTTGAATTGATTTTGTCACATGGTAGGCCACATTGACGTCCAACGTTATTTACTGCTCCTTCGTTCCATGGTAACGCGACTATAAACATGTGTGCGTACGTGTGGATTTGAATTCCGACCATGAGCGATGATATTGAATCATTCAATCCTGGGAAATGGTTTTCTGAAATCGGGCGGGCGATTAATTCAACACGAAATCGATTAGAGATTAGATGATGAACGACGATTTCGTAGTTTAAAACAAGGTTTGTAGCAGGGATTGAAAAATAACTGTGTCAGACTGTTAGACAGGGCTATTCGGAAATGAGTGATCAAATATTAAGAGCGTAGAAACTCAGTTGAAATTATCTCAAAGTGAGGGATTTAAATGAAAAAGTCGAAGAGTTTCGTGACACGAAGTGCTCAGAAAAATTAGCAAGGAAGTACATATTTAAGCAGGAGCCGGAAACTGACTTTGTCGTTGTAATATCCGACTTCCTGCTCCACTATCACAAGTCATACAGTTGCCTTTGGATCCTGAGGTAAATATAAAATCGGTCAACATATTCCAAAGTTGGAAGCCTACGGAGAAAATGCGGAAGAGGGAACACGAAGCTCCATTCTACGGTGCTTTAAGTTAACAGGTCTCGCCCGCAGCGAGCGTTTTACTAAGCATAAGCGTTTGCATAACCCAAGATTGACTTTAAGTTCCCTAACCACCCTCGCCAGCGGATAAGCGAACTTCCAACTCACGCTGCAACCGATGAAAGCGTATGTTAAGTCGCTAAGCAAGCCCACTTGGCCAACTTTCTCGGTATCATTTGCAAAATACTACGCTTACCAATTACCAGAAACCTTTGTATCACACTACAAGCAGCATCTTCTACATGATAATCTTAATTTTACGAGGAGGACGAGAACTAAGAGTAAAAATCAGCGTTATAGACATTGGTCGGCAAGAATGAGTATTACTTTCTAGATAGAATTCAGGTAATAGGTATAGGTATTTATTTTTTAAGGAAAATAAATGAAACAAGACTTTGGATAAGAGGAAGACGGCTACCTGCTAATAAACGTTACACAAACAAAGTCGTAACTTTATACTGAAATTTTCTTTTATTACGATGAAACGTTACCAGCTTTCTATTATGGTTTGTTTCTTTTGTATTTTCAATTTTTATGATAAAATTTACGATAAAAGAAGAATTACATATACAATATTTAACAGAGGAAAAATTCTCAACTACAACTGACTGTATTTTAATTTGGGGAAATTATAAATTTCATTGGTACGTTACTGCATATTTTAATTCTTTATACCATATTATACAATTTTGCGTGGCGCATTGCATTAAAACAAGTGAAAACATAGATAAAATATCACATTTATTTAAAAAGTATTTTCATGGAAAAAATGGGAAGGCAAAAATGTTGCCATCATCACTGAAAAATTATATCTGAAAGGCAACAATATTCAATTTGCTGTTGTAGATTTTATTATCGACTGTGTTATTTTTAATTACATGAAAGGATCCTGAAACAAACATTTTTTTACGGTATTTTCTATAGTAATAATATTAAAATTATCCAAATCAAAGGTATAGTCATCAATATTGCTCTTTTCTGGTTCTAGTTTTAGCTATTGTGTATAAAAATATGTATTTCACATTTACTGGTCTTTAGTAGTGTTTTTGTTTGACCAATATACGATTGATTACCTTGGGTAACTTTACGAATATTAATTATTTATACCAATCCTTGAACAGTGCTTGGAAAGTGATGTAACACAGAAGTTTGAAGAGTTATATTCTTTTATGTTCTACATTTGCAGTAATCCTTGTAATAAATTGAATACAATGTATTTATTTTACACGTATTTTTCATACAATAAGTATACTTCTTTTACATTGTTTTTATAAACAGTTAATATAAAGGTTGTGGCAGGTCTCTAGTTACCAATCACCGAATAATAATGCAGTGAAACGTCAGCCAAGTTTAGAAACTAGTTGTTAGTCATCGTTTTACCTACAGAATTTATGCTACAGAGTGGAGGATATTACTGATCCATCCACCTTTCTATGTTCTTTTTGGACATGTGCATTGGAGACGTCACAATTGGCATGGTATATCTATAAATCCATATTGCTGTGAACATTTCCCAGACGTACTAACCTGTTAATTAAAACTTATAGAAGTCATGAAATTAGAAAAATAGAATAAAGTTGATAATTTATATGTATTTACGAGGCTACACATCTTACAATTAGTAGTGAAATAAGCATCAATAACGTGTTCATTACTTACCTTCAGTAACAACATTTATTTTCACGAACGACATTATTTTATAAGGTTTACGAAACCGATTATGACGATTATTCGCAAGAATAGTAGAATCTTTATGACACTGCGTCACATTGCGTTGTGTATGTAAGTGGTGAAATAAGTCTGACCCAAAATTAAAGATTTATATCGAGATAAGGCTATTTCAGTTTCCATATTTGATGACAGCATTCATATAATAACATTCCTAATTACTTTAATTTTGAAATATAGAACGTGGGGACCGCGTTCTCCTTTTGAACATGTATTAATTCAGAACTAAACGGATCTTCTCCAGCATCCACCAGAGTACGCTTTTCTCCTTCTACTAAAACATCCCCTCGAGGCATTTAAACCTTCACGCGTTAGTGCAAAGGGGTACGCACGAAACCGTGTAATAAAATTATTGTCCTCTACACAATTATAGCTGAGCTTGAGCTCAAACGTCAATCAAATCTAATATCCACGTTATATCTAAATCAGTTTTCAAACCTGTTTAGTCCAGTGCCCTAGAAGAACTTTCAAATAGATACAATCTACTTACATAAGTCTTTTTTATGTCCACAGGTTTTATTGTTCGTCATTTTATTAATTTATATTAATGTAGGTAAATTTTTTGTATGTTTTTTAGCCACAGAATTACAAATATCTGTAACATTTCAACATTTTGATTTGACTGAAATTCTCAAATGCTTGTTACGACCCAAATGTTTATGTTGGTTATCTAAGAGAACCATGGTGGATAATTAATGGCATGTTGAATTACCACGTGTGTAGCAAGTTTAAAAAAAAAAAATAATACATACTCTGCTAGTTTTAAGAGAAAATAATGGAGGGGTAATTTTTTTTTCTTCCTATAGAATCTGAAGGAATAAAAATATTTCCGATTTTATGTTCAAAGTCAATCTAAGACTAACAAGTTGGTACTTTTTAATAACGTTTTACTTTCTTTGGATATTTTGTCAGGTAAGAAAAGTATAAAGCCTTATGTGAAAGTGGACTGACTAATCCAACGATTTAAATATGCATTCAGCATTCTTCATTAATAAGTGAATTTTGTGAACTGTAAAATTTGATAAACTCTTAATGTGTTTGACATATGTTGAACTTTTCTCAGTTTCTTTGAATTTCAGTCAATGAATGGACAAAGTCATTGTGGAATATCCTGATTGCACGCTGCAGCCCTTGAATGCCAACATTTTGATGGTTCCATAAACTCGCCGACTTTGAGATACAACCATCGTGCGAAATCCAATCGCCATGCATGGCCAATAATTCCGGGAGCTCGATCACAGGAACGTAATACCAATCCTGGCGCAATCCGTACACATGCTGGCCGATTGATACCAGATGTAACGCGATATGACATCATTAAGCCATTATTCGGTGAATTTATAGCAATGAGGCTGGCCCAGAATTTGTGAAGATGCCTGCTTGAACCATAAGCTGATTTAGGGCGCGAACAATGTGCACCTCATTGTTGTAATACCTACTGATATATGGGTGGATGTTGATGTTTTTCTACTCGATATATGCAAAAGGATTCCTTTAATTACTGACGCAGCCAATTTTCAATCAGTTGTTATTTAAAAACTGTTTGTTAAATTAAGTTGCAAAATTCTGAGATAAATCATCACGCTTAAATTTTTTTTTGACGAATAGGAGTTCCGACAAAATGTTCTTTTGCTGTAAAAATCATAACTTTTTTAAATTTTTAATATTTTTAGCTATTAGCTATTTTAGCCTTTGAAGTTCTAATTCCAAGTGATTTGTGGCATGAAGTAATTATAAAATTGCTTTTCTGCGAAAAATCCTTCGGTTACAATGCGTCCTGAAGGATCACCCACGTTGAGAGTTAGGTGCTGAAGCGCTCAAAGGGCCAAATAAGTAATGTTACGCTATAACGACCAAAGAGACCTGAGATCCTTTTACAGAACACCTTGTATCTGAGATTAAACAAGTCCCATTACGCGCCCACTTTATAAAACCACGATTATGCCGCTTAACGGTCCGCCGGATTAATCAATAGTTTTAGCAAGTTATCAGGAACGTTCGCGAATTACTCGGTGCGCACGTATGCTCACATATCCCACTGAAATCCGTTAATCCAACAGGCCTGGTAGTCACATGGCACGTTTACGACGTAACTTTTAGGATTAGATCTTCCATGTTACATGTAAGTATTTAAGTACATCCACCCATGTGGATTAGAGCTGACCAAGCGGTTAGAGGTTGAAGCAGAGTAAAAGGTGGTGAATAATATAAAGAAAGATAAGATTGTTGATGATAGTCTCTTTGAATTCCAGTCCCAAAAATAAATAGAAATTTGAAAGAAGTAACAATAAAAGATAGCGTTCGACAGAAAACAATACATATACGTTGCGTGGAAAATGTTATAAGAAGATGAATAAGTCGCAGCCATTCTTCGACTATCCCCTGTTCAAAATGTGACAGGCACCCTCTATCATTGAAGTGAAGGCTCGAGGAGAATGCCAGAAATGTCTGGTAAATAAGATGACGGTGGTATATGGTCCACCAGAATATGAACCTCAATATAAGGAAACGCAAGGCGCAGATGATGTTTCGTGTTTAATTTCATCCTGATATGTTGTAGGTATAACAGCAAAGCACAAAGCATCAATCTAAATAATTTCGCGAATAAAACAGAAGACCACTGTTCAGCGAAACGTAAAATACCACGGCGATAAATGTAATACAATTCCTCGCCATTTCGCATATTTGTTGTATAGCAGAGCGTTCAAATCCCCCTGCTACTGCTGTCAAAATTCAAGAAACGAGAGAACGTTAATTGAGGCAGCGGATTGAGGCGTAAATCTCCAGTCCCGGCCCAGGCGACTTATTTTCTCCCAGGCTGTATAATCTTCCACCAAACAAGCGGTTTTGATAAAGCGAGTGAAGGTGAAGAAAAGCGTGCAAGCGGTGTAATAAACGGAATTCATTGCTTCCGTGGCAACGAGACTCGGACCCGCTTCCGCAATGCAGTTATACGGAGCCAGTATTTACCGAGGCACGTGTAAAGAGCTACACTTTATTCCTTTTATTCGCATGACCTTCGTGTTATATGGGGCGCGAGTAGTGGTGCCCACTGACCACAGACAATGCTGTTCACATTTTGATTCTCGGCGTTCTACAATCCCATCCCGCCCATTATCTATAATATACATATATATAGAGAGACAATATGTCACCCCGTACAGGTGGGACGCGCGAAGTGCGGACCATTCTATATTCAAACGCTATTATCTAAAAAATGGTTGGAAGCACAAAAACTATATATATGTACAGTAATTGTAGATAATCGAATGCTCTTTTAATATTATTTGAAAAAAATTTCGATAGGGCTTACCATTTTTGAGAAATTCTGCAAATTCAAAGCATTGATGAATTCTAAACTTTAAGCAACCTTTCCTGGTCCGATTGCAATAGTCTTTTTCAGAGATTATTTTTTTATCAAATGAAACCATATTAAGTGGTGAGAGCCAAAGAAATCGCAGATTGAAAGTAAGAGCCACCCTAATGATACATACCTATAACATATACCTCATTGTCAGTAACTTAAATAGATATCGTATGGAATACAGTAATTCCTCGTAATAAACCCGAGGAACGGGGCTGACGGCGGGCGAACGATGAGATGCGGAGACTATTCCCTTAGAGTAGTATATGCTCTAAGACTATTCCGTGCGGCCGATACCTCAAGTGAGAGAACCCAAGAGCCCAGCGAGAGGGAACGAAACAGTTGACACGAAGTTGCCGTCGACTCTTTCGTTCTCTCACTCTCGACCGAAGGTTCCCAAGAAATGGTGGGGATAGTCACCGGGCGTACAACGCATGGTAAGAACGGCACTATAACGAAGATTTATTGCAATTGCATTTCTTATTGTAGAACGAACACATAATAATTTTCTTCGATTGAATTCTGGTTCACTTCAATAGTTTACGGTTGCAACAGCAGATATCAAAATTTCGTAGCTGAACGTTTCCGATTTCATTGTACTACTACTTCCAGGTCAAACACGAGCATTGGATCTCCCGAACATGGATTTCTTCTTCCATATCCGTATCGTTGCGAGGGTGAAGGGGAGCAGGGACAGGTAAGGAAAGTAAGTGAGGTAGAAGCATAACGCATTCTTCCAACAGGAGAGACATAACTTGGTCTGACAGGTGAGCTCCATTATCTATGCGAAGAAGGAACAATACATCTCCTGTCTGCGTCGGATGTTCTCTCGTTCTCTACCGCGAATCCTATACTATGTCTAATTATTTATCCATCATCCTTTACTTTTCGGATCACCCTAGAGGATTCATTGTTATTTTACTCCTTATATTCCTTAAGACAGAAATACATAATTAACATCTCACCATTACCATTCGTGACACCGCCGAGTTCCTTCAATGAGGCTTTAGCGAGATTAATAGACCAGACAGTACTTGTCTGTCACTGTACCTTTACCAAGAAACATTAAAACATTCGCCATTATGGATAACAAAAGTTCAAAATGTGAAGGATAATAAAAATATTGTCGTGTGCCGATGAGGGTATGTAATTCTACCCATGTTAATAGCCCAGTGATAAGTAAAACTCAGTATCACAAAATACTATTCCGTTCGTGACAAGAAAGTTTGGAACTGCAGTATTTACGTTAGAGGTCCTCCTTAAATTGCGTAGAGTAGGCCGAGGGCGGTAGTAACAATTCGATTTCAAACTCGGTTTCGCGTGTGCGATGAGACATTGTTTTTAGGTTACTCATCTTGAAAATTAGATTAACAAATATTACGTAAGACGCTACCCGACTCCCCCTCCCTCTTTGTAAGAAACGATAAGAAATTCGCGACCGCCTCTCTTCCAAAGAAGTCTCACGTAATTTAAGGACGAGTTTGAGAACAACGTCAAAATAAAGACGTTTTACAAACGCGACGTAAGCATGAATGATGAAAGAATGGTGCGAAAGCGCGTCGAAATTTGATTGATGTTGCCTGGCTGTCTACTTTACAATGAATACCAAAATCAAAGGATATCCTCGACCAAAAGGGGTTTCCCAAAAATTCAAATACGATTGTAGTTACACACGCGATTGATCGAAGCCTGGTTGACGTCAGTAGATACATAGACAGGGCATGGGTATACTTATTGCTTCGACGATATTAGATCCCATACCGCATGTTTCCTGATAAAATGAAGTTGGGGCGAATACTTCAAAGGGAATGCCAGGCAACAAGGTTATATCCACAGAGACGTCGCATCTGTGTCAGCCGGGGCACGTAGTACACTAAGGAAACAGATCCAAGGGCGCAGAGGCGATACTGGCTGCTAGGGAACTCAAAGCATTATTACAAGGTAAAATTTGTAATTCATTGCAAAGTTGTTTCAAATTTCACGGTATTTTCCTCCGTTACAGATATTTTCCAAATACATATGTATTTTTTCATTTTAATTAAATGGACACATGGATGGATGCAAATATCTAATCGGTTTTCGTGAAATTCATTTGTAGGGGGGTAAGTGCTAAGTGCATCTAATCTATCGTCTAGCACTTAATATTGATACTGGTAAAATTTCGTAATATCTCGTAAAGTAATGAACTGAACTACTTAGTGATCAAGCATGCGTAGGAAGACATTATATACATACTATGGTTGCCACGTCACTTGAACAACATCTAGCGTAGGAGAAGTATTTTAGTGAATCTTGATAGTGTGCAAATTTATTGAACCGTGAAAATTTTACATCATATTTGGAGAAGGTAAATTTAAAAAGTGTATGAATGTCAGAATATTTGGATTTCAACTATTCTAACACAGCCCATGAAATACAAACAATTTCTTTTTTATCCGGCAATGAGACTAATCAGATTTAAAAATATCTATTACCCTTCAATGGAGCACATTTTGAATTTGGGTAGGCGAAATTAAGTGCATTTATTGTACATACTGATTCCATCAGAATTTAAGGATTACAGATTAAAATTGTTTAGAATATAAACTACTTGGAAAACTTCAGTACAATTTACAAATGCTATTGAGTAAAATTCTTAACTTCGAAGTTCAGATATACTTTGTTCTTTGACCTCCAGTAGAGGCAATAACGCATTAAATATTCGCAGATGAAAAAGCAAAAAATAAGGTAATTGAATGAAACGTCAGGTGGAAAAACTGGTACACGACCGAGGAAATCACAAAAAGGACAGTGTGCTGTTCTTGGGGAAAGCAATTTAAAGCTGAACGCAAGTCTGACTGGCCATAAATTTGTTCATAGGTCGATTCGTCGATTGAAATCCTGCTCGCATCTCGCGATGCGTTATAATACATTTTCCGCGATGGAGGATTTGACGGTTGTTACGGTTCGATTGGTTTGTCGCCACGTATGCACCTTGTGCACGCACACGAACGTACGCTGGTGTCTAGCAGAAGTTTAGGGGGCGGCGGGGGAGGGGCGAGGAGGGTGGGGTGCAACTGCAGCAGGTTCGCTAGATCGAATAAATTTTATGCGATAATCTTTGCCACATCCGCGAGCTGTTCCTCGATTGACTGCATCCCGTCGCTTTGCGCGTTCCTCCGCGTCCATCGACATGAAAAGCCAGCCGGCAAGCGTGAATCTCGTCCGAGAACGATGCAGTCGATGAATTTTAAACAGAGGACGTCTACGAGCGTCGTTGTTAAGGTTTCGCGGGCGATAAATAGCGGTATACTGGACTAGATTCTGAATCTTCAAATATTTCCAAAAATATGGGTAACTCTGGGTGTTCCTGGATAAAATCGCCTTCACATTTGGGTTTGACATCGCCTTCATATTTGGCCAAATATTTTAGGAGAAATTTTGAGTATTCCACAAGCGATATTAAATAAAGAATAACATTGGAGATCCTGACTTCGACAAAAAAATTTCTACTTTCAAGATTTTGTTATTGAAGTTAAGTTAAGTTTGAATTAATCAGTACTGACAAAGTATTGAGATAATTTTGAATGCATTGTAGGATGGGACCACCGGGACATCGCCCTCGTTCGAATAAAAAATCCTCCTTTTTGAAGTCGGTTAAAAAGACAGAATACACATATGTAGGTGTCTCTGGAACTTCTCAGTCGCTGCGGCCACTGCCAGAGAAGTAGTGGGGATAGCGGCAGCTTCTTTTCAAAACAAAAGTTGCGAGTTCTTTTCGAGACAGCACTGTATTCTTAGCTCTCACCTACTTACATATATACCATCATCTCTTCCCTAAATGCTTCCTTACTTATAAACTCAAATTGATTATACAAAAAATGATATTTTGTAATATTTGAATGCAGTGTTATTCTCTCTGCATATTTATGAGATGGCTACCATGCAACAGAGGAAACGGGCAACCCAAATTGATCAGACAGAAAACCCTTCATTGTACACCAAAAGGCTCCCGGAGAAATGTTACGCGCATAAAACGCCGGTAACAGCGAGCCTGTCGTAAAAAAATCTCGGCGAACCAACGTCCCCCGGATGGCAAATGTACTACTCCGCCGCGAGAGCAGAAAGGCCAGCAAAATGTTTACGACATTCTGCTATATAGTAAAGACCGTGAGGGCTTTCCATCCTCCCATTTCCCTTCTCCCTCGTCGGGGCAGCGTGACAGTCGGAATCTTCGGCGGTAACGAGAAATTTTCATCGTCAGGCTAAGTAATAGAAATAAGAGTGGTTATTGAAATTCTTCGAGGCCAAGAACACCCGAATCCTTCGGCCACCCTCTTGCCATCCCTGAAATCCATTCTTTTGTCCGAGCAGGATTGAGTCGCTAAGGTATTCTCGTGTGAGTGACGCGAGAACGTCTCTCGTCCTCCCCCTTTTTCCTTCCTGCCCTTTGTTCGCGGCTCCTTTCCCTTTCTTTTCGAACGTGCCCGCGCCGCCAGAGACGGTTAAATGTATTGGGACGGACAAAGCGGGATCCAGCGACGACGCCATCGTGGTTTACCGCTCTCGTGTGAAAGGCGGTCTGGGTAATTGATGAACCTTGATATTTTTTCCCTTTGACGGCCATTTTGGCAAAGAGGGACTCGCTCTTCCCAATTATTGTGCTGCATCTGCGAACAATAGTCACTTGCTTCGATGGAACTCGAAGAAAATCGTGAAATTTTATATCGAGATGGATCATAATCATACGAATTAGAACTTGAAATACAGTTACTCACAAAAGTATCTGCCAACCCTATACGTGTAACATATTTTATTTATTTAATTAATGGTAAATTCAGGAATTACCTATCACCATTTACATGGGTATAAATCTTGATTAATATATTTTTAGTACAGGGAAAGGCCGAATTTCACAGGAAATGAGTTGAATCGTAGTAATATTAAAAGATTATTTTCTTAAATTAAATATTTTTGGGCGAATATTTCTCCCTGATTTTTGCTACTTTGGCAGATAATATTTTTAATAACTCACAAATGTCACCTAGGTTTTCGCGCGATTTGACCGGGGAGTGCCCTTAATATGATGAATGTACTTCTTAATTTATATTACGTTCTAAGTGTTATGATTATTGTTAACCAAAACAGAATGCTATAGATATCTGAAGATATTCTTCAGCAGATTCACGTCGCCGTTTTCACATACTTACGCGAAACGCTATTAATTTATTCAAGAATTGTTTTTCATCTTCCATTTTCCTACTAGCGATTCCTTAACAGGCATTTATAACTCGATACTCGCTGAAGAATAAACGGAGACGAATGGATAAGATGAATAAACAATACGTGTGTCAGTTCGTCATAGACGTACACTAGTACTTCTATGTTACATTATTCACGCCAATGTTTAATATTTTATTTCAAGGCTTGCATATGAGATAGAAGCTAGACTTTAGATTGACGTGTGCAGCACGGTATCCCAAGAAATACTTGGGAGTATTTAAGTATTTATGAAGTAAGGACAGTTTAGTTCAGGATACCTTGTAGAACTTTTTATACTAGATAATATAGGAGTTCAGAAAATTTGAAAAGAAATAGTGTGCTTTTAGTAAACTCTGTGGAAGCAGATTTCCGTGGAAAAACAGAAAAGAATAAAAGAAATACAAATAGGATTACCTACATACTTCTTTTCAACATTAAAGTACCGTATGCCTGCTTTAAAAATTCTACAAATAAATCTTTAAAGTTAAAAGCGATTTTTGGATACGCGTTTGGCGTAATTAGTTCTGTAGCCACGAAAGTAATATTCTAATAGCCTAAAGTAAATAAACACAATTATAAACTATTACACTTAATTGGCACTAAAATGATTTGTCATTATTATACAATATTATGAGAAATCCTATTTAACGAAATATTTCCGACACTTAATTTTTATTTACTTAACTATATTAGATCCTCGTGTATTATTAAAAAGTTGCAAAAAATACATGTCATCTTATTGAAAAGTAATTTCTCTTATATTAGAATCCATACTTCATTGAGCTTAAAAGTTCTGTATTACAGAGAGTGTTCATCGAATCATTTAAAGGAAAATATTATTTTAAAAATCTTTGAGAGGAAATACATTATATGAAGCCCTTAATGGAATTGCAGTAAGAGCACGTACAAAATCAAACTCTGAAATGTTAACACAGTTAGTATCAGAATATTGATTTTAATTTATTACCGAGAGGCGTGCTTCAGTAAACCGTGTGGGTCATAAACCACATTGCTTGTTAACTAAATTTAACTTCCTAAACTTTTGAGGTTGCTCAATATACGTACCTACGTCCCGACCAATTTTGATCATGGTGAAACAAAGATCCTTATTACTAAACAAACCGTCTGCCTTACGCATACTGTACATATTTACATTTTTACGTCAGTTATGTAGTATCTACAGTATTAGACGAAAGTATTGGCACAGCACGCTATACAGTACTTATACAAACATTTGTAACTATTAAAAAAATGGCTTTTATGTATATTATGTGAATGGATCTTTATGTATAATATTACACACTGTTTAAGATTAAAATTTCCCAATAACATAAATAGAAAATTATACATAGGTACATAAGTAGTTCCGTATTTCTAACGTCTTCTTAATTTATTATATTTAAAGCTAATTGTAAGGTACCTAATATAATCTTACTTCTCCTTCTTTGTAAACAATAAATAAACTATATCGTTAAGAGTAATGGGATGTTTGGTAAATGAAGGATAAAATATAACTCGAGGAGAAAGAACTATTCATAACAGTAAATTCTGAATTAATTCATTCAATAATTCATTTTATTGTAAGTAATTCTTTAGTAGAATAATTTATCTATGTTTTAAATCAGTTATACGAACCTGCTAAATGAAGGCCAATATGTCAAAGTTATTTGACAAGAGTGATGAACAAAAAGTAAAAAAATAATTAAATAACTATAATGCTCTATTTATTATTCTGGTATCGTGTATCTATTCTGATATATGCCATGGATAGTTGTAAAGTATGGTATTTCTGTTGCTGAAGGCATTGCCAACCTTTCTGTTGACCACTATATTTGAAACTGCTCAATATAAAGCAATATTTCATGAGCAGATCTCGATATACCGGATTGAGTATAATGTCCATTGCTAATTCTAAGACTTTCATTTGTCAGTACAAAGGAAACGAACTTGTCATTCAATTGAACGTGAAAGCGAATTGGGTGCAGTTTGAGTGTCACACTTCCGCCTGTTCTTGTGCGTTTGTGCTCACGACAGGTATCAATGAGGCGTTAACAAAGCAATCGATCGGACTTCTACAACGTTATATGAATTCCTTAGATTCAAGGCGCACCTAATCTATGGATGGTTTAAAAAACGCCGGTGTTAAAACAAATGGGATAGCTGGGGTGGGTAAAAAATTGATTACTTTTGTAGGTGTTATACGACACTCTAAAGTATGAATGAGATAAATAATAAAACATTTCCACAAACGCAATACTTTTAAAACTGTTAGTCTGGAAATAAAATTCAATAATAAATTTGCAATTTTTGATAGAGCAATTTACGAAATTTCCATTCGTGAAACTTGATTCTAAGAAGTTCGTATATAATAAACATTTGATGGTATTTTCAACAACGGATGGTATTTTCTCTAACAATCTTGCAACCGGTTGCCATACGCAAAATTTACTTACATTTGTTAGAGCGAATATGGCAAATGATGTTCTTGTCGATACGCCAGAACGCAGGGTTAACGCCAAACGGTTGGCGACGATCCTCTCTCAACGATCAGTCACGCGTCATCATTTGATTTATCCCTGTATATCGAGTGCACGGACCTTATTCCGTGTCGGTCACTCTGGCCCGCGGGTGACCCGGTGAAAGCTGGAGTGCTTTGGAATCGTCAGGGGAAGATCGATACTCATCGATACTCATCCATTTGCCTGGAAAACTAGACGCGATGAAATTGGACACGCTGTCATTTCATGCGCTACCGAGTTCGTTGACATTATTTCTGTAGGTGTAAAGCTAGGCGACATAAGTCACTTGCTTTCAATCTTAACATATAGCCGTTTGAAATTTTCAACATCAATTATTAATTGTTAACTGTCAAAGTATAACATAAATATATTTTTCATTTCATTTTACACGATTCTCCGCTATTACTTACTATACATAAAGACTAAATAAAAATACCACATAAAATAATATTATTCTAATACTCTTATAAAATATAGATATTGAGTGCACGCTACAGAGTATCGCTACAGTGTAAAAGTCCGAGCCGTAAAGATCTCAATTCCTCAACAATTGCAACATAAAATCGTTCCCTAAAGTATAACAGATATTTTTGTTCTGGAATGTAAGTACAAGAAACGGACTTAGATGTGGTAATGGATGCGTTCAGTAGACTCAACTGTTGAGTGATTTCACTGGATTTTACTCGCGTCGACCAATGAGCGTGCAACTTCAGAGTAAAATCTAGCGAGATTACTCAACAGTTGAGTCTGCTGAACGCACTCAATGATCCCAATACAACTCCTGTATTGGTGGTGCCACTAAGCTGCTGTTGTACTTGTCCCCAACTATTTCTCACGTAACGATACCACTACTACATGTGTGGTGGTGGTAGCCGTGGTAGGAATCCTACTATAGACGTGGCAGTAGTGTTCCAAATACAGTTGTGGCGATGATCTAACAACAACTACTGTGTCAGTGACATTACTACTACTACAGCTGCACTAGTGGTTCTGGATCTACATACTACTACATGTGTGGTATTTATCCTACTGCTACACCCGCGGTAGGGATTCCACTACAACATTTGTGGTAGAGGTTCTACCACTGTACAGTGTTATGCATCCAGTTCTACTAGTGCATGCGTCTAGTGGTCCACTACTCCATATGGGATAGTGGTTTCACCACTATATTGCTGCAGTAATGAGCTCCCCACTAGTGCTGTGGTACTGGCGCCATTATTGCAGATGGAATAGTGATGCCATTGCTGTTGTTCTGACGATGGTACCAGCAGTAGTTGTACCGTCTGGAGAACCATTTCCGCCTACAGATGTGTAAAAAGGGAGGAAGAAAGTTTCCCCATACCTACTTCGAATTTTATTTATTCGAAGCAGATATGCGAGGGTACCAGGAATCCCACTCTAAAAGTTAGTCTTCCAGGCCACATAACGGTTCGATCAATAATAATTTCAAGCTGTACGATTACTTGAACTGAGGTACCTAGTTTCGAGCCTATTATTCTTTTAACTGTCATTTTTGTAGTTACATCATCATATAAGTGATGTCTCTTCGGTATACCAATCAATATTGTGAAGTTCATATGTTTATCAACTGATGACACCTAAATAGTCAGAGTCGCTGATCTTGATCACACCAGATCTGCGAAGTGTGTTCGTGAACCTACACTTTGGTCTAATATTCACAGCTTCCAATTAAACCCTGAATTTGTCCACACTACAGTTACACTATACAAGTGAACGTCGATACTCAACATAGTGAAATAAAGGTGGGTCCATTACTATTTTTAAGATCCGAATGGGTGACCCGGGCGGACGGGAAGGTCACGACGTTTCGACGCAAGGATTTTGGAATTTCATATTCCAGGGGGCGCGCGCGTGCCATCGTCCTTTTCCCTCGCTCGATTCAGGATCACGGTGCTATATTATGCGTAGTTCATAGCACCGCGACGTAGCGTATCATTGTTCCTGGAAACAGAGGAATTCCATTACCGGTTGGCAACTGAACTCTCTCTGTCGAGGCTGCGTTTTAGTTGCGGTCGACGATGCGAGTCCTCGCGCCCTCTCGACGCCCCCTCCGCGCCCTTTCATCTCCGCTGTCTGTCTGTCCGTCTGTCAGTGGTGTCCTGAAGCGATGGAGGACCAGCAATCTCCGTTGAATGAGTGCACTGCTGCGGCCCTGAGCACAATGACAAACTGCGGGGCTAGCGCCTTGCGCGATTCCTGCGGAGAAAATAATGGGGATGAGTCAAGTTTGGCGAAACTTTCCGGCGCAATTGCTGGCAAACATCGGATGTATGGTGGCGAGAGAAATTCGTTCTGTTACATCCCATACAGTCTCGGTGATGAATCGAAAAATGGAGAGTGGAATACATATCAAAGTGAATTTTACGTCTGTGTGCTCGATTTAATGTTTCGGAAATAGAAGCACTTCGTAAGGTGTAAAAAATTAGTAAACACTGTAAACAGAGATGGGTTGACTCAAACTGGGTATTCCTGTTCCTACGTAAACAAGGATTAAAATCACTCGAACAATTTGTGACTTGTGCTCGCCGTCTATGGTTCAAATTGAACTGCCTTTGCGGAGGTCTAGAAATATGTATATATATAACTACACTAGCAAAATACCTCCGCGTTTCGATTCGAGCCCAAGTGATATTAAGGACTCCATGAAAACACATTTCACCTGTTTTCACCACTCCCTTAGAAGTTGATTAGGGCAAAATCCTAAAATTGGTTTTTAGGCACTTATGTCGGTAAACTTTCGTAGTAAAAGCAAAGTTGATATCTAACCGGGCCTAAGAGATATTACGGAGTCTGAGAAAATACATATCACCCCTTTTCACCCTCTTGGGGATGGAATTTCCAAAAATTCTTCTTTAGGAGGTGCCTACGTCATGAAAACAATGTGCTTTCTATATTTCATGTTCCTGGGTGAAACGATTTGAGCTGGGCATTGATGAGTCAGTCAGTCATATAGATGTTGGCCACAAATCACAACACGGAGAAACATAGATACCTGGTTTTACCCCACTCTGAGGTCTCTGAGTTTCTTGAAAACCTCGCTGGAAGCGCTCGCACCCGTGTCAGCAACACGTATGGTTAGAGGTTTAAGCAACCAATACTTCAAATGCAATCTTTGAAGTGGTATTGAATGAGGTTTCAGAAGATAAGTCTAAAGAACATGATCATCATGGCACAAAATTGTTGTGGGCTCATAAACAACTTTTCAGCTTATTGTCAGAAAGTACGTATAGGTATGCTGATACATGAAACTTGATCTAATTTTATACAATAAAATATCCGTCTGTGTAGAGAAAAAGTTGAACAATTAACGTTTGTTTATCTTCTTCTCTTCTTTAAAATCTTTCTCTCGTTTCTCCTAACGTTTTCACCCCGCTTCTCCATAATTCATTCGAAATGGAATTCTTTCTCCCGGCATAATTCATTTCTTGAAACAATTTTTACCCCTGAAACTCCGAGAAATAGGCGACTTTCTTCGCTCCTCCTATTATTTTTCTTAGTTCCTTTATGCATCATCTCTTCCTTGCCCGTGATTCGGTTCTCTGACTTTGAATAACATCGCTTCGCCCACATCCTCCTCGATGCGCTTGCATCGTCGTGGAATGCAAATGAACCGGGGTATCCACGTCCTCTATATTCTCCACTTGTAACCGCCAAGAGGCACTGAGCTTTCCTAGCGTGACATAGCGCACCGCAAGTCGGAGAAAGCTAACATTAACGTCGAATAATAGATCTTCAGCTTCTCACCAACCTTACCCACACCTTCGTCTAAGTTAATCTCTCCCATACTTTCAAGGATATATACCTAAATTTGGAGGGTCATAGTTTTGCATGGTCTTAGAATTCTTAGGTAGTACAATTTTGGAGACTTATGCGACCTGTTGCTTGTTGCAAATTGTGGTTTAGAGAACATAAAGGGAGCTTCGATATAATGTAAGAGATAATTTTAGTAATTTAAGCTGACTAGATGATGTTAAATGTGACTTCTGGATGAATAACGTATACATACAGGTGTATTTAGAAAAATGTGGGACATTTCCTCAGGATCGTGCCAATTCAACAAAATAATAGAAAAAGTTGATACACGCATACACGTTTTGTAGGCATAAGCAGTTATGTGTATGTACATTCCGCAAAACACCGGTCCGGAATACCTATACAGAATTCGCACTATATTTAAAACTAACTTTAGGTCTCGGCTTCGCCCAAAATTTAGATACTGATTTTATAAAAAAAAATTCTTTTTATTTTTTTGTGAAAATGGCCACATTCATCTGGTTTAGTCAGGGATAACGGGCTGAGGCACATTTCGTGATCCCAGAGTTTATCGTTCGAAAGTTTTTAGGCGGTAGACAAACACACAAACATATAGAAGCTTTTAGCGTTATATATTAAGATTCAGTTTCATATTAAAACTGTCACCAACAAAATTAGATAAATATAATGTATACAGCTTCTAAGCAACTATTATAAAGAAAAGTACCGTAATTAGTCAATTGAAGGACGTTCTGAACATTTCCAGAATATATAGCATGCACTCCAATTATGAAATAATTATGTATTTCATCCCCTGGAATCATTGAGGGACGACAGTTAAGGTTCCACATTAATTCGCTTAACAAACTCTGACGCGTTTTCAACTTTGCCGTGTTCACCCTTGCAATTCGCGTTCTCATAGTCCTCTATGCATACCAATGTATGGACTGGATAACAGTTTAACGAGCTGCTGGCATTCTTAGAGCAAAGTTCGCGACCTGTTGCACGCACCACCCAGCTAAACGCACAGATTTTATGAGCGTGATAGAGGCGATATTTATCTCTTAAAACTTCAAAGTGGCTACAGCATGCGTTCAGTGAAATATAAAGTGATTCCATTCCGCTCGTCCGCTACTCACGAAACTTCCATCGATATTTAGAACCACATTTTCGGATAAGGTACGCACTTGGATATATGACGACGCCAATACCTTCTCAATAATTTCAAATTTAAAATAAAATACATTGTCTTATCTAGTCCACTTGAAAGTGCCTCGAACGTCTGGTGTAAACACTTGGAGCAGAAGGAAACAGAGACTCTGTTCTCTGCAGAAACTGAAACAGAGATTTATGTCCACTAACGATAACAACAGTTGCCATTCCATTAATGCTTCGCGTACTAATTTCGAATACGAGTTTAGAATAGATGTTTAATGGTTTAACGACATAGTCCAATTCTTATCACTGAATTCACGACCTGTTGCACAACTAGGTAGGAAACATTTAACCATTCGTGAAACCTTAAACTCTTTGTCGCAGCAGATAATCAGGAATAATTTATCTGTGTAATCATCTTTCTTCGACTTCTTTTTCCTTACATGTACAAAACATTCATTTTCCCCAATTATTTACCACAAATTAAGCATACAAATGACTATAATAATAGTATTTCCGTACCTACCATGCTGGTATTGCTGCTTTATTACGATGCATTTCCTCATTACGCGTGATTCGGTTCAGCTTTGCGGATAAGTAATTAATGCTGAATCCCGCCCCAATTCAATATCGTTTAAACTATTTTTTTAAATAATATCACGAACTGCAATATTACAACTATCCTAGTTAAGGTATAATAAAACGATAGTACTATTATTATATTACACTGGAATATAGTTTCTTCTTGTTACACTATGATATTTTGAATTCAGCTCCCTTTTAACCACCATTGTAACTTCGAAGCATCTTGTTTTACGCAAGATCCCGAAGGGAAATTATTCTTATTAGAAGTATAAAGGCAGAATTACAATTGCCCTTTGTTGCATTCACGCCGGGCGATCCGTCAGCCAAAATGCACGACATTTTAACGAGAAATTCGTCCGTTGTGTGAACTTCAATTAGCGACCTTTCGACGGGTAAAACCTGCAATAAAAGCGATCGCAGATTCTGTCCCTGTGCAGTTTTACATCCGAGCGAATACGATTGTGTGCTCCATTCAGCCGTTTTATTCGTTTACAAAGGCCGACGGGAATTTTTGTTCTCGATGATGAAACTGTAGGATGTAGAATTTCAGCGATAAACGTAGAGATGTCGGTATGTGCCCAATGTCGTGTACTGAATGGTTCTGCATAACGGTGAAAAAAAAAAATATGTATTGGAATCGTTTACTGGAAGTCGAATATATCCGACGCTAGACATTTTGGATTGTTTTGCGGACGTCGGATATATTCGATGCAAGGCGCCAAAGCGTTAAATGGTGATTCTAGACACCAGAATAAGACAAAAATCAAGAATAACGATATTACGATTTGGGCTTTGTTTGTTTATAGTTATAAGCGTTTAAATATATTCTAAAAAGCATGCAATCCGCGTGCAGTGGTGCACGCGAGACAACTGAAGCGGGGGTTCGAGCAATGGTAGCCAAAGCCACTGTCGCACGAGGACACTTACCTCAGAGAAACTGCGACGAAATTTACGACAATCGGCATGGCTTATCTATTCACGACTTATCAGTTTACAACGAATCATGTTTAAAATTTTATTTCCGTTATTATTTTAAAAATCACGCAACCCTCTGTACTAGAGCAAACTTTATTAAAAATGTAATTTGCGGAAAAAATTAAAACAATGTATGTTTTCCTCGAATTTTAAGCATGTAAAATATAGACCTGTGTCTGTATGTACCATATTCTTTACTAAACTACAACAGTATTATTCTTAGTCATCGTCAATGTCAAACACAAGCAATGCGTTTGCAAGAAATACTTAATTACCCGAAATAATATTATTGTCATTCGTCGGTATGTTTTTATCATACAAAACAATACACCACTAGTTATATTTTCAGGAGAAAAAAGAACACGATTCAAAAATGTGTAAATCCGTAGATAATACCGTTTCATTCACAGCACTATAATTTTCATCCTTCAAAGGACAGTTCATTGTTCCGAATAAATCAATTGATGTATGGGTAAGCAGAGGAGGGTGATTTCAATCCGCGGACATATTTTGTACACGGTAATTCCACGTACATGGGCAACGAATGAATTCATAAAGCTAGCATTGTTCATTACACATACACGCGCATATAGCGTGCTCAAGGAGGCTTAATTATCAAAAAATTTGATTTACCCTTCCTTTGGTAAACCGTCCCAATGAAATTGGTATCTACCTACACCCCCTTTCATTGTCGAAAGCACTCTCAATGATTGCGTAAAAAATCTCAGTTTACGTGCATGGCAATGTAGTCCTCTCATAAATATATTATAAATATTGTTGTTATTAATATAAGGGAAAATTACCAAAATCGTACGGGTCTCCTAAATCGCACCTCATCAATTTCTTTGTTAGGGTACGTTTATATTGGAGCTGCGATAAACGATTAGAGTAATTCATTTTATAAACATATTACATTTATTATAAAGATGAAATCAATGTTTATAAATAAATTAATCATGTTTCCGAAAACGTACGACTGCAAAGCACGTATTATTTCTAATTATGAAGATGATTGGTTTTACTTTCTCGGCAATGGAAGGACGTATTATTAAAACGGTTATTATTGCCCCAGTTGTGATTTATAAATATGTCATTTTATAATTATTACGATATGCTAGGTATTTTCTTTTTGTTTTCGTCTGCACGTTTTAGGAGATCATTTGCTTAAATCGCATTCCTTACGCTGTGACAAAAAAGGCTTATAAGAAATTGATTAGTTCTTAACAAAAAATTAAACATATAATAGTACAACAGATGTTTTAAACATTAGCTACAATTTTCAATATTAATCTTTGTACAAATTAATGACACATAGCGAATATAACATAAAATATCTTAAGTGGTACGATATAGGCAACTCTCCTCAATATAGCAGCGGTGAGCCACAATTACTTTCTCGTGTTTAATAAAAAGAATTTCATCGAAATTACTAGCGACCCGTGCCTGGAAACACGTGAAATTGTGTAACCCGTGTAGTTCAATAACGGGGACACCGTCGAAAGGGATTCAGAACGACAGCATCTGCATGTGAATCATTCAGGGTGACATTGTTTCAAATGCGTGCCGTGCAAGCGCATTCTCATTTTTCCAAAAAATATTACGAATCGCGAGTATGAATCACTCCTTCTGTCGCTCCACTTCGATGGACAGAAATTCCATTATAAAACCCTGTATGCCTATTGAAACGCAGAAAGTGTAGGGAACGTTGGTCACTCATTGTCAGTGTCTATTCATAACGCTGAAAATAAAAACAGTAGGTATTGACGGAGTTCAGAAGTGTCGTTTGAAAGGTTTACGTGAAGGTAATCGCATGAATCGAATCGGCAGGTGTAATCGAATTCGAATCATCGAGTCGATATACAGATTTCTCTATTCCCTTTATTGTCTTATCTCGTAGCTCGTTATATCGCTCGTTATCGGTTATGAAAATATCTAGTCGACCCATTGGTGGTAGGTACCTACTGCCATACAGAACTTGTGTAAAAAAATATATAAATTGAGTCAAGTGTCAATTTGCAAAATGTCAAGTTGCTCAAGTGCCGACATGTGTCCAAAACTCAAGCTTGCGCCACCTGAAGTGTTAAAGGTCTATTGTTTGGAAGGACTTTACGTCTAAAACGTGTCTGCTGCTTCAACAACTCCTTCAACAACCGTGGAGAATTCCTCATATTGGAACACAGACAAAACGACAAGCGAGATGAACTTAGGCCTCGCATACCCCGTTAATCGACACTGCAACGCGGAACAGTATTATTGTAAAGTTTACAATTTAACATCAATATCACCAACGGTCACCTGAGGCATAATCTTGAGACTGCTGGAAGCAATACGAATACATGTGCCAAAAATCCAATTAAACCGACTTTTAGACGATGTTATTATTATCATTCTGTACAGAATGGATGATAAAAATCAATTTGAAATCATTAAAGCACATACTCGGTATACTATAAAGGATAATCACCCTGTGAGTGAAAAAGAGAAAAAGGTTTCGAATAAAAGTTGTGTGGTATGAAAAAGGTCATCTAATGGCCATAACAATTTTTTTTCTATGTGGAGACGCTTACAAGCGATTTTTCTCTTAGTTCCACGATTTCGGAGACATTCAAGAGGGTAATTATTATTAGTCATTAAACATTAAACATGCCATAGACTATGATATTCAAGCGTTCTATAGCAGAAATGAGCTGGGGTCTCATATTAGGAGAGGTCGTCATATTTGCCTACTTTACCCTATACCCACAACACACGTACCACATGCCGTAATAATGTGAACCATACATTCAGCAGCTTCATTGCATAAGTAAAGTGTAAAGTGTAAACTGTAAAGGGTCGAGGATAAAGTCGATATAAAACCGTTATACAACCTCTTCGAGAACTGAAATGTAACTGTAATAGAATCGATACGAGAACCGATATAAGAAACACTTCGGTTCTTCAAACAGTTATTCAGACTAACGGCTCTTTATAACTTAACTGTTCTGAGAAGCAAAATCGATATTATAACTATTTTCAATCCGTATTTTAAACATCCACCCTTATGAGACAAATTTATCTAGTGCCGTAGTCAATATCGGTCTAAACCATTTTAATAGTTTGTTTTTCTCCATAATTTCTCCTTGGGTCATATTAACCAATGAAGCTTCGAAAACCTGGAAGATTTGGTTATCGCGGACCACTAATAAGGGGCACATTCAGATTTGGCAATTTCAGAAAATGTTGATACTTACAATTAGTGTACGCGAAGGTCTTCACTCGGACATTAATTTCGCAAAGAAGTAAATTCTAGTAAATCCTAGTAAATTCAAAGTCAATTTTCTCAAAAACGAACTCTTTATCGCAATTTTGTCACTTTTGATTTTCGTCTTATTTTTGCACGTATAATCGCACCCTTAGGGTATTGACCATAGGTAAAGGAACACCCTGTACATAAAGGAACTCAGAATTTTTCAAAGTCGATACAACCTCAGAGAAGCTAATAAATCCATCCGTAGACAATTATCATTTTGGATTCTTCTAACGAAAGAAAAAAAGGAAAGACAAATGATACAGAAAAATTATGTTTCAACATTGTTCTAATAAAGAATTTCGCGCCCGAAGTATACCTATGTCAAAAAATATGTCTGTATTAAAAAAGAAAAACTGTAACCACGCAGAGAGGTATTCGAAAAAGCAATCCAGTAAACTACTGCATTGCCTTCGTAGGAATCTATGGCGCTGTTTGATATATAGCGTTCGATTGTAAAAGTTCATCGAATTCCTGGTTTCTCTGTTGTATATCTCTGAGAATATATCGCGCGGTTTCTCACCCTCCATCATACCAATGCCGAAACGACACACTTTTCGGGATTGTTCGTCTTGTACTGAAACCAGCTAGCTGTGACCATGTACTTGATTTCTCCATTAAAATTTCAGTGCACTAGGAACTGTGCTCGGTGGCTATATTTTTCGAGCAACTCGCTGCACGTTCATTTACGTACGAGGGTGGAAGTAGCGACCCGAATGGCATCGGCGAACCGTGGAAACTCGACAATATTGTCGACGATATCAACGACAATTCGTGATCCGTCAATTAAAACGAGCTATCGTTATTATTAATTCTCGAACGAGGTCTACTTTTAGCCGCAGCCAAAATCCCAGTTAGATGCACTCAGGTTTCAATGATACTTGAATATGTATTGTTACCTGATGATTACTTCGGGGCACTATTTAAGACTCAGGGTATGACACCCAATTGTGAATTAAACTTTTAAGAGTAAATTGTGCAGCACAAAATAAGAATGATAAGAATAATCTGTTGAAACTTTATCCGCAGGGTTGTAATAATTTACAAAGATGTAGGTAATGTAGGTAACATAATTTTCACTAATATTTTAAAACGTAAGCATATAATCCAAGTCACAAAAAGAAATAAAAAGATCTGAATTTATACGGCATAAGACACATATGTATACATATATAGGTACATTAATAAAATTCATCACTTTCGAGGTATTCAATGTTTTAGTTTGTACGGTAGTAGTTCTGTGTTCGATTATACCTGCCAATTGTAGGGTAACTAATATCCTAATTAGTGTCAACACTTCAAAACCACATCGAAACTTTTATTATGTACCTACAGTAGTTTCTTTTACATTTTTAGTAGTAGCATTCTCGCCGGTTGATAATTTTGGTAACTTAGACAATGCACCAAATCTGGTTGCAAAACAGTGTGAGAAATTTTAGAAATCTGTAAACGCACTAGGAACTGTGTTACGTTCATCTACATGGGAGAATCTATGTTGGAGTTTATTGAAAAGAATAACTGACTGTTGGAACATATGTATATCACAGGTCACTTATTATTTACAGCCACGCTTCTCGAAATATCAATCATTTTACTGTGTATGCAATTTTACACAGAACCATTATTTTAAAAACATAAAAATTCAGTATCTCCAAAACGAGTGATTTACCAATTTATAGGTATCCAAAGCTTCTACTGCTTTCTGTCCGTTCTATTAACTAATTCAATCTTCACCTATAATTCAGGAACGCCCTCAATAAAAAAACATAAAAGGCTCACTTGGGAAATTGAAAATGATTGTACCTAGATACAGAATGGGAACACGCATAATCGATTAACAGTTAATCGCTGCTTCACTTTTTACATGCTAAAAAGTATGTGGGAAAAGCGCCAAAGTACTTGGAGGATGATCCGAAAGTTGAGCGACTGGCGATATACCTACCTTCCGCCAAGTCAATTACAATATTTATCATTCGAAAGTTGGACCCGAAGTAGAAAAAGACCACAGATACCGGCCGTTTTTCCGTATATTGCCGAGCGCCGGAGGGCACTCGAATGGCAGCAGAGTATCGTTGAGGTATCCTTCTATTCCCCCAGCGAGATGGCCACGAACTGTGACGTAACTCTTGTTTCGCCGCGGCAAATATTTAATTCCGCAGTCCTGGAAAAACAGGATATTGCCAATGTTGCCTGGAACCCGACTGCCCTTTCCTTCGCCCTTCCTCCTGGCAACACCGCGACCAACATCGGCCCTCGGGGGCTACCCTGGACTCTGCCGTTGGGAAATCTTATTTCGACGAAGAGCTAATTTGATGTATTTTCATTGATACGCTCCAGGCTACGAAGAAACACGAAAGCGACATCCTGTTTCTCCCATTCCTCTAAATATATTTCCTGTCTCCTTCGTTTGGATATTTTCAACGTGGGGAATCGATGCAGTTGGCAGTTGGAAGAAATCAAGTTTCAACTTGCTAAACCTCGCGCCTCTGTGAAGATAACGTTAGGTTTCTCACAGTGTATATATAGATGTGTATGCCTAGTTGTTGCATTCTATTCATCTTGTAACTTAAGGCATCCACAAATTCAGTGTATGCTTATTATTATTATCGACGTCATTATTAATTGTTTGTATATGTAGTAGGATGGCCCTTATTTATACGTGTCGATTTTTTTGTATTTGAAGTAAATTGTAAGGATAGGTACACATAGTAAGTACCTACTTAGTACGGTTGTATTCATATTGTATATTTTGTAATAAATATATAAATACCTACCATAATTTTGTGAACTATTAGATTTTTACTCCATGAATATGTATACTTTTGTATTAAGATAGAAAACAGAGAAAGTTTATTCTCTGATATCAACATACGAATCTAAAATACTAGTTAAATTAATTATCTGTACAATTATTTTGAATACGCTGTTAATCTATTTATATGTACTGTTACCCACATATACAAATTCGATACAGACTGCCTCAGTTATTGTGAATGTTTGTTTATCGTATTTTTCTTTTACTATACGGAACAACGCACAGGCGATTATAGACTTTGTTTGATAGCACGTGTCTACGATAACAGAAATTAACGATGCAAATATCGAGGCGCGACAAAGAGCTGATGGCTCGCCACATCACACGCGACACACCCACTCTCGCTGTGTGCATCGTCCAACCGATATTGCGCGGTTTCGGGTGTTTAGCAATAAAGATCCACGGTGTGACTCCTATATTCTCGATCGACGATGTACAAGCTTGCCGTGACACCTATCGACAGCCATTGTTGTATGTCAGAAAGGCAAGTGTTAGACGTTCATCATGGCATCCACATTTCATAAACTGTGAACGATTATCTAGTAGTACATCGATGTACATGACGTGGTCTGAAATATCTTCAAGAATATTTGGTTGGCCTCCAGTGTTCCCAAGTTTGGAATTAAGTTGCCATCAAAATGCCAACAATAGGGTAGAAAATAGTAAATTAAGACGGAAATTGGAACCTCTAAAGCATTTTAACTTTGTCTAATAACATTTTTGATAATATCAATATTTTTCAAAATGTGCAGTTGTCACAATTTACGTGGCTCGCCATGGAGTAGGTATATAGTTTTTTTTCTCTAATGCTATTACGTTAATAAAACCTAAACCGTTTTTCGCCGTCAATAGAGTTCAATTTCAAAATGAAAACTCTACCTTTTGATATCTTTAGAATTGTTTATGCGAGGGTGAATAGAATCACGAATTATCAGGACATACAGGCACTCACAAAACTCTACATGCATTTATAAGCTGGACGTAAACTCTGGTGCATCGCTTTTTAAAATAGTACTACATAAAATATCATGTTGACATCACCTTCTGGAGTTTACATCAGGTGTAAAAAAATTAAAATTCTATAGCAGCGAGATTTAAAGGTACAGAGGACAGAAAAAAATTTTGGTTACACTTCCCGAATACGAGGTAGAACATCCAGCTGCAAATACCTAGCAGATAGAGAGGATTTCAGGAATGAACCGTGACGCGAGATACAACGGAGGTGTACGAGTATCATCCGGTAGAGCAAACACCGGCTGCATTTTATGGGCAACGGTGAAACATACGGTATTGACCAGGCCAGCTCAGTAATTGTGATCTCAGGATCTCTGGAACAGGCTTGCTCTTGTCGAATACTCGCTTTCAAATTCTTCACGTGAACGGTTCCGAGCTGGAACATTGTGCAGATTACGAAGGAGGATAAACAAACATGAAGAAAGCGTAACAGTAGGGTAACCGCACCAAAAAATGAACACTTAATGCTAACGAATGAACACTATTATAAAATTATGTTTGCAGTGCGATTGATTCCACGTACTGCAAAAATTGTTTGGATATGAAGCAAGAAATTAAAAGAAATCTCTGATTAATCAGTTGCTTATTTTAATAACTTATATTACTCATTTTAGTAAAATTTTTTTTCATTTACTGATACATCTACCCTATCGTGAACAATTAAAACAATTTCAGTATAGGTAATGTGTGCAATTTCTGAGTCGTTGTGATCATGTGTAGGGATATCGGTAACATTGGTGATTCTTCTCACGTCACCAGTTACTCGCGTCGTAAAACTGCGAGCTAACAGCTGTGTTCCATCTCAAGACGAGTTGCATTCTACACATACATCTCTTTTCATAACTTTGTTGCATTGTAATTTTTCACGCTACACGGAATAGAGGCAGTGCACAGTCCGTTGAATCAATGTGAATTCGAGACAAAAATCATGACTACTAAACTAATTGGCTTTCCTATATGCATTAATACTTTTTTAACGAGAATATAAAGATACTGTACTATTGAATCGATTGGTGTAGAAAAAGATATACAGTTGCATTCAAAGGAATTGAGGTGATCTCGATTTTTTATTGAATACAATTTTTTTTATCAATATTTGCAATTTGTTGTTAATTGAATACTGCCGAATGCTTCCGAAGCTAACCGACGTGCCTGTATCTGAACCTCTGCCTTTTCCTTACCTTCCCCTCGTCGATAGTCCCAG
Source organism: Andrena flavipes (assembly GCA_963971345.1). NCBI lineage: Eukaryota > Metazoa > Arthropoda > Insecta > Hymenoptera > Andrenidae > Andrena > Andrena flavipes. Next base: position 15,074,123 of record OZ020480.1, read on the forward strand.
CTTCTGCTCCGTTTATACATGTCTATGCCTCTTTAGTGCTCTACTCTTACGCCATTGCCTGGCCCCCCTCCACAGGCTCCCTCCTCTTCCACCCTACGAATTACACGCAGCGCCATCTAGGGCTCCTTCCTCCCACTACTTCTCCTCACGAACGAACTACCCCCGTAGGTGGTAGTGGTCACCCACTCGGGCATATTTGATCTGGAATCGGCTTAAGATATATAACTAGCTACTGGAATCGTTACATCATTGCAAACAAACTCCTTCCATGTTCTTTTTATTTCTTTTTTTTTTCATGTTGATTCAATTGCCAACTGAAATGTTTGACCACTTCAGATCAATTTCCAGATCAATGAAGAAAATTCATTATATAATTGCACCATATGCTTTTGAACCCTGCCAGAGCACAAAGTGGAATTTCGTTTTTCTTTTGTCTCGGTCTGCATAGGTCCTTCTGGAAATATTTGTCGAAGAAACGCCCGTGGCAGCAGAAAGTGAATTTCTCCACGCGATATCCCCGTCGAGTAACGAATGCAAAGTTTACGATACGACCGCGGTATGAACACCAGCAAGGATTTAATCCTACTGGCACTGCGTAATGGCATTTAGCTGGATTACGTGGAGCTCGCGTGTCTGCAAGCGTAGACGGTAAACGGTAACGTTCATCATAACTGTTATGGGCAACGATGCCTGCATTAACGAGATTGACTAAAGTTACGTGGTTTCGTTGTTTTCCGTAAGAACGTTGTATACATGCACAATCCCAACTATTTTATGGCCGTGATTCTTGCGTGCCATAAAGAAATAAAGTTATTATTGCCGCGGTCGTCAAATACTCATAATTTAACGTGCAACAACCTCAATCCTCAGTGGGTATCCTGAACTTCAAATAAGTACTGGAATATTTTAGATTGTAAAATATACAACTATACTACTATAACTGCAGCCGTAAAAATTCCGAGGGCTTTCTTTGATAATTATAATACGTAACAAAAAGAACTCCAAGCAATTCACAACTTATCCGAAGCGACGTAGAATTTGGTTCCCGCAAACAACTTGCGAAGACAACGAATCTGGCTCCAGTTGATATGCTTCCAGGACTATTGGATCAAACTAAGCAGGGTATCCACAAGCATTACCATATTTACGTAGCCACTAATCGAGCACCTGTTGCTGAAACATTACCCATCTCCTTCAATATATTCCTCAAGCGAAACACTCACAATCTGAACGTATAAGACAAATTAAGTATTAAACCTTCAAGAATTCTTCCCACTTAATAGGAAGACGTTGTTCAAGAAGCTGCAAACCGTGAAGGAGTACGTCGGCACGAAGAGGATAGGTCACCATGCTCAAGGCAGGCGCATGGCTAAAAACCTTCTGTGGCTAGAGACATCAGGAAAGGGCCGGTAGCCGAAGCGAAGGAGGATTCAGGAGAAAGGGAATCGTGGGGGTGATTCGGGTCTGGGGTGTCTCCCAGAAATGGACTCGCCATTATGCCCAAACTAAAGCCTGGTATTCAACCATCCACAAGCTTATTAGTATGCAAGCAAGCTTGTTGCCTTAGGTGGCTTGAAAGCCCCGTGTGTCACATTCACGACGTGTTTCCCGAGACACGCAACATACTGCACCGTGGCACGATATACAGCCGGGTAACATCCACCCCTTGTCTCCTCTCTTTGTTCCGCCCCCGCAGTTTCGCTGCTTCACGGCTCCTAGCCAGCCGCCAGTACGTATCCATTGCATTGAACGACACATGAATATGTCTACCTTCCCTTTCTACGCCGACAATTCGAAGTTAATTCCCCTAATTGGCTTCTCAGTACGCCCTGCTTGCGCGGCTGCTCCGTCTACGTGCGCACGTGCACCATGCACGAAGGACGCGTGCCGCTTTTCAGGAGACGTGGGATATGTTATTCTTCATTCAGAAGCAACCGTTGATTGATATATTGTATAAGATTCTTAATTGATACGAGTGTGCCTATCTGTGGCATGTAGATTTATTGCTGTATTTTAATTATGTTTTTTTATTAACTAAAAAGGGTACATGGTCAGTGCAACCAACGTTATTCTACCAAAATATTTGGTGGAATAACTCAATGTTAAGGGGCTTCATAGATTCACTTGGACTTGGGTTATTTCTCTGTGGGCTTCGTTGCTGTCACTGCCGCGCGCCCTCTTTCCGATGCGACAAAAGAAGTGGGGATAGTAATGTACATCTAACGAAACAGGAGACCCGGACTTATAACGGGACAGTACTGTATGTAGAAAAAGCCAGAAGTTAGCCGAACAGTGCTTGAATCTTTTAAACCAAGTTGGAGGTAAGTACTTGTTCAAAGAAAGCACATTTAATCTACCAAATAATTTTTCTTCCTTGTGAGGCAAATTTTCTTTAGTGGAATAAGAAAAGAATACAGTGTCACGCACGAAGTCTGCCTTCATACGAACGAAACGTTTGTTTTAGTAACTAAGGAAAAATCTAAGTTATATTTCAGGGGTTCTAAATGTAATCGAAGCATGTTTTTTTATTTCAGACTATATCGTATCATAAAAATGATGGAAACAAATCAATGTAATTTCTCCTTACTTAATGAAACAAACATTTATTTTGTATGTATATAAAACCCGTCAGAGTTCATATATTATGTGACACTGTATTCGTTTCGTATTCCGCGAAGGTAAAGTAGGTAGGTACTTACAGAAGAAAGTACTTCCACGCTGACCTAACAGTAATTGCACCGTTAATAATTCCTCTCTAGGGATACCAACAGGTCCATCTACGACAAGATTGCGCAGATCGCGAGTTTCTCACGAGGAATATCCCCATACGTTTCCTTTCTTCCTTTCGCGATCACAATGCCAATCCTCCTATGCTTTAAGTCCCAAAATCGGGACGGTAAATCCCGCGGAAGCTCACGATCTTTTATTTATCGGTACTTACGGGGTCTCCGTTAACAATACCTTCTCGTTCGACTGCGTCGATTCCCCACGGCTATCGACGGAAGTCCCCCTTATAAATTCAACCGAGGGTCTTCGATAGTCCGGTATTTGAGCGGATTCCTCGAAATAGGACGATAAGTTCTTTCATGTCCAACTACGGGGAAATGATCGCCCGTGTAACGAGGGGCTGACGAGAAATTATAGAACCGACAGTGACCAGAAGTTTTCAGATATTATAATACAAGTATTCGTTTGACAAGGGACATCAGTACGATTCTTTTTTAATAATAATATGAATTATTTAGTCGAGTGGCATCTGTGAAGAATTATTCGTAAAGAGTTATCAGAACACGGATTACTTCCTTTGTCATTATGCCGCCAAAAGTCGTAATTATACTTGCTAATTGCTAATGGTACCGTTGCAACGTACTTAGCAAAAATTGAAGATGTAAAAATAACCAACTTCTGCCGATGCACGAAGAGAGAAAGGTAGGAAATAATTATTGTTGAAGGAAATGTGCCTTGTAAAGTGTTGTACTCGACGGGACCGTGATCCCCATTAACCTCAAAGCCAAAGAAATAAAGTGGAGGAGGGTGGAATAAGCTTTGAGTGGCGCGCAAAAAGAACGAAATGAAATCCAGTGACGTGAAGAGAAAAATATGAAAAAATATATGGGCGACAACCGAGAAAGCAGGACAAACGTTACATGAAATTTATTAACCAACAAGATCAATTCTGAAGTAATAATTAAATACGAAACTATTCTTGCAATTCATTCATGCCATAGTTAAGTGAATAAAGTAAATTATGTAGTGTAGAATTTACAGCGATGGTCAACAGCAAATTTTGAAATGTGAACACTGACCAAAATACCAAAGCTTAGTAAGAAGGAATTATTGAATCAAGTAACGTGTATGTAATATTAAACTTACTTATAAATAACTTACTACGAACTTTTCCACTGACCACTAAAACAAGTGTAATCGACAGGGTTGTTTAAAATGATATTTTTGCTTATGATATCTTTCATACATAAGTTGTTTTAATACTACAACACTGTTTTCTGAAAATCTGTTTCCTCAAAAACTGAAGATAGTGGTGACAAACGGTTTGCGGATTCATTTCCAGTGCACGAAAGTCTATAAGCAACGGCTTTTGAATGTTACAAGTCCGAAAAAAGTTAAATTTTTTCGCACTGTGTAATAGGAATTATATTTTTGACTGTCTTCGTATTTGATATTCACTTCGCCTCTTCCCTCGCAAAACATAGCTAAAAAGGTAACTCCCCGTAAACTTTCATCCTTCTCTTTACCTGAACCAACAATATTTCTTGTAATAAAGTATTTGAAAGCGAAAGTTGCACGGTGTAATTCATTCGTAACGATTAAATTACGGTAGCCAGCAGAGCCTCTAGGCTAATCGAACCGGCAGCCACGCGACGCCGTTTTTCTTTCGAACGACGGCTTCGAACGTCGTTTCGACCTTTACTCTAATAGTTTTTCGATGAGACGGGTCGTTACGTGCCCAACGGAATATCAAGTTAGTTTAAAACGGTAGCCAATCACCGCGTCGATCAAGTCGCGTGCAAACGCTGCTCTTCAATCTCCACCCTCTTCATTTTCTTCTTCTATATGCAAAGCACTTGATTCTGTAATCTTGGTCACGTGGCTCCGTTAAGAAGCAATTAAACGCTGCGCAAACCCTCACAGATAACTGCGCATATATTCCGCAGAACAGATCCTTTTGGAAATCACAATTTCAACTTGTCGCACAAATGTAGGTAGGTACCATTTAAGCCCGATCTAGACCTCAATGCGTATATATTGAGTAGGGCTGAGCGTGTCGGAATACATATTCTAATGTGCAAGTATCAGTCCAGACTCTAGTAGATTCTAGCCTCGAATGCGTCTACGTCAGAATGGACGAGCGCAAACGTATATGCTAAGTAGCACGACCGTGTCATTCGTGGTTGCTGAACGTCCCTACATATGCCACTCGACTCGCGAATGCTGGCAAAGACACATGGCCTGAGTCGTCCGTTATCAGTTATGAACCCTTTAATTCACTTGACTTGAAATATCCTTTTAACTTTCTTTCAAGTTTTAAGCGAAGTATTCGTTCATATTAGTCAAGTTTACTGACTTCAAGTCGTTTGAAATCAGTAAACTTGACTAATGTGAACCTGTTATTCACTTCACTTGAAATATCCTTTCAAGTTTCAAGCGAAGTAGAGAGTGTTCCAACTTTTCTTGCCTTGAAATAATACAACTTGGATAGTGTGAACGTATGTTCAAGAGTCACGAAGGTAAGCCGAGTGTCTAATTTTTTTAAAAATTGTCAATAATTTATTCCTAACTTCGTTTTGTATTATGACAACCCAGCAAATACCACCTCCTTTGAAGCCATTTTAGATAGGTATCTTAATCTACATGCTTCACTCGTCAACTTCAAGATTTAAGTACTCTTGAGAGTAACATGAAGGCAATTGACACTATCTGAACACCAACTTGAAGTCAATATACTTGATTCAAGCGACTCGAAGCCAGTAAACTTGACTAATATGAACGAGGCTTGAGGATGAACTATAACGCGGCATGAACTTTGAAGGAAAAGTGATTAGGGATGAACTGGCATTCATAGAAGCATCGTTTTGAACGAGTATGTAGATATCAATCACTTCGTAGGATATGTCGCTGACAAAATCGAACGATCCGTTCGATTAATGAGCCTGCGGCTGTGCCTTCACATCTGTTCCTGGAACATGTGTTGATCGTGCAATGGAAAAGCGTTTATACCGGTTGGCCTTTTACACAAGTAAATCCAGAATTCGAATTCGACGATCAGCCGACGATCATCACGACGTGATCCCTTCGTTAGAACGCAACCTAGCACCCGACACGACGGCACTTCTGTTAACGAAGGGACTTAAACGTAGTGATAGACACGCCGAAATTGATTCGAACGGGATGTCTGTCAATAAAATTGACAAAATCGTCACAATTATAGAGGGTGTAGCTGTTCAAAAAAATATGGCTCGAATAGGGGATTCGTTATGTAGTTACCTTGCGATATTTCCAAGTTCGATATGAATTTCTCGACCAGCTGGGATTTGGTTTTAACTTTATTTTAGCAAAACACTGACATATCAATATGATTCTAAAGAAGACGAATTTTACTCTTTGATTACCTCGAGTGTGGTTTTATGAATTTCCTATACTCTACACTAGAATTCATGATTACATTTCTGCCCTGGTAGGTTCCTTTCATTGTCGAAATACTAATACAATAAGAAAATTAATCATATAATTATATACAAATTATTTGAGGAATTAAACAATATGTCGATATTTAAAAATTTGATTCTTAATTGGTCTCGCTATCGCAGCTCCACTATTATATAATTTTTTGAAACACGTCTTTTTATCTGCATATTTGTGCAGAAAATTGCCCGCCTTTTTGCACTAAAAGAGGAGCTGCGATAGCCATTGAAATAAATTTTAAGGAATTGTTAAGTTTCATGTTTAATGTACATCACGGTACCATCTCTTGCAATTGGATAAGAATAGAATCCCAGATTACTATCTACATATTTATTAATTTATTCTATTCTCGCCACCTACCATATTGCTATCTCCTAATTTTCGACTCGTTTTTATTTAAGTGGATCTTGAATAATTCTTACAGGGCAGACGGACAATTTTCATGGTGCATATGTAGCCACCTGGATCACCGGTTCCTCCACTCCGGTTTTTTCCTTGGGCGTACTCTCTGCGAATTGCACGCGGTATCTCCTTATAAATTTAGAAGGCAGGTCACGAACGCCGTGGCGTAATAAGGGGTACGCCGGCTGCGCTGTAATTGACACGTTGGATATATCTAGGTGAGGGTTTAAACGGGACCGCGTTTAGAGAACGTGCCCGAAGCGCGGAGACATTGATTCTCCTGTTAGAGTGCGCCACGAAACGTCCAGGGAATGAGAAACGAAAGGCAGAATAACTCTCCTGGATCGGCTGGTTGAATAAATTCATGAATGTTGACGAAGAAAGAGAAACCCTTCGTAAAATTAAACATCTGTGGGAATTTCGCTATATTATTTAAATTTGCATCGAGGATTGGACATGTTATTTTCAAAGAAGAACCAAAGCGATTATTCCTCCTTTTATTACATTTTTGGTTCAATTCTTCGTAGTCTCAGACAGTAGAAATTCCAATTTCCTTCTTTCAAAGAAGAAGAAATAAATGAGAAGCTAATATCAGCAATCTGGGCACGCAACAACCCATTCTGTTAACGATAATGATCAGAAATAAAATCTACAAATAAAAACATGATTACATGTCTAACTGCGTTACAAAATATTTGCACAGATTGACCAAAAAGTATTATTTAAAAACAAGGAGAGTAATTGCTGAAATGACATAGGATTCCTATTCGCTTCGGCCATAATTGTCACTGAACACACAAAAGTCTCAAAACGTATCTCCTCAACTCGTAAATCAAATTACTGACACGATTTAAGGCGGAAACACACACGTGAGCTCACCTGTTATCACATAAACTCGCCTCACGGGCAACAAGTGTGTGATGTCATTTTAGTTACTTGTTCTTTTACGGTGAGGATTACCTTTTTGTTGATAATTACCAAAATACTGTAGCATCACATAACTCAAGTCATAACATGACAATAGTATATTTCTAAGCATGATATCACGGTTTTTTATCAACGTGATAGCCCGTGAGCTCACGTGACGCGATAGCAGTACCTATGTTTCCGCCTTTAGAATATTTTTAGAGATCAGATACACAGATGTTACAATAGTAAGCAACAGTAGCGATCTGCGTGCAATGCTTCTGTGACGCTGCTAGGACAGTTGCGATTTTACATATACGGTGTCTCAAATAAAACGTGTCCTATTGTAATGTTCAGGCGCGATTATAGAAAAGAATGTTTCAAATAGAACTTATTCTGTTTCACAAACATTGTCTAGCTGGAGGTGCATCCAAGATTTCATAGTGACCATATTTTCGAGGTAACATATTTACTGATAAATTCTGCCGATGTTCGGTCACGTGCGCGTACATGTAACGAATTTACAAAATCGATTTTCTCGAAAACGGGAGCTAATACAATAAAATTATTCTACATTTTCGCTTTATTTTAGTCATCCGTCCTTACCCATCCTGTATACATGGAAACTGCTAGTAAAATACTACAGAAAACATCTCACAGAAGTAAACAACGCCATTCCCAAGACCGGAATCATAAATCCAACCTAATGTGCGATCAGATTCCCACAGAACGTTTAAAGCGTTTCACCAGCAAACAGCAGAACTATTCCCTGCCAGGAGGCCATCATGTATACTCATTCCACCGGGTTCTACGAAATCTTGAAAAGGCAAAAGAAGAACGCAAAGCGGTCACGAGTCAAGATCCCCAGGAGAGCTATGAGCTGACTCGATCCCGTGACGCCACGCGCCACAAGGAGGCAGATAACGATGAATTTTTGACTTCCCCGTAGAAATCTCGGATCCTCGTCACGGTTGCCTAACGGAAGCCCGTTTCCTCCATCCTCGATCGTTTATGTCCGCCCGTCGATGCTCGACAGACGCGGAGATAGAAGAAATAGACGAGGAAGAAAAGAGAGTTGCGTCGGCGAATGGATCAAAAAGGAGAACGAAGGATAAAGGGGCAACGGAACGTGAGGGAGGAGAACGGGACGGTTCGAGGGTGGGTTCGAGTGGGATTGGGGGGAGTTGGCGGCAAATTGAATCTCGCGCAAGACGTGACTGCCCCGGGGAACAGCGACGCGGCTGTATGGCGAAAATCACGACACGACTACGGGCCACAATACGTATTACCCACGGTTTCGTGAAAGTCATGGCATTAGCCAACGACGTATTCCTCGTCGTAGACGACGTCGACGTTGCCGATGCCGTTGCCATTGCCGTTCCCGTCCCCGTCACCGCGACGCGTCCTCCAGCGCAACTACTTGAATTTTCATCCACGCAAAAACCCCATGGCATCTCGGCGTCGGGTGTTGAATCTTCGCTAGCTTTCTGCTATGCCAGACGTGTTAGATGGTTTTGAAAAATGAGCAACGATGGTCATGGCTGACAGCTGTTGTGCGGGGAATGTTTATTCTTTATTTTGGGGACATAGTATTTGGGTAGGTATTACTTGGGTATGAATTCAATATCATTAAGTAATGTTTCATCTAACGAATTCATGGAACTTTCAGTAACTATCATATTTCAGTGATTAACAATGAGTTTCATTTCGATTCGTTTACTCCTAGATGGGTTCTTTTAACTATCATTCTCTAATGGGTACTTCTTTTAAGTACTTAACTTATTTTATATTCTGAAGAGTAATTGATGAGTTACTATGTTAGTTTCTTTCTTATTACTATAGTTTTAAATCCTTTTTATAGAGTGACATCTGCTTTCATATACACTGGAAATATTTCTTTGAAATATTTCGGTCTTCACTTTATTATTAACTTTATTACAAACAACATAGTTAGACAGTGGAAGCTAGATTTGAGCTGTTTTTTGTATATTTCATCGCATCAAATGTTTAATTCTACCTAACAGTGGTGTAACTTAAAAATCTTAATAAAGTTTGTGATAAATTTACATAATTTAAAAAGCTACTGTCCATTTGAGGAAACTTTAATCAAATAATTTTCACAGTAGTATGTCTCTTGGATATAATATAGCAACGTCGTAGGCAGGTATGAATGAAGCGGCTGACTAAACAGCGAGAAAGGTACACATACTGGAAGGGAAACTGGTCAATCTATGCTCAGACACGTCATCGAAATCACATGACTGAATCTATATCTCTTCGTAATCACGTCTGCATACGTTCTTCTAAAAATTGTTTCAAGTAAAAGTTATTCATATCAGTCTGAATTTTCTTAACATGCATAACTTTAATATTTCTATTTTATTAGTATTGTTAAAACACGATTTCGCTCTCACACGGTTAGAAAAGTCTAAAATTCAAAGTTTTACCCTAAGAAGCACACCGCAAGGAATAAATTTAGCCGAACAATAGGAATTCTATTTTCTGAATGCAAATCTTTCCTTTTGAAATCTAGATGTTGCAGAAGGAAGTTCAGAAGGTGAAGATATTTTGCGATAAAGTAAACGCTATCGTTTAATTATTGTATCTACTTAGCAGCGACTTTTGATAAACATATTTCTGGTAATAATGAAACCAAAATAATGTATTCTTGTGAGATATCGGAACCTAACACTGTTTTTTGTACTAATTCTTATTCTCGTATAACACGAGTCCGCATAACACGACAGTGTTAATTTACAAACCTATCCACCGTTTTATACGGAGGTTGCCTGTACTTTAATAGAACACTATAACAAGATTTTACTATGACAAAGGCTCCTTTGTCAAAGATTTAAAATATATACTAATGGCAAATAATAGTACATTAAAGTAACTAAGGAATTTTCCCTAAAATGAAACGTGAATTTATTCTTTCAGAAATATACGTGCAACGCTGAACGTATAGCGGAAAAGCGGTATGCAGTCGTCCAAGATTTTTCTTCAATTTTATTAAGCGGTCGGGCCAGTTCCCATGAACGGAGTCGCGAGATTTGCACGTCAAAAGTCGGGTGGCCCGCGGGCTCTGCTACAACCGGATGAATGGAGAATTAAAAGCGCCAATCAGGTGGTGGAATCCAGCCCAGGGCGCTGCCTCTGGAAGTGTTATTCAAAAGGTATGAAAATAAATTTTCTTTCCTTTCCGTTTTCCCTTGCCGGTTTTACCAGCAATGACAATGACGTAATTGTTACCCCTGTCGAGAGAGCCGTTAAAGTCGACAGGAAATTCTGGCGAATTTTGAAAGCTAGTGCTCTGAAGCGTTGAATAAAAGGCGTTGGCAATTTATGAAAATTTATGAACGCAAAAAGCATTGCGGTTTATGGGTGTTCTAACAAACTAACACAGTTGCGATCCGTGAAGTGTATGAAGTTAGTAAGAAGCCTGGCAGGGTCTTCGACGATGTGTTGTTATGTGTAATAATTTTTTGCAACAATACTGAAAATTCACCATCCAGCAGTGCAATACAATAAATTATCAAACTCAAATTTCTGCTATACTAAAGTCACTGCAAATCATCGTACGTCTATGTTGGGACAGTATACTACACAGGTGCAAGGAGTTCTTTTTCGTAACTTCATATCGCAACTTGACTTTTATTCAGACAAAGACAGCCATCGTGTCAACTGTGTGTATATCATTGTAAACCGTTATCCGATGTAAGCGTACTTTGCACCGGCAGGACTCCTGGTAGCAATTATAATTATCGTTCCTTCCATTCGGCCCCGCTCGCTTATCAAAACTTACCTAAACGTCGAAGCTACCCTTCCAATTAAAACGTGCAAGCAGCTCGTCACGCGATCAGCGTGGAAACACTTTCCTCTAACCTAATTAAAAACGGGTCGTGCTCGCTCGTATACCGACACTTGTCAGGAATTAATGTGATAGGCATGCTGAAAAGACGACGACTTACTTGGAAATTCAAAAAACTAAATATGACAAATGAGAAGGTTACAAGAAACCATTTACAAGTAAAATGAATATTACGAGCTAACAGGGATAGATTGGAATGTAACTTATGAATATTATCATAAAACTTAGCTTCGGAAAGTAGATGTTTAGTTGATTTATCTTCCTTTGGTGTTCCTTTCTCAAAATGTTGGACCCAAAGCAAAGTAATTGGATATGATTAAGGGGACCAAATAATTACAAGGAGATGAATACAAATTGTGACTAGTACTTTTGGATAATGTTTATTAAGACTATAAACTATAAAGAAAAATTATATGACGGCGTTTATATGTAAGCGTTTTTTCTGTGGTTTTGCAGTGATTGCAAAAAAGCGAAGATTGGGATTGACTTTAAATTTTTGCAGCATGTTGAACCTCGACATTAAAGTGTAAAAAGTCATAAGATGCCAGTAATAATTTTTTTCGGTGATGGTGGGTTTTCGAAGAATTAAACGTCACCTCTATTTTTTTAAATGTAGCACGCTATACTTTTAGACGATTTCAACAACCTATACTGCAAGCTCATTCGACAGTAAATAATGCAGTAAAGAGATAACCCTTGTGGCACAGGAAGTGCTCTAGCACATGCCGCAAAGATCGATGCAAACGGACGGACACCATTTCGAGTACTATCTGTGGCAAAAGGGTGGCCTTTTTACTCCATTATTTAATGCCGAATGATCTTGGACTATAGGTCGTTGAAATCATCTAAACATTTGTTATTCTATTAGGGATTAAAAAGTATTGCTGGCATGTTATGCCCCCCCCCCTGTACCATAAAACTTTTGTAAATAAACTTTTTTTATAGCTATAACAATAATAGAGATATTCCAGGTGAAGAGTTATTGGGGCACCGGGCTGTCCTGTATACAACAAAATGATCGTATCCTATCCTCAGGGGAAGTAGACTAAGCTTCTAGAGCTTGGCAACTTAATCCAAGTGCACCCTGCTATCATTACTACCTATACTTACTACTATGATAAATAACAAAAATTTCCGAGACACTTAATGCGTTGGGCTTGGAATGTCCGACTGAACAAATAAATATATTAGCTGACTAATTTGATCACTATTAACCCTTCATTATTATCACCAAGGAATTCATAAATATTATACATTATGCAACTGTTTCCAATGAACGATTATTGTTATAAAATTAAGAGCTCTTCCACCAAGGGATCTAATAAGAGAATATTGAATCTTTCACAATATGAAACGGTTTGGACGAACAAATTGGCAATGTATGCCAGTCTCGATGCATAACGCATGCACATCGATTGAGCCAGATAGATGCGGCTTCTGCTCCAATTCCATCGAGATTAAACCGAACGTGTTTTGTTTCCCTAGATATTGCTAAGTCTTCTTAGCCGATTTTGATCGCTGCACGAGTCCCACGGCAGAACGGTGAACTTTCACTGAGTTTCAATAGACGTTAATCAATGTTTCAAGTGATCTTGGTATCCGAGTCAGGATACCAATACCAAAAGTCAAATTATCGTGTGCATAACCGAAGAGAGAAGTAATTTGAAGTAAAAACTCACTCGACTTCACCTCGACAAATAATTATATTTTTTTTTAACAAATCATAATAACGCATTTTATCCCTTAGAGTATAACTCGAAACCTTCGATTGCTGTATAATTAAACTCTATATAGTAGGTATCTTTCTTCTTTTTTTAAAAAAAAAAAACTGTGATTAGAAGGAAGAAAACAAATTTTTCAGAACTTCCACACTTTATTTTCAAGATAAGGTTAAAAACAAAAAATAATCCACAGATTTCAAAACAAAAGACAATTCTGTCATTAAATCACAAAACACAATCCATAAATTAAAGAAAACCATGTTAATTAAAACATGGAAATTAATTAAAAACATCCTAATCTGTGGTAAATATTCTTTTGTTACCAATGTTCGATTTATCATAATAAGCTTTTGAAGGGAACAGTTAGGAAAGGGACGTCCCATTCAAAAAATTTTCTTGTATCCCCTTCATAAATATGACAACACAATAGAAAATCTAATCTCTACAGTTACAATATTAAACAAGAGATTACCTGACATTTCTATTACTGTTCTTGAATAAATATCTGTTCAGCTGCAATAATAATGAAATCAGTCGTGCTTAACAGCACTTGACGTTTCAGATAATTGCAATGTCCCGTTCGATACGTGCCCCTTTCATCCCCACCTCTCCTCCATACATACGTACGAATTTTTTAATTAATAACTTCCCATAAATACGTGCCACTGACAGAGGCAGAAACCAATTTGGAAAAAGAACCACGCGCACTGTTCCTTAATTATCAAGAAACGCTACTATAAATAGAAAAATTTCGACGGTGTCTGTGGTACCGTTGTAGCAAGACGCCGTTTTCGATGAATATTGCAATTCAATATGGCGGCGGCCGTGTCGGCATCCATGCAGTTATCGTTATCGTGAATCATGATATCGTTGAGGCGGTGCAATGCCCAACATCTCTGGCTTCTCGCGAGCATTGAACGCTATGACGTCGTACAAAGTAACGAGATCGTTAATCCGTTGCCTTTTTTTATCGCGTATTTGCCCGATCGTAGAGCCTTATCGGCGATTTCAACGTTCGCCATGCGATCCAGCTCGATCAAGGCCGCGTCGGTACGGAATTATTAAACGGCAGCATGCCGATGATCGAGCGTTGAATTGAAATTTTTTAAGTATCAACCTCAAACTAAGTAAATAACACAGTTCGACAAAATTTGATTTTTTTTTCGGACTTGTAACATTCAATATCGTTTCTTACAGGTTTTCGTGTGCTAAAAACTTTGAGCATCTTTTGTGTCAAAATAGTAATTTAAAACGGTTGCTTGTTCCGTCAAAATTATTCTATGAAAGTGGTAACACAATCGCTTAACGCGTGTGTATTTTTTGCAAATAGACTGAGTGATCGTTATTTAAATATGCACAGAGTGAGGGGTAACTATTAAGAGGTTAATTATACAACCCGAATTCAGATGCACTCTATTCATTGTGAGCAAAATTGCGGTATTAGGTAATCATTGGGACCATCTGAGCAATAATCTCGGATTAACCCCGAGCAATTATAGAATCTATCACATTGGTCTGACTTTGTTCTATATTGGTAACAGAGAAGAGTGCAATGGAGCTGAGTATATCTTATCAACTATGATAGCGAGGCATCAAATATTTAGGAATATGGTAAAATAATAACGGTCTTAAAACGAGCCGCTAAAAATATTTGTACATATTATGTAGTGATGAAGCTTTTCATATACAGGTGTGAAAATATATATTTTCAAACCTAATTAACGCATATTATACGCAACAATCTAAGAGGTCAATGTGTTTTCCGATACTCTGCACCTTTAGAAAAAAACATCGCATTTGCTCCCAAACCTTAAAAACCAATATTACCTAGTTACAAATTGTTTGACAGTCTGTGAAACTTAGGTAACAATTTCGTAATAAACGTGATTACGCTTTTCAAACTGTGCAACGCAATCACCCCGGGAGTACCTGTAAACCGAACGTGAAGCAAGCTCTGCACTGCTGTCCTTTGAACTTTTGCGGGCGGAACAGGGAACGAGCAGCACGAACGCGTTCATAAGTTACGAGACTTAGTCGATTAGATCGTCTTTGGTAATTAGAAAAAGGGAACGAGTTTCAGGGGTATAGCGGAATTCCTTGGTATCGAGTGTACCTCTACGTATCGAACCTTTCACAATTCATCAAGTATAGCGGAACCATCCCAGAATCGATTCGTATCTACTGAATTAATTACGCGGCCATTTTCTTTCTCGTATTGAAACCTTGGCACCCAGCCGCTATGCCATTTCCACGCGCATCGATCCTGGGAATCAAGCGCGCGGAAATAAGGCAGACTGACATCTTTCGCCGATTGAAAGATTGCATGGGAACTAGAAGAGGGCAGGTAGCGCGCTAGGAGATCCTCGATCCGTACTAGATATTGTCAATTTACGGAGATATTAGTTTTCGTGATGTGGAGCAAGATGATGGAAATATCGCTGGGAATGAAGTTTGCATCCTGACGATTCCATTCGCGGTTATAGGTATTATGCGATTCGTATCTGGTGTATTGTCGTGAAAAGCATTTTTCGAGGCTTTCAATTTAACATGAAACTGTTTGTATCCGTATCAGCAACTATTTCAATTCACGAGAAATTAATAGAGGGGGCACATTTTGAGATACAAATAGATATATGAAAGTATGACAGGGATAGTATATATTATATCCTCCTCCTTGATTAGCTTAGATGAACAGGTAATAAGTTAAGATTATGAGGTAGGTATTAAATAGTCGTCTGCGACACAAGCCGAGATTGATTGTCAAATTTTCTATAGGCTATTGGCAAGTTCGAATAATGCTTGGTCTATGCTTACTGGTAAATGCCTAGAAAAATAGTATGTTGCCATCGTGAAGACTTTAGAATCTAAAGTAAGTCTGGTGAAAATAATATCTACAGGACCAAGAGTTCGGCAGACTGCCAGAGAAAGCGAGCAAACGAGTGGGAGGCTTCGCGCGTTCCGTAATGCTCCATAGCGGACTTATTGTTGGGAATGCGGTGACTCGTTGCGCGAGAAAGCAAACGAAACGAACAACACGAGACCACACTGGGGTCATAATAACTTTCCATGTTACTTGTCTCCTCTTGTAAACCCGTAAGGCTTAAGGGGTTATACCTAATCAGGCGGCCCAAATGAGGCGGACATTTGCGATTTTTTTTTAACAAACGTAAGCATATATTTTTACAGAACTTAAGCACTCAAAGGAGCAACATTTTAAGAACGTTTGGTAACTTTTTGTAGATAAATATTTACATTTGTAAATACAACCGACATCCAAGAGGTTCTTTTAAAAAGTTGTTTTGGGGTGAGCGCAGCCATTCGGAACCAGATAATCTAAAATCAAAAATCAAAAAAGATTTTATTAGTATATTGATGTATCCTCTCATTCACGGAGGAAATTTCCGAAATATTAATTAAGTCCTGCTTTAGCGCGAAAAGATTTGATTTCAAAATCAGGACTTCGACTTTAAATGGCCGCCATTTATTTTAAATTAATATTTTGGAAACTCCCTCCGCGAATCAGAGGATACATTAATACGCTAACGAAATCTTTTTTGTTTTTTGATTTCAGATAATCTGGTTCCGAATGGCATAAATATTTAACGAAATGGCACCCAATTCTCGAAATAGGATACCGCTTCTATATCTTAGCGTATAATAATTTTGCACTTAGCTTTGTGGTTCGTTAGAATCTTGATACAAGTGTGGGGCGTGTCATTAGAACTTCCACAGTCCTCATATTATATGACGACACAAAGAGCTTAATAATAGAACGCATTCGAGAATGTTACAGGCGTCGCTTGTTCACATTTCTCTACGCCTGGTCTCGTGTATACTTTGGCAGAAAATAACAAAATTTCGTTTTGATCCCTTTGCATTCAACCAAGTAAAACCACGGAAGGATAAGAAAGGGGAAGCCTCACATCCCCAGTCAAATTTCTGTTTTCTTGTTTTCATTATTTTTTGTTGTTATTCTTTTGAAATATATTTTTTACATTTTTAATTTTATTATGGTTTTAATATTGTGTATAAATCGTTGAAAATCTTAAACATTACTAACGAAGGATACATAAAGGACACTGTCAATTACAATAAATATAATCAGAGGAGATTAAAATATTTCTTTTCACTTTATTATTTACTTATCAAGGAACCAGAGACAACTCGTAACTGTACAGTTTTTAATAAACCCTCAAGCTCCATCACATTTTTGTCCAGTTACAAAGAAACTTACTCGGGAACAAATAAAATAGGTGTCATTTCTGACGCTCGCTAGTTTACTACTTCTTTCAAAGAGCATCGTAAACGGAATCATTTGCTACAACTTTTACGGTTGGTTGGAGAAATGATCTTGCTGTTAAAGGGAAGTGATAGTGAATGTTCTGTAAAAAAACAAAAGTGTAAATGATTTTGGCATCCTCCGAAAAAATTAAATTAGTGAATTTCAACTGACAATGAGGTATATTATGTTTTCAAAATTGAAACGTTCTCTAACTCACAAATCCCTATGGTACACCTTCCCGAATCATCCACAAACCCAATTTTTTGAAAATTTAACCTCATCTCCTTTTCTCATTGTCTGCGTTCGGTGTCAAGGTGTAATTTAACCGATTTCAAAGAAAGAAGAAATTCTACGTTCGATGTGTAAATATATAAATGTTTGTCCGCGAATTTCTCCATAAATACTGGACCGATTTTCGTGAAACTCATTGCATTTAGGTTAGCTTCAATCAACTTTATTAATGGAGAAGGAATTATGAAAATCGGTCAAGTAATTTTGATGTTACATCAGAAATAAGAAATCTCTTCATTATCTAAATAAATGTAGTTATGTAACTTAAATAACTAAAAAGTAAAAAATAAAAAAATATTAATACCGACTTAAAAAAGAATAATAAAAATAATTTTGTTCCTTATTTAATCTACGACTCGCAACTGTTTTGGTATAAAAGAATGTTTTGACATAAAAGAAACTGAGAGTCGTAGATTAAGTAAGGAACAATATTATCTTTTACTTTTTAACGCATTTTTATTATCATTTTTAAGTCGGTTTTAATTTTTAATTTTTTTTTTTGATTCTAGAAGTCTTTAAATAGTGGTCGTCGTCTGATTGTCACTCAATATGGACCCTCTTGGCTCTTGACGATATCTGAAAGCTGCAACCGCGAGTTATCGATCACTTGGTTGGAAATAGCAAGCGAGGGAATTATTCTGATAAAAAGAAAGAGTAGATGCCGCATTGATTTCTCGTACAAATGCAGTGGGTCCGCCATGATTTTGGGGAGGCCATAGTGCCTGTCAAGTGATTTGTCGTCAACCATGGCCCCTGCAAACAGAAGTATGGCAAATACGAACGAACTATGGCATAGTTCGAAACTTTATCGGATCGACTCCCATTGCCATCTATATCGGGGACACGATAAAGGAGAAACGGGAACAAACAGGCGGATTCGTACGACAGCCACTCGCCGAAAATTCTCCTTTGTCGTCGCAGCTCCGTATAACCTTTGTTTTATAGGTTCAAAAGTTTTTATACAGGGTGGTCTGCTTGAAACGTACCGACGAACAGCCGCTTTGTAAGATTAGCGAAACAGAAAAATTGTTTGACAAAAGGTAGGTTGCGTCAAAGAAGCAATATACGACAAAAACTCTTCAAACACACTTCTACAAAGCCATTGTTTTATTATTCAACTTTCTCTTCATTCATCGTTACCTTATGTAGATTATTTTCTTACTAATTATAATGTACATCGGGCATGAGACGGAAAATTAATAACTTTACGGGCTAATATGGGTCGATGCTTATGACAGTGGTCTAAAATCTGAATCAGAAATCGAAAGAATTGGATTTATTGCGTATCTATAAATAACTAGATCAATGCAATACAAAAACGTAATAAACTGAAATTTTTCAGGTTTTAACTTAGACCACTTTCATAATCAACCGGCACATGTCTCTGCAATTAAGGGAGTCACACAAAACTTCATTTTTTTCAGATGAGTATATTAGTCTGAAACACTTCCCTTTAAAATTTTTATACGCGGTAAATAAGAAAGCAGCTGGCTCTTCTAAATAAATTATTTCTGCATTTGTATTTTCTTCTGAGTGTGCAAGAAATATCCGAATTGGTGTACACATAATAATGATTGTACTTTGCACTTTAGTGTAAATCAAATAGTTTTACCGTGGTTAGAAGACTATAAGTTTCTTTTACTTGCCTTTACGAGTGGTTATCGAACTCAAAGACAATGGACTGCGCCTGTTGGCGATTGTGGGAGTCAAAACATCACATTCACTCCTCATAAAGCTTGTGTCAGGCCGCGATGTATTCGTTAATTGCCAGCAACAGGTGACCCAGACTGTATTCAACACTGTCACTTTAGACGACCACACACGGAATACCGAGTTAACGTGCATACGCGCGCACAGCCTGAATTAACGTCGTCAAAAACACAGTGGGTTACGGGCAACACTCTGGAAGTGACACTTCAATGTAATTTTTCATCGACAGGTTACTTGCATTGGTTCATGATATTCATCTACTTACTGTAAAATAGAATGTTTGTCTATATGATCCCTCTAAACTCCTAAATTTCGCATAGTTACTCTCTAGGTCCTAGGACCTTACGGAAAATATAAGCTACCATGAACCCTCAACATTTCACCCCCTTCCTCATCGACACTATGTGATAATTTAAGTTTAATGCATTATTATGTACATAAACATTGCGAAATGGAATAGGTATATGTAGTGTTGAGCAATAATTAATAATTAATATTTATAACATAAGAAATGATGTTATCTAACCCGGGCAACGCCAGGTACTTTAAGTTATTTGTCTATATTTATATGTATATGTGTCACTGATTCATCACCGTCCAGCTAAAAACCGCTGACCCTAGAAACGTGAAATTCAGAGGGTATAGGTATTCCTTTAGCGACGTAGGTATTCGAGAAGGGATTTTTTTAAATTCCAACCCGTACGGGCTAACAAGGGGTGAAATGTTTGTTGTACTCCTTATTATTTCTTAGGCCCGATTAGATATCGACTTGGTTTTTACATACACTAACGGACAAAAAAGTTACTACTTTTTTCGGTTTGTTCAATTTTTGTTATTTTTTAGCATAAATTTGCCTTGCTTAATGTTGTGTAGAGTTCTTATTTTGTTAGTTAAATGAAATCAACTATAACTGGGTTTTATACAGCTTTTAATACTGTTTCAGTTAGGGTGGTTCGAAAAAGTGGTAACTTTTTTGTCCGCCGCTGTACAAAGGTTACACACACAAATGCCTAAAAACCAATTTTAGAATTTTGCCATAATCAAGTTAGGGTGGTGGAAAGGGGTGAAGTGTGTTTTCATGGCATCCTTAATATCTCTTAGGCCGAAAGCGAAGCGCGGGGATATTTCGCTAGTAGACAATAAAATAGTGAAATCAACTTATTGTTCATTTATTATTTGATCATATCAAACCTAGCATTTATTCCTATATTTGTATGTCTTTAATCACAAAAAGTACATGCCTTTCTTTTCCATTGTGGAGTACATGGTACCTTATTTGCGATATATCTTTGTAAGCATCTTTCGAAGTCGTTAAAAAGTTTTCCGAAACTTAGAATAACTTTTAAATAGCGTAACCAATTTTTTAATAGCGATTTTACGTGTACGTTTCGACAACACTGGGACGTGGTAATAGTATCAATTACAGTAGAAGCTCGATTATCCGAACTAATGTAGATACAGAATAACCAGCAAATCGAACTTTCGGTTATCCGGGTCCCACTGTATTACTTGTAACACAAAGAACAGTACTAAGACACAACGTGCTTAACGCTCAGAAACTCAGCAAACATTGGCTCGAATTCGGACATGTTATCTTGACCACGTCTCTGGCGTGTCCGAAAGGAGAGGAACGCGATGAAAGATACGACACGGTCGCTGGCGGGCAAAAGGACACGAAAAATTGCAAGCAATCGCAAAATTGGAGCGAACCGGGAAAGCACTCAAGTTAAAGGATAGACGTGGATTGTCGATACGGCTTGCTCCGCGCGACACAGCACGCTTACCAACATTATCACAATTTAACAGACGTACAGTACACCGCTTGATCGTGGCACTCCGTCTCTTTGCTTTCGAGTTTATTTGCCTTTATAATTTCACTCCACTTTCTCAATTATGAGGTTATTATTTGACTTTTGTTAAACTGCTGTCTTAATTTTTAGTATCTTCAAAGTATAAAGTAAAGTACACAGTCCTTTATTAAAGCGATTTTAAAGAATAATAAATGTGTTGATATTTCTGCGACTTTAAACACGTTTATTATGTCTAAAATTGCAAAATATGGTAGGTATCGTTATGAAGCTTTCCCACTTTCAATATCGCAGGTAATTTTTTTCTGCTTTTTACAATTTCACGTTGGATAAAATCATATAATTTTGTAACTCAGTAAAAGCAAAACGCGAATTTATTGAACGTTACTCGAGCTGCAAAATCGGACTGCAGGTTTTATCCCAAGGCTTTGCATTCAACAAAGTGTCCACGGACTAAGCTCCCTTTATCCAGAATAAATTAACTTGCCAAATATATAACGTTATCGCAGCAGGTACTGGCAACTAGCTGATCCTAATTGGTATTATTCTGCCGCGTTACAGTGTTTCGAGCTGTTAATGAGACATTTTTATCTGCCTTTATCCCAGACCTGGCCAACAGTACCGTATCTTGCGCGAGACTCGTTTTCACTAAATACTTCTGTCTCTAGATTTATTTATTGCTTTCAGGTTCACAGCACATTAATAGTTTTTCGCTTAATTCAACTAAATGAAAGAATTTTTATTAGGATATCAATGTCTCACTGTATATCTCATTGTATATGTATAACAAATACTAAAAAACAATGAAGAAATTCATATCACCATATGTCCGACGTAACCTTGTTTCTGAGTATCTCAAGTTTTGTGTATCTCTCAATATCTCATTTAATAAAGCAACGTTATTTCTAGACAGTCGAATTTAATTCCGTTTGGTTGTCTACAAATAACGATTCTTGATCATTCAGTAAATAAGACCAACGAATTGTTATTATTAAGTATGTACTATTATTTTTCAAAGTTTGAAAACGGTTACAATATCGGTTTCGATTCTCGAAACAATTATAAGAACCGATATAATCTTGAATCAGTTACAAGTGAAAAAGGTTCTGGCTTATATTGGTTTCGGTTCCGAAAATCGGAATTTTGTATACATATACACATACAAGGTTATAAGCGTCTATGGGTACCTACAGTATACATGTACAAATGTGACAGTTAATTGAAATACTGCTTCCTTCAAATTTAAATTACTATAATCTTGCGGAAGGACTAAAATTAAACGTGTGCAACTACAGGGGGGGGGGGGGCCAAGTTTCCTACGAAGGAGCTCATTACAGATAAAGAGTTTCCCTGCAAACAAGTTTTTACCGTTCCACCAAGGTGAATTTTTCTCAGGATTATGCAAATGTCACGGGAAAGAATAATACTTATGGCAGAAACTTTTCCTTAATTATGGTGAAAATAATGTACTCGTAATTTCCTTTATAAGTGTGTATTTGTTCATGAATTTTCCCGGATAGAAGAAACTTAATGGACAGTAAAATAATACGACGGAATATATAAATAGCTCTAAATACTGTACACTTATAAAACAAATTTGAAATAAGATACTTAATGAAAGACTGTTCTCTTATAATTTCATCTCCGAACCCAGTCTTTTCGAAAATAAATTCACTTTAACTTATATCTACACCAGGATATATTTCATTTGTCGGTGTATCATATTTGTACACTACTTATACTAGATTTTGTCAATTCCTACCAATTATAGTGGCAATAAATGAAGGGTCGGAAGCGAAAAATTATTGTCAAACCACTAAGAGGATTGGAAAATTAAATGTTGTTAAACTGTACTTTCAAAAATATAGTATTGTAAAGCTCATCACCACACACATTTTTTATATTACAGTTTGTTTATCCAATTTTTCTTAGCATTTGGACAATAATTTTTCCCATTTTCGAGCGCTGGTCCCTTTACTGCACCGACCATTCATTAATATTCCCCATTCTAAATCGTAATGGTTCTCAAATTCCACGTGATCTATCCTACACTGCCAACAAATTTTATACCATTTCAGGTGAAAAAAAAAATTGGAGGGTGCCAGCACCCATCCCCCAATATATCGCTTTCGCGTATCACGAACGGGCAGCCAATAATAATTGTTAATCCTGTATTTTCCGCCCACGGTCCAGCCGATAGAGATATCCGGCGGAGCTATTTCGTAGCAATAAATTTTCATGAATGCGATAAAGCACGCCATTTCGCCGGTCGGATTTCATTCGCCGCCGCAGAATGGATCTAATTTTTTCTCTCCTGCCGCGGAAATGCCCTCGGCATAACGTAATGTACGAATGCAAAATCGCGCCGCGGGCTTTAACGATCCTACGCCAATGGTGAGTCGCGTTACCCCGTTGAACTCCCGCAGAAGAGGGAATTGTTACGCTGGATGCGATTTGATTACGGCTGAAGCCCGTTTAAGCGAAAAAATTATCCAACGTGTTCCACGCATGCGACTATAAGCTGAGAATGTTCACAGGATAAATGGTGTACTTTCCAGAACATTTAAACAAGTAATGTTTCATTTTTAATGCGCTCCGCTTCATGAGGAATTTCGATGCTGTAGCACATTAATTACTCGATAGAAGGAACTCGCTGGGAAACGGATCGTTCCTTGTATCTTGTAGGGGATTATATTTTGGCACCCTATTTGTCACGACCTCTTATTGATATGAGCCAGCGCCGGCTCGGTTTTATGTTTCGCCGACAGCGGTGGTCAAAGAAAAGAGCCGCGAGAGAGGAAGGAGTAAGAGTGAATCCGGGAAATAGATTCTTCGCCTGGTCTACTTAGCCATTTAAAGATCCCACAGATGTTAAGATTTTTCGTAGGATGTACCAAAGCAATTAAACTTTATCTCAATCACGTCGTGTTTGTAAGAATAAATGCGGTTTAATTATGCGCCCCTTATTTTACTTTAATATTTATTTGGGCCACCTTTGACTGGATGGAGGTAGTTATGTCTGGAGAAAAACCAACTCAGAAATGAATACTAAAAATTGATGTCCTACTGTAAAGTATTGCGGTGGTTCCGTGATGTTATGGGTCTGTATGGTTGCAAACAGCACTGGTAATCTCGTTTTTATAGATGGCAGTTTAGATAAACATACATTTTTAAATATTTTAAAAAATGATTTGGAAGAAAGTACTACCAAATTGGGGTTATTGGAAAAATTTTATTTCCAGCAAGGCAATGACCGCAAGCGTACAGCCAGAATTGTGCAAGAGTGGTAATTGTATTATACACCGCATGGGTTACATACACCCATCTAAAGTCTGGACATTAACACCATCGAATATTCGTATGCGGAAATCGACTGAAGATTGAAAAATTACGACACAACTTCGAATGACATAAGTACATCTTTGTAATGAAAGTTTCATAACTTCTACAAATATTAACCGATTCACTTCTAATTTTGTATACCTATATAATCACGATACTTGTGTCTTATAGTAGTTACACCATTACTTTCAGAACTTAAGTCTAACATGTATATTTTTATTATTTACAGTTTTAATAGCGACCGTTGGAATATTTTTATAAGCCACTGTAGTTAGAAAGATTTATAAACTTGAAGTTGTGGCGGGCACAACCAAAAGATATGTTTATTAAATTCGTGAAAATGTACACAGCTTGATACAGACATTGCGATGGCATGTACAAAAAAATCGAAAAATTCACAGTCACTTCATCGAATCACTTTCCTGCACAGTGAACTAGAAAATGACAACTCTCAATTATTGTTTTGATGTCACTGCTCATGCAGAAAAAAAGAGAGATATGTACATAACTGGGCCAACGTTGCACGGATTTTTCCAATACGGCGCGGACACGGTGGGACGACTGCTTACACAATAATGACAGCCAATCCCGATGAAAAGTTTATTAACAACGATAATTCGTTTTAGCGCCGCGAGTTGGTAGCACAGCATATTGAACGGTACAAATAATTCTTCCTTCCGGTAAAACGATCGACACATTTGTATAGCAAAAATGACCACAGAAATGAGAGAACTCTTTGATGCATCATAGTAGATTTATCCTGTAACTATAGAAAATAACTAACTAAAGCAAAAATGCCCTGTGAATGCTGGAACTGTACAAGTCGAAACCGCACGTTTCGATTTCATCATTTATGGCCATTCCGTAGATCATCGTAATTATGTCCGTATTCACTATTCATGTATCACTGCGTGAATATCTTCTCTGTTCGCGATCACGTCACATTCTGTGCATTAATAGTACCTACGCAATTTTCAATGAAATGGCTTAATTAACCGAAGGATACAACATTGCAGGCATGAATTATTCGATCAATGGGAAACATCTATCACTGTTGCTGTTCGCTATTTACAGTTCTTAACCAATTCACTATCCGGGCCGCTCTAAAATGAAGGATCGCGGAATAAAAAGGGGTTGAATGTCGAATTGACAAGGAGTGCTATTTTTATTTATAATATGATTAGCAGCAATTTCAATGATCTTGAAATATATTGTCGGGGGCATGATTCTGAACAACATTTCGAATGTTTTCGAATCGCAGTATTTTCTAGTGTAATCTGCGCCGTAACTCATTCCTTGATGTAGTTTTACAGGCGACGAAAGGACCGATTCACTGAAATGCTTTGACACTGAGAACTTGGAGGCAGTAGAATGGGAGAAAAGACGATTCAAGACCTTGTTGAATAAATAAAATTATTGCAGTATGTAGGTATATATCCTCTTGTATCTGCCACCATGCCTCTAGTTACCAACTTTACATGGTATCATAAATTGAAGTCGTTTTAACTGTTCCATTGCCTGCGCGCCAGTTGCGGCTGTAACTAACACGATAAACGGAAACTCTGCACAGTAAGAACAACACATTTACTTAACAAGTGTTTGAGTTAATAGATATCTCATTCAGCAAATACCCTTGACTAGCAAAGTAACAAATATCCCAGTTGTCAACTATCCTACTGAATAAGTATCGCACTTAACAGATTACACTGCAGTTAGCAGATATTCTACTAAACAGTCTTGATCAGTCAGATATCTTACGCAGTTATACAGATCAACTAAATCATATGGTTTTTATCAAGCTCCAACTCGTTACTGCCCAATGAGAATATAAAGGAACCAGTGACGTTAAAACGATCCAGGTTGTAATCACGCAAGATTAGAGGCCAGCTCGTTGTCGCGTCATATTATATTTTTCGACCGTTCTATGGACGCGATAATATCTTGAAACGTTTAATTGCTGGAAGAACACATGGCCGCAGACTCGATTGTGTACGCTCACACACGAAGACACCCACGCAGGATATACGCAGAGTAATCCCTTCATCGGCGCAAAACGGAAGCGTGTACCGGCAGTAATCCGGCAGACTGGTTGCATAATCGACCATGGAATTGAATTCTCTGTCGGTCCCTTTCCCTCGGTTACTCATCCTCGTCGTACCTCCTCCACCGTCGCTCTTTCACTTTTCCCCATTCCATAATCTCCCTCGCTCTCTCTCGCTCTTTCCCTTCCTCCTCCATGACACGTTTTCTCCCTTCGTTACTCGTGTGTACGTCCCATTACGTCAGCTACGTATGAATGCAACGAGATTGCTATTAATGCATCTGAATTCGCCGACATAAAATTGTGTTATAGCGCGCGTGGACGATATTTCATGGATAAAACCGTGATTTGTTATTCCACTGGGTGACGTTCTGTGATTGAAATCTGTGAATTTGTCAGTGGAGAGGAGAATGGACAAGAAGTACCTAAGATTGAACGTAGACCTCCTCAACTTGTCGGTCTCTATGCGACAAGGAGAATGTAATAGTAGTGTTAACAGTAAAAATAGTCAACGGAAGACGTCAAGTAATAAGACGATTGAAGAATCGTTGCCAAAACAAGTGCAGACGCGTAAGATACTGCTGAAACATCATGGGGAACAGTTTCCAGCTGTGGAGAAATGTTAACAGAGAGTAGTTTGGTGGAAGATGGGTGATCATTTTTAATACGGTTTTCAAATTACTGAATAACCAATGTTTAAGAAAAATATGCTGACATTTTTCGTTCGATAATAACGAATTAAGTTTCCACGCTTAAGGAGTATTTTTAAAAATTGCCTATTTCTATGATAGCCTTTACTTATCAAATGCGATTTCGGGGAATAGAAAGAGGAATTTCTGGATCTTCTCGAATCACAGCAAAGTACTATATTCAGAATCGACCCATTGCCACTAGCTGAACAATCGGATGCTCCACGGAGAGGAGAGCTAACGGATGTGACATCAGCAGGCACAATTTCCCGCACAAATAGCAGAAACCACTAAACCTGAAATTGTCCTAAATTGCGCGTAGCTTGACTTACTTGGGGTAGAACAGTCGCAAATCAAAGTAATTTTCCTCTTCGACGAAACCTTGCATGCACTTTCTCGGGGAAATCTATGATTTCACACGACGAAATAATTTGAACATAACTTCTTGGTATGAGGCTTCTTTTTCGAGGGGAATTAAATCTACTGTTTCGACTTCCACTCGACCGGGTGTCGACTTTAAATACTTTATTCGTGTTTGTTTTATGAATATACCTATATTAAAAAAATATTACAACTTCTTCTGTATTGGCATTACTAGCTTACTTTTATCGATACGGATCTTCAATTTCTAAACTTATATTAATGGAGTTGCATATATATAGATATGGAGTACGCAAGTAGGGTAAATCTGGGAAAAGCGAAATAGTGAGGCAAAGTGAAAAATTGAAATTCTGGCCTTATTATCTATCTTTGATTATCGAATACAACAGAATATGAGCATAAGCATGAATAATTTATAGCGAAATAGATTCAGTCAAGACACAATTCCCAACAAAGCCCCGAACGAAACAAATTTTCCATTTATTTTGTTGTGTTAACTCATCGAATTTCTAGTTTTACTATCAATTGTCAGAAATGTCTCTAATAAAAAATATGATCTACCTATGTGTAATTTCGCTAAGAAACTCGTGGATGAAAATAGAAAACCATGAAGATTTCTAAAATCTAGGGTGAGTACTCTTTATGAGTGATTAAGAATGAGCAAAATGGTACAGATTGTATATCTACAACCGACCAGGTGACTTCGATGGATAGTGTAATCCAATATTACAAATGGTTGTCGCTCGAGAAAACCAGAGAAAAGAGGCCAATTTATCATTCCACCTCTTCCTTCGCGTCTTACCCGGGTTAATCCCCTTCCTGATAGTACCGATTTATTTTTGCGCCGCGTAATGAATTGTTTGCTAATGCGAGTGACACTATCAACTCATGTTATTATTAGACTTAAATTATCACATAATTAGTTCGTAAATTGTAAGAATACTTCGCGTCACTCTTATACGATACAAGCAACAAGACATTAATTGTATCGTTGATGTTTATAAATTATTATAGAAGTAGCTTAACCGAAAAAGCTTGCTAACACATCTATTTAAGAAACAGTTTAACACTTTCAGCATTTCCTTTAACATACTACATGTAACTAAAAATAATTAAAAATACGTATGCGTGTACGGTATTTTTTACATATTCTCACGTTAACACAACGTCTTAGGACAAAATCCGAGAAAGTCCTTTGTTTGTTTAACGTCATATTGGTCGTCGGTGGTCGGGCGACAACGATTTTGTCGCCGACCGACATTTAATTAAGAAGTGGCGGTGCATATGGTAGATCCACCTGCTACTTACGATCAGCATAAATAAGACAATTCAATTTTACAGTTACAATAATGAAGAAAAAAATTAAAACTGACTTCACACAAATAAAAATGCAATAAAAACTAAAAAATATTTTTTGCCTTATTTAATCTACGACACCCCATTTTTTTATGTTGGCACCTCATTTGCACTGTGTAAATCTGGCGCCGACTTAAAGAAATTGAGAGAAAAAATTTCGAGAATACATAAAATACATATTATGTAAAGAGGCAAAGTTTGAATTAACCAGTACAGGCACACTATAGAACCAATATTGATGCAGTGTAGGACCACCGAGATATCGCCCTCCTGCGAATAAAAAGACGATCATCAAAATCGGTCCATATGCTGAGGAGTTATGCTCGGGCAAACATAAAAAAAAACACGTGCGAGTCGAATTTATAACCTCCTCCTATTTGATGTCGGTTAAAAATTGCAACTCTTGGATTATAAAGTTATGCAAATGTTTTAGGCAGATGTCGAAGTCTGCAGAGCTTTCTCGGAGAAAAGTGGTAAATTAATTAAGAAAACATAGAAAATAAATTTAATGAATAGTAATTTGGTGCATTTTAAAATTTACAAAAACTCCTGCACGAACCTAAGAAATTTACAGTGCAATAAAAGACACAAAATCGCATATTTCATTTGTGAAACAAGAGTCAGGCAACTGTGTCTATCATAAAAAACACACGGCTTGTGGTCGATATTACTCGCGATTATAATAAGTACATATTTGACGACGAGGTAACGACGATGTCGACAAGCGCTGAGGATCGCAGATTACACAAGAGTCGCTGACGCGGTTTGCTCTCTTTTGTGGCTGGATTATTACTGGTTGTATCCTCGCGGAACGCTCGTCGGTTGTCGACATTCGGATCGTTCGACCCGCTGGATATACGGGGTAATAAAAAGAAACCATCCTTGGGCGAGGAACGTTCGCGACGATAACTGCGTGATTAAAATTTTTCTCCTATCGTGCAGTTGCCTTGGATAGTCGAATAGATTTAATAAAAACATTACTTGGAGCCTTGAACTCTAAGGTGTGCCAATATTTGTGAGTAGATATTCTCTATAAGGATATCCTATTTAATTGCCCTCGTATGTATCTGCTAAACTCCCTATATAATGATTGGGTGTTTCTATGTAGATGGCAATGACACTGTCTCCGCCGTGTCCGACTTAGCTAACTTGATACTACTGCGCGGCAGCAGTAGTCTCAGTCGCTCGCATCAGACGCATATTTTCAACAATGAATAATGCAGAAACGAAACCTTGAGCGCAATCTCGTCATTCTTGATTTTCGTTTTACCATGGCCTGTAGAATCATCCCCTAAAAGGGTGCCCACCTGTAATCGAACACCTTGTACATGTATACATCATTGCCAATTATTATATTTTGCAAGCAACAATATTACGATTTTAATAAGCTTGCTTTACGAAAACGCTTATAATTAGAAAATAAATAAGACTTTCAAATCGTGCAAAGATTCCCGCAACTGCATTAGGAATTTCTTTGGCGCGCGATTTCTTGTGTCGGGTGACGATAAAAAAGAATAAAAAGAAGATGAATATCATAATCAATAGGAGATCTAACCAGACGAAGAACTACTCAATATTTAGTCGTTATATTGTCCTTGCTCGTAGTTACAGTCCATCTTCTCAGGCCGCTTGATATTATACGAACTACATTATTCATGTCTGCCTTTATCCGAACCGGTCTTCCGACAACAGAATCGACGCCTTACAGCATAACAAGCGAAACATAGTCGAGAGTGTAAGAGACGAGGACCGAAGTAAACGGCGCTTCCGACGATTTAACGAAGCAATTTGAGCGTCGGTGTTGTTTGTTCCGCGCGTTAAAAAAAAATCGTCCGGTAAAGGAAAGCAGCAGTAATGCAAACAACTATGAATGCAAGTCAAAAACTCCATCTTTGTTTTTCCTCTGAAGCATGTGAAAGAATTGTAAAAGGACCTGTCTTTACCATCGATTTACCTAACAAATTCTTATTTCATTAGCAATGTTTCCTTTTTCAGCACAGCAATGATAAAAGGAATTGTAAAAGCTTGTTCAGAACTATCTAGGAGAAGATTAATGTAATACTTTTTAAACGATTTCATGCATTCTTCTTGTGAATCCACTTTAGAGGCAGCCATCTGGTGACGTTACCTGTATTATGTCAAATCTCATTATGCGAAGTTCAACCATACAGAAGGATTATTTTCATATGATGTAGAGTATCTTTTAAACTTCTTAAACTAGGGAAAGTAGATATAAAGAACGCTAAGAATAGGGACTAGAATATTCTTGGTAATATGACGGAAGAACATGCTAACGCTCTTACAACTTACACAATTTTGTTCTTGGCTAATTATGCTCATTGTTCCCTATTTGGGTGAGGTTGCTATTCCGCTTCTAATAACGGAGAGTGCTCATTGTGCCTGGATGATTCTGATGTGAGAAATGTACCAATGTGCGCATGCAATACGCACATCTCTGACAAGTTGGCAGATGGTCTGGAAGAAGTAGGGCAATTCGGGGACATCACTTTTCGAAAATATCTGGCAGAACAGTTCTGTTTTATTTACAGATTTCGAAACACTCTTCTATTTGGTCGTGCGTATTTGGAGACGGCCTACTTACATATCGATGGCTTAGTGCACAAATATCGTATGCCCACTTTTAGAGTTGTCAAGAAAAGCAGGATTAAGCATGCAACGATACCTACATACACATAAAGATACAATCAACAAAAATATTATTTTTGACTTTATGAAGTACGTAGATATCAATGTGATCACACAAAGTGGACATACAATATTTGTGCACTAATTACAAGCCATCGATATGTATACACATAACGTCTGAAATTAGACTACCCTGACAACTAAACCTCAATATACATTTCTAAGTTAAACGTAAAAAGCAATATAACTCCAGGGTGAGTAGAGTGCCTGAGAAAACACAGATGGCGACTTTCACAGACGATACTTCGGTATACATAGCGTTTTATTATGCAAAGTGTCGGACATAAGGAGTGATAAGCAGAAAATGACGGAAACGTCTCTTACACCTCTCTACTGTCATCATACCGGTTCACCTCTTTTTCATCCCGTGCTCATGAAAGATTGCGAGACAAGGCGGACGTAAAGCTCCTTAACTTTAGGAAAGCATTAAATTGTTAGCTACTGATGGAACATTTTATGGGGAAGCTCGCAAGAGTACCTTAAGACTTAAGTCTGAGAATAATTAATCATCGACGGCAGTGTTTGTCGTGGTTAGTAGAGAGTCTTAATTCTACATGTACATCGAGCTGTGCCATTTTCCAGAACCGGCAACCGTCTCAGAAATTGGGCCCACAATAAGGACACAGTCTCGCACCCGTACCATAGAAGATTCGTTTAGAAAGCACTGGAGGGGTGGCTGAGACAGAGCCACGAAATAAACGTATTAAGGTGGGCTTCCCGTCCGTTGACGGTAAATGTGGCACGTGGCAAAGAAAAACTTATCTGGCTCAGCTAAAACGGCGGGAAACGGGAAGCATAGCCGCGCCGTTGGATCGCACCTTTAGGGCAGATGATAGCGAATCTTCGCTAGAGATAGTACCTATAGTAAAACTTGGTCAGTGCTCAGGACACACTTAAGAATTTTCACTTGTACCTTCATTAATTAACTGGCAATGAGACTAAATATACTGTTGTACTTTAATAATCCGAGTTGGATTTTAATTCTGGGTAACCCTTATCGAAGAAGACGGTGCATGTAATGCAATATTTTGTGGCAAACGGCAAAGTAAAATTTGCCCTACCGCCAGCACGCTCGGTAAATCGATTCAGGTTTGATATCAGTTTCTGGATTTTTGAAAAAGGAAGATCGAAAAATGAGCGAACGCGATACAAAATATTCTGGACCACGCAAGCGGCGCATTATTCTGGGATACTTATTGCAAACATAATGTTTTGTTACATTCTCCAAAAATATATCAGAGAAATACTATTATTTACGACATGTTTCCATAAAACAATGCTGCAGGAGGCGAATCGAACTTTAAAATGCAAAAACAATATTGTCAATCTGTCGATACAAAGAAAACCATTTATTTCCCTTTGGTAAACGTTTGCCAATGCTTTTCTAACAGCTAGCCGGAAATTGCAATTATTGCTCACAAAGCGAACTTGTCCTTTGCCATTATCGACCGTGATGAAGTGTTTATTGAAAAACAATTATTGCATCAAAAGAAGAGAGATAAATACATTTTAATTAGGTGGAAGTTCACGCCACTTTTTCCGTAAAAATATACTGTTACTTACAAAAATATCCGTCCACCGTATATGTAACGCATTTTACATATTAAATCGACTTCAAACTCAGAATTCGCAATTCTAATTCGCATTTATAGAAACCTTGATTATTAGATATACTTTTGTTTTTGGCTGCATTTGATTGGAAAATTGTACATCGTTTATTTAAAAAAGTATTATTATGGTACCTACATTGATCACTATTAACAAAAACGAAATGAAACTCTGAAGCAGTCCTACTTAAACTTGCGGCCTGTTCTGTATGCCAACCAGAAGCTAATAATTCCTTTTCGGCGTAGGAAATGCGGTAGTTTCCAAAATAGCGAGACAATTCCGTATCGCAAGCTCGGTTCGATTTAATGCCCTTAATAGCGAGCGTGGGCTGGATTCGTTCGCATTGAATTTAAACGCTTTTGCGGCGACGAATGAGATCCCCCTAGCTCGCGAAATGAGACTAACAACTTTCGCCCTGGGCGTAGGTACTGAATTTAACGGGGCTGCTCCTTCAATAGCAACTTTCGCGAAAACTTTGTTGAAACTCTCCACGACGTCAGAAATTCGTTGTTTCTGACTACGAGTCACAATGGCTTTGCATAAATGCCTGCCCCTCCCCCTGCCCACTCTCTTCCTGTCTCCTACCGTTCTTCCATCAAGCACACCTTAAAAAGCTGTTGGTAGCCGTGAAACACTCCTTCGTCGCAGTTCTCTGTAATAAAATAAATATTTTCTCTGCTGCTGACGACACGCGCTTTGTTTCGCGTATGAAATCCGAAAGCTGCTTTAAATAGTGAATAATAGGGAATATCATTTCTGAAAACAAAGGTAAATAATTCAGAGTAATTTATTCTGCCGCGCGTCTTTTAAATAATACTGTTAGCGTATAGTAATGATCTATTGGTATTTGAAAACGCTAATTTTAAAAATCCACCATTTGATCATTTTTTACCAAAAGTACCGCCTCAAGCTTGCCAAGTTCTTTTCACGTGTTTACTATATATGCAGATAGTATTTTCCAGCGAATACATTTTTTACTTTCTATACTCCTGTTTGTCATAAACCGAAACGTACCAATACCTATCTAGTAGAAATAAAACTATATCAAACATGGTGATATGACAGTGCTTTCAAACGTCTCTAGATGAAACGTGAGACAGTACATAGTAGTACTTTCTTTACTGACTTAGCGTGAAAACTCGTCAGTGCCAGGCAATGGAGAGAATAATCTGAATGAGATAACAAGTGAATACCACTCAAGTAGTTAATAATACGAACAAAAGAAAGGACCAGAAACGAAAGATTGTTTATTTCTTTTGGAAAATACCTAACCTTCGTAGCTTTTACCAATTATTTGGGAAGAAGAACATCATAGACAAGATGTTCCAATATCAGTGACCCTTTTGGATCTGATAAAGGTAGCTGGAATATTGGCAAAGCTTTGATACCAAATGCTATTGAATTACCGCCCAAAAGCCTCAGATCATATTAATGCGGAAAACCTTGTACCTTGTTCTATCTCTGAGAATCACCGGCAGTTTGCGACACTGTTTGTAGCATATATTCTGTAAAGTGTTGTGCTTTTAGCTTTAGCACTACTTAAACTACTAGACATTTCTCACCAGATTAGTATCACTGGTCTATTCTGGATTTGTTTACGAATTTCGAAACTCTATATTACGTAGCCAACGTTATACCTCCATCCCGTAAAAATTGTGATATTTTTATTATCGTACACTTTTTAAACACAATTCCAACTAACTAACATTTAAATATGAATTTTATTATGCCCGCACTTGTTCGTTGGAAGAAACATACCGGCCAATGCTGAAACATGAAACGTCAAATCGCTTTCCTACGTTTTATATTGAACAAAAGAATGAAAGATTTAGAATAAATTAAACTAGATGTTTTCTTACGAAAATTAGTGATTCGCTAATTGCCAATTGTCCACAAACGACATTAAAGTCTAAAGTTAAAGAGACTACGAGTTTTAGATTTACAAAGTCTCTGTTGTGTACCAATAACGTTGAAATGAAAATACATATGGAGGCGAGGGTTAGCTTTTGCAGGACAAAGAGAAACGTGTCGAGCAAAATTTCTGTGCATCCTTCATTTTGCCAAAGAAGCACCGACATCCACGTGATATGCCGTGTAGTGGAACGGGTTGATGTGGGAGTGAGAAAGCGAGGGGTGCGCAAAGGAATGCAAATGAGATCACGCCGGGTGGAGCGAGAACGTAAAAGGAGGTGACTAAGTGAAAACGTTATAGATAGATTGATCTGCATTCCCGCTGATAAAATCTTTGAATTGATATTCTTGAACGTGACTTTCCCTTTTTTCTTTCAATCGTAACAGACAGCTACGGGATTAATCTCGCATCTTGCAAATATTTTCCACCTATATACTTCCACGGTGCAATGTTTCTAGGGAAGATAGATGGACAAACATTTCACCATGAACCTCCATTACGTACATACATATATGTATGTACATTAGAGTGGCTCTTACTTACTCTTCGTAAAAAAAATTTCCAAGGTTTTCTTCAGGCTACCCCGCAGAATGATCCTAATAATTAAAAAAAATCTGTGTAAAGTTTGATCTCGAACGGATAACCGGAAAAGATGCCCCTGGGCTGTTAAACATTTAAATCATTATTTAACAGCTCACATAGTCCTGGAAAATAACTATTCCATTTTTTGGTAGAATTTCCTGGGATTATTGAAAATATGGTATTAGAGCTTGGTACACTTTAAGTACAGTTGTTTAAGAATTCTAGATTTTTGACGCTCCCATTCATTTTAGCAAAAAAAATCTTCTAGGGTCTCATCAGGAATAGGAGAACATTTTCACGGTTCGATGTTCTGTTTGGTTTGAAAAGCTTTTGAACACATTTAACGGTAAACAAAGGATTTAATACTGGCTCTCTCACAAGGCTTTCGAGGAATTAGTTGCGGAGAGCGGCAGATTTTCGAGTGGGATTCTACGTAATATACATATAATGACCATGCATGCTGAAGCACAATGTCCAAAGTAGGCTGTAATACCAGTTCCCCATTGAATAGTAAACTGAGACGTTCGCACTCTTATAGCTAACGCGAGAAAAATTTATAAAAGCATACGCACACTATAGAAAAATACTAACGCAGTTGCTTACAAAAATTGATTTTTGAATGGAGAATATCGGAGTGCATATGGGATGTGTTTGCACCCCTGTCCATAAAGTAGGATAAGTAGAGTTGCCAGTCTGTTCCCTACGCGAAGTAGAGGAGGTACGCGTTCACAGTGGCGGTATATGTGTGTTGGTAACGTGCCACGCTTCAACGCGTGATTGGCTGGCACAGGTCGTGTGTGTGTATAGGGCTGTGTGACGTCACGCGTAGGGAATTGCCAGTCAACTCTCTCTATAAGCTCACATTACAGAGCGGACAATAATCCTCCAGACGAGGCAGCATTTTGTACGTACCTATATTTTGATCATTATCCTCGTGATATCGTGCTTGTCTAATTACTATACAGGGAAGAGGACGTCGGTTCTAATGAGGCTATAAAGCTCTGTTACGCAGCATTGTATCGTGTTACATGCGGAAATTAAAACACTCTACGGTTAATCCGTAAAAGAAAACAAACTTGGGCGTTTTAGATTTCAGTTCAGAGATGGATAAAGTGTTTGTTTGCAAGTTTTGTATTGTTTTTCTGTATGATTTTTTATTATTACCGTTCACACCAGAAATGTGACCAAAACAATATATTCGTATTATTTCGTCCGCTACATTTCATTGCGTAGACTTTATGTTTTATTTTTCATAATGATTAATTTAAATCTCCCATGTCACGCACAATATTTTTGTCAACACCTGCATGAAAGGTGTGTTTTGGAAAGCCTGCTGAGCGTTTTATTTAAATAAAGTACAGAATGCCTTGAGTTTCGTAAGAAAAGTTTAAGTATTAGGTTTTCATAGTAAATGATTCCTCAAAATAAATCATCCGAATTACTTTATTGGAAAATGATGATGATAACAAGATTTGCTGTACTTGGATAATGTCTTAAATGTTGAGTAAGAGGAGCTTAGCAGACTTAATCGAACTTACTGTACGATCATTACTTCTCAAAATGTTTCCCCTCCTCAAGAAACTATATTTTTCAGAGATATCTTTCGAGTGGCTCGTTCCATTATTTCCAGATGTGGAATAATAGGAGTGGAAACTATTCGATGATCGATTCGCCAAGAACGCATGATTCCAAACTGCGGTCACGACATCCTTCTCTTCTACAGAGGGCACGCCCTCCACGATAATTGATTGAGTTTTATCTGTTTTCGTTACGGTACAGTCGGAGATTCCTTCGGACGGCTCGAAGAGGGTGTATGGACTTGTTTGTAGGTCGGTTCGTTCTACACCATTTCTACCCACAATATTGCTTCCCGAGAATTCTTGAAATTTATTTCCCGACCTGCTTCCCTTATAAGATTTTCGTAAAAGATCAAACGAAACTCTCGAATCAACAGTGCTTTTTGGGTTCCGGACACATATCTTTGGTTTACGTTTTCTGGAATGGTATTCCTCAAACTTTTCGCCTGAAACTATCAGTTTCTTGTCCTAAGATGAACACAATTAAGTTATTCTTGGTCGAATCCGAAAGAAGGTAATAGAAACAGAGAAATATTGATTCGCGTGATTGCTTGTATGAAGAATCGAAGAAAGGAGAAGCTTTATTTATCACACTTATGGCTCGCAAGATATATACGTTCGTAGAAATTGATTGCTCTCACGAAGGCCACGGCTTTTGATTTCAGAATTCTCATTTCTCTTTCGTCCTACCTCGTTTACATCGTCGATGCTCTCTTTAAGGAAGATGGATCCTTCAGAGTAATACTTCGTTACGCGAGAATCTGCCATGGATCTTAATTTTTCTCCATTACAACGCCTGATATATCTTGATGACAGCAGAGGCTGCTCTCGAGGTACATCATCCTATTTTCGTGAAGAATATTTTAAAACCATAAAAACGTTTTAGTAAATTTTGCAACGTATGTGTTATGGTATATTTCCAACTACGAAAAGTTGATTTGTTTACACTGAGAAAATTAAATTATCGAATGATTTCTACTCAGAAAGGCGAAACTAAAACTACACTGAAAGTTAGTCATAGTAAGTGAATTTATATACTCATATTAATTAGTGCAGGATATAGCTGAGTAAGGGAAAAATTTATAAAGACAAGTTTACAAGAAGAAATTATAAGGGCAAATTTATAAGAAGACATTATAAGGGCAAATTTGTATATTCCTTTGAATATTACTTGAAAGCAAGTATAGTGGTGATATCAACAAAAGAAATTGCTGCACCGTTGGGAAACTCATGACAAGACAAATCGGATAATATTACTTTTAATTTGATAATAACACTGCTAGAAATGGCCTTCGTAATTTCAAGTATGTAAAGAAAAGAAAAAAGTAACAAGTTCAGAAGTTCGGGATAAAAAGATGTGAGAAACTTAGAAAATGTTTGTAAGAATTGTGGAAAACCTGAATGGCGTTAGCGATACCCCTGCAGGGTAAAAAGTCTAACTTACGGCGTATGATAATTTGCTATGTAATTTGCAGCATAAAGTGTCATTAAATTCCATCTTCAATCCCAAGGCATTCTAAACCCTTAGGAACGAATATTTTTAGAGTCCATATTTTTAAGACGCTGAATATTGATTAACTGCAATCAATTCTTCGTATCAGCACCGTTCACTTTTAATCCAGCCATTATATATAAAGCTCTCATAAAATGACAGTTGATGCTAATTACAGTTTCACATTAAGGTATTCGATTATGGGCGAAAACGAGACGTTGCAGCCAACTTCAAGCACGGTCACGCTGTTCTCGCCAGAAAAGAAATATCGAACAGGGCGCCGCGTAGAGGAGAGAAACGAACCTTTATCAAAGCGAACAAACGTTTTGAATATGACCTGTAACCTCTTTGTGCTTGAACGACAGGTTAATTAATCTCTGGCTGGCTTGGACGTTCGTTCGCCACCTTTCATCCTCGTGAAAGCTTCCTACAGCCCCTCGTCCCCGTAATAACGGTCTCGATATTTCCATGTCGATTTGCAGAACCTAGAATGAACGGACCTGCCCGAACGTTGCTCGCACGCGTGCACATGCTCCTCATACCTCAAAAACTACAATTCGTCTTACATTTTCGTAGACTGAACATTTATTTCTAACTAAGGAACCGCACTCCTACGATTAATATTCATTTCGAATATTTATAAATGCATTCTGCAACACAATCCCTAAATAATTAATTGTGTTATTTGGGTCACGGAGGACAATTTCCGAAATTTGAGATTTTCACGAACTTTAAGTGTTTGTAGCTCATAGCTGCGGTAATCTATTTTAATATTAATTTTAGTATACAGCTTACTTAAATCTACAAAAGGTATTTTCTAAAATTTCATTACGAGCACAGATAAAAAAAGTTGAAAATCACGACGTTTACTTACTACTTTTTTCCCTATTCCGACCAATTTCATTTTTTTTAAAACGACGTATCACGTCACTTAGCACACTAATTCTTCTAGCTTCTCAAAAAAAACTCAAGTCGTTTGGACCAATTTTAAATAAATTATTCTGTTTTAAAGGGTGGACGAATGCTTTTGCACGCCAATGTATGCTTGAAGAATTTGATTGAATACAGATACTAATAAGAAGTGGAATAGGAGATTATATTTACATCGAAGTTGGTGTGAAAGGGTCGGTGTCGTGTAAAACTTTTCACGTGAGACACACTTATGAGTCTCGGTAGATATTGCAAACTTAGTTATTGACGTTTTTCCTCTTACTCTATTTTTTTTTAAGTCAATACTGTCTGCTGAGGAAACATCTCCAAAACACCAGTTGAAAGTTGCAAGTCACAGTAAAGTCTCGTGTGAGAGACTAACGGCAAATTGCATCTCTTTCACAAACTATGAGAGAAAAAGTGAGAAAAGGTTGCTAAATAAACAAAAAGAAGAAAATATTGACATTTTAATTCTTAATTAAGTTTATTTAATTTTCAACTAATTCTGAGTGCACAAATATTCTACAAAAACCTTCCAAAATGAATTTTCCCATATGAATCCTTATACTTGCTTAACTTTTATACCATCGAATAATAATTGTAAAATCACGATATTCTTGAATAGCAATGCACAGACAACTACAGATCTCCCCGGGAATATTCGTTATATGTAAAAGTTGGAACAAGTACGTTTATCTCGAAAACATGAGATCATTCTTGTTTGGAAATGTATGGTTACCGTGTGTTACAATATGTGAGCAGAATGTACATTTCTGATACTGCCAGCTGAATTGTAAGGGGTGGACTTTAGCGGATTATTAGCATTAAATGAATTCGCCGCTGGAGAACAGTACGTTAAAATGTACTAATGGACATGCGGAAGCCACTTTGAGCAAAATGAACGTAGATGCATTACCCGTCGGTTATAAAAGAATTTCGTACGTGTAGAGCTAATTCGCTTCGTAATTTCAATCAAAGACAATTTCAATACTGCAAACTGACTAATTATATATAAATTCATACATCTATATTATAACATGACTGACGCTCTCTTTATAAAAAGAAATACGTAATTTTTAAACTATGTAGAAGTATGTACCTTCGCTCTGAACAAGACGTCAGAAAAGACCAGACCGAAATAGATGACGAGAATAACGTAATTACTTCTGTTCTGCATAACTAATTGTAAACGAGAGCTTCGAGTGAGTCATTAGGGCGACGAAGTAATCTTCCCACTTAGTTGCAGTTCTCAAAAATTTACCTCTTTATGAATATAAAGATTTTTATTTCGATCGCTCTCGCTCTCACAAGTCACAAATTCTCGCTTAATTACCGATCCCTAGATAAGTATACCTGTTCTGGCCTCCTTTCTAACAATGAAATTTTCAAAAATTGTTCTTATCCTTTTAATTGGTACTGAGTACAACGTTTCAGAACATATACTCAGCTAAAAGTTTAGCCATTGTGCGCTCCTATCAAATTCACGTTTCATTCAACAGGAATCAAGTGTAATAGATAGTTATATAAATGATTTTTAACAGTTACTCCACTTTCAACGGTGGTGTATAATTATTTTATATTGTCCAGAGTAGAAAGCAACACGTATCATTGAAATTATCTCGTTACAGCAGAGCGTTAATTATACGAGAATAATGGAATTCAAAGTGGAAGGAAACGTTCCCCTTTAAAACATGCAATGTGTGCAAATTACCCATACATCAAACTCCAGAGTGTCTGCATCTTTTCCATTTCCATTACTTTTGTTACGCAGTTTTCCATTCTTTTATATTAATTTGATATTATTTTCAATCTTGTTCTAACGACAAGCCCGACACGTCACAGATCCACTGATTTTTACAATTCCCATCCCCGATGCTAAGATATCTTGCAAAAACTTGTTTCTTTATGACATGACCATTGCACATATATGTAACCTACTTACAAATTGGTTAAACTATTGGCAAAAAATAACTCTCAACAAACTGGTCTAATAAACAAAAAAATTTGAAATGTTCAATACTTCTCGAATCATCCTTTTTATACAAAATATTTCCCTTGCCTCTGATACTTCAATTCCTTCTGTTATAATTTCCAGAAACATGTTTTTTATTCCTAATTATTTTGCATTTTACAATTATCTTATTCATTAAATATTTTAAACGACATTTGCACCATGCTATCAACCTCATAATATTTTCGTACACACACAAGGTTATCATGACACTAAGCTTATCGTTTATGGGATTGGTATAAGTATTCCCGAATATCTGGCAGGGATTTCGCGCGACTACTCTCTGTAATAGGAAATTCGATTTCCGTGATCCGGCGAAAATTGAAACGGAATCCTTTCCCGTGAGCTTTGTGTAAAATGTTATGACGTATCATTCCTTGATGCAATGATACACGTATACACACAGCTTTCCCGGAAACAGCTTGTTCAAGGCGATATCGAAAATTACGAACTCGTCATGTTCCTTTTTTGTGTTAATAGTGAGGAGGTAAGGTATAAGGTGTGGGTGTGGAATATATGACTGCAAAGGAGAAAAGGAAGGAGAAATCAAGAGTTTGATTCGTCCTGAGCCAGCTGCATAGTGGACGCATCATTAAAGGTCGTCGCCCACATAATACTCCAGTGAAATTACACAGAAATATGGCCAATCTGCGAAATATTTCCCAGCAAGCTACATTTTGGCATGGACCTTTGTATCGTCGTTTTAAACAATATTTCAAAGGCCCCATCGATCCGACATCCGCTAAAAATTCTACAGGGGGGTTGAAGGTAAAAAAAAACTGTTTTTCGCCAATATTTCGTTAGTTACCAGTTTCACGACAAAAGTAGCTATTACGAAATTTGGAGACTTTCAGATTCAGCACAATTTTTTTCAATTATATTGTT
The DNA here is from genome assembly GCA_963971345.1 of Andrena flavipes. Classification (NCBI taxonomy): domain Eukaryota; kingdom Metazoa; phylum Arthropoda; class Insecta; order Hymenoptera; family Andrenidae; genus Andrena; species Andrena flavipes. Next base: position 15,116,824 of record OZ020480.1, read on the forward strand.
TTTTTTTGTAGGAGTAAACATTTCCACGTATGACGACTTACAAAGTTTCAACACTCATACTTTTCACAAGGAAAGATCTCGAACCCGGAAATTCAAAACACTATGAAATTTTGTGAATATTTAGGGAATGTGCTCCAGGGTGCAATGTAATTTTTTTTGCTGCCCAAATTCACTCTAAGAGGTTAAAATTGACACCTGAAAATTGTCCAATTTTGTATTATTACTCGTAAACTATAAGAAACAGAAAAAGGTTTTCAGGAAAAAGTTATTCTTTTAGTTAGAACAATTTATTTCGAGAAGGTTTTAAGTACACTTCCAAAATTAATTGCTCATTGTCAGCATCAATTATAATTATATTCCAGATATAAAGACGAAGAACAAGTATTTCCAAAGAACCTGTTGTAAGCAAAATACATCACAAGAATGTCCAGATGTAAAAATCAAAAACTTAAATTCGGTATGAAACAAACCAACACTCGTAAAAACAAAATTGATTTTCCTTCTTCGGATGTTTGCAAAATTCGCACGTATCCTCGAGGCATCCGAATACTTCACGCCAAAACTGTGTGACCAGCGCCACCGTCTTTTTATTTCTCAACGAGCAAAGTGAAATTTAACGTCGATAGATCTGGCAGGGCGAGTTTATTGGCGCAGCTTACGTTCGTTGTGAAAAGCACGCCGAAAACTGAAGGAAATAAGGTCTGGGGGCAGGGATCGGTATGTCCGCATTGTTCGACGCCCGCTACGACTCTTTTTACGTCGAAACAATGAATCGTGGATATCACTTTTCCCGATATTTCAGGATGGATCCTCCTATTCTATATGGAATTGAAGGGTTTATATCCCCCACGCCCTCCTCCTGATGCTACAGCGACAAGGTTTACCCGCGGTTCGTGGCACAACAAAATTGAGTCGTTCCGGGGGATTAAACATGCCCCGTTATGCGCAGAAAACGTAGGTATTTCATCGACAGAAATTCGTGGATAATATATATAGCGTGTTGTCTAATACGTAGACACAATTTCATTGGTGAATTCAATATAATACACGCCACCCAAAGGTAATGCATTTGGTAGCACCACTCTGCTCCTTTAAGGGGTCTCCCTACTTTGACGGCTCGAAAAGGAGCGCGATATTTGGGATTTTTTTTAAAGAGAAACCTTCAAATTATATTAATTGAAAATGCGTACCTATATTTGTACATATTTAGGATTCAATTAAAGAGCGCGTTTGATAGTGGCCTCACCAGTACGATTTTTTTCGTTATTTTTCAATACTGAATCGATCCTTAAAATTTGACGCACGTTGGAAGTGTAAAATTACAATCGTTCTAACCGCCCTAAAGGCGTGAGTAATGCGAAGTCACAAAGCTTCATATCACACATGCTGTTAAATGAATATTATAATTAAACCTTGCCACGATAAACTGGATGATGATGGCGCCTGCTATATAGGAAGTTTAACTCGTTCATCACCTGTGAAAAGTGTTTCGCGTGCGTTGCGCCCGTCGCGTGCCGTTCGAAAAATCACGTGCTGCCACGTATGATAAAGCATTTAAAGAGTGACATATCTACTTCCAGGCTAGTCCGTAAACGGGATTTTTGTCCTAATATCATCCACCCTTCTGTGTATCAACCGTTGACGTCACGCTAACAATATACCCACAGTAGAATATAGATTTCTTTGCAATAATTTCATAGCATTTGTACTCGTGTAAATTCACTTTCCAATCTGTTTCTGCAATTTTATTACACTTCTACGGAATATAAATAACTAAAACTGTATTCCTAGAAACAATATTTCAATACATTTTCAAACGTTATCTACTTCATAAACAATCCTAAAGTGTAGTACATAACGTTAAAAAGAATATGTGACTTGACAACGCAGGAAAATTAAGTATACCTACCCAGAGAATCGGATATTATAAACCCCGTGCAGCTGGACTTGTATAAAAAATAAAGAGCCCGCAAGCTGCTAATCTAAAAAATAACAAAAAATCCACGTCTGCATCCTACAGGGTGGACTAATCAGAATTACCACCATGAATATTTGAAGAACCATGGAAGTAGGAGAACAAGTTTTCCAATAAAAGTTATTTGGTACGGTCATAACGATTTATTTGCAGGCGGAGTCGCTTATGGGCGATTTTTCTCTCACTCCCATGATTTCGGAGATATTCAAGGTGGTAATTCTTATTGGTCCACCCTGTATGTTAACAGCCCATATCATTATTCTTAAGCCTAATCGCTTATCCAGCCTTACAATACTCTCTACCAACGCAGAAAGTAGGCACTCCAACGCGATGAACGTGGTTTTCACGGTTGGTGACGACTGCTTTTGCGGGCCGCACGACAACCTCAACGCGTGGTAGATGGTAATGTATTGTTCAATCTGGTGGTATATTACGAACGCTTAGCTTGCCCTTTTCATGGCCGGACGATGATCCTCTTACAGTTTCGACTTTATTAGGCCGCGGTGACACAGTACCAGACACTGACTAAATATGGAGTACACCCGTCGCCACGGATTGTAAGCCGCTTACCAGCGCGGCCACATGCACGTTTTAATGCAGTGCAGCCAGTCGGTGTGTCATTAGCGATTACAAAGTAACTGTAACTCACGCGACCCTCCCGTTTGCATATATCGTTGTCCAGCTAGCCGTCAAAGGGAAAACTAAAACGAGTAGGAATATTAAAGTCCATAAAAGCAGGGAATGGTCTCCGCCTGAGAGATTCGTGGTCCTAGAATTGGATCATTCACACAAGTAAATCGTTGTGAGAAACTTGGATTCATAAGGGATTTGCTCCACCAGATCAAAACAATAAATATGGAACATTGTCTTATTTCGCCAAGTAAGTGACATTTGAGTTTCGAGGAAGAAAAAGTTGATTCCTCTTGTATAACAACGCCAGACCAAGTTACATATGTACTGTTTGTTTTCGGCAAAACAAGGGATTCCAGAATTAAATCATCCTCACATTCTCCTGAAGCCTCACCATCAGTCCCTTCGAAGATACGGAAAAGACTGAGTGTGGACATATGTACATATATATATAATTTCAAAGAACGTGCTTCTATGCTGCAGCTTTCTCAGTAAGCACAAAAACGTATGATGTTCCAAACAGTACATGAGGGGTTTTGGTCAGTGGCGAAACCCTGCGAGTTGTCTTTTCGATTCTTTTAGGGTCATAAGGCCCATGATTCGCGGCTGAGGTACACGCCGACTGCGTCTACCGCACGCTACTTTTGTAGTCACTGCGGCGAGTGCGAGAGACTGAGAACGAGCGAGAGGGCACGCGATAGCGACAGGCTATAAACTTCGTCAAGATAGCGGTGGAATCGTCTTACCGAAAGAAAACGGCAAAGAACAAAATCAGGTCGAAAGCATGTGATATATAACGAGACAAAACTGTACTTGTTATTTGATTAGGATTAAGATGGCATGCGAAAAATTTCGCGAGGAGTCAGAGGTGGCGTCGATATAATTCTAATAAACCCTTTAAACCCATTATTTATTAATATTCTTATAATCATGTAATAATTTTTCTGAAAATTAGTGAGTTGTATTATAATGGAACAACGGCCATAACATCTGAAGTAATTATAGCATCGTGCACCATGATAAGTGTGAAAAATCATAATATTGAGCACAACTCCCTCTTCAAAATTCGTGCTAAACAATTTACACATGAAATCAACATCTGGCTGACTATGCTGTGGAGGGAGTCCTGGGTGGATCGCCTGAGGTCCCTCAGAAAAGCCGATACCACCTTCTGGCAGAACTAAGACGCTCACGCGCTCTGATCGTGATAAGGCGTTCGCCCGAGCCTACTCGGTCGCTTATTGCGGCTGAGGTTGATGACTGCATCACCCAAATTGATTCTCAATCTAATCCCTTCCCTTGGGCGGATTTTTACATCTCACTAGAACTGATGAACACTGTCATTAAGCGATTAAAAGAATGTAAAGCCTTATTGATAAGTTTGGTATGAAAATATGTAGTACATTTTCTCCTTTTCCATCTTACCGTTTACATTTCAATTTTCCTCCCATATCTCTTTAATACGCAGAAAAATTGGTGACCTTCTAGAAACAGCCAGCACACGCTGACCAACTAATTATGATTTTTTAATTCCCTGGAACCTGTAGATAGATGTATGTTTTATAAGAATTGTTCGTTGGCCACCAGATGTAAAACTAAAATTTATATTACCATAGTCCTTTAATTACGGAAAATGATGAAGTCCTGAAATTAACCACACCGATTTCGAGACTGTCTCACAAAGGTAGCGTTTCACGACCGCCAAGTTCCGCGAGTTCGCATGTTCAGTGTTTAATGGCGCATACGGACGAAAAGTCCACATCGCGTACTACTCTGACTACAGACCAATGTGCATAATTCCCTATGAGTTATTCAAAAGAGCCTTTGAAGCAGCAGACATTTTTTCTGTACGATATGGTCCCTCAAATAAATGATCATTGAAATTAAGTTTAATAGCATATGATCGTGTAAAGATAAATGTTCGGCGATTAAATAAGTGTTAGTTTTGGTAACTACTCTCGATATTATAACAGATTAGTTTAAAGAATATCCACTTGAAATGTAATTCCCTCTAAATTCATATAGTCCTGAGGATTAGTTGCCAAAAAATGTATATATGTATAATTTTATGTTCAAACTTTTTTAAAGAAATAAATCTTTTTAGTAATTTAGAAAATTAATTAATTCGAGCACTTATGTGTCCAAAATTGCTCGCTCGAAATGAAAGGAATAGGTACTCAAATTATCTGAATGCTGATCAATAAAACGGAATAACTGTTTTACTACATCATGAAGCCGTCTATGGGCTTGCAGCAGGTATAATTACATTCACTATAATTATTCAGCGCAGAACTGGTACGTAAATGTAAAAGTATACCCGCGATGTGCAAATTATACTCTCTCTGCTCTGACAGGACGATGAAAAGAGGGAAACTGACGCTGCAGTTTTTCACGCGAAATTTGCTTCGAGCAACGTGATCTTCGTGTCGATGAATTCCAACGACGCGTTCGCCATCCCCCATGGTTGCAGAACCATTGACCACTTTTCTCGTTTAGACACTTTATACAGCTACTCGTTTAACTAGGAACCCACTTTGCCGCATATTGCAGCACGTGCGGCAAGCTTGCTAGCGCAGAATTTGAGTTAGTGCTGGTGTTAAAACGTTACACCGACGCGATCTTTACACGAGAAGTACTCTGATATGGTGAAATATGAATTGGAGTAAGAGCACAGAAGGGGGGGGGGGGGGGGGCACGTAATACATACGAGTATATAATTGCGGAATTTAATGAAACGTTTAGAATGGTGCTACATCTCCCTTGGGAGAAAACCTGTGTCAACCCGTACTGCTGTGTTGTTTCGTTGTAAAATATAATCGTGAAATTATTTCTCTGAAAAGGGAGAAGGCAGAATAGAGAAAATACATGGGACATAGTGAATTAAAAAATTTGGGAAACTAAATGACGATATTTCTCAAGTATAAAATTAGTTTCTCTAATGCATGTTTTTAAAATCCAGAGACTACTATTTTGTTGTGGAAGTCAAGCATATACAGGATTGATTTTAGGACCTACATATGTTGATTAAGTATTTCCGACTCGCCTCGATGAATACTATAGGTCCCTAAAGTCTTAAACGCTTTTTTAAACACTCAGTGTATCCGATTTTTTGCTGCGTAATGAAAACTGTCTCCATGTTTTCTTTTTTTTAAGACTCTGCTTATCCCGTCGGTAATGTCCCCTGGTACGAAAGACCACGGTCTTGTTGGTGTCCTCGTTCTTATCCCTAGCTAAACTAATCTACAAGGCAGGGACTTCTAACGAAATTGAACATACCGGTATGATACCAGTATTTTTCGGTTGCATCTTCAAAACCTTTATTGAAACCGAAATACGAAAATACGGGTATGACGTCATACCGATATATACAAATATATTTATATACAGACCTATATTTTCCGGTATTTATTTCGGTTTCGGTACTAACGATTTCGGTATTCGTGTTTGATGACCATGCTACAGGGTGATTCGAGAAACTGGGTCACACCGCAGTTTTCTTTGAAGTAAAAATAGGAAAGATTTGCGGTAGAAGGAAAATTGTTGCACGGGTTATTCAGGTTTATCCTCTTAAGGTCACAGATATTCAAAGATTGCATCGATACATCTGCAACGTAGCACTGCACTCTCTTTTTGAACGAAACAATATATTTCTGTTATATAAATTCATTCCATTGCTTTAAAAAATAATACAGTGTTGCGGCAGGAAATTGCTTTATTAAAGCAAGTATGCAAACGGTCTATGTAAAGGCAGGAAACATTAACATTGTATTTATAATTTAAGCTCATCATCTGATGCACTTTTATTGCATTGCACAAACACGATATATATACCTACATCCCAACTCTTTTGTCTTTTGTAAAATCTGTTGCGATACGGTAAACATATCAAATGAATTAATTTTTCATCACTTTTATCAAAACCGAACAGTAAATAAATATGCTCATGCAAGAACAAGTAAACAAGGACATATTTAACTTTAAATGTTCCCCGACCTTACGTAGGATTTTTCAATACTAGCTATTTTTTGGACCACCACTATATTCATCATATTTAATTATATCATATATTTAACTTCAGGTATGCTTTGAATTTCATTGTACTAAAATCAAATCTAAGAGGAGGAGAAGAATATTTATTTGCTTATAACAGAAAGTAAAGAGATTTCCAACCAAGCCCACAACAAAGCAGTTGTAACTTAAATTTCTTTTAACCACTATAGTACCAGAGACAATCATCACATAAACATGATTAAGAACCAACATTCCTAATCAGAACAGTTTGAGTGTTCCATCAATTAGTTGACGACTCGTTTTGTACACAGCAAAGTGCGACACTCTTTCGATTCCAATTCTCCTTGTTATAACGAGTCGAGAGACAAACAGTCTTCCTTAACGATATTTCAGCGATATTTTAATCTATCCTCATCCTCGTCTGTCTACCTTTCTGGCTCGAGTAGATCATCAAACAGTCGACAAGTAATTGTGCAAGCACCGGGGACGTCTCGTCGTTCAGTAATAGATAGCACACCCTCGTTCGGAAAGTACCTTTCGGCCTGCTTCGTGCTCATCCCCTCGAGAAATCGGGTAATAGTCATTTGCATTTTATTCGAGACCCTCTCCTCTCTTACGTTGCACGATAACGTGGGAAATGTACAGTTTTTACGGACGGTACAATCGTGCGGAATGACGAGCAATAAAAGTCCCTTCCAAAGGTACGGATAATGAAGGAACCGTGAAGCGAGATTAATTTTCACGTACAGCGAATTAATGGCGAGAATTTCTGCCGCAACTATAACAAGTAACAAACTTATTAACACTAACGAATTTTTCGGGCATGAATTATTCATTTGACATCCTCGATACTTTTACATCACCATCTTGGTCCTTAGATTGTAACTTTCCAAACATTTTCACAATTGGAGAGGTAGTTGCCAGAAGGGCGTGAGTGGATAATACTGGTCGGCTTGTTAATGACGTATGGCTAGCTATTGTTTACACTTTCTAACTCTAAGGGCGATTTTGACTAGCTTAGATACGAATAAGGCAAGTTTACCCTACACTTTGTTCTTGAGATACTCGCAAAGATTCTATACGGCTTATTAGGAAGCGCGAGCAAACAAACAGATTTCAAACGCGTAAACTTGGAAGATCGTTTCCGTTGGTAATGGAAAAGTCGATGAAAAGTTTCGTAGCGGCAATTATAATGTGGGGAGTTCCAGCTCCAAGATGCCCGGCCGGTTAGAGCGCAGTTATCGGCTGCTAAGGATTTCTATAATTTCGAAATCGATGCGGTCCGCGGAAACTTGAAGCCGGCTCGGTAAGTCCCTTTGATCAAAAGCTGCGCCACGCAGCATCCCAAGTTCGCCGCAATAACTGGAGTACGATTTAACTTGGTTAAGGAGCAATTAGTCAGCGGTTAACCCGCAACTACCCTGCCCTGCCCCCTCTCTATTTACTGTGTACTCAAGAAATCAGTATCCCGTAAGTTGAGCTTCTACAGCACGTAACCGTCTACGACAGTTTATACGCACGTTAATTAATTTCTCCCCACGGTGAGAAGCTTCCAAGAAATTGGACCGTATGGAAGAAAGGTAGTCTGTATTACGCAACAGCGATGAATGATTACGAAACTCGAAATAGAAGGTACTCTAAAGTTAATCGTGATTAATAGATTCAAAATTGTGATAATTATCAAGGTACTGAAAATTGAAATATCTGAACTGCAGAACTCTATGGTTTTAATAAATTTGATTAAAATATTCTTAATATGTAAAATATAATTGACTTTAGTGCTGGTACCAATGTTTTATCTTTGATTAAGTGAAGACTCCCTTGTGTAATTGCAATATAGATAATGATAAAGCCAAGTTGTAATACATACTTTATTACCATCCAGCTTTTACACATTCGTTCAACCATCGCTGTTTGGTGCAGTAGGTACATACGAATGTTAGAGTAGAGTGTGATTTTCGAACGTACAACACATATTTACATTGAAAGCACACATTCCGACTGATCCAATTAATTAAATGAGCAATATGCGCAATATTCAAAGTGCTGGAATATTTATGCAGCATGAAAATTAAATATTACGAATGCCCGATACAAAACACATAAATGTTATGCTCCGTTTGTTAAAATAAGCATTTGAAATCGTATGGAACAATAATTAATTACAACATCAAGCAGAGTGCAAAGCAAAAGAATTTATACATAAGGTGTTCGCATAATAAAGTTATTTATTTTCCAATAATTTGTGTATCTGTTACTGTAAATCCCCGAATACAGCAACATAAGAATCTCATTTTATTCTTCAGTTCCAAGTATGTTTAAAGGAGATATCATGCCGACCATTTTTTCTGCAGTGACCTTCAGAACGTCAAAAGTGAACGTCAAAACAATGTTTTCGTAAACCTCGATTTACAAAAAAGTAATGACGCGATTGCATTGAAATTTAAAACAGATGGTTAAAAAACATATATAGTATTCGTCTGCGCTACGAATATTCATCTCCGCTGACATTTGCCATTTTTTTCGGGTGTTGATAGGGTAAAAATTTGATAAAATTCGCATTAGTTTGCATTAAACCACTGCCATTTTTTAAATTAGTGTTGAAATGCAATATCTGTGGTTCAGGTGAAAACTACACTTATGTAGATTGTAAATCAATTTTACTTTCTGATACCTAACCATCCGTTCATCCGGTAGGATGGGAGAAAAACTCTAACAGTCGATACCAATGAAAACCGAAACTGAGTGGATTTTCCTAGAATTTTTCAAATTTTCCTTTGCACTGACTGTCGGAGTTGGTTGGGTTGGTCTTATCCAATATAAAAGTGCGTCAAAGCTCGGTCCACATTTTTTAATCTATAATTTCTGAATGGGACATTTACTGTAGCCATGACCACACTTCGTGTACTCCTTTAGATAATCATAAGCTTTCCAACGGTGTACCATGCTTCCCAGTGGAAACATTATTTTGAGGCTTTTACCAACGTCGGTTGGTAAATCTTAGATTTTACCGATATTCCGACTTTTACAGTGGCACATCTCTTGTATATACCTATGTATGTACATATATAAAATAGAATGTCTGCCTGTACGATCCCTATTAACTCCTAAACTCTTTCACCGATCTAGATAAAATTTCGCATACTCATTTTAGGAACCCTGTGGGAAATATAGACTAACACGAAACCTGGATATCCCACCCCCTTCACATCCCCTGATTTCATCCCCTTGACACTTGATAATTTAAGTTTAAAGTATAGTATACATTTTTAAATAATCTTCACGTCCTTAAATGGCTTTTAATGGCGATCGATGCTTTTGTTCAAGAAAATATGACACAAAATGATTAATAATTAGCCACTAGAATCGGGACTGTAGTACGTCCAAGTGATTAAAAATTTTGATGTGTTTGATAATACGTTAACAATTTTGCATATCGGCGCATTTCGATAATATATTATAGCATTCAATAGGTCATTACGTGAGGGAGATTAACTCAAGTAAAGTGCTAATTACGTGTGCATGGCGTTTGAAGTTCCCCGGACGCATCGAAGAATCGAGCTTATAAAAGTGTTTCGTTTGCAGATATTTATTTTATATGAAATAATCCGCGAGCGATATTCGGCACGCACTGTATCGGGACTCGCGCTGCAAACGGAGTTTTCCAATTAGTACGTTTACATTGAATTATCCGACGAACACGAGGATAATGGGTTGGCCCCGTAATGAGATTGTCCCGTCGAATTCGCGTTGGTTATATCTCGCGGTGGATAAGACCGCAGTCCCTAATGATGGGACGGTTTGACGTGTTCAAAACCGCCACGGAGAAGGCGGATCCCACGCCGTCAATTCCACTTCGGAATAACCCGATAACCGCGGGTAATACAAAAAAGAATTAAGTAGATGGGTTAGAGCTTTGTTCAGATGAATAGAAACGTTATTGAGATACTGTAATGATCAGAAGAGTTTTTAAAAGATGAATAATTAGAGGTATAAAAAACACAATTTGTTAAAGGCTTGTTAACGACGAACTGTATTCCGATCTGTGTATTATATGTATACAGTCATTATTAATTATTAAGTAAATAAATTACTGAAATGTTCGATCTGTCCAGCGAAGTACCTATTTACATTTACATTAATCATTTTCCTTCCTAATTGATCTTCATCTTCGCCGACCTTGAACAACGTTATAGATCATTATAAACATCTTAACATTCTTAACACTCTATTAGAAAGTAACTTAGAAAAACCAAGTTAAATATTATATCCTCTTTACGCATCCACCTACAGAAAAGCCATTGCCATCAGATTATTTCCCCGTAGAAACCAAGCAATATTTATTTGATTCATTTTTTTGTCACTGAAAGTAGACGAGTTATTCAGGTGACCTGTTGTAGATACCTTACCTTGTATAATTTTAAAATTGCAAAACTCACATTTCTTCCGAACATCGAGTCTCGTTGGAATTTTATCAAAGGAAGCCATGCCTACCTGGAGATCAGCTAAATATTCGTGGACGATCTTCCAAGCGACGCAGAAGAATATGACTGAAAAAGTAATGTAATAAATCTCCCAGGACCTAGCGAAGATTTAAGAATCTTTATAACTCGAAAAATTCTGCTCCAGGGGGAAAAAGCGAATCGGCAGATTTTGATTTATCAACTTTCAACGACGACGTCTCTGGCGGCGCTCGAGTCCCTCAATAAACCTGTCGCGGTGCGACAAATCCTCGATCTCTCTGCATTAAATCGAACGATTTCATTTTATACACGACAATACGTATTACTTGTCAATCGCAAACTCTATTTCTTTTAACCATAAGCTTGCCTCGGACAAATTGCGGAAAGGAAAAATATGTACAAAGGGGAGAACGCGTGACGCGGATGTTCTCACAAAAGCTCTTGATCCCTTTCTCCTTCTAAGAAGCAGCACAAAGCTTTTGTGTAAATTAGGTTCTAGAAAATTCAGTAAGATTGAAAATTTATATAAAGTAAAGATTATAGCTCACTTGTTCCCGTGCTTCCTTCTTGTAAAATTAAAACTCTAAGGAAGAAATTGTTGCATGGAAGCGAAGCTTTTAAGGTTGTAGAAACACTGAACGGCACTTTAAACGCTTGGATCTTGAAAGAAAATTCTTAATTAAAATGTCGCGAGGAACTTAAGTAATGCACTGACAGTGCAACATGCTGCTGCCTTATTCAATTAACTTTTTATTTTGTCTTTAAAATTCTCCAGTGATCTGGTTTATTCAATGAACAAAATTGAGAGAGCAATTTTATCTATTACGTTAAGAAGTTGTAAAAAGTGGACATTTTTAAAAAGTGAATATCAATATCGAACATCATGCTAATTTTTAAATCTTGAAGGCACTCGATTAAAAAATTTGCGTACCAACTCATAGTTAATTTAACTCATTTTTCGAGAACTCGGTTTTCGAGATTTTATGTTCACCGTTTTGGAGAACGTAGTTTCTAGGAAATCGCGTTTAAAGTTGGACATTCAGTTTTGTCGTTATTCGATGTCATGTGCAGACTCGTACATTTTTGGCTGCAACTCCTTCGATTTTTGAAGTTTCGAGACGCGGTTACGACTAAAATGCATAGAAATTCCTCTTTTATTGTACATAGAATACCTATATCTGAGCAATGTGGAGACAATCGGACTCAAGTCCTTAACAACTACAAACAATTATAAATACCAGACTGAATAAATGCTTAATTCTTTTCTTATTTCTTCGAGTTCATTTTATTCAACGAGCCTTACTTGCGCGTATTGAAATTAGACCTTAAACTAATAGTTTTCGATGTCAACGGAGCGATAAATAACCCGATATCACGGATAAATATTAATACTTCGCGTTATATCTCCTCTACAGCACAGTTTCATAGATAGTAAAAGTTGGAGGAAATATGATTATTGATTTCAACCCACATTGAAGTTCGCTATATTGGTTGTGCACTAGTAAAAAAAAAACGACGAATAGCTTCCGTTACTACCCATGAAAAGCTGGTTCGATTTGATGAAGCTCCGTGGCAATGAACCCCTGTCGCAGGCGTCTATCTTCTGCATTACGACTATGTTCTTCTTCACGTGACAGTTAATCAAGAAATACTACACTGTCCACGAAATTGCTCTGAAAGCCATTTTGTCGAGCAAACTTTGGATATCCCCTCTACATACTGTATGTATGCATATACATGCATGTAGTTAAACGTTACCCATAAGTATTCCAATGAAACTTGATATTGATCATTTGCGACTTTTGGGTTATTGCACCTGTATTAAAAGTAATGCGAAATCTTTAGGATGATATGAATTATTTGCTGCGTATTTAACGAATAGAATTACAAATTCTGTTTAAAATTAGTTTAAAAAATATGAAAACTCTTCCCCATCACAAAGTTCCGAATAATTACCTACATGTACCTAAACCATGAACAGTAGAAATATATTACATCTCCATCAGCTTCAAGTCAACAGCATAAAATAGAAATAGAAGAACGGCTGAACATATCTATAATGGCTTCTTTGATTGTTGTTATTACCACAAGCGCCAAGGATTCTAAAGTAAAGAAAAAAAATAAACAACATCACGGGGCGCGATTTACTTTCGCTTTTGTCGCTAACCAGCTCCCTAGGGATGGCACGGAGCGATACCCCGAAGAATGAGAGTATTGTTTGTGTCGTTGGCCCAAGGTGGTCGACTTCTCTTCGAAACTGTCGCCGTACATTCGTACGTGTTCATACACATCGGTGGGCAGTGTTAGTGGGATATATTTATGTCAGCAGCTCCGATACGGAGTTTGTAGAAGGGTTCGTTGCATGTCTGCTCGCAGGGCCTCTATCAGGAAAGGAACTCGTGGAATGGGATTACCCGAAGCTGGAAAATGTCTCTTGGTGCAGACGAGAAGTTGTCGGTCGATTGGTGCAAAGTGCGGCTTATAGAGAAACCCGCGATATCGTTTGTCCTCGATGTCAGTGTTAAATTTGACGATGCTGGAATACTATAATTCTACTTCTGGACGTTTAAGGCGGATTCACAGATATCAGTTCCCTGACGGTTCAGTGCCGTCAGTATCAGTGGTAAAAAATATAGTTTCCCTGTTTTGGAATGGAGCAGTTCACACTTGACCGTGTCAGTTACTGACTCTGACGGCACTGAACCGTCAGGGAACTAATATGTGTGCATCCGATCACACCGAGCGGCGTGATTTGTATTCTGTGACCAACGCCGACTATGTACACTGATCGGAGCGATCGAGCAATACAGTACACCTCCATCGGGCGTTTTCGGCGTCGAAGACAGCACTGTCCGATTTCATCGGCAGTCAACGTGTTAAGGGGTAATGACACTGTAGACTTCGGAAAGGCAGCCTGATTTTGAGAATTTTTTTATATGAGTATACTGAATATAAAGAAACTTCTTCTGGAAAATAGTGTTCCGCAGCCGGAAAGATTTCTCCTTCAGTTTTTAACCAAGAGCAAAATACCAAAAAAAATTTAGTTCTGAGTAAGATTGTCCCGGGAAATACATGGGGGAATTAAAAAATACTGATTTTTGGAAGACTAAGTATCACAGATCAAATCGACTTCAGATTCAGTCCCAAAATATAAAAATTTCACACGCATTGAGTCTCTTAGTATTATTCAAAATAGTGGAGTATTATTTAAAATGACAAGACCTTCGATATCCACCGAAAAAAGAAACAGATAAATTACAAGAGTGGATATGATTGAACGGACGCAAGATACACGAAAACGGAAGCCAAAAAGAAGAGTCCAAGACCAGAGGGATTGAATTAACAAATTTTTCAATTACAGTCGCCATAAATCCCCACTGCAGTTCTCACGATATCACCGGCCAAGAACATTCACAATTTATCGCAGCCAGCGCGTTGTAAGAGCTTAAAGTTCGAGAAGGAGAGCCCGAAGAAGAAGAGCCGCGTACTCGACACCATAAACCGCAATGCGCCCTTAATTCCGCGCTAGGACACGCGGCGCAAAGAATTATCGGCAGCAATAAAACTTAGCCAACTGTCTGGTTAATGACTTCGATAACTGGGGTTCCGTAAACGACCACTGGTGTCCCTACACGTGACGGCTATACAAAGGGTGCTCCAGAAATTAGTGGCCAAAGTTTGAAAGCTTCATTCCTTTCGTCTTGAGGCTTGAGAAATTGCAATGGGTAGGTATGTCAAGGAAGATAACATCGTAGAGAGTCGTTTAGGATGACTTTTATTTCTTTAGTACAGAAACATCGGGGAATTTAGAATCTAGAAGTGACTTACAGCTGGACTTTCATTGGAATTGGAATTGAAACTGAAGTGACCAAAGAATTGGTACTGGACTGAAGTTAAAAGCAGAACCCTTTTGTTTAGAACACACTACTGAGTTTCTAAAGAGTTTTCGGACGGGAATGAGAATGACAAATTAAGGTAATGTTCAGGGAATTGTTTTTAATGTATGAATGAAAATTGGTAATGGACAAGCTAGGATTCCACTAACAAAATTTCGGTTGGAGTACAAATATTCACTTTAACGGAAAATATGGAAGTAGATGCATATTGTGGGATTAGTACTATTATTTTATTGAGGAGTTAGGTCAACTCTCACAGATTCTTGGTTCTATACTCACTGACAGACGATGTTTACGCGAATTTCTCTTATAACATACTTTCTGATCGCCCGTTTTATTTATCGGAGCGAATCAGTTGTAGCACGTTATTTAATATTCCCTGTGATGTGGTAATTACCTATTAGTTTTCTGCAAACCTACAGTAACAAGCTGTACGTATTTCCAACGGAGTTGGAAAACAACAATACGCTCACTGAAAAAGAAATCGTAGGTTGCCACTTTGCTTATTACATTCTGATTGACGTGCCTTGCCGCGTAGGGCACGTATCTCAATCGGGCAAACCGCGGCCTAAGTAAAAAAGCTTAACCCTTAACCGCTAATGTAGAGTCTGGGAAACTCCTATAGAATTATTTTTTTTGTAACACACGTGCGGACTATCGATCACGTGGATTCAAGTACTTCCTAAAATTAGTTACAGTTTATTTACGTCTTATAAGTGCTAGTGTTCGAGCAATAATTTTTGTGTTTATAACGTGGCGGAGTCTGTGACACTCCACGTCACCTTTAACGTATGTATTTCGCATATCGTTTATATCATTGATTAGAAATAACAGTTAGTTTTTAAATTTTTTCGAAAAATATGTCAGTCTTCATTAAATACTCCATAAATTTTCCGAAAAATGAAGTGATTAAAAAATATTAAGATTTATCTGTTTTGCTTACTGGTAACCATTATTGTCAACGGAAATATTTTTTGGTTACGAATAACCATTATCGATGATGAGATTTTTGTTTTGGTTACGGTGTAACCAGTATCTATTAGAGGAATTTTATTTTGGTTGCGGTATAACCAATATAAATTGCGCGATTTTTTTCGGTTACTTCTCTCGTGTGGAGTTCACACTCGCTGTGATTCCTGACGCTGAAAGGCATTTGCTCCTGTTTAATATCACTGCTCTTCTTAAATCCCTCGAATTTCTTGACATCACAATTGCAAAGATGTTTCCACAAATTCCACTACTCTTTTCACGCGCCACTTTTGAGCTCCATACTTTTCGAATGTTGACTGCAAATTTACTGAAAAATATTCGATTTCCATTGACGCAGTTCATCCGATTCCCAACTTATAAGAATTTAGAATTCCCTTCATCCACAACTGAACAAAAATGTGAGTACCCTAGCAATTTCAATAGTTATACCGTAACCAAAAAAAGAAATTCGCGCATTAGATATTGGTTATAATGTAAACAAAAAAAATTCTCATCATCGATAATGTTTATTCGTAACTAAAAAAAATTCTTGGCATCGATAATGGTTATTAGTGACCAAAAAATATTTCCGTCGTCAATAATGGTTATTATAAATAAAAATTTTCTCTCAGAGTACTTGACGCAAGTTACCTTGTTACGTTTATCAGTAGTAATCAATAACAGTCCATATCAAATAAGTCAACTTACAATTAGCATGCCATTATTTAGCAATATTCTTAGATGAAACCTCTCTAAACATTTTAGTCATTTCCTAAAACTTAGCTCCTTTTCCCCCGAAACGCCCCACATAGGAGTCTACTGTATCCCAATCTCGCGGGTACTGATTAATCACACAAACCGAGTCACAATTTCAGAAGCACCGTGTCATGTGTTCAAGAAATGAAGAAAAAGCAAAATAGGAATTCATAGAAAGCTGAATAAATGGTTATATCTTTGTCCCAAGCATGCCTCCTTTGATACCTTCGAGCAGCGCAGCGCGGCCTATAAGCAAAGCCAGTGGGTTCTTGTATTCCTCCTCGTGGCGTGCTACATCGCAAGTGGTGGTAACTAGGGCACTATTTATGTCATCTGCAGAAACAAGAGGCAGACAGCCAAGCGAACTCCCGACGTCGACAACGGCGTCTACGGTGGTTTTCTTTTTACTCTGGACGCCTTTATGCGGCACGTTATGTTGTTACACCTTGCCCCCTTTGTACGCACTACGCCGACCGCCGATGCACCGTTGTAGCAATTTCAAGAGATGAATTTTCGGTTCCCTCGCACCTGCTAACCCGCCCGCGAATAAAACGTATGAAGCAACTCTTTGGCATGAAATACCTCGGAGAAGGGAAATTTCAATGAATCTTTGAACAACATTGATTTCGTTCTTGCGGAATGGCGGTGGTTCGTAACTGTGCGGGTCCACAGGAAAAGAGTGAAGAGGACTGTTCAAAGCAACCTTGTTTTTTTCGCTTAGGTATCTCAAAGTCATATTTTGATATCGATGTACAAAAAAAAAAAACAGGAAAACAACAAAAAACCAACCGTTATACCCAGCGGTTTTCTCGGCAATTCGCGAAAAATCCAAACCCCGTCAAAACGGAATTTATATTTACGTGTGCCGCTCTGCCGGGAGGCAAATTACACGCAAAGGGAATCACGGCGGAAGTGAAACCCAATGGACCAGCAGCGAAATCCCGAAATTGGATCCCCCAGAACTCGACGGAGTCAATTTACCTAGGTTCCATGCGTAACTGAACGTCCCTGTACTTTCGGTGCCCCTGCTTGCATGCATGTAGATTATTATATAAGTATAAGAGGCTTTCCGCTGTTAATTAACTCCTTCATGCTCCACCATATTGTCACCCTAAATGGAAATACAATATGATGTATTTCATATACTGCGAGCCCCTCAGTCTAAAATTAAATACACAATCCAGCATTGTGACTGTATTTTTCTTTCTTGGTCTGTTATTCTTAGGCTTCCTACCGGTATTTTTACATGTACAAGTAAATAAAAAATGCAGAGCAATGTTTTCTGTACGCATCTTCGGTTTTGAGTAAATCGAATTCGAAGAATAATTTCACGAGTTTTAAAAACATACACATTTTGCATACCGTCAATTAATGTCATTAGCAATACTGTTCACCATGTCGTCGTAGACATGCAACACAATGTACCAATGAGTGGCCACGTGTCTGTCAACGCTGGCGACAATCGCGCGGCATTATAATGCTGCGTCACCTTAACGAGAAGGCGCCATTCGAAAATTTCTCCCTTTCTTCCCTTCAGCAACCCTTTCTGAGCTGTCCGTCACCTCTCGAGAAGGGCTGTGCATATAATGAACCGTTCGTTAAATTTCGATATGCAGCATTTGTATGAGATATTACTCGAAATTTCGTTCAATGTTTGCTCCCTGATTGCTTTTGATTTGTAGTCTTCGATCAGCCCACAAATGATGGACAGCACGAACACGCCAAATGGTCCTTAGAATTTAATTATGACTTTCATAGTGTAAAATATTTTCTTAATTCCCTATAGTAAAAATGAACTCTGACTATACATATTAAGTAATAACTATTTAAGTAAAGTGATCATGTATGGAATATCTCAGATGTCTCAAATGTAAGTATTCTCGAACAATTTGTAGGATCATTGTTTGCAAACAGAGAATCTTGAATAGAAAAAATTTTCATGGCAAAATCACAAAAACAGTTTTACTTTCTTCGTGAATTCAGCAAAATACCACTTCTACGTAAATTCGTGAATGTATTGACTGTAAATTGTAAACTGGTAAATATTGCAAATATGTTTGTAACTGTACTCCTTATTGTTTATCCTATATCGTAAATATCGATTTGATATTTTGATCGAATGAGTGATGACACATTATTAGAAGGACCATCTTCACAAGCACTTATTTAGATAGCAGCTTGGTCTTCTGAGAATGCCAAGTATTCGAAGCGTTTTAACGGGAAACCTGATTCAAGAGAGCTACGGCCGTACTACGTCCGTATATTAAATTTTCATTTTCTCTGTAATTCAGATTGTAGGTAATACACCTTCGAGGATAATAAAATTCTACATTTAATCTATAATCATTTAATTTTCATAATGTAGGCAATTATTCCTCACTCTTGTCATGCGCTAATTTATTATTATATAACCTGTTAATAAGTTAATAATTATGACTACTCATGGTGAATATCAATATTTATACCTTATTAATAGTAACAAATCGTCATCCATGATACTATTTTCAAAAGCTGTTTTCCCTTAAATTCAATAAGCCTTTAATAGGGTGCAGTACGGATTATAGGATTATGTTGAAAATAGGAATTTTAAACTTCTATTATGGGGTCTCTCTACCTTGGTGGACGAAAAATGATGCGAACTTTGGGAATTTTTTAAAACAAAACCATTAAATATATTTACTTTCAGCTTTGTGGCTTTATTTGTTATATCCGGAGTTATAGTGCTTCAAATAGAGCGCGTTACAAAAATCATATGCAGATGGTTGGCATAAAATCAGCCGTTGTAGTAGTTGTCTGAAATAGAAAATTAAAAAAATTGTGTCGTCCGAACTAGATTGAATGAGAAATACAGAAAAGTAACAAAAAATGGCAACGTTTAAAACAGACATCGATTTCTGCAAAAAATTCGCTGTTTTTTTAAATCGCAGAACTCTAATTTTAACTTTCGAGAATGGGACATCTACTGAAGATATATACCAAGTTTGAAGTAAATCGGGTTTTTGAGGTATCGTGCTAACCAATTGGAAAAAATCGTTTTGAGAAAAACGCGGTTAAAGTTTTAGGTACCATGTTTTTAATTAAATTCTTTTTAAAATGTTGCCTAAACATGTATAAATATAGGCATTAAGTTTTCAATTAATATAATATTGTAGGTTTTAGGAGACGTGGCCGCGCGATTCGCCGGGATACGCGTTTCAAGCGAGATCGCGTGGCGTTTGTTTGTCGGCGGTGCGTGCGTATGCGTGTGTGTGTGAGTCACGCGTTGCCGAGCGGCGTCGAAATCGGCAGTTCAACCGCAACGTTCGACCCGAACAGTCTTTGTAGTCTTAAACATATTGTTCCTTAAATATACATATTCTATATTCTTGCCATTACTCAGTGTCAGCAGATTATTTTCCCACAATTTGGGGGCTCAGCCGGGATTTGGAAGTTCACGGGGCAGCAAAAGTGATTTTTAAGACAGTGAAACGTGTTCTAGGAGACGCACTGTGCAACGAAACATCAGCATGAGTGTTAAGAGTACATTAGTGGGTAATAATACGAATGAGGACAATCTTGAGGAGGACATCGATAAGATGAAACTCGTCGACTTGCGGGCGGAGCTCAAAGAACGAAAGCTAAAGACGTCAGGGAACAAGACAGTACTTCAGTGTCGGCTAAGAAGTGCACGAGCGTTGGACGCGGAGAAAGCGGAAGAAGCCGATGAAGAAGCCGGGGACGACCCCGATGAAGAAGACGTCGAAGAAGGCGACGAAGATCAAGACGTTTCAGACGACAGCGACGTGGACGCTGAAGTAATAGGAAGTACGCCAGTGCGGCGTTTAAGCCGCGCAGGTGCAAGATACCTGCCCACGTTCAGGGATATCGAGGAGTCAATGTCATCGTTCAGTGGCGATGACAATTCGAGCATTCGACGATGGCTTGAAGAGTTTGGGGAAGCGGCGGACCTTTGCGAGTGGTCGGATGTGCAGAGAGTCCTGTACTGTAAGAGGTTGCTGCGGGGTTCAGCAAAGTTGTTTGTTAGCTATGAAAAATGTGGAGGATCATGGCAGCAACTTAAAAAAGCGTTAAAGGCGGAATTTTCGCAGGCCGTTAGCAGTCACAAGGTGCATAAAGAACTTTCGCAGAGAAAAAAGAGTGATGACGAATCATATCAGGTGTACATCTACAAAATGTTCGAGATCGCAGCCAAAGCGGAAGTGGAAGCGCGATCAGTCATACGTTACGTGATTGAGGGAATACAGGACGATGAAGTGAACAAGGTGATACTTTATGGTGCTAAAAACATAAAGGAATTGAAGGAAAAATGCTTAATCTACGAGGAAATGAAGGGGAACACTCAACCGAAGACGAAGCCTAAAGAAGACAAGGAGAAACGAAGCGGCCGAGCGTCTACTTCGGCGTCTGTTTCCGGCCAACGGAGATGCTACTATTGCGGATCTGCGGTGCACGCGACCGAGAAGTGTCCTGATAAGGCGAAGGGTATGAAATGCTTTAAATGCAACGGATATGGACATATTGCGTTAAAATGTCAAGCAAAAGTAAGTGCCGTTGAGGACTCTTGTAGTGTAAGTTTAACTTCACGTGGGAAACATCTTAAAAATATTAGAATAGCCGATATTGAATTACTTGCGCTTATTGATTCAGGCAGCGACCTCACGCTGATGCGTGCAGATCAATATATTAAGATCGGGTCACCGAAATTGACAGATGCGGACATATTATTTCGGGGGATCGGCGCGGAAAATAATAAGACATTAGGCAAGTTCGAAGCAAATGTAATTTTAGATGGAACTTCATATTCAATGACAGTACATGTAGTATCTGATACATTGATGAATCATGCTATGTTGATTGGAACAGATTTCTTAAATACTGTTGAGGTTAATATAAAAGGGGGACAAGTTACCATTTCTGAAATTGAAGATGACCGTACAACGGCCGCAGAATGTCGCGAATTATTAAATGTTGATATTCCTCGAGAAGTTAATGGGGTGGATTTGCAAAACGTTGCAGACGTTGGATACCGAAAAGAACTGCAAAGTATGATCGATAAATATGAGCCGGTGAACACATGTAACGCGGATATTAGGATGGTTATTATTTTAAAAGACAACGAACCCGTCTATCATAGACCGCGCAGATTGTCGCCGTCGGAAAAGGAAGAAGTAGAGGCACAGATTAACGAATGGTTACGCGAGGGCATAATACAACCATCACTTTCGGAATATTCGAGTCCTATAGTCGTAGTCGTTAAGAAAAACGGGAAAAAGAGGATTTGTATTGATTACAGACTACTAAATAAAAAAATAATTAAGGATCGGTATCCATTACCGCTTATTGAAGACCAGTTGGATGCCTTACAAGGAGCTAAAATCTTTAGTACACTGGATCTAAAAGATGGATTCTTCCATGTGCCAGTTGATAAAGATAGTCGTAAATATACATCTTTTGTTGTTCCTAACGGTCAATATGAATTTTTAAGGGCCCCATTCGGATTATGTAATTCTCCTGCTATGTTTCAACGATTTATAAATTTCGTTTTTAAAGACTTAATTGCGCAAAAAGTTGTATTAGTATATATGGATGATTTGATTGTGCCTTCTACTAGCTACGAAAAAGCACTGGAGGGTTTACGCGTTGTCCTTGATGTTGCGAGTCGGCATGGTCTGGTGATCAGTTGGGAAAAATGTTCCTTTTTGCAAACTCGAGTCGAATATTTAGGCCATATTGTTGAAAATTCAAGCATTCGTCCTACAGAGCTCAAGACCATTGCAGTTTCAAAGTTTCCAGCGCCTACTAATGTTAGAAGTGTGCAGAGTTTTCTTGGCCTGACTGGGTATTTTCGAAAATACATACCCCACTACTCGTTGATTGCGCGTCCGTTGACAAACCTATTAAAAGCAAATACAACCTTTGTATTCGGCGACGGGGAGAAAAGGGCATTCGAACAATTGAAAACGATATTGGTCAGCGGGCCTGTATTGAAATTGTACAAAATCGGTGTGGAGACTGAGTTGCATACGGATGCATGTATGTACGGGTTTGGTGCAATCCTTGTGCAGCGGGATGTCGAGGATAGCATGATGCACCCGGTATATTACGCTAGCGGTAAGACGACGGCCGCCGAGGAGAAATACTCGAGTTATGAGCTCGAGGTCCTGGCTATCGTTAAATCATTAAGAAAGTTTAGGGTCTATTTATTGGGAATCCCTTTTAAGATTATTACGGATTGTCAGGCTTTTACGATGACTATGAGGAAGAAGGACCTGTGCGTGCGAATAGCACGGTGGGCTGTCTTGCTCGGAGATTTTGACTACACTATAGAGCACCGTTCCGGGAAGAAAATGTCACATGTCGATGCGCTAAGCCGTAACTCGTTGCCGACTAGTTTAGTTATTGACGAAGACGAAGAAAGTATAACGACTCGTATAAAAGTAGCTCAAAATAAAGACGAAAACGTAATGAGAATAATAGACGCGGTTAACAGGAATCAAAACGATGAGTTCATGTTAAGACGCGACCTCTTAGTAAAAAATGTAGACAACAGGCAATTATTGGTTGTACCTAAAAGTATGCAAACCCAGATCATACGGCGTGCGCACGACAAGGGTCATTTCTCTGTTGCTAAGACAGAAGCGCTAATAAAACGGGATTTTTGGTTTAGTAATATGCGGCAACAGGTCGAAAAGATCGTACAAAATTGTATTAGCTGCATTTTATCTAACAGAAAACAAGGTAAACAAGACGGTTTTTTAAATCCAATAGATAAAGGGGATGTTCCCCTCGACACTTATCATATCGACCATCTAGGTCCCCTCCCTTCGACAAAAAAAAAGCATAAGCATATTCTGGTTGTCATTGATGCGTTCACAAAATTCGTCTGGTTGTATTCTACAAGGACGACTAATACGGCCGAAGTAGTAGACCACTTACGCAGGCAAGCTACGATATTCGGTAACCCGAGAAGGTTGATTTCGGACAGAGGAACCGCATTTACGTCGCACGATTTCGAGAATTATTGTACAGAACAAAATGTAGAACACATCTTGATTACGACCGGTATGCCGAGGGCCAACGGCCAAGTCGAACGCGTCAATAGAACTCTCATCCCGGTTTTATCTAAATTATCTGCGCCGCGTCCTGAGGAGTGGTATAAGTGTTTACACTTGGTTCAAAAATACTTGAATGTGACACCGAATCGAAGCGTGGGCACTGCTCCTTTTAATTTGTTATTTGGTACGCGTATGAGAGTTAAAGATGATCCCGAAGTAATGACAATGCTCGAGAACGAATGGGCTCAAGCATTTCAGGACGATAGAGACAAAGTAAGACAACAAGCTAAAGAATGTATTCTTAAGATACAGGAAGAAAATAAACGGCTGTATAATCGGAAGCGAAAAAGCGCGCGGCGTTACCGTGAAGGAGATTTAGTTGCTATAAAAAGAACGCAACTTGGATCAGGATTGAAATTGTACCCTAAATATCTCGGCCCATATCAGGTGACAAAGGCGCTCCGCAATGATCGATACATTGTACAGAAGATCGGCGTTCACGAAGGTCCATTGCAGACGTCTTCCGCGGCAGACTATATGAAACCGTGGATCGAAAATTGTTCCGATGAATCTAGCGACAGCGATAATTCCGAAGACATCCGAGGTCGGATGTCGGTCAGGACGGCCGAGTTGTAGGTTTTAGGAGACGTGGCCGCGCGATTCGCCGGGATACGCGTTTCAAGCGAGATCGCGTGGCGTTTGTTTGTCGGCGGTGCGTGCGTATGCGTGTGTGTGTGAGTCACGCGTTGCCGAGCGGCGTCGAAATCGGCAGTTCAACCGCAACGTTCGACCCGAACAGTCTTTGTAGTCTTAAACATATTGTTCCTTAAATATACATATTCTATATTCTTGCCATTACTCAGTGTCAGCAGATTATTTTCCCACAATATCGTCCTCTTTAGGCTGTCAAAATCACCCTTATGTCACGAGTAATTTTTCTTCTTAAACTTGATAACATTCTGATGAAAGACTTCATAAAAGCATTCGCATCGCTACATAGGAAACGAAATGCTTTTCTGTTGATTACTACCGAAACATGTTCAACTACTTAAAAGCCGAAAGCCACTTTCCCCATTTCAGTCATATTATTCATAACGTGTACCTTTGCTTTTACTCTCTGCAAGCTTTACCACCTTACAGTTTACATTCCAAAACTGTTTTGGCAAACCAGAGCTGCAGAAAATTGCAGAGAACTTCATTTTCCGATATCTCAGAAATTTAAGCAGTCTTTAGAGTTTCAACTAAAGTTCGTCAGTTTCTCCCCGCCAGACGCGAGCACTCAAGTTGACCCTAGTTTCAAGTTGAATTTTTTCCCAGATATGGACGGTCGAAAAAAAACAGAATGGAACACGTTGATGGTGTAACGCCGTGCCGTCGTAAATGACATTGCGTTGTCAACGAAAGGTAGGCAACCCAACGAAATTGTATTAACAATAAGTGTATTAAGGCGAGAGTCTTCCGAAAGAGAGCTGGAACGGGTCAGGAAGAGGCAGAGTTCCGCCATGGAGGGAATGCTGCACCCAATTATTCAACTAAATAGGAAGTACACGGGTATTTTCCGGTCGGGCCACTTTGCTTTTGCATGTCCTTCGTTTCGTGTACACCGGAAAGTAAGGGGGAGAGGCTTTGAAGCATGGGCTGCGATATACACCGTTAATTTTATAAAATGTCGAAGCTTTCAGGGCTTGCAAACCATAAACGAGGGGTCACTTATCGAGGCTCGAATAACATATGTTATTTTTACTTGAAAATTGGTAGGATGAGATGTATGCTTGTAGTGACACTTTAAGGCTTCATTGTATTACAGCAAGGAGGTTATTTATCTGAATTTGATAACACTTATAGAATGACCATCATTGTTAACCGGAGAAGAAATGATAAACATATAAATTTATTTCTTTAACTATAAATATACACTTTGAAACAAGGTTTATATTGTTATTATTCCGTACTGTTTGTAATGGTTGTGAATGAAAGTCTAATTTTTTCAAAATTGATATTATCCAGCCCCATGACACAACCGATCTGTGAACTTAATTGACTTTTAGCGTGCTAAATGCACCTTGTCACGTGAAAGGTGAAACAGGAAGCAGCTTACAATTTCTCGAAAAGATCATCTTTCCAGTATTCACTCAGAGCGAGGCTTTCAATTTCACGCTATATAGTAATATCGATAACACCATCAGTCTACCTCTCACCCACATACGCTCATTCTGTTCGCCCTTGGTTGTCACAGAATCAGAAACGTTTCGAGGGACGGTTCCATCGTGGGAGACACATAGTACGAGGGGACCTCGGAAAAAGGCAAAAGGGGGAGCGTAAAAAAGGAAGTAGAAAAGACGCGGCAGAGGCGAACGTAAAAATGGTGGAGCCATGTACCAGGGGTCACCACGATGGAAGCGAGTAATTTCAGGAGAAAGCCGAGCCGTAGGTTTCCTCTTCTCTTCATTTCGCGTCTCCTTCCTCGCGACTCTTGGCCCAAAGAAAAAGAAGAGATACGTGGTCGAGTATGCGATGTTGGTACCTCTTGCTTCGCGCGGAGTTAGATGCCACTTAAAACAGAACATACTGGCATCACCTTCGCGCAACCTCAGACTAGGTGGTTTTCAAAACTCGAGAAGAAAGGCACCTCAACTTCCTATTTGGACTTGGGTTTCCAGTCACGCAAAGTTCTCGTTTTAATTAACTGATTTTTGTATGAAATTCTTCTCTCACTTGTTTAGTCCGTGTCCATCCATCTCGAGTTTCTGTTCCCAAAGTTTCAAACAGTTCCTTAACGGTTTTAGAAAAGTAGAATACACTAGTTATAAGTGAATTTTAACATATGAATTCAAACACGTTCCTCGTCATTATCTATAAATGTTCCCTTATTATATTTTCTACTGTTTACTCCTTATATAAGAAACGCACATGCAAAATGGCATTTTAGCCAATTCTTCAGCTTTTTGCGTAGGTACACGATATAGCCAGACAGTTTCTCGAAGTCAGACGATTGATGGAAAGAAATTACACATCCATTTTCTCTGCACAACCGATCCGGAACTGCTTGTTTCCCTTTATTTTGACGTGACATCACGCTTTGAGATATGGGAAGAAAAAGACGGCTAGCCTCCGTCTGTCGATTTTGTGGATGGACGTTCGACAACGAGTTACACTTTTCGTGGCGATAGCTGTGATCCACGTGGGAGACGCGGCGTGTTACGGAAATCGACGTATCAAGGAAGAAACCGACGAACGAGTACGCTTCTTCCACCATCCCCCTTCTAGCTTCTGTCGATCACCGATAAATCTTTAACGCGACTATCGACCGATTCAGAGGTTTATTCGTGACAGAAGAACACTCCACTTGACTTTCTTGGGCTTCTATGCAAGACGATTCGCCATTCCCAGGAATTCTGCCTGTATTACCTTCATAAAGAGTATTTACAAAGCTCTAGAAGTCTGGATGGTATTAATATTTTGTTCAACGAGTACCTACAAACAAAGTTCTATTCATGAAAAGTTAATATAGAAAATCCATATTGAAGACAATTGTGTAATTTGTTTGCAGTTATTGGTAGAAATGATTGCATTATAATGCATTTTTATTATTATTACATTCTATTGTATGCATGTTGTATTAGATTTATACTTGTCAGAACATGATGCGTAGGCTCAAGGAACAGTTTCATCCAAAGCACAAGCTATGTTACAGAGAAATGCAGAAATATTCGCACAAGTTCAACATTTACTTTATACAAACGTATTTGCAATAAGTTAATATTCTTCTAATACTCCTGCAATTCAACTAATTTTCTGTGAAATTTGGGTTTATATTGTTGCATTCTGCTAGCAAAATTTCATTGAGCATTTCTTTAATTGATGGCACTAATTAGAAAATTATTAATCAAGGTTTATACTAATGTAAATTATAGTGTATGATTCTGAATTTAACATTACTTAAATAAGTAAAGTATGTTATAAGTTTTGGGTGGATGGATATTTTTGTGAGTAACTGTAACTATATCAGATCAGAAGCAATGGCAGTAGGGCCTAATATTTACTTGTGTACTCTTACTTCACCACTTCATCTTTCACTTTTTCGTTTGAACTTACAAACTGGCCTCTTCCTTCCTGTATTATTAGAACATTTGATGAATATTATAAACCAGTTTCATTGTTGATATACAATACATTCAGTGCAGGGCAAATGTATTAGCACAGCGCACCGATGACCGCCAAAAGTATTTTCAGAAAATATTGTGTGAAAATAAAGTTTTTCACCGGTGTATCAATACTTTCGTTCGGGCGTACAGTGGTTGTAACACATTTTTATTAGTTTTATTGTATCTATTTCGTTTATGACAACTGAGCTATTTCAAATATCCATACAGAAAAAATGCATGCGGGCGTGCTGTAAAAATACTTTCGCCCAACACTATATACATTACTCTGTAATTTAAGAAACTTGTTAAACAAAATTTGACAGCTATACCCCAAATATTAGATAATAGGGCCTAGTGAAACTTAAAATACTGGATGAAAATAATATTTATTAGTATCCCCCCACAATGTTAAAAAAAAGCGATACGGAAAAGTCCTACAGTGCTGCGTAGCGTACTTAGTTAGTTAGATTAAACTAAACTAAACTTAAACTAGGCTTTGATGGACAGGTCCCCGAGTGGATCATTTCTAAAGAATCTTTCAACGAAAATTTGGTGCAGTGCATCAAATACAAAGGTTGAGCTCACGAGGAATCTACAGACTAAGAAAATGTCGATCATTTTACCTGTGATATTTATAGACGTGCCTAAATAAATGTTCTATTGTATTTTTAAATGTTTTTACTAACATTATTAATTACTTAGACCTTAAAATCTACCAAATAGTTGGCCGGTACTGAACGACAATTTTTCGTCTGCTGCGAATTACAACTATTTTACTCCAGCAAATTATTAATCTTTATGATCAAATTTAAGAAAAACGATTTTTCCTCCTTTATTAAGCACAAATTTTGCTACAAATTATTTTCTTGAAATTTGATTTTTACCAACAATAGCCCAAGTTATAGTACAAGAACTTAAAGTGGCCCGTACTGCAGGACTCTCCCCTACAGCACAGCATAGGTATGCCTTAAAATCAATGAACACGAGCGACACGCGTCATTTTGCAGCCGCGTTTTGAGTATCCACTTGTTAAGATGGGTATACGTAATGGTG
The DNA here is from genome assembly GCA_963971345.1 of Andrena flavipes. Lineage (NCBI taxonomy): Eukaryota > Metazoa > Arthropoda > Insecta > Hymenoptera > Andrenidae > Andrena > Andrena flavipes. The sequence goes on from OZ020480.1 coordinate 15,145,777, forward strand.
GGTATCCACTTGTTACGTATCCTCGTATCGTATCGCTGTTGCGTGTGATCCGGTGATACGATACGGTGCAACGGTGTGTGACTTTTCCCATATCATCGCTAATGCTGTTGGGGTACCTTTGCATCAAATTTTGATGCGCGACAGTGCAACGCTGCCCGTCCACACTGATACGCAACAGCGAGACGATACGAGGAAACGTAACAAGTGGATGCCCACCTTAACAAGTGGATACCCACCTTTAGCGATATCTACATACATACAGGGTGTTCGACTATTGCTGGGAGAAAGTTTGAAAGGTGATTCTAGACACCATACTAAGAAAAAAAATAAAAAAAAAGATTTATCCGCACCGAAACACGCAAAAGAATAAGAAAAATACATCAAAATTACCCGCACTAAAACTTCCCACTTACCATTCAATTTTGATAGAAACTCAGATTTACATAGATTTATATTAGAATTTATATAGAAACACAAAAAAAACTCAATGAAGATATATTGTTTCTAGAATTATTAGTTCCAGGGTGTTTAAAAAAAGTCGAAAGAGATCCATGTAATACATAACCAACCAATATAAAAGCGAATAATTTTCTTTAGCTGTTCCGTAGCATTTCTTAAATAAAAACAGAACATAAATTTACCGCCAAAAATGTGTCACGTGTGAATCTCTCCATGTAAATATATATACTATTAGAACGCAGCGTTATATTGACACGGCTACAAAGTGAATCGTGCTGTTATGCGCACCGGTCTTTACTCCGTACGATATATTCCAGCGAAAAAATTAATCCTACAAAATCCTTGGCCAAAAAAAATGCTACTGCTTCTAAACTTTGCATCAATACTGCGCGTATCGCTGCCATCGTTAGTGCGTACATTTTCGAACAGCTTTTCATTTTCAAAGGGGCAACCGGTCAATCCAAGTCACATAGCACGGAATGGGTCCTTTTTGAAAACATTTTTAACGTTCCATTATTTTCCGCACCGCTTCTGTCACAACAAATTGACGTGCGAACCATTCGTGCGGCACCCCTGTAAAATTAGAACCGCATAAATGTGCACCCCATTCATACACCCTTATAATACACTCGCACGACTGCTGCTGCTCTGCCTTTTAATGGATTAAACATTGACAGGGGAACTTTTCAGAGCAACCTACGACCGCGGGCATAAAACATATACCCGACGAAAATGAATAAAATGTTGGGGACAGGTACGTCGCATTGCTAGCAGAAAATCGTCAGTAGCCCTCGTTATTTAATGGCTGATATTACTGGCATTATACGGAATGAACGATGTTTACCCATCCATCCAGATTTGAACATCGTGACCTGTGATTGCATTAATCGGCTTAACGACCGCGCGTATAACGCTTAAACAAATTGCGCGAGATCGACGGACGTTCCGTTGCAATCCGTCCCTGACCGCTTCTCTACTCGTCATTTCCTATTCCCTATCTGATAACTTGGTAGTCTAGGCACCCACGATTTTTCGACACGAAAGATTTTGTGAAATCTATGGGACTCGATTAAATTTTGGAACACGTCTCGCGATCCACACCTTCTTTCGTCATATTACGCTGAAGTTAAGCAGAAGTAACTTAAAAAAAAGCATGCAATGCATCTTGGCCTGAAAATATTCATATCCAAGTGTACCTACCTGTACCTCAACTTATCACGGAAGTGTCTTCTTTAGTAGAAAGCCTGACACGAGATATCTTGAAAATTCAGTGGAGGACATGTGAGCCTGAAAATGCTTGCGTTTTGTATAAAGATGTTTATGCAAAGACTAAAATTTATTCCAATCCTAAAAAATATTTAATAAGTTTCAAAGCACCCTGTATCTGAACGTGTACAAACCCCAATTTTATATTAAATTAGGTACATCGTCCCAGTAAAATTTAACTTTTTTTCTGATTTGTAACATTCAATAGCCGTCCCTTATTGATTTTTTGTGCTCTGAATACGAATCCGCAAACCGTTTGGCGCCATCCTACACTATAACGGAGATTTATTTTAAAATGTCAGCCATAAAATTTTCAGTACTATGTTCAAAAAAGAATACCGATTATAAATATGCAAAGAATAAACATTTGATATAAGTATTGTAAACTTACGTTCGAGCATTCCTTAGTCTGGCTCCAAATGTAGGGATCTGCTGATCCGTTTTAATAGAAAGTGAACGAACATTATAAGTAAACAATTCGAGAAACTACGGCGGTTTAAATTGCTTTATCTTAACACCGGTTATGAACGAACAATGGAGTACTGCGTAGAACGGAGAATATTAGAGCGTAAGCTTGAAGCGCTATTAGTTGTGAAAACTCATTATCTCTGAATACCGACTAATTTCAAGTTGCGAATTGGAATTTCTTGTTGCGTAATTTACTAAGCCGACAAGGAAGTATGTACCTGGATTCAATTTGCACACTCTCTTATGTGAACGGTTCGCTGCACAGGCTCTAAATGTTGATCGTTAATTAACCAAAATTGAAACCTTGTGCTTCCATGTCGGAGTTATGACATTATTGATCACATTGTTCGGGTTCTCCTTGAGCACGGGAATAATTATGAAAGCGGCAGACCCTCTTGCGGATCCAAGGAATTTCTATGGTTTATATGCGTAAGCTTACGTAATCGATTGGTTACTGCCAAAAGCTTTCGTAACAGCTAAGGAAACGCTGAATAGTAATATATAACTGAGGCATTTGATGGAAAAAGGGCACATTCGCCAAAATATCATTTCCAGAAAATCTTTTTCAAAGTTTTCATTATAGTATAATTATATTTTCTTGGATAAAAGTAAATTTATTAATGGTAAGAATCTATTACAATACCGTAAAGTGATTAAATAGAAAAACGTTGCCGGGGATCGCCTATAACTCCATTATTTATTTGGATATCGCATTGCAATACAATTACAAGATCTTTAAAATATATACAAGCGAATATACTTATTTAAAAAAGTTTTTCAGTTTTTAAAAAAATCCCGAAAATACTTGTGTTTTCAAACGTTACAGGTAGGCATAATCCCTTAAGAGTATGCATGATCAGAAGGGTGCATCTCTTAAGGCTACATTTTGCTCTTTCTCCGTGACAAAACTTCCATATTCCCCTGACTGATTTATTTTTCAAAGTTTCCGCGCAATTTGTCGTATTTTTTCTACGTATGCTGCAAGTCGGGGGCAATTAAGCATTTAATTGTAAAATGATAAAGAACTTTCGATCCCTTTTAAAGCACCCTATACCACGATTGTTGCGTTTGAAAGTCAACAAGTGTTTACACGAGGACACTTAGGCAAATCAGAGAACTAACAAGGAGCATAGGTGGTTTGTCCACACGTAGAACGGGGACAGTATCGCACGCAAGAAGCTGGTGGTTGTATTTTGGGACTTGAGCAATGATGTGGCACTGGTCCAGGAGGTTCAGGACATGGGCCAGCGATGCAGATAGTGGGTGGTGGCAAAGGTGGATCTGGTCGTGGTTTGCGTATCTAAGAAAACACTTGTCATCGTTACTTAATACCCAACCAAAATTATTTCATAAGCACTGAACTAAACTGTGCAATAATTTGTGCAAAAACTGAAAATTACTCAAATTAATTTAACGCGTCCGCGGTATCATGTGTGTAATATTGAAACAGAATGAAAAATATAAAACTATTTAATTATTTCACACGATACATCAGTAGGCCTTATTAAAAGTTACATAAGAAAACATTGGGGAAAATAAATAAATACGTCATGGAGAACGTGAGAGAGAGGCGAGAAACAGAGATAAATAATAATACACAGAGACAGTTTATGCACGTTTAGCCGTGCACTTTAAAATAGATGGGGAACACATAAGTTCAACGTAACTTTTGAAATTCAAACACGAAAGAGGAACTAAGTACTAAGATGGGCATTAATTTACCAGGACTTTGGAAACTAAATAGGTTCCACACCATGTTTTAACAAACAAGTGTTTCGCGCGACAAAAATATGTCTGATGAACGTTTCTGATTGTCTCGGCTTTGGCCATCTAAAAAATACGGGTTGGAACCCCTTTCTACAACCCCTACACGGGATATTAGTTGTTTTTCTGTATAAATCGTCAAAAAAAACGTTTCCTTACTACTTCTCTGTTAAAGTTCCTGTTGTTAACATAAATTTCTTAGGAAATGTAATGTATTTAAAGGGTTATACCTAGTCGGACAGCCAAAAGGGGCGAATGCTTGTGAATTTTTTTGAAAAAGCAGAAGTATATATTTTTACAGAACTTTTTGCATATAAAAGAGCAACATTTAAAGTTCTGATATCATAATTTCAACCTTAAATAACCACCTTTTCTTCCCGGCCCTCTATTCTGGAGTGCCGAAACTCATATAATTCATCGTCGGTGAAGCGTGAAATCGGAGGTGTGAAATACACCTACCGTCCCGGATAAAAGATACCTATACCTACCCTCTGGAACCTGAAATTATCAACTTACACCGGCACATCCGTACAAGTGCCTAGTGTGGATCACGAAACGTAAAATGATTAAACTTAATACACACGTACCAGAGGTGGACACGGCGGGCAAGCACAACAACAAGGTTGGGGTGGATATTCCTGCGGTGGAGGACAACCATATTTTGGGCAAACGAATGGTGGCGGCTTGCAGTGATAACATGGTGGAGGCAGGGTACTGGTTCTCCGGATTTTCGCTTCACACAGATGACAAGACATTTTACGTTTACAGTTTCATTGTTAAAAAAGAACCTAGCCAAGGTACGGAAGACATGAAGTTTTTATGAATGGACGATTTTAAAATACCAGTACAAAAAATTAGACATTAGTTAAGTGATTATACAGAACACAGAAGATTTTGATGAAATTTACTACATGAATGTGCCCGTGATTTTTCCCAAATCGATTACATTTCTTCTGTTTCTTAACAAATTCACCATATTCACAGCATCCTCTTACCTTTTCCTTTTCAGCTTTCAGAATGATTTTTCGTTATAAAATGTAAACGACTTTCAACTGACGATTGACTTAAAAAAAAATAAATAAAGAGTAATTCACTATTTGTACCCAACGTTTTAATAAAGAATTACTGTTTGCGAGCATACGAGTTTGTAGAAGAGCAGTACCTACTTACTGCTAAGTAAGTATGTATCAATAAGTCGTGCCGATTATTATTTAACAAGCACTTGGCAAATACATACATACTGGAAGATCAATTTAATAGAAGCATTTGGGAACGGGTTTTCCACAGCAATCCAACCACTTCAGACTACAATCAATGACTTTCACTGGTGGCTTTTCAGGACAAGGACAATGTATTGGACGCGGATGATAGCAGGGCGAATACGTGGGTCTGTTAAATAAAGTCTATTATCACTATTCTTCTATGATATTTCGCGATAAAAATGGTACCTATCACAGGTGTATGTAAGCACTGCAGAGGTGCCAGTAGCGGGTGGTTGAATTTTCAGGCACTTTGGGCATCCCATGTCTCTAGCAGTTCTTGGAGAGCAACGACTGACAACGGTAGGCGGGAATCTAGCAAATGCATCTTCGAGAGTTGTCATTCTTCGACTGAATCGTTTTTTTTTTTTTTTTAGTTTACTCCGTTCAGACAATGACGTTGAAATTTTTTTCTCGATTTTCACTGAACATTGGCTAACTGTAGATATTACTGAGATATTATTGAAGCAATACAAGAAATCTGGAGGAAGGTAAACGGTACTAGAAATTTTTAGGTTGTTCGGATTAACTTGAATTTAGTCATATACGTATACATTTCATGGTATATCGAAAACGTTTTGAATCGAAGCAGTTTGAAGTTGAAAGCGACTCCACTTCCAAAAAACAGCTGCACAAAGTAAAATATATAAAAGGTACAACTGTATCGAATGTACCCTTTCACTTTAGCTTCTCTAATTTTGATCAAGATTATGCAAAGATAATTTTTAATTCTCTTCATGAGAACTTATGACATTTAAAAAAAATTGGTAATTTTAACAATAAAAAATTGTAGGATTTTAATTGCATTAACAGCTTTAAGCAGAATACACAACTAGGGAACAGAGAGGAATTGGGTATCTGGAGAGTAAATTAAAGGAAATTACTAACTTTCTGTATAACTCGTGGTTCAATAAATGACTGTTCATCTCGTTGAAAAGTAACCGCTCAATTATTCGAAATATTTGATTTTTTCACCGTCTGCGTTCAAATAAAATATACCCGCCAGTTTGTTAACACTTTGAAACGTGTAACGAAGAAAATAAAATAGGAGATAAAAATTATTCGGTTCGTGATCAAAGTAACTCGCCTCGCTTACTGTTCGAGAATAATTCGTTTATAAATAAACCATACAGAAACATCATAAATATCTATTTATATATATATAGGTGAAGATTGAAACAACAAGGGAAGCAGTTTGGTAATCGCAACAGATATTATATAATAAATCGTATCTTTACAGAGACAGATACATTGTAAAACGAACAAGGATACTTTCCCACGATAATGTACACGCAGTCCTTACATTGGATCATCAGGAATCGATCGGCGACACTATGTACAACGACGCACAACCACGGAAGCGTGCACGATGTGTACCTGCTCTGAAAACTCGCGAATAACGCGGTTTACTTCACAATCTTTTTTGGCACACAGTGCACCTAACTCGTATTCAACGTTCCAGTGTCCCCTGTGTGTGTATGTGTATGTTTGTGTGTGTCTCTGTGTACATGACAGTTTCAACCAATCGTAAATGCACTATGTAAAGTCTCTTTCAGTTGAACCCGAGACACTGGAATGTGCCTTGACTAACGCCTGTCCTCTCCACGTTGGATCTTTTTCGGAAATGTCCCATTCACGAACTAATACAAACATCGCTCCAATTATTTCCGTTTCGACGAAACGTGAAAGACAAACACTTATCTTAGGACTGAAGAAAGAATCGACTTGAAGGACCTTCCACCGTCTAATAAGACAAATGCTTTGCCCACTTATTTCGTGGTGGTTTGGATGTTTCAAAAGAAATTAACCATTCCACGTATAGAGATAATCTTATGCTGACAATGACTGAAAGTTTTACAAATACTCATTGACAAAAAAAATTATTCATTACTTGACACTCTGCATTTGATGCTTCGATTATTTGTAACGTTTATTAACATCATTGAATACTTGAAATAACTATAATATTCTATTTAAGAAGTATCATGTTATTTAAAGTATCAAGATTTGAGTGAAGTCTGAGCTAGTTGGATGTTAGATCTCAATTAGATCTGGATCAGGTCCTTCGTCGTCGTACAAATCGATTTTTTTCTCTAACCCAACAGTAGGAGCAGAAACCAGTCAAGATGTCTCTTCACGATTTCAACCTCTAGCTAAATGAACCCTGAATCAATATTAACGTACATCGATACAAAAAAGGATGTAAAGAAAAAAGAAAACGAAAAAACAATAAGTACTTAAGGCGATAATGTTACTTAACGAATAACGAATCGCGGTACTCTGTACACACTTTTGTTTCCATGTTGCTTCAACTTTGCTTCGTCCTCTGAGAGAACCGAAGGAGTAGCAATGAGAACGAACAATCACGACGTCCACGACATCGAGCTTCGTGGTTCATCAGCGAAAAGGAAAAAGAAAACGGTTACATGTTCGTTAATATTTAAGTACGTCGATCAGCAAACCTATTTCTTTAAAATTTTTTCCCCGCTGTAAGTACCCGATGATCGCGCTGCTGCTATTCCTGATAACGTTTCGATTTCCTGCTTTTCGCTGTGTCGTTTTTATTCGTTTCTTTTTTATTTACGGGACGGACAGACGATGACTCAGACGATCAAGTACAACCTGGCCAAACGATCGAAAACGATATCAGTGATTTCCGCGTGACACGAGCATCGTGTTCGCAAGTCCGAGGCCACTTCGGCCAGCTTCGAACGTAGAAGCGACCATTTTGTGCTGAGAAACACTACCAAATCTATGTATGTACAAGGTAACTTACAATTACAACTTAATGAAACTTCAGCAACGAAGAATTGTCGGCTCTATGAACAATCTTCTGCATACACATACACGCACGCTCTTGCTCTTCCTATATCTCTCTCTCTCTCTCCGACTCTCTTTCTCTTCGTTCATTTCATTACAATTTAAATAACTAATTTATGTACAATGCGCTCACACACACGAGTCGTTGAAACGACGATCGAACACGTACCCTTTTCTCCATCAATAACGAGAATCGTTCTACTCCGCTGCTATCACCATCTTTCCGAATCTTCTCTTAATAACAACCTCAACCGCATGGCGTGACATATTACATATGTAGAGTAAACATACCTAAAAGTATGAACTGCATTACTTTTCTTACGACATAGCTTACGGCAAACGTTACCTTTCTCAAGGACGCCGTTCTCAATTTTATTGCAAACATTAGTTTCTTTTTTTAAATAAAACTTAATGCTTCTTCAATGCTTTTGACCTTAAACGGCCATAAAAAGTAATAAGAAAATTCAATTGTGATATTCAATTATAGAAAAGTCGCAGTTGTGTTTAATTCTTCATAATTTCATCATTTGAGAATTGGAAAAGAATTCTCGGCAATAGTACGTCCTCGGGAACGGGAAGAAGTCTATCATACCTTTCCCTTAAAACTCAACAAGTTTCATTTCTGCCACTTTTTTGAAAGTTCAAACGCAAGCAAGATATTCAGGTACATATGTATGTATATACACACATACAAACTTTTAAGTGTCCTATCTTGTATATACATATACATATATTTTTATTGTATATATTAACATTTATCATTGGAAAATAGTTCACGTGCTGCCACATATGGGAAGGACTAAATTCGAATATCCTGCTCAAACTTTTGCAATAAATGATAAGTCACTGTATGATTATTATTAACTGTTTTTGATACCTCACTTTGATCTTCTACAACTTATATTATGAAATTACTCATTTCTCGTAAATCGGGCATTATTCGTAATACCATGGAAAAAAAACGATTTACCATGAACAAGTCGAAATTTAATCTCTTCATAAAAATTCATCTTTTCAATCAGTACCACAAGTCTTCTATATTTTAATTTTCTTTTATGTGCAAAATACTTCTTTTTGTCGTATATGGCACACCATGCAGCCAAAAAATAAAATTTTTCACATACACGTAGTATTCCTCCTTTTCCGAAAATAATAAATACAATAACAGGCTATGGGCGAAGACTTAATGCTGTTGTTAGAAACATGTTAATGAACATTTTCATTATCAATGATGAAGAACTCGCGTGAACTACTCAAAATTTTAGAACATTTGAAATAATATTTATTATTTTTTAACCTGCAGTTGGGATTCAAACCTCAAGAATGTGAATACTGAGATCTATACTCTTCAGATACACTACTGAAGAGCATCAAAATGAACGAAGATTTGTTATAATATCTCTCCCTCCAAAAAAATATCAACGAAATTCTGATTTTATAGCGATTCTATATAGTGAGTGATACTATAAAAAAAAAACTTATTCAGTCCACGTAATTTAGTCCCACAGTTATCCATCATAAAATCATGTCTCAACCTCGCCTTGTGTATCGTGTAATACGAACCATAATCATAAGTCTTCCAGTGAACCCAGCCACTTCATATTTAACAAACTTTTGTACTACACAACAGATAGTGAGGTGTTTCGAAACTCCTACTGATTCTGCACTTCATGCTAAATAGCATATCAAAAACAATCCCGTATCTCCGTTAGGTCTTTGTGCTGATAATCCCTGATAATGAGAATGACGCAAACCAAAAAGTTTGAAAATTGTGTTACCTTCGTGTTCTAATTTCTCATATCAACTGCCACACACTACACACCGAATCTTCAAAATCAAATAAATCTGACATACACCGCTGTCATTTCTAAATATCCATTCAACAACCGATATACATTGCAACAATCAATGATATAGTTTCCATCAGAACACGACACCGTACATCGTTGTTCTCCGTTTTGGCCCGTGAAACGGCTCTCGTGAGTATCATTTTGCCCTTGGCGGAAGCACCTTGTGTGTCCTAGCTGCGCGAACCGTCTGGCTACACATTGTTGTCTTAACGGTCCCCGTCTTTACGAGATAAATGCGATTCGGTCATACACACGATATTAGACAACGATAGCGTGGAGCGTATTGATTCTAGAAACTTCAACATCTAATCTTTTGCTTAAGTAACTAGGTGTGTGTGTGTATAGTTTCTTTGCCGGCTAGGAAACAATAGACTTTCCGAATACCCAAACTCGTCAACGGTTCTTTTGTCACCTTGAGCAAAGTTCACAACAGTCGTTTGATGCTGCTCTCATTTTAAGTACTGGCCACTTCGATGTCTATCACAGTCCTCTAGGATGTTAAGCCACTTACAAGTAATCACAGCAGTAGCGATTCTTTGAAATCCGCATGGCCGAACAGAAAGTTTCGGGTGGATTCGGTTGGAGTCGAGCAGGCCTCGATCGACTCTCAACTTTCTTCACGAACTTCTATCCCTGGTAACCTATCCAACGTAAACGAATAAAGAGTGGAAATACTATACACGTGAAGTGTACACGGATGACAATTCGCTTGCTTCTAAAAATTTCTAACAGTGTAGGGATAAGAGCCAACTAATATTAGGTGGCTGGTAATCAAAGATATTCCAGAGAGTTCTTTGTTTCCCAATATTCATCTTGAATTCTCCTAAATGACGTCAGTACTGCTGTGTTTGCTTATACTTAGCTATCTATTTGCTCATCTAACTACCTTATGTTTCTCCTCCACACACCAATAAAACTCCTTAATTCCTGATACTCGAGACAGACAAGTTTCACGGAATTTCCACTCACCCCCCCCCCCCCCCCCTCTAGGCTGTAACCACTCGAAACCAAAAAAATCACACTTTTTGTCACGTGGCCGGAACACGTGACTATCGGAATCACGCTGGAACTATGCTACATGTGATTTTTTTTTTACGTTTTTTTCTCTTCCTTTTTGACGAAACATTGCGGTGCGGCATAATCTTGGGTGCGTGTAATTTTGATTTATCATGCAGGACGACAGGTAAATCGTTTTGAGCCTAAACTATTCAAGATTATCGTGCACCTTCTTTATAAGTATCTCGTGATAGACATTTAAGTACGTTATCGATACCAGCGATGATATTTAAAACGTTACCCTCGATCGATCGACAATAGTGACCAACGTATGGTCCCCTTCTTTATCCTCTCTACGTTTCTATTCATAGTTTGAGGTCGTCGAGGCTGTGTGCGTTATCTACTAAACTAAAGAACGTTACGGGTACGTGTTTTGTGCTGATTCGCTGCTACTCATCATTTCTACTAAACATCTCACCTCGAGATCGACGTGTCCCCCCCCCCCTCCCCCCACTCTTCCTCACTTTCGAGCTCTCTTGTTCGGTGACAGACTGCGTCACCCAACCGGATTATCTCGACCTAGATCACTTTCAAGAGGATCCTCATGATCTGATAACGATCACGTGACTCATATTTGCTACTTCCGGACACTCAAGAGATCGAAACGTGAATGGACGTGTAGTTTTCACTATGTGCTCGAACGGAAGTACTTGGCAACGCTATTGATAAACTCCTGGCGCTACAATTGCACCTGAAACGCCTGTGTCGCGTTTGGCATTATGAACGGATTCGTGGTGCTGGACTGTCGCAGATTTCTTGCCGCGATCTCCGCCCATTCAGCGTCGAAGGGGTCGGATGGACCTGTTCTGGGGCCTTGTCCCATCGCGGCTGATCCTAGAGAGAGGGCTCTCGCGTGTAGCGGAGGTGCTTTTCGTGGACTGGTCTGTCCTTGGGAAGAAGATTGCACTGATGGCGGTACCGACCCTGTTATGCTGCCTAACCATTGCTCTGGTTTTGGCAATACTGCTCTTGTTGAAACTGGTTGAACCTGGAACAATGTGTATGACTTCGTCAAACTTCTTTTTAAGGGGATGAGGCAGTGTAAAACTTTGAAAAAATTCAAGTTTTGGTATGTTCTTATAGTTTCGGGTCTTAAAAATACGCTCCTATAATATTTCATTAAAATTAGAAAAGACAAAAATTCTATTATTGAAAGAAAAGTATGAAAGAAGAGTATGATTTTGATTGTACAAATACCTATAGCCTTCTGAATAATGGGAAAGTATTTTAAGCGATACGGATGGACAAAACACTTTGTATAATGGGGAACTCCTTACCGCTGATGAGGAAATCGCATTTGCTGCCGGAGTCTGGCTGATTTGACTAGCATCCATACCGCTGCTCCCAGACAAAGCCGGGGAAACGGAAGCTACGCTGGTGGTTGGTGATGTTGTTTTCGGTGTTAATCCAGAATTTACCGGAACCGGTGACCTATTCACGACCGGTGTGCAAGCATTTCCTAAAGAGGATGTGGATGCTGTGCTAAAAGCAGGACTGGCTGAAGGTGGCGTACCAAATACACCACCAGTGGTAGCAGGGGTGCTCATAATTGTCGGAGTAGGTACGCTTATTCTGGACAAAATTGGACTGAGGTTGGTGGTTTTATTTAGGATTGGTCCGAGCCTGTGATTCGAAGCCAGAACAGGCGAAGGAGACTCCTGCCAGCTTGGTCCAACGTGGTTCAAGTTACTGAGATCATCATTCTTATCGTTATTGTTGTTGTTGATGTTGTTATTGTTGAGACTTGGACCATTTTGTAACTTCATCTCGTCCAATGAATTGCTGCTTGTCACTGGAAGAAACAATAACAATTACATTCCACGTTTCTAATTCCTCATATAAAAGACTGCATTTCACTGCAATACAAGCGAGCGAAGAGGACTCTTTTATTAATATATACTACTGAAATAATATACCTGGCGGAGTATTACTGGAGATGGTACTTGAAAAAAGCTGTTTAGCAACAGAGCTTGCACTGCTCAAAACAGGCATTGGTCCGAAGTCGTCACTGCTCGAAAGAAGAGATAGCCCTCGCGAAAGCTGTTGACACATTGCTGACACACTGTCTTGCCCTCCAGGGGATATCTCAGGAATTGGACTAACTGTAAAAACAAAAACTTTAATAGCAGTGGTTCGTGATAATAAAATTTGATGATATATTGAACTTGGTGCTTTGAACTGGTGCTGAAAACTACAAAATGCATGCTACATGTTACGTGAACACGTGTTATAGATATCTAGGAAACGTACAAGTGGAGAATTTATGAACACAAATTTGGAAGCAGTACGGTGGAAACAGTACCTTACAAAGATAAAAGAGGATTTACCTCCTAAACTCAAAATATTGGGAAACAACTACACAAATAGGTATCTACACCATCGCTATCATAAAGAACGTCGTCCCTCTCTTTCTGCCCTTTCTATCTCTTCAATTTACTTAACAGTTTAGATAAATATACATGGTGCAACAAGCAGCGAAATACATACGTCTTTGCAAAACGGGCGGTTCATCTCAACGTACAGTTACTATAGTAACACCCTGCATAATATCTTGTTGAATTGTGTCCATGGCTTAAACGATTAATTTATTTCAATTTAATCTTACTGCTTTCTTGTCACACCATGACAAGGTAGACAAGTTTGACAAGTCAGACGAGTTTGAAAAGAACCCTGAAGGTATGGGCTGAGCGCGGTAAGGATGAGAAGAACGAGTTCCCAAAGCTCTTGCGAGCTATTCTACACATTTACGCAGAAACCAGCGCACGATTATCAAGATAAATACTAGGAAAAAAATTACACTCAAACTAGAAATATCGGTATTCCACATTATATCCTAACATCCTGTAACCTCGCATCCCTCAGATTCTTTCAATTCTATTAAAATCAAACCCTTCCATGGTGATGCGAAGATATTACTTTCTACAGAATACTAGTCTTTAAATTCAGTTTCTAAAATGTTAAATGTGAAAGTTCTGAAAAATTGGATAAGGTGGGCGTATTACCACCTTGCAGTAACGATCAATACCATAGTAAACGATGGCCACTTTTATAGACAGGAGTACCTCGCTCTAAGTGCGCGCTTCTCCTACGCTATATGCGAACAGATCATCCCTGACACATTTTTTGCTTGCTCTCCAAAGGCGACGCTTCGTTCGCGGGCTGCCTTATGCACAGGCAACAATTCATTGAGAATTAATTTTAATACGTTTTTCATTAAATCTTCAAGAAATTGTTGCCAATTGATTCATATGATTTTCTAATAAGATTGAATTCAAGCATGACCTTATTTGGAATATTATTATTTATACGTAATGATTTTAATGATGTAGAATTAAAAATAATTTAAATATGATTGTACATATTTAGACTTGGTTTCTACTGTAATGAAAAATGTACAACTTTTTATTCTTATCAGACTACTCATCCCGTGCGTAAATCTAATTGTTCACGGCTGCCGGCGCCAACAGGAATTAAAGCAGGATCCCAAGCTGTTGCTATAACTCCCTCACTCTCGGTATTCGAGCGATAGGACTCGGTCAGCACGACAAAGTACCCATTTAACCAAAAGCGTTTCATTTTCAGAAAATACATACTCTGTTATGACTATATTATTATTATTAGTGCTCAAATGTCAGTATATCTTGATACTGAATGGTGCCCTTAAATTACATATGATCAGAATTAATAAATGAACCCAATTCTCCCAATCTTACTGTTTAATTTATAATTATACGTAGACAGCACTAATGTATGAGTAAGTACCTTTCTCCGCTGTTTTTATACTTCACTATATTTATTGTATATTTTGCAGTAGCTATATTCCGATGTACATAGTTTTTAGTTTAGACTTATGTGTGAAAAGTTACTATTTATTGAAATCAAACTGTCAGAGGGAATGGCGCCACTGTTCTCCCATGGTAGGGTACGTTTCAAACTTATCGAACTACCCATTTAAACATGTACATAAAACTAACACAATCCAAGAACATCGAAGGAGGGGCAGGCAAAATGGATAGATAACAGAATAGGGAATAATGACCTTCGTCATATCCTTCGTATTCTGTCGCAAAAATGAAGAAGCGTATTATTCGATGTCACACTATTAGCACATGTAGCACATGAAAATATTCCAATGCTTGGCTAATAAATGTTTCAGTGAAAGAGGTATATATATATATAATTGATTTTTGAAAAATATCTTTGACTACAATATACATATATATTTATCGTATACAGCTATCAAAATTAAATTCATAAAAGTAGAGAAAAAAGTGGTCCAACCAAGTATACTAAATCCGTAATAATGTACTCGTTATAATAATTTACTACGCAACCTCTTTTATGACCTTCGCGTAGTTTACACTAAGAATTAATTGTTAATTAAGTCACAATTTTATTAGATTCTCTCTAAATTTTTCCTGTAGGTACTATCTTGATAGTTATGTCTCGCATAGTCTTCGACTGCAAGCGTTCAAATACTTTCGTGAGCCAGCTTATTAATACGCAGCATATATGGTCAAAAGTACCAGTACCTAAATATATATATCCTCAAAATTGTTTCTCTATTATGACGAGTAAATGGATATTTACCTGGTGGTTTCAAAGGTACGATGTGAGACATGGCAGACGGCATCCGTGACAAATCCGTCGGCTCAAGACTGTGGCTACGTGTGCGTTCAAGATTGCTAGGAAGATCGTTTACCCGTAAACTGAGCTGCCTTTTGAACGGGGATGCTTGATTCAGTTGCGTAAAACCGCGGAAGGAACCTTGTCGTTCGAGCATAGACGGTGTGGCGTGGGGTCGCTCGATTGCGAAGGGATTATACACCTGCTTCACTGCAGGTACGTCTGCAGCAGAAAAAGTTTTCATACCAATGAATACTTTATTACGAGTCCTTTGAGCTTGTGGATATAGATTAGACTGATTAATACAATTCATACGGTGACACGGAAAATTTATAATTAATATATATACACGGGGTTTGTCAAGATAAGTGTCGACTAAAACGGAACCAGAAATATTGTTATTATGAAAAAATGACGGAGGAATCATTTTTATTATCTTAAACGTAGATTCTGCCGGGTCGAAAGTCAGGATTCTGTTTTCTTGTTTTCAATGTTATTTCAACGTCAACTTGATCTTTTTTAATCGACTTGAAAAAGGAGGAAGTTATAGATTTGGCCAGTACGTATTTTTTTTACGTTTATCCCCGCTTAACTCCTTAGCATATCAGTTCTGGTTAATAATAAAGACAATTGTCACCTAATTATTATTATTTTATGTACGTGCACGCATTTCTCCTAAGCATGTTGTGTCAATATATATAAAACTAAAGAGAATAAAAATGCACTAAAAAGTAAAAATAATTTAATTCCTTATTTAATCTACGACTCTCGTATTTTTTAAGTCGGCGTAGATTAAATAAGGGATTAAATTATTTTTACTTTTTAGTGCATTTTTATTTCTTTGAAGTCGGTTTTAATTTTGTTATAATTTTGTTTTAAATTGAGTGCTACATCTTCACATGGATATTACAGTAGATAAAAAGAAGAACGAATTCAGTGATCTTCGAACTATATTCGTTTCCAAAGTAAACATTTGAGAATACTTTTAATGCTTTCTAGAAGATATTGACGTAAAAGCATGCCAAAGCCTTGCGCAGGTTGGGGATGCCTCGACGTGAAAACACGCCGACACCGTTCATAGTGTCGAAAAAGAAAAATACTAACCGACAGCACGCTCACGCGAATCCTGCAACCGTTCAGTGAGACTCGGTTGCCTAAAACTTCCACTCCTCGTGAAGGTTGAAGTTTTTGAGTCAAATGTCATCGTAACACCGCATTCCTTGTCCCTCCGCTGCTTTCTTTCTAGACACGCAGCAAAAGCACAGCCTACTGCATGACTTAAACGTTCCCCCTAAAAGGAAAATATAGAAAAAGACGTTTAAAATCATTTGATTATCCTAAACAACCTCGTTAATCATTCCTTATTCCATTTTTAGCAGTTAGTATATCTCCGTTTCAATCCAAGAAAAATTACTCCAGTGATTTAGGTAAGTCTCATCGAGCCTAGACTTTTCAGATAAGAATTCCAATAGCCTCTATTTATTAAAGATAACTTAATGTAAAAGAACATCTCGATAAATGTTTCATTACAAGGGAAGAAAAATACAGTTGGACTTTTCATATATAGTACACTCACCGACTCCTTTAACGCCAAGAATCCGTGACACATCCATCGCCTAGTCGTTCCATCCCTACATATATAGCTGAACCCTTTCTCATGATTTCGATCTGGAGCACAAAACGAGACTTTCTCTATCGTCTGATCGACGATCAGCCCTTTTGTCTCGTCCTCGACGACCCGCAATCCGTCCCCAGATACGTGTAACACTGCGCGAACCGGCCGCCGTCTAGAGTTCTATCATATTATTATAAAGAAACAGAGCGAGTATTAGATTTTCTTCAACATGGCGCATAAAAGAAAAGGATAAAATGCTAGAAAAGTTGTCTGTCGCTTACCCTAAGTACTTTTAGAGCTTCTTCGCACACTTGCATACCCCGCGACTCGAACACCTCAACACATCCCAGGTACTGCACACATGATATTGAATTGATCGATCAATAGAGCGAAGCTTGGTAAACTACTCTGTTCAAAATAGAGGATCATGTATTCTGATCGGGTAACCAATACTCTGGGTGCTAATTGTATCAGACGAACTAAGTATCTAGCAAAAATTTTACTGTATTATGCAATGTCTTCTTTATTTCTAGTATTTATAGGTACTGCTGGACACTATTTTTTACCGATCGGTCCCGCCAAAAGTTAAACGAAATTCATGTAAAGTAAGTACATTGTTTCACATTATCAATTATTAGTTTAAAGCTAACTTTATTGTCAAACAAATGTTATATGTTTTGCTAAAGTTGTATGTAAATTTCGTGCATGATAATTGTTATTATGTTACTTCTTACATAATTTTTAAGAAGATTCTTTATGTTTTTTCTTGGACATTTAAAATTTCAATTAATGTATACACAATCATATATTTGACAAAAAATAGTGTCGAGCAGTATAGTTCACTATATGGTATTTGATATTTTATTAATACCCCAGTTGCAAGATCCTCTAATTATTTTCAGCCATATATACAAGTCTTACAAGGTTAAATTCCAGTACGTCTTTTAAGAAATTCAGATTGTATCACAATAAATGAGGTCAACAAGATCATAAACGTGAAGGTTTCTAGAATCTACCAACCATGTGTTTACAGTGTGAAAATTATCGAATGCCAATCACCCACGCAGAAGTATCGGAATTTGAATAGTTCAAATATGAAATTATAAGAAAATGTATCACCCGACTTTCAAATATTCGAACATGAAGTAAGAGTAAGAGTAGTTTTCTTGTTTTCCAAGAAAAAGGAAACCCTTCACTTCCTCGTACAATCAACACTGTACAATCAACATAGCTGTCTCTATAACATTAATGTCAGTAAATTGTAGGGGAGAAGGTGTAAATGTGGACCAGGGTTATAATACGGACCAGGTGCTTATTTCTCTGTTGTGCTATGATATTACAATATGTCGGGAACTGAAATGAACACAACAATTAGTGTCTTCTAACACCACCAAGCGGAACTGATGTGATTGGCACGATTGTTTTAGCTAAAAAGTGAAAGTGTCTGTTTTTTGTGCGTGTAGGTAAAAAGTTTTTCATGGTAAAATTAATTAATTTTGTTCTCATACTAATTGAAAAATGTGATGTGTCCATTATAGAAGCATAATTAATTATAACGTTGACCTTCAAAATGCTTTATTTTAGATAATTTTAGATAATTTCTTTAAAAAAAAGTTAGATTGATTACATTATTTTATATTGTTTCTTATTTTCAAACTCTTTTGAATTTTTTCAGTGTTTAAACTTTTTAATTCTTTTTACCTAAATAATTTTGCAATTCTACATATAGTTACTACAAACATGAAAAGACTTGTTTTAATGTTAAAATACAAAATCTGTAAAAAATCAACTATTCCTCACGTGTGTTTTACCTTTTCAACTCTAGTTCATATTACCACCTCAGTTTCTAAAACCATGTTCCTAACAAAATTTTGTACAAATAGCCTATCTTCAAAACAGTTGAATTTTCCTGCTAAAAAGGTACATTATCTCAAATCTATGAGCTTTTTCCATTATTTGTTTATGCGACTTTTTCATTTTTAATACGTGTTTTCCTAGAAACAAGAATGATCCATATTTACACCTTCGCCCCTACCGTATTCACAACAAACTCAAATGAACGTTTAAATCCCCCTTCTGTAAAGTACACCGAACACCTTACCTTTGACTTATACCAACTTGTTTTTATTGAGAGATACAGAGCGTGTTTTCTACAAGTTTGCACATTCCACATAAGTAGCTCAATGGATAGAATTAATGCTATAGAGGTGGGGTAGACGGGGTAGTTAAACGGTGTGGTAGCTCTATTCAGTGACTTTGACCGACCAGTTAACCTTGCTTCGACAATAATAGTATCAGAAATTATACCTTAACGTGGAAGGCGCACGTAGCAGAGCGAACAGCTGTCTCGTCTGCTTGCCATTGATGGGGTTTACTGGATTCCGGTACATGGGGATCTTTCCGTCGACGAAAGCTGTCCCGAAAACTCCGCCGAAGTCGGTCCATTCTTTTCCCCGGCGACCTCTCACGCTTCTGCAAATAGATGGGAAATATATAATTCACTTTCTGCAGTATCATGAAACATATACGATGTCAGACATTTTGTAAGAGTTCAGCATAACTTCTTAAGATTTTCAACGCGTATCCTGAGAAGTCCTATAGCTATTATCATCCCTCCCTATCACTCCCTGTTTTAAATTCTCAACTTAACCATCCCCTCAGATTTTCAATTATTTTACTAAGAGGGTTTCTCTGATTTGTACTTAGATTATGTACAACTTTAAATACATAAAGTATCTGTTGAATACGTACTTTCAAACAATAAGAGATCTCATTGCAAATGTAAATGAACATCAGTAAAACCCACACGATCAAGGAAAAGAATGTGGATAAAGTAGAACATACAGGGATGAACATACTATTATAAATACATAACACAAGATAAATAATTGAAGCATTGAGAGCAAAAACGAACCCACATTTTTTGTGAAATTGAGTTAGTAGCACTAAGTACTTAATGTATTCCGTTAGGCTGTATTAATCGTATAAAATAGAAAAAAAAAATTTTCATTGGGTGTTAGTCCGTACTTGCTCGCAATCCCTCAATTATAAAGCGTGTAAGTAGTTTTTTCTTTTCTTTACCTGCATATTTTCTATTTACTTCTTTTTTGTGTAGTTATTATTATTACTATTATTATTATTATTATTATTATTATTATTACTACTACTACTTAATCACATGATAATAGAATCTATTTTTGTATCAACGTGGACTGAATTATATTTATGATTCCCATCGTATGCAGTTCCCGCATGCTCATATTTTCGACATGCCCCGATTCCGTTCTCTTGCATAAGTAAACATCGATTCACGTCGTTGAGCACGGCACCATCGTCAAACGAGTTGATTAATGAACTATGTTAATAGTCGACTCACGGACACGAACAAGACAGAAAAATTAAATAATGCATAGAAGGGCAAATGAAATTGATCGTAAATTGTCAGTTGCCCGGTTACTCGACAAAATAAATTATCGAGTTCGAAATGGTCCCCTAAAAAATTGAAAAATGAAAGAATCATGTAATAAAAATTGTCCAGTTAATGGACAGAAACGCGAAATGCACATCCCTCAACACTTTTTCCATTAATTTTTCCTTATTTAAAGTAATATCTAATTGAACAGTAAATGTAAATAAACGTTAGTATAATAATTTGAAAACGGGTAGAATAATTTGGCTACCCTCTGTAACTACTTGACATTACATAGCAAGATGGAATACACTAAAAGTTTCATTATACTACACAATGTATATTGAAAACCTTTATAATAAAATTATTACAATAGATACACAGTATATCTCTCATCGTCAGATTTCGATTTAACAACCTAACCCATACGAGCACGATTCTCACGAAATAATACTGTTAAATGGATGCAGTTCATGATCAAGAATGAACCACCCCAAACGTGCATTATCTCCCTGAATTACATGCGCCTCTTCGTTTGTTAAATGGCCCCCTTGCAGAGCACTATCGAGGCTTGAGAAATCTGTGAACATTCCCAGAGGACGAGCACTCCGCCTCGAGTTTCCCCGATGAGTCGTTAACAGTCGGCCTTGAGAAAAATAGCTGGTGGAAGGTAGTGTCTGGCAACGTTAGGCCGAGTCGAGGTTTTACAATGCCCTGTGATCGAATCTTGGTCCTGGTTCCCAAAGAATCTTTTATATCAGAACCCTCCTCAAGTTCTCCCCTAGCATGGGTCGTGCGTCTACCCTCCTAAATCGGCACCCCTAAGAACCGGCCAACGGATCGAGACTCGTGATCCGTTGAGAAATTCTCTCTCTCCCTCTTTTACTTTCCTCCTCAGATTTTCTCATCGGATCTCCATTGTTGATGATCGCAAGTTGTTTGTCCTAATCGGACGACAACCTTTTAGAGGCTAATACGCTAGTGGCTCTTTTTGAATACCTTCATGCTTGTTCTCCTGTGGGGACGATTTACGGAATTTGCTTCTGTTCGTGGATATTTAGATTTACACTGTACTTCCTACGTATATACATCGCTTTATACTTGCATATCTGTCTCCTTTCTTCTCTACATAGTATAAAATAAAGTCTCCGGTAGGCGTCTGTCTATTTGTTCAAAAGGCCTCCGTGGTTCCAACCATAGAGACAATCAAATATATAAAAAACCTCAATTTTTCCATTTCAGATGACTAAAACAGTTCCCACACTAACGCCCATCGGAGAAGAATTTTTTTTGCAGACGCTTGCGTCACCGACTATAATTATATATATGTGCGATGAAAAAAATTCAAAAAAATTCTGAGTATTACTTTAAACATACCTTAATATGCAGACAAACCGCCAGATAGTATAAACTTATAATTTTTGGGCAGTTTATAGTATAAACTTATAATTAAAAACGGGCAGTTACGCTAGAGTACCGCCTTAAAGGAAAGTTCCGGTCTAAATGTCGATTTTTTTTTATTTAATTTTTTGCATGTTCAACCTTTTAGGAATACGTGTTTAAGAGGATTTGTTGAAATTCGTAAAATTCCCAAAGTTATAGGCAGTTGAGTAGCGGCAAATGGACGGGTAATAACCGGCCACTCGGCGCTCACGTAAAACTTTATACGCGTTTTTTCGAAACAGTGTTTTCAAAACGGACCTGTATCTCCAAAAGTTATTATCCGATTCGACTGAAACTTTTTTCATTTTGAAGAATATACTTCTGGCTAGGGGGAAACCAGAAAAAAAATATAAAAATGACATTTTTTAGAAAAAAACGACACTTATTTTTGTAGCATTTATTGTTGGCATTTTGATGGTCAACTAATTCCCAACTTGGCAATACTGAGGACCAACTTTAAACAGTAAACAATCTGGAATTCTTAACCTTAAAATAGACAGGCGATACCAACATGATAAGTAAAATTCAGTATTAAAGTCATTTATATGTATAGTACCTAGCTATAATACATTTCCGAAAGTATTACTTTTTCATTTCCTTTCGGTTTGTCAATGTTAAATATTAATCGAAGAGCAATATTATTAATATGATATTAAACAACCACGGAACACTGTAGTTGCGCTTCATCAAGGAGGTAGGAAATGTTTTTAATTTCAAGCGGTTTATCAATAATTTTGTGCACTTCATATTTTACAATGATATGATGATGCAATTTAATGAAGAAATTCTGTCACTAGCTATAAAAAGTGAGTTATAAACTCTTATTAAATTTTTTACTGACGGTGGATGATGAAGTGAAGTCACGACTGCGGTAAAGATAAGACCATGACCTTATCTCCCCTTAAAATACGGAAACACGTTAACCTAGGGTTTATACGATCCTCATGTGACACATATGTATAACGCGTATCGACCAGATTTTATCTGAACGTTCTCCTGCCTTGCTAGACACCGCAAATATCTCGGCTCTTGAGCGTGAATAAAACGTGGGGGATGTCCCTTCCCAAGGGAGCATTCTTTTTAATCTCGACCTTTTATCCTACCTCCTCGTCCACACAAGTGAACAGAGCATATGTCGACGCGAGTTTCAATAATTCCCAAAGATAATAAATCTTCAAATTACAATTTGTACACGTACAGACAATATTAAATTATTCGTAGCAACTTTTGAAATGACCTGTATAATGTGTAACTTTTAACCTTCGCGATTCTGTGTAGGGAACAAAATGTCTGAAAATTTTTTTTTTATTTAAACGAGAAATAATACACTTTGGTTCTTCGCGAATTTCATTCAATTGAATTCGAACTTAATGGAATACACTTTGGAGATAATCAAAGATTTCAAAGAATTGTTAAAGCTAGATGAAAGAAGCAATTAATCATCCTGAAACTATAAAATGACCGAGGGACAAAGCGAAAATTCAAATTCCTTTCATAGAGTACGCAAGCATCTTGGTATTCGTAAATAAAATCAACAATCAGCAAACAACATCCACCGGCGTACAAACGTTCCCAAGACCGGTCAGCGGTATTTGATCGTGTTTCACGCGCGCAATTCGCAGAAGCTCATTCCAAGACCAAGCAAATATTGTCACGTACGCTTAACGATCCACTTTTGCGAGGAGATAGGACCTCTCGTTCATGAGGCAACAATGGATGAACAGCTGTATCTACTGGCCACGATCGTGAAACGATACGGCGTTATAAAAATAATTGGACCGTAGGTCGTGGAGGCTTTTTCTGAGCGGGGGGGGAGGCAATCACTATGAACGAGAACTTATATAGTACTAATGGTTAAAACGTGCGAAAGTAAGCACTCTCGACGCAATCGGATTACCCTGCCTGGCTGTTTGCTTAGTGTGGTAATAAGCTTAGTGATCCGTTGAAGAGCGAAAAAGACAGGAATAGGGAGGGGTTTTCCGACGTGATTCGATTCAAGCTCGATAGCGCTGTTCTCTCCACTTCCACTACGAAAGGCATAATCGTTTGGAAGGGAATCGGTAGTGGTTGTATAAGGACGAATTATTTATTGTGGATCTCACGTACCACGAGAAGGGTGACATTTTTCAGTTTCTCTTTTGAGAGCCTCGTTCTTCACATCGTTCAGACGATAGAAAGTCGGGATCGCTTAATGAATTTCCTTTTACTCTAATTAATATTTGTATTACTTATAAGATTTTCGTGAAGGTTTGATTATGTCATTACTACATGAATTTATCCTGAATAGGAAATAAAATATGAAATTTTGATATTCAAAGAAGATGAAAGGTGATACGAGAATTTTGAGAAACATCGTTATTAAATAAAAAGTTGTAAGTATGTGATTTAATACATTTTAATGAATGTCAATGTTCATTTATTTGCTGCGTTGAATAAGTTTCATATTCACAGTGTAAATAATCTGCATTATTATATCTGTAAAATGAATTAATTGATATATCAAATTTTTCAAATTTACAATTTTCTCAATTTTTTATTTTATCTTTAATCAAATATTGCATATTTCTAAATAATTAGAATAGATTTTTCTTAATTACATTTTCTATAATTTTATCTAATCTTTACAAGTAAACCAGACAATCAGAATATTCGATATTGAATGATAACTGTCATCACCATCTTTTATAATTTTTTTATTTGAGATCTAATAATTCTTATCCTTTTATTCTAAGAAATCGGTATTTCAATACTCCGTGTAGTAGAATTTAAATGTTATCGTTTTTCAAGGTTACATCGATCATCGCATACTGAAATTATAATGTTGAGTTTACGTGTTAGCTCTTGAATGTGTATTCTGGCGGACATTTAAATCTCATTCATAAATTCTGAAAATCCTCTTACAAATAAATTTCAGCAGCAGTGAGCAAGCAAGGGTGCGTTTCGATTCACGCAGTGAGTGCATGAAATGGGTAGCATCCTATCGGTGGCATCGTACGATTCCCTTGAATTTCTCTCACTTGCCACCAATACGATACCACTTTCGGTGCAGCGAGCGTGCAGTAAACGCAGAAATTCGAAGGCGAAGCAGTCACTGCGCGCGCACATGCGTATTTGTTTCTACAATCTTTGATTATATGAATTTCTCTATTTCCAATTCAGCTGATACAATTTAATGAAAAGTAATAAAAGCAATTAATTCTCTCGTGATTACAATGCCACTTTTTTACGTTATTATTTTGAAGAAATTTCATGTTTATTTTAATACAAATGTATAATTGTTTTGAATGCTTTAGAATATGCTAAAAATAATTGTCAAACCGTATTTTAATCCAGATTAGTTTCTCTACAATTTGCATCAAAAGATGCCTTACTTTTTTGGGCCATCACACTTTAAGTGAATCATTGAATTGAACCGTGTGGCACGTTCAATGCCCCTGACTACACTCATACCTTTTGCTGGAACTTTAAGCGTGAGTGTAAGCGATGAGTAACCTCTGGAAATTCTCAGGACGTTACGTGTCTCCGAAATTAAGAAATTTGGAAAATTATCACAGGAGTTATGCGTTTGAATATCCTTGCTATTTAACCCTACGGTTTTATGCAAGTGATTTTAATTAATTATAGTTTAATTACTACACATTTCACTAATTGGTAAAAGTTTTGAATACGAAACTGGTAATTTTATTTTACTTATTACGGGGAAAGGTAATAGTCAGGCGCGTAATTAAAACTCTGAAGATATGCTTTGTTCTAGGATAATAAAAGCATGAAAAGTAGAATTAACAAGAAAACATTTTAATCTCTGAAATTATACAATTTTAATTAAAAAAAAACACTTCAGCTGCTCTATGTGTTCCTTTTTATAATGTATTTATAATATCCGTAATGCCCGTTTGATATACCAACCCTAAATCAGTGGGTGAAACAAAAATATTAAATTCAATCATCGATAAAAAGTCAAATACCAAACAAAGTAGAATATAAATATTTATACTTATATTTAATCATTTTCTT
This sequence comes from Andrena flavipes, assembly GCA_963971345.1. Lineage (NCBI taxonomy): Eukaryota > Metazoa > Arthropoda > Insecta > Hymenoptera > Andrenidae > Andrena > Andrena flavipes. Next base: position 15,171,826 of record OZ020480.1, read on the forward strand.
TATCTTCGATTCTTCATTGACTTTCAAAGTCAATGGCCTTGTGCATTTGCAATTAGGCCTTCAGCAGAAGAATATAATTGCATTCAATGAAAATGACTAAAAAACCTTGGAGCCATATTTTCCTTGAAATCGCCATTCAATTGTACTCAAATTGCATCTGCATGATCATCATGCAATTCGATTGCAATCCGGATTAATGAAAACGTCTCCTTATTGTTACAATATTATCCACGATGAAGAACTATATAAATGAAAGTGAACATATTCCCTGAAGTTATCAACAAGTGAGGTATTGAACAGATTTTCAATTAAGTAGTTATAAGTCACAAGGAATTAATACTGGCCATTAATAGCCAACTATTAAGTAGTTCACAATATTCATCAAGCTCCCATAATTTTTAATTTTATTATAATAGATTATAATGCAATTAAACGTAACAAGTGTTTCAGGAGAATCAAGAGCGCGCAAAAATGATAAAAAGGAGTGAACTAAGTAGTAATTTCTACACAATTCAATTTCCAAGATATGTATATAAAATTATACATTTTTTTCTTTATCCAGCAACGTTTCCATGAAAGGAAAATGGCAACATAAGAAATGATAAAATAAACATCCCATGATTTATTTTTATCAACTCTTTGGTGATCCATTTGTAAACCTCGCATATGTAATGCCATCTGTTGCCCCGATTTCTATTCATTTCGACATAATGTTCATACTTACACGCGATTAGTCACTACAAATTAAATCGCAATCCAGACAGGTAGATTGATGACTCAGTTCTTCCTCTATGTTATTATATCATCTCTTGCTTTTTGCTTTCTGTACGGTTCAGGAGAAATCAGAGTCCTGCTTCTTGAGCAGAAACTTTTCTTTCTTCCATTGAAGAAGAGAAACAAGAAATGAAGATAATCGCTCTCGTGACTCAGTTTATACGCTATGTCGTATTTCAAGTTTCTCCTTTTGAATCCATGGAATCCCAAGCGCTATAGACACATTAGGCTTCTGCATTGAAAGCTTCTTGTGCCTTCAGAAAGAAAGAGAAAAATACGCTGATCCTGCATGTTAATGTTACTTCCTCTTTATTTTTATTCGGCACGTTAAAACACGAAAACCTGAGAGCTCTACTGCCGAGGCCATAATCTTCTTACACTAAACAGGGAGAAGAAACAGTGACAAAATGACTCAAGACCTTCATTTGACTCTGTAGGCATTACAGCCTGCTTCCATTTATTAAATATTAAAATCATAAAGCAATTTTTGCTAAAAAAAGGAGCTGATTACATTGCGGTTGAAAGAGAAAAAAGGAAACTAATCTCTTCCTTAGTTGAATTCCTACTTTATGTCGCCATTTCTTCCTTGTATCGTTATTTCTTCATAATTTAAAACTGTAGAAACCTACGTCTTTCTTTATGAAAAAAAAACGTTTTAGTTCGATAGAAAAAGCGACACAGTGGTTAACTACACGGGCTAACTACACGAGTAATGAAATTTTAATTTCCTGTTGCTATTTCTTTCCTTTTCTTTCAAGAAAAAAAATAAGCTAAATGTGTTCTTTTGTTTTACATTTTTCCCTTATTATTGTATTTCCTTAAAATTAGCACACTTGTAGTAATCCTGTATTGGCTTTTTAAAGCAAAGATGGGCAAAAATAATTTGAAATAAAAATTTCGTACCCAACATTTGATTTCAAATAATTTTTTGCACATCTCTATTCATTCAATATTTTGATTGAATTCCGGGAAAGTTTATTCGCGGTTTTGTTATTTAATTTTTGTAAATTTTTGTTTTGAAATTTCCCGGATTCAAAGTGTTAAAGTAGAAGATGTCTAGCTCTAAAGAAGTGGTAGCACAATTTTCTTTCTTTTCGTTTTTTTGCAATTATTATAGCTGAAAACACGGACCTCTAAATACGAGAAAGAGCAGAGGGGGAAAGCAATAACTTAATCTCTTTAACAATGAAAATTCTATTTTGTCATTACTTCTTGCATTTTGTCGCGTTCCTACCTTGGAAAAAGAGATCTTTTATTGAGGGGAGACGGGAAATTAAGTTAACAACTAGCAATTTCTTAAATGTAGTTACTGGTCTCGACGTTAAAGCGATATTTTCTTTTCAAAGAGCGTTTTTCGTATCGCTTCTTTCAGTTGGGAGTGCCTTTGACTCCATGGCTGGCAAACAACCGGAAATTGCGGCGCTAGATCGACCTGCCTACGTTTTGACATGCAGGAGCTGCACTGCATGTATGTACGCATAATAACCACAGATGCATTCTCCAACCGCCATATTTCCTTTCACGCGTCAAGGTCGGAACCTAGACGGTTACAATACACGAAGTTGTCGGATAAAATGCCACGAATGTAGGAACGCGACCTCCTATTTACCTAATTGAATTGATAATTTCGTAAAGGGGATAGGTCCACAAAAAGTAATTTTACAGGAAATGAAACAAACGTTTAATGTTCATATAGTTAACGTTAGAACGATCAAACTCAGCCGTATTATTCTTCGATTATGTAGGTTCCTTCACTTTAATAATTATTTTATGGTAGGTAAACCAAAGAAAAATATCTTGCAGACGAATGTTCTAACATAATATTATTTATTCTATTATTATGTAGGTACATTGCCCTTATTATTATTCAACTATTTATTATTACTTAAGGACTACAGCAACCCGAAGAGATATTGCGTTAGCTTCAAAATATTTAAAGATTTACAGAGTTTTATTACACTAAAACGTAAATTTGGAGAACTTTGTCAATTTGTATCTTTTTATATATAAAGTTTATTCCATGTCATACTATATTTTCTCAAGAAAACTATAAACTTTCATATATCGTTGAATTTAAAAAAAAAATTATAATAGAAAAATTAAAAACTAAAAACTAATTCTTTTCTTGTAAAATTTATGCATCTTTTTCTATTTAATAAAAATTCATATGGGGGGAAACTTATGTATTTTGCAAAAGCTTTCAGATTTATTCTAATAGATTAAACTTAAAATTTGCATTCACCGAAAATTAAGAAATATGGACTCGGGTAGCTTTACCAACAAGCCGACGAGATATCCTCTAACTAACTCGCTATTGTATTCCTTATGTCGAAATATTCCTCTTATTCTTACTCATCACTATAACGCATTTCGTTTCTAAAATACAATCCAAGGTACATTATTCTTCGCTCAAAAGAAGTTCCAACGTCTTCGGATGATGGACAGTTATCCCTGACGTATAAATGGCGGACGTAGTAAGAACGAGACACTGCAAAGGGATTTGAATGGAGCCTTGGCACAGTGCACCGTAGCTGGCATTTCTTACTTTGGGGCTACGTGCCAATCGAAGACATGGATCTTCTAGCCCCCAGACGAGGTGTCGTGACCTAGAAAGGCAGCGGTGAAAGCCCCTCGTACACATTCATGCAAGCCCTATCGGTTCGTCGACCTGAGACACTGGATTCGACCCAACTGCTCCAGAGAATGCTGTGTAGCTTAGTGACTCGGTCGTTGCATTCGATTCAGTGACCCCTTGTGTTCCCACAATGTGAACGAAACCAGTCGAGGGAACCTATACATACATATACAGTGGGTCACAGAATCATTGGTAGGTACAAGCAGACTTTTTGAGACTTGAACTCTTCGTTCGTGTTTCCACCTCGCCTTATTCTTACGCAGCCATTTGATCACCAGATAGTAAACGATGTAAACTTTTCTGATCATAATTATCTAACTACACTATTGTACATTAAAAGTTTGTTTGATTTTCTTATTTTACTTGAATCGTTTTGGCGACATCCTTGTTCGCCATTAAATACAGTAAAAACTATATCTTTAACAGATTTGTAAACTTTCCGATCAGAATTTACTGGCAGATATCTTCTAGTATATGTGCTTTTGAATATATATTATTTGAATCGATGAAAAATTGGGCTCGTTCCTTTTTTTACCGTTTAAGTATATGTAACTCTGTAAAAATGGAACTACTCGGGTACCTATGTATCTGATATAGTTACAGCTCATCTTTTGCACCGTTCTAACACCTTTCTTTGAACCAAGTATGTTTTGGACAACCTTGAGTTTCCCAGGCTTTCCAGCAAAAAGTGTTTCCCACAGTCGAAAGCTAATTACGCTAATTTCATTAACGTAGGGCTAACAACGCTTCCTTATAATCGACCATTGTTTCTCTTTGGTTAAAGGATATATTCAGTAGCGTAATTAGCACGATTGCTTTCCAAGTTATAGTTCAGACAAGACAGTAAATGTTATCCTGATGGTCTAGTCAATATACAAAGCAATACTAGTACCTATCGTGAAGAATACATTAAGTCGAATTTGTGCTTCACGCTCATTTCGCCTTTGAAAATGAATCTTTTTTAATTTATTTACGTTCTAAAATTCATATTTTGTAGCTAATGTAACTCATTTAATGAGAAAACAAAATAACGCCAAGTTTTATGAATTTCGAAATTGTCATGCTCGTTTTAGCCGAGCACCTACAAATTTATGTTTCCATAATCTAATTTATGGCAACAATGCATGAAATCTGTCGACAGTTGCAAATGCTACAACTTTTGTTTGACATATTTTTTTATGTAATCAATAACTTGGGGGATATTATATAAAATCGACTTTGTCAGGTGTTAAATATTTATTTAAATGATCAAGGGCCTAGGGGCACCTTTTCCCGGGCTCAAACGTTACACAGATTTTTTTTCTTATTATTTAGAACTATTCTGGGAGGTGCCACAAAGAAAATCTGGAGAAAAAAAATTACCAAAAGTAAATATATATTTTCCATCATTATTTATGACAACTTCCCATCTACATAGAAGTTGTGTTACACCTCTTTTATAAAAATCTTCCGATTTATCATTGAAAGAAGACCTTACTTGCACTTTTTGTGCCCGCGAAATTATTGAAGTCTTGCCGGTTTAAACTCTTTTGTAGTGATCGAAAGATGGTGAAAATCTGTTGGTGCCAGATCCGGGGAATTTAGAGGATAAAGAATAAGTTTCCATTGTAGTTCGACATGTTCCTTTGCGTTACTATCGCCACGTGTGGTCTCGCGTTATCGCGGAGGTACCCGCAGGACATCCTTTCGATTCACAAGTGATAGTTTTTTATTTTGCAGATCTTGCTGCGCACTTTCAAGTTGTTGACAACATAAATCGACATTGATAGGATAATTGATTTGGATTCAGTATCCAACTCATAATATAAACGAAGTGGCGGACTGAACTTATGCAGCAACCTAATATTAACTAGGGTTGGGACTACTCGAATAAATTAATATTCGAATATTTTATAAACTTCGAATATTTGAGTATTCGAATTTTATTATTTTTTTACAAGCAATTATTCAGTTTCAGTTGTGAGTTCGTTACTTCGTCAGGGTGAAATCTTGTAAGCTAATTTTGACCCACTTCAACACATCCGATCGGCTTGAAACACATTACAATATTTTCACGTGTTTATTTTTAGTCATATGAGGGAATTCTTCTCAGGCAGTCATTTGGGCCGGTATCAAAATTATTGGTTCCTTGTTAGTATATTTTAATAAAAGCTTGTTTTTAAAAAAAAAATATTATAAAGTATATCAAGCTTTTTAGTGAAATATTCGAATAGTATTTCGATACCTGGATATTCGAATTATATTCGCCAAATAATTGAGCAACTGAAGAAATCGAATATTCGAATACTGAAAAATTCGGCAAATAGTCCCAGTCTTAATATTAACCGTCGATCGCTTTAACCATATACCTACTGTTACCTTCAATATTTCAAGCCCTATCATTGTGCGAGGCCTGTTAAAACCTCGGCAATCGAATTAAAAATCTCTTCTTATGAATGACCTGATTAAATCCCTCCGGCGCATTGGGGAGGACAATACAGGCATATTCGATGCTGACGTTGCCTGAAATGGCAACGACAAATGTCTACCAGTGGCTATGAGTACAATCCTTTCACCAAGACAGGTGTTGCACACGGTAACGTAGGCTGACGCAGGCACGTATTGCGATGCACGGAGTTATTTGCAGGGCAATAACAGGGCGCATATCTTGTTGCACTCGGCCTCACTGAAATGCACTGTGTAATTTATGTAAATTACAGGCAATTTTCTTCATTTACATATTAAAAGAATGAAGACGCATTGTGATACATAACTAAGTAGTATGTACACTTTTTACAAGATTATAAAAAGTATAACTTGCCAGTAATAGAGTCAAGGAAATATTAAAACAGGAATAGAAACATTTAAATTTGATAAAGGATAAGAACTGAAAGAAACGAACAAAGTAAAAAGCAGCGAAACGAAAAGAGAAAGAGAAGATTATGAACAGACATTTTAGTCTACACCGATAACTTCCACACTCGCCAGAAGAGGGCATTTTCAACAGATTCCGTTCTCACAGGTTCTCACAACATTAATGATTCTTGCATACCTTTGTCCTATCTTCCAATCTTCGTAGCATTAAAGGCAAAGTCTGTTAAGTAAGCCTTAGTGACTGCATACGTAGTCCGTGAATAGGCCCAAGGCGAAACACGCTTTTCCTAATTCCCATTTTTAGTTTCCTACCTTCTAGTAACTTCACTGCTATTACTCCTACAAATCGTTATATGAAGCTATTGTACGTACACTAAAATTAAAAAAAAAGAACTAATCTAGTAATCACCTCCACGTGTGTATTAACGTGTAAATGGTAATTGTAAGATTTACAGATAGGAATTATTGTAGCAACTTAATTCAATTCGGGCTTGTAGAAATTCTGGTATAAAGGTCTATTTTTCAAGGATCATCCTAGTTCGTGAGCATTTTACTCAGATAACAGATGAGTATTGATGTGGGCATTGACAATTTTAAAAAGAAATACCTGCTCGTTGATATTTCTACATTTTTCAAGGGTGGTCAAAGTTGCAGAACAGAAAAATACTGGACTTTTTCAATCATGTACATAACTACATTTGTAAGTGTAAGAGAAATCCACATGAAAAAACGTATCCATTTCCTAAAATAGCAGATACTGGTGATATCTCGTCACCTGGCTCGCCGATTAGAAAAACACATTATATGAATGTACTTATGTAGATGCCGAATTCCTACCTACCAGATAGCGCAAACTTGAAGGAGATATGCCGAGAGTGAGTGAAATAGCTCACCAAAAACAACGAGTCAGCCAACGGGTAGATAAGCAGTCGTCCACTACTGAATATTAAGATTTCCACATTCCTCGTTACACCTTGATGAGAATATTACCGCTGGATTAGTGAAATTATGTCAATGAAAATGAATCCAAACACGAAGCAATTCGGTCTACTCTTTTTATGATGAATACACGATTAGAATTCCAGTGTTCCTCGGATTAAGCAAAAAACCCGCTTCTCGTGACTGACCTGCAAGACACACTATGTTCATTAAAAATGGACCGAATTGCTTCGTCTTTGGACTCATTTTCATCGGGAAAGCCTACAAATCCATTGGTTCCCTGAATATTAATCACCATGAATATTTTATTTTTCTGTAGGTACAGGATATCTTATCTGGCCCGCTGATTTTATTGCTCTCGGCGATTAACGGGCGGTCTACCCGGGACCTAAGGTCCTCGCTCGCAGTGAGAAAGCAGAACCTTCTCCTATCTCCTTGATTATCCTTCTCGATAATCCCAACCCAGAGTTTTTTCAATAATCCGAGGAACACTCGTTTTATGCGTTTAATACCTTAATTATACGTAGTATGCATTAAGTACATGCGAAATGCAAGCCAAATTGGTGTCGCGAGCTTTGTGCACTTTCCACGTAACAATGATAAAATAAGATTTTCTGCTAGCCATTCTCAGCCACTCATTGTCAGTAGAAGAGCGGATCTCTTGGTAGCTACCTGGTGGACAGACATCGACGCGTGGCACCAGTTATCCTTGAGTTCGATCCCCCCGGTTGCTTTCTAGGAGTGTGAGTGACCCTAAACGTACACGCAGTCCGCGAGCGCGTCGAACAGTTTATGCATGTCACTCACCGGGTAACGCAATTCGAACGCAAACACAAACGCCGAGCAATGCGATTTGCGTAACTCTTCCTGCTTCGATTCTCCGCCATCAAACCTATTTCACCAAGAAATATCGTAGTGGTGGGATACCTGTCGAAAGACGTCGTCTCCTTCGATCTACTATAATTGTATTCCTCTGATGTCACGAAGTTAAAGTTCGTACTTTACACGTTGCTTCTAAAGTGGTGTCACAAAATTTCCGTGCATATCTTACACTTTTAGTAAACACAGAATTATTTAAAATTGTGCTCGTAGTTAGTGCATACCATCTGCAATAATGTACATCTATATATCTGTATATAACAGAATAAGTCCTGACAGTCCTGAAGTCGTGAAATTTGGAAGATACATTATTTTCATGGCGTAGGCGCCCACTAAAGAAGGATTTTTGGATTTTCCATCCCAAGGGGGTGAAAAGAGGTAAAATGTATTTTCTCTGATTCGTTAACATTTCTTAGAGCCGATTAGACATCAACTTCGTTTTTACGTACAAAAGTTTCCCACACCAATCCCTAAAAATCAATTTCAGGATTTTTCACTAATCAACCCCTAAGGGGGTGAAAAGGTGTATACTATGTTTTCATGGGGTACTTAATATCTCTTAGTAAAGTATTATTCAAACTTATTTAGGCAAATCGCGACCAAAGTTTCTTCTTTTCCAAAGTTTCCATTGAATTGTCTTTGCTTGGCAGATGAAAGGGAAGAGAAAATTAAGTAAAAAATGTCCAATCAACGCAGTGCCGAAAGTGCATATTTAATGGCATAAACGGTATATGTAACAACTTTTAGTAGCAATAACGTATTCCAATAGGCTCTACTAATCACATAAAATAGGTAAAAAAAAATTGTAATGGGGATTGGTCCGTTGAGTCTTTCACTGCCTCATATACCTAGTGTTCCCCGGATTATGCAAAAAGTTTTCGAACCGGAAAATTTTCGATAATCTGGAGCAAAGCAAGTACATGGTTAGCACCTAATAAATTGACCTTTGTCAGGGCTCTCGCTCGAACCGCCTGAGAAGGAAAGTGAACGAGACAAATCGAGGGTGAGTGAAATAACGCACGAACACGAGACCCTCGGTCAACGGCGCGGCAGGAAAGACCGTTAAGTCATGTGTGTGACTTGAGTCAACCACTATTGACTATTAAAATTTTCATGTTTCTCAATACACCTTTATGAAGTATTGCCGATGGATTGTGAGATTATATCGATTAAAATGAGTCCAACCACGAAGAGATCCGGTCTATTTTTTATTATCAATACGCGCTTAGAATTACAGTGTTCCCCGGATCAAGCAGAACGCAGCACAGTACATTCATTAAAATAAACGAAATTGCTTCGTGTTTGAACTCATTTTTATCGGGAAGACCTCAGCCATCCATTGGTAATACTTTCACGAACATTTATCAAAAATATGGATATTTTAACTTTCAGAACAGGATATCTTATCTGGCCCGTCGCTTTTATTGCTCTCGGTTGTCTGTCAACAGGCGGTTTAACCGACACGGAAGTTCCTCGCTCGGAGCGAGGAAGCAAAACAGTGAGGTGGGTAGATCTTTTGCGACAATCTGGCGTCATACATAGTCTTTTCGTTAATCTGGAGACAACTGTAATTATTAACGCCTCGTTCCCATTAGTCAAATTGTATTTCAAGGCAAGCAGAGGTGAAAGAAGCTCTACTCAGCTTGTAACTTGAAAGGATACTTCCAGTCATGTACATAACAGGTTCACATTGGTAAAGTATTTTCAAGTTACTTGAATTCGCGTAATTTGAAGCAATTAACTTGAGTAATGTGAACTAGGCTTAAGCGTAAAAGGTATTGTAATATTCAGTTTGAGATACAAGGATAAATTGAGAGCATAAAGGTACGTACAGACCGGGTAACAATCGCCGGATACATGTATCCAGCGAGTTGGCAACATTTCTGTGGGATACAGCAACTCTCGCCTTGCTCCAAACGAACTTCTAAGTAGAAATAGTTTCGTTTGGGCTCTAACACGACTCTATCATGATTCTCACTTCCTCATTATCAACAAATTCATCATTATTTCTAAATTAATATGCATGTTGGTTTTTCCAAAATCGTCAAGAAACAAATAGTCTACTACCGAGACTTAGTCATGTTTCCCATCCGAAACGGGAAACCCGGATACAAGAAACATCCTTTCATGTCATGCCGTTAGACACTCGGACGATGTTGCTGTCACTGTCAACTTGTGTCCGAGCGATTGTTGCCCAGTGTATACGATGTTTAAGAGATTTCTTGTAATGTAAACATAAATATTGAGTCATATCTACTCTCAATATATGCGAATCGTACTAAAGTTTAGATATCGTTACTACATGCTAAATATTGATATGTTTGACAGTCATATATCCTGAATATTTCAGAAAGATCGATTTCAGATCAGAAAGATCAGAAAGAAATACTTTCTGTAAAAAAAATTCCCGAAAAATGCGTCGATTCTCAGCTAGATACACCAGGCTCCCCCCTTGAAGCAATTAAGTAAATAAGATTAAGTGTGGGGTCAATTCCACGAAAAAAGGCCCTCAGTTTAAAATCTAAATTTTGGTGTATTCCTTATTTTCTTTCCGTCACAGTCGGATGACGCACTTCAAATTTCTTTCCAGCTTTCACAACTTTTCAAAGCCCCCTGGGCTCCGGGCCTCTGATGCGGCTGCCTCTTTCGCCTCCAGATTAAAACGGTACTGACCAACGTGACAAAAGAAGTCTAGTATAAATATTATTTATACACCTACAATAAAAATATCGTCTATACTCTTTGTTTTGCACACTCTGCGCCAAGAAAAAATTCTAATCCTGAATATTCCAGACACTTATGCAATTTTGGTAATTAGTAACAGATACCTTGACACACATTCGTCAGTCACGTCAGCGTGCGGCATTAAACATAGGTATGCCAGACATTAAACACACATTACTACACAATGAAAAAAGTATTAATATATTTCTGAAATGTCCCTCCATAAAATATATATTTCAATCAAAATAGTAGAAATAATTTACGTAATCCTTCATCCGTCAGCTTTGCCTTATATAACGCAGGTAACAAATATTTCTCTCCGACATTTACAAAATCACCCCACATTCCTGAAATACACATTTGTTAAAGAATGTTTAAAGAATACGTTGATAATTTCTATCGTAGTAGACTAGAGAATGTGTGTCGATTAAAAATAATTAACTTCGATAATACAAACAACTCGATTGATAACTTCATCAGAACTTTTGTGTTTTTTAAATTCATTAACAAAGTATAACAGTTATGCAAAGAATAATGAGTACGGTACACTGCATAAACTTGAACTAGGAACGATTACGAAGAAAACGTTCGTTAACGGTATTACACGCTACGTAACATGATTGCGTGCACACGTCGGTAATCGTCGGAACCGTGAGCATCGAAAGTTGCATTTTACGCACTTTGCTCTCAGTTTAACAATTTCACAGTCGAAGCCAACCTGCGTTAAATTACGCCTTCGAGACGGCAAGATCTAACAGCGAGTTAGGTGAAACTCTTTGCACATCGCACAGAGAGAATTCATCGGAAAAGTATTCCGCAAGAGTTCTAGGGACAGCAAGGCGTCGCGATTACAAACAGCGAACAACGACTACTCATAGGTATTCATGAATCCGCGCAATTGCAATTTCAAATACGTTCGGCACCTAGTCGAGTCGATCGAACATTATGTTAATCGCGTCTTGCCCTTTTTCCAATGAAATCATCGTTCTGATGTCATGCTTCAAAATCAACATCTCATTATCGAAATTGAAATTGTAATGAAGAATTGAGAAACAGAAAAGTGCCGTGTACTCCATTTTGCTTAATTTTAGGTATTTCTAAAGAGAAATAATGTTTACTCTTTAGTTAGATATTTGGAGCAAGTTCGATTTTAAGTTTTTAACTAGTAGTTATATGTTACCTACTTCAGTTATATGCACATGGTATAGTTAAATTGTATCTGTGAACAATTAAGTAGAAAGTAAGGTCGATTTCAATAAACTCTTGAAAGTAAGTCCTACCTTGCAGGATGGAAAGGCTTGGGAACAATAATATTGATAATTTTTTGTGAATAATGAAACATTTCGAAACATTCAAATGAAAATATCATTATTTCGAAGTATGTGTGATATTATTAAATATAAGAAATATTAACTACGTTTACATAAAACTTTCATGTATAATTATTGTTTCTTCATTTTCTTAGAATCGTGCAACATTTATTTCAACAGAAAAGCAAAATGTATTCGAGGCCAATACAATTACGAGCCCATAAGTGACTGGTAGAGATAATAGTAGTTCATATAAAATATATTACAAACACGAAGCTGTTTGAATAAAGAATAACGAATAGTAAATAGTATTTTATTCGGACAATTATTTACATGAACCTGTCACCTAATATTAGGATCGAAATGTATTTACAAATATCGATTCAATTGAATCCATACAATTGATTCTGTTGGCATAGAGTATTATTGAACGAACAAAAATGCTCGCGATGCGTTTGAATCCGTCAGTACTTTTACTAAATGACACTCAAGTCTGAGTATACAGGCTACCAGTCAAAGAAATGAGTGGAAGACTGGTCTCCAAAGTCGATTTCTTGTTCGACCCTCAAATATAAAGTTGGGGGGTTACTTCGGTAGTGGGCTTTCTCGTTAAAACGCGCCCGTATGGCTTCTGGCATGTAACGTCGAAGTACCCCACACTTATTCTCTTGAGCTGTGTCTCGAGTATGCAGTTACACTTTCTTTCAATCACCGCGTCGTTTTTCAATCGTAACAATCGCGATATACGCATAATCATTCTTAGGAGATGAAATTGAAAATTTCGATGCTGAATGTTGCCGAACCTGAATTCGTGGTAACGCCGCAATTTCCCTTTAATTTAATTACTTAGATGATTGATCGTGCGATCGTACTTCATTTTCTTCCTATTACCAAGTTCCATCAAAATTTAATTTTCTGAACTTCTGTCATAAGAATTGCAGAATACATGAATATTTACAGTAACGAAAACTGCAACTTTACTTTCAAACTTTAATCAACAAACTTATAACAATTGGAAATTCCCTACAAACTTAATCATGACCAATTTATATTGTTACCTAAAAATGAAATGTTGAAAGGAATAGTACTAAGTAAAATGTGAGGAGACCTCCAGAGTCGTTTGCACTCTGTTGTAGTGTTATTTAAAAAAAAGCGTTACTGCAGAACAGACATCGGTTACATGATAGCATACGTGTGCCGACTGCTGGCGATGCTAGATAAATATATTGAAGTCGTATAACTCATCCATTCGTGTACAAGCGGTTGAAATATACCGCCACAAAAATAAACTATAAGTACAATTAACCGTTCATAAGATAGACGGACTGGGTTAAATTTACAATTAGAGGCCTTATACGCCTAACAAATTAAAATTAATTTTGATAATATGCACTGCTGTTCATAGGTATTACGATACCTTCTTTATGTGGAATAATTGTGAAAAATGTTGCAAGTTTCGTGAAGAACACTAACAAATTTTAGTTTATTTGGTATGTTAAATTAAAAGCAGAAAACAAAATGAGTAACAAGTATTCAATCTGTACCAAATATCATATTTTGTGCAAATACAGCAGGACTCCTAATACTTTCGATCGGAGTTGTAAATTTGTGCAATATGTTTATATATTTTTTATTTAATCTACCGAAAAGGGCGTATCTTCTACTACTCCACAAAGTTTATGGTTGTTGTCACGCATTTGTTGAACCAGATGTAAGTTATTGTCGAAACGGCGATGTAAGCGAGCGACAATGGACCGAAAACTCGAGACTTTAAATACGGAGGATAAAGGGGAAAGTATGCGACCTTCAGCGTGACCTCTACAGGACCAGTTTCGTACGAAGCACGAAAATACTTTATCCACCCACGATGGAGACCAGACTGTATTAATTTGCAGTCACATTAAAAAAACACGAAATATGATTTTCTACAAGTGCTTTAAGGATAACTTTAAGTTGCCATATACATGTAGTTGGTCATTGTATTGATAAAAAAAAGTTATCTTACGAAAGGATTGAGTAAAGATAATTTATATTTGTTTTATTTTTTAAAGGTTCGAATAACCTGAATTACCTTTCTTTGGGGAATAGCAGTCACAGACTATTATTTAGTACTTAAAATCTTTATTTAAATATAATATTTTCAAATTCAAATTAAATATTGATACGTTTGTATATGTGTGTTTTATCCAGATATAAATTTTGAATATCGTTTGCTTTTAGGCGATCATACATACATCACAGAACTTGGGTTATTGATTTTAATATGGAATTTATAATGTGTGGCAGTAAATGTAATAATACAAATTATTTTGCTTGTTCATTTCCATAAATTTTCGGTCTCTGATCGGTTTAATAATTTTTTAATTAAATTCTAGTAACTTTTAAATTTGCTCCGCTGGTATAGTTCCTTCTTCAGTAGATAACTTTTAAAAATATTAATGCGTTGTTAGCAGCCCAGTGTCACAAACCCATAAAATGAAACTTAGAAGATTGTCAACTGTGTCACACGTTTTATCTCTTACTAATTTGATCATAGAACCTAATTTATTAGCGTAAAACGTCTAAATCGTGGAATATATTTATCATGCATTCTTTCGAAACAACACAATGTTAATAAATAATGTAATTCTGAAACAAAGCAGCGTACTTTGAAATGAAAAATAGAATATCGCTGGCTAAAGAAATTCAGAAAAATAAAAACCCCCAAAAATTAAATTTTTTCGTGTTTGTTGCAGGACAGATCTGAAAACACTTTCGCGATCACTTTGGCCTACTTTCTAGATCCATTATTTTCAATTCTTTACCGTGTTCTAACCCTTTCAATTTCTCCATTCATCGTCAATTGTCTATGAAACATCTGTGGCATGAAGAAATACTCCGTACATCACACAACAGATCTGCGAACAACCTACTTATCCCCCATTATGTCTCTAATAATCTAAATTTCAAAATTCCTCTAAACTCTTCTAATCCCCCCAGTACAATGTCCCAAATTTCCTAGAGATCTATTGTAATGTAATGAACCTTCGGTAAATGAATGGGAAAACACCCCGGAGGTTTAAAAACCTTCAATTCCCTCAAAGTTCCAACAAATTAGGAAGACCACCTTGTACAAAGTAATGATACGTTCCATTCAACGATATTGCATCAAGAGGCGTGCGTCACACGTGGGCACTTGCGAGTTATCGTTGACGTAAAACAAGATCGCAACGTACCGAGAGGCGAAGACCATTTCCAGCATGGCTGGTGGCTCTTTCGAGCGGCTGGTGGGCGGACGGGTGGTTTCCCATTTCTCTTCGATGCCGATGTTTTCACGACGCGCAGTAACGAGCTGCGTCAAGTATCCAAACACAACGTCCCTCGCTGCTTGTCTCCCTTGTTGCACCATACACGGTGACCATACACCATCGAATCTCTATCTTTGCTCAAGCACCTGTTTTGACGACCTTTGTTGAACCACTTCCTATGATACCACTATCTAATTACAGACACTCCAGGTCGATATTATCGATGCTACACTCTCACGGTTACAACGATTCGTGACCTCGAAGCGTGCACTCAAATTCTGGCTATTAGGCCTAAATACTCTAACTTTGTTTTCTACGTAGAGATACTGTCACTGCGAAGAAAGGTGCAACACTGGGGGCACAGATAACTGTGAGGGCTTCCCGATCGACCAAGGTACCGTCACCGAACGGCCGAGTTCCGTCGCTTACTCATGCCTCGTGCACCTCCACTTATCACTGACATCAGGTGTGTGATTCTGCCAATCCGTCTACACGAAGAAAACCACTACAACCTTTCCTATCACCTATTCCTAATTTCATGTATAACCCTGGGTTACAATTTTCAAGCAAATGCTGCGCGATTTAGGCGGCCCTCGAGCCAACCCAAGTCCCAGACTTCAATTAAAAAACTCGAAATATTCGAAAGAACTGGTCTTTTCACGAATAAAGAACGATTCGAAGAACCATGGCGGCACTACATTCCCAGGAGCCGGCCGGTCAAAACGTACACGTATCGGGACGGATCGACGAACGGGTGAAGAGACCACCGCAGACTCTTCTGCTTCTTCTTCCTCCCTTCTTGCCGCTAGCAGGCAGTTCAAACTGGTCGTACGACTTGCCTCAGAGGTTGACGTCATGGACTTTACCTAGAGTGGGATATCCCGGCAACTCTCTCTCTGCGTTGCGTTCCTCGTCTCTGTTCTCGTCGACCAGTGGTCTACCTTAGCGGACGACACAGTGGGGAGTACGAATATCCTGCTACTCGCGCGCTATTCGTTCTGCTGTACGATGCTTTTGCTTTCCAACGATCCCACTCGTTATTTTTAATCGATGACGAATCCTCTCCTGAATTCACTACGAACGCAACTTCTGAGTCTCTTCACCTCTTTTCCTCTTGTCGCACTGGTCCCCTGCACTGGAGATCTTGAATGTTTGCAAAGAAATGCTGTTGAACCACCTCAGGAGCACAGATCCGAGTGAACGCTCTTTTAGGAGAGCTCATTAGCGCGACTAGGCACTCGGAATTGTTTGAAACGTGCAGTCACTCCTTTTAATTATGGTCAACCATTTGGTAGACCTTTGGGTATTCCACGAAGGCAATCGTAAAGTCGTTTTCAAAGAGCCACTTTTAGTCACTGAGTGAAAGTGTCATCAGAAACCCTGTGTACATGAGTCAAGTGCCATCAATGGTCGAAATAAACGGGTTTAAGGAGCTCAGAATTATACGCGATGACTTTTCGCCGCTCTGCAAATTCAGTGACGGCATCCACTTCCTTTTTCGTTTCTTTCAACACGACTTCGTCGCAACAATATATGAAGATGAAAGCAACCAATCATCAACGAGTTATTTCATTTCATTATTCTGGTCCATACTTGGCATTTTAATTATTGTGTCAATGAATGTTTGCGTGCCATTTTTCACAACGAATCATTCGCCTGGGATGATATTGTTTGGAACTAGAGGAAAGCAGTTAATGTTGCTGCACGTTTTATACGGTTATACTCGAGTTCCCTTAACGAGTGCAAATTAATGAAGCAATGGAGAAGAAGCATAAGCACGAGTTCCCACGTTTTTCCGTTAGAACTGCTGCCGTCACGCTCAGCTACTTCCGGCGACCCCACCGGAACTGCAGTATACGTTTGATCTGTCGCTGGTCGAGCTGACCATCATCCACAACAGCGAACAGAGGGAGTAGCCAATTTATTCTTTTCACAGTTCCACAGATCTCCGAGATTTTGAATTGAAAAAACCTCCTGACTTCCAACACATAGTTTACTGTCCATTTACAAAATTTCGTTTATTTCCACTGTCAATATTCAACTCGAGGAACATCCGACGAAATTAACAAAGGAAAAAACATAAACCCAGATACACACAAAAGAACAGCACGATAATGTTTAAACAATGTAACTCCTTCCACTCGAAGTAGCTCCGCGCCACCTGGTGAAGGTGCTATACACGTATGAAAGCTCCAACGGTTACAGCAACGTAGCTGGAATTACGTATTCGATTGAGCTCCGTTTATCAGTGAAGGAAGATCCTTGGGAAGGGCGCGACACACGATTGTTCATGTTTCAGCTCACTTTTGTCATTTAAACGGGAAAAATGATTAGAAGAAACGCGTTCACTTTCACCAAGCAAGACGAAGCGACGGGAAAGGTTGACGAGACGAGGACACACAGTCGATCTTCCGGTACTCTGGCAAGCCGGCACACAAGAACCCCCCCCTGAAACACTCGGGACGCGAATGCCGCAGTTCAAACGGGCCCAGGTTTCTCTACCCCGGGTCCTACGATGCGTCAGGGGTGTACTTGGCTTCCCCGACGCCCTGTTCCTTTCTGAAAATATATATTATTTAATCAAATGATGATTATGATCCACAAATCATCTTTACTCGACCAAAGTGGTGTGTAGTTTTATTTCTCGAGTTGGAATTTGACAAATTAAATAATAATAAAGAACGAAAGTTGAAGATTACACGAATAAGAGGGGGAAAACGAGACAGTAGTCGCCACAATTAATAGCAGTAAACAATGCGAGTATTAAGAGAAATAATTATATGATAGTAATGTTGACATTAATCGAAGAACATAAGTACAAAGAGGAATGACAATTATTTTGGTTACTCTAATTGAACATCCTTGATTACCAACTGACTTAGTAACAGAAAAGGATGGATTTTATACTTCATTAATCCAATAAAACGGTTATAAAGGGAGAGAATATTTTCTTTTTGTATTAATAACTGTTTTAATTATTATTATTGTTCGTTATTTATAATGATTATTTTAATAATTGTAATTATGAAAAAATTTGTTAGTCCTTAGATAAATACTCAGACATAGTTCAATTCGTTTGGGCTTCGCAAAAGTTTCTGTTACGTAAATTTCTCTTATCAGCACGTAGTCACTTATTATATTCAGTATCAAAGCTATTTGTGTTATCATATTTTTTGCTTCTCATGCATCTAAATGGGGAAGAAACCATTTAAGAACCTGCAAATACATTTAGCTATTATTACCTAACCCCAGACCTAACCCTTCATCGCGCAGGACAACTTCCAAATCAGGATATCACAGTTTCTATTTTTATTCGTCAAAATCGGACGGAGTCTATTCAAGAACTCGACAGTTAACAATTTTCCCGTTACTTCGTCCTTGGTGGAAAATTTTTCCATATCCAGTGCCCCGAGAACGCGTCAATCGTCCCTGTTTTCCCTTCGGCTGTGAGCAGCACGAGTCAATCCCCTCTCCTCCGTAAAACCACGAACGCTCCAGCACGAGTCAGATCCAGGTACCTTTTCCCTACCCTCGAACCTTCTTCCAGGGCCATGCCGAGTTTCCTCAGCGCCTCTCTCTGTCCGACGAACTCGAGTTTACGCCACGCTAAACCGGTTTGCCCATGATTATGCGATCCGACGAGATGTCCGAGGATGTTTCGACCAACCCGCGACGAATCGACGCGTCCCAGTCGCGCAATCGATCTGAAATCCGTCAGATTCTGCAAAGATCGAAGCTGAATATCAGCGAGAAGACGCTGCTGAGGTGGCTAGAGTGGCAGGGTCAGGTCAGAAAGAGCGCCGGGGCTGGTGCTCGAAGTTTACGGTGGTGAGGAGTGCAGCTGCCACGGCAAATGGTTGTACATCTGCTGAGGCACGAGTAGAAAGAGGCTCACTACGATACCCAACCGGGTTTCTATGTTTTCGTGCTCTTCGGACAGAGATTCCGCCTCGCCCTTCCTCGCGAGGCGACGGCGACAATGGGGGGTACCTACATGATGGAATGCTGAAATCACGTGCTCGCACTGTATCGGACAACTTTTACAATTGAATACTGTAAAAGTACCGTCTGATACTTTGTAGAACTTCTTTTCACGAAAACAGGAACACAAAGTTTTAATTTTCGATCCCATTTTATGGGCAGTCTTCAATTTCTTGTTAAAATTTCTAATATATCACGCAAGACAATCTTTTTGGTTCTCTGCTTAAACGAAGAAATGACATGCAATAAATAAGTACGTGGATTGAAGGCAATGTAGTTTTTCAATGTAGTACTTCAATGTAGTTTTTGAGAGATATGTATAAAATTGATCATTTATAAACGTAGTGGTTATAATATTATTTTAATACACCTTTTATCTTATTGGTAGAACAGCAAATCTCATTTACAATTTTGTGTAAGGATATGAATAGATTCATTTAGAAACTTTTGTTTAATCTTATCTTTTTTCAAGATTTCAGTTGATGTGCAATTTGTAGATTATTCCTATGTAAGAACGTAAGTGATATCTCAGTTCCTCTGTTTTTCGGTAACGATGTCCCTCACCACCCGATTTGGAACATTTTCTTGAGTTAATAATGTTTACGTCCCTGAAAGTAATGGGCTGTCAATTTCGACATAAAATCGATATTTAAATTTAAACTTCAGTCACCGGAAACTGCACTGAACCGTGAGAGAATATTATATCATATAATTTCTAAATTTTACAATTTTTTAATCGATTTTGTGGTTCTCAAATTTCGTAATTTCTAATATAATCAACTACGTTTTTTATTAGATAGGTTCACAGTTTGAAATCGATTTGTCACGTGGGAAATACTGCCTTCTTTGATGTTCGGGAACGGGCATTATCTTCTTTCGAGACAAGGACTCTCTTCGGTTTACCTTTATTGCGTTATCGCGTAGAATGCGAGAGACTGCGAACGAGTGACAGGGGCAATCAGTCCCTGAAGAAGTGTAGGGGATAGCGATCGTATTATTTCGAGCCAGAAACCCCATGCTTCTTTCGAGACACTACTAACTACTGTACCTATTTGCCGCAGTGAACAGTCTGCAATCAAACGACAATACATCTTCCACCCTTTCTATTAAAAGCAAATTTCTATGTCTAAGAAAACGGCAATTTAACAAAAATAAAAATACTAATATCCAAACGAATGCTTTCCATACATTTAAGTCAACGACAAATATTCCAGAAGTTTATTTTACGTAATCGAATAACACGCTACATTTTGATAATGGCAAAAACAAATTGTGTTAATGTTTTCTTCCTGTTTCGTAGAAACTTTCTAAGTTTCTGAGTTAGTACATGAATTTTGACTGATTAATTGGAAGAAAACCAAGGCTAAAACATTAAATCTTTCAATTGCTTCTTACTTTGAAAAAATGAGAACAAATCTGTGAGTTGTCGTGTCTTAATTACAAATGGAGACACATTGGAATAGAATAGTCAGAAGTTCTGAATGGCTGCATTTTTCCTAGCAGCTGCGTCGCCTGGATTTACTTTTCGTACCAGAGGCCACGCGGATCCTGAAGGAAGACAGAAAGTCCGCAGCTGCTCTGTTATATGCTTTCGTCTTTCCTCTGCGACACGATATCAAACACAGTAAATTCGCTGTCGACTTGGACTGTGTAACAATAAAAATCAATTCAGCGCCGATCGAATATCGTATGACAGTATAATACATATACATATATAATCAGGTATTTACAGATTCTCATTTGAATCCAATGATGTGGGTACAGGAAGTGAAGAACATCAAAATTCACTATATTTTGTAAATTTAGTTCATCGATTATGGAAGACGGTCGACTGTTGAGGCTTTACCTCTTTGTGAAATATTCAAAGTCGCCGCTCAAATAACAATGTTGAAATAAATTAATTTTAATTGTTTAATGAATTCCATTCGACTTTTAATAACTCCTATAATGGTTTTATTATTTTCAATAAATTATTTCTTTATATTTTTAGCACTTTTTTAGTTAGCAAACATATATTTTGTACATTCTCACTACCATTTCGAGGAAAAGTGGGGGCCCTCTTTAGGAAATTATATAAATAAGACTATAGTATAAAAAATTACCGCATTGAAATTTTGAGGGATTTTATTGAGTGATGCGGCCAGTTATAGCCACAATTTTGCAGTACCTTTAATACAAAATTAACGAGTTTCTGCTATTCCATGTTGCAGAATAATAGGAGTGTGCGGATCGTCCCGAGGCTCGGGGTCCCGAAAGATTTCGGGCGGGGTCCGGATACTTTCGTATTGCTCCCGAAGATTTCGGGATCCCGAGATTCGATTCGGGCTACAAGCATGACAGCCATGAGCGGGCAATTTGATTGCAGGTCGGCTCGGCAAAACTCGGCCGCGATCGGCTCGAAAGCCAGCTATTAAGAGGAAACCGAGACGGAAAGAATTATGTATATCATTTATATCAATACTAGTAATACGTTTTTATCTTTCTCTCTCCTGTTGAATCATAATTTGTATCTTATTATTCCGAGAATAAGCAGTCTGGAGAATGCAAGTCAGACATGCTCCAAAACGGAGCTTACTTTACATTTTTCATGAATTCACAGCTCACAATTAATTATGGTCACCGAGAAGGTGCTGCTATGCTCGCGAGGGCTCCGTTTTCGTTTGTCAATGGCAAATTGGTCGGAATTTGTTGCTCTTAGAAACGAAAGATCACCCAAGTATATGCAATCGATTACCTAGGCTGCCGTTTCGTCAACGCAAGTCATCGATAAATGAGAAATTTAGTCGAACGTCTTCGATTCCATTTGGTAGAACTGTAGCTTGCATAAAAATTTAACGGCGGCAACGAAAATAACAAGGCGGTTTCCCTTGATTCTCCCATGTGAATCTGTCCACTCGAAGAGAAACACGAACGACTATTTTAGACGAGTTCTTTTCGCATCGTCGGCCGTAGGTACTGTGCGTTACTGAGAAGATGGCAAACGGAAGAAATGCGGGTCTGTCCCCAAAGTCCTCGTAATATTGTTCGTTATTGGCCGACGCGATTACATCGACGAATCGGATCATATAGCACCGCGAGACTAACAGTAGCCCCCTTGCTAATGTACAGTCCCACTGGCATCTTCTGAGCAGAGCACAGTACACACATATGTACGCATTGTGACGCTATATTTGAACGCAGGTGTATGAACAGAGGGATGTTAAAACGCGAAAGTAAAGAAGAGAACGAGAAGACACGTTGGTTGGAAAGACACAGCAAAAAGGGAGCGCACTTGTGCCTACGAGTCGAGCAAGGGTGACTTCTAAAACCCTTTCAACCTGCGTGAACTCTACTCCAACGAAATTTAAATAAATTACAGGCAATAACTTACGGACAACGTTTTTAGCCATATTATCTTTACCTTCGTATTGTTAAACAGTAAATATGTAATGATAAGGAAGCTACAGAAATAATATATTATGCTTTTCCTAAGAATTCTGTTAATCTTAAACTTGTGTTGTTGATCTTATACTTGTGAGGTTCTTATCTTGTTTTCCTATTTCGAAATGTGTACAGTGGTTCATAACGTTTCTACAAATTTTGGAATCCATTAATATGCTTTCAATGAACTGACAGATAATACATATCAGACCTGAACAAAACATATTTGAAATACAAAATAGAAGACAGCAGGGATCGAAAGAAATCTGGGACTCTGGTTTAAAAAATTCTGTTAGAATTTATATGTTGCGTTTAAGAAAATATCTGTTCGAGACTGATTTACGATCTCACTATAAATTTTCTTCAATTCCTCTGTGTATGCTTGTAAATTAATGGTTGTGTCCAAAGGTTTGTATATTATAGATAACGTTTCGCTTTCAATAAAGAGAAAATTCAAGAGAAAAAATAATAATATGTATAGGTATACGTGTGTTTCACAATGTAATTTATATTCGATATTTTATATTCTTATTTCTATATATATTTGTATTTTTGTGCTTATGGGATTTTGGGTGAAATGTAAAACTTCGGGTTTTTTGGGTCACGTTTTCCTATTATCCGATTGAATTCATCTTTTACAAATATTACTTGTTTATGGACTGGAACCGAAAAAAATCGGAGAACCTTTAAATTCGCACAATTTAAAGCTACCAAAAGCATGAAAGTTGGATTTTACTGAAAATCACCTCCAATTGCAATTGCGATTCCACGAAAATATTGATTATAACCGGTTTGCAAGGACACTGCACTTTTGCGCAATTTATTCGATGTTTACGTGATATGGGTGTATTATGCAAGGTCAAATCTACTGGGAAATGTGCCTTTCTCGTTGGCTGTATTGTCATTCGCCTGAGAAATGTGACAGTAATTCATCTAGCCATTAGAAATAATCATATAGAAGTAAGCGAAGAGTAGATCATAGAATTATGTAAACAGTATTTCTAAACTTTGTAAATTCCATTTTCAACCCATCAGTGGACGGGTCAGGTACAAAACTTACAATTAAATATTTCAAATTATCATTTTCTAAAAATTATGAGTTTGACAGTACTTCATTTGTGGTCTGTGATAATAAGTGGACTTACAATATCACTAATACGCACCAACCACTTACAAATACCTAAAAGCAAAATATGTACCCCTTCATCATTTTTATTTTGCGAGAAGGGATACAATCCTCTTCTGCAGCAGCAGAATTTAAAAATTATAATTTAATAAACAATTTAAAAATTATGAACAATTTTTCGGTACAAATAAAGATAAACTCACGACTGGAGTTATATAATCGAAAGCAACAACTAATATTGAATAGACTAAAAATGTGTCATACAAAATTCACTCATCCTTATTTCATATCAGAGGTTAATCCTTCAATCTGTGAAGTATAAAGATCATTTATCTTAAATCTTCGTCACTAATAACCATTTACGTGCAGTTGGTGCGACGTTAAATACACAATAAAGAAAATATATCTATGAAACTAAAATTAACGTTTCTTAAGCATGTTTTGTCAATTTCCTCATATTTTAATCCATGATGGGCGGTTCTAAAGGGGATTAAATTCTACTATCGGTAGTTAGTTTCACTTTTACTGCTCTAAAATGTAGCTTAAAGGAGTGACTGATGCGTGGTTGTACGTCCTTAGATCAGTACATACCTCGTTTTCGCGTCGTAACTGTAAATAATTATAAGCTACAATATCTGCCTTTGCTTTTTTACTCGTTACTGTATTCCATCTAATCGGTGCAATAAAAACGCGCTACTTACTATTGAATTATGAGGTAACTATCGACGAAGTAGTTAATTTTATCATTCGGTCGTATTGCTCTTCTACGCTTCAAACTAAATTTATTTTCTTAGAAAAATTAAGGAAAGAATCATTTCTCATAAGTACTTATACAAAGCAATTTCATACTAAAATAAAATTCATGGAAACGTAGGTATTTTCATTTTTGGAGCGTTAAAGAGTTAAATTCTACACAAGAGATACTTGAAGTATTTGATAGTAAGTTTATGTCGACCAGCTTTGTTGATTATTGTAAGAAGGTCCTCATTTATTGCTAAAGTTTTAAACTTGAACAAATTGCTGAAGGCGTTATTTGTATGCGAAACGATCGGGCGTTTTAAAGGAAATAACGTTCTTCATGGGATTCGTCTCATGAGTCTTTTGCACGTGCGTTTCCGATACACCATATGGTCGCAGATAAAACCACATGCCGGTGTATTCCCATGTATAATGTGCCCGGGAACAGGTAGAAAATGCATAACATGTGCTTTGATACGGACGGAGTTTTAATATCCATCTAACCTTTGTACTACTTAGTCGATTATTTTGTGCAGTTATATATGTTGCCAAATATACTAATTTCATATTGCTGAATATGTAATAGCAATATATGTATTATGTACATTAGAATGCTAATTATTATTCATTATTCAGATACAGATTAATTCGAGTATCGATAATAAGTAAATTTATTTCCCAATTATCGATTATCCGAATGTTGTTTATATTTTTTTGTCCGTATAATCGATATGTTCAATATTGATTGCTGGAAATAATAATTATTGTAAGTTATCCCCTCGTTTCAACCGATTTGTTGAAGTTCTATATATTAAAATTAATCAGAAATATGTTATGTGCAATATTATGCAATCGCAAATCGTGATGAAATGTACTAAAATATTTTGAACTTATTTTGAAATATGACACCATATAATAAATTACAATACCTATAGTAAAGTAGAGTATACTAAAATATATCAAAATGACTATTTATCTACGAATCTCGGTAGTGTAATTTAAATACGAAATTTCCTCGTTACGCGGTACAAGAGATTATGCAAATAACAAAATAATCGATACATCGACCCACTTCGGTGGAGTGTTATAAAGTTTATTTTATGAAATACAAACAAACTTTAATTTTTATTTGAAAAAGCAAAAGAAATTACAGCTTTCTTGGCAACGCCTATACTCTTTCAACAAACATGTCAAAATGGTTAACTTCATTGCTTAGCTAAATTACCCCCAATAAATTTTCTTCGCGTATCACGAAAAATTATTATTCCCTAGCCATTTACTGTTGTTGCTAAAGGTTCCACAAATTCTAATTATGTACCAACATTTTACTGTTATCGAATTGAAGAAACTGTGATATTGCATGGTAGATAAAATACAACAAACAAACGTTAAGTCAAAGAGAATACGATCTAATACCATTAAATTCTTCAATACATAACATGTAGCGTCTTAACCTCGGACATGGTAATAAATGTTTATTACCATGATTATAATCAAGACTCTTCCTTTTCGCCTCCATTTCATCAGTTATGTTGTTTACACAATAAAGCATTATGATATATAGTATTGCGATCACATGCGAATTAAATGTGTATTTAATCATGACGTACGATTCACAAAGTAGGGCATTTATCACTTTTTAAACTACTACTCCTGAACTCTATGTACACAGAGTTAAAATATAGGTAAGTTATGGAATCGCTTATCGTGTCAGAATATATTCCCTTGATATTTACAATGCATTTCATGGTTCGAACAAATTTTTATTTGTACTTTTAATCTGTCTGCAATATATATATTGTAATAATCATTGTAGGCAAAAAATTGTTATTTGGTGTAATTATTATCGAATATTATTGTACTTGAATACCATTACCTACTTCCGAATGCCATTATTTTTAAACATTAATATTTTGGCATTATATTGATATTTTGAAAATTATTATTTCTGTATATTAGTATGAAACATATTTTTTTAAAGTAAGTATATTATTTTTTGTGATTAAAAATTCTTTGACTTTCTTAGTTTACCTCGAAAAACATGATATTTAAATATTAAATATTAACTACATATTTGCTACAGAATTTCAGTTTTACCATAATCCCCCTAATGCTTTATTCTAGTCTCGGTCATCATACAAAAAATATAGGAAACACGTGGTACCGATATCCTGATGGGCAGGAAGTGAATACTAGAACAGATGTTAAAACTGTGGTTCCCTGAAATATATGCTTCCTCTAAGAAAAAAAGCGATTTTAAGAACGTGACACTCGCGTCGTATCCTATGCTTATACAAATAAAGTCGTATAGTTGTCTTCAATTTGGAAAGTAGACGCTATTATATCATACACACCGGCTGTATTTTTACTTTCCAATTTCATCCGTAGTATTGAAGAAGACGCGTATTCATATTACACAGACAAAATTCATTTGTTACTTCATCAACCTTCACCTCGAAGTCTTGAATTTGAAAAACATTTCTAGCTAAATAACTGTATAAGTCACTTCTACAACATGCTTGGACAATGGTAAAGGCAAATGCAACTTTTTATTTAAGTACTCGTACTCACAGTGGGATGTCTACCAGAATCGCAGACCCGATATGGATTTAGCTGAAACAGAATAGAGTATAAAGCATTAAATACCAATAATTATATCGTTCTATTTATTTATTTCTAATTATTTTGTACAATTTGAGTCTTATGTTTTGGAAATATGAAAGTTTTAATCATTATACGTAATCTGTCAATTTTTTTGCTTTGTATTTACAAGCATGGGTTCGCTTTGAAAATTATTTCGTTGTAGGCTTCTTTCAATGTTCATTGAAATATTTTTAGTCATAAACTCCCGCATATTTATTTCATAAATATTAAACGCTGCTCCGTCAAAAACTATCCTTTCTGATTATTCTTTTTTAT
Organism: Andrena flavipes; assembly: GCA_963971345.1. Taxonomy (NCBI): domain Eukaryota; kingdom Metazoa; phylum Arthropoda; class Insecta; order Hymenoptera; family Andrenidae; genus Andrena; species Andrena flavipes. Next base: position 15,199,411 of record OZ020480.1, read on the forward strand.
CAGAATGAAGGAGAGTTTATCCCAAATGACATCATCGATAATGTCAATCAGATAACATCTCAAATATTAAACGCGAAAAAAGTAAATACTTCAATATCCGCTATCCAGATACGTCTTCTGAACTTCCTTCAATCGCACAAATTTGCGTATTTGAATTTCTAATTATAGGTATAACAATTAATACCAACGTGCAATCGTTTTTTTCTCTTACAAATTAATGTCATCATTCATTTAAGGAAAGTAGCATCTACGAAATTAGTATTTATTTTTCGAAGGGTGGAAGTCAGCTTTCTTAAAACCGAAGAAACATGTACACCCAATGTAACGTTTAATTGCGTGAATACGAAATTATTGCCGGCTGTGCCGTACACACGAGTGCTTCCTTTGGGTTTGAATTTACGTCACATGTTATGTCTTACGGTTTGCAAATATTAGTTCGTCAACTGAAGAAGGAGGTTCACGGATATGCAACCTTATATGACCGATGAATAAGGAACGATATAACATTTATCCTGAAATAAGTAGTCTCGTTTTCGACCTCGTTTATAGATCTCAATTTTCGAAAATCACAGTCCTTTAGTTGTTATTGAAGAAAATACGTTTCGAATCAACTCGTCATAAAAGAATCCCCAAACTGCTTGGACGCGTCTGCACGCGCCCCATAAAAATGCGCATGGCGCTTTAGATCGGGCGAAACGGTTCCCACGACACCCCGTCTGCTTCTATGGGAACGTTTTATTGGGGTGGAATTATTGTACGTGTCTGCACTTACACGCGTACAGACGCATGCCTGTCGTCGAAGTTCATCGTAACGAAAACGCGTTGAACACTTAAGTAGTAGGAAGGTAGGTAGGTAGGTACAGTGAAACTTTGATATTGCAGGAAGATTAACTACAAATTAAGAGATTCAATACTAAACTCTCACTCCCACTTTGAACTTGAATAATGTTTTGCTATTTAAGTGTTCCTGTCATATTTCGACAAAATACGAACAATTGCCTAGCTTTCTAAGTGTATTAGTTTTACGATACTTCAAATCGGTACTATTAACAAAGAAAGGCTGCCAACTTGGAAATTTTGATTTTAATGAAACTTTGCGTGAATGTAAAGCATAATAAAGCGTGCAAGAAACAGTTTTTCGGACAGATATTTTCATTCTGAAATTCGTGAAAATGCGAAATCGGTAGGTATTTAAAGTTATCACGTTCTTTTTTTTGTTGATATAAGTTTGTAATAATACCAGATATAGTAAAACTTCAAATGCGAAAAGTTATTCAGTTTTAGGTATAGAATATATACATATAAACGATCACACTACCGGAAGAAATTTACCTGTAAACCAAATAATCTTTTTTCTCATTTTACGTATAAATTCCTAACTGTGAATCATAGAATCAATGATTTAATACACAAAATGTGTAATTTTGGACGATCTACTAAAATGTAAAAGAATATAGTATTTTTAACATTTTATTTGCAAAGAGCTATTTCTGCTTTTATAGTCGTCGTATTCCTACGCTACTGTGTCTTATCTGTGACTTACTTTCTCTTTTAGAACAGGTAGAGTTAGGCACTGATGACTATGTACATGTCACATGATAATTGTAAAATCTGCCTTTTTTACAAAATTTTTACCTCAGTTAAGCTGAGGAATCATAGCGTAATAAATGTACGTTCGCATTTTGCAATACGTCTAAAGATCTCGAACCTTATTTTAATGGAAACATTCGTACAAAAAGTATTAAATTATTATATATCATAAATTAAATATATAAAAGTATTGTTAAAGGGGGTTTTAATGAAAGGCTAGGCATCTTAAATAGGAAGAAAATATTCTGGAGGGATTAAATTCATGTAGAAGCTCCCCTCAAAAGGACATTCCAGGAAAAGGACATTTTCAGCAAAATGTACATACCTCAGGTGAAAATGATACTAAATTGTTTTTATCGAAGGGTGCATTTATTGATTAAATATTTCCAAATTTTGAGTACACGTTATTAATAACTAAAAGAGTTATCACTATCGATAGGAGACGTGTGCTTTCGAGCTGTTCAGCTTGTACGGTATATTTGAAGACAAAAGCTTGAAAATCTTTTAAAAATACATTAAAATTACAATCTTTTGATAATTATCAAAAAAAAAGATAACTTCTTCAGTCGAAATTTTGTGTTTATTTTTAAAGGCATCGCCATTTTATACGAAAATGCAATATTAAAAATAAGAGAATGTCAAGAACCTCTATTTGTATTCTATTTTTAAAATCCGTTCAAATATTTACCGTCAGACTTACCGTTTGGGCGGGACATTATCCACCGGGCAACGCCTCGAAAAACTATACGTTGCCTATCGGCAGTGATATTACCTTCAGTTATTATCATTTGATAATTAAAATTGGAACAATCTAATTAATACACATACCTTTTATTAAAAAAAATTAGTTTTTTAGTTAAAATTCTTAGTAGATTTTCATGTATAACTTCTAAAAATATTCTGAATTTGTATCGGTTTCTCAGTGTTCTAGTTAGATGTAACCCCTCAAGATACGAGAATATTACTTAGTGATCTATTTATATTACGGCTCAGGTAAGACATGGTTACAAAATTAAATGAGTTTAATTATGCCTACTAGTGTCGCATTTCAGCTCCAAAAAGCTTCAATGGATTCTAACTAGTGTATTTGAACCCATTATTAACTGCATACGACCTGAACTTCATCAGGCTTGATCGTGGTTCGTATTAGAATAATGCCTTGCTTTAGTTAGGGGTTAGAGTTACAGTTAAGAACTAAACTGGACAATGATTTTCCGAATATAATAAAAGTATGAAAAATCCTACCAGCCATGAGGTCTAATTTCGAGTTCTCATTTCTAATTAAAGGGATAATATAACACACGTTTACGACAAGCAGAAAACTCACTGATGTTAGTTTCATATACACCGCTGAAGGAAATACTTGACTACATGATAAATCTTGCCTCTCGGGAGTCTCTACGATAAACAGCATTCCCATCTATGTATAACACGAGGTTCTGTGGCGCGAGTCACTGCTGAGAAAAGCATTCTGTAGCCCTATTTATGAATATTGTTCATAATATTATATTCGCATTGGCATAATTTTTTCATCAGCATTATTATCAGTGTAAAAGTCGAAAAAATTTTGTTAGATCAAGAGTCAGAAATTGGATCGAGTTGATTACTGACAGAATGGTCATGTGCGCGTGGCGCTGCGATCTGCGCCACAGAACCACGTGTCCTAGATGGGAATGCCGTTTTTCGTAGCGTCTCTCGGAAGACAAAAGTGGGGTGGTCAAGTATTTCGTACTACTCCCACGCTAAACCCACACAGTTCCTACATGATTTCTACATTATTCTCACTGCGCGCGGCTGAGATGGCTAGTGGGACGCCACAGGAGCAAGAGGGGTACTCTTTGTCACGCGGTATTATGTGATCAGATTCTTTGATGTTATCGCGTCGGTCAATAACGGACAATACTATGGAGACTTTGGATGTACATGGTAGGTACACTGCTGAACAAAATACTTGACCACTTCACTCCTGCCTCCCGAGACACGCTACGGAAAACGGTATTCCCATCTAGAACACGAGGTTCTGCGGCCGTTCTGTCAACAATCGACTCGTTTAAATTTCTGAGAAATTCTTCGACTTTTACAATGAAAATACTAATGCAAAAAGGATATAAATGCGAATAGAATATCATAAACGACAAGTCAAAACCGCTACAAAATATTCTTTTCAGCACGCGTTCGTTTCTTTATCGCAATAATACAAATAGTTTTTTCTAAATATCAAGGTGTTTCATTTTGGTGCTGAATTTGTTTTAATCGAGACATTCTTAGCGGTTCCCAGCTTCTAAAACTGAAGAGATCGGTGGAACTGTGTTTCCATCTAGCTCTTTGGTTTAGTAGGCTAAAGGTAGTTTGTCTCAGTGCGTCTGTCTCGGCAACTACCTAGGCTACTTGAGACGCAACACAATGCGATGAGTGTCTGTTATCCACCATTATGGCGGAATCTCTTGGCGGGCGGCTAATCGCGGCGGCCAAAAGCTAGACTGCTAGAAACTGAGTCTAGCGGAGACCGCCGCGCGATCCACCCCCACAGTGGGACAGAATCCCAAGAAATATGGAAACTAGTTGAAATCCAAAAGTTATGGGATTATGTTTTCTTTATATATTTCTTGTAAACTAATAATATGAGCTCCTAAAAAAGGAAAAAATATCACGGCGGCTACTTCTGATCTGTGTGTAAAAACGTGTCAAAGTTTGTATGTTTTTATTTTGTGGAAAAATGGCTGTACTACGGTATGACCCAACCAACGGAATGAACTGAAATTTTGAGGGGTTGGGCGGGAAGGGGAGAGAATCTCTAATATAAAATTTCAGCTGCGGGTACTTGTTAGTTTCTGATATATTAATAAAAAACCTACGCAAAATACATTGAAATTTACCTATACAGACGTTACTAACACAACCATCTTCTCGTCGTCGCCGATTGTTTCGCAGCCGACGATATAGGGATGCGGTAACAGAAACTGGACGCAAACCAAGTGTATAAATAAATGTATGTTAATCAAAATGTGTCGATCATTTCCAAAATTTGTCAGATTTACTTTTCAGTTAGGTTTTGCGTAAGCCAAGTCTCAATTTCAAGTAGCCAAACTTGAAAAAGAAACAGTCACAGTCGTATTCGCACGGTAGAATAAAGAGTAAGTCGAGCTTGCCGCTCGGCGGTCTCCTTTTGAGCGGTGCCTAAAAGGCCGAGGAAAAAAAGTGTGAACAACTAGGTGTGAATAAAAGGAGACAGTTTAAGTCTTGCATGCGTGTAAAAAAGACGGAAGACACCGTAGATGGGTGCAAGCGGGACAAGCGAAATTGCACTTGCGTGCAAACAGGACGAGGCTGTCCACGCGGAGTAGAAAAGCGGCTGCCAATCGAGAAGAGCAGGATTTTCTAAATGTCCAATAGGAGCAAGTGTTGAAAACTGAGGATATCCGCTGCTAGAAAGAAAGCAGAGTAATACTAAGTTTAAACGCGTGTGAAAAGGACAAACGAACTTATCCACGCGGATTAGACGAGCAGCTGTCAATCCTGGCGACCACGTTTTTGCTCGGTGACCAATGAAACGAGGGGAGATAACGCGACCAATACCAGAAAAAAAGACAAATTCAGTCTTTAAACGCGTGGGAAGGGGACGGACAGGGTCTTGGACGTAAACAAGGAAAGAGAGCGGAGATGTACGTGCGTGCGAGAAGGACGAACCGAGTTTACGCTCGGCGAGGAGGAAAGAGGTGACCCCGCGGCGAGTTAGTTTTTTTCTCGGTATTGGGGAGCTTGAAAAAAAGGTGCGAACAACTAGCTGGAGATAACGGGGGACGTAGTCTTAGACGAGTGCAAGAAGGACGGAATAAGCCGTAGACGAGTGCAAGGAAGACGAGTGATGTGTACGTCCTCGTGAAAAAAAACGAAGACAGACCCGAGACGCGGCGGCTTCTTTATCGTCGGTGCTCGATAGATCGGGGGACAAGGTGTGAACAAGTAGCTCTAGAAAAAAGAATGACCTGCACACATGCGAAAAGAATGAACGAAATCGTGCATGAAAGATGAATGAAGTTCGCGGCGCGGCAAAAAAAAAGAAACTGGGGCCACACCAGATATCCGCGCGGCTAATAAGGTAAAAGTTCATTGAAAAAAGTACCTAGCAAGTATGGAATCATCTGTATACGAAAACACACCTGTATTACCTACATAGTAAAGGTGCTAATGATTCACCACTTCTAAAAGGGACAACATAATCTGTTATCTTATAATCATTCTCATAAAACATACGAATTCAAAGAATTCATAGGTATGCAAAGCTCATAGATCGCTTAAACAAACGCTTTTTCAGTTACTCATTTAATGAATAGGTGTAATGAAATTGATTTAAACAGTCTAACAAATTAATCTTTCAAGCAATGCTTAATAACCAGTTCGGTTGGTTTTGCATAATGTGGGACAATTAACATTAAACGCAGGCCAAAACTGAATATCAAACTCAGACACTGTTTCTTGGTCCAACAATTCGAATGAATAAACATCCACGTGAAATCATAGGCGTCTACGCCTGACTGTGTACATGAAATTATCATGAATATCTCATTGTCAGAAGAATAACTTAAGTAATCCCCTGATAACGTGTTAATAACGGAGATGACGGGAGCGTGTGTAACGTTAATTAGGCGTAAGTGAACGATTGACACAGGTGTTGTAAAAGTACGGGAGCATGTTTAATTAACCGAAACTCTGTGTCGTAGTAAGTGCAAACAACTTTTCGCCAAATTTTGCGACGTATATAAGCGAGAAAGCAATTTCGCCGGAGACCGCGTCTGATCGCAACCAAGTGCAGACTTGGAGGAATCACCAATGGCGAAAGCCGTTTTCCTCCTTTGTTTTCTTGTCGCTGCTGCGAGTGTAAGTGAAAACACTGCTCTTTTCGAAGTTCGTTGAGTTTTGTGACTGGTGTAGGAAGTGATAATGACGACCATAACAATTATTAGAGTTGACGGAGAAAAAGTGCCTAAAAAAGAACCAACGTAAAATGTATCAATATGACTACATACTTGTGCACCGTCTTTTACTTTCATATCGAACACATACGGTATAGGAATTTTTCTAAGAACTCAGAGAACGGTTCATCCGTTATTTTTAATATTTTTCTGCATTTTGTAACAAGACAGTTAATGCATTTGGAAAAAGTGTTTTCTCAAAGACAACGTGCATCGAGGAGGATAGTTTTCTTCTTTCTGATATTTTTATGTACTACTAGTAAAATACTGCAGTTAATTACATTTCATTTTATAAATAAATGTAGCGCCCTCTGCACGTGGATTTTGGAACTATTTTATAGCCCATAGCAGACCCATTAAAACAATCATTCTTCTGATATATGATTCATCGAAATCGATTCAGTAGTTTTTATGTTTTGCGCTGCCAAACATAAACATGTACATGCATACATGGCACGATCATTTTTATATAATGGTATAGATCAGGCCCGTCCAACTTTTGTTCTTGCCATCGAAGAGTAACTGCGGGTGCGAGCGAAGCCAACAGCGACGGTTGTGCCTCACCATGGGGACCTTTAATGAAAATTGTATATTCTACATTTTTCATTGGATCTTAATGGAAAATAAATCCAAACTTGTTCGAAGTCGGACTATTTTTAAGCGATTTTTGAATTATACGTAATGCACAATATTTTACTGGTGGATGAAAGAAGAGCCTCAGTGCCAAAAGTCAGTTTAAACATTACGAAGTTTGATATTTTTTATACGTAGTGAAGTTTTTGCGAAACTATTTATAATATTTAAAAATTTGATATATTTCCATCATCATGGTTGCACTATTACGATCAGAATTATGTAACAAATTAACCAGTGAAATTAATTTTAATTATAGCCTTCTCAGGCCCTTCTTGTATAAAATGGAGAAATATAGAAAACAGTGTTGTTTTTTAACATTATTTTTTATTATTTGTTTAATATTGGCATACTATTTTAAAAAAATATAGAATATTGAAAAATGTAGTCATAAAAATAGTCATAGATCGTGTCATGTTCAGGTTGATGTACGTTTGGCTTATAAGCGAAAATCCCCTACGCGGAAATTCAAAAAAATATGAAACTTTGGAGATATGTAGAGCATATATAGGTATGTATTACGCAATATTTTTGCCGTCCAAATTCAATGTATCCGGCTATTTTCCGATTTTGTGATATAACTCGCGAACTGTAAGAGATAGAACAATAGTTTTCAGACTAAAGGTACTTGTTTTAATTGGGACTATCATTTGTTAACGTACATTTCTTACATTTCGCGAGTTATAACACAAAATTGGAACATATCCGAATTTTCAAGAGTGAATTTCACCCACTAGAATAAATTTGGACAGCAAAAAAAGTAATGAGTAATTATTTACAATGCGGGCAGTCCTCAACGATTTCGATACACCTTGAAACTTGAAACATGTTGTCAAATTTAACATTCGGAACAACTTTATCCTATACATGTTACCACCGCTCGGTTTTAGTTTTCGATTTGCAAAAAAATTGTGATTGGTAGTTGATTGAGCTTACTGGAGACCGTGAGGGGTGGGGGAGGCGTTGAACCATCTAGCAAAAACTAACTACCCATCACAGTTTTTACGAATATTTTGAAAACTATAGCCGAGCGACAACAACATGTACCTATAGGAAAAAGTTGTTCAAAATCATGCCTCTGACAACATATTCCAAGGTCATCGAAATCAGTGAGGATTGCACTTTTGTAAATAAGTTACTAAAAATTGCGTAATATACCTACATATCCTCTACATATCGCCAAAATTTCATCAATTTTTGAATTTCCAGGTTGGGGTTCTTCCTTTCTTAGATACGAGTTATTTTTTAAATTTAAATTTTAAAATTACCATAGCTCTGTCAATTTTAAAGATACGGCAATGAAGTTTAGGGGCATGTGTAGAAAAGAATGGGAAATCTAATTATGCGTTTTATGCAAAAAGGGCCCGAGTGTCTTGTGGCAGTTCTTGCATTCAACAGTACAATTGGGATACGGAAGCCGTATCCCATATGTATTTCAAATTATCTTCGTCATTGCCCATCGAGTGAATCATTAATCGTGTTATCGTGAAAGCTATAAAAATATAAAATTGAGAAATTTAAATTTCCATTTACTATCGGTGTGTGTACAAAGCGCGGGGTGAGCTGGACAAATATTTCTCGTCAGAAGCGATCGCTCGAAAGGCTTGAGTGATTTGGCATGGTGTTTCGTCAAACCTTGTTCCAGTTAAAGTGTTAAACGATTGATTTTAGATATAAATTGATTATTTTATAGGAAATAAGATATTTATGATATCTTTTTTACATATTTCAGGGCAGCGACATTGACCCCTCGCACCGGGGAAAATTTAATCCAATAGGTAGAGTCATTGAAGAATATGAACGCAATGCTGCAAAAAAGATTGAAATTGCCATTATGCAGGCCAACGCTGTTATAGGATACACTGGAGAGCTTTCCAAGTTTCATGTAAGAGAGCTTGAGAGCGCCGGTGAAAGAATAAATATTCATGCGGTTTTCCATGTGCAGCATACAATGATACAGGTAAGAATCAAAGTAAAAAATTTCATGCCCCGGTTAATGCGATGCGTGTATTTCATAAAACTCGAGAAACTTTACGATGACATATAAAAAAATTTAACATACAGGCAGGCCCGGATTAAAGGGGGGCCAGGGGGGCTGCAGCACTCTCCGGGGGGGGGGGGGGGCCGTTCTAAGCGACTGGTCCCTCCCCCCCCCCCTCTATTCAACCAAGGTGGGCCTCAAAGGTTTGATAGCCTCGAGCCCCAAAAATCTTAATCCGAGCTTGCATACAGGATGTTTAAAAAACGCACGAAAAGTCATTAGACGTGAACAGCTTTCAAATATTTGGCAAAACTAACGATATAATTCAATGAATATTAATTCTACATAACAATTATTATTTATTATACATAATTATAATATATAATTTGTACAATATGTACAATTTATTATTACAAAATATAATTGCTATGGATATTACATGTTTAACCTGAGCAATTATTCAATTCAGTATGAAATGGCATATCAAATGAGAATAAGCGTTATATAAATATATTTTGTAGATTATAGTAATAAGGAGACTCGAAGAACATTTTCATATTTGGAATATCAATTTCAAAATAAAATGAAGGATATATAGAATATACTATCACATTATTCAGACCTAAAATTAGGTATTCCTATTTCAAACCATGAAAGTGATCTTCAGATGTTAACATGAAAGTCTACATATTGAATTACTGTAAACTGTGTAAATTCAACTGTTATTTATTTTCCAAATTTTTCATTTTTTATGGTTCAAATGCATTAAGCTCAATCTTGCATTCACAGGTGGATACAAAAGTTAGAATATTAAAAAGAAGAGCACATGGAATCAACGTCGACAAATGCACTCAGGAGTTAGTGAAATTAAACGAAACCGCGAACGATATACTTGAAACAGTTGCGAGTTGTGTATTAAAAAAAGTGGAGAATGGGATACACTTCTGCGCAATAGTTACTCAGGCAATAGAAGGCATAGACAAGAAATTCAACGAAATCATCGAAAAGTCAAATCAATGTAGCAAATCATTCGAATATTTCCTTGAAATAACAGGATGCTTAAATGCTGTAAGTACAAACTATACTAAAACCCAATTATGTGGCAACTGTAGCTAATTGTAAATTTCATGCTGAGCTGTTACGAATAACCATTAAAACAGTTTCACTATTCATACACAGTTAGATGAAGAAGAGTCTTTGAAAGGGGTATTTTCAAAAATACAGTTTAACAACATTTATTTGCCAATATTTTTTAACGTTTAGACTAGCGCTGTCCAAGATCGCTCTCGCGGGAGGTTGAGTTTCTCCCACTCTCGTCCGCGTTGTCAGGGATACTGTGCGACACTGACCACGAAGATGCTTGCCCGGCTAGCCCGTCGTGGCAGCCTTCGTAGTGTCGAGTGGTTTCCTTGACAACGAAAGGTACGCCGTGCCAGAGAAAGATTGGAAGGGGAAGCTGACGCGTGAGGGGCTCCTACGCTGGACAGCGCTGGTTTAGACAATAATTTTTTGCATTTTCGAGGGCTAGTCCCATTATTGCATCTCAAATACAACACCAGAATTATTCCATATAAATTATGGAGCGCGTACTCTCAAAAATACGTTTTTCGAAATTCGTATCACAAAATAAGAGAATATTTCAATAGAATGGGAAGTCATATTGACTACAGGTGAGAAAACCAGAAGATAAGAACGAGCAGATGGCGGTTAAAATAATATGATAGGGTCAAGCGGGCGGTAGCCTGAAAATGTTTGAGAAACTCGGTATAAGACAAATACTAATATACATATAGGTCAAACTATACTGAATTTTAAAATAAGAAATATTAAAAAATGAATGTACATCTCCAAATATATGAACACCCATATGACAGAAAACAACAGTTAATAAATCAAAACATGTTATAAAATCATAAATATATCAACAGGCTGTGATGGAGGCACAACAAATAGCAAACAGAAACATTCACAGAGTGAAAGAGGAGATTCTCCAAGCTATTTACTACATTAAGAGAGATACATATTCCATGGCTGAATGTTCCGTAGTCAAACTAATTTCAAACCTCTTGCAACTTAAGAACACAGTACTGCGAAGTGTTGAAGTCTGTATTATAGAAACAATTATGAACTCAGGTAGGAAACAGAAACACGAAATGATAAAGACACAACAGATAAACAAACTCAAGCATACAAATTTATTACAGGAACCACTGAAACACCTGTCACAGTAACAACACAAGGACCAACAACAGGAACAAACATTGCCACGCATACACACCCACCCACAACTTCGCAGTCTACTTCAACTACAACTGAAAAGCCAGAACCTACAACTATGCAACCTGCATCGAGTAAAACTGAGCAGCCTGTGACAAGCACAACTACGCAGACTACACCCAGTACGACAAAACCACGTCCATCCTGCACAACGAAGCGGCCTATATCAACAAAAACCACGCAGACTAAACCAAGTACGACTGAACCAAGTACAGTCCCCACAAACAAGCAGAATGCGACAACAACAGCTGAGCCGACTATACCGAGTACGACAAAACCACGTCCACCGTGCACAACTAATCATCCTACGTCAATAACCACTGAAAAGACATGGCCTAGTCCAACAGAGCCAAGTACATCGACTACAACTAAGCAACCTGCGTCAACACCAACTACACAGACTGCACCCAGTCCGACAAAACCACGTCCATCCTGCACAACTAAGCAGCCTACGACAATAACAACTGAAAAGACATGGCCCAGTCCGACAGAGGCAAGCCCAACCACTACAACAAAGCAGAATACGACAATAACAACTGAGAATACATGGCCTACTCCAACAGAGCCAAGTACATCGACCACAACTCAGCAGCCTACGTCAATAACAACTGAAAAGACTTGGCCTAGTCCAACAGAGCCAAGTACATCAAATACAACTCAGCAGCCTACGTCAATAACAACTGAGAAGACATGGCCTACTCCAACAGAGCCAAGTACATCGACTACAACTAAGCAACCTGCGTCAACACCAACCACACAGACTGCACCCAGTCCGACAAAACCACGCCCACCCTGCACAACTAAGCAGCCTACGACAATAACAACTGAAAAGACTTGGCCAAGTCCGACAGAGGCAAGCCCATCCACTTCAACAAAGCAGCCTACGACAGTAACCACTGAAAAGACATGGCCTAGTCCGACAGAGGCAAGCCCAACCACTACAACAAAGCAGCCTACAACAATAACAACTGAGAAGCCATGGCCTACTCCAACGGAGCCAAGTACATCGACTACAACTAAGCAACCTGCGTCAACACCAACTACACAGACTGCACCCAGTCCGACAAAACCACATCCATCCAGCACAACTAAGCAGCCTACGACAATAACAACTGAAAAGACTTGGCCTACTCCAACAGAGGCAAGCTCAACCACTACAACAAAGCAACCTACGACAATAACAACTGAAAAGACATGGCCAAGTCCGACAGAGGCAAGCCCATCCACTTCAACAAAGCAGCCTACGACAGTAACCACTGAAAAGACATGGCCTAGTCCGACAGAGGCAAGCCCAACCACTACAACAAAGCAACCTACGACAATAACAACTGAAAAGACATGGCCCAGTCCGACAAAACCAAGTCCATCCAGCACAACTAAGCAGCCTACGACAGTAACCACTGAAAAGACATGGCCTAGTCCGACAGAGGCAAGCCCAACCACTACAACAAAGCAGCCTACAACAATAACAACTGAGAAGCCATGGCCTACTCCAACGGAGCCAAGTACATCGACTACAACTAAGCAACCTGCGTCAACACCAACTACACAGACTGCACCCAGTCCGACAAAACCACATCCATCCAGCACAACTAAGCAGCCTACGACAATAACAACTGAAAAGACTTATCCAAGTCCGACAGAGGCAAGCCCATCCACTTCAACAAAGCAGCCTACGACAGTAACCACTGAAAAGACATGGCCTAGTCCGACAGAGGCAAGCCCAACCACTACAACAAAGCAGCCTACGACAAAAACAACAGAAAAGACTTGGCCTACTCCAACAGAGCCAAGTACGTCGACTACAACTAAGCAACCTGCGTCAACACCAACCACACAGACTGCACCCAGTCCGACAAAACCACGTCCATCCAGCACAACTAAGCAGCCTACGACAATAACAACTGAAAAGACTTGGCCAAGTCCGACAGAGGCAAGCCCATCCACTTCAACAAAGCAGCCTACGACAGTAACCACTGAAAAGACATGGCCTAGTCCGACAGAGGCAAGCCCAACCACTACAACAAAGCAGCCTACGACAAAAACAACAGAAAAGACTTGGCCTACTCCAACAGAGCCAAGTACATCGACTACAACTAAGCAACCTGCGTCAACACCAAGTACACAGACTGCACCCAGTCCGACAAAACCACGTCCATCCAGCACAACTAAGCAGCCTACGACAATAACAACTGAAAAGACTTGGCCAAGTCCGACAGAGGCAAGCCCATCCACTTCAACAAAGCAGCCTACGACAGTAACCACTGAAAAGACATGGCCTAGTCCGACAGGGGCAAGCCCAACCACTACAACAAAGCAGCCTACGACAACAACAACAGAAAAGACTTGGCCTACTCCAACAGAGCCAAGTACATCGACTACAACTAAGCAACCTGCGTCAACACCAACTACACAGACTGCGCCCAGTCCGACAAAACCACGTCCATCCAGCACAACTAAGCAGCCTACGACAATAACAACTGAAAAGACTTATCCAAGTCCGACAGAGGCAAGCCCATCCACTTCAACAAAGCAGCCTACGACAGTAACCACTGAAAAGACATGGCCTAGTCCGACAGAGGCAAGCCCAACCACTACAACAAAGCAGCCTACGACAAAAACAACAGAAAAGACTTGGCCTACTCCAACAGAGCCAAGTACATCGACTACAACTAAGCAACCTGCGTCAACACCAAGTACACAGACTGCACCCAGTCCGACAAAACCACGTCCATCCAGCACAACTAAGCAGCCTACGACAGTAACAACTGAAAAGACTTGGCCAAGTCCGACAGAGGCAAGCCCATCCACTTCAACAAAGCAGCCTACGACAGTAACCACTGAAAAGACATGGCCTAGTCCGACAGAGGCAAGCCCAACCACTACAACAAAGCAGCCTACGACAACAACAACAGAAAAGACTTGGCCTACTCCAACAGAGCCAAGTACATCGACTACAACTAAGCAGCCTACGACAATAACAACTGAAAAGACTTATCCAAGTCCGACAGAGGCAAGCCCATCCACTTCAACAAAGCAGCCTACGACAATAACAACTGAAAAGACTTATCCAAGTCCGACAGAGGCAAGCCCATCCACTTCAACAAAGCAGCCTACGACAGTAACCACTGAAAAGACATGGCCTAGTCCGACAGAGGCAAGCCCAACCACTACAACAAAGCAGCCTACGACAAAAACAACAGAAAAGACTTGGCCTACTCCAACAGAGCCAAGTACATCGACTACAACTAAGCAACCTGCGTCAACACCAAGTACACAGACTGCACCCAGTCCGACAAAACCACGTCCATCCAGCACAACTAAGCAGCCTACGACAATAACAACTGAAAAGACTTGGCCAAGTCCGACAGAGGCAAGCCCATCCACTTCAACAAAGCAGCCTACGACAGTAACCACTGAAAAGACATGGCCTAGTCCGACAGAGGCAAGCCCAACCACTACAACAAAGCAGCCTACGACAAAAACAACAGAAAAGACTTGGCCTACTCCAACAGAGCCAAGTACATCGACTACAACTAAGCAACCTGCGTCAACACCAACTACACAGACTGCGCCCAGTCCGACAAAACCACGTCCATCCAGCACAACTAAGCAGCCTACGACAATAACAACTGAAAAGACTTATCCAAGTCCGACAGAGGCAAGCCCATCCACTTCAACAAAGCAGCCTACGACAGTAACCACTGAAAAGACATGGCCTAGTCCGACAGAGGCAAGCCCAACCACTACAACAAAGCAGCCTACGACAAAAACAACAGAAAAGACTTGGCCTACTCCAACAGAGCCAAGTACGTCGACTACAACTAAGCAACCTGCGTCAACACCAACCACACAGACTGCACCCAGTCCGACAAAACCACGTCCATCCAGCACAACTAAGCAGCCTACGACAATAACAACTGAAAAGACTTGGCCAAGTCCGACAGAGGCAAGCCCATCCACTTCAACAAAGCAGCCTACGACAGTAACCACTGAAAAGACATGGCCTAGTCCGACAGAGGCAAGCCCAACCACTACAACAAAGCAGCCTACGACAGTAACCACTGAAAAGACATGGCCTAGTCCGACAGGGGCAAGCCCAACCACTACAACAAAGCAGCCTACGACAACAACAACAGAAAAGACTTGGCCTACTCCAACAGAGCCAAGTACATCGACTACAACTAAGCAACCTGCGTCAACACCAACTACACAGACTGCGCCCAGTCCGACAAAACCACGTCCATCCAGCACAACTAAGCAGCCTACGACAATAACAACTGAAAAGACTTATCCAAGTCCGACAGAGGCAAGCCCATCCACTTCAACAAAGCAGCCTACGACAGTAACCACTGAAAAGACATGGCCTAGTCCGACAGAGGCAAGCCCAACCACTACAACAAAGCAGCCTACGACAAAAACAACAGAAAAGACTTGGCCTACTCCAACAGAGCCATTTACGTCGACTACAACTAAGCAACCTGCGTCAACACCAACCACACAGACTGCACCCAGTCCGACAAAACCACGTCCATCCAGCACAACTAAGCAGCCTACGACAATAACAACTGAAAAGACTTGGCCAAGTCCGACAGAGGCAAGCCCATCCACTTCAACAAAGCAGCCTACGACAGTAACCACTGAAAAGACATGGCCTAGTCCGACAGAGGCAAGCCCAACCACTACAACAAAGCAGCCTACGACAACAACAACAGAAAAGACTTGGCCTACTCCAACAGAGCCAAGTACATCGACTACAACTAAGCAGCCTACGACAATAACAACTGAAAAGACTTATCCAAGTCCGACAGAGGCAAGCCCATCCACTTCAACAAAGCAGCCTACGACAATAACAACTGAAAAGACTTATCCAAGTCCGACAGAGGCAAGCCCATCCACTTCAACAAAGCAGCCTACGACAGTAACCACTGAAAAGACATGGCCTAGTCCGACAGAGGCAAGCCCATCCACTTCAACAAAGCAGCCTACGACAGTAACCACTGAAAAGACATGGCCTAGTCCGACAGAGGCAAGCCCAACCACTACAACAAAGCAGCCTACAACAATAACAACTGAGAAGCCATGGCCTACTCCAACGGAGCCAAGTACATCGACTACAACTAAGCAACCTGCGTCAACACCAACTACACAGACTGCACCCAGTCCGACAAAACCACATCCATCCAGCACAACTAAGCAGCCTACGACAATAACAACTGAAAAGACTTGGCCTACTCCAACAGAGGCAAGCTCAACCACTACAACAAAGCAACCTACGACAATAACAACTGAAAAGACATGGCCGAGTCCGACAGAGGCAAGCCCAACCACTTCAACAAAGCAACCTACGACAATAACAACTGAAAAGACATGGCCGAGTCCGACAGAGGCAAGCCCAACCACTACAACAAAGCAACCTACGACAATAACAACTGAAAATACATGGCCCAGTCCGACAAAACCAAGTCCATCCAGCACAACTAAGCAGCCTACGACAGTAACCACTGAAAAGACATGGCCTAGTCCGACAGAGGCAAGCCCAACCACTACAACAAAGCAGCCTACAACAATAACAACTGAGAAGCCATGGCCTACTCCAACGGAGCCAAGTACATCGACTACAACTAAGCAACCTGCGTCAACACCAACTACACAGACTGCACCCAGTCCGACAAAACCACATCCATCCAGCACAACTAAGCAGCCTACGACAATAACAACTGAAAAGACTTGGCCTACTCCAACAGAGGCAAGCTCAACCACTACAACAAAGCAACCTACGACAATAACAACTGAAAAGACATGGCCGAGTCCGACAGAGGCAAGCCCAACCACTTCAACAAAGCAACCTACGACAATAACAACTGAAAAGACATGGCCGAGTCCGACAGAGGCAAGCCCAAACACTACAACAAAGCAACCTACGACAATAACAACTGAAAATACATGGCCCAGTCCGACAAAACCAAGTCCATCCAGCACAACTAAGCAGCCTACGACAGTAACCACTGAAAAGACATGGCCTAGTCCGACAGAGGCAAGCCCAACCACTACAACAAAGCAGCCTACAACAATAACAACTGAGAAGCCATGGCCTACTCCAACAGAGCCAAGTACATCGACTACAACTAAGCAGCCTACGACAATAACAACTGAAAAGACTTATCCAAGTCCGACAGAGGCAAGCCCATCCACTTCAACAAAGCAGCCTACGACAATAACAACTGAAAAGACTTATCCAAGTCCGACAGAGGCAAGCCCATCCACTTCAACAAAGCAGCCTACGACAGTAACCACTGAAAAGACATGGCCTAGTCCGACAGAGGCAAGCCCAACCACTACAACAAAGCAGCCTACGACAAAAACAACAGAAAAGACTTGGCCTACTCCAACAGAGCCAAGTACATCGACTACAACTAAGCAACCTGCGTCAACACCAAGTACACAGACTGCACCCAGTCCGACAAAACCACGTTCATCCAGCACAACTAAGCAGCCTACGACAATAACAACTGAAAAGACTTGGCCAAGTCCGACAGAGGCAAGCCCATCCACTTCAACAAAGCAGCCTACGACAGTAACCACTGAAAAGACATGGCCTAGTCCGACAGAGGCAAGCCCAACCACTACAACAAAGCAGCCTACGACAAAAACAACAGAAAAGACTTGGCCTACTCCAACAGAGCCAAGTACATCGACTACAACTAAGCAACCTGCGTCAACACCAACCACACAGACTGCACCCAGTCCGACAAAACCACGTCCATCCAGCACAACTAAGCAGCCTACGACAATAACAACTGAAAAGACTTGGCCAAGTCCGACAGAGGCAAGCCCATCCACTTCAACAAAGCAGCCTACGACAGTAACCACTGAAAAGTCATGGCCTAGTCCGACAGAGGCAAGCCCAACCACTACAACAATAACAACTGAGAAGCCATGGCCTACTCCAACCGAGCCAAGTACATCGACTACAACTAAGCAACCTGCGTCAACACCAACTACACAGACTGCACCCAGTCCGACAAAACCACGTCCATCCAGCACAACTAAGCAGCCTACGACAATAACAACTGAAAATACATGGCCCAGTCCGACAAAACCAAGTCCATCCAGCACAACTAAGCAGCCTACGACAGTAACCACTGAAAAGACATGGCCTAGTCCGACAGAGGCAAGCCCAACCACTACAACAAAGCAGCCTACAACAATAACAACTGAGAAGCCATGGCCTACTCCAACGGAGCCAAGTACATCGACTACAACTAAGCAACCTGCGTCAACACCAACTACACAGACTGCACCCAGTCCGACAAAACCACATCCATCCAGCACAACTAAGCAGCCTACGACAATAACAACTGAAAAGACTTGGCCTACTCCAACAGAGGCAAGCTCAACCACTACAACAAAGCAACCTACGACAATAACAACTGAAAAGACATGGCCGAGTCCGACAGAGGCAAGCCCAACCACTTCAACAAAGCAACCTACGACAATAACAACTGAAAAGACATGGCCGAGTCCGACAGAGGCAAGCCCAACCACTACAACAAAGCAACCTACGACAATAACAACTGAAAAGACAAGGCCCAGTCCGACAAAACCAAGTCCATCCAGCACAACTAAGCAGCCTACGACAGTAACCACTGAAAAGACATGGCCTACTCCGACAGAGGCAAGCCCAACCACTACAACAAAGCAGCCTACGACAAAAACAACAGAAAAGACTTGGCCTACTCCAACAGAGCCAAGTACATCGACTACAACTAAGCAACCTGCGTCAACACCAACCACACAGACTGCACCCAGTCCGACAAAACCACGTCCATCCAGCACAACTAAGCAGCCTACGACAATAACAACTGAAAAGACTTGGCCAAGTCCGACAGAGGCAAGCCCATCCACTTCAACAAAGCAGCCTACGACAGTAACCACTGAAAAGACATGGCCTAGTCCGACAGAGGCAAGCCCAACCACTACAACAAAGCAGCCTACAACAATAACAACTGAGAAGCCATGGCCTACTCCAACGGAGCCAAGTACATCGACTACAACTAAGCAACCTGCGTCAACACCAACTACACAGACTGCACCCAGTCCGACAAAACCACGTCCATCCAGCACAACTAAGCAGCCTACGACAGTAACCACTGAAAAGACATGGCCTAGTCCGACAGAGGCAAGCCCAACCACTACAACAAAGCAGCCTACAACAATAACAACTGAGAAGACTTGGCCAACTCCAACAGAGGCAAGCTCAACCACTACAACAACGCAACCTACGACAATAACAACTGAAAAGACATGGCCCAGTCCGACAAAACCAAGTCCATCCAGCACAACTAAGCAGAGTACGACAGTAACCACTGAAAAGACATGGCCTAGTCCGACAGAGGCAAGCCCAACCACTACAACAAAGCAGCCTACAACAATAACAACTGAGAAGACTTGGCCAACTCCAACAGAGGCAAGCTCAACCACTACAACAAAGCAGCCTACAACAATAACAACTGAGAAGACTTGGCCAACTCCAACAGAGGCAAGCTCAACCACTACAACAAAGCAACCTACGACTATAACAACTGAAAAGACATGGCCGAGTCCGACAGAGGCAAGCCCAACCACTACAACAAAGCAACCTACGACAATAACAACTGAAAAGACATGGCCCAGTCCGACAGAGGCAAGCCCAACCACTACAACAAAGCAGCCTACGACAATAACAACTGAGAAGACATGGCCTACTCCAACAGAGCCAAGTACATCGACTACAACTAAGCAACCTGCGTCAACACCAACTACACAGACTGCACCCAGTCCGACAAAACCACGTCCATCCAGCACAACTAAGCAGCCTACGACAATAACAACTGAAAAGACTTATCCAAGTCCGACAGAGGCAAGCTCAACCACTACAACAAAGCAACCTACGACAATAACAACTGAAAAGACATGGCCGAGTCCGACAGAGGCAAGCCCAAACACTTCAACAAAGCAACCTACGACAATAACAACTGAAAAGACATGGCCGAGTCCGACAGAGGCAAGCCCAACCACTACAACAAAGCAACCTACGACAATAACAACTGAAAAGACATGGCCCAGTCCGACAAAACCAAGTCCATCCAGCACAACTAAGCAGCCTACGACAGTAACCACTGAAAAGACATGGCCTAGTCCGACAGAGGCAAGCCCAACCACTACAACAAAGCAGCCTACAACAATAACAACTGAGAAGCCATGGCCTACTCCAACGGAGCCAAGTACATCGACTACAACTAAGCAACCTGCGTCAACACCAACTACACAGACTGCACCCAGTCCGACAAAACCACATCCATCCAGCACAACTAAGCAGCCTACGACAATAACAACTGAAAAGACTTATCCAAGTCCGACAGAGGCAAGCCCATCCACTTCAACAAAGCAGCCTACGACAGTAACCACTGAAAAGACATGGCCTAGTCCGACAGAGGCAAGCCCAACCACTACAACAATGCAGCCTACGACAACAACAACAGAAAAGACTTGGCCTACTCCAACAGAGCCAAGTACATCGACTACAACTAAGCAACCTGCGTCAACACCAACTACACAGACTGCGCCCAGTCCGACAAAACCACGTCCATCCAGCACAACTAAGCAGCCTACGACAATAACAACTGAAAAGACTTGGCCAAGTCCGACAGAGGCAAGCCCATCCACTTCAACAAAGCAGCCTACGACAGTAACCACTGAAAAGTCATGGCCTAGTCCGACAGAGGCAAGCCCAACCACTACAACAATAACAACTGAGAAGCCATGGCCTACTCCAACGGAGCCAAGTACATCGACTACAACTAAGCAACCTGCGTCAACACCAACTACACAGACTGCACCCAGTCCGACAAAACCACATCCATCCAGCACAACTAAGCAGCCTACGACAATAACAACTGAAAAGACTTGGCCTACTCCAACAGAGGCAAGCTCAACCACTACAACAAAGCAACCTACGACAATAACAACTGAAAAGACATGGCCGAGTCCGACAGAGGCAAGCCCAACCACTTCAACAAAGCAACCTACGACAATAACAACTGAAAAGACATGGCCGAGTCCGACAGAGGCAAGCCCAACCACTACAACAAAGCAACCTACGACAATAACAACTGAAAATACATGGCCCAGTCCGACAAAACCAAGTCCATCCAGCACAACTAAGCAGCCTACGACAGTAACCACTGAAAAGACATGGCCTAGTCCGACAGAGGCAAGCCCAACCACTACAACAAAGCAGCCTACAACAATAACAACTGAGAAGCCATGGCCTACTCCAACGGAGCCAAGTACATCGACTACAACTAAGCAACCTGCGTCAACACCAACTACACAGACTGCACCCAGTCCGACAAAACCACATCCATCCAGCACAACTAAGCAGCCTACGACAATAACAACTGAAAAGACTTGGCCTACTCCAACAGAGGCAAGCTCAACCACTACAACAAAGCAACCTACGACAATAACAACTGAAAAGACATGGCCGAGTCCGACAGAGGCAAGCCCAACCACTTCAACAAAGCAACCTACGACAATAACAACTGAAAAGACATGGCCGAGTCCGACAGAGGCAAGCCCAACCACTACAACAAAGCAACCTACGACAATAACAACTGAAAATACATGGCCCAGTCCGACAAAACCAAGTCCATCCAGCACAACTAAGCAGCCTACGACAGTAACCACTGAAAAGACATGGCCTAGTCCGACAGAGGCAAGCCCAACCACTACAACAAAGCAGCCTACAACAATAACAACTGAGAAGCCATGGCCTACTCCAACAGAGCCAAGTACATCGACTACAACTAAGCAGCCTACGACAATAACAACTGAAAAGACTTATCCAAGTCCGACAGAGGCAAGCCCATCCACTTCAACAAAGCAGCCTACGACAATAACAACTGAAAAGACTTATCCAAGTCCGACAGAGGCAAGCCCATCCACTTCAACAAAGCAGCCTACGACAGTAACCACTGAAAAGACATGGCCTAGTCCGACAGAGGCAAGCCCAACCACTACAACAAAGCAGCCTACGACAAAAACAACAGAAAAGACTTGGCCTACTCCAACAGAGCCAAGTACATCGACTACAACTAAGCAACCTGCGTCAACACCAAGTACACAGACTGCACCCAGTCCGACAAAACCACGTTCATCCAGCACAACTAAGCAGCCTACGACAATAACAACTGAAAAGACTTGGCCAAGTCCGACAGAGGCAAGCCCATCCACTTCAACAAAGCAGCCTACGACAGTAACCACTGAAAAGACATGGCCTAGTCCGACAGAGGCAAGCCCAACCACTACAACAAAGCAGCCTACGACAAAAACAACAGAAAAGACTTGGCCTACTCCAACAGAGCCAAGTACATCGACTACAACTAAGCAACCTGCGTCAACACCAACCACACAGACTGCACCCAGTCCGACAAAACCACGTCCATCCAGCACAACTAAGCAGCCTACGACAATAACAACTGAAAAGACTTGGCCAAGTCCGACAGAGGCAAGCCCATCCACTTCAACAAAGCAGCCTACGACAGTAACCACTGAAAAGTCATGGCCTAGTCCGACAGAGGCAAGCCCAACCACTACAACAATAACAACTGAGAAGCCATGGCCTACTCCAACCGAGCCAAGTACATCGACTACAACTAAGCAACCTGCGTCAACACCAACTACACAGACTGCACCCAGTCCGACAAAACCACGTCCATCCAGCACAACTAAGCAGCCTACGACAATAACAACTGAAAATACATGGCCCAGTCCGACAAAACCAAGTCCATCCAGCACAACTAAGCAGCCTACGACAGTAACCACTGAAAAGACATGGCCTAGTCCGACAGAGGCAAGCCCAACCACTACAACAAAGCAGCCTACAACAATAACAACTGAGAAGCCATGGCCTACTCCAACGGAGCCAAGTACATCGACTACAACTAAGCAACCTGCGTCAACACCAACTACACAGACTGCACCCAGTCCGACAAAACCACATCCATCCAGCACAACTAAGCAGCCTACGACAATAACAACTGAAAAGACTTGGCCTACTCCAACAGAGGCAAGCTCAACCACTACAACAAAGCAACCTACGACAATAACAACTGAAAAGACATGGCCGAGTCCGACAGAGGCAAGCCCAACCACTTCAACAAAGCAACCTACGACAATAACAACTGAAAAGACATGGCCGAGTCCGACAGAGGCAAGCCCAACCACTACAACAAAGCAACCTACGACAATAACAACTGAAAAGACAAGGCCCAGTCCGACAAAACCAAGTCCATCCAGCACAACTAAGCAGCCTACGACAGTAACCACTGAAAAGACATGGCCTACTCCGACAGAGGCAAGCCCAACCACTACAACAAAGCAGCCTACGACAAAAACAACAGAAAAGACTTGGCCTACTCCAACAGAGCCAAGTACATCGACTACAACTAAGCAACCTGCGTCAACACCAACCACACAGACTGCACCCAGTCCGACAAAACCACGTCCATCCAGCACAACTAAGCAGCCTACGACAATAACAACTGAAAAGACTTGGCCAAGTCCGACAGAGGCAAGCCCATCCACTTCAACAAAGCAGCCTACGACAGTAACCACTGAAAAGACATGGCCTAGTCCGACAGAGGCAAGCCCAACCACTACAACAAAGCAGCCTACAACAATAACAACTGAGAAGCCATGGCCTACTCCAACGGAGCCAAGTACATCGACTACAACTAAGCAACCTGCGTCAACACCAACTACACAGACTGCACCCAGTCCGACAAAACCACGTCCATCCAGCACAACTAAGCAGCCTACGACAGTAACCACTGAAAAGACATGGCCTAGTCCGACAGAGGCAAGCCCAACCACTACAACAAAGCAGCCTACAACAATAACAACTGAGAAGACTTGGCCAACTCCAACAGAGGCAAGCTCAACCACTACAACAACGCAACCTACGACAATAACAACTGAAAAGACATGGCCCAGTCCGACAAAACCAAGTCCATCCAGCACAACTAAGCAGAGTACGACAGTAACCACTGAAAAGACATGGCCTAGTCCGACAGAGGCAAGCCCAACCACTACAACAAAGCAGCCTACAACAATAACAACTGAGAAGACTTGGCCAACTCCAACAGAGGCAAGCTCAACCACTACAACAAAGCAGCCTACAACAATAACAACTGAGAAGACTTGGCCAACTCCAACAGAGGCAAGCTCAACCACTACAACAAAGCAACCTACGACTATAACAACTGAAAAGACATGGCCGAGTCCGACAGAGGCAAGCCCAACCACTACAACAAAGCAACCTACGACAATAACAACTGAAAAGACATGGCCCAGTCCGACAGAGGCAAGCCCAACCACTACAACAAAGCAGCCTACGACAATAACAACTGAGAAGACATGGCCTACTCCAACAGAGCCAAGTACATCGACTACAACTAAGCAACCTGCGTCAACACCAACTACACAGACTGCACCCAGTCCGACAAAACCACGTCCATCCAGCACAACTAAGCAGCCTACGACAATAACAACTGAAAAGACTTATCCAAGTCCGACAGAGGCAAGCTCAACCACTACAACAAAGCAACCTACGACAATAACAACTGAAAAGACATGGCCGAGTCCGACAGAGGCAAGCCCAAACACTTCAACAAAGCAACCTACGACAATAACAACTGAAAAGACATGGCCGAGTCCGACAGAGGCAAGCCCAACCACTACAACAAAGCAACCTACGACAATAACAACTGAAAAGACATGGCCCAGTCCGACAAAACCAAGTCCATCCAGCACAACTAAGCAGCCTACGACAGTAACCACTGAAAAGACATGGCCTAGTCCGACAGAGGCAAGCCCAACCACTACAACAAAGCAGCCTACAACAATAACAACTGAGAAGCCATGGCCTACTCCAACGGAGCCAAGTACATCGACTACAACTAAGCAACCTGCGTCAACACCAACTACACAGACTGCACCCAGTCCGACAAAACCACATCCATCCAGCACAACTAAGCAGCCTACGACAATAACAACTGAAAAGACTTATCCAAGTCCGACAGAGGCAAGCCCATCCACTTCAACAAAGCAGCCTACGACAGTAACCACTGAAAAGACATGGCCTAGTCCGACAGAGGCAAGCCCAACCACTACAACAATGCAGCCTACGACAACAACAACAGAAAAGACTTGGCCTACTCCAACAGAGCCAAGTACATCGACTACAACTAAGCAACCTGCGTCAACACCAACTACACAGACTGCGCCCAGTCCGACAAAACCACGTCCATCCAGCACAACTAAGCAGCCTACGACAATAACAACTGAAAAGACTTGGCCTACTCCAACAGAGGCAAGCTCAACCACTACAACAAAGCAACCTACGACAATAACAACTGAAAAGACATGGCCGAGTCCGACAGAGGCAAGCCCAACCACTTCAACAAAGCAACCTACGACAATAACAACTGAAAAGACATGGCCGAGTCCGACAGAGGCAAGCCCAACCACTACAACAAAGCAACCTACGACAATAACAACTGAAAAGACAAGGCCCAGTCCGACAAAACCAAGTCCATCCAGCACAACTAAGCAGCCTACGACAGTAACCACTGAAAAGACATGGCCTAGTCCGACAGATGCAAGCCCAACCACTACAACAAAGCAGCCTACAACAATAACAACTGAGAAGCCATGGCCTACTCCAACGGAGTCAAGTACATCGACTACAACTAAGCAACCTGCGTCAACACCAAGTACACAGACTGCACCCAGTCCGACAAAACCACGTCCATCCAGCTCAACTAAGCAGCCTACGACAATAACAACTGAAAAGACTTGGCCAAGTCCGACAGAGGCAAGCCCATCCACTTCAACAAAGCAGCCTACGACAGTAACCACTGAAAAGACATGGCCTAGTCCGACAGAGGCAAGCCCAACCACTACAACAAAGCAGCCTACGACAACAACAACAGAAAAGACTTGGCCTACTCCAACAGAGCCAAGTACATCGACTACAACTAAGCAACCTGCGTCAACACCAACTACACAAACTGCACCCAGTCCGACAAAACCACGTCCATCCAGCTCAACTAAGCAGCCTACGACAGTAACCACTGAAAAGACATGGCCTAGTCCGACAGAGGCAAGCCCAACCACTACAACAAAGCAGCCTACAACAATAACAACTGAGAAGCCATGGCCTACTCCAACGGAGCCAAGTACATCGACTACAACCAAGCAACCTGCGTCAACACCAACTACACAGACTGCACCCAGTCCGACAAAACCAAGTCCATCCAGCACAACTAAGCAGCCTACGACAGTAACCACTGAAAAGACATGGCCTAGTCCGACAGAGGCAAACCCAACCACTACAACAAAGCAGCCTACAACAATAACAACTGAGAAGACTTGGCCAACTCCAACAGAGGCAAGCTCAACCACTACAACAATGCAACCTACGACAATAACAACTGAAAAGACATGGCCCAGTCCGACAAAACCAAGTCCATCCAGCACAACTAAGCAGAGTACGACAGTAACCACTGAAAAGACATGGCCTAGTCCGACAGAGGCAAGCCCAACCACTACAACAAAGCAGCCTACAACAATAACAACTGAGAAGACTTGGCCAACTCCAACAGAGGCAAGCTCAACCACTACAACAAAGCAGCCTACAACAATAACAACTGAGAAGACTTGGCCAACTCCAACAGAGGCAAGCTCAACCACTACAACAAAGCAACCTACGACTATAACAACTGAAAAGACATGGCCGAGTCCGACAGAGGCAAGCCCAACCACTACAACAAAGCAACCTACGACAATAACAACTGAAAAGACATGGCCCAGTCCGACAGAGGCAAGCCCAACCACTACAACAAAGCAGCCTACGACAATAACAACTGAGAAGACATGGCCTACTCCAACAGAGCCAAGTACATCGACTACAACTAAGCAACCTGCGTCAACACCAACTACACAGACTGCACCCAGTCCGACAAAACCACGTCCATCCAGCACAACTAAGCAGCCTACGACAATAACAACTGAAAAGACTTGGCCTACTCCAACAGAGGCAAGCTCAACCACTACAACAAAGCAACCTACGACAATAACAACTGAAAAGACATGGCCGAGTCCGACAGAGGCAAGCCCAAACACTTCAACAAAGCAACCTACGACAATAACAACTGAAAAGAC
This sequence comes from Andrena flavipes, assembly GCA_963971345.1. Lineage (NCBI taxonomy): Eukaryota > Metazoa > Arthropoda > Insecta > Hymenoptera > Andrenidae > Andrena > Andrena flavipes. The sequence goes on from OZ020480.1 coordinate 15,227,134, forward strand.
ATGGCCGAGTCCGACAGAGGCAAGCCCAACCACTACAACAAAGCAACCTACGACAATAACAACTGAAAAGACATGGCCCAGTCCGACAAAACCAAGTCCATCCAGCACAACTAAGCAGCCTACGACAGTAACCACTGAAAAGACATGGCCTAGTCCGACAGAGGCAAGCCCAACCACTACAACAAAGCAGCCTACAACAATAACAACTGAGAAGACTTGGCCAACTCCAACAGAGGCAAGCTCAACCACTACAACAAAGCAGCCTACAACAATAACAACTGAGAAGACTTGGCCAACTCCAACAGAGGCAAGCTCAACCACTACAACAAAGCAACCTACGACAATAACAACTGAAAAGACATGGCCGAGTCCGACAGAGGCAAGCCCAACCACTACAACAAAGCAACCTACGACAATAACAACTGAAAAGACATGGCCTACTCCAACAGAGCCAATTCCATCGACTACAACTAAGCAACCTGCGTCAACACCAACTACACAGACTGCACCCAGTCCGACAAAACCACGTCCATCCAGCACAACTAAGCAGCCTACGACAGTAACCACTGAAAAGACATGGCCTAGTCCGACAGAGGCAAGCCCAACCACTACAACAAAGCAGCCTACAACAATAACAACTGAGAAGACTTGGCCAACTCCAACAGAGGCAAGCTCAACCACTACAACAACGCAACCTACGACAATAACAACTGAAAAGACATGGCCCAGTCCGACAAAACCAAGTCCATCCAGCACAACTAAGCAGAGTACGACAGTAACCACTGAAAAGACATGGCCTAGTCCGACAGAGGCAAGCCCAACCACTACAACAAAGCAGCCTACAACAATAACAACTGAGAAGACTTGGCCAACTCCAACAGAGGCAAGCTCAACCACTACAACAAAGCAGCCTACAACAATAACAACTGAGAAGACTTGGCCAACTCCAACAGAGGCAAGCTCAACCACTACAACAAAGCAACCTACGACTATAACAACTGAAAAGACATGGCCGAGTCCGACAGAGGCAAGCCCAACCACTACAACAAAGCAACCTACGACAATAACAACTGAAAAGACATGGCCCAGTCCGACAGAGGCAAGCCCAACCACTACAACAAAGCAGCCTACGACAATAACAACTGAGAAGACATGGCCTACTCCAACAGAGCCAAGTACATCGACTACAACTAAGCAACCTGCGTCAACACCAACTACACAGACTGCACCCAGTCCGACAAAACCACGTCCATCCAGCACAACTAAGCAGCCTACGACAATAACAACTGAAAAGACTTGGCCTACTCCAACAGAGGCAAGCTCAACCACTACAACAAAGCAACCTACGACAATAACAACTGAAAAGACATGGCCGAGTCCGACAGAGGCAAGCCCAACCACTTCAACAAAGCAACCTACGACAATAACAACTGAAAAGACATGGCCGAGTCCGACAAAACCAAGTCCATCCAGCACAACTAAGCAGCCTACGACAGTAACCACTGAAAAGACATGGCCTAGTACGACAGAGGCAAGCCCAACCACTACAACAAAGCAGCCTACAACAATAACAACTGAGAAGACTTGGCCAACTCCAACAGCGGCAAGCTCAACCACTACAACAAAGCAGCCTACAACAATAACAACTGAGAAGACTTGGCCAACTCCAACAGCGGCAAGCTCAACCACTACAACAAAGCAGCCTACAACAATAACAACTGAGAAGACTTGGCCAACTCCAACAGAGGCAAGCTCAACCACTACAACAAAGCAACCTACGACAATAACAACTGAAAAGACATGGCCGAGTCCGACAGAGGCAAGCCCAACCACTACAACAAAGCAACCTACGACAATAACAACTGAAAAGACATGGCCTACTCCAACAGAGCCAAGTACATCGACTACAACTAAGCAACCTGCGTCAACACCAACTACACAGACTGCACCCAGTCCGACAAAACCACGTCCATCCAGCACAACTAAGCAGCCTACGACAATAACAACTGAAAAGACTTATCCAAGTCCGACAGAGACAAGCCCATCCACTTCAACAAAGCAGCCTACGACAGTGACCACTGAAAAGACATGGCCTAGTCCGCCAGAGGCAAGCCCAACCACTACAACAAAGCAGCCTACAACAATAACAACTGAGAAGACATGGCCTACTCCAACAGAGCCAAGTACATCGACTACAACTAAGCAACCTGCGTCAACACCAACTACACAGACTGCACCCAGTCCGACAAAACCACGTCCATCCAGCACAACTAAGCAGCCTACGACAATAACAACTGAAAAGACTTATCCAAGTCCGACAGAGACAAGCCCATCCACTTCAACAAAGCAGCCTACGACAGTGACCACTGAAAAGACATGGCCTAGTCCGCCAGAGGCAAGCCCAACCACTACAACAAAGCAGCCTACAACAATAACAACTGAGAAGACTTGGCCAACTCCAACAGAGGCAAGCTCAACCACTACAACAAAGCAACCTACGACAATAACAACTGAGAAGACATGGCCGAGTCCGACAGAGGCAAGCCCAACCACTACAACAAAGCAACCTACGACAATAACAACTGAAAAGACATGGCCCAGTCCGACAGTGGCAAGCCCAACCTCTACAACAAAGCAACCTACGACAATAACAACTGAAAAGACATGGCCCAGTCCGACAGAGGCAAGCCCAACCACTACAACAAAGCAGCCTACAACAATAACAACTGAGAAGACTTGGCCAATTCCAACAGAGGCAAGCTCAACCACTACAACAAAGCAACCTACGACATTAACAACTGAAAAGACATGGCCGAGTCCGACAGGGGCAAGCCCAACCACTACAACAAAGCAACCTACGACAGTAACGACTGAAAAGACATGGCCCAGTCCGACAGAGGCAAGCCCAACCACTACAACAAAGCAGCCTACGACAACAACAACAGAAAAGACTTGGCCTACTCCAACAGAGCCAAGTACATCGACTACAACTAAGCAACCTGCGTCAACACCAACTACACAGACTGCACCCAGTCCGACAAAACCACGTCCATCCAGCACAACTAAGCAGCCTACGACAATAACAACTGAAAAGACTTATCCAAGTCCGACAGAGACAAGCCCATCCACTTCAACAAAGCAGCCTACGACAGTGACCACTGAAAAGACATGGCCTAGTCCGCCAGAGGCAAGCCCAACCACTACAACAAAGCAGCCTACAACAATAACAACTGAGAAGACATGGCCTACTCCAACAGAGCCAAGTACATCGACTACAACTAAGCAACCTGCGTCAACACCAACTACACAGACTGCACCCAGTCCGACAAAACCACGTCCATCCAGCACAACTAAGCAGCCTACGACAATAACAACTGAAAAGACTTATCCAAGTCCGACAGAGACAAGCCCATCCACTTCAACAAAGCAGCCTACGACAGTGACCACTGAAAAGACATGGCCTAGTCCGCCAGAGGCAAGCCCAACCACTACAACAAAGCAGCCTACAACAATAACAACTGAGAAGACATGGCCTACTCCAACAGAGCCAAGTACATCGACTACAACTAAGCAACCTGCGTCAACACCAACTACACAGACTGCACCCAGTCCGACAAAACCACGTCCATCCAGCACAACTAAGCAGCCTACGACAATAACAACTGAAAAGACTTATCCAAGTCCGACAGAGACAAGCCCATCCACTTCAACAAAGCAGCCTACGACAGTGACCACTGAAAAGACATGGCCTAGTCCGCCAGAGGCAAGCCCAACCACTACAACAAAGCAGCCTACAACAATAACAACTGAGAAGACTTGGCCAACTCCAACAGAGGCAAGCTCAACCACTACAACAAAGCAACCTACGACAATAACAACTGAGAAGACATGGCCGAGTCCGACAGAGGCAAGCCCAACCACTACAACAAAGCAACCTACGACAATAACAACTGAAAAGACATGGCCCAGTCCGACAGTGGCAAGCCCAACCTCTACAACAAAGCAACCTACGACAATAACAACTGAAAAGACATGGCCCAGTCCGACAGAGGCAAGCCCAACCACTACAACAAAGCAGCCTACAACAATAACAACTGAGAAGACTTGGCCAATTCCAACAGAGGCAAGCTCAACCACTACAACAAAGCAACCTACGACATTAACAACTGAAAAGACATGGCCGAGTCCGACAGGGGCAAGCCCAACCACTACAACAAAGCAACCTACGACAGTAACGACTGAAAAGACATGGCCCAGTCCGACAGAGGCAAGCCCAACCACTACAACAAAGCAGCCTACGACAACAACAACAGAAAAGACTTGGCCTACTCCAACAGAGCCAAGTACATCGACTACAACTAAGCAACCTGCGTCAACACCAACTACACAGACTGCACCCAGTCCGACAAAACCACGTCCATCCAGCACAACTAAGCAGCCTACGACAATAACAACTGAAAAGACTTATCCAAGTCCGACAGAGACAAGCCCATCCACTTCAACAAAGCAGCCTACGACAGTGACCACTGAAAAGACATGGCCTAGTCCGACAGAGGCAAGCCCAACCACTACAACAAAGCAGCCTACGACAATAACAACTGAAAAGACTTATCCAAGTCCGACAGAGGCAAGCCCATCCACTTCAACAAAGCAGCCTACGACAGTGACCACTGAAAAGACATGGCCTAGTCCGACAGAGGCAAGCCCAACCACTACAACAAAGCAGCCCACGACAATAACAACTGAAAAGACATGGCCCAGTCCGACAGAGGCAAGCCCAACCTCTACAACAAAGCAGCATACGACAACAACAACAGAAAAGACTTGGCCTACTCCAACAGAGCCAAGTACATCGACTACAACTAAGCAACCTGCGTCAACACCAACTACACAGACTGCACCCAGTCCGACAAAACCACGTCCATCCAGCACAACTAAGCAGCCTACGACAATAACAACTGAAAAGACTTATCCAAGTCCGACAGAGACAAGCCCATCCACTTCAACAAAGCAGCCTACGACAGTGACCACTGAAAAGACATGGCCTAGTCCGACAGAGGCAAGCCCAACCACAACAACAAAGCAGCCTACGACAATAACAACTGAAAAGACTTATCCAAGTCCGACAGAGGCAAGCCCATCCACTTCAACAAAGCAGCCTACGACAGTAACCACTGAAAAGACATGGCCTAGTCCGACAGAGGCAAGCCCAACCACTACAACAAAGCAGCCTACAACAATAACAACTGAGAAGCCATGGCCTACTCCAACGGAGCCAAGTACATCGACTACAACTAAGCAACCTGCGTCAACACCAACTACACAGACTGCACCCAGTCCGACAAAACCACGTCCATCCAGCACAACTAAGCAGCCTACGACAATAACAACTGAAAAGACTTATCCAAGTCCGACAGAGACAAGCCCATCCACTTCAACAAAGCAGCCTACGACAGTGACCACTGAAAAGACATGGCCTAGTCCGACAGAGGCAAGCCCAACCACTACAACAAAGCAGCCCACGACAATAACAACTGAAAAGACATGGCCCAGTCCGACAGAGGCAAGCCCAACCTCTACAACAAAGCAGCATACGACAACAACAACAGAAAAGACTTGGCCTACTCCAACAGAGCCAAGTACATCGACTACAACTAAGCAACCTGCGTCAACACCAACTACACAGACTGCACCCAGTCCGACAAAACCACGTCCATCCAGCACAACTAAGCAGCCTACGACAATAACAACTGAAAAGACTTATCCAAGTCCGACAGAGGCAAGCCCATCCACTTCAACAAAGCAGCCAACGACAATAACCACTGAAAAGACATGGCCTAGTCCGACAGTGGCAAGCCCAACCACTACAACAAAGCAGCCTACAACAATAACAACTGAGAAGACTTGGCCAACTCCAACAGAGGCAAGCTCAACCACTACAACAAAGCAACCTACGACAATAACAACTGAGAAGACATGGCCTAGTCCGACAGAGGCAAGCCCAACCACTACAACAAAGCAGCCTACAACAATAACAACTGAGAAGCCATGGCCTACTCCAACGGAGCCAAGTACATCGACTACAACTAAGCAACCTGCGTCAACACCAACTACACAGACTGCACCCAGTCCGACAAAACCACGTCCATCCAGCACAACTAAGCAGCCTACGACAATAACAACTGAAAAGACTTATCCAAGTCCGACAGAGACAAGCCCATCCACTTCAACAAAGCAGCCTACGACAGTGACCACTGAAAAGACATGGCCTAGTCCGACAGAGGCAAGCCCAACCACTACAACAAAGCAGCCCACGACAATAACAACTGAAAAGACTTATCCAAGTCCGACAGAGGCAAGCCCATCCACTTCAACAAAGCAGCCTACGACAGTGACCACTGAAAAGACTTATCCAAGTCCGACAGAGGCAAGCCCATCCACTTCAACAAAGCAGCCTACAACAATAACAACTGAGAAGACATGGCCTACTCCAACAGAGCCAAGTACATCGACTACAACTAAGGAACCTGCGTCAACACCAACTACACAGACTGCACCCAGTCCGACAAAACCACGTCCATCCTGCACAACTAAGCAGCCTACGACAATAACAACTGAAAAGACATGGCCCAGTCCGACAGAGGCAAGCCCAACCACTACAACAAAGCAGCCTACGACAACAACAACAGAAAAGACGTGGCCTAGTCCGACAGAGGCAAGCCCAACCACTACAACAAAGCAGCCTACGACAATAACAACTGAGAAGACATGGCCTACTCCAACAGAGCCAAGTACATCGACTACAACTAAGCAACCTGCGTCAACACCAACTACACAGACTGCACCCAGTCCGACAAAACCACGTCCATCTTGCACAACTAAGCAGCCTACGACAGTAACAACTGAAAAGACTTGGCCCAGTCCGACAGAGGCAAGCCCAACCACTACAACAAAGCAGCCTGCGTCAACACCAACTACACAGACTGCACCCAGTCCGACAAAACCACGTCCATCTTGCACAACTAAGCAGCCTACGACAGTAACAACTGAAAAGACTTGGCCAAGTCCGACAGAGGCAAGCTCATCCACTTCAACAAAGCAGCCTACGACAGTAACCACTGAAAAGACATGGCCTAGTCCGACAGAGGCAAGCCCAACCACTACAACAAAGCAGCCTACGACAATAACAACTGAAAAGACTTGGCCTAGTCCGACAGAGGCAAGCCCAACCACTACAACAAAGCAGCCTGCGTCAACACCAACTACACAGACTGCACCCAGTCCGACAAAACCACGTCCATCTTGCACAACTAAGCAGCCTACGACAGTAACAACTGAAAAGACTTGGCCCAGTCCGACAGAGGCAAGCCCCTCCACTACACAAAAGCAGCCTACGACTGTAACCACTGAAAAGACATGGCCTAGTCCGACAGAGGCAAACCCAACCACTACAACAAAGCAGCCTGCATCAACAGCAACTATACAGACTGAACCCAGTCCGACAAAACCACGTCCGTCGTGCACTACTAAGCAGCCTACGACAGTAACATCTGAAAAAACATGGCCTAGTCCAACCGAGCCAAGCACATCGACTACAACTAAGCTGCCTGCGTCAACAGCAACTACACAGACTGAACCCAGTCCAACAAAACCACGTCCTTCGTGCACAACTAAGCAGCCTACGACAGTAACAACTAGACAGACTAAACCGAGTCCGACAAAACCACGTCCATCATGCACAACTAAGCAGCCTGCGTCAACACCAACTACACAGACTAAACCGAGTCCGACAAAACCACGCCCATCATGCACAACTAAGAAGCCTGCGTCAACACCAACTCCACAGACTAAACCGATTCCGACAAAACCGCGTCCATCCTGCACAACTAAGCAGCCTTCGCCAACACCAACCGCACAGACTACACCGAGTCCGTCAGATCCAAATACATCGACTACAACTAAGCAGCCTGCGTCAACACCAACTACACAGACTAAACCTAGCACGACAAGGCCACGTCCACCCTTCTCAACTAAGCAGCCTCTGTCAACAACAACTGCGCAGCCTAAACCAAGTACGACAGAACCAAGTTCACTGACCACATCTAACCAGACTGCTTCAACTTCAACTACGTAGACTAAGCCGAGTATGACAGAATCAATTCCACCGACCACGACTAACCAGACTGCGTCAACAACATCTGGAAATACTACACTTTGCACGACAGAGCCAAGACCATCGGTTACGGCTAAGTCGGTGGTGTCAAGAAGAACTACGCAGACTAAACTTAGTGCGAGAGCGTAAAGTCCACCTATAAGACTTATTGCTCGTTATGAAAAATGCGAAGAAAATATTGTAATCAAGTCACAATGACACTCGGAGTCGCGCATAAGAAATGACTGAAGTTTCGCAGGCAAATACCTTAAAGGTCTAAGCACATTTATCAGTTCCGTGACGACACAGTACCGACATGCCAGAGGTAAGAAGAAGAGACCCTCTACGCCAGGCAAGTTCAGGGATTTGCTCGCACGAGCAACCGCGAGTTGCTCCTCGCTCTTGAACGCATCAGGCTCCTCGCGCCCCTCAAGAGCGATAGGTTCCTATGGTGAGGCACAGCTGTCGCTCTTGCCTTCGCTCGCAACCACCCACGATTGCTCTTCGAAGGCAAGAAGATTTAGACAAGCCTGCTTTACTCCTCTATTCTTCTTACCACTGGCATGCCGGCACTGTGTCGCCACGGAACTGATCAGTATTCTCAGACCTTTAGTGTAGTGTTCGTGGGTTCACCATAATTATGTATTACACACACACAAAAAAATACTCCCACTATTTCTGTTGCTCCCCTCACCTTTGTCGAACTCATTTGACCTGGAACACGACCGCGGGCGCTGAAGGACGCCCGCTCTCACACACGCCAAGAGGACAGTTAAACTATAATATGTCTGCTGTAGGTACACTAATGCCTCATTATAAACCCGACGAACGGTGCTGGCGCCGGGCGACCGACGTGATGCGGACAGTATTCCCTTAGAGTAGTATATGGTCTAAGACTATTCCGTGCGGCCGATGCCGCAAGTGAAAAAACCCAAGAGCCGAGCGAGAGGGAACGAAACAGTTGACACGAAGTTGCCGTCGATTCTTTCGTTCTCTCACTCTCGACCGAAGGATTCCAAGTAATGGTGGGGATAATCACCGGGCGTACTACACATGGTAAAAACGGGACTATAACGAGGATTTACTGTATATAGAAAGAAGCGTGAAATGGTTGTCGCAGGAAAAGAAAGAACGAAAAGGCAGAAACCATTAAGCATCGTCGAATAAATGTAACAAAGCATATATTTTACTAAAATATTCGTGACATTGCATTGCTGGGTAATTTTATCGAAAAGCTACTTCCTTACGGATTTCAATTCTGAACAACATTTCCCTTTAAACTTTTTGGGGGTCAACCTTAGTTTCAGAGATATTCGCAAAAAAGTTTGCAAAACTTATTCTCACGAATTTGAACGGAAGTACTCTCAATAAATTTATTATAACGCACGTATAGTGAGCAAAATAATAAAATGGCAAGGTCAGAATACATTTTGTACATTTTATATACAATATGGACTTTATACAAAGTATAATATTATATATCACCATATTTTTATTGGATATATTACGGTATTGACCATAGTGTATCATCGCAGTGAACCGAAATTTTGAGGGATTGGGAGGGAGGGGAAGGAGACCCGTAATATAAAATTTTAGCTTCAGGTATTTGTAAATTTTTTAGATATTAATAAAAAACATTCGGCATAATATAATGAAATTTGCGTATACCTCTACAGACGTTACTAAACAATCATCCGTATTAGTATTGGTTGGGGTTAGGTTAGTGCGAGGATTATATTTTTTAATAAATATAAAATTTTTCTTCGCATTCCTTTCTTGTCTTCTTATAATTACTTAGCTTTTCCTCTTCATTTATAAGAAGTTGATATGTTTTTCGAAAACTCTAAAATATAATTGGATATTTCGAAGTCACTTGAGGACTCTTCATTTTTTGCACAGAGAATTGCATTACAAATTTGTTAGAAAATAAGTAATGATTAGGTCCCAGTAAAGACAACCTGCGAATATGTTTTTGCTACTCAAATATTTGAGTTAAATGCGGATGTGTGGAGAAAGAATGAAACAATATAATATTTGAGAAAGAATGAAAGAATGATACAACGGTTTGCTTATTGTCTGTTCATAATTGTCTTGTTTTTCGTCTGCTGTTCTTAATACTTTTTAATAATATCAGGAAACGTCAAGTATACAGAGACGAAACCGCGAATCCGCAAAACCGCAAGATATGCTAGAACCACTGGATACAAATAACATAGCAAAGCGTGCGTGTCTCGAAGTCAGCAATGTTTCATGTTTCTGATTCGAACGATTCCACGAAATAATTAGATAAAATATAAATATAAATGCAATAATGATTATACAGAATATTTCCTTGAATGCAACTTCGATGATCTAATTCTAACTAATGTGTCGATGTTATTTAATCGATTATTAAATAAATGAATATTCCGATCAATTTTATTCATATCTATTGGGATAAATTTATAAATAACGAGGTAGTATCTAATATTTTTTCCTTAATCACTTATTGAAAATTTCAAGAAAGATGTAAATAAATTCTAATGAAAGATTTTTTTTGGAAACAACACATCTTTCACTTATAAGTAGTTTAAAAGAAAGTACTTCTCGATTTACTATTGTCTATTTTTGGCAACAAAGTTCTTGTCTACCGTTAAAATTAAACGTATATACATGTAGTTATTAATGCCTCTTCCCTTTCAAGGGGGATCCTCTAAGATTATACGTAAGCACTTACATAATAAAGAGGGAGCTGCTGATATGTATCTACGTTAAGTCGTATATTTCAAGAGGTTCCATTCCGGAGCAAAAATGATGAGAAATCTTTGAAAAGTGTTTTAGTCTAATCTTCAAAATATAGTCCACATTGTGTCAAAATTTCAAGTCGATTGACCACACATTTTTTTAAAAAATTGAAATCAAAGTTACGACTCTTGTACACAGGCTGTTATGGGAGAAGCGATACAATTTCTATAAAATTACACAAGGTCCTTAAAAATTATGAAAATGCTCTAAAAAATGTTGCAATGAACAGCTTAAACATTCCTGTGGAATTCTAAAAAAGAAAATCGGATATGAACCGTACAGCTTTATTAGATAATTCAATAAATAGACAGCAATATGCTCGTCGTTTGAGCTACTTGTAATGAAAATATTGTGTTTCTAGCTGCATTAAATATACTTTTTTTTTAATTGACTTCCAAAACAAGCTATGTAGCAATAATTTTATTAGGAATAGACATGTAAATAACATTTTTGTCTACATAATTTTTTGTTATCTAAGATTGGTATCACTGCAGAGCTCCCATGTATAAACATAAGTTTACCCCTCTCACCGCTTGCCCCGCAAATGAGGTATCGAACCTCCTTAAGCAGCAAAGAAGCAGTAAATGAAAAGAGGCAAGCGTAGATATTTTTCGTGTTCACCTTTTTCTCCCTAAAAATAATGTTTAAGCTGTTCAGGGCCGCGTTCCGCGATCAATATATCTCGATATTATACAACGTGACCTGCAGCATGTTCCACTAATAAATTCGCTATGACAAAATAAATTAAAACTGTCAAAGAAAATTGTTTGCAAAACTTCGTTTTCAACAAGATCGTATTTAAAAATGTATCCAGTTCGCATGTCAATTATGAACTTTAATTATTATGTTCTACAGTTTCTATTACTCTGTTATCTACACGAACTGAACAAGGTCTGACCAGAGTTGGGCAAAGATAATATCTAGATAATATCTAGATAAAACGAGAATCACTTATTATATATCAATAACTTATTAAGTAGTAGATGTATTCAGATGTAACTGCGTATTTTGGTATGATCGAGTACATTATTGGCTTCTTTCGGAGAACTCTACCGTTATATCCAGTTTCATTGAGCATTCGATGAATTGTGTCAGAATGAACTTTCTTTCCGATTTCTTCAAACAATTCTTCCGTCAACCTTGGGGCACTTAATTTAGCATCTTTACTCACTTTTCTAATAACATTCAATCCTATCCTCAAGATTATATCTCCATATAATGTAAGCTACAATATTCTTACTCAAATTTAGTAATGTACCCAATTTCGATTTCCAAATACGATTTTCCTGTTCCGCGATTATAAATAACGAGTTGGCGTGTATCGTACGATGTATTTTTACCTTTACGTACCATTTTCACAATAAATACGTGCGGTATAAATGAATGTTAAAATGAAATTGAATTTACAAGGTGGTGTTTACATCTTGTGTTTACAAACATTGCCAACGTGCAACCTAACTGACTTAATCAAACAGCGAAACATACGTAATGTCCGAATATTTTTGCAAAATCAAAATTAAGCATTATTTCGTTTACCATTGATTAACAAGAAAAGTTTATAAATTAAATAAAAAACTGTTATGTTTTTAGCAACTAGAATAAGTGTACTAAATCTTTAAAAAAACAACGAATCCCTTATTTCCAGAATTACTACTGATACCTACACAACAATATATTTCCAAGTACCACTGTGTCCAAATATTAATACAGCCTGGTGTAAGTACCATTACTTCAGTAATACCTTCTACTCTACTAAATTCATAATAGAATTGTAGTTTTCTCAGAACCACGCTCCTAAAGCCACAGAACAGGGTAACTAGAGAAATATGTAACCGAGTCACTCGAACGGTTCAGGTAATAGGTAGGCTGTAAAACTGCTCGTTGCTATGAATGTTATGGACACTGCTAGCGGTGTCCATTTCTTTTTATAAACAAACACTTTCATTTTTGTACTTTGACCGGGAAAGCAAAAGTCATTTAAAAAATGATTTCAAAAACATGTTTGATACCTTTAAGTATGTTTAAGACTAACAATTTTGCTTGAAAATGGTAAATATTTACAAACCGGACGACCTCACCGATTTCAACGACCTTGAAAAACATATGTTGTCAAGGTCGACATTTGTAACAACTTTCCTCTATACATAGGTATGTATAGCCGCTCGGCTTTAGTTTCTGAGATATTCATAAAAATATTTTTGATCATTTTTTCGGTCACATTGATTAGTCGCGACCGTCGGAGTTAGCTCGAATTAGATAATACACATAATTGGGGACAGGTTAGTTGCGGGCGCGTAAAGCATTGTAGTGAACCGATATGAGTTTGGGGATTCGTACCAACAACTTGCGGATGCTACCCATCCTATTATATGTACAGAATGTTACTCTACTGACAGTCGATACTCTAGGGGGTGATTCTACTTCTTGACGATCCTTCTTTTTTAATGTCGCGCTTTGTTTCCGAGAAAATTGACTTTGAATTTATAATATAATTTATATATAATATGACATTTATAATTAACCGTAAAACCATGATTTAGACATTTTAAAAAATAATTTAAGAAGAAGTACTGTCAAATAGGAATCGTGATTAAAATTTTATCAGGATAATGATCCGAAGCACAAAGCTCAAACTGTACAGGAATTCTTATTATAAAATTGTGCGAATGTTTTACAACCATCTCGAATTTAACCAAAGAATTCGAAAAACCGTTATAAGTTTAAAAAATGAGTTCAAAAAGCGGGTTACAGAAGAGTGGCAGCAACTTGATAGTGATTATTTAAACAAATTTATTTGTAATGTAACATGCCAACACACTTAAGACATGTCATACAACAAGAGAAATATCCTACACGATATTAATTGTTAATTAAAATATTTTATTTCAATTTTATAGCTAGGTATAAGATTTTTCTTTTTTTATTTAAACAATTGTATGTAATAAATAAACAGTTTCTGCAATTTAATTCTATATTTGACTTTTTAAATATTTTATACAAATATTCTATACCATACTGCGGATAAGTATATTAAAAAATATAATTTCTTAGTTCATTTATATTACAAATAAGGCTTAGCGTCTGTTGTATTGAAGCGATTAAACGCGCTATGCCATTAATTTAACGAAGCACGTAGAAGGTTAACTGTTCTGAAGGTTCACTGGGGTGAAAAAAGATTGCTTATTTTTCAATTTCGAAATCCGGGACAGCGCGTACGCAGGTCCCGACTACCAAAAATTGTGCGCTCGACATACCCACATGAGGAGTATTCGCAAGGTTCAGCTCTACCACAGTGCAATGGAAGAGCCTCCCCCAGAAGGAACCGCCTTCGTGATCACGGTGTCCTCCACGCCAAGTAAGTTATAATTCGATACCATTCACCATCAACTTTATCTTTTACACCGTTGTTTTTTTGCAGCGAGAAATCTCGCAGAAGACGAATGTCATCTGGTGGACAAGAACCGATCTTGGCTGAAACACGATCGACCATCACGAATCTTTGTTCTACTTGACCATTGGTCATTTATTTTATCGATGAACGTCCTGGTTGTGTTTCTACATATATACACCTACTTATAGACCAAAGTGTACTATGTGGTTAGAAAAGAAAGATATAAAAAATTACAATGTGTGGCAACAATGAGATGAAATACATTTACATAGAGCAAGGGGTAAGAGACTCGTATAAGCATTGTGGAATGAATTCTGTAGTAGAATATTGGTAAAATGGATGTAGAATATACAGGGTGTTTCACTCGAGCGACACCACTTAATTGTATTATTATGATATTAATAATATTAAGTATTTTTATTACCATTATTATCTATTTATGGTATTAGTTATAATATCTCCATTAGTAACAACTAAACTCTTGTGCAATATAGGTTATTTGTGATTCTAAAATTAGGCTTTGTTCGTCATTTTAAGGGGAAAAGTATGTACTTATATAAAACTTTCAGAAAAATGATATCGAATGGAATCTTTTACTTGTAACATATCTACCCCTTGAAACCATTCAAATTATGAATGTCACATTTTTTCGTATCGTAATAACTGAAGTAAATAATTAGGGTCCTAATTCGAGTGGAACACTTGTATTGTATAATACTATAATAGTATTGTACTGCATTGTAAAGAATAGATCTATTAAACTTTAAATAGAAGCAGATAACTTTCAGATTAATTTAAAGTTAAGATTCATGTTTTCAAAGAAAATTTAAAGAAATATAAATTCTAATTTTAGATGAAATTTCCATCTTTCCTTTTATTTGTCCAAACTCAAATGGTGTGTAAATATGTACACTTTCAGTGCCACTGAAAGATAAATAAATAATCACCCTCTGAAAGATGGCTACGGCTAGGCATCTGGAGAGCAGTATAGCGAAAAATACGGTGCACCGGGGTGCCACGCAAATAATTTGTGCGTCCAAGAGCTTCTCCTATAGAGCGGAGAGCTTGTTTGTATACCTATCCACTGCAGCACGAAGACGCCAAGGACGAGTAATACATACAAGGTTTACCATTAAAAAAAGAATCATCGTCAACCTTCGATCAATATGTCTACCTTAAGCTGGGATTGTCTCGTTTGTTTCATAACTGAGAAAACAAAATGCATAATAAAAAGATAATCTTGCTGAAAGTGACTAATGCTTTTTTTATAATTCCTTTTTTCATACTTTACGATCTGACAAAGTTGCTACTAAAGGGCTGTCGGTAAGATGAAATCTTAATTTATTCACCTGCAGGAGAGTAGAGTATGCACACTGAACTTTTCTCCTGCGTATTTTGTGCAACTGTACCAATACCCACAAAGAATTTGGAACCATTCAAATTCCCAGTCTAAAAAGTTTAAGAATGAAAACAAACAATTAAAATTAAAACGAAAATACAACTGCATGCAAAGAGGTATTACTACAAAAATTAAATCAAAATAGAAATTTTTAGAATTATATAAACGGTCTTAAAACCTACAGTGGAACTTCAACGGGATCAAAACAAATACCTATACTAACGAAGGAAATAATATGCCATAATTGTGTAAACCAGACACAGTATGTAGTAATATTCGAAAGTGTTGAAAGCATATCAATTATTGGAGTGTTGTAAATGCATGCATCAGCTGATTCACTGACAATGGTGATCTGAAATGCCTGAAGGATATTATTATTGTCAAAATTCTAGCGTGGTTAATAACGCAATAAAATTAAATTGATTCTAAATCTTATTGTCTGAAAAACATTGTGTATGATTTTCACTTATACTTTTCCCCCCCAAAAAATCATGAACTTGTATGCTTTCTCCGGACTTCTAGGTGGATGTAACCCCTTAAATGATAATGCATTTATGAAGTAATAATCCAGAAAATCTACAGGTACCATTCTAGAAGAAAACAAAGAACCCTAAAATTGTTGCTACAAGGAAGCAACAACCCAAAACCCGCTGACCAACCTTGCATCGTCATGCATGTTCAGTCATGACTTCAAATCGGACTTTATGGACTTTAAGAAAAAAAAAAATGGAAAAAATATTATAGTCAAATCACCGCGGGACAATGAACTCGCGCGCATAAAACTGGCAGCGGTTTAGCAAACCTTGACCTCTACCCAACAAAGACAACTGAAAGAAGAATTCACGACAATCTTTAACGTTAAATATCTCGTAAATAATGAAACGTTACGCCCAAAATCATATATCAGTAGCTTCAGAATTTCAAGTATTATTGCCCTGCAAAAGCTCATTAAGAAATCGGCGTTTCACTTGGAGACCTTTCCTTGTAACCTTAGCCTTAGGCGAACGCCAAGTGTTTTATAAACATGGAATACCGCCCTAATAAAATGAATATATCGTAAACAGTGACGTGTGAGCCATTTGAAACTGTATATCTTAGCACGCTAAAAAGCCGACATTACTTTCCCACCAGCCGTATAAAATGCTGTTGCGACAATCCACTCGAATCTAAATATGCACCGTAACCGCAACTCTGCACATTATCAAGCTGTTATGTATACCTACCTACCTAACTAAGTAGTATGACTTATTTCTCCTTACATTTCTCAGACAAGCAGTGGATACTTTTAGTTCAATTTTCCTTTTCTGACAAGTATGTGTATGTATGTATATGTACTACGTCCGCCTTTTCGATACTTTGATACATCCACGGTATTATGTATTTTTCATTTTATTCAACACCAGTCTTCCATAACTTCACCCACCCATTTCCTGAATGATTATTTCGCTAACAAATCGTAGTTTGAAGAAAAACGAAGTAAAGCATGATAACAATGTAAGATATAAATCCTATTATATAATATGGATTATGTGTTACCTAAATTCGTTTTTTACAATCTTCCCATCACGTCTCAAGCTAATACCTACTATATTTTCCTGATTACTTATAATATACAAGTGTATTCTGAAATAATTTTAGTTTACCAACGAGCTTGAAAGTTCGCCATTTTTTAGAGTTCGCCTTTCCCTTTCTCTTCTCCTGTCAGAATCACAGTTTCCTCAACCTGCTGTTGGCACCTCAAAGGACTACCAGTAACGATCTCGCGTGAAAGTCAGCATGTGGTTGCCGAAGTCTGCTGCGGAGCGAGTGGACGACAGTCCAGATAGTCACCCACGTAGCTCAGTTTTCGTCACGCTCTTACGGCTACGCGGCAATGCGAGAACGCGTTTCGTAACGTAAACACGTAGTCGTACGGTTATACACCGTATCCGGAGCGATGCTCCCCGAAGAAGCCCGTTACTTCATCGAATTTGACCGGCCACGGTTATCCTATGCCAAAACGGAAGACGGCGAAGCCATTCAAAGTGACGGCAACCAGTGAACGAATTTCTCCCTAACGTAGGTATTACATTTCCACTCGATCGCCTCTTCCTTCTTGGCGTACACCCATTCCCCTCGAGATCTATCGTCCTTGGGACTATAAGCATAGTTATTGAAAGATTAACGTGATTATGTGGTTCCATTTGATGAAGAAGAGGAAGTTAGAGAAACTGGTATAATGCACGCATCTATGAAAACTAAATATAAATATTTCCAATAATATTGATAACTTCCCCTACGCCATCATCCAAGTGTACCATTGGATATTCTGCGCCATATTTCTTGAGATTTGCCCTTGATCATCACCTACGCCATCCAAAAGCCTTTACTAGATCTTGCAAAAGTCCTTACCCAGTTCAATACAATTTTAGAAAATTGTAACACCACCACGATCGAAAATTAAAAAATTACGCACAGCTTGGATTAAACAATTTTCCAAGTTCTTTCTTGCAGTGTATTAGCTTCAAAATGTACTAAATATTATTGTACCTCTGCGTGTGTGTTCTATCCCTCTCCAATATCTGATAATTGCAAAGTTTACAGCGTCTGGTACGTTGCCACCGCAGTCGAGTCGTCTGCATTGCAGTTCCCCACGAATGTTAGTGGCGTTTGACACACTAACAGAGGAAGCACGGTAGCATAATAAATGTCACGTGCATGGTAAAGACAGTGTCGCGAGCACAGTGCCTCCGGAATTATCACGCAGTCACACTCGAATGCGCCCATTGCAACGATGCTTATCCTTCACAATGGAGTAGTCGCGCCGCGTTCTGCTTCAATTTGTACGCGAATGCGGCAAATATGCAGGTACACGAGATACGAGGTACTTCAAACTGGAATTCTGATTATGAAAAATTGGACTCTGGAAAGATTTGGGCCAACGATCGATTCGTTTATATCTAGGTACGTGCATATCCCTTTTGAAAAATGGAGAGAAGAGATAGTATACCTAACACAAACCGATGTCAAATTGAATGTTCCCTAGCTAATGGAAGACAATGGGAAGACTCGTGATTCGAGTGCACGGAAAGGGAGCGTCGCAAAAGAGAGTTTGAGATATCGGGGAAGGGCTCCAGCGAACCGTTCAATAACTTCACTTACATCGTCATTGTCGTCATAAATAAGCAATTGCTATCTTATACAATTTCAAAACTTGACGCTGATAACTTCCGACAGTTGGGCATAAAACGTGTTCGGAACTTTATATTAGATCTCGGCAGAAGTTCGTTCGCTTTATTGAATCAAAGTCTTAAATTTCTTAAAGTTTCATTTCCATGCACCTAACATCACCTGATAGTGAGCGAACGAATTTATCGCACTGACAAGTAATAAAGGACAAAAATATGTGGATACAATATACATTTTTTTCAACTGATATTGCATTATTATATAAGTTAAGTAAAGAAGGGCCCAATGAGAGTCCCGACGTTTTCACATGACTCCAAACTCCAAAGCCTTGCGTTCTTAGAAAACGTGTGTTCCAAAAGTGTCAGGCACACGCTGAGCGCCTTTCAAGCCTTCCCTAGGACAATAGTCGAATTGTCCTGAGGATAACGAGCGTTTGCTTCGTTATAGGACACAATTGACCCGGTTGCCACGTGGCCCTGTCGGAGGTATCTCAATTTGTTCTAAACTGAATCCCCATGATCGTTATCGGGGGACGTTCGTTGATTCATTGAACACATCTGGTTCAAACCGCGAGAAAATTTTGTTCACGTGAAAAGAAATGCAGAAAACACTGTGCACCTACCGACACCTCGAAGTTGATAAAAACCGCTCTATTGCTCGTAAAGAAAAAGGTACTTTCTTGGTTCTTGTAGAATATAAACCATGAAGTAAATGTATTTCATTTCGGTCGCATTATATATTTTTATTAATATACAATGTAAGATAATTAAAGTACAATATAGATATTATATCGTAACGGGCATTGACTTCCTAATTGATTTTGTTTTTAAGTGCAATATGAAACTAAAACTTATTGTAAACGCATAACTTTAGAGGTTAATTTACCATGAAAATTAACTAATCCAAACTCGTTATGTTGTGAATAAATAATAACTAATTTGAGTATTATGGAGGGGGGAGGGGGCGCAGCCGATATCGAATCAACGGCAAAAAATTTCACTTGCGATTTACTTCGACTCTATTTAGTTATTGTTTGAATTAGTTTATTGCGATTTAAAGTTCCTTTCTTGAAAGAAGTAAAACTTAGAGATAATTTATGTTAACATACACGACCTCTAAAATACATAGTGTCGCCAAACTAAATTACGAAACCCTACCAGTATGTTCTGTGAATAAAAGTTAACAAATGTTACATAAACATGTGCCTAAAAATGCTTTCTTAAAAAGTTATAACGAAAATATTAAATACGATTAATGTAATACTAATGGGTTTGATGTTAATAATAGATCGATGATACTTATCTAATCTGTTTGGATTTGAGCTATGTTTACTATGTGAAATCGTTCAAAGTTATCGATATTAAATGTATCAGTACCGATAACAATTACTTAGTACAAATTCATATGAAAACCTTTCAGTGAGCATAGGTTAAAATGACGAGTAATGCAAAGAATCGGTCATGCATTTATTGAAATTAGAAAAGATCAGTATGACATTCGTAAAATACTAGACACAACTTCCCCACGGTGTCAAACTTGTATTACTAAAAGCGGATAGCATTTTGAAATGGAACATTAACCATTACAATTTTCTTTTCTTTTTGTTATGACTAACAAAGGGAACATTATTGGACATATGTATGCGTATCTCACTTCTTTTTCTTACTTCTATTTGTCGAACGTCCTGATACAGTTTGGCCGTTTAATTTGGAGACACTCTGTATGATATTTGAACAGCAAAGGTGTTTTGAATACGTATGTGCATCTTGTCTCGCTTGTACATGTCTGCCTTGAAATATTTCTTTACCTACATACATAAGAAGTATTCATATGCAGTATGTAACAACTAGCAACGCGGTGAACATGTAACAATATTCTTGTTTAGTGTGAAATTTCTTATCTTTCCCATAAACACGTGAAAATTTATAATTAAATTTATAATTTATTTGAGAGTAGGTTAACAGAACCTTCTGGAATAAGAATAACTAATAAAAAAGGAAATGAAGTCTGCCTTCAAATAAGGTCAAGATCTTCGATAATGAATGCATATTAAAACAATATTTTCGTCGCCCCAGTTTGCCAGAGAAACATAATCGCTATGATCCTTTAAACCACGATTCACTTTCTTCCCCCATTCGTTTATTTTTACGTTTCAATTTATTCTATTTATGAATTTATCACTAAGTAGTTAGATGTCATTCGAGATTCCAAACACCATGAAAATATCGGAACTGCAAAAGAATCCTTTAATATGATAATACCTAATTGGATAAGATCTTGGAAAATATAAATCCAGTTTTGTAACTTGATACGCCAATTAAGCGATTTTATTATGGTTGAAGACGTTAAAGGCAATATTCTGTTTACTTGCAAAATTATCTGACACGAATTTTCTACCATTTTGTTCCGATTCTTATTTTTTCTCTCAGGGACATGAAAATTCGACACCAATTTTCTCTTCGGATTTCAAGAAAGAGGCAGTAGTTGTCTATTGCTCCTACGCTAAAAGGAAAGGTGTATATTAATTCGCGTGTAGTCGAGGTAAGGGAAAGGAACTGGCGTTCGAATTACGAAAGAAAGGCGAAGCTGACCGAAGATGGCAGGGAGGAAGGGGCTGTAACCGTGGTCATCGTTGCGTATTCAAAGCCGTTAATCAACTGTATCGATGAACATCGAACTCACTTTTCATCCACATCAACACCCATGAGTCAAGGGAGTCAAGGATCATTCCAGGGAATATGCGCGCGACTTACTTTTGAAAGGATATCAATTGTATTTACCACAAAGTATTTACCTTTTTTTCTTGGAAATTTTTACATTCTTAATTTCTGGTGAACATTCAAAGATACCCTGCCCACAAACAAATTTCCATTACTTGGATCATGACGAAGCAGTTAATGTAAGCGCGACTACTGCATTGGCGTTTCGGTGGCCTGACTCTGCCAGGTACGCTACTATTATAAATACATCAATGGACTTCACAAGATTCAGGCAACATCAACAACTCTGATTTTTTCGATTTTGCGCTCGTACACAGGTAAAAACCTGTTGATCGCTTTTACCTACGATCGGCAAACGATGATGGACTTAAAAGGAATCTTAATGGTCTAGCTTCGTGAAAAATATTTAATCCCCTCTGAAAATTGTCAATTGGAAAAAAGTGAAATAGGAATCGAGTTATTAAGAGATAGATAATAGATGGATACCTATTTAAAAAATGGATCAAAATATTTAGAAGAAGGATTTAATAATATGACACTTGTTAACTCAAAAAATTAAAAAACTGTGCAGATACATGCATGTGCTATATCTTTTTACAAATTCTCAATATTTTTCATAGGATTTACCAGGGATAATCAATCTATGTAATTTAGGCCCTTAATCTGGCATCAATTAGAACATGCGTAACTAAATATCATCGAAGTTAATAATTTCCTACACGTGTTTCCGTGTAAACACGCATTTATGCTTCTACGCGATTGGGGGCTTAAAATTTAAAAAGCGCGCGTCGGAGTTTTTAATTGTTCATAATTCAAGAATGAACTTTTTGATTTCTGTTGCCAGGAAGAATGTGTACATTCCGACGTATCCCATTGAAAGACAACTTGTATTGCGAAAGTGGTAACTTGATATACTAACCAGTCAAATTGGGTTTTGTATTTTAAACAATGAAATTCATAATTTTAGTACAGCCTAATTTATTAGAGCAAGTTTAGTACATCGTTGAAAATACTTATAAAATACCCAACTCGAATGACCATTAATTAATTAATTACAAGTTCACATTAACACCGTATCCAGCATTGCGTAATGATTGTCACATATCAAGAACCCTAATATTTCATATCAATTAAATATTCTGCGAAAATGTTAGTTTAAGTAAATTGGTTCATTTCTGAGGACAAGAAGTAAATTTACATTCAATAGTTTTGATTGCAATTTGGATCCTCTAACAATTAACGAGACAGATTTTAAATAAAAACCAAATTCGTCTTCTTTATTCGGATTGATCATTCAATATAGTTTTCTTATTTCTGAAAAGAAAAACTAAATCTCCTTCATATTTTCAGAGATCAAATAATAAAACTTTTGTTTCACTATATAACAGCATACATAATAATTCAAACTTATTTAAAAATATTACTATGTCAAACTCTAAAAATAACACTACTCCTGAATACATAAGTACTGTTCATGGTCTCAACATCTTACGTTGTTTTGATCTCCAGATATGTCACCATCACATACAGTGGCATACATATTACCGTAGCAAGGTATACCGTCTATTTCCAAACAAATTATCGAATTGAATCAGCAACACATCTCTACTTACAATTACAAATTATACCCAAAATAAGTAAATTCTCACACCTGCAAGCTAGCTAACTGAGAGTAGAATATACTCTTGTTCGATCCCCATGTCTGTCAACATACACACACTCATACAGAAAAATTCTCCACCTAATTAACTATTGTCAATCGCTGGTCGAACATAATTTATTCGCGAAGTACAGGGTTGGTTGCATTTTGTCCGCTCAATACGACAAAGGAATACCATTCAAATCACGAGCACGCGTTGAAGGACCACGGGACCCCCCTCCCCCCCGAGAGCGCATTCTAGCCACGCTTGAACACAAGACATGAAAACACGTAGGCGCGCTAGCAATATTGATCGTCCGAAAACTCGATCACACACGAAAGATGCGCGTAACGAAGGACGACACCGGATGATAACTGTCCAGGGTGGGCGCGTTCACACTGGAATCGATAACCGCGAGAAGAAGCCGGGGGGGAGGAGGGGGGGGGGGGGGGGGTGGGCGTTCTACGATCACCGCGATGTACAACGTTTGGAAGGCAGGTCGCGCGACGAAAACAGATTAACCCCCGTTTCGTAGATTCGGGCAGTTTAAATTCTCGCTGACAAGTGTAAGCTTAAAGCTATTCGATTAAAGAGTCACAGTTCAGCGACTGTCAAGCACTTTTCTTTCGCTCACCTGTTCGAATCACCGGCGCAGCTCTAGCAGACGATCACTCCCACTAGCACGGCTGAATCTCGGCGACACGGCGACAGCGGTGACAAGATAGAGAGGAAAACGCGCGAATGGCCAACGTCAGAGGGAGAACGCATGGGTAGGAGGGGCAGGAGGTGAATGATAACAGATCCGCAGTGGAACTACCGTAGCTGTCGGGTGGAAAACTCGCGAGGACAGCTCTGGAGCTGCTTTTTGCTGGGGCGCGGCGAGCCCTGGTCAGAGCACGGTACTCTGTCACAGCGGCATTTTCACTGAGGAAACGCGCAGGCCGGAAAGCGAGTGGCCCGCGACACACGCAGCAAAAAAACCCCCCCAGCCGGATCCCGTTTTCGTGAACGCTCGACTCCGACTATCGGGAGCGAGCCGTGCACAACGGCGCGCATGCGCGTCACACTGGACGCGCACGCGTTTTAACGTTCACCGTTTCTTATCAGCGCACCGCTCTCCGCCGTCACGGTGGACCGGGGATAGCCATGCGGTTCGCGATGATGACGACGGGAGCACAGCCCCTCCACCTTTTCCCTCTCCTCGACTGCGCCCTTCGGGAAAGGACGAGGGAAAAGACGCTTGCGCGATGATATTCGGGGTAAGAATCAAGTTCGTGTCGATCAGAAGATGTTTGCTGTTCGCTAAGCTCCGAATAGTTCCGTGCGTGTGACACAATATTTCAGTCTCTTTAAATATTTAAATATTATTCGAATTTCAAGGATTTTCATCCTCCCTGTTTACAACTTATCCTGATATATTTTTCTTCGATAGGTACTATCCATAATAAATACAGGGCGGAGGAATAGAAAATAATGTAGTTTATAAATGTAATTTATTTAAATCTACTACTAATGAATTCTTTTATTTATACAAAATTTAATACAATTAGTACTTGATGTTAACACTTTGACGGTCGCACATTTTGGAACATACTCTCGCTTATTGTCAATCTTTTTCAAAGGTCGCAAATATTGTACATAAGATATAAATCTTTGAATGGATGTAGTTTTGACGCTGATAAATATGAAATGAAATTGGTTTTTTAGGCTCACGGAGAATCAAGGACATCCGGAGACTTTGGGATGATGTTAAAGAAAAATATTCCTCGCTTGCTTTTTTAACCATTTTATAGTACCAATTTAATTGAAAATTTAAAACCAAAATTTAAAAATATTCCCATTTTTAGTATAAACATAATAAAGACCAGTTTTGAAAAATAAGCAATTTTTCTCGAGGGGTGGGGCGACTGCCCCTTTTGCATCCGCCTCCGGACGCCCATGCGGATAATAGTACTTACATAGTTCGAAATCGTGAAATAACCAATACGTGACAACGGCCGTTAAAGTATTAATTAAAGCACTGATATCACTGAGGGTATATTTGGAGATTAAGAGATAAAAATCTAGATACGTCTCGAAAATTTTGATACGTCTGTTCTTTCTTTATCAGTACGAATATGTGCGTAACGGTAGAATAAAAATTGCAAGAACCCATATGCATTACGGAACAAAGATTCATCCAAATTTTGAGGACTCGTTAAAACTTTTAACATCCACCAATACTTTTCAACTTTTGAAAATTGAATGGTATTCCAAGTAATTCAAACTAGGATAATGCCCGAATTGATTGAAAATTTTCAAGAGAACAGACTAAATGTACATCATCATCAATGTGTACAAATGATTGTGGTATTTTTTCGGTTTCTTTCATTGAAAATGCTACTTTGTATGCGCGGCAATATCCAGTAGATAATATGGTACTGAAAATTGCATGCGCGACATGTGCAAGAATGATCTGTTATATGTACATAATATTCCCTGGCTTTTGAGAAAAAATTGCTTATTTTTCAAAACTGATGTTTATTAAGTTTATACTAAACAAGGGAATATTTTTAAATTTCAGTTTTAAATTTTTAATTAAATTGGCACTATAAAATGGGTTAAAAAGCAAGGGGGTATATTTTTCTTTATCATCATCCTAAAGTTGCAATCCCCCTCCCCCCCACCCCTCCCTGGAAAAAGTCTCCGAACGCCCCTGTTCCGGGTCGATTAGTAATATGTGTATACAAATAAACACAAATATTTTGCTCAACTTAAAAATAACTTCGCTGTATCAGTAAACTCTACATGAAAACATTCTAATTATATAATTATGATGTTCTGTGCAATTATTTATGTCATATATAGGGTGTCTCTAAAATAGTGACCAAAGTAGTGTCTAACGAGTAAACATAAGGAGAAGCAAGGGGTATCAAAACGACTCATTTGTTTATAATATTTATTATACTTCTTAACATTACACTTATTGTATTTGAAAGAATTTTCCTCTTGTGTTTCGTGTTAAAGAAATTACTAAAAATTATATTAAATATATTTACACAATTCATTCCGTCACTAATTAAAATTTACAAAAGTTTTCCGAAAATAAGATGTAAACAAAGAGTAAATACTCTTGTGATGAAATGTAAATACATTTCAGAAAGATTGCATTTCTGTTATCATTTATATCAGATTCTCAAAACAAATGAGAAATATATGATAAGTTTAATCATCTATCCTCCTAAATCCTCTATAAATGTTTCAACAAATGTATCAAAAAATTCAAAATTGACAAACTTATCTTTTACATAATTTTTGTCATACTTCAATATTACATCCAACGAGACTGGTATGTGCTGTAGCATGCACAACTGTATCGTATGACATAATTCTGCTTACTTCTGATAAATACATTTTATCGCTAGCCTTCTTATCATTGTTGCCATTGCAAATACTAATGCCTTTCTTCTGATCTATGTGCTTTCGATATACAATGAAGAAGAAACTCAATATCGCGAGAACAATGTTACGAATTCCATAATTCTGACTGAAACAATATTAATATTATTAACACTTTGGCTGCGAAAACTTCAAGTAGGAATTGGTTACTATATGCTCCTTTTCGGCTTCGCATTAGCTGCTGTGATAAGTACCGACCACAAAAGGTTGTTGACATCCAGAACTACATATATTACTACTTTAACAAATGCATCATTACTCTTCTACAGAATCTACATAAATACGTATTTCGTTAAAGAGTTAAAATTTAAAAATAAATTATGGTAAACTTTGGAACAATGCTTTCATTAGATAATCACCATGTGCAAGAACTTACCCAGGTCTGCATTAAATTAAACTTCGAATGAAAATTTATTCATTATAAGAAATATTTTTAGTACTATCTAATTGAAAAAGATTTACCTTAACGACTACTACATTTTTACAAATTTATAAGTTGTTTTTTAATTCTTTGTAACACATTAAATATATGAGAAAAAAGATATTTTCTACATGTCAGAAGTGTCTTTCCATATCTGACAAGATGGAGCACGTGAGAAGCATCCCAGAGGATTTTTCATTCGGATATCTGTCGGTCGTCATACGTTCGTGGTAAATCCATGCGATGAAATAACTTTATCTGGCCATTGTGTCTATGATGGATCTGCGATGGGAATTTGAGATGTTCGACCTTCCAGCATATCGTGGAGGAGAATGCCAATTTCCTGAAAGCAGCATACTCTCTTACCGTTTCCATTCAGTGAAACGAGAAAACGGTAATAAGACTGGGGACTAAACAAATGCTAAATAACAGCCATTTTGAATATTTTAAAAAAAAAATAAACTGTTTGATAGTTTAAACAGTTCACTTAGCAAAAGTGTCACTGAAAAACGAAAAATAGAATATTCCAAAAGTGCACATACAAATTTAGCTGCACAATAAAACGCAGAAGAAACAAAAAAATTCTAATATACATAGGTACACGAACAAATCGTTCTTAAGATACTCAGATTTGTAATAAAATATCTTTCTTTAAATTTGTGATAAAATCAAGCTGTAAATCTGGTAGATATTATCCGCCATGCCTATACAAAATAGCAGATAAATATACGAGATTATAAGCAATAGAGAAACTCGCTTATTCTGGAAAATTGCACAACTCGGCGAAACAGGAAATTTATACAAAATTAATCTTAACAAGATCTACGGTACATTAAATCTTTATTTCGAAGTCTATGTCTTCGATATTTTTGCTATTTTTTTTTATCTTTTTCGTATATTTCGGTATATGCCCCCTCTTAAATGTTTAAAAAATAGTCTTCGAAAATAAAAAATTCATTTTTTGTACGCCTTCATAAATAAAAAGTGTTGGAGAAGCATTTAAACTTTCAAAATTTGAGGAAAACAAAAGTGTTTTTTAGTTTTCCGACGTTTTTCGAAAATCGTTTGTCGCACGAGAAAAAGTAATACAACATAAAAGATACTCCTTATCCGGATCTACAACTTTTGTTTGACATATTTTTGTATTTAATCAAGAACTTGGAAGATATTATATAAAATCGACTTTGTGAACTGTTAAATAATGATTTAAATGTCTAAGGGCCGAGGGGCACCTTTTCTCGTTATCCGATCGAGCTCAAACTTTACACAGAAGTCAAAAATAAGGGCCACCCTAATGTACACTGAACTATTTTAGGGAATCTTCCGACTATGTGATAATTTCTTTTATCCATTATAATATTTCTGTTATTGTTCGTTCTCTAAAAATCTAAACTGACCTTCAGCCGTTTTTGTTTATCAGAATTTTTTTGTTTCGCAGAGTTTTATCAAATTAAACTTTTGTTTATAGTTCTGAAACGTCCTGTGCAAATGAAGCCATGTAGTGATACCTCTTCCCGTTGAGCTTGTAATCTATCGATAACTGGCTCATTAAAGTTGGGATCGTTACTGGGATCCTCCAAAATAATATCGTTGGATCTTGATACTTGCGGTACGCGAGTAGTATAAATCTGCTTGATGGCGTCTAAGATTGCCGAGGGTCTGGTCTGAGAAAATTGCAAATCGATCGCCGAGAAGGAATCCGAGCCAGGGGGTATCGCCAATGCTTTCTCGAAATCCATGCATTTCCCATCACTGAATTGCCCCCCCACAAAAAAAAACCAAAAACACACTTGTATTTTTAAAGTATTACGAATGTGTTGATGTTGAATCGAAACTCACGAAAGCTGAGCGCCGAAACCACAATGAGATAGTAAATCTTTCGTTCTGCGCACTAGAGTTTTATCTTTTGATGAATGATAATAGAGGCCCGCTCCTAAGACGTGAGCTACGGCTCGCAAAGTCTTCCCAACTAATTCTCGTTTACCTAGGTCTAAATCCTATCGTTCAATCGACAAAAATAACTTTTATATTGATACACAAAATTCTACCGATTTTATTAATTTCACTATTTTTAGGCGATAGCTCGGTGATACCTTGAATTGGTCGTATTTCCCTCCTACAATGTAAAGTTTCACCGGAAATGGATCGACTTCCCTTTCCACTGCCCTCTTTCGTTCTTTGATACGTTGCTGCTTTAGTTCTTGAATCGTCATGTCGTCGTAACTCATCTTCATCGCGTTACGAACTACTGACAAAGCTTCGTCGAACGTAGACCATAAAATTTCTGGTTGCGATAAATCCAGTATCATCAATACTGTGATGTGGTGCGGAGAGTGAGTTAAAGATGAACCTGCCATCGCAGCTGATACCAACGAAGACGTTAAACATCCTACTTCCCAAACGTGTACGATATTTTTTATCTGTGGCAACGATTGAAATGAAAAAAATCGATATTTATGTTTTTTACAATTAAGTTATATTTGTACAGTAACGATACTTTCATGCATTTTTCCATTTTGCTTTTGAAATTTTCGATGATATTTATAAGTATTCTGTAAAATATATCAATTAAAAATCATATTTACAAAATTGTAAAATAGTTCCTAAATACTTCAACTTTAATGTTCCTATATTAGTATCCTATGAATACTTACTCGGTGGCATATACTATTTATGTATGTATAAGGATATCCCAATAGGAGAGGCAAAGGTAACAAAGTTTTTTTATTATTTTTTCTTTGTAAAATCTGATGGTATCAAAAAATTGTTTCTAAATTCTTCAAGGCAATCTTATAGTTACTTTGTATTTTGTTGAATGAAATCAAGCAATAAAGTTTGATATTCGCATAATTTCATTTAGAAACAGATACAATCTTTTATAAAATGTTCGCGCAATAAAACATAAGCATCTTCAGAATTTGAAATTAATTAATTTATAACAGTTTACCCTTTCCGGAAGGTTGTTAAATTCATCACATTTTATAACTTGTATACTGAAATAAAAGTATAATATTCCATTGAAAATACACAAAGCCAATTTGGAAAAACGTAAGACAAAGTTCGACGTCAATAGTACTGTGAAATTCAGCCACTAATTTATGTATTACTAATGAAGCGATACCCTGCAGAGTAAAATCATCATGAAAAGCAAAACTTACTAAACTTTTTCCACCTTTACGCCCGAAGGAGTAGTCCATCGCAATTGTTGGTTTCGGCGATTCGTCTTTCTCAAGAAATCGGTATATCATTGTAGTTTTGCCCTAAGAATTCATATTCTCGTTTGTAAAATATGAAATGAATCATTTTGAAGAATGTAATTTAATATTTTTGGCTACGACATTACGCACAACTGCTTTACTACCGACTATTATAAGTGAACGCTCATGCGTTTCATTTGGGTCGGTCCTACGCCTCTGCTCTTCCTCCAAACATAGGCGCAACGCTACATCTCTCGCATTTTCTCTGAAAGGTAATTTCATCCCTACTATTGCTTTCCCATCTCCATAATTTATATTACATTACATAAATTTATAAACATATTATTTCTTAATCATGTAAATGATTTCAATCCATTATTACAATTCATAATAAAAAAAATTTAAGAAAAATTAAAATCAACTTCACAAAATGAAAATGCACTAAAAAGTGAAAAATAATTTTTTCCCTCATTTAATCTTCTAAGAGAGTAGTAGATTAAATAAGGGGAACAATTATTTCTCATCTTTTAGTGCATTTTTATTTTTTGAAGACAGTTTTAATTTTTCTTTAAATTTTTTTACTTTTGGCTTTTTAGTTTTACATATATTGACACAACATGCTGAGGAGATATTCGCGTATGTACATAAAATAATAATAATTAGGTGATAGTAGTCTTTATTATTAATCAGTACTGTCAAAGTATTGGGCCAATATTGATGCAGTGTAGAATGGGACCACCGGGTCATCGCCCTCTTTCGAATAAAAAAAAGAATATCAAAATCGGTCCATATGCTGAGGAGTTATGCGGCGACAAACATGAATTTAAATTCGATAAACAAAGAAATAACCTCCTCCTTTTTGAAGTCGGTTAAAAAATGAAAAAGAGTACGAGCACATAAACAAGGAAATGATTATATGCAGGCATTAGCGATGTATCGGACAAATGTATCTAAATTTCCAAGGTGAAGGACAGTAATGCTTCTCTTGAAGTATAATTGAAGTTTCTTCGACTTTAATTATGTTAAACCCCATCTTTATGAACAAAAATAAATGTGATTGATACATACAAGTTTTGCTCAGCCATTAATTTTGGCTGATAGTTTTCTGAAATAAATATAAATTGCACAGTCGTATACGCGTTTGCTTTCACCGTGTAGGTTAAGTGTTTTCGTATTCGTTGCTATAGTGATACGAAAAAACGCATTCATAGGGTTATATACAGGTCTTAAGATGTCGTTTACTTTCATTTTTAATATTTTTTTTACATATGTAATACTCAATGAGAATAACCCTTCAGTTATGATTAATGATAGTCAAACCAGCTAACGAGGGCGAATTCCACTTACGCCCAAATCGCCCCCGCGCAGGAATTTTCCGTTTTTATAATAAAATGAATATCGTAAATTGAGGCATTTGATGGAAAAAGGGCACATAAGCCAATGTTTTTCATAAGCCCATGTGCCCTTTTTCCATCAAATGCCTCAATTATATGTTCCTGTTTTCGCGTCGTTTTGTCTTTACGGAGTACACAAAACATTACATTTACATTTTGCTTACGTGGAAGTAGGATTCCTTTATTATTAAGCGTGCGATATAGTTTTTTAGGGCCTCTCTCGGCTGGCACCCTTATGCGGAACATAACTTGCATACTAATTCTGTCTCGGGTTGCCATCCGTACTTTAAAATAAAGTATCTTACGTTATTATACGTATATACTCTATTACTTTTGAAAAACAACTTTTTTTCATGATTAATGATATTACATGAAACGTAGCGGGATGAGAGTAACAAGCCTGTCTCAATTTAATAAAGAACAAATTATTTATGTATTTTAATATGAATATTGAGTGCAATAATGCAATTGAGTTATTTAAAAATGATAAAAAGTTGCTCTGTAATGTTAAAATCAATAAAAAATATGTTTAGCAGAAATAAAAACTATAATAAGATTAACATGTATGTACTTTTAGTTTTTTCGAGCGGACTTTTTTTGCATACTTCGCGAAAGCAAATTTTTGTTATTTTGCTATAAAAAAAGTGCAACCCTAGTCCCGCCGGCCTTAGTTGGTCAAGGGCACTTTGGAAACGCAATGTATATGAAGCATTAACGTACACAAATAATAAATAAATACAAAACATAACGAAGTTTTATATAATGTTTTTAATTTTTATCTAATTTGCGTAATACATTGCGCGATGCAATATAATGAGGTATGTTACATTTATATCGTTTATTTCCGTATTCCTAGATGAACGCTCACACGTGATGATTCAAGACGTGACTAGTCTTGACAAAAAATTTACAAGGACATTCTTCAGAATAATGTACTATGGACATTTCCACTCTATTTTAAATTCTAAATTCGCTTTGAACATTTCAAAAATGTATTGTATCAATACGTCTCTGCTGCGCCAAAACGTTTAATGTACAGAATGAACTAGACGAAATCAACAATGGAATGTATCGCATAATTATACAGCCTATAATAAATTAAATATATCCATAAAGATAGAAGCGATTTCATGAGTTATACAGAAATACCAAATTCGTAATGTGATGTATGTAAGTAATAAATCGTTTTAGCTTTGATTACGAAAATGAAACTTTTACAATTGGCTATATATAGTCACTGGAATTTACAAATTTTCTTCTTGGATAGAAGTAAACAGATGTGATGTATCAGTTGTAACATTTGTGAATCAGTGTTCTCGCGAGTTATTACCGAACAATTTTTTGTGATACTAATTTCTTACTCTATGCACTTGTTTTATACACGCGTATACATTTACACGAACATACAAGGATGTATGAGAAATTGGAAGTTCAAAAGAGTTGACTCAAATCGTTATGTATATCAATGTAATTCTACTGAACAGTATGACCAGCTATAAGCCATTTTTACTACTCATTGTCAGTAAATAGTTTAACAAACTGTTAATGAAAACAGATTAGTGCGGATAGTATACGACGTATAAAAATGTTGTAACAATTATTGTCAGATCTGTTCTGACAATATGTTCTTTTTGTAGTCAGTTCATAGTCATTGTATCTTTCACGTCTTAAACATATTGTAAGTCTTTTGCATATTTTAACCCCTTAAAGCGTATGCTCGTGTCTCACATGAGCAAACTGTTTAGTCAAAAGCGCGCATGCCCATGTCTTACAAGCAGGTTGTTTAGTTAAAAATGCATATTTAAGCGCATTAAATTTTCGCATCTACGTACCAGACGCGACGTTATCAAAAATGGAAAGAATTGAATACCCTTGGTTCTTTTGAAAATGATCCCATTTTTAAGGAACTGAAACGCATAAAATATACAAACACCTATAAAAAGAAAAATGATATTGGTCCTTCTACTGCACTTCCATCTTTGTACGCGAATATGGTAAATTAAATAGATCAGTGATGTTTTATAAGTGGTAGTAACATTCAAAATGTAAAATAACATTCGATTGCAAAGTAACTCTTTGTATTTAATACTATAGGTACGGAAGAAAATAATTTTCTATGATTCGTACACAGTTCTCCGTATATTGTTCACACTTATCGCATGAAAGTTCCCGTTTGAACACTATGGCATACAAAATTTATTTCGGAGACGTAAAATATGTGTAATCAAATTTAATAATCAAATTAATCTGTAATTCGTATTAAAAGGTAGTCAACAACCGGTGCAAGTGATATCATATTTTTTTTTTTCTAAACAAAACTGTTCTCTATTTACACACATCTGCAGGAATATCAGTTAGAGCATTTTATAAAAATGCTGTTTCAGAATTTATTATAGTACTATCAGTAAACCGACTTTGCGTTTCATACAATCTTATGAGTAAAATAATTATAAATATGTATGTATATAATGAATTACTATATATGGATAATTCCAATACAAGCCACATTTTTTTTTAATTTATCGAAATCTTAATAGTCAACGAAATACAATGCGTGTGGAGGAAGACGATTAAAATGATTAGTCACCTTTTCCTACAATACTTCATTGCTTCTATTATGCAGTATATCACACGCTCTGCATGTTATCTAGTCCATATATCGCTCATCCAATTGTCATCTAACTCATTAGCTGGCAGAACCTTTAATTTTCGTAACGCTTCAAGGTAAAACGTAAGTTCAGACGTAACCACACCGTGTTGCGGACCACCATTATTTACTATATTCATTTTAACTAATTGTTCTCGAAGTTTCTCTTTAAAAGATGTATTCACCGTACGGTATAAGATTTGTACTTCATCTGAGGGGAGAATTCCAGAAACTGCTTCATGCAATTTTATTAAGTAGCTGCAAATAAAAATTATATGAACACATTGATTTCCATTTAAAAAAAAAACGTGATCTACGTGACGTTTACCTAGAAATATTTCTAAACGATTTTGATGGAACTGGCGGCCTTGCAGACCATTTTGATATTTGTCCGCCTAACAGATTGTCGACAATGGTAAGAATCTTGCTCTCTATTTCTTTTACATGTGCACGAATGTCTCTTTCGACGCTGTCCAATAAAGCAACACCGCCACTTATATTAGACGCACCAAATCCACGACTAGGATTCTGCTCTGAAAGCACTACAAATAATTTGCAATATTTAGTATTATGATTTCGTTATATAATGTCATAAGTTAACTTACTCTGAAAATGTGTCTTTACGAAAGGCATAAACCATAGGATCAATTTCAAACTGCGAGCGGCCAACACGAGTATTGTACTTGTAATAGTCTTTAAACCAGCAACTTGCATTGCACCTGCGCCAAGTACAAGTTGGCAACACCGTGAATTATAATGTCGCAGTAATTCAGCTAAATATCTTCCAATCGTTCCAGATAGGGCGACCAACTCACTACCGGTTCTAGAATTATAAGTACAAAATAAAATTACAATTACAAATATAAGTATAACATTGCACTATAAATGAATAGTATAAATGTACCTGCAGTATTCCTGAATCATCTGTATAAGCATTAAAGCAGTGCCAACAACTGCATACTTTTCCTCTCCTACCATGATAAAGTTCTGAATACCATCTTCTTTTACTCTATCTTCAACTTTAAGTAAAGTCGGCGGAAAAGATTTCTTTTCGTAAACATGTGCCACTAATGCTTGAAATTCTGATGGCACATCAGCCTGCTTCCATCTTTCAGATTCTAATAAAAGAGTGAGCTTTGTTTTAAGCTCGGTGTGAAATCTTTGAATAAACTTACTAGCTTGTGCCTGTAATGCCATGACATATAAATAAATGTAAATGACGTAAATAGATGGGAGTTATCAGTTACACAGAATGTTCGAAAATTCAGGGACTTGCCGGAACATGCAATATCCTGATACAAAAAGACATGAAAAAGTTCTTTACGTTTCAGCTTTAAACTGCGCGGCCCGGAAGTGCGACTGGTAAGGCATTTTCTTCTTCTTATGCTTTTCTTATGCAGTTTGACAATTTGACTCACACTACGCCTCGTTTCGCCTCAGTACGACTCCGATCGGCGGATTTTTTCTCAAGAATATTTTGAAGAAGAGCGGCAAGGCGAACAGAGATGAGGCGTAGTTTGAGTTGAGGCAATGCCATAATTATGCACACTGAATTGACGACTGCACAGGAAGAGATTCTTTGAACAACTGACCAAACACGTGAACCGAGGCAAGCTGGAAACTTCAGGTACGGCAAAACTGAAGCGACGCGATTATAAATATGAGAGAAAAGAATTTGCGTCGAGGCGCCTTCCTTTAATATCTCGAGAACGAATGCTCGGATCCCAAAACTGTAAAGGACTTTTCAATGTTTTTTTGCATCAGAATATTGCATGTTCCGGGAAGTTTGAGACACGCTAAATGCATTACATTGCACACCTTAAATGCAGATCGTAACGCTGTACACTGTTTGCCACAGAATTTTTCGCACGTTTCTGTGAATCCTTCGACCAAATTGGCCAGTTGACACACTTGAGCCGTCGTTGCTCTTTTACTCAGCCAAGATGACTTATCGTTACTATTTTGACACTCTTTATCTTCTAGCTTGTTATTCGAATTTTCATTGTTTGTTCTTTCTTTATCGTTTTTCAATTTATCTTTATCGTTTGCACCTGCAGAAAGCAGATTTCCCATTCGCTCATGACAATAATCACAAACAGACGTTATCATATCATTGAGTTTGGTCGTTACTCGCGAATGTTCTGCTTCAGTTAACAAGCGATCAGGTATCGAATCATCAAATGAACCGTCGCATACTCGGCCAGCTGCAAGATCTACCGTATCTCGCATTACGTCGTGGACAGCCTAAAAGTACCCATTATATACATCGAATATTTATAATCTATAATTCGCATTGTGGTACATACTTTGATTCGCATGAGAAGGAATGTCAAAGACTGCATACTATCGTGAAGCAACGTTAATCTGTCTGCAAGGGAAAGTCCACCGACTTCAAGAGCAGCTGCTTGCTGATCGCTGCAATAATCGCTCGCAGCTAGAGCTTCAATGACTCTCTGTTTCGTTACAGCTCGAACTGTTGTTACAGCTTCTTCTTTGTACGTATCCACGAATTGAAAATGCTTTTGCCGCAGCAGGCCAGAAATTATGGAAACCAGTTTGTCCTGTTCGTTCAGGGTGTACAAATGATCTCACTGGGAAGAGATGGACGACGGTTTGTTTGCTACGAACTAGGTGTACGTTTCGAAAAGTTATATATGTACTTACACCGTCCAGAACAGTGGTTTCACCACCTAATGGTCTGTTTAGGTCAGCAGTTGCATATCTTTGGAACTCTGTAGACAACATCTTGTCTACGAGTTTCTCCATTTCCGTTAACTGAGAACTCAGATGTCTAAATAAACGGACAAACATTCACAGACTACTGTACTGTTCTTTAAACTTATAATTAATTTATATAAATGTACCTAAAGCTATGCACCCCATTCAATTCCTGTAAAAGTATTTCTTGCGTTGTGGCGATAAGATCCAATGCTGCAACATAGTCTGGCGTGGACAACAGTAACTGTATCATTGGTTGACTTTGATGTACTGTAGCTATGAGCTTTAGCTTTTCATGAACTAACAACCGATTAGATCTTGCTCGTTCTAACCTGGAGAAATGTTCAGATTAAAGTATCCATCATGCGTGTTTTACGTTCAAAATAACTTATAAAACATAACTGCTATTTACCGTAAAATTTCTAAAGAATCATTGACTAGATGTTTATCAACTTTGTGTATATTTTTCCTAAGAGCCTTTAAAACCGTAATAGTTTGCGTAAGTTGCTCCATTAAAGCGTCATGAGAAGTCATGGCATGAAAAAATGCTTGTGACTTTGAAGCAACTTGTTCTGCTATTCTAACTTCCACAACATCTAAATAGTGACTTAACTATTAAAAAAATATATTTTATATGTATTATTTATCCTATTTTTCCTTAAATTTATTTAGAATAATTAATTAGTGATATACCTTTTCTTGCATTTGCTTGACATGCATAACAATATTACATTCCTTACTTAGCAGTCCACCCTTCGCGAACGGAAACACAGCATAAAAGTTATCTTTCTGAGAAAGATCCAAGTTGGGTGTTAAAAAGATTTTTGGAATACTAGTTAAATCAAATTGCATTCGATCTGTAAAAATGATTCGCTTAACATAGAAGTTCCATATAGTATAATAAAAATCACAGTAAGCCCTGAATGTATGCATGCTACACGGGTTCAAGCGTTCGCGTATGCATAGAGAAGGGAAACTAGCATCTCATTATTTCACACTTGACTGGGTCTTCGTTTGAATAACTTAATGAGGGGAGTGAACAACAGTGGCAAACCTTCCGAGCCGATATTCTGAAGACCAGTAGCCGAGAGTAAAGAAGGTCGCCCACTAGGCCGAGGCGTGGCGACCACGCATCGTCCATGACACAACAGCGGCGACGAACAAGTCGCTTTGGTCGCCGCGCTTACGCCTAGTGGGCGACAGCCTTAAAACCGCTCCTGCGACCTGACTCCTTCACTAATGAAAACTCTAGATTCTATCGATTAAAGTGAGTGCTATGAAGATCTATGAAAAATATAAAAATTTAAATTTTCAGTAGTGGATTATGATTCACCTCGCAGGTTTTATGGAGTCATAATTATCGACACGCTAGCTAGAAGATGATCCATACGCATACAACGTACCATGTATACAATGCGGGATTACTGTATTATTTGACCTTTTTAATCATATGGAAGTTATTCTCACCTAACGACTTGACCTTTTTTAAATTTGGGAAATTTTGCAACAATTCATTAGGCGTCGTTGGTCTATTGGCATTCGAGTTCATACGAGAATGTTTTCGGTACCTCTATAAATTAGTCTTTATTAATACACTTATAAATAAATCATTGCTGGAACATTTAACTTTTCTTAAGAAGTATACAAATTACCCTTGCGATCTTTTTTAAATATGATTCGAAATGTTGCATCGTAACATCGGGAAGGTACGGACTTTTAGGAATATCAACTTTTTCAACAAATCCATCGCCCCAAGTACGAGTTAAAAAGTTACTTTGTTTTCCTTTAAACGGGTCATTTATAACAGCTGGCAAGTTCTGCGTCGCAGAATATACAGTCCACGAGGAAGATGGTTCTGACAACTGACCGTTGCTCTTGCGTTGTTGTTGCATTGCCGCGTGTTTAGTGGCGTGTGCTACGTAATCTTTATCAGAAACTCCCTCCACAGGAAGACTAGTACATATTCCATTATAACCATAAAGGCACACAAAAGATCCACCCTCTCTAGAGCAATGTTGATCTCTCAAATGTCTAAAAGAAAATCATGTACCTGTTAAATGATAGAAATGTGAACCACTATATTTCATATCGCAAAGCTACAATATAAGATGTTTCAGAACTATAAATATAAATTTAAGTAATTAGCTATTGTCACGATATAAAATGATCTATGGGTATTCAAAAATTTATGTGTAATAAAAGCAACTGTAATTCTGCTAGGAAATCTTATGTAGGTACTGCTAGCAGCCTTAGTCACTCTTATGTAATTATGTTACTTATGTTGACACATTAAAATGAATGATTCTTACTGAATGGATTCTTGCTTAATACATCCTAATAAACATAAATCAGCTAATTATTAGTTCCTGAGGTATTGCATTTCATAGTTTGTAAAGCGATAGTTTCTTTTATCATATCGAGCAGTACAAAATTATTAATACTTAATGCGAATAAGTACATGGAATCAATTTAAGTTAACTTGGGCACTTAAAAAGAAACTAAGAGAAATTTCAATATATAAGGAAAAGTATCAGTAATATGCATTAATAATCCCTTGGTAATATCACTACTATTAGTGGTAGATCTTTGTACTCCTAAAAGTATGATCTCATGATCACATCAAGACTCATTAGTTGTTGATATCCAATCCTCTCAAAATATTAGTCATACTACACTATGTGTCATCATACAGAAAACTGTACTGACAACTAAAACCCTAAGTATCTCAAAAGCAATGAGTCCATATACTTACATTTGTCAAGATTTCTATTCATTTTTACATAATTCCTATTACCGTATGAAGTACATATTTACAATTCTGAAATGCCCCGTATATTCTACGATATACGTCTACTCTAGTATATTTGTCAACATTTGTGATCACAATTACATATTTCAAAGAAATACGAGTGAGTGCCGTGTGAGGTGTATTGAGAATCTTAAATAATTCGCAATATTCGTGGCATTGAAAAAGCAGGCAAACCGAACACAATTTCATGCATTATATTTCACTACAAAATAGTTAAACAGGTGGGACCCACCTTACAAAATCTTCTATATGTTTGAACGTAAGGTTAGCGCAGTACTCGCAAATCAGAATCGCGACTAACGATTCAGATCCTTTCACGATCTTCGCCATTTTCTATTTGCAGTCTCACTTCGCCATTCTGTCGCCGTCCTATTTAATTCGCTGCACATCGAACTCTGTTCAACGATAATTACATTTATCACGGCTACTTAGCGATTACAATTATCCGCTACCGTTCGGTCTCAAGCATATCAACCATATTCTTTACAGCGTAACGAATAACACGTTTCACAATTCGAGCCATGTTAGCCAACAAAGAAAATACGTCCCTTACGATAAGTTACTGTTTCTGTACATAGTAAGTTCCTAGATTCAATGGGAATTACCGCTTCGATACACCTAGCCACAGAATTACTATCGTTTTTATGTGAAAACCGATGAATTGCATATGCATATGAAAGTCTACGTGATAAGAAAACTGCTTCTTAATTTTATTATTATAATAAACACTCTGTTTTTAAACAAATAAAGAAATAGGACAAGTATAATATAGAAAACATCAAAATTGTTGTAAGAAATGGATCGATAGACTTGCATTTGAATCATAATTGTGTAAGTATTAATATATTGGCCGGTGAGTTCGTTCTCGCGAACAGCGATCGAAGAGAAATTAGCCGCCATCTCTATGCTCTAAGGTCACCACTCGCAAACCATAGACCAGGTATAGAATAGACTTATCATCCAATGTACTTTTGTTTTGCGTTAAATACACTCGAATAGGGCAGCAAGGTAAAAAGGCGTATGTGTTCTTATTTTGTTTTGATTATTTTTTCTCTGTCGTTGCACGGAATACGTTTGCAAAACGATCTTTAAATTGTTACTCTAAGAGAATCATTTGTAAATCGCGGGTTTCGAATATCTTACTTTTAATTTCTAATTCCCACCACGCATAGCGTTACAATCTGTTTTGAGACTTCACCGGTAACGTTGCACGCAACACTAAAATGGTAAGGGGGTCCTAAGACCACTCCAAACCGGTGACAGAAAAATGTATTGGTTGATAGGTCTATCCTATACCTCGTCTGTTGGTCTATTCTATATCTCGTCTGTGCCACAGACGAGGTATAAGATAGACCTATCAACCAATGTATTTTTCTGTCACCGGTTTGGGGGGTCCTAGGACCCCCCTACCATTTTAGTGTCGCATGCAACGTTACCGGTGAAGTCTCGAAACAGATGGTAACGCTACGCGTGGTAGGAAGTAGAATACAACACGTGCAAAACTAGGTCATTCGAAACCCGCGATTTACAAATGATTCTTTAGAGCAGGCATGGAACTAAAGTGAACGCAGCGGCCGTTTTTCGGAGGCGACGCCTCCTTTCTTCCGCCGCGCGTCTTGGCCCCCGCGGCGAGCCTAGGAGCTTCGAGCGCCTCAGGCCCGTACCATATGAATCGCGCGTAGCCATACGGGGCGCCCCAATGCGCTACGCGTGGTTCATATGGTACGGGTCTGAGGCGCTCGAAGCTCCTAGGCCCGCCGCGGGGGCCAAGACGCGCGGCGGAAGAAAGGAGGCGTCGCCTCCGAAAAACGGCCGCTGCGTTCACTTTAGTTCCATGCCTGCTTTAGAGTAACAATATAAAAATCGTTTTATAAACGTATTCCGTGTAACATCAGAGATAGAAGGATCACAACAAAACAAGAATATATACACCTTTTAACCATGCCGTCCTATTTGACTTTATTTAAAGCAAAACAAATTATTTTAACATAAAAATTTATATAAACAACGGGTAGGAACAATCGGATAACATTTCAAGATACATATTTTATTCTCACATTTCACCAAAGTATTGCAACTCAAAAAAATTCTTATACAATCGCAGCTATTGGCTCGGTTCTCACCGATTACCAGGTCTCACCGCGAGGAGGTTGCTGCGCTTGGAGACCCGTAGAGAGATAGATGGAATCATAGTTCCGTCGATCTCCCTGTACATGAAACCCTTGGCCCACTAAAGCAAAGAGATGGATGGAAACAAAGTTCCATCGATCCCTTCGATTTAGATATCGAATCTAGGGAACTGTCAAGCAATCACTCGATGGACATAAATTCAACAAAGAAGGCAATTTTACAAGGGGCCTTAAATACTTCATGGTATAATAAATTAATCTAGGCTTCCTTAGATATCTTCTTCTTTTACTATCACTGTTCACTATCACTTATCACTATCACTTTTCTTTTTAAATAATGTTATTTTATTAAGTCTCTTCACCGCGAAGAGCTGAAACAATCAACTACGTTATGTTAGTAGCCGTGAGACCAGAATGGAAGGAAATTAAATAAACATAATAAAATGCAGGACAGGAAAATGAACAAATTACGCAAAACGATAAGCGAAATACATAAAATGGAACAAATTAGGCGAAACCATCGACGAAATACCTATCTGAAAAAGAGTAACATTCTGATTAGTTGCCGAGACCGAACGAAACTCACTGAAGGTAAGTTTCGCTCGATCTGGGCCCTTAAACTAGATCGTAGGCTTTAGCTTGATTCCGTTTCGCAAGTAACAATGCCTGGGAAACGTTACCAAGGAGCCGGGCACACCACACGGAGGTACCTACGAAAGTGACCCATTTCTACGATATATTTGTGGTCCATGTTCGACCAATGCTTTGTGCATTTTGAAAAATTTGGAAAAAGTCTTAAAACTAAAGAAACCCTTATATCTAATTAGAATATCTGACAATCACAGCTATCGGCTCGGTTCGCACCGATTACCAGGTCTCACCGCGAGGAGGTTGCTGCGCTTGAAGACCCGTAGAGAGATAGATGGAATCATAGTTCCGTCGATCTCCCTGTACATGAAATCCTTAGCCTACTAAACCAAAGAGATGGATGGAAACAAAGTTCCATCGATCCCTTCGATTTAGATATCGAATCTAGGGAACTGCCAAGCAATCACTCGATGGAAATAAATTCAACAAAGAAGGAAAGACTACGGGTGAGCATGGAACGAGTATTAAATGGCGCAGTTCCTACCACCCTGCTGAACGAGTCGAAAGGGAAAAGCGCGCGGCATCTCTCAGGCGATCCCCGTTGCTCCGACTCATGCGACCCGCCAGGAGCAACACCTGGTGTGACCTGACTCAAGCCGGCTTACGCGGAGATTAGGTAATCGGCCCGAGTGACCTACGCAGGCAGCGTACCAAAAGGTACACCCCCTACGCCCGAAACTTTTCCCTTTCGACAAGAACACCAGGGGATGGAACTGATCCACCCATACATATTCCATGCTCAGTTGCTGAGCATGAAACGAGTATTGAATGGCGCAATTCCTACCACCCTGCCGAACGAGTCGAAAGGGAAAAGCGCACGGCATCTCTCAGGCGATTCCTGTTTCTCCGACTCATGCGACCCGCCAGGAGCAACACCAGGCGCGACCTGACTCAAGCCGGCTTACGCGGAGATTAGGTAATCGACCCGGGTGACCTACGCAGGCAGCCTACCAGAAGGTGAACCCCCTACGCCCGAAACTTTTCGCTTTAGACAAGAACACCAGGGGATGAAACTGATCCACCCATACAGATTCCATGTTCAGTCGCTTGCTTCCGGT
This sequence comes from Andrena flavipes, assembly GCA_963971345.1. Taxonomy (NCBI): domain Eukaryota; kingdom Metazoa; phylum Arthropoda; class Insecta; order Hymenoptera; family Andrenidae; genus Andrena; species Andrena flavipes. The sequence goes on from OZ020480.1 coordinate 15,270,847, forward strand.
AACGGAAGCAGCGGCGACCACCTCATCAGAGATGAGGAGCCAACGAAAGAGCGACAAAGCTAATAAAATTCTGTAACTACTTGGCAATTTTACAAGGGGCCTTAAATACTTCATGCTATAATAAATTAACCTAGGCTTCCTTAGATGTCTTATTTTACTAGCACTGTTCACTATCACTTTTCACTATTTTGTTTTCACTATCACTTTTCACTATTTTCTTTTCACTATCACTTTTCTTTTTAATCAATATTATTTTATTAAGTCTCTTCACCGCGAAGGGCTGAACCTGAAAAGCTGAAACAATCAACTACGTTATGTTAGTAGCAGTGAGAGCAGAATGGAAGGAAATTAAATAAACATAATAAAATGCAGGACAGGAAAATGAACAAATTACGCAAAACGATAAGCGAAATACATAAAATGGAACAAATTAGGCGAAACCATCGACGAAATACCTATCTGAAAAAGAATAACATTCTGATTAGTTGCCGAGACCGAACGAAACTCACTGAAGGTAAGTTTCGCTCGATCTGGGCCCTTAAACTAGATCGTAGGCTTTAGCTTGATTCCGTTTCGCAAGTAACAATGCCTGGGAAACGTTACCAAGGAGCCGGGCACACCACACGGAGGTACCTACGAAAGTGACCCATTTCTACGATATATTTGTGGTCCATGTTCGACCAATGCTTTGTGCATTTTGAAAAATTTGGAAAAAGTCTTAAAACTAAAGAAACCCTTATATCTAATTAGAATATCTGACAATCACAGCTATCGGCTCGGTTCGCACCGATTACCAGGTCTCACCGCGAGGAGGTTGCTGCGCTTGAAGACCCGTAGAGAGATAGATGGAATCATAGTTCCGTCGATCTCCCTGTACATGAAATCCTTAGCCTACTAAACCAAAGAGATGGATGGAAACAAAGTTCCATCGATCCCTTCGATTTAGATATCGAATCTAGGGAACTGCCAAGCAATCACTCGATGGAAATAAATTCAACAAAGAAGGAAAGACTACGGGTGAGCATGGAACGAGTATTAAATGGCGCAGTTCCTACCACCCTGCTGAACGAGTCGAAAGGGAAAAGCGCGCGGCATCTCTCAGGCGATCCCCGTTGCTCCGACTCATGCGACCCGCCAGGAGCAACACCTGGTGTGACCTGACTCAAGCCGGCTTACGCGGAGATTAGGTAATCGGCCCGAGTGACCTACGCAGGCAGCGTACCAAAAGGTACACCCCCTACGCCCGAAACTTTTCCCTTTCGACAAGAACACCAGGGGATGGAACTGATCCACCCATACATATTCCATGCTCAGTTGCTGAGCATGAAACGAGTATTGAATGGCGCAATTCCTACCACCCTGCCGAACGAGTCGAAAGGGAAAAGCGCACGGCATCTCTCAGGCGATTCCTGTTTCTCCGACTCATGCGACCCGCCAGGAGCAACACCAGGCGCGACCTGACTCAAGCCGGCTTACGCGGAGATTAGGTAATCGACCCGGGTGACCTACGCAGGCAGCCTACCAGAAGGTGAACCCCCTACGCCCGAAACTTTTCGCTTTAGACAAGAACACCAGGGGATGAAACTGATCCACCCATACAGATTCCATGTTCAGTCGCTTGCTTCCGGTAACGGAAGCAGCGGCGACCACCTCATCAGAGATGAGGAGCCAACGAAAGAGCGACAAAGCTAATAAAATTCTGTAACTACTTGGCAATTTTACAAGGGGCCTTAAATACTTCATGCTATAATAAATTAACCTAGGCTTCCTTAGATGTCTTATTTTACTAGCACTGTTCACTATCACTTTTCACTATTTTGTTTTCACTATCACTTTTCACTATTTTCTTTTCACTATCACTTTTCTTTTTAATCAATATTATTTTATTAAGTCTCTTCACCGCGAAGGGCTGAACCTGAAAAGCTGAAACAATCAACTACGTTATGTTAGTAGCAGTGAGAGCAGAATGGAAGGAAATTAAATAAACATAATAAAATGCAGGACAGGAAAATGAACAAATTACGCAAAACGATAAGCGAAATACATAAAATGGAACAAATTAGGCGAAACCATCGACGAAATACCTATCTGAAAAAGAATAACATTCTGATTAGTTGCCGAGACCGAACGAAACTCACTGAAGGTAAGTTTCGCTCGATCTGGGCCCTTAAACTAGATCGTAGGCTTTAGCTTGATTCCGTTTCGCAAGTAACAATGCCTGGGAAACGTTACCAAGGAGCCGGGCACACCACACGGAGGTACCTACGAAAGTGACCCATTTCTACGATATATTTGTGGTCCATGTTCGACCAATGCTTTGTGCATTTTGAAAAATTTGGAAAAAGTCTTAAAACTAAAGAAACCCTTATATCTAATTAGAATATCTGACAATCACAGCTATCGGCTCGGTTCGCACCGATTACCAGGTCTCACCGCGAGGAGGTTGCTGCGCTTGAAGACCCGTAGAGAGATAGATGGAATCATAGTTCCGTCGATCTCCCTGTACATGAAATCCTTAGCCTACTAAACCAAAGAGATGGATGGAAACAAAGTTCCATCGATCCCTTCGATTTAGATATCGAATCTAGGGAACTGCCAAGCAATCACTCGATGGAAATAAATTCAACAAAGAAGGAAAGACTACGGGTGAGCATGGAACGAGTATTAAATGGCGCAGTTCCTACCACCCTGCTGAACGAGTCGAAAGGGAAAAGCGCGCGGCATCTCTCAGGCGATCCCCGTTGCTCCGACTCATGCGACCCGCCAGGAGCAACACCTGGTGCGACCTGACTCAAGCCGGCTTACGCGGAGATTAGGTAATCGGCCCGAGTGACCTACGCAGGCAGCGTACCAAAAGGTACACCCCCTACGCCCGAAACTTTTCCCTTTCGACAAGAACACCAGGGGATGGAACTGATCCACCCATACATATTCCATGCTCAGTTGCTGAGCATGAAACGAGTATTGAATGGCGCAATTCCTACCACCCTGCCGAACGAGTCGAAAGGGAAAAGCGCACGGCATCTCTCAGGCGATTCCTGTTTCTCCGACTCATGCGACCCGCCAGGAGCAACACCAGGCGCGACCTGACTCAAGCCGGCTTACGCGGAGATTAGGTAATCGACCCGGGTGACCTACGCAGGCAGCCTACCAGAAGGTGAACCCCCTACGCCCGAAACTTTTCGCTTTAGACAAGAACACCAGGGGATGAAACTGATCCACCCATACAGATTCCATGTTCAGTCGCTTGCTTCCGGTAACGGAAGCAGCGGCGACCACCTCATCAGAGATGAGGAGCCAACGAAAGAGCGACAAAGCTAATAAAATTCTGTAACTACTTGGCAATTTTACAAGGGGCCTTAAATACTTCATGCTATAATAAATTAACCTAGGCTTCCTTAGATGTCTTATTTTACTAGCACTGTTCACTATCACTTTTCACTATTTTGTTTTCACTATCACTTTTCACTATTTTCTTTTCACTATCACTTTTCTTTTTAATCAATATTATTTTATTAAGTCTCTTCACCGCGAAGGGCTGAACCTGAAAAGCTGAAACAATCAACTACGTTATGTTAGTAGCAGTGAGAGCAGAATGGAAGGAAATTAAATAAACATAATAAAATGCAGGACAGGAAAATGAACAAATTACGCAAAACGATAAGCGAAATACATAAAATGGAACAAATTAGGCGAAACCATCGACGAAATACCTATCTGAAAAAGAGTAACATTCTGATTAGTTGCCGAGACCGAACGAAACTCACTGAAGGTAAGTTTCGCTCGATCTGGGCCCTTAAACTAGATCGTAGGCTTTAGCTTGATTCCGTTTCGCAAGTAACAATGCCTGGGAAACGTTACCAAGGAGCCGGGCACACCACACGGAGGTACCTACGAAAGTGACCCATTTCTACGAAATATTTGTGGTCCATGTTCGACCAATGCTTTGCGCATTTTTGAAAATTTGGAAAAAGTCTTATGGCTAAAGTTCATAAACTACGACTTATTGCTAGACTGGTTTAAATATTGTGAAGAGAGAGAACAGTAGAAGTAGCGAGCACAGTGACCAAGTAGTATCAATATCAACTGTCATTCTCAATTATTAATATTTGTATGAGAAAGAGCTTCAAGTAATATAGTTGAAAATCCATAAGAAATTAATGCTTTCCATTCTCGTTTTATTAAGATAATCTAATGACTCGAATGTAATTAAAGGGAGAAGTGTAACTCGTATTCAAAGCATCAAGCTTTGATTATAAAATTCAAGAAAAATAATTTCTAATATTTAAAACACGATATTAGCACTCTGACCTCGAATTTGAAATTTATTGTTACTGTTTACGAGGACTAAGTATGTATTCGTGGTCACTCTGCTCGCTACAGCAATCATTTGTTCAATAGCATGCAGAAAAATTGAAAGAATGAATATGTATCACTCACCGATCGTTGAACACAGCCTGACTGCTATCCATGCAGACAGGAAGCTTGATTTCACTGAGATCCGATCACTATCGCAAGTAAAGATCAACTGCCAGATCACGAATTCTGTAGAGGTTGTTGACGTTCTGTCTCGCTCCAACGACTCCCAGCTCTTCGAGAAAAGTATTGCTCAAGAAGTCTTCTAAATACTGGGTGAATTGTAGTGGAATCTTGTTAAGCGACCTCTCACATGGTCCAGTAACCGATGCAATTAATCCAGGAATCGAGATATCACGAAATAATATGCTCGCGGGCTCACCGACATCCGATCACTATTGCAGGTAAAGTTGAACTGGCAGATTACAAATTAGGTAGAGGTTGTTGACGTTCTGTCTCGCTCCAACGACTCCCAGCTCTTCGAGAAAAGTATTGCTCAAGAAGTCTTCTAAATACTGGGTGAATTGTAGTGGAATCTTGTTAAGCGACCTCCCACATGGTCCAGTAATCGATGCAATTAATCCAGGAATCTAGATATCACGAAATAATATGCTCGCGGGTTCACCGACATCCGATCACTATTGCAGGTAAAGTTGAACTGGCAGATTACAAATTAGGTAGAGGTTGTTGACATTCTGTTTCGCTCCAACGACTCCCAGCTCTTCGAGAAAAGTATTGCTCAAGAAATCTTCTAAGTACTGGGTGAATTGTAGTGGAATCTTGTTAAGCGACCTCCCACATGGTCCAGTAATCGATGCAATTAATCCAGGAATCGAGATATCACGAAATAATATGCTCGTGCGTTCACTGACATCCGATCACTATTGCAAGTAAAGTTCAACTGCCAGATCACGAATTCTGTAGAGGTTGTTGACGTTCTGTCTCGCTCCAACGACTCCCAGCTCTTCGAGAAAAGTATTGCTCAAGAAGTCTTCTAGATACTGGGTGAATTGTAGTGGAATCTTGTTAAGCGACCTCCCACATGGTCCAGTAACCGATGCAATTAATCCAGGAATCGAGATATCACGAAATAACATGCTCGAGCGTTCACCGACATCCGATCACTATTGCAGGTAAAGTTCAACTGGCAGATCACGAATTTGGTAAAGGTTGTTGATGTTCTGTCTCGCTCCAACGACTCCCAGCTCTTCGAGAAAAGTATTGCTCAAGAAATCTTCTAAGTACTGGGTGAATTGTAGTGTAATCTTGTTAAGCGACCTCCCACATGGTCCAGTAATCGATGCAATTAATCCAGGAATCGAGATATCACGAAATAATATGCTCGCGGGCTCACCGACATCCGATCACTATTGCAGATAAAGTTGAACTGGCAGGTTACAAATTAGGTAGAGGTTGTTGACGTTCTGTCTCGCTCCAACGACTCCCAGCTCTTCGAGAAAAGTATTGCTCAAGAAGTCTTCTAAATACTGGGTGAATTGTAGTGGAATCTTGTTAAGCGACCTCCCACATGGTCCAGTAATCGATGCAATTAATCCAGGAATCTAGATATCACGAAATAATATGCTCGCGGGTTCACCGACATCCGATCACTATTGCAGGTAAAGTTGAACTGGCAGATTACAAATTAGGTAGAGGTTGTTGACATTCTGTTTCGCTCCAACGACACCCAGCTCTTCGAGAAAAGTATTGCTCAAGAAATCTTCTAAGTACTGGGTGAATTGTAGTGGAATCTTGTTAAGCGACCTCCCACATGGTCCAGTAATCGATGCAATTAATCCAGGAATCTAGATATCACGAAATAATATGCTCGCGGGTTCACCGACATCCGATCACTATTGCAGGTAAAGTTGAACTGGCAGATTACAAATTAGGTAGAGGTTGTTGACATTCTGTCTCGCTCCAACGACTCCCAGCTCTTCGAGAAAAGTATTGCTCAAGAAATCTTCTAAGTACTGGGTGAATTGTAGTGGAATCTTGTTAAGCGACCTCCCACATGGTCCAGTAATCGATGCAATTAATCCAGGAATCGAGATATCACGAAATAATATGCTCGAGCGTTCACCGACATCCGATCACTATTGCAGGTAAAGTTCAACTGGCAGATCACGAATTTGGTAAAGGTTGTTGACGTTCTGTCTCGCTCCAACGACTCTCAGCTCTTCGAGAAAAGTATTGCTCAAGAAGTCTTCTAGATACTGGGTGAATTGTAGTGGAATCTTGTTAAGCGACCTCTCACATGGTCCAGTAACCGATGCAATTAATCCAGGAATCGAGATATCACGAAATAATATGCTCGCGGGCTCACCGACATCCGATCACTATTGCAGGTAAAGTTGAACTGGCAGATTACAAATTAGGTAGAGGTTGTTGACGTTCTGTCTCGCTCCAACGACTCCCAGCTCTTCGAGAAAAGTATTGCTCAAGAAGTCTTCTAAATACTGGGTGAATTGTAGTGGAATCTTGTTAAGCGACCTCCCACATGGTCCAGTAATCGATGCAATTAATCCAGGAATCGAGATATCACGAAATAATATGCTCGCGGGCTCACCGACATCCGATCACTATTGCAGGTAAAGTTGAACTGGCAGATTACAAATTAGGTAGAGGTTGTTGACGTTCTGTCTCGCTCCAACGACTCCCAGCTCTTCGAGAAAAGTATTGCTCAAGAAGTCTTCTAAATACTGGGTGAATTGTAGTGGAATCTTGTTAAGCGACCTCCCACATGGTCCAGTAATCGATGCAATTAATCCAGGAATCTAGATATCACGAAATAATATGCTCGCGGGTTCACCGACATCCGATCACTATTGCAGGTAAAGTTGAACTGGCAGATTACAAATTAGGTAGAGGTTGTTGACATTCTGTTTCGCTCCAACGACTCCCAGCTCTTCGAGAAAAGTATTGCTCAAGAAATCTTCTAAGTACTGGGTGAATTGTAGTGGAATCTTGTTAAGCGACCTCCCACATGGTCCAGTAATCGATGCAATTAATCCAGGAATCGAGATATCACGAAATAATATGCTCGTGCGTTCACTGACATCCGATCACTATTGCAAGTAAAGTTCAACTGCCAGATCACGAATTCTGTAGAGGTTGTTGACGTTCTGTCTCGCTCCAACGACTCCCAGCTCTTCGAGAAAAGTATTGCTCAAGAAGTCTTCTAGATACTGGGTGAATTGTAGTGGAATCTTGTTAAGCGACCTCCCACATGGTCCAGTAACCGATGCAATTAATCCAGGAATCGAGATATCACGAAATAACATGCTCGAGCGTTCACCGACATCCGATCACTATTGCAGGTAAAGTTCAACTGGCAGATCACGAATTTGGTAAAGGTTGTTGATGTTCTGTCTCGCTCCAACGACTCCCAGCTCTTCGAGAAAAGTATTGCTCAAGAAATCTTCTAAGTACTGGGTGAATTGTAGTGTAATCTTGTTAAGCGACCTCCCACATGGTCCAGTAATCGATGCAATTAATCCAGGAATCGAGATATCACGAAATAATATGCTCGCGGGCTCACCGACATCCGATCACTATTGCAGATAAAGTTGAACTGGCAGGTTACAAATTAGGTAGAGGTTGTTGACGTTCTGTCTCGCTCCAACGACTCCCAGCTCTTCGAGAAAAGTATTGCTCAAGAAGTCTTCTAAATACTGGGTGAATTGTAGTGGAATCTTGTTAAGCGACCTCCCACATGGTCCAGTAATCGATGCAATTAATCCAGGAATCTAGATATCACGAAATAATATGCTCGCGGGTTCACCGACATCCGATCACTATTGCAGGTAAAGTTGAACTGGCAGATTACAAATTAGGTAGAGGTTGTTGACATTCTGTTTCGCTCCAACGACACCCAGCTCTTCGAGAAAAGTATTGCTCAAGAAATCTTCTAAGTACTGGGTGAATTGTAGTGGAATCTTGTTAAGCGACCTCCCACATGGTCCAGTAATCGATGCAATTAATCCAGGAATCTAGATATCACGAAATAATATGCTCGCGGGTTCACCGACATCCGATCACTATTGCAGGTAAAGTTGAACTGGCAGATTACAAATTAGGTAGAGGTTGTTGACATTCTGTCTCGCTCCAACGACTCCCAGCTCTTCGAGAAAAGTATTGCTCAAGAAATCTTCTAAGTACTGGGTGAATTGTAGTGGAATCTTGTTAAGCGACCTCCCACATGGTCCAGTAATCGATGCAATTAATCCAGGAATCGAGATATCACGAAATAATATGCTCGAGCGTTCACCGACATCCGATCACTATTGCAGGTAAAGTTCAACTGGCAGATCACGAATTTGGTAAAGGTTGTTGACGTTCTGTCTCGCTCCAACGACTCTCAGCTCTTCGAGAAAAGTATTGCTCAAGAAGTCTTCTAGATACTGGGTGAATTGTAGTGGAATCTTGTTAAGCGACCTCCCACATGGTCCAGTAATCGATGCAATTAATCCAGGAATCGAGATATCACGAAATAATATGCTCGAGCGTTCACTGACATCCGATCACTATTGCAGGTATAGTTCAACTGGCAGATTACAAATTTGGTAGAGGTTGTTGACGTTCTGTCTCGCTCCAACGACTCCCAACTAAGTTGAAATTCGTTCAGGCCAGAAATAATTTGATACAGCAATGTTCATTGCAAAATATCTACTTTTCGCAGCCGCAGCCATGCACCCTGCATTTTCTTGTATATGTCTGTCATTACAGGGGAGATCCCAAATCTGGGGAGATATCAAATAAAATAAATCATGTAAACCTATCGAAGAAATGCATCAAATAAAATAAATCATTCAATCCCATCGAAGAAATACACGAAATAGAACGACTCATGCAAAAATCCACGAAGGAATGTATGAAATAGGGGAGATGATGAAAAACAATCGAAGAAATCAGTTAAAAAGGAAGGGAAACCGGTTTTGGCCTTGGCAGAATATTAACATTTTGAATGGCTTTTAACGAACCCGAAAATTTCACCGGTACCAAACGAATAAGCTAACCTAGGCTAGGGGGCCGAGGGGGTGCAGGAAAGACCAGAGCTGAAACCGTGACGAGGTCCCCAGGAAATCCAGAAGGTCCAGGAGGTCCAGCAGCTCCACGTGGATCGGCAGCTCCAGGGTCCCCGGAGGTCCTCCAGGCCCGGAGGACCGACGATGACTGAGTACATGGAGCTCCGTGAACTCCGTATATACACTTCGAGAAACCACGTCCCCCAACCAGAACAAAGTCGACGGTTGATTACAATTGCGAAATCCAACGAATTCTTCGGCAAAAATGGATTTTCTGCTAAAATATCCATTCCAGTGGCTATTTCTATGACAAATAATGTTAACAACATTTGCACTAACCGGCCAGTATAAATTATTATTAACTATAATCGATACAACTCGAGATATCAAGCAATTAGTAAGCTTTGGCCTTGGATTTGCAAACGATTTTCTATGCCAATTGAATTCTATTTTATTCTCAATGTTTAATCGTTCGATAAATGAATGTTAATACTTATACATGTCATATAATATTATTTATAATGTATAAATACATTTTAGTTGAACTTGGTGTAAATGAATAGTTAGATGAATATTGGGAGAAATATGAGTGACAAACATCGACGAAGTATTCAGTTTCTGAAAAAGTTTTTTAGGTAACTATTCTATACTTCGTCGATGTCTGTGCTTATACCTTGGCAATGGTGTTACAGAATCGTGTGGACATGCCGAGTGTCGGTAACTTTCGTCGTGGCTTCCCTGAGGTTAGTGACCCCGTGCGACAATGGCTTTTATGACCACTGCTCGATTTTTCGTCTAACTTGCCCCGCTTATACTTTAAATGCTTATAACGAACAAACGTTATTTGTCTTAGATTTTCGTCTTAGTATGGAGTCTAGAATCACCCCTTAGATTTATTAATAGTTAAATGTACCTTTAAATGCATATAGTTATAAATTCACTGACATTATCGATTTTGGTGGATGGTTTGTATATGATTCCCAAAGCCGCCACTCCTAAATGCAGAGGGCGCAATAAAGCCTGAGGTTTTTCACGAAGTCGGTATTTCAGATCGTGTGACAGGAACTCCCATAAGATGATAGATGTATCCTGTACTTAGTCGATGGTTCTACAGCCACCGAGTCGTGTGATAAAAATTTGCGTGGAGTATTAACATCTCGTGGTATGTAATTTATTATTTGTGTGTCATTTTTTCCCTCTCATGGATCAGGTATCGTTACACTCAATTCGAAATAAAATTTGTAATAATCTACGGAATCTTATTATTCCATATTTCATCAGAAATTAGCCTAACACGTAATTTCTTTATGTCGTTCTTGAAATTCTCTAACTTTTATTCTTGCATCGCAGTAATTGCAAGCTTCTGTATTAAATCTCATCAGGAATCGTTGATTTCAAGTTTGCTATATCAAGATCATTATCTTGTCCATTTAAAAATTCAAGAAATATGGAAAAAGTATTAGTTAATAACTTTCGTCTTCCTTTTCCTGTATTTTAAATTGAAAAATTTCATTTTTACTTAATTTATTGTATAATCGTGTAATTATAAAGAAATAACTTCACTACCCAGCAATTCATTTTAAGGATAACAAATTTGTTTGTCGTAAATTTGAAAAAACTCAATGTCTTTAGCCTCCAGTATCTCAAAAGAAGAAGTGAATTTGACTGAACAGTATTATTCTGCATCGGGCAAAGTTCGCGGTACGGTAGTGCAGCAACCAGTGGCTTGTTTATTGCTTAATACCGCGAGTTTGTAAATTAATGGGCGACATTAGATAGGCGTGTAGCGACGTGTCATCGCGGTTTGACTGAACCGGTAATTACGCCAGCACTTTGGAATTAAATCCTCTACGGGTGTGTCCCAACGACAGCTCGCTGGCACTGTTCTTGAATTCTTAAAATCTGCAAGGGGAGTTTTCAGTGGGCCGAACTTACTGGGCCAATTTGTCGGTGGCCGCCGCTTGGCACCTGGAAACACTCGTGCTGCAGTTATCTAGGATTGCCGAATCACTGCAGAAACGCCTTTCCCTTGGCTCTTTTTTCCCAGTAGGATCGCACGTGTACGCTCCTAAAGCCTCGCGTGTTTGTGTTTATGCGAAAATAAAATTTTCAATAAAATGTGGAAATACAGCCCTCCAACCTGTACTACCACTACCACTTTGCATATGCGTAAATCTGCTTTCAGAAAATATATGTAAAATCACTGACAGAAAGGATAGGACGCGGGGCACGCTACAGTAATTAATTATGAATATTTTCGTTGAAGAAATGGCCACAGTATACGAAACTCACGAACCATATATATTTGGGAGGAATTTAAAGTGTCATAGGAAATAACTTGAAATTGATTATAAAGAAGAAATAATTAATCCTTGGAATTTGTGGATTAATGGTGTACTTGGGATTAAGTAAACGATCTGTCGAGGTTTTATAATATAATACATATCGATGCTTAGTGCACAAACATTGTACCTATGTCCACTTTTTGGGAAATTTGTATTTACTTCATAAATTTGTCAAAAATAATATTTTTCTTCGTTGTATGCTCTAGAATCTTATGTACCATTGCATGTTTAAATACAATATTTCTGCACAAAGCCATTGATATATTCGAGTTTTAACTTACGGTTTACTTCTGGGATCGTATATCTGTCCATCTATCTAACGAATCTAACTTTGGAACTAAAGTTAGAAGTTAGAAAATAGTATCACGATCCTGCAGGGATTTCGGCTCGTATATCTAGTCAAAGTACCTAGTGGTCTCGCCTGTGAGCATAGGAGTTACTATTAATTTTGGGCACAGTTTGTACATTTCACCGACGGAACTTCACTCTTACAATTAGATCAAGGTATGTGCGGTGAATTTCCGAACAGTGATCCAACTTCTATTAGAACTGCAACGTAGAAACCGAAATTTTGCTTGCTGTGATATTCTTTAAGCAATAATGCCAATTCGAAGTAAAGAAAAGGTCTGAGCTCAAATGCATTGCAAAGTGATGCAATATTACAGAAAATAGTCAATAGGAATATTATAAGAAAATGATAGTAACGAGTATCTGTTGCAAGTATATCATCTTCCCTCCTTTTTTTAATTTTATGCATTTCCTATTTGTGCACTGCTTCCATTTCTTTCACATTTAGAATATTTAATATGATTTCAGGAAATATTAATCGTATATCTCATTACTAACGAACTGCACTCCGTTTATAATTATTCCGTTTTACCTTCTCTACGTCGTTTCTTATTCTGTTAGCAGCCTGAGCTCGCGCTATATCCGGTGCACAGTTTTTTTTTTTAAAAAATTAATTTTATATGAGATAAATGCGAGGTTGTCTAGTCCTGCGAATATGACTTCTGCAAACCTGACATTTTTCAGTTCAAGACACTCTAATAGGCTTGTACTAGATTTCGATTTTATTACAGGTTAAACTATGATTATTTTATAATTTTTATAGGACAGCTTAATTATGAAGAAACCGTTTAATCGATGATTGCGGGTCGAATGGTATTTTATTTCATAATGCTTCAAAATTAAAATGTCGGGTTTGCATTGTTTATTCAATTTTACTGTTTCATATATTTTTTTTCGATTTCTGAATGTAGCTCATTTTACAATGAAATTACCAGACCTTTACCAATAATGCAGATAGTACCTATCTCAAGGCGCTAATTGGCAACATATTCTTACTAGAAACCGACAGGCTTCACTTAATTCTAATCTCTTTTGGAATTCTCTTGGAAGAAGTCGTAGGGAAACCTGTTAATCTATGGTACTTACGACGCGAACTTCTATTATAGTTGTTACTCAATTGGCTGCGTAACAGCAAATGTTTATTACAGTGTGATAAACATAAATTTCTTAAGCTTGACTGGTGTAGATAAAAATATTATTTCTGCTTCTTAAATTGAACTTATATTTTCAATCTTTTAAAAACTGAAAAGTGGGTAGCTCACCACTTTCTTTTCTTGAACCATGAAGCTTTCCTCATCTTCTATAACAATGGCTGCAGAGGCATCTGATAAATACTGACGGCAAATCTAACACTTAAACTTTAGTTAAACTTCAGTTTATACATTTGTTTACAGATATATGCTACCTACATAAAATCTGAATCGTTAAAAGAAATTTCAATATTTCCTTGGTGTAAACAAATAGTGGGGTTGGGGTGCAATAGCAATTTGAATATAGACAATTTGGAATTGACGAGACTAGCTTAAGTTGATTCCCAGTTATCGAGGCTTGATTGTTGAAAATAAATATTGTAGTAGTAGACTCGTGACGCATTCTGCACAGTTTGAACAGTTGCGAATCGATAGGACGATCTCACACGTTCATTTCTGGGTTGAATCGCGAGGCGTAGGGTGAGTCGATGGTGCTGATCCAAGGAGATTATTGGTAACTTGCCAAGTCTCCTTCAATATGGGCGGTGCACATCAAACCCAGCACCTTTATCATTCCTTCGTATTCACCCGACCGTTCCACACACAATGTATAATGCATGCAATGGTCTCATAAAGTGTATGTCAGCCTGTAAACGCCCTTTGAGATATGTTATTATTAAAGGAACGCGGAACTTAAATATTTTCAGACTGTGCTTTTTTATTTACATGTACTTTCCAAAACAGTTGGGAATGCCCTTAAACGTTGATAGTCAAAACGTTGAATATGATAGCCTAAATTATTGTCCCTTAAATTTTGTAATTGGAATGGTGCATTCACTTCAATGTTTCTTATTATATTTTATAACATTTAGTAGTTTTTCTTTACCATTCTAGGAGATATACCAATATTATTATTTATGTTTTAGTACACGTTTATGCGTGTACTTGTTTTGTGGAATTAACAGTTTTTAATACTTTTTATACAAAACCGTATAGTATCACTCATTTCTATAGTGTTACTACAATCTTATTTCCTTATTATTTGTGATTATATTTTTATCGCGTTATGGATTTTCCAGAACTTTTGATTCAATGATGCTTAAAGTGCAATTAACAACGGCATTAGAATACAGGAACGGTTGACGGAAGAACCAGGGAACTAGGTCGTGGGTAAATTAATTCTATTATTACCGGTTGCACAAATAACGCTCGAAACGAAAGAAAGTCTAATTGTTCCAACCCAATTAAGGGTTGTGGATTGATTGACGAATTCGAACTTGTCGATTTCCAGGTCAGACCAGGCCTAGCCGAGATTTCCAAAGTACAATGGCCGCTGGATGAATTAAAAGGACTTTAATACTTGACAAATAATTCGATCGAACTCCCCCAAGTCTTTCCACCCTTCATTTTGCTCTTACTCTCCTCTCTTTTTTTTCTATTTCCCGATTCAGCGAGAAGGAGATTGGCATTCGAGGTTCAATGATAAATGAGCTGCGCTGAATTGGAACGACCCCTCCTTACTATTTTCTCTTCTCAGTTTTCTCTCACTTGGTGAACTACTACTGCGTTTTCGCTTATTTCTCTCAATCCGCCTTAATCCATCGGCTTGGCAGCATGCTGCCCGATAATTTCGAAACTGATATGAAACATGCTTTAGTTTCGCCCTTTCTCAATGATATAATCTAACTTCTAGAGAACAATTCTTGTCTTAAAAGTGTGTTCTACACTTTCCTGTAAACTACGACTTAAGGAACTAATTAAGAATCAAATAGAGTGTTTGATGGGATCTCAAGTTTACGTAGAATATTTCGTATGAGATGTGATCGTACAATTTTAGCACTGATAGTTAGGTACTTCATATTTCGTCGTTGATGGTGCGAGTAGCATGACGTTGTCTAGTAGTTGAAAAATTTTCAAAGAATAATAAATGCAAAGTTTATAATTCGGGATTAAAAGCAGCAATGAAGTTTTGGGAATATTCATAATGTGATATAATAATTTCTCTTAACGAAGTGTAATCAAGTTTTGCAAATGGAAAACAAACACTGCATCTTTTACACACAGTTATAGTTCGTTATAAAAGTTAGGTATTAATAATTTATGTAATTGCAAGAAATTATAAATTAAAGTGTGTTAATTATAGGAAATATCCATCGAGACATTCATCTGCTCATAACGACCTACAATTACGTAAAACGTCAATTGAAATTCTGCTTTTTGATATCATTCCATTTCTTAACAGGCAATAGTTCCCTTGACTACTTTAGACAGACAAGTAGAAGTGTCCAGTATGTGGTCAGACAGGAGTCAGTAGTTCACGTCGAGGACATATCCAACTTTGCATTTCAAATTGGGTTACAAGCATACCATCGGTATCTAGTCCACTTTAAAAGAGAATTGCATATAACATCGAATATTTATTTAATTAAAAAATTCCGTTTCTCCCTTTCCTAACAAAAGCTCAAGCTTCACTGCGTTTTACTTTACGAAAACAATTGTCCAACATTATCCGATTTGACCCGAAAATAACATGGAAATCCTTTTTCACATTTCTTTATACGCATGCCTGACCTTTTAATAACTACTTCCTAATCCAAGCACTCGCGTAAAGACCCCACATTCGCAATATTCACAAACCGAAGAAAATGACAGGGTATAAATTCAGGCACATTCTAATCATCAACGAATCTCCTCCATCTCTTAGAAACAATTAATCACACTCGTCGACCCAAATACAATTAGAATCCCCCGAACAGCGATCCTGGTATCGATATGGTGCAAATCGTGTCCCGTTATCTGCTCCGTCGCACCTCGACCCGCCGTTGATTCAATTACCCGCGTCATTTGTGCGGATCAAAGAAGAGGCCTGGTCCTTTCAGCGACGAGGCCTTTCGTGGGCGGAGCGTCGACACCTTTTTTTGACATCGCACCTTGCGGACTACTGTACCAATGTCTCGCGTCGCGTGCATACGTAAAGGATCGCGTCTGTGCGCGCGCAGGATTGGTCCAGATTCCTGGTTGAGTCTTCGTTGTCCTCCTCCCCCATTCTGTCACCCTCTCTCTATCCCCCTAGTTGTTGGTGTTCTCCCGTCACGCTCCCCCAACTCATCTGGTACGTGTGCGTGCCCAGTGGCGCCGCCGGTCGGGCAAAATCCCCCAACTCGGGACCGAGGAGTCGGTGCCCCTCGGTTGTTCAGTCGTGGGTGCAGTGCGTACGAGAGTGCAGCGGTTTCGGAAGCTGCTTCGAGACCGGCGTGGCCTGGAAGCGCGCGAGGTTAGGTCAGTGTCACAACTTGTCAACTATCGCCGGGCATCGTTCTACGAAACTAGTTACCGCCGATTTTCCATGGCATCGGCGCCGATCGCCCACCGTTTCTCCCCCCTCACATGCCGCTCAATTACGATCCACCCTGAACGTTTTCCAACGATCCAACGATTCGGAGCGTTCCCAGGCACTCGCTTTCCAAACCGCATTCACAGTCGCGCGCTAAACACTCGTCACTGAAACGGCTCCGTTTTGTTGACACATCAGCTTCGGGGATGAAGGGACTGTAAATCGAACGTTCCGTGTTCTCGCAAGGAGAGGCAAGGATTCTCCAGCACTCGCCTGACGATACTCGAGAGTTTCCACCGCTTCGTTTGTTTCCCGTTCAGTTCCCGGTTCGCGCGAACGGTTCCCCCGCGGCACTCTGAAATCCGGCGATTCGGGAAGCGCGCCGCCAAGCTCGGTCGCGGCGGATCGGGCGAGGGATTGCGAGCCGCGGCAAGTGTCTAACGCGGAAGAAGGTGCCAGTCGAAATTGCAGCGTGCCTTAGGGTGCCGTCGCTGGCGCGTTAATGATTTCGGTGCCGTGGGGGGGAAGTGTTGCTGGCGACAGGGCGAAGACGCCGCGCGATTCTCGGGGGAAAAGAAGGTCAGGCTCTTTCCGGGGACCGCGATTATACGAAATAAAATATCGTTGACCCAGTTCTCAGGTGGCGGGCAAAAGTAATTAGACATTCGCCGCTGTGCAGAGAGGCAGGGAGTCGTAGGTGAGAGAGCGGAGTGTTGATCGATCCTTCGTCGTTGCCGAGCGCATGTACGCGATCCATCGTAAATTCGCGTTTCCACTTGTGTATCGGTGCGTGCGGTGACATCGGCTTGAAATACGACACGCGGGCGGGCCAGCCATCGGCGAGTTACGATGCCTAGAAGAGGGGCAAATTTAGTCTCGTACGGGTAATTCAAATCCCCAGCCAGGTACGAGACGCGAACGAATGGTCGGGCTCCCTCGCTAACGACATTCGTATTCGTTACTCGGCTCGGCCGCTTGTCACTCTCCTCTCTTTTTTTTTCACCCTCTCTCCGACTCTAACCCCCAGCTTTCTTTCACGACGGCGAAGCTCTCCAGAGGCTTTAAATGTTATTCTTGGGCACGCTTTAAAATTTTAATTATGTCGTTACGCACGGCGTTCGATTGTATTTTAATTACGAAGACGCCGTTGTTTTGTGCCCGAGCGAGGCTGTTGGCTCTTTGCGGGATAGATTCGAGCGTTGTAACGAGGACTTCGTAGCACGGGGATCGATGGAAATTCGTAACAAGGTTTGCCTGAAGTTTTTCCATTTGAATTTCGATCTCTAACGGGATATCTCTCGGTTCGAGGTGTTATGGGAATTTAGTAGCCGGACTTTCCACTTTTCGATACTTTGGCGATTTTAATAATTCGGTAGTGGTGTTAGCCAGGGTTTCTTATGCTAGTGCTTTTGTGATGATTTTGCAATACTGTTGTGAATCTGCTGTCTATCTGGTCGGGAATATCGGTTTCAGTGATCATTGTCGATATAATTTTGATAATACGTAAGTTGTGGTTTTTGATAATAATTTGCTAATTAAGTGACGATACTGTTAAATGTTTTGCATACGTGAAGTATTTGTATTTGTTGAAATACTTGACATTATAATGAGGATAATTAGTGTGTTCAGGTTCGGAATTAGTCGTACGTGAGTCTGAGATATAAGAGACTATCTTTAGACATTTGTGACAAAGGTACAGACTGGGATAGGTGAATTATTCATCAGAACCATTATCCCTCTTTTTCTGTAATTATGATCGTGAATAATTTGCGTCAATTTATCGAGCGTCGCTATTGTTACAACGCAAGTTTGACATTTGGAAGACTTTGAAATTATTTAAAGCTGGGATTTTGAAACAGCCGTATGCCAAATGTACTTATAAGTAATCATAGATCTTTTGTATCGATAACAATTTTAGTTATGCTAGGGAATTAGAGAAAATTAAAACGTTCGTGTTTGTAGAAATTCAGTGCATCTTTCGGGGGCTCAAAATATTCAATCAAGTAAAGCTTATCACCTCTGTCGATTGGAAGATTATCGATTTGAAAATTGAATTGTCAAATTTGTACTTGCCTCTGCAGCAAGTACAATTTAACCTCAATCACCCACACCATACTAATTTAACAAAAAAGGACGAATAAAACTTCTTGTGATTACGCGTCGAAATTTACGAGTAGTTAAAGCCATTTTATCCGCGCAATAACGTACGATCTGTCTTTGGTGTGGAAAATAGAATGTAAAGTTTATTAATTTGACAAGCTTTAAACGGTTTTTAAACCGTCGAACGCTAAATCTTTATGAATTGCAGGTGGCCAATGTTTAATGCGTGTTAAAACGATAATAATCGACAAAATGTTTATGACACCCATATATTCATATATGCACATATATGTACAGGGTACAACATAATTCGTGGTAAACAAAAGCGGTGTTTCTGCTGGTAAAAAATAAATCGAAAATGTGGAGTGAAATGTTTTTGTACGTGGGTTTGGTTTGAAGAAAATCAACCTCGAAGATTTGTTCGTGTCGGTGTGACTTCGCTGTCTATAAACATTGATGGTGCAATGGTTTAAACAAAATATATTATTGCATTTGTATAGATTATTAACTTTCTTATTGTTAGAAAATTGATGAAAGTGTTTTGTTCGACGAATTAAAGAGTATTTTCCTTTTTTAATAATTTTCTCTTTTAGTTTAAAAACTTCTTCTTTGTAGACTTCACCATTAATATTTGTATGCTTACTGCTACCCTCAATTAACCTCCAAAGTAGAAATCAAGGAATATAATATGAGAATTTTGAAAACCACGTCACTCTACTACTGTGACCCTGACAAACACAATTTTTAGGATAATAGAAAGGTAACAATTTTGTAAAAGCTTATTGTATCATTTCAAGTAATGTATCACCGGTTCACAGTATCGTATCATCAATGTTGATGAATATTAACGGGCAAGTGGAAATATCGGGTAATAGCCAGACGCATCATCCAAATGCTACGCAATCCTATACTGTATCCCCAATGAATCTTTAAAACCGACTATTTCGAATCCAGAGCCTGAAAACAATTTTATTCTACTTTTTCGACATATTTTTGATTGTCCTACGAATTACACCCCACCCTCTGCATACACACACAGTAGGTACCGAAAATAATTTATTGCATCCCTCTTATTATTACTAGATATTAGCAAAATATTATTGCAAAATTCAATTATTCCAAAAATCTGTACCTTTTTATCTTGACCGAGATAACTTGAACACGAATCATTTAATCACTCATATTGCTTTGAAATTTGTGTGTACATATTTTAGAAATTTGAGAGTGATACTTGAAATATTCCCAGTACTCTACATTCCTTATTCGTGATAATAGAGTCTTTCATTTACACGTGCAGAATTGCCGGGTCGAAAGCGTACGAGTGACCAGCTTAATATTCAAGTGGGGAATCCATTGAGATAATCCTAATCCTAACACCGATGAGTGGTTCACCTGGACCGATCAGACAACCTGCATAACGATCGTCGAAAATCGGATTAAATGCTGTCAGATATAGGCTTGAATTTACGTCCAGCGGTTATCTCGTTGAATTGCAGCGTACTTTCGTGTAATGGTCTTCCGCGAGATACGCGAATCAATCAGTCGTTTGCCGATTCGCAATGCACCGCTCGGAAATGATGGGCGCAGCACTTCGTTGTCCTTTAATAGCGGTGCTCGCAGTCGTGTTTGCATCTGTTCCTGATAGATTAAGCACGCTCCGCTTCCCATCTCAGTTCCAACCGTAATATCAACTTTTGTCGGAATTGCTTTTGACCGTGATATTTTTTGCTGGCATTCGATTGAGCGTGCCACAGTATTTAACGTGACTGCGCCTGAAACTTTTGCCATCCTTGGCTTTTCACGATCCCCCATTCCGAGGACCTTTATATATTTCCTGACTTCTGAGTAACAACTTACCAAACGTACGAAATGGACCATAATTTATATATAAATATAAAAAGACAGAATGTACCTAAGTTACCTTTTTGTTAACTTGAATGCTTGATATTTTTATAGGGGATTTTCTGTTCTGTTTCGTTCATTGTGAGGCGCTTAAAATCTGTGGAGTATTTTGCATAGTCTGCGTTTATTTAGTTCGAAAGGAATCCTTCGTCGATAAAGGCTTTTTTGTTGGGTGTTTCGTATAATTTCACTCAGTGTCAGTATTTGTTGGGACGTCGATGGATTGATAACCAATATCGATTTCTCTTAGAGTGCACCGCAGTTTTCTATCGAAGTGCATGCAACGGCATGAATGCATTAGCCGCGTCATTAAGTTGCCGCTTATACGCGTGAATTCGAATCCGAGATCAGGATCGTTATCAAATTTCCGTTCGAGCGCACCAGGGTGAAAATTATGGTCGATCCATCGTTAACGTGTCTACTCCCATCGTAGAAATATAGTGGTGGACGTTGTCTTTAATTTATACCAGTTCGTGCGTCGATTAACGTACCTAACTTCCTTTGGTTTTTAAAATCGGTATTGCTAAAAAATTGGTCGATCCAATAGTTATAAATACTGGCAGAGTCGCCGCTAGAAGTTATATGTATTAATGAGACGCGGAAATTCGATCGCGAAGCGAATGCATGGCAAATGGCAGTCTTGGAACTTAAAGTAAGCTGCGCGACAGTATTAATAGCTTTTTAATGTCACGGAAAATACGATTACAGCAGCTCTCTTAATATACATTAACGCGGAACCGATGTGCGATAAACTAAGTTATTTAAATTAAATTGCAGGGCGCCCTAGAAATTCAATTTTCACCTTCTGACGATAAATCGTTGGAAGCGCGTTTTGCCTTTTCTTTCGACTTCTAACGTCTACGAAGTGTGATTATAAATTGAGGATCGGTTTAATTTAGTTTACTATCTAGCTCATTAGAATTACTTACAGTACGAAAATGTTACGTTCAATTATCGAAGGCGAGATTCGCCATTTCTTCCGATTTTAGTGCCCATTGCTGTTTAGTTTTACGAAGTCTGAGGACAAACTGGAAACCAGTTCAATTTAGTTCACTGTCTAGGTCATTAGAATCATTTGCAGTGCGAAAATTCACGTACTTACTGCAACACGAATTTGTGGCGTGTTTAGGAAAAGTGCGATTTTTAATCGTCAATGCAGAAAATGGTCTTCAAACTTTCGTGCCAATGATAGTTTGGGAATTTAATTAGTATGTGGGTATCCAAAAAATAGTAGATGAACATAATTTGCTTGTAATATCCAGAGAGTTGGTAGAGAAATTTAGTATATTACGATTGATAATAATATGATACTTGCATTAGATCATAAAACTTTACAAATAATTGGGAATAAACGTGCCAAAGACTTTTTCTAGCGCGAAACGAAGCAGAGTACGTCATTATCTTGTCGTCTTTGCTCTTCTAATTCAACATCCACACTTTCAACTTTCTTAGAATTATTAAAATAGGGTTTTGTAATTTGAGACAAAAAATGTGCCCATTATGAAAATGTGAGCACGAAAGTTTACATGGGGGCAAGGTTTTTCCTTTAATGAAATCGTAGTATTATCCACTAAGAATTGTTAAATGATAACGAATTTGTCACTTCAAGCATTTAAGTACAACAATTAAACCGTCTATAAGAAATATTAATGGAAAAAGATGAGGTTCGTTGATTCAGTAGAGTGTGACCCTATTGCATGATAAAGAAAGATTCAACTTGGCAAAAGTGTCATAAAAAAGTTTTGGAACTTGGTGCAGTATTACCATCATGTCCATCAGATTTTCACCTGTTTAGGTTCATACGAAACTTTCTTACCAGAAGAAAGTTTTCAAATGCGAATAGCATATACATATATTCAGTACTTGAAAACCATTCGGCACCTGTACGAGAATTTCACTGAAACGGAATTGATAAGTTGTCGAAAAAATGGCAAGATGTCACAGAAAATAGGATTTGTATTTTTTATGTTGATTCGGAAATTATTGAATGATCCCATAATTAATGTGGTTTCTCCGGTATGCCTGTTAGGTGAGAAGAAAAAACTTTCTATTAACTGTCAATCAATTGTTTTATTATATTATTTTTTCTATTAAGTTTCCCATTCCTCTTTCATAAAATTCCTCTGACTTTATCTGGAAAATTTATTTAACCGCGTTTCTGACTTCCTCCATTGACCTCTTTTCTTAAGGGGGAGGGCGTAGTTGAAACTGACCAAAAATTAAAAAAAGAATAATTTCTGAAAAACGAGTGGGACATTCCCTGGATATTTTATGCTAATCAGAATTTTTGTCTGACAAGTCTATGTGCATAAAAAATAAATTCAAACATAATCCCCTCGGGCGCAATACAATGCAAATGAACTGGGAGAAAAGCTCTCTCCTGTAAAATCGTGTTTTTTTTGTCTTCGTGTACGTTTTTCTCGGAAACTGCTCGAGCGATTTCGGTAATTTTTTTAATCTTTATAGAAATAAATTCACTAAAATTTGTTCGTTTGATTTCAAAAACTATGTACAATAATTTTTGTTCCGAGCGTTTAAAGACGCAAGAAATTACAAAGTTGACTAAAACCAGTAATAAAACTCACATAATGCTTGAGAACGAAAAATCTTCCATTAAAATGTAGTCGACCATATGAAAAATTTGTGTAAAAAAGTTTTTTAAAATATGTTCACAAAGGAATGAGAAAAGGGACCGGAAACATTGATATTTTTGCAACTGTTTTTCCAACAGTAAACCATTTTCGTCACAAACTTGCACTAATAATCTTCCTATGAACCTGATAAATATTTTTCCTTCTTCTTAAACTCGTATAATATAAATTTCGATTATTAATAAGTATTCTCTGATACAACAATGTCAGCAAATCCCTTTGCAATGCAGTATTTACACCAAATGCACAATTAACTAATCGAGTTATAATTTCATAAACTGGGCTTTCAGAAAAGCCGCATTACGTATGGGATGACCCAACACTTATGAGCGAAGTTAGTAGTGCGCGTCGTTTGCCACCGAACGCTTCACTTCGGTGATAGACTCGTTAGGGTACTGAGACGTAATCAACTTCGGCGTTGCAGTCATTATCAAATTTTCATTGCCTTCCAGTCGATTACGTCGCTACTATTTAATGTTTAGCGTTCTAAACCCCACTTGGTTACCCTTATTATACGAAGGTAATGATCTCCTTAAAGGGCGCCGTTCGCAAGCGTGACATATCTTTGCTTTCGCGCATAGCTTATGAGAATGTGCCTGCTGTTGAGGTCGTGCTTGCTGCTCTTACGTCGAATACGTTCTTCTGGTTAATCGGTGGCCCTTAACTCGAGGTGGGCAGGGTGAGGTACCGTGGGGGCATACTAGACCCCACTGCATTAACTTTGTCAAGCACATTGCATATTAAGCACGACTTGGCGGATACACGAATAGATTTTCCATTATTTTGGCGGGAGTGTTACATATCCGGTTATGAATATTTTTTAGGGTGATGAAAAAATTGTAATGCTGCAGGACATCGGTTGTCTGAGAAATTGACTGATATTGATGGCTACTTTTTATATACAAAATGAACATTTATTGCCATTAGAATATATGTTTTGATCATTCTTCGTCTATATCTGTGCTTCCAGGATTTTTAAATTAATGCTAAATTACGTGTGTTCTTTAAAGTTAGTAATTACGTAACATGGCTCTCTTCTCGTGATGTATATTATCTTATAGCTGTTTCTGAAGCTATGAATTCTTCAATGAAATGTTCTTTGTAGAAATATCGTCCTCTTCGTCGTTCTTTTTCTTTATTTTACAGACTTTTTTTTAATTATGTCGACGATTTTGTTAGCACGTGTATCGATTCATTTTATCGCATTCAAGTCATAGTAATAGTCTATTTCCTTCTAATCTTCAAACTTGTTAGAATTTCATTAGAATCGCCTGCTTTACATTCCTTATCGTCGTCTTCGTTAACTTCAGTGCCTGATACTAATCTATTCCATCCCATTTTTGGAGTAGAATTTCTAGTGTCACTCCATGTAATGATGACCTGGTATATATGTATGTACATTCTTTCATGTTCATACTCTTATCCGCAGTTTTGTATGCATGCTGGTACACAGCGAATTCGGAATGATAAGCTATCGATGCTCTTGCTTGCATTACGTAACATTGTTCGAATAACCGAGGTTCCACAATAAGAATATTCTTAGAGAATTCTTTACATCATGGTACTTACTTTTCGAAATAATAACACATCCCAGACATCCTTCTGCGCTATTATATTTTTAAATTTATGGTTACACTTACATTGTCTATTAAAGTAGTTTAGTTTAATGAAAATGCTACGTAACAATTCTAAACCTATAACAATAAATTTAATTTGACAGACAAGTTAAATAAACTGACGGTTTAACAAATGTATTAAAGATAAACATTTCTGTAAATTCAGAGTATCTTAGCTACTGAAGGTAAAAGATTCCATTGGGTCGCCTTACCCAGCATTTTTCGAGTAGTAATGTAGCAAATGAAAAGCGCAGACAACTCGAAGATTCTTGCCAAGTATTTTCGCTTACTTTGTGTAAGACCTAAGTCTAGTGTATCTAGTGAAATATGAGAACGGTATTTTCAAAATAACAATTTCAGCGCTTTGCATTATTATAAAAAATAGTGAGACAAATATGACACAGAGAAATTGACATTTTGTGGATTCTGTAGTTTACTTTGTAGCGTGGGTTTACGTTTGATTATTGCACCCCATATACAAACACCTGCTCCATAAATGTTCTTTCATCTCATTGTATTCTACTACTACATTCGCACATACCTTGCATATTGCTGTCTTGTGTCATCATTTGAAGATGTTCGTACACTTGGCGTGGTGGGAGTGCTATTTCGAAGCATAGGTATTAGAACATCTGTAGAATATTTCAATACGTTCCACGGATAGAGAGATTCCAGGGTTATCATAGCAGTATAATCTGGAATCATGACAATCCGGATAATTGGAGGAGTCTACATTGCTTGTCTGATTGGCAATTTAGGTTACTTAATAGCTTTACTCTGGGTATTACAAATTTATAGTGACATATTTTCCCGAACGTGGCAATGAATTAAAAATTGACATTGTGTTATTATCATATATGTATAGTTGCTTTGATAGTACAGATATCGTATGACGTGAAATACTTTTCCAACGAAAGACGTATATCATAACATATTCAACATGATTATACGTAATCGACACAAGTAGATCAATTTGTAAATAAAGTCGAGAAACGGTAATTAATTCGTAATTAATTGTCACTGTCGCGATTATTACTCCGTCAAATTAATATTCGACTAGCGCGGATAATTACCAGAAACATTTTAAGCACAAATGTTCATGGATCGGTACGATGGATTGGTGTCAGACCGAAGCAAGTAGTACAAGTCAACGTATGAGGAATGCTCTCCATCGTATTTCTTGCGCAATTCCCAGTTAAACAATAATTAACCCCCTAAAACCGTTGCTTCAATATCAAAGACAGCATAAATTCTATAACACTATTATTAAAATATTATTAGGTATATTTAAAATTCTTCAATAACTCATCATTCCTTGATTTTTATATAAAATTTTAGATGTGTGAATGGAAAACCCTAATTTAGTTTATGTTTATGTTTAATAATTACTAGTCCATTCTAATTTGTTATTCGGTTTCCTTTTCCTTTTTTTGTACCTACTTTGTTGTTTTTACTTACTGTAGTTCTTAAATTATGATTATTTTTATGACTATTATGGTGATTATTATTGTGTAATATTATATTAATAGTAGGTACTATTTTAATAAATATAATTTAATAGTAATAATAACAAAGTCACAAGTGCGTCACAAAGTGCAAAATTAATTAAGTGACGAATGGACGAGGTTCAACGCGCCTACTGTTACGAATCCTAACTCCATTTCATTAACACAGTCGAATTGAAGATTAATGTACATACTGTTTCATATATTTCACAGATTCGTGGTTCGCGGTCTGTGTGGTCGAGCGAGGGGTACAAGGGGGACGAGTGTGTCGGTCATAGTGGAGGAATCAGAGGACCATGATGCCCCCCATAATAGGGGAAACACTGCGCGTATGGTTCCTCTCGGCACTGGTGGTCCACGGAGCTGTCGCTGGCAATCCCGACGCGAAACGCCTTTACGACGACCTGCTTTCTAACTACAACAAATTAGTGCGCCCTGTTGTGAATACCTCGGACGTACTACGCGTGTGCATTAAGCTGAAGCTCTCGCAGCTCATCGATGTGGTGAGTGAAGCCATTCCTTTCGCTTACCTTCGCATACGTTTAGAAACAGAAGCGCCCGGAGTGTCATACCTTACAGACGCACGTCTTCCCTCGAATCAAGTATCTGGAGCCGTATTCAGCATACTTGACTCGGCCTATTAGCACTTTAAAACGTTAGGGTCCATACGAATCTGATTAATCAAGCGCAGTCTTCTAATGAATAACGAAGAACACATTTGGTACTTTTTTACGCAACACAAATATTATTAGTCCGTGTATGTGAGACGACATTGTCAAAAACTCTAATCCATTGGACTCGCATAAATTTCACGTTAATCCTAAATAGTTGGCTCCAAATTATACCTTGACTATCTCCTTGGGAAAGGTCCTCTCTGCGCTCTTTACACATCGTTAACGTAGGGCGACATAATTCATCAACTGGCGCGGTAATCTCCCGCCAATGAGATTCAAGGGTGGCGAGGGACCATAATGATACGCCGGCGGTTAAAATCGCGCACGGTGCGCCTGTATTTGGGCTAAAGTGGATGGATACAATTATTCGATTACACGGTTATTATGTCGTTACTGGGAATGAATTTAGTTGGTCATTGTGTGTGCACTTAATTGACGAGGGTCAAGTATCGAAAATTTGTTAGGAATTACACACGTACCTACTATACATTATCCGTGATGTGATTTTTGCCGTAGATTATATTTTATTCGTGTTTCGAATGTGACGAGTGTAATTTCGAAGAGTGGTGCAGTTTTTGTAGGATAATTTTTCCATTTTTTAACTTATTCGTTTGGTACGTTTACAATAATAGATATTAATTGTGTAATAGTTTTGCGTACGTTAAAAACAGTACGTTTAGGAATAGTAACTTTTAAAATTATGGCTATGGTAATTGGATAAGTTGAATCGGAAGGGAAGATACAATGGAAATTCTGACTATTATGGCATCCTTTTATTCGCTGCCTCCGTCGATTTAAACTGCCTATTTAAGTCCCAGTCTAGATATTAAATTCACCGATTATCTGGGTTGCATGATCATCTAGTATTCATTCCTAATAATTTTCCACTCGAATGCGATGCTCATAATTCACGGAGATGAGATTCTGCACGCCAGAGATTTGATTGAGGTTGATTCGACAGCCGGAACTCGGCGTTATTTGGTTCTTCCGCAGCGAAAGACTGATTCGTGAACATCTCGTTACAGGGAGCAAATTAGCCAGACCCATTTTAAGGGAAATGCTGGTAAATATTCCTAGTAATTATCTGCATATTTCAGGAGATATCTGCGATGCACACACGACTGAAGTGCCATTTCCATATTTTTCTGATTCCTACAAAATGGAACTTAAGGATCGTTGATTAGTGTACTTTCTCATTCTTGGTATTAACTTTTAATTGCTATGAAATTAAATTCACATTACGAAATATGAAGATTTTTATTGCATAGTATGGTCGTACCTTAAAACATGAGTTGAGTTTGGAAGTTATATAAATCTCAACATAGAAGTCACTTCTTTAAGTCTTTTGAATTTAGGTCTTAGGAATTTTTATAATAAAGCAAGAGAAAATAAGAGAATAGAAAAGTTGATAAGTTAAACAGAATTGAAAATTTTACAGAAAGTGGAGGTAATCAATTTGACTTCTGAAAGGCTCATATGCTATGGAACTGTTAGGTGAAAAATATTTTATATAATAATTAATTTAAAAGTTATTTAAGGCGATAAAGTTAAGTGGTTCACAAGATATATTTTTAACTTTTGGAAACGGAAATAGTGGGAGGCTCACCTTCCTTTTTGCCTTCTGTATTGGTTGAGTTTTGACTGCGAATTTGCCCGGTTGTCGTCGATTACAGCATGAGATGTGCACTTGCTACGAAGGAAACTGATTGGGTGCTAAAACGCCGCTAAAGCACACGAAATCTCGCGTGATCCGGGTTTCATCACGCGAGGGATTACTGTCCCGATCGAACGGCAAAAAACCGGCGGACAGCGAATAAGTACGAGTACTCCTGAACCTATATAAATTCGGATTAAGCAATTAACGTTTCTCTAATTATTTTGTGCTTTTAGTAATTACAAATTACACTGTGGCGTTAAAACGTTGGCATTATTTTATTAGTGGTTTAAGGAAAATTGCATTGTTTCTGCATTTCTCATTTTAATTTGGGATATGCGTACATATAAATTTTAATAATGTCGTATAATTTCAAGCATAATAAATCACAGATCGTAATCGTTCGGATAATCCGAGTTATCTTTACTCAAAGAGTAACGAATAAAACTTTTTTTTTATCTTTTATTCATTATTCAAAATTTCCATCGAAATCGTTAATAATTTAAATAATATCAAACGAAAACAAGGAAGTCAAGGAATATAAATTTTTCAAGTTCCATAATTGTAAATTATTTTCGATAAAATTGAATCGGCGTAATATAATTCGGTTCTAGTAAATTGCTATAATCCTGGTAGGGCTTCATTAAGTTTCTCATTTAGAGAATAACTGATGATGGCCCATTAGCACCTTTAATCCGTCATATCAGGTGATTTATTAAATCATGTAATTCAGTATTCTTTGAGGTTATTATTATTATTATAATAATGGTGTAATAAAGACGCATTATTATTATTAATAATATTATTATTATTATTATAATACACGATTTCCAAATACCCTGCATTAAAGGAAAATTTTAATTCAGGTAGTTAGTATAATTTTATAATAATGAAAAACATTACGAGTTTTAAAAAAATAATTCTCATAAAATACTAATAGACACACCCTACAATATTTATCACAAATACTTGTTAATCTGTAATGAAAACATTGCTATTGGGGAATCAATTGTATTTTACTGTTTCTAGAAAATTGTCTGTCTAAAGCAAGTAATAGTCTTTCGATTCCAGCACGAGCTTGCAAATTGGGACATAAATATGTGCCAATTAAATATGCATACTAGATTTATGCTGATTCCAGGGAACAATGCTTATTGCGTTCCTTGTATTCCTGAATATAAATAAACAACCCACAATAGTGTATCATTAAATAAGCAATCCCCTAACTAAACCGTCTCTTTAATACCAATTATCGCAATTTTAATTTATTCGTAGATAAATTATCTTTCTCATACATTCTCCAAATAACTCACCTACGATTCCCATCTATCATTACCAACCAAACTCAAATCTCTTTCACAAACCTCTGAACATTCTCGATTCATCCTTTTTCAAAAACCAATCACACATTCTCTTATTTTTAAATTCCATACACGTGTACATGCCCCAGTTGCATTTATTGCTAATTAAGTTTCTCCATAACGGAGATATATTTTCACATCATTCTCAGAATTCAAGGAGCCACTTAGTCCCAGCACAGTTAGACGATATATGTAGGGGGACCTAAATAGTCTGTCAGGTTCATGGAGAGCATACCAATCTGCGTGCGTATGTACGTATGCAGCTATTTGCGATGCCAGCATAGATACTGTGAGGCTGGTAGCATTGTCTAGATGATCTATCATAAGCACTGCACTTTATGTGGAACCCTGGCCATGCATAGGCCAGGTATTTGCAACACGAGCGTATTGCCGTAGTTGAAGTTCTCGACGACTGACGATTGAATTCCATCAGGGTTCATTAAGGCGTATTACGAGGTCCCTGCTGCAGGGCGATCCATTGATCCCGAATTGAGCAACGAAGTTTGGTAAGAGGGCGGCGCAAAATTTAGGCCCGGTATTTCAGCTTTTCAGGGACGTCAGACACGATATCAGCAAGGAACACAAGCCTCGCGCCAGACGCTTAATTAGAAGCAGCTTCGTTAGAATTCGTAGGTGACTGAAGATGCTAAGTTACATTTTCTCTCTGTTTTTGAAGCTTTTGGTGCTTCAATCGCGGAATTTATGAAAGTGAAAATTCCTTGAATATATCAGATTTTATAGGAATATTGAGACACCTGTTTTTTAGTTTAGTATAAATTTGGAATTATTAATGTGTTCTGCGAGAAATAAGTCTCTATGAATGGTTGAGGGATTAAATAGACATGTTTGCATTTATGTATTTTTTAAAATGTAGCAAATATTCCTTTGAAATATTTACATATCTATATTTCTATTTATGGGCAATTATTGCCAACATACCAGCCCGGTTAAATGTATGAATCACTCGGTTGCCTAAGATTTTTTTAGTATTTTATACGATGATAAGAAGAATGGAAATTGTTCTGAAATAGTATTGTCGGTTTTCCATTCTACAGAGAAAAGGAGTCTATCATGATTGTATCTCATAGTATTCTAAACTAGTTTCATATTCCCTGCGTAAAAGCAGTATTGAATTAGTTTGTTAATTATTTAGAAATATTCCCCATTAAATTATTGTGAAATCTTTATGCTTCTTATTTGTCCTCTCGTGGTCTGAAATTTGCAGTTGTCTAATTGCTAATTAGGATTTGTACTATTCCTATCCACAAATAGTTAAGAATAAATTAAAAATGGCCGAGACTAAAGAACATGTAGTAATGTCAAAAAATAGCGATCAAATTATTATTCCTGTTTAGGTAGTGCAGGTAGTAGACCTGGCCTCAGTGTTTCTTGTGTCCACACAAATATAGGACGGCGCGAAGCTGCAACTGAAGAGTAAACTGAAAATATTGCAAAAAGTTTTACGCCACTAACTTGGTTCCAAATATTATGTGTTATACCATAGAAATGGAATCGAAAACTCTTTCAATATTTTCCCGTAACCTGTGATTGTTAGTAAAAATATATAATGGAAGCACAGTTAAATTTGTATTTAACAAACATGTTCCTGCAAAAATTCCAAAATTGTAAAAGTAATTTCATTAATATAATTGTCCCTTCTGTATTTAAATTTCGAAATGAACTCTGTAAAATTATGCAACTTTTTAAATGATAGGTAGTCGTTTCTATCGCGAGTTTGATCCATTTCTTGGATTTTCTATACAATTTCAAACCTTTTTCCCATCTTTATCCTTCAACAGTTCGATAGGTGACCATTTCAAGTTTCTTCGTATCCACGGTTACTTTTGAATCACTAGAAATTCTTATATAAATCATTTCCAGGCAAAAATATCATATCATTTATATACAATATAAAAATTGGGCGATTTCAACGATACAGACGCTATTGTATACCAATGAAAGGGTGTTTATAATTTATGTACTTTTATCTTTATTAATCTTTAGAATTTTAATCATTTCAATATATGTACACGGTAGCCTACAAAAATTAAATTTTGCACTCCACAGCAATTAATATAACATTAAAATCAGAGCGCCGGAGTCGAAACAAAAGACGATTTTTATGAATGCAAAGTAGTTTAATGGTACCACGTATATGTATACGGTGTTTCATCGAGTTTGTTTCCGGCTGTCCGAAAAATTTTCACGCAATTAGCTCAACTCGACAGCCGCGTGCAAATTCCTGTGTAGTAAATCCGAGAAGTTTCGGTAAAATTCGATGCGCTTACAACAAGTGCAGTCAATCGTTGCATTTCCAGCCCGGGAAAATTTATTCTATTAAACTGTTATTTTAGTTAGTCACTTCGTGCATAAATTCATATATTATTACCGTAGTTCCAACGTGCAATTTCACACATTTGTATAATGGACTGGGGAAAATGAGAAACGCAAATAAAATGCAATGCTAATAAATATGCTGATACATATGAGCCGTTGTTTTTGCAAGTGTTATAAATCCATTTATTCATAAATTGAGATATTTAAGGGTTTGCGTTTAAATCAATTTAAAAATATTCGCATACGTAAATCAATTCGGGGCATGTTTTTGAAATTATTAACTTGTTAAATTTTATTATGCAATGTTTTAGTTACAAATAGGCTTATACCATTTTCAATAATAACATATTATGAAAAATGTAACTTCTTTGTAAAAATTACTTCTTTAAGATAACTAATAATAACAAACCTATTCATATTTCAATTTTATTTCTTTACACTTAGCACAGTGAAGTATTTTTTCCAAAACATGGACTTATACCACTTACATTATTATAATTTTAATCAAATAAGAACTTTCTCTTTTCTCCTTTTTCTGGGGTCCTTGTACAGCCCCGGGCCCAGATGTTTTGTTCCCGCTGCATCCCGCCTCGTAAAAATTCGATTATTCATCCAGTCTCACCATATAATTAGTCCCACTCAACAAGATTCAATTCCATAAGGAATGAAATCCATAGCTCGCACACTCGCTTGACTCGGATCAATCAAAGTAATCACACCCTTTTTCAAATCCTACCGATTCGTTCTCCACTTTTGCCATTTAATGCCACTATATTTGGACCTTCGTGACAACTGGTCGATTCATCCATGGCTGCCATCCACAGTCGACAGCGCACAGGTTTGGTATTCGCGTGGCAAAAATTCTCGACGTTGCAGCGGGTGAAATACTCTGGCGACAAAAATTTACGTTTGTTTCAACAACCCCCGTCGAAAAGCATGCCGATACGCGCACACGTTGGGAATGCGCGCGCGGGAGATAAACTGTGGGTGTAAGAGAGGCACGTGAAAAGGATCGGAGAGGGAGGGAGAGGAAAGGTGGAGGCGAGAAGAACGGAGCGAGGTGAACGAGAAAAACGAAAGAGAAAGGTGGATTGCCCAGGGAAATGTAAACAAAGAACGCTTTCGGTACGTGTCAGCTGAATGAACAATGGTTATGGCGAAAGTTCTCCAACGGGTACGTCCTGTACCCGCGCGAGTATCACGAATGCACGCGTGCATTCCCAGATTGCCGACTATTTGTCAGGAAAACTTCTCTGAGCCTCTATAGTACCTATCGTCCTCTCACAGAAAGACCACCGACACCTGCGAAAATGCATCGATGTATGTCAATGCGAGTTCGGATGTCTGAACATTTTTCTTAACCCTTCTTGGTCACACGGGGTGTATCGAATCCTAGGCAATTCTCCAGTTCAAATGTCGCGTTTTTACGAATTCAAGATGAATTTAGACGTAAATACTACAATTTAAAGAATTCGTGAATTTTAACAAAAATAATCGTTTTTTGCACCATTTGTTCAACTACACATTTCATCGTATCAAAATTCACTGTTCTATTTTATGCTACTTTGTGCATCAGAACAAAGGACAAAACATGAGTTCATCGATTTCCTTACTGTAAGATGAGCTTTTCTGACAATGACACTAACTCGATTTCGTTGAGGTTATTGAGTTGCCAACCAGGCGTCTCAACACTGGCAACTTTCAATTAACTTAAACGCAAATCAGTAAAAGGTAAGCCCATTGGGATTTGTAGATCGGTCCCTCACCGATATCATTAACCGCATAGTAAATGAACCAACCATGCCAGCACCTGTTCTGTAGCTATCTATGATATTCCTGGTAGATCCTTGGCTTCGTCCAGCAAATCAAATTAAATCATCTTCGAACTTAATTACATTTCGGTAGTAGCATCACTTAAGCTTACGCCAAAATATTCGAAAACATCTGCTGTTTTAATTAATAACTGATTCCAGTGACTACTAAAGATATATGTACCCCTAACGTATTTTTTAAACAAATGGGCATCGAGAAATTAAATATTGAAGGTTTTATGTCTCGATACTTTAAGCCTTTAAGGCCTTTTCACATGAGATACTTCTGTGGCTTGAAATTAATTTTTTTTTATATATTTACACATTTTTTTGTTTTTCCTATGCTTATTTAATCGATGTTGTTTTCATAGATTTATATGAATATCTGCCATCTATAATTGATTGCATATCGTTCGCAATACATTATTTCTGTTAAAGTGTTTTAAGTGTACATTTAGAATAATAATTCGTTTGTAGGATTTCCAGTGCTTTTTATTTAGCGTAGTACTACTTTTTGAAGAAACTTTAGGTACAAAATCTGTTGGAAAACTCGTTTCGGGGAAAAGAAACATAGATACGTTAATAAGTTAAAATATCTGGATTTAATAATGTAAATAAAGTGGAATTATTTCACTTTTAGCTAGACACCTAAATTCCTGATTACTTGGTCTTCCAGAATAATGAAAGTGTATAATCATTTATATGGAGTACCGAAAGCATAGTTTTGTGTACCCTTGCAAATGTAATGCCTCATTTATTAAGCACGTGGCGGCGCGTGTTTCGCATTCTTTTTAACTTGTTTATTGTTCACGTAGAATTATGTTCTCAAGAGTACTGTTATTAAACGATATAAATTGCGGAGATAAATTTGGAAGATTATGAAAAGAGCGAACAGACTACCCACCTATATTTCTGCTAGCAATTTATTCCATGTGCGAACTGGTGTTCGTGAAAAGTGTATATAGGAGAAACCCTCGAAGAGAATGCAAGTAAAATGGTTGCAATTAAAATATTTATACTATAAATCTGAACTATAAATTATATCACAACTAGTATTGGATTGCGTTACTCACCTTACCGGGTCATTTCACGTGAACCCAATCAATATTCGTAAGTAAAGTTAAGGATTTTAATGAAATTTAAATATAATGTAGTCCACGTAAATTTGGGAGAGGGGAGTTAAGTCATCATTTTTCTGGCGTCGAATGTGTTTATAAAATATAGTTCCTTAAAAAGCAAGTACAGGAGATAAAAGGTTCAAACTTCAACAGCCTGTATTTTTTAAACAAATTCGGAACCAGCAAAATGATGACTTATAATTAAATCACTGATAATTTGGCGTAAATTACATCATATATCATTTTCATCAAAATCTGTGACATCAATTGCAAAGAGTGATTGATTTGACGTGGGCTCATTATTGAGAACGTTCATAATTGTAACATAAACATAGATCTCCCAAAATCAATCTTTATTTGACAATACCACTTCAATTATTATATTACTAATATTCTTTGCAGAATACACACGAAATTATTAACAGTTCTATCTCGTCTTCAAACAATCAATTTCTTCTACAAAACTCTTCGTTCCAAATTGTATATAAAAATTATTCAGAACGTTCGTGAAAAAATGGCTGCTTAGAAGATAGTGGCACCTAACTATTTACAAGAGCTTAGCCTTAATGCGGCGCCTAAAAGTGTAGCAAGTGTCGATAATACGATCGATGTACCGAAGCTTTTAGTTTGAGACTGTCGCGCAGAAATATCGGCGGCAGCTGCTGCTGTAAATAGTTTATTAACTTTAACTGGGACAGAACAGTTCAGGTGCCGATATTTTGGTTTTCGACAAGATCTATAGATCTGGTGCGTTCTGGCCTGGATAATAGCGACTATTCATGTGTCAGAGTTATTTATTAGGGGGTGGGGCACAATATTTGACATTACCGAGGGGCCATGTAAATATCACGGTTGGCCGGTCCTCTATTAAAATTGAAATCGTTGAAGCGTTTCCTGCCGATGTCGTGAATCATCCAACCTGGGCACGGTATTGTTAAGTTCTTGCTATTTGCAAGCAAATTATACCATAAATTATAAAATGTATCGGTTCACTGCCATAAATCAAAATATTGGTTGTTGTAATACTTTATTTTTTTACCTTTCGTGAGACATATTGTAACCAGCGTGGACAAAATTTATTCATTACGACGTTCTTTAGTAACGTGATTTATGACTTGCACAATTTGGTGAACCGGATATACTTTTTACTTGTCAAAATAGTCTGTTTCGATACATAAATTGTAGTGCAGTAGAAATTTGCTGAGTTTAAAAGAGAAAATATCAAAGTCACCCGAAGAGATTTTATAAAATAAAGTAATTTCACAGTTTTATATTTCTTTCCAACTAATACCCATAATAAAATAAAATAAAACCAGTATCGTAAAACAGATGCGTATTAACGCTTCACAAAATTAATTCCCATTATTATTTCCTGAATATTGGATAGACTCGCCGGGCAGTAAAACGTTATCGGCATCAACATTTTGTCCAACTTTAAGCCCTATATCATTTGCACGTGTACGATTTCAATTAATAAAATTAATCAGTGCATTGATCAGTGTAGAAATTAATTATTGTTCCCCAGTTAGTCGAGTCAGGACCCTGTAATCTCGGAATTTTGAAAATAGAAGAGTATCCTTTGCAGAGGCAAGCTCAACATACGAAGTTTGTAAAATAATGAGAATTGCCATTCAAGCCGACTAATTAAATGTTACAATGAAGTTCCCTTCGTGCCACAGCAATTCAAACGAAAGCATGAAAAGATGCAAAGGGAAAAAAAACCGTTCGATTGTACCGCCTACGTGCACAAGGGGATAACCAGGAAACGAAAGAGGAAAAATAATCTGGGAGAACAATGCCTGTACGTGGAACAAACGAGCAGCCGGCATGCAAACAGAAAAGTCGCCTGACAAATACAGTCAAGCGACCACTTAACCTCCTCTTCGTAGTCTGCTTCGCTTTTAGATTGTGGCGAGCCATTAAAATATCATTAAATATTAATGAAATGCACGTGGTTCGACAGTGTACAAAACATCGGTTCCATAACGTTTTAAAATCATCGAGATGTGGTTCGTTATTTAACGAGCACAAGCTATCGTATCCGGTATACGAATGTTTCAAGCTTTTGTGCTTATTCGCAATATTCCCATGGCGCGCAATACGATATTCCGCGAAATAGTTTATTCGGGTTAACGTTGCTTCGGCCATGAATAATAATTATCATTAAAACTGGTCGCAAACGCAATTCTCGGAATTATCCTTTTTGTATGATTGACCTTTTCGACTATTAATTCTCTTTCCATAGGATTTCGCCTGTAATGCGCAAAACGGCAGAGTGCCCAAAATGACCAACTTTGGTATAATTCAATATTTGTCATTTGATCGGAAAGTTGTAACAAATGCAGATAAAGAGGAAGGTTCAACAGGCGACAAATTGGAAGATGCTGATTTCAACTACTCATAAGTTCGAACTAAACGCATGAAATGCAACCATTCGAACGTTATTTTATAGATAAAAGTTGATATTTTTACTGTGTGTAGTTTGATCTATGGAGTATTTGATAATCGTCGTAAAATTGCACTGGGCTTCTGCCTTCCCAGTTATTGAGTTTACTACTTGTTGTTAGGTTGTATCAGATTCATATGGCATCTCTTCATCGTATTCATGAATATCGTATACTTATACTTGGGGGCTTATTGGCAAGGATGAGGATAATATGGAATGCTAATTTCTTCGAATATTTCTAAGGAGGCTATAATTTATTTCTCGAGGAAAAGAGAGTGATTAAAAATGTCAAGTATCGAGTAAACAAAATTATAGCTATG
The DNA here is from genome assembly GCA_963971345.1 of Andrena flavipes. Classification (NCBI taxonomy): domain Eukaryota; kingdom Metazoa; phylum Arthropoda; class Insecta; order Hymenoptera; family Andrenidae; genus Andrena; species Andrena flavipes. The sequence continues at coordinate 15,308,942 of OZ020480.1, forward strand.
AGGTAATCAGTTTGGCTAAAATAATAAAGTAAATTGAAAACAGAGGTAGGAGACCTCTTGATATGAATTTGAACATTTACTAATAAAATTAGATGAATCAAAGTTAGGTAAATCGATTAGTAAAGACTTCAGTACGGTTTTATTAATGATTTGACATCAGTCAAGATTTCTGAAACCAGAAGCGACTAATTGCACGAATTAAACATGTTTGGTAGCTGTAATTACAGCATCTGAAATGCCTTGTATAAACAAGATTGCGGATGACGTGCCTCCAGCTATAATCACACTTGTCAATTACCCCTAAAATTACCTGGATCCACCAACTATCGAATTAATGATTATAAATATGAATAAACGCCCGCCTTTGTGACCTTAATCGCGGTTGATTTCGTCGGACCTACGAGAAACCGGCGAATGCTTTATCGCGACACAAGTCTGTTGGCCAACTTCACTTTAACGACCCAGGGGAACTCGCTCTAATTAATCGAGATCAACATCGCATACTCTGGCGTTCAAGAACCATTAAAGGAGTGATCGCCTGTCACGAACTATTCTCCAAGCCACGGTACGCCTGTAATTGAACCTTTCGAACCTAGGGAATAATTGTGTCGACCACTCTCCCTGCCAAGTCAAATTTTCACTCTGATAGATATTTACAATACTGCAATATATTATAATCACCTTCAATAACCAATGTATTCTCTCAATAACAATAACGAATGATATTCTGATTTCGTATTTTTTTTTAATTTCTTATGCAGAGTGCAATTTAACATATTGAACTTTTTTGAATTGTCCCAATTATTCATAGGTTTTATATTGTGAATAGCATATAAATCTTTGAATGGTGTAGTTATTCTTTTTTGACAACAAGTGATATCACGAACACCAGACATCGTTTAAAAAATCTAAATCTATATTTCCGATGCGAGTGCTTGCATGTTTCCTTCGAGGCAAACTCATTACTTTATCGACTCTAATATATAACTAATTACCGACTTAGGTCAATCAAATGAGCTGAAGTGTTCGACACTGCAGTGGACACATTATGTACCACATTTGCTTATTTTAGTGAGCACTCAAAAGGTTGAATAGCTTGCAGAAGTTTTCTCGTGTATCAAGTTACACTGTACAAACAGTATAATCCACCAAATAGAATTTAGAAGGTACCTATCAGACAAGAAAAGGATCACTCAAGTTGTTGTCACAAATGGTAGACTAAATCCCATCTCGTTTTTCTTGTTGAAGAAGACCAAACGGTTCTTGTGGACCCTTATTAGCTAATTCCAGGTGTTCTTTCGCAGCTCGATGCTATTCTGGGTGTTTCTCAAAGAACGATTACCACATGAATTCCTTCGGGAGAACGTGGTGTTATCCAGTTCGTTTTTCCTACTGCGAACAAGAAAACGGGGATAGCAAACACGTAGACGAGGAGGACGTCCTGTTAGAGTTAAATTGCTCTTGATATATATGACATCTCTTTAGAAGATAACGCGGTCACACTATCTCAACCAGCTTACCGTAAAGGAATATTCGATACGGTACACAAGGGTCTTGTTCAAACCCTGCCCAACGAAAGCCAACAATTTATCTTACAAAACTTTAGCACGTTCGTTGCAGCAGTTAAATTTGCTGCTTTGCAGTGTTAATTCGAAAGTACGTATCTTTAATAAATGACTTTTATACCATCGGTATTTCATATAAATCGGATCAGGTTAAATATTAAATCTGGATAAAAAGGTATCTAAATATTTGTGACAAACCCGTAAAATATTTCACAAACTTCGAAGGAAACTTTGGTAGATACCCCAAAAACAGGCATCGATTTCACGTACCTCCAAAATATAAATTGTTATATCTTCAGAAAGGACACGTGTTTTAACAAAAAACTGTTCCCAACCCGAAAATTTTGATTTTAATGAAACTGCGTGAATGTACCTAAATCATTTTGGAGTATGAAAGAAGCAATTTTTTCCTGCGGAAATTCACCCCGAGAGGGTGAAATCAGCCCTTAAAGTTATCGCGTTGTTTCGTTGTTTTAATACACATAAGAATTTATAACAAGTGAGAAAGCGTATGTACCTATAGATTAGAAAGTACGTACTTGTCAAAGGATTCTTGTAGAAAGCGTTTATATGGCTACGGTAACGTTAAAATGTTAATTCCTGTCATACAACATGAATATCCACGCGAGTTGATTGCGCGAATTTACTGTTGCGCTAGAGCGATGTGTAGTCGCGTCAGGAGCTCGATTTCGTTGTACCTATACGTCTAAAGCAGGATGCTGGAACTGCGCCGAAGACTCATCGCAGCTAAATTGCCTCTGAAATGTCCCATACGACGCAAGGAGATAACCCCCTATCGTACCGTGGCACTCTGTACGTCTAGCGAGGTGGGGGGAAGTAGGAAGCATGTTGTGTGTTGTACTGGCAATGTGATGGAAAAATAAGGGATGTTCGTTTCCCGATAGAGGAAGTGGATACTGACAGAATTCTGGTGGAAGGGAAGCAAATAAATTGTGCAAGAATGGATCTAATCAAACGTGAATTTTGAACATCGTACCGGTGCTCCTTCATGATATTGCACAAAATTTATATATAAAGTATTGGTGTACAAGAATGGTGAAATTAAGGATGTATTTCTGCACTTTTTCAAACAAGTCTCTTGAGTATTAGTTGGACCTTGAAAATTATAAGGGTCGTTGAAGACGTTGAAAAATCTTAAAACCCTTAAAGTTCAGAAGTTGTTCAGAGTTTTGGCAAGGAAACGGTTTTACTTGAAAAGTTTAAAACATGGGCGTTCCGTATTTATAGTAAAATGTGTATTCAGCGTAGTTGTGTTGAGACTCTGCTTTATTAAATAAGGGTACACTCGCCGGGGTAAGTGTTAGTATATATTTCATGAATAAGTAATTTATTTCTCTCTCCCAGAATTCTTGAAATTGCAAATTAGGCAGGGACGTGGAATTAAGGGGGCACGCCGTCTCTCAAGTGTATGACAGAACGAGGAAAAAAGACAAATTGAACGTAACAAAGTTAGACAGGAATGGATATGCAGATTACGTCTGGGGGGCTCGAGTATCTCGTTTCTTTGAAATGTGAAAGGAACTTGTCCGTCCCCCCAAAAGGAGGCTATTGAAAATGAATTGAAAAATACAAGCTATTACAGGCATAATACTTTACTTTAGTAGTTAAAGTAATAGTAGTAGTTTATCCTAAAATCATTTAGGTACCTAAAAATACAGATATCACAATAATGAAGGTAAGAACAAAGTCAGAGTTAAAATAATTATAAAATTGGTTCCTGAAATTTCAAAACCTTATAATCAATAAAGAACTTGGGTTGTTAGAAGCGAACATTATATTTTAATACAGATTTTTCTTATCTTTTGACGAACAACTATCAGTGAGAGAGCAACAGGGGATTAGAGTCGTTAGATTGAAAGACGATGCAATTAAAAGTTGATAAAGAGAAAGTGATTGATGAAACCCACGTTTTTCCTTGCTACGTATTCCAGAAGAAACGGGCTCGAGGCTTTACACGCGATGGGATGAAAGAAAAATTTGCTAAGAAATTTCTTCAGGAAAAAGCTCGTCAGTTCCAGTCTCCTTTGATGTGCGTTTAATAAAAGTCACATGCGAAAAGGAAGCAATAAAGGGGTCTACCTACCCTAGAATAAGACACTGGATTATTACTTTTTGTACGTATGTATTAGCTCGTCGTTTTACTCGCATTCCAATGGAACGGTAATACTTGAAAGGGGAATTAGAAATTCGATTGTTAGAAATGCATTTTGAATTTAAGGGTATAACTAAATTCACTCTGTAATATTTTAAAGAAAAATCAGTGTGAATTCACTGAAAAATGAGAGGTTGTAAAAGTAATTGGGATTAAATAAATTATTTCTCTGATTGGTTGGAAATATTTTTACACATAAGAGGAGGTGTGTTCCAATATTTATTTAAAAAAGGAAGTAGCCTATAAGAAAGAAGTCGGTTTTACATGAAAAGAGTGTCACGGGACATTACATCTGGCTTTGTTGAAATTTCACATTTGTAAATAAACACTGATGGTCAAAATTCTGCAACTGTCTCTTGTACAATGCTCGCAACAAATATTTGTCGGATTTCACGAATAAATCTATCTGTCTGGAGCACTGAAAATTCGTTACAGCACATGACATTTTTAGGGTAAATATTTTCATTTCTACGTATTTTCTGTGCTAACAGGATAAAAAATTTAAACTTCAAATACGTGTCACAAAAGGGACGATTTTTCTCTAAGTTTTATGTTCAAAAATTCTCATAAAAATCATGGATAAATAAATCTGAAAAATCCAAATAATATTAAAGTAATCCCTATAAATTTAAATTAAATATGTGCTATTTGCATGCCTCTCATAAAACATAATGGACTTGAATTATAAGGTTTATATCTACGACATAAATATGTATTTATGTGTGTCTATCTAAAACTTTTACTACCAACGCATAAAAAGAACATTGCATATACATACCTAAGCAGTAAATGCACGGCTCTTGAAAGCAAAGCATTAACACTTTCTGCAAGAAATATCTTTGTAACAAGGAAAACTTTGATTTCATTTATTAACACGTTTCATACCTGGTGGCTCAAACTGACCTTCCTATTCAGGCCGAGCACATCTAATAAATGCGTCAGAGCAAAAATAGCGTAACACAGAACGCGTTTATGACGAATATTGTAACTACATTTCTTTTATCAAATCTCCACCAATACAACTATGCGAAAAAATAAAAATTCGCTAAAGAGTAAAAAATGATTTAGTTACTTATTTAATCTACGACTCTCAATTTTTTTATGTCGGCGCCTCATCATTTACAAACACCTCGAACTGAGATTTGAACCTTCTTTTTGAAGTCGGTTAAAAATACGCAACTGTAAAAACCTTCAGAAATCGTACAATTTTGCTAATATGTTCATCATACGTAACATTAGATGGGACATAAATGTAGCTATATTATATTACACCTTCCCCTTGATTTCTTGTCGACACGTCATTCGTGGCAAGCCAAAAACAATTTCCTCTTTTTATTACCCCATGTAACGTTGAACCACAGGCTCAATTAATCACCCTTCTCGTCAGGATTCTACCTCATCCTCAACGCTGCAAAATAGCATGTGACGATGACTCTTACATTGAGTCATCATGAATACTGTCATTTGTGGGGTAGAAAAAGCTTCACAGATTCTTGATCAAGCAGAAGGTGCAATATAATTCGGTGGAACCTCCAGCATTGAAATTAATAAAGACATTATCTTTCGGATAATTGAATTTTCGAATAGCGGAACACACACTTTCCTTAGCGTGATTATTTTATATTTCGGAAAGAATAATACAAGTAGCAGTATACATAAATGTACTATCATAGGTTTTACGAATGGTTAAACTTACAAGGGAAAATCCCCAATCCGGAGATTCAAAAAATTATAAAACTTTTAGAATATGTAAAGGACATATACATTATAGGTATGTATTATGCAATTTTTTTGCTACCCGAATTTACTCTAAGGGGGTGACATTTATCCCTAGAAGTGAGACTATTTTCCAATTTTGTGGTATAACTCGTGAGCTAGAAAAGAGATAGAGAAAATTTTCAGACAAGAAACACTTCTTTTAATTGGGACGAAATCGAAAATAGTATCTTCTACATATCCTCAAAGTTTCATAATTTTTTGAATTTCCGAATTGGAGATCTTCTCTTATTAGTAAAATAAATGTGTTACTAACGACCCAGCAGTTCACTATCTTCTTGTCTCCCTTACGCAGAACATTCGGATAACATGTTTTCGGACACTGGGGCTCTACCGTATATTATAGAAGTTTAAATGCGTATTTCCACCCCTTCCGCCGTGTACAGAAATGGAAAGACAAAAAGTGAATGTCCAGAAAGGTAGAGGTACAGCAGAGATAAGGGGGTCGTTATGCGAGTACTTACTCCATTCGAGAAGATATCGATGGGCAGAAGGAGAAAAGAAGCTGTGGGCGCGAAGGGACGGGAGATGGAAGGGGATGGTGGAGATAGACACGGCGCTGGGAATCCTGCCTAACTGAGAATCGATAGAAATTTCCACCGTGCGCGTCGCGGGCCACGAGATCCATTTCTCTGAACAAACGGCCCAGTATCGTAATCTTTTTCAAGTGTTCACCTCTTACTCTCGCGTTATTTTTCGATATCCGACTGCCCCGGAAGTTTGACCTGGATTGAAGACAGGGCGGCAAATAGAAATAGATGCCCCCAACGAAACTTTCCAGCGGGCTAGATCTTAACGTATAAATACGTTTCGTACGTTTCGTATACGGAACGTCCCTAGAAATATTTGACACGATCATTGTTCTGTTGCCCTCGTTCTGTTTGTTGTTACGCAGTATAGTGCTGTCTCCAAAGAAGCCGTTGCTGTCCCCGCTACTCCTTTTGTGGTTACCGCGAGTGAGAAATGCCACAGGGACCATTTTTTTTCTTACTGAAATTTTTTAACAAGTTTGTCAATTTTTTTTTATTGTGAATACTTAATGGGAGGCTAGTAGTGTTCCTGTTTGGTGTAAAAATTGCATCGAAGCCGAAGGGTGTATTGCTACTCACAATTTGGTATAATTGAATGAGGCTGGAAAGTGGCAAGGGTGGAGGAATATTGGAGATAGAATTGCGGTATTGAAAAGAATACGATTGCTGATATTAGTACCATCGTTATCGAGAGTTTTGAGAGTAGTCTTGACAGTAGAAAAATCTGTGTTCCGTGATTTGAGGGGAAAGATTGGTGGCTCACGTTAGTTTGGCAATTTTGGATTGCTGGTAGAAAAATTATTGAATAATTGGTACACGTGAGAGCTAGTTGAGTAAAACATCCGTATGCCAATTTTGCAACAGAATCTTCTACTCATTTAGATAAGGTAAATGGCGAATTTAGTAGGATTTTAGTAGTCAGCTTCTTATCGTGCCTAAGACGCCCGGGGTGTCATAAATGTTCGTTCCTTTCGTGTTTTTGATAGCCGTGAGGCAGTCGACAAAAGAACAAACGAAAAAGGTGCCGAGAGAAACGAAATGCTCGCGTTTAAACCCGCAGCTATACCGCGTAAAATCCTTTCGTGTTTCTTTCTCTTCTCGTTTATTATAATACGCTTCTCCCCTTCTGGCATATTCTTCTCGCGCCGTACTACGCAGAATAAACTTCAGAGTTGGTTTTGCGCCTTCGTTATCTATGCCAGCTGCCATAAGCACATTACGCGAAATTCCACCATTGTTATTATTATTATATAACTGCTCCATTTCAGTAAGTTAGTTCGCCAATCTTGTTACTGGTAAAATCCTTTTATTTCGTTGCCCGAGCAGAGTTCATTTCGCAATTCTTTCCTTTATTCACGTTCTCTCTGCGACCACTAGTAAATTAAAGTGTAGTATAGTTCTAACTCCTAAAGAGAATTATTTGGTCTATTATATTAATATCGTTCTATAATTCATGAGAATTATAAATTTAGAACGTGCAGTATTTTACTAATAATATTGTAACTTGTCAATGTTACTTTTTATACAAATTTAATATCACCAGTTTTTTTAGTCCCTTAATAGATTGCGAATGGAGATTCATACATATTCTTATGTAGAATATTCATAATCACAATATATATGAAATTAGTTTTCCTTTCTATGATATATCCAATTACTTTTGTTCCTATTTACAAATTAGAAAATAGTTCAACAACTCGCCATTCTGTTTTCAAACGTTTTCACGGACTATATTCATTCAGCAACTAACTTTAAAGGGCTCGTCGCCGAGAATTCACTTACGCGGTCATAAGCATGTGTAATTACGTTATTTCGAAACTATAGTTTCTATATCCTGCTACAATTTCGGTAGGAACATTCGAAACTTGGAGAGCATCAGGACAATGGGATAGCGGAGGACATTTCGCACAGGCGTTTAAATTAAAAGCTAAATATGAACTGCAAGTTTTCGTTTATATGATTTAAATAATTAATTTTCGTTACGGCGCGGAGAAAATATAATACATTCACAGTCACAAGTAAAACAAAATATACCTTGCAGTTGTAACATGGCGGAAATGTAAAAACGTGTACGACGAGCTACTGCACGGTTGCCTGCCTGGGTTGTATATTTTGTCAGACAAGCTTCCTAAAGAAAAAAAATTCACGTCGTAGGCAAGTCTGCAATACACTTGAACTTGTTTCTTTTGCAGGCGTTACTTTTTTTTAAACTCCACCCTACGGGCTCCTGTGGGCGACTGAAGAGAAAGGTTATACGGTTAAGCGTTGCTCAATTCCAGAGCGGAAAGCTAAGAATTTTTTTAATTTCAATTAACTGAAACCTAGTGAACTCTAACCCCCTTTTTTAAGTAATTAAGCTAAAACAAATATTAAAAGTTTCCTTTTCATGAATACTACAATCCACGTTCACACAGAGGTAGATAATTATATTCAGTCAAATGCTTAAACTCGAGGAAGATTGAAATATGAGATTTTCGCGAAAAATTTGAGTACTTAGATTGAAATATCGATGCAATTAAGATTTACCGAGTTAGTTGTGAGCGTGTCCTGAGTCTGGAAATGAGAGTTAAATGTTTGAGGATTTATAGCGGTCATTTAAGTAACCAAAACAGTGTACACGAGCAATTTTTATCAGAATATACACAGGTTTCTGTGTTATCTGAATAAAGAAATGTTTTATGTAGTTTTCTCGTATACCAAGGCAGATTTTAGTTCTATGTTCGTCTGACATGCCCAGTTTGCCAAGACCTTTTCATTTATGTAAATGCATACTATCAGCTCTAGCTGGTTCTAAGAATTTGTAGACCCTCTTCTGAGATACTGTGTAGGTAACCATTAAATTATAAAGTTAGAGCTGAATCTTTGCACAAATTTTATCATAAAATTTACGATATACAGCTACTCCCATAAATATCATAGGTAACATATTTTACACGTTTAAGGGGGTATTCATATTTCAAGATCCCGAAAGCAGATGATTTTCGTGATTTATTTTGTAATAGAAAGAAACACTGTATAACTTGAATCTTTGTACAATGTTTTTTATTAGTTTTTAAATATAATATATACCAAATTTGGTTTAAAAAATCAATATATTTGAAGTAACAGCGGTTGAACATTGTATAAAGATTCCAATTATTATATTCGAATCGTGACATAAAAATTACCACATTCCATTTCAAAACAAGAAGCTGACCTTGAAATCTTTGGAGTAAACGCATTTCAATGCATTCTGCATCTACGTAATTATCCTAGCAGGAGATTATATTGGAGATTTATTATTGCGTAGGTACAAGCAGCGAATTGTCAGAAACGAAAACGCGGTATAGCTTTGAGCGTCGCGCACGAGCGGCTTTGACATCGACCGCGTAATATCGCGGCACTCGGCGGCAAGCGACACTTAGAAATGGTTTAAATCATACCGGCGGGCATTAGAGGTTCGAAGGTTACCCCGTTGACTTTTCGCCACAATTGAAAACTTCCTCAGGGTCGGTTTTAAAGTGGGCGGCCGTGTCGTTCGAGAAAATGAAGCCTGGCAACAAAGCATGCTGATTACTGGCGTGGTCGAAAGACAATGCAATGTAATGGGAATGGTCGGAACAATGCAAGAAAGACTGAGCAGCTACCACGAGGCGAGCGCCTATCAACGTGTACTTCGATGGAGTGCGCCCACCGCCAGGAGAACCCACGGCCTGCAGATAAATACGAGTCTCTGTTACAGTGAATACCTTTCAGGACTCTTCTGTGCGATTGACAGTAAACGATGACTGAAATTCAGTTAATACGTGGCGAGGACAAATTGTTATCTTAGCCCGTTTCGAGCACACCGAGTCGATGCAATCGGCTGCTATGTATCTTGAAGACTACATAATCATTGTGCGTTTAACACTCGTTTGACAAATATTCGCGAAAATTAGCCAAGGACAATGGTAGAAATTGGCCAATTTTGGGCCTGGCTGGCAATGAAGGATTTTTATGGGATATGTTTCTACAGGTCTTAAGGAATCCGAAATGGATAATTATTTACCCTAGTGGTGATGGGAAAAGCATTACTGGCATGACTTTTCAATGCGCCCCAGAATTTTTTTTTTTAAATGGCTTCTACTTACTTACTAGCTTTAATCTTTGAAATACTAATTATCGCACCGTCGATCAGCGACTTTAAATACTATGGTATTTATAACTATTTACATAGGCATTGTGTTTTATCCTATTCCTCAAGGAAATGTAAAACAAATTTTTAAGACGATGGACATGACGCATGTATTTCCTTTGATGATAACTTTGCCACGTTTAGGGCTCGGTCTCCTGACATTAATTTGTATCTCAATATTATAGTATTTATAGTTTTATCGACATATTTTAATCTATGTTTTAAGATAACGTCAAACAGATTTTTGAAACATTGAGAATGATGAAATTTATGGTTCCTATGGTGGTTTCGTTCGCATTTTCGGAGTGGTCCAGAAGTTCGTTGTAAGTGAATATGGTAGCCTATAAACCATGTTATTCAGCGGCTTGGATCACAAGTTATTCGTATGTTAATATATTTCCGTGGTTGGAAATGGGCCAACTAGATTGTCCTCAATAGCATTCACTCTGCAAGCTGTGCATTCCTATGGTTCCCATGTATTGGGCACCCTCCTCACCCTTTTTCCATCTTTTTCTTGCTGTTTCATATTTCTACTCCGACAATTCGCGTAAATTGCCGTTTAAATTTGTCACATTTCTTATTTGTACTTGATTCTCCATCTTTCAATTTCATTTTCATTTATTTCAATTTTTATTTATTTTTCTCAATTTAGTATTTTTTCAATACTTTAATCTCTTCCAGTTCCTCGATCACATATTACTATATGGCCAAAGTTTCTCTCATTATTCCGGTCGTGTAGCTTTATGGTTTTCTAGAGAACAAGATTAGCAGGTTATGAAAAGTCGTAAATTATTTCGGAAAAGTTTTGTAGTGATCGCGTGTCTTTCATCCTTTGCCCCTAGGAACTCTCAGAAGACTGAGTAATGATGAATGAAGGTCTTCCAGCATGCAAAACATTCACACGAAATAGAATTGCAATGTTTCCCACCAACTTTAAAAAAACAGCAATGTCCATTTCACGAGAGAAAAACAAATATAAATAAAAAAGAAACAAAGAGGAAGGCTCGATAACAATTTCGAAAATGCTCCTCGTGAAGCAAGTCGCTGGTATAAATTAAGGCACATCAACACTAGATAATAGGCCAGACTGGTTCGTTACACAGACATGCAAAATTTTTATTTAAATAAAAATTTCGAATCACGAATAAAAGTTAAAAAAAATTATGTTGCATTTAATCTGAAGTCAAAATAACTTTTATTCGATCGGTTATTTAAATAATTTTTTATTCAGTTAATTAAGTTTATGTGTCACCTTAGCTTATCACAATTACACAATGTTCAAACTTCCAATTTTTCTCTCCTTTCATGCTTATCACTTCTTGCTTTTCACATCCATTTGTTCCTTTATTTTCCTCCTCGTCTTTCCCGTATAGGACAGTAAAATCACTGCAGTAGAATGAGGGGGGTGGTTACTCAGAGTTCAATCTGCATAGATGCAAACGGGAATGCACGAGCACGTAAGGGAGCGCACGAACGAAAGGAGAAGAGAGATTTGGGTTTATATACACAGGAAGGGGCTAGGCAAAAGAATACCGGTAGAAAACGCGTGTGAAATATTTGTAGCAGCAGCGTGCACTCGTTCAACCACGGAAGGGACACGTCGTTGCGTTATTTCAAGTCTGCGCCGCGTGCTGGATACCGCTGGTTGCACCCAATGCAGTTACAACCGTTCCAACGATATTTCCTTCGACTTTTCTCGCGATTGTTGTTCCACAATATCCGAGTTCTGAATTATCTTAGGTTTGTGATATTCGTGTCTCGATCCTGCTGGGAAACTCTCTTCATGGTCACAGTGACTACGAAATTAGTTGTTGAATCAGAGTTAAACCCTTTTGAAGTGCATTAGAATGTACATTAGGGAGATATGATTGTTCGAATAAGAGAATTTTCGGATAGAGGAATACTCGTTTCGTTCGCGGTGATATTTCTGTATTTGAAAAAGAGTATTACAAGACAACTTATGGGTCTCACAATTCAGAGAAGTTTGCATTGCAAAATGAAATTAAATTGTTAACGTTAATTCACAGGTATCACATTCATTTACTCGGTGGCCAAACTGAAGGCATCGACTACACCAATGTCAAATTCCACTTGCACCGCATAAATAAAGAAAATGGTGCGACTTATTAGGTATCTATTAGATCTAAATGCAAATCCCATTTATCATTAATGTCACTGGGTACGAAAGTATCAGTAGACAAGTATAAGTATCAAGTAGAACATCGATTATCCAAATTTATTGGGAGACAAATTCATTTATTGTTTATTGTTCACAATGTAGACTATGGTGTTAGGATTTCAAGTTCATATGTTCAATACTACATTCCGAGTAATCGATTTTTGACATACCTACATCAAGTTCGACCACGAATAACGACAAGTAAAATCAATATTTTGTAATGATTTTAATTTATTTTCCCTTCGAGGATTTCTTTAGTACATTCTTAGTGCATTTAATGAACTGTAATTTAAAACCGCATTACAGAGGTAAAAAATAATATTCAATTTTGAGTTTATCCGTCGAACCAACACAGTATCCTTATTAAAGAGTAGAGATTTTCTCTTGAAACATACAAAATCAATTAACCTCCCGCGCCTAACAACATATTAAAATTTAATGCAGAAAATATCTCATGCGATATGATTTTAATGAAAATCGGCAGGTGAAACTAAACTTTTGATCGACATCGTATGAACCCATTTTTTGCGATGAATTTGGGTCCATTTGTAACCTTGATTTAATCCCTGCACCATCAATCCCAGGATTATGGTACATATCCCTATTTACTTCCATCTCTGCTTGACAGACTGATTAATATTCTTCCATGTGCGCCATAGTTTCTTACACAAAGCTAGGTCGTCTTGCATCTGACGTTACCGGAAGGTTGCGAAATTGGGTACATATTTGCTATCCCCCATTTTTATCGATGATGTCACGCCGCACTGAATCGTGTTATTGTCGTCCCAGTTGGAAATTATCCAGGCTACGACCTTCGTCGATTTAACCGGGGATCTGGGAACAACGCGAATATCAATATCTGCTAGCGCACGCTTTGCTATAGGATTCCGTATTTCATTGGTTCTAAAGATAGGTACTCGATATATATTGAATTGTAGCTGCACTCGTGGATATGTGATTTATAGACATAAATTTTGTCAGAACTTTTTTTTCTATAAAGAATTCTAAACCCGGATGTATCCGTGGGATTTTATTACTTCTTGTTGGATGAAACGTGGACAATTCCAGCAGCATGTTTTTCTCATAAATCATTTTAATATGTCTTCAAATTTTAGCCTCTGTTTAATTAACTACAATTACTTAAGTAGAGTACTTCTGTCTATAATATTTGGGAAAGGCTGTTCAAATCTTAAATGGAAACATAAGATAGGACTCAAAGAAGTTTTCAAATTTCTTTAAACAATTCAAATGTCAGTACACAATTTGTTGGGTGTAGATTCACTCTCGTGTCAGGGATGCAGGGTCCATTTGGACTGAAATGGAATTACTTCTTTTACTCATTACTTATCGGTTTCGTTACTCAAGGAAAATAAAATGCAACTGTGATTAGATCATAACGAGATGTTAGTCTAATATAAAAAGGTGATTTTGATAATATATAGTATAAACGATATTATACTATTGGGCAAAATTGACCCCGTATTCGTCATTGGAGGATTAAGCAGGAGGGAGGTTCTGCGAAATGAAAGAGAGAAAAAGCAGGTAACTGAGTTAAACTACAGTCTCATGCTATCATTTTTCACATTGTACCGCAGTTCCTTTCCCTGAGTCCTTTAATTTGAAACCTAAGCGTTAAGCGATAAGGAAAACTTCCACTCTTCAGACGACCCTGCTACGACTGACACTCTTACATTTTTGCTGGCTCATCGTCAGTTTTTTTAACACGAGCGCACGAGGGTAACTGGAGAACATTTTCTGGCTTTTACTGACCTATATCAACGGGAAACGAACGAACGAGTTGCGAAGCTCGGGAAATTGTTGCAGGGAGTGTCTCTGCTTTGATAGCTTCCAATATCTGCGATCTCATCACAACTCTCCTCTTTGGATATGCTGTTTAATCTCGTTGCTAGGCAGGGCTGATTTTTGTGTGGCTGATGAGGAAGTAATGTAGGTTTCCAAGCGCAAAGGCAAATTGTGTTACTTAAAATCTGCATTTTTATTCATTTTCTGGATAACTTATACTTTTGCAGTGTAAAGTGTATTATTATTATATAGATTTAGGAAAAAGGATATTTGTTTTGCTGCTGAATATACTTTTATTCATCTATTTAAAACAAGTGTTGGGATATTTCTGGTTTCTTACATTTTTAATATCCTACAGTATACAGTGCGAATCACATGACATTTGTAGTGGTAATAAACTGATTCGAAATTTTGCAATACATTTACATCCAGCATGTAATTAACAATTACAGTAACAATACATTTTCAACATTTTCATAAAAGTTAATTACTGCGAAAGTTCTGTTCGATAGCTTTTAAACGTAAATTCTTGATTTTACTGACCCTAGTGTGTGGGTGTATAAGTTGCATCGATGTTTGAATGTATTTGTAGGTGTGTAAATGACTTGCTACTACGTAGGCGCCACGTTCCTTTTCATACAATCAAATTGAGAGTATTTAACGTATGAATGTAGAGCGACAGACTTCCTTCAATGATTTTCCTTAATTGCCCAAAGAAGTTGCTTTCTGGTAACTTCTTAATTACTTCTTGGTCTGTCAACTGCAGCGAATCTTTATAGAATTTTGTGGAGTGTGAATGGATGTGAATATTTTGCCAATTATTCCTTCGTTGGCGAAGATTTTGGGGGTAGAAGGAGTCTGTTAGTTTGCAAATAACAGAGAGAGAGAGAGGGGGGGAGAGAGAAATTTTGGAAAATCTGGTGATTTGATGGAAGTGAAATTTCCGCGCTACGTTAATGGTACTGACGTTTAAAATGACTACGACGGCCGCAATTCGTGCGCCCGATGGGGCCGTGTGTTTGATGACATGACCAGCGCTTCGGCGTGTAACTTGTACAATTTTTAATATAATGCATTGCAAAAATTTGTGTTGATAGTTCGAACACTACTAAATATGTGTGCAAAACTCCTGCCTTGTAGGTGCGGTAGGTTTTTCAGAATTAATTTCCAAATATTACCTTCAAACACGAGTGTCTAGGGTGTAATACCCCCTTATTTCTGAAAAAACTTGCATTTTTAAAAGCTTATAACTAACAATAAGAAATAAACCGGAGTCAGGCTTACTTTTATTAGACAAAACATGTTTATTGTAACGTCCCGTAACACCCCTTGTCCAACCGATCTCAAAGAACAAGTATAATCAGTCTATGACGTTTCACACTCATTGTCAGATGTCCAACAATTCTTCTTCTCACGTTGCAAGCATCATCGAAGTGGCACATTTCACGTTCGCCTTCCAGGGAATTCGATTATCACCAGACCAAGTTCTAATCTACCCACTGATTCCAGTATATAGACCCTTCGTCCCACCACAGAATGCCCGCGCCGTCTAAGATACGATCTTCCAAGTAGGTAGCTCTACCGATGAATCCACTGGCTGGCCAAGGAACGAAACACGATTCCCATGATTTGGCCAGAACGATGTACAGATTCAAGTTGGAGCAACACCTCCCCCTCTCCGCCCCTCCGGCCAAGTTAAACGAGTTGCAGTAAATTGTCCCCCGGACTTTGTATTATTTAAGTCTATGCCAACAAAGGTTCTTGAGGTGTCGCTGTCATAGTAGTCTTTCTCTTTGTACAGTCGTTCCCCCTCTGTCGGTTACGCGCGACTCTACTTCACTCCCCCCACTTCAACCCCGTCGCGCCACCAACGCCCACCCCTCTTTAACATATACAGTGAAATTTAATTACTCCGAGCGGGCACTCACTGGAACTCCACTTGAGCGTGTAATAATTTCGTCGGGAGCCGAGAGAAATGCCGGGAACGAGGAGGATTCGGAAAATGGCGCCTCCCAACCTCCTTACCGAACTGAAACTCCTGGGGTAGCGGGGATATTCTAATTCTGCCCGCCCCTCCTCCTTTTAATCCCCGTCTAAAGTGTACATCCCGTGTTTGGCACGATTAATCGACCCTTGTACTTTTTCTGTCACATAACGATGTTCGGTTCCTGTTATTTTTTCGATCAACCCTTCAGGATCCGAGCTACGTAAATATATTTGTTGTTTCAGCTGGTTCGCGTTCGTTCGTTCGTGTTTTCATTCTTCTCAATGGATAGTGGAATGTTTTATTGAGTTGGGAGACCAATTTGTGTTGTTGAAATTGTTTATTACTCGTGGATGCCACGTTTTAGATAAAAAATTTGAATAGATCTAAAGTGTAGTTTGTTTTCCTGTAATCACTACAGTGTTTTTATGGAGTCAAGATATGTGGGAAGAGTGTCGATTTTGATTGTAAATTCGTGGTAGATGGATGCAGAGATTATTGTATTTTAAAAATTTTGTTATGCAGGCGAATAACAACGTTCTTGAATTATATAGATGCGAAGATAAAATTGGGGTTGCCTTCGTTGAATGTTAATTATTGGTGAAGAGTGAAATATTGCATAGTTATGAACATGCTATTTTTATAATATTACATTTCACAGGTAGTAGTTTTATTATAATCACAACACATATTTCATATTCCATTTCTAAAGATGGAAGTACTTTTGAAAGACATTAAAACAAGATATTAACAATAACTGAAATACGATTCCGAAATACTATTACCTAAGTATTGTAAATTGAAATTATTCGCTACTGTCATTCTAAATCTCCGCCATTCTATTTTCCGACCGAAGTGTACAACCGACGCGTCACAGAATTCAAATATCATACCATCGAAAAGTCAAGAAGATCCTCCTCCCTAAGGTTTAAAGAATGCTGCCAGCACGTTCCACGAGCATTGACGAGGATTTGTGACCGAAAGGAAGAAACACGTTTTCACGTATACCATGAAAAATGTACTGGCGGAAAGTGATACATGGAAGATGCCCTGCTGGCGGTACCATATTGTGGTCACGTACACGTGCAAGAAAACTACGCGAACAGTCCCCCTTCCTGTCATAGCTCATGGCTCTTAAAATGGACCCTGATGTCTAACCGAAGCAATAATTTTTCTTAACGTTTGCTTTAGCCCCGTTCGCGCTCTGCGTTCTTACTTGGCCTTTTATTTCGATACAGAATCCTTAGTATACTTACTCCAGCCAGTATCTTCGGATCGATAGGGCTGCCCTTTCATTTCCAGGGAACTGCCACGATTTAGCTTGGACGGACTTTGAAAAGGATCGATTACTTACGTTTCATAGACTACTTTTTACGATTTTCTGATAGCAAAATATGGCTTCAAACGGATTCAGGGTGAGGGATTTAAGAAAAATATTTATCGAACTAGGTTTCCATTGGATCATGTTTGCTTTTGAAATGTAATAATTATTTGTTTTAAATATTTATTTAGAAGCTTGTTTAATGCCTTGATTCTATGTAGATTGAAAATAAATTTGCACTGTAAATAAAGGATGCTTCTTATGTGCAATAAATAAAGGGGTATGGTTCGTGAAGAGGGAATGGCTGAATTGAATACCAAAGTAGAATTTGTTTTACATTTCTCTCGAAAGGTAGTGGAATGTCTGAGGGGCACGAGCCTGAATATTTGATTTTCATCAAGTTTTCGAACGCTTCCGTCGCTACAGCTCGAGTGTTCCTTTATACATGTAACACAAACAAGAATTGTTTCAGTTTGTAAAGTAATTTAACAAAACTTATGCTCTTACATCTTGAAATACGACGTTATATTTGGAAGCTATTAATTTATATAGTTAGAATTCAGGATTTTGATATTCTACAGAAATTTCTTCTTTACGTATTCTACGAAAATAAAATTCAGTTCTCTGTGATTTTTTAAAAAATGTTTTTGACCCCTATGCAATTGAATTTTTATTTTCGTACATTTTACGTTTATGTATAAATGTAACTCAATTGCAGGGAATCTCTCAGTGGAAACAGAAAATCCGAAATAATGAAAGCATTTGCTAGAATTCGCAGGTTACTTGAACGTTTTCTCTTGAAGTAAATATTTCGAAGCGAAGCCACTTCTAGAAATTCTGCGCTGTACATAGCCTTCTGAATCTAAGTCACACGGTGTAGTACGAATTTTTCCCTGCCATATCGCCCTCACTGCTACTCGAAAACTCCTTTAAAACCTGAAGAACGCTCGCAGATGGAATACTCAACTTTCGATAAATATATTATTACTACCACGCCTTTTGTATGAAATTCTATGCTAAATATATACATGGTAATTGCATTTAATTGCAACAGGAATATCCATTTAATGGAATAATCGGATCGGTTGGTAGAAAATCGTTCGTAGGGTTATTGTAAATTCCTACATAATAGAACCTAATTATTCCATTAGCGTGAGTAGAATACGGTTCCATGAATTTGGACGTCGTATTCGCCACGATAAAGGATTCGCATGTGCGAATTCAGCGAATATCGATCCTGGGCTCTTGTTTTCCTGGATCCCTCCATCGCCACCTTGTCGTACACTCCGAGCTGAGTATAAACAGACCGTCTGTACTTGTAAAATAGATACAGTTGGGGACAAAAGTATTCGGATACAAGTAAGTAAGAAAGTATTCGATAGAATCGAAAGTGTACATTGAAAGAAGAAATCCTTCGAGCAACCACTAGATTTTTATATCTAAAATAAGCCTACAAAATTTCAGAAAGATAGATGCAATAGTTTTTGAGATATCTTGCTCACCGTTTTTAGAAAGGCTTCTTGGATGTCGTTATATTTTTATTATAAACGTAAATATTTTTCTATAAAAAAGTTATCAAGTGTTCTTCAAATGTTGCTCTTTTAAGTGCAAAAAATTCTGTAAAAAATATGCTAACGCTTTGCCAAAAAGAAACATCACAATTATTCGCCACTTTTCGGCCTCCTGACTAGATATAACTCTTTGAATGAATATATTTGTATACCTCAAAACGTGGAAGTACTTTCAACCGAATGATAATACGTGCCTGCAGGCCTGACATTCTTCATTTTTCCTATAAACACGAGAGGTATGAGCCGAAGATATGTCCTGGTTTCGAATTATCCACACAGCATGCTTGGCATCTGTTTGATTCGAACAACGTGCAGTCGTGGTTTACCTGTCATGATGTACACACGCTTAGCTTAATTAGCTGGACCTTGTTCCATAGATGGCTAGTATATCACTTTGTCCATACGTATAAATTCGTGTCCTTTGCGTGTGTGTAACAATCTTTCATTCTTTTCTTCGTCACGTTTCTTTCATTTTGTTGTTCATTAGGTATTCGTCTTCTTCTGCCATAAATTCAGTGTACTTTGTAGTGTATTCAAAATTTTGTTAGTCTTTCATTTTTCATTCGGATTTTTCGCGAAAAACTAGACATAAATATTTTAACTTCTTATTATGAATCTTATTTCTTTTAAAAATTTGTGACGAAATATTAGATTCTAATGATTTGAACAGTCAATGTGTATACAGTATTACGAAGTTGTAGGTGAATACTTGATTAGCTAATAGAGTTCATAAAAACAAGTAAACAAAACGTCTACGCAACATAGGAATATTGTGTAAGTTGGAATATTTTTCGGATTTTTCATAGGCCTATAAATTTACTTGATTTTATCTATAATTTGGAAATACGCTATACAGAAGTGTTAAAATTAAAAAATTTATTTGTTCATGTTTTAATAGAATATTTCAATGAAATTGTAGCTGTTTATAAAATTATAAGTTTGTGAAACATAAATTTAGGGAAGTCTTAGAAATTTCTTAGAAACAAATTTTTTACATTCAACGATGACTTTAGTCCCTCACGTCGTTTTAAAGTTTCATACGTTCAAAGCCGTAATGCACAAACTAAAAAAACCTTAGGTAGACAGCATCTTGTGCAAAAGTTTCGCCCGACGTGGAGTATAAAATAAACTTCTTCATAAAATAGGAGTAAAAATATGATAGAAGTTCATACATCGATAAGCAAACGTGGTAAATTTTATATGGCGAAATCAACTGAGCTGTTCAAACAGTTTTATATAAATAGAACTTTTGTAATTTAGAGCTTCCTTTATTTAATATTTTGCCATTCAAGTGTCAGTTTTCATATTTTCATAATACAAGTGTTTGCTTATTTATGTAACAGAGAATGATATGTAAAATATTATGGTAAATATAAAGTATGGATACAATATATTTATTGTATTCCGCAGAATGTGTATTAATAAATACATAATAAATCCTAATTTTACTGTGAAATGCACATGCTTATTACATTTATATTTATGCTCATATACTAAATCTAATATTAGTACAAATGGTGGCACAGTAATTACTGCGAAACAGATCAATAGCTCCATTAAGGTAATGCTAAGGGATTTATAGAAAGATTTGTGAACAAAATTTATATTACAGTACCAGCACTTCAATTATATGAATACATAAAGAGAAGGTAATTCCACCGATTCACGATATTACGCAAAATGACGATTTAGAAAGGTTGGGAAAGCAGATTACAAATCGAGAAAAAATTACATACATAGTGTATATATGAATATTGTAAAATAAATACTCGTTTGTACATCAGAAGAAATTCGTGACGCCCGACCACTTCGGATAATCGAGGTTTGACTGTATGCGATGAAATGGATTGCTCTGTTGCTGTTTATGCTTTAACCAGATGACAATGGACATAATTTATTTTTAATGGAGTAATATATCCATCTATTCTCTAAGAATATAGCAGAGGTTTTTTCGCTGTATGTGACTTAAACCTGTAACAAGTTCGAGGCAACTATACTTTAAACTCTTTGCAGGCTCTGCACATAAGTTCCCCAATATCATTAACTTGCTACTTTTTCCTGTTTACGAGCACTGGTATAAGCGGCACGAATATAATTCGTGCTATAAGTATGCATAAGTTTTCCACGTCACATAGGGTTATAAAACAACCTTCAGTGACCTCGTCTCCATAAGCTCTTGTTCTGGTTTAAAGGACCTTTACCCCGTAGTTTCAAAGAAGAAAAAAGATTTTACTTAAACAAGTGTACGTTATCTTTGTCGCCTTTGAAACACGATATACGATACAATTATTCAAGTAAAAATGGGGGAAATATGTCTTCCTGTAGCCTTCATGTAGAATGGAGCTTTTAATTTGTAAAGACTGAGATTCTCTTCATTACTTGTGTGTCTTCCTATAAGTTGGACACTCATTTAATTTGGCGTTAGGAACTAAAAACACGTCTATTCTTAATTTCTTCAATGATTTATCTAAATTTACAAAATGTATTTGATTATTCAATTTAAATGAAATTTATGCAGAGTATGTACAAATGTTGAGGACAAATAAAAAACTGCGCACAGTTTAAAATTCTGCTTTGAAATTAGCGTGAGACTTTTTCATGGAAATTAGCCTAACTAGAGGTTGGAATGAATGCAGGTGAAGCAGGGGTGCAAGTCGGAAAAGGTGCTGGCAGAAAAATTCATGCTTTCAGAGAAGTGTCTTCAGCGTGAGCAGCGAAACTCAGGGTTATAAAGTCTTGAGGATTAATAACGTTACTGGAGCAGTGGGGTTACTGTGAAATACACATGTAAGTAGTAAGTACACGAGACTTAAGATAGGGTCGACGCGACGATCTATTCAAGACTATGGTCTGAGAAAATGATGTAGATCAAGAAGACTGTATAACAGAGGAGACTGAGAAGAATGCACGTAGTGCTTGATGAAGTAGATACCCTAGCAACACTGCTGTCCTTGAATATTAATGGGGTATCCTGTATTTTGGGATAAAAGAATAGCAAAATTTGAGATTTTTTTTAAAAAAAAATAGCGATTCGATTCATGTGAAGTTTTGGCCTTGTTTGAATACGCCTTTGAAGAAGTTCTGCGCAAAATTTTATCCTCCACTGGTGTGCATGATATTTATCTTCCAGGTAATCGAAAACAGAAAAATAAAAGTTTGGTGAACCAGAATAAAACACAAATTTATTAAGAAGAGTAGGGAGTTTTCAGACTGAAAGGTCTGAACCTTTAATGTTTGCTATTCTACTTTGCACCAATTTTCTTGTGTAACAAAATAAATATATAACTTACTGGTTTACTTTATTATAATAAGCGAATTTGATAGTTTTAAAGATACACGTCATTACGTTCTGATTGAAAATATTTTTTGTGAAACACAAGATTTATTATAGATTTTTGTGGTACTTCCTTACAGTAATATTTTATAACATTTAATATATTTAAAATTGCAAGTGGCCACAGTTAGTATTTCAACCAAAATTGCGCGCACAGAAAATTCAGAGGAGAACAATATTACCATTCATTCATGATCAGTTAATTGGACCATCCCCATGATGTTCCTACCTCAATGGGCACCTTTATGTCTTGCCACCAGTATTTATTACACGATCCCACTTTTTTTCGCAATAACCCAAAAAGCAATTTCGCTGCCCGGTAAATGAATAGACATTATTTTGCGCGTTACGTCCCCATTGGGGATTACACTTCAGCTGGTGCTAGTGGCGTAGGTGTCGAGTATTGCAGTAAGCATTGAAAAATGTGTAGTCAACTGCACTTTCAGCTGTAATAAATGCTCGTGAAATATTACGCGCACCGTGTTTCATCTCCTCCGCCTATTCCGACAGAGGGATATAAAGCGATATGCTTCGTTATCCCGGTAAATTTTCGGATTACCAGGTATAGGCTGTGGTTAAAACAGCGAAATGACGAGCCGTAACTAAGTTTCCGTTACACGAGCTTACATTTACGTTCAACATGCTCCAATAATTGCGCGAGAGCACTTTATCGTAACGAAACTAAAGCTGTGATCTGATAAAAACTGTACCCGGTTCCAAAATCTAATGCGTTGATAATTCGTGGTAGTGTAGTTTAATAGAATTAAGTCGTTTGTAGGTCGAGAAGTACATATCTCGTTCATTAGCACTGGGTGGCGTTGGCGTGCTTTAACGCTGAGTGGCTTGCACCGTATGTAGGGTCCTGTTGTTTTCACGTTGATACTTTCTGGAAAGCGTCGGAATTATTGTCCAAGAGTCTTCGAATGTTCACTTCGAAAACAAAACAAGCTCAGAGTTTCCTCTGCACAAAACATTCCCTGCAGAAGTGATCGCTAGGAAAAGCGTAGGTAAATACATAATTGATTTGAAGGGACATTTTTCAGGACCTTACGCTACTCAAACTGTCAGGCAGCTTTAGTCTCTAAATATTTTCTGCTGACTAAAATTCAAGAAATTTAATATGCACAGTGGTCCAAGTTTCGTTTAAAAGTCCCATTTATTGTGCAATAAGTAAATATTGAATAGAAAAAAGGGAATCTTATTTCCAACATATGTTTAAATTAGTAATTTTTAAAGCCTATAAGCTTCCTCCCGATTGTATCCATCTCTCGTTTTCTTAGTTACACTTCCAAGTCAAATAATTTGTGGCACAAGTTAAATCTTTTCGTTTTGCAATTGTTATTTAATTAACACCGTGTGGTATATTAATACCTCAATTTGTATACTTCTGTATATTTTGTAGTGGTTGAAATGTGTTTACGAGGACTTAGAGTATTGTTTTATTGTCGTCGACCTAGCAAGCAGGAAATCTTGGACATCTGTACACCAGATGTACGCCAAGTAAACAACTCCTTCTATAATCATTTTACAGACAGTGTCCTAGAATCTCCAAAACAACGTTTGCTGGAAGAACAGATATTCCCTGTCTGACACACCTTGTAGGTACCTATGTTTCATATCGGAAACGTCACTCCTAGGAAGCTTTCCTAGTTGACGTTTAAAAATAAGATAAATATTCATAGAAGTATCGTCCATCCCTCGCCAGTCACAGTAATATTTAAATGAATTGAAGAGTCCTTGTAGAAAACACTATGAGTGCCAAAAATTAAATTCTTTACTATAGTATTACCAAAGGCACGAAGAATATATTCTGATAATTTTTTTTTAATTTTGGCACTTACAGTGTTTTGTACAAGGACTCTTCAATTATTGAATTTCAAATCACCACAGTACCTATATTTTTCGCTATACCAAACTTCTGAATTTAATAACTACAGCCTTCAGTTACTCTAAAAATCGATTAATGGTCGCATAAGTTGAATCGCAAAGAGTTAAATCGATATACAACGTACACGTCAAATATGACTCAAATATTCCCCATACATAGCAAGAGAACTAATACAAAGATCATGGTTAACAGAATGTAATAACAAGTCAGTGTTCTTTCGAACAAAACAGAAGAGAATAAAAAAAAGGGGGAAATACTCCCTTAACTCCCCTCTCAACTTTAGAACTGTACCTACACACAAATGACTCCCGGAGTGTCTACAGAAGCACAGAAGCTTGAAAATGGATAAGTTGAGGGAGCTTTCGGTAATCACCGTTATTATCAGTCCTCTAAAATCGTGACGGTGAATTCCAGCAAAGCCGTGAAACAGTAGTTCTTTCGCTGAGAGGCAGTTTCTCTCCGCCTGGGACTGGCGCCAGCTAACGTGGCCCCCCTTTCATGCGCTACTCGTATATCGTGAATAAGAATGGTGTCGCTTTATTCCTCGATCTCGACTGTCTGCTCGTTTGTGCGAAAGCGCGCTGCACTTTTGCCCTCCCTCCTTTGTTCGTATTTTTCAAGGGGAAAACGAACAATGATGACACACTTTCTCAGACGGGCTAGACCGTTCGTCCTTGCTCCGCGTGCGCGACGGGGGTACCGTGCGATCCTCCAGAGAGACGTTCACGAGAAATATCTCAAATTTTCCTTCTTCTTTTTCACTTTCTGCGGGCGTCTTTGAATTCGCCTGTTCGCCCTCCGCTCGTCTCTTTCAGCTCCCGAATGTCTTTGTTGCGATCCTACTGGCCTGCTCCAATGAATCCAATTTCCACTGACGTATCGAAGGTTGAATGCTCGCGAACGTAATGTTCGAAAAGGGGTAGAGAACGTTACAACTGTCAGCTCTGTAACAAGGTTTCCAGTGGTACATTCAAATGTGGTGGAATGGAAATTTTAATAAGGAAGTTGTTTTAGGATGTAGATATAAACCTGTCAACGACTTAGGGAAGATGGAATAATAAAAGAAACTATAACTGTACGTGTACCAATAAAGATATATGTATTTAACAGTTTCCAAGTCGATTGTAGAGGTGGGCAAAATTTTTATTTTAATAAAATTTCGAATAACGAATAAAAGTTAAAAAAATTATTCTTCATGTGTCGATTAATGTTAAAGTTAAAGATACAGTTAAAGTAAAGTTGAAAAATGTATTCAATGCTGATGTTAAACGCTCGAAAGGTAAATGGAAAAATTAACTTTATTCGTCAAAGAATCTACAGTTAAAGTAACTTCTATTTGATCAATTATTTAAATAATTTTGTATTTACTTAGTGTCTAACTCTGATTGATTATAATTTCTGCTGGCAATCATTTCATTCTTTCAGTATTCGTAGCCATTTTTTTATTTAAATTCAAGCTTCTGCCGACGAGGGTAGCAATTATTACGAGTATACTTACACATTAAACATAAATGAAAATAGCAATTATCCTATTTTCAACTATTAATAAGTTACTTACTAAAATTATATTATACTTCTTGCTAATAGTACACAAGCAACAAAGCTA
Source organism: Andrena flavipes (assembly GCA_963971345.1). NCBI lineage: Eukaryota > Metazoa > Arthropoda > Insecta > Hymenoptera > Andrenidae > Andrena > Andrena flavipes. The sequence continues at coordinate 15,334,825 of OZ020480.1, forward strand.
AATTCCATGATTACTATCATTTAGTGCCTTTAATCTGCAGACAAAGAAAAATACATTAATCAATTCTCCACCATCTAATAACTTTTCAACCATACAACAATATATTTTAGCTATCACAAAGAACATGTTTCCTTTTAATTCAAGTTTTAATTGAAAATTTAAAATCCCAACATTACACATACTTCTCGCATTATGTGCATAAACCACTCTTCTAAAAAATTAGAATGCCCAAGACACGTGCATTCCCTTCGAATCAAATTACATCTCCTCCCTGGAATTCATAATTAAGTTCCGCGCCGTGTTTGTAAAATTTGCGTTTTCGTCGCTTGCACAGGAAATAGTGCGGGCTGACAACGTATAAAAGAGTGTAATTAAAGTGGAGTGTGCGTATAGCATAACGCTAATGAGATTCACGGAAAATAAGAAGAATACGTTAAGCCCCGTGGAGCGCTACGTTTGTTTAATTGTTTGTTATCAGCAGGTGCAGAAACCGTCGACTGATCCGGAGGAACGCTTTCGTCGCAATTGAATTCTTCGTTCTATCGATACTGCGCCAGGTCTCTAACGTTTTATGAAAGACCATCCTAGCCTGACCCGACACTGTCTCTTCGTGTAAAACTCGAGTAGCAAAGTTCCAAGGGTGTCGGCGATGTCAGGCACGATGCGACGGTATTAAAAACTCCCTTAGAGTCTGTTAACAATTTTCATTCTGAGCTTCGTGCATCTGTGCCCTACTTTCCCTGACGTTCGCCACGGCACGGGTATTTGAATTTATATTAAAAATTGCAGCTATGTGGACACCCGTCACGGTCGGAAGTACGAAAATTTAAAGTACAAACAGCTTTAGTCGGTACTTTAATTCGAGGATATTTCGAAGTCTTGTTTATGTGTCCCTCAGAATGGTTGTGAACGTTTAAATAAAAAAAATCGTGATACATAAAATATTGTTACGTGGGGTGTTTGTAAAAAAGGGTTTGATAGTTCCAGGGCGAAAAGTAGGTATTCGCCGAGGGCAGCGCAATAATAGTTCACGTAGATGTGAAAATCAATCGTTTGGTTATATAACACGATTCTCACTTTCTGTTGACTTGGGAAAAATAAAGGAGGGCGTAAAATCGTATTTTACGTCGAAAGGATTGATCGTTAAACCTGTGTTGATTCACCAGTTTTTACTACTTTCCATATTAAGTAATATCACCCCTACAGCTTTGAATATCCTGTTTCACAATATTGAATGCCGACGGGGCAACTAAAGTAATCGAGAGTTGCTTTCGAACTCCCAGTACCAATAGACGTGCCTTCTAATAATTTATGTATCACCTAGATAATTAAATGATTTCTGAAAATATAGTAAAATAGATTACAGTATTGTAAAAACTTCAAATAGCAGTGTATAGTTACTTTGTTAGAATGGGTCAAATATTTTATTGGCGCAAAAAATATGTACAGTTCATGCATGTTTATAAAACCGTTGTGTTTTTATGGAATGTTGAATTTTTTAACGACTTGACAGAGACGGCTTCGCGCACTCGTCGTGCTCTGAAATTTATGTTAGGAGATAACTGCACTGTTCCGCGTGTTTTAGAACTTAACCAGCGAGTGTTTAAAACTCGGTTTTACGATAAGCTCGGACGAAATAAATCCCTGAAGTAAACACAGAGCTTTTCCCGACACAGTTTCGAGTATCGTCAAAATTTAACTTAAAAAATACGGCGGAGAATCTCGAATGCAAAGCATCATTTTATGCAATAATCATTTCGTGAAACGTAATCAGGGCCGTTTGTCTACTCAATTTACTGTAAACGGGAAATAAAAGTAATATTTTACAATGGTAAAAATAAATTGATTAGAATTTCGACCGTATATATGAGATAGTTCAAAATTAAAATGGTTTCAGCGCACTGGTTCGGTCAATTTAAAAGATTAGATTTACGTTAACAATTAAAATTTTAAATTGACCGAACCAGTGCGCTGAAACCATTTTAATTTTGAACTATTTTACAATGGTTTTATGAAAAAGGTAGGTAATATAAAATACATTAATAACACTGTTGGGTATAAAGGTTTCCAAACATTGAACAGCAAACTTGCTGCTCAGTTGTTAAAATTTGAAAGAAATTATTTTACCGTCTAATAATTAAGGGCTTGGTAATTGCTAATTTGAACGGTCGATACATTTTACATCTCGAGTTTGTAGTGTCTTCGTTATTCCAGTACTGGTTATACCTAAAGTCTGATCAATATCGTGTTGTACTACTGCCGGAAATGCATAAGTAGTCGTAACTTATACAGCACTTATACGGTACTTTAACTTATACAGTACTATACTTGTTACACAAAATTACTTAGCATTGTTCTGATTAATAAACAAACATTATCAAGCGGTCTATCACCATGACATCATTTTATAAAAAAAAAAATATAATAATCCTTTTCGTAAAGTATGCACAAAAGCGTATAGCATAAATGGAAACTATTGAATACACATCGATTGGGAACAACAATGTGAGGATATTGGACGTTATATCGAGCTGATAAGTTAGTAGGTATATAACCATATGAGAATTTATATATGTGTATGTATACGAAGGATATTGCGACTGTATATGCAGGGAGGGTAGAAGCATTCTCGACATTCCTAAATTGGAGGCTGGCCTAGCCTAGATTAGATTAGATCACTGTTTGGTCTGGATTACACAGAAATTGGAGTAAGTCTCTCAAAGCAGAGGAATCGATAAATGCTTCGCGATCCATAAGTGTAGCGTAAGGGTGTCGTCCGGCTGTGATAAGCAATCCATGGGATGATATTAAGGATATCTCGGTGCTACTCAAAGACTAAACAATGATCAACTTTAAATTTCAAACTGAAATATTTATTTACCATCAGATACAGCAGTTTTTGTATTTATATTATACTACATTAAAAGAAGAGCATGGAAATTGTAAACCCAAGAATACAACACAGGGAATTTAATATGGATTCATAAATTCATATCACATAATAATTTTTTTTTTATGACGAATCTATATTTTCTTATTACATTTGTGATATTATTGGTTCTTTCTCTAAATATTCAGCAAATATTTTTCGATTCCTCCAATGAATTTTGTACTATGCTTATATATTAATGTTGATAGTTGTAGAAATGAGACCATCACTAAATTATTTCAGCAACTTTATGATTCTTCAGAACCTTGCATTCCGATGAATTAGTCCTCGTTTCAAGTGTCCTCGATTTTAAAAAATATGAGGTTGAAACTACTGAAGGGCAAAGTAAGGCAAAGTGGAGGGACACCAGGTGGAACAACTGTCTTGAAAAATATTCATGCTGAAGTGTTCACTGTTTTTAACCTCCTGTTACGGACCACGAAGGTACAATTTACACAAAAATTGCCCAACGATCGTTTTTGTTCGCATTTCACCCGGCGTAGTTGTTGAATATTCCACGGCACAATGCGCGATGCAAATGATAAAGAATTTATAACTTATTTACCAAATAAGTGGTACGTCTTCCTTTTGTCTCTGATATAAATCCTCTACAGAGAAACCCTCCATTAAAAAAGAGGTCTTCAACCTCCATTAAAAAAGAAAGGAAAAGAAGAAAAACAAGTCCTTTTCTCGTCCTCATTATTTGTTATCGATTACTGTTCCTGTAATGAGCTCCAGAATAAACTGAACGGTAGTGATCATCGGAATAAATTCTTGTCGCGCTGGGATAACGCGTTGCTTCAAGAGGAGCGTCGTCCATTCCGAATTTAAATGTACCATAATTCTTGGGAAATTTCATTACATCGCCAGACGCCGGAAATATGGAATGTAAATGGATTGAAATAACAGTAATTCAGCCTCTCCAGTGTTCTTCCCGTGGCACGCATTATATTAGAGATATTGCGAAATTACAGATATGGCACGTCCTTCGGAATATATCGCGTGCTTGCACTAAAGGATGAGACGCATAAGTATTTCTGAAGGTATTAAAGATAGAGGAAAAATTATTTGCTCGTACTTCGATGACGATCATGTTTTGGAATGTTTATTATTAAATGAAGTACTGTAGGATATTGATTATCAATTTTTTTGTCCGAAAGTTTGATTCCTCGACTGTCTTTTATTACTCTGAAATTGTTGTTACACTATGTAAGTACTAATGTGCATATAAAATTACGTATAAGGTTTAGGACAAATAAAACTGAATACTTTCTTATAGAAAATTGACTGCTCTTTTAAATTTCATACTTTAGAAGTTATTCTTGGTGCACAAGTTATGTGGCTTACTCTGTATATGTGTAATACACATGGTGGTTTAAAAATAGTAAATAATTTGAAAGTAAATCTTATCCTATGTTGTTTTATAACAGAAAAGATTAGATTTTAAAAAGTATTATAAATTAGTGCAGGTTTCGCATTAATTCTGATTACATAACATAGACGCTTCTTTCTTATTACAAGGACGTAATATAAGACTTAATCCTCTTTGCATCAGTTCCGAAAGCCCTTTAAAAACAGTGATTAGTTATATTAAACAGCATTATTTGATACCCATTTTTCTGACGTAAAAAAACTGATCTTCTAAGACTCTATGAAGTACCATAAAATATCATAATCTCATTGAAGGTATTATTTTTTAGACCTGTGTACGTTACGGGGTAAAATGTCTGCAATTACCTTGTAAATTACTTTTCTGGTATTGCAACGATGTTATAAAAAATATTAACAAGTAAAAGAAGGAGCACGTGGAATATGTACGAAATTATAAAGGTTGTTGGCAAAATACGATTGATTAACCCTAGGAGTTCGTCGAATGTATAGTGGTGTCAATGGAGAGCCGTTGCATAATTACACACTGCCAGAGGGGGGAATCTTTCGGTTAAATCCACCTCGAGCGATCTCTATTATTCTCCCCGAGAAACTACAGTGATGCTGTTTGTATTCGCGTAATTATTGGCTTGAGCGTTTACTCTGTGACCCTTGGAAACTTGTATGTAGCAGACCACTAGGAGGGTTTAATGTCGTTGTATTCTTGCCCTCTAGTCACGTAAAGTACGCTTCTACTTCGCCAACTTTCCGCGTTAATCTACTGCGTGTAATAGAATTTCACTATACTTGAAGCTGTACTTGCTGGGAATTGGCTTTTAATTTTACAATTGAATTTTATTGATGTGGGTAGTGTTTCTATCGATTCGATTGCTATTCTTCACATTAAAATTTCAGATTAAATTCTTTTATAATAGTCCAGTGCTCTATTTTGTATTTAGGACTAATCCATAAGCTCAGCTTTAACTTTCAAGTAGATGTGTTGAAGTATAGCCCTTCTTTTATTTATTTCAAACGATGAATACCTATTTAATTTAATGAACTTTATTAGTGGCATTTAAATTAATGCTACTACCGTGTAAATATTGAAGTGTTAATAATTTTTGGTCGATATTATTTATGTTCCTTTATTAGACAAATTCGTCAAGAGTCCACCAATCAAATTTAAGCTGATTTGGTCGGTGTTTCTAGTAAAAAAAAAAGCGTAATAAGTAAGTAATATTCGTCTAATATCGATTAATCAATAATACAATTAATATTCTGGAGAAAAGAATATATGTAATTATGTATTTCCTGCATCTAAGAAATACATACAATTTGAGAAGAATTTACACAATTAAAACATTAAAGAATTAAAACATTCATAGAATTGGTTGTCAAAATAATGGATTTTAACCACAAAACACGCTGACAAAGCACGGAAACCTGCCTAGGACACCCTGTATAACAATTATAAATTTCAACCTTCCCTATACCCCACACCCTGCCTAACCGCGAGTAACAAAAACCGCTCGAAAAATCCTCAAATTTTTTCAAAGTCCAACGCGGATTTGTGAGAACCCCGGCGACAAACTTCCGCAGTACAAAAAAAAGAGGGCAAATTCTTCGTGTCTGGAATAGAAGCGAAAGCAATCGCGCGGCCGTGGCGCTCCTCAAAAAGCGCAGCCGGGAATGCTCAAACGTTTCCCGTTTCGTGGTACGTGCCCCCGCATAAATGAAAATCATTCGACGTAAGAACCCTCCCCACCCAGCGCGGGCGACGAGTATTAAAGGGGGGATTGCGCATGCATCTCTGATCCGCGAAGGTGCAGAATTTGGCGATGTTATTTCACGATATGAATACCTAATGTAGGTTTGCACGGTCGCCGGATGGGGCCATAGGCGCGCAGATGAATGTGCGGCGAAAAGCCCGGGATAGTAGTAATGGAAAGCCACTGGCCAGCCGTTCCTACGGGGCTCCATCTGCCCATGGGTGGGATTATACATTATAGGGATAGATAATAAGCGCGTTTATAGAGCAAAAGCCGGCTGGGATTAGTTCTACTGGCTAATAACCGCATCGATACGACAATGAGGTGTATCGGCCGCGGTTTCACGGCCATTCCGACGACCAACCGTGGCGATTTTTGCACGTACACCCCTGTTCGAAAGTATCAGGACAGTTCTTTTATATTTCGCTCAAAGAAACATTCAATAGTAAGTTATTAATTATGAAGCTCCAAAGCTTCACATGGATTTTTAGAATTTTTTAATAACCAGTTGTCGCCTTAGCTTTGTTCAGTAAAGCAAGATACGTGATTTTTAAATTACAGTTTTTAAGGAAGTGGTACACATGTGTACAAGCTTCGATATTCGATTGTGGTAGTGGTAGACGCAGTTTACATTTATTTAAGTTTTTAATTAATTCTATTCCTCGAGTAGCGAACAGGAGGCATTGCCAAACAATACGTTTTAAATTCTGTTCTTCGTAATTATAATTGCATTTTGCTTGGTTTATAATAGGCGAGATTATTACAATTATAATAGTGATCTGATCAACGAGGATTGATAGTAAAATTAATCTCTCGTAAGAGGCTTTTATTTGCAAATCATGGTGTATTGTTATTTTTGCAATGAAATAGAAAATTGTCCTTACCTTTTATTTGGCATTGTTCTCCAATTAAATTTTTTCTATAAAATTAGAATCTAAATTCCGGGTGAAGCCGAGTAATAAAACTAGTATATTATATTCTAAATGTAGTTCAAACTTCATTATGCCTGTACATATGTGCACTAAATACTAGAATTTTGTTCGTAACAGCGGATGTACTAAGAGTTTTGAACGGGAGTGTACGTATAACGGGAATCGTTTGCCCGCTGCTTTCCTGTTTTCTTTTATGATAATTTCGGTCGATTATGTTCTACCGTGGACTGCCTTCGAGAGTAAATAAAACATTGCGTTTAGAGCGCATGATTTCGACGCGCCCCGTACACGCTGGCTGCGTGAACTTGTTGCGGCGTGGATTGATTATGTATGGAAGTCAAGTGGGAAAGTTGAAGAGCAAAGTTGGGGCATTGGGAAATTCATGGCGATTCTACAGATTTTATGCTCTTCGCGTTAATGATGCTAGTTTCGATCACTTTTTTGTTTTAATTTTATAGATATGATTGGAGGTCTGTTATTCGTACGAATAGTATAGGTAGGTAACGAATAATTTTTCTTTATGGTTGATGATTGATTTGTAATTGGGCTTTTTTTTTAGTGATTTGCACCGTGAAATAATTTATATTTCACTCAGATTATTACTGTAATGTGAATACTTAGATCAAAAGTACAACCTGTATTGATCTGTGTTAAATACAATTTATTATGTTAATGTGTCTGATTTGATTCAGACAATAAAGATTTTATGCTACTTAATATTTCACAGTGTTAAAACGAATTTGAAGTATGATAAATTATTTCCATATTCAGCGATCAGTTCCAGTTGATATTAAATAATTGTACATATATATCATGTACCTGTATTGATTTTGAGTAAGGATTTGCATTAAAGCCATTTTATGTACTCGATGAATCATTAAATACTGTGTAAAAATAGAAAACTTAATTGAAACGATTTTATTAAAAATTTGCACAACAATAGGTTCGGTTGGAATATCACTGGGAATGTTCCATTAAATAAAATATTAACAGGACTCGTAAATGGTCGCGTTACTTGACATTTAATCGTTAAATTTCACACACGAACGTATCGGTAGATATGGTACAGTTCATTATGATTTCCATCGTACGTCGCTCAACTGTCTTTTACTCTCGTGAAGGATTCATACGAGCAAGATCTTTATACGATAATTCTATTTCCATTTCATTGTATTACCGTCATTCCGTTATTGAATTTGAGGTACTCTTGTGCACACGTTTTCACATAAAACGACTCCTAGATTTTATGCTTATTTTAAAAGTTATATAAATTCACAAAGAAGTGTAGCATAAACAAATATTTCACACAATGCCTTTCCTATTATACAATATTTCTCGTTGAAAAAAAATATACCGAAGTCATAAGAAAATCTCCTAAGTTTATTTGGAAAATTTAGTAATACTTTTTAATAGAAAATAAATTAGTCATTATTACAACTATTTTACTTCTTAATCTCCCGTATAAAGTTAGAAAATAGAAAATCCACGAGCAACTGATTAATAAAAATTAATTAATAATTTTCGACAGAAGAGCCCAACATATTTTCCAATTACCCTACTAATTCAACCACATAACAATGTGAGGAAAGCAATGCCATTGAAATTGAATTAAAACTTAATTGACTGAAATGACATTTCATATATGAGCCACTATAATTAAAGGATGCAAGTACCATAACGAATGCTATGAATTTTCGCAAAGAATTCTCGCAATTTTCATATCGTGTCGACACGTTGCGGTGCTGTATCACGAGCATCGAAAGGAAATCCCGACGAGACCGCACGTTCCTGGCAGAAAAACTCTGCTAACGATTCGGCGAAAAGGAAACTCTCGCCGCCTGTGATTTACTCGAAAATCGTTCTGCGCCTGTGTGCGACGATCAATGAAAGAAATGAAACGCCGCCCGGTGAGAGACCAGCGGAGTGGTAGCGCAAAAAGTAGAATTACATGGGATTACGGTCACGCACGACATTCGCAAGTTAAATGAATTCTCATCCGAGACCGCGTGTTCCCTAAAAAAGGGACACGTTAACATCTTTTGTTTGCTCAGCATAATTTCAAACGTTGGATTACTTGAGAATCGTGTGCATGGTCCATGTTTCCACGGGCCTTTTTTACACGAGGCACTTCTGCTACTCGTAACTTGTAAATCCGACGTATGTATTCATAGGGACATTTTTTTTTTAATCTTTTCTATTTCTTGCTATGGATATATCTCTGAAATGTTAAATATGAAATGAAACTAGAGGCTTTAAAGGATATAGCGAGGGAAATATATCGGTATGTTTATTTTCAGCTATCAGTTAGTAAACTAGTAGATGTATTGTCTGGAAAGTTTGGTGTATTTAGAGAATTAATAAGCGGAATATATATTTGTATGTGATAGAGATGATTTTCAGGGTAGAAATCAAATTCGAAAGGAAACAAGCGGCAGTGTTAGATCGAATAATATTTTTGTGTAGCAGATTTTATGTCAGCTTGGAAATTCTTGTGTCACATATTTGAGGAAGTGATAAGTAAAGATCTAAAGCAATAAAATAATACACTTTTGTACAAATACAGGTCTAACATATTTAGCAGTACATAATACATAATATAGTCATTTAGACATATGTATTCAATAAATTTAGTAGGTAACGTTTCTGCAGAACAAGAACAAACTCAGTCTACTCCCAAACAGCCTGCCCTTTAAAATATGCATAAATCACAGCAACAAAAACTAAAGCAAAAAAAATTTCAATGAAATTCCGAACAGACGTTCATCGACAACTGCACGCCAACTTAATCGGGCTTCGTTTGGACGTGCAGAAATTCGAGTAGAACCCGTACTCCTGTCAACGTCAGTCGGGTCAGTGGCTGAGTGGATTTCCGTGTAACCTTCCCCCGGATCTTTCTGCAGCAATCAAAAGTCGTTTCATCAGTTTTGCAAACATTCCACCTGCACCGATCTTTCCCACGGAATGATTTCACTTTCCCCTGTCCCATCGATCAAACGCTATCCTTTATCCCCGGTCCCGTCTGCTCCATGACTCGTCCCCCCTTTCACCTGTCCGACTCTTAGCGACATCCAATTCACGACCCTTCTGATAAACAACCCTTCCTAGCCCCCCTCTCGCGCTGCCTACCTTTGTGCCGTCGCGTCGGCAAAGCGCGACTACCGGTGCCAATGCACTCGCGAATGGTTTATCGTGATAATTACAGCCAACCGCTGAGCTGCGACGTTCTTATAAGCCCGAGTATTTTTGATTGCGATTAATTAGACCGCGCTGTCTTGTTGGATACGTACCACTCGCGACGGGGAGTGCAAAAAGTGTACGATCACGCATGCGTACCCTGCCGAGGCTATTTCAATTTCGAGCAGGCCCTGAATTGCATGTTGTTAACGTCAGATTCAACGTTTTTGTTACCCCTCACCATCTCCTCCACCTTTCCTTTCGTGCAAATCAATATTGAATTTTTTCCACGCAGCTGAGATGACTTATAAGGACTTCAAAATCAGCGCCGGAACGCTGGCTGCACTTGTTGAAACATCGCGAACATGGAAAACTGTAAAGTGGAAAATGAAACGCTGGGCTTCGAAAGTACCTTCTCTATGTTTGCTTCTTTTGTTTCCATATTGGTTGTTCTCGGCGAAACAGGCAGTTGTTTTGAAGTAGCGGGGAAATTTTTGTTTCTGTTTTACAAGGGCTTCGGGGTAATGTGTTGTACAACTGGAAGGGGGATGATTTATCGTACAGAAGGTAATGAAAATATAAAGTTTGTGAACATGTTTTAATAACCCCTTCGATTCTGTTGAACAGTTCATTAACGAATTATTTCAATCTCCTGTAATGTTATGCGATACACAGTTTTCTATTTGCTTGAATTATATTTGTCTATGAAGCAGTATACGCTATATGATTAGTTTGTTTATGTATTTTATATTTCCTTGCTATTCGTATGCAGTCAGGTTGCAAGAATTCTGATAAGAACTCTCGTAAAGAAATAACGCCGAGAAGATACAAGCATGTTTCTGTATGCTAGCAATAACCACATCGTTTAGATATCCTATAATCGGCCACGGACACATCAAATAGAACATTAACTGAAGTCGATGTGCAGCTACAACTGCCACATCGAATACAACGTTCCACGAGTTCGTTGGGTTTCGTGCAATACTACGGAATGACTCTCTGGTTCACGATATACCTGCATCAGCATTCGTGCAACCGTATATACCATATCTAGAAGCGGAGTGACAATATGCAAGTATGCATATGATCGTATACACGCGAAGGTATTCTTATCTGCATGTACGCGTAACTCTAGCATTTCTATATCTGTACTAGTGAATCAGTGGGTATTTACGAATATAGAAGCGCGTCCACGTCCTCGTGATTGCCCGTACCTATGCAAATAAATGCAGGACACTCTGAAAATGTAAAAACAAAATTTTGAGAACGAATAACGTTCGTTGAAGCGGAAAATACATATTGAAGGAAATGTGTAGAATGGAATATCTGGTACACATTTATTCTCATGGGAATGAAATAGGATCAAAGTTCTAAATATATAGGAATTATTGAGATTCTTAGGAACTTCTGAATTAAATTTCAATTCCAATAACGATAGTGTAGGGAGTTACCTTAAATACTATAGTACGACTGCACTTAACCATAGTACCACTGTGTCACTCAACTAAACTCTCTAATACTATTTAATCCTTCGTGGTCACACCTTCTTATTTGAGTTATCACTTTCGTCTTCCTGAATCTTTTAACTTTTGCGTGATAATTGTATATTCGTAATACTGATATAATCATGCTCTAATAGTCTTTTCCTAGAAATGTAAATTTTGATATAGTAAAATTTTTAGTTGTAAAAATAGTTATAGAAAAAGGCAATTTTTTGGTTAAAATTCGTCAAATTTTTAAATTTGGATGGCAAGGTAAAAAACTTACTAAAATATTGGCAAAAAAGAAAGAATTGCCTGGGGTTACGATGCACCCTGCGTGACCACGAAGGATTAAGTAACACGCGTGCGCACGCATTACGAATTTCCTTGTATTTCAATTTTAACTAATCCTCAGATTACAGCTGAAATACCTGTTACTTACACCACTATGCACCACAACAGCAATTGGATACGTTCGTAACAGTAATAGGAAAATCCTCAGAAATTGGAAAAATGAACCTACTCTAACAAAATGGATTAAACATATTCAACTGTTTAAATACTGAGATAAACAAAATAGAATTTTTTCATGTAGGTACCATAGTTGCTATCCACTTATTCTAAGTAGTTCAAGCACAAATTTTCGCTACGCGCAACCTGTCATATTACACCTCGCTTCAACTAGCCCATACAATGCAAATTCAAAGTCTAATTTAATTCATCCCATTTTCTACATAAATGTCAAGATTCCCATGAAACAGCGCCCTTTAAAGTCTTATAACATCTGCGTTAAACACTTTATTCTTCCCCTCCGAATGCCTTTCGGGATATTCGAAGCGGCAAAGTCCTCCATCAGATTTCACGCAATACTTCCACGCTGCCCCTTCATATCTAAGTAAGTGAATTAGGTTCCCAAGACACCGGGGTACAAACAGCAGCGTAACAGGATTACTTTACCGACCGCCCTGGCATAACCATATAGATACAAATGGCAGTCTCTTGACGCTTCGGTCTCTTATGCCCGTGTCACGGTACCCAGTGATAAATATCAATGCACGGCGAACCGAGGGATCGGAACGCACCGCGCCGTCTGGCCCATCGTCGGCGTTCTTTCGACAAGCCAGTCACTGGCGGACGTATCGATCTCGTGGCAGGTATACATAGAACCTCGCCGAGAAATAGTGACTAAACCGAGTCGCGCTCAAGTGCTGTGCAATGGACACCATTGAGGCTACGAGCTGTCAAACGTGTCCTTTCCGACTCGCTACAGAGCTGTACTTATTTGGTCACGTGTAGTTTCTTTCACTAAAAAAATGCATATTTTTTCCAAGGGGGGAAGGCAACTTTGGGGTGACGGTAAAGAAAAGTATAGTAATGAAAAAACATCCCTGGCGATGACATCGAGGAATCGGATTATGAAACACGTGGTGCGAGTGGATGTAGCGCTCTTGCTTTATTGAACGCATTTTATAGTGCCAATTTAATTAAAAAATTAAAACCAGGATTTTCTATGAACAGAGTATATTTTATTTTGTTACATTATTGTAATTCCATAAATATTGAAAAAACTGAACAGTTTTAAAATAAGAACAAATATTTATTTACTATTTTAATTGTATATTTTTATTAAAAATTCGAAAACCGGTTTAACCGGTCTTTTTGTGTACAATGGAATTCGGTAACCGTTTTTTTTTTTCTAAAGTCGGTTTTTGTATAAACCCTAATGATTACTAATCAGTTACTTATCTTCTCTAATTTATGCTCAATATTTTGTACGGCTAAGCGTTTGTCTGATTTGAAATCTCCAGGGCTTTAACCAGCTAATACCTAAAAAGTAGCTACAACTTGCTACGACTTGCCAGCGAAATGCTCAGAGGCGTTAAGGACCTGAGCCTCTGCTGCTTTTACGAATATCCTACCACTATATCTAGTCGAGGTACTATGCCGTTTAAAACGACCGCCAGCAGTGCCTGCATGAATTCCGCTCACGCGTGTCGGCGCACTAACAGAAAGGAAATACAAGCGTGTAACCAGCTAGCTGCATGCGCTGCGGCCACGAAAATCCGCACGAGGGATGCAGGAATGGGATTCGTTACCGATTCATAGGGTATGACGTTTTCCGATTTTCCCGTACACCCGTAAACGAAAGCAACGCGTCACGCTGCTCGACTTCCTCTGCATTATTCATACGCAACGCCTCGACCGCGGAGGCAGCCGCGCCGCGCCACGCCGCGCCATCCATGGCGGCGCATCTGCAAGTGCAAAAGGGGGGATCATCTCATTATACGTCTGTTGCCGAGCGCGCCGCTTTTACGGGGCCCGTTGCGACTCCGTAACGATTCCATATCGACCACGGATACGTTTTACCCTGCATCTGCCACCATCTCGAAAATTGCGTTACACGCCCCACCCCTCGGTATTATCGAGCCCTGCGTCTCCGCGCCGCGATCTATTCGCGCGAGATTTCGGCGACGAACAACCCCTATTATGCTTGCGTTCGTGCTGTCTGAGATATCATCTCGATTTATCATTTTCTGTTTGCTACTGCGGGGTCGTTCTAAGTACTTATGCACTTTTAGAGGGTCATTGAGAGTTGGTTGCTTTAATGGGGTATTCTGGTATTAGACAGGCAATTTTAACATTGGCGTTTCGTACACGTGTTTATTAACATTTTAGATGTCTGAACAAATTTTTTTAACGAGATGCTGTAATATTCGGAACTTAGCATCAATTTTGCAAATTCATAGTGCTATAAAAAAGGTGGGGATGATAGCCTGATGTGTTTTGATGTGATATTAGTGTTATTATAGTGACATTAGTGTTAGTTTAAAGTTTCGTGTAATGTTAAGAGGTACGTAATTCAATTATGGCACTTACCTTAATCAGCTTTTCCAGAATCATAAAGTGGACCCTTCTCAGATTCAAAAAATGTTATTTTAGCATCCTGTTGTCCTCTGTAACTAATTTTATCCTCCTTTGATGCGGCAGACGCTCGTTTTTCAGACCGCACAATTCCGTCGTCTGCTTCATCTGCGCAAAGTTTTGCTTCTGCCTAATAATGATGCTCATTACACTCATTATTCGCAGTGTAGACATAAATACTTCATTAAAAATGGAGACAGCGAAAAGAGTTGCAGTTTCCACTGAATCTCTTCCACAGCGAAGATACTTTGATGCGATGCAAAGTGCAAAAGTCCATATTATGGAATTCAAACTTTCATTATTACTTTGTGTAGGTATAAGATCTGAGACATGGGTGTAATAGATCATCTGTTGTTAAATCTTAATAAATACAGGCCACGACAAAAAATACTACACCACAGAAATTTAATCTTTCCATAATTTCTACGTAATAAATGTAAGTCTCTTTCGTATACAGCCCTTGTCAATTGTGCCCAACAATTTTCCATTATATTCAGATCAGGAAAACTCGCTGGGGACTCCAGAACACTTCTTCTTTTGGATCGAAATAGCCTTCCATACACTACTATACACCTTCACATAAGTGAGGAGGCAAGGTACGCGGTGTTTAACAATGTGCATTACACAGCCATATATCGGAAAACCAATCAGCCGTTACGTGACAATCGCACAGAAACGCGAAAAGTAAGTTAGTTCTGGATGTTGCTCCGCACACGCATCTGCATGCGACATTCTTGCTCTTGAAAATCACTCGGCTCGTCCTCTAGGAGTTTATCGCACGAATTGAAACTCTGTATGCATGTATGTCGGATACGTTGAAAACTTGTATCGCTGAAACAGATCGTTGGAATCGCAGACAGGTCGGGACATTCAGTGGGACTCGCATGCCAGTTCCATGGATATTAAACTTCGTCGCGGAAGTTTCTTCTTCGGTTATATATCGCGGTAGCTTACAAGTTTTGGATCTAAAAGTTCCGGTCGGAATACGAAAATTTGCCCATTAATCAGCTGCGTGCTCGCTGTATAGTGGATTGCGGCTCTCGACTTCTGATATTAATAATTGCATTTGCCCGGCGAGTTTTCGACCCGTGACTCTGCGAAATATTTATGTACTTCGAAGTTAATCAGCGCACCGTAACAGAGCACTCACAATCAGACAGGGGTGGATTTGGGTATAGGCTAAGTATGTTGCAGCTTAGGGCGGCAAATTTTGGGAGCACAAATTTTGGAGAACGATAAATTTTGAGGAGCGGAAAATATTGGGTGGCGATAAATTTCGCGAAGCAAATTTGGGGGAGCGACAAATTTTGAGCGAAATAAATTCGAAACGGTTTGAGGTTGACACAGAGGCTTGAGACACCTTTCAAAACAATTCCCATTTTTTTCAAGTAGCGAATTAGTAAATAACTCAAACGTGAGTTGCCATATTGAATTAATTTTGAAATTATCTCGACCCTTTTAGATCAAATTTTGGATTAATATTTCTCTGGAGAAAAAAGTAGGTGGAAGCTAATATATTCGTTCATTAGCTTCCAAAAAGTTCGTGCCGACAATTACCTAATAGGGCAAATAAAAGTGTATAGGTACCTACAGTAAATAAGAGGTGCCCGCAGATACTAAAATTCTGACAATAATTTTAGTACGGATACCTACTAGTGAAATTGTAGATTGTAATATAAGATTTTACTGGAAAGGTACTAAGGATTCGAATCCAAAGTTCACAAGTACTGCATAGCTTGTGTGATGAAGAGTTAAAAAGTACAAGTACATACACTTTGAGGGTTCAAAGGATTCTGGTTCTAAAAATTCATGTAGGTAGCACCGAAGTACAGTTCTAATTTTTCTCTTCAAGCTATTGTTCTTGGAGAGCTGTGCGAATAGAGGTGGCAGCGTAAGAACGCTTACGTGGATTTGTCACACGTTTCCTTGAGTTTCGCTTATTCCCTGCGGAGGGCTGCTACATGGAGGATGCTGGTTTGCAAGATGGAGGATTTTAAGCAAGGTCCCGATTTGGAAAATTGGCGCACGCTTTTTTAGCCTAATTCGAAATCTGTCGTCTCAATGAATACCAATGTCATACCAATGTCCCAGGGTATGGGTATGGGTAAAGGTTAGGGTATGGGTTAGGGTATGGGTTAGGGTATGGGTTAGGGTATGGGTTAGGGTTAGGGTTAGGGTTAGGGTACCCATACCCTAACCCATACCCTAAGTTTTTTTATGAGGATAATACATTACAGTAATTCCTTCGTAGTTACTGAAGTAGGTATTAATTAATACGCTGTTTTACTACGTACTTTCAATAGTAGTGAAAACAATGAGGAAGAACAACAAATGGCAATCGAAATTAAGGTTTATTCTCCACACAACCATCACCACTAAGTTTTTTAATATCAGAAAATGGATAAGCACGAAAAACGACGATTTGACAATTACCCAGATGATGTTTTTAAGAAATCATCATTTCGTATTTAAATATTTTATTGAATCCTGGAAGGGCCGTGAAAAGAGGAGCTAAGGTAACATTCGAGGGAGACTTTTCCTTCTATTGCGAGTGAAATATGCAAGGAGTGTCTGGGAACTGTAGCTGTTTGGTGATACCTTGGCATCCGCGAATAATAAATCGTGAGATACAGCCTCCTCGGTCTTCAGCTCTCAATAGGAAATTTGATGTATGCCTGGCATCGCGAATGAAATACGAGCTACGGAAGTCCCAAGAGGCCTAAGTACCTACTGCGTGAACTCTTTCGCATCAGTGAATTTTTCCGGATTGTCTCAGCTGGTTTTCCAGAGGCGTTTACAGCAATGAGCCTTCCTCCGTGATCGGAGAATTTAATTCGAACATAACCAGTCTTAAGGTAAATAATTTAAACTGATCGAGGTTTGACTGAGCATAAAGTTTCATTATACACATCTCGTGTAACGTACTAACTGTTATTAATTTTTAATATTATATGACTACAATTTGAACATAAATCGAACAAGGATTTAATATTTTTTTTTCGTGACCAACCAGACATCGTTTAAATTATAACAAATAGTGTCTTCGAAATTATATATATTTGTGATCGATGTACGCGATATACAGGGTGGAGCATTATTAGTGGTGCAATTGAAAAGGGAGCCATTCTTGGTGTAAAAGCATTGTAAACATATGGAATAAAATGTTTATTTGTGAGGAACTTAATTTGAATTTTGCATTACCTGTGTGTTGTGATGAAGATTAACAGTGATTTAATTCGAAGATTTTTACAAATCATAAATTCTGAGCTTCAGTCGTGGTGTAAATAACTTAACCTCAAGATTTACATTGCTCTTAATTTTGACTAATGAGATCGTATTAAAGGGAAACTCTATAAAGAAATACATACCTAGAAATTGTTTTTTAATCAATGGAAACTATCAAGTAGTCTCAATGATACGTTATGAAAGAGTCTCACAAATTAGAAAAAAATGATACTACGTTAGTGTTTTCTATTTATTCTTCCATTCATTAATTCGTTTAGCTGAACTCTCTATGCGATAACAAGGTTAAAATTCTTTATAAGTTCTAATATAATAAAGTACCAAGAATTCATTAAACATAGAAGTATATTATTTTAATTATAACATGTTTACGAACACTAATACACTAGTGGAACAGTTAATTGTTAGCCAAATGAGTTTTCTTAGTACGAGGAAATTCCACATAAAAATATAGTATAATAATGATGAAAGAAGTGGCATACCGTGGTTAATTGGACAAAATTAAACCACGAGAACGCGGAAAGTCAATTATCAGTACTAATTGCATCGCTTCGTGGCATCTGGTATATTACAATAGAAACACAGGACGAAGTTCGCGACTAGATCCCTTGTAATCGACGCGTCGGTTAACGGCATAAACCTGATTGGGTCCGTAACAGCACACAGATCAAATGCGGCTCAATTAAACGGTCAATTACGCAAATTTGGAGATCCGCCTAAATATTAAAGTGATCTATAGTTACTGAAAATGTAATCTCTCATTTACAAAACATCTGGTGTAAATATACTATATTCTTCGCAATTGTACCTTTAATTTTTATATTTAGTGGAATTTAAAATATAATCTCAAATATTAAATGAAATCTCGATGGTATGTAATCAATATTTATGACAGATGAAAATGATATGATGTACTATTTCTGAGGATGAAGGGAAATATTTATTGCTACATTTTATTTTATTAATTCTAAATTTTTCGAATTAATATATTTAATATAAATAAATAAAACTTCATAATGCTCTGCGTAATTCTGATTATGAGAGGATTATGATAGCTAAACAACGTCTCTGTTCATACAGAGTGTGATGGAATTAGTGGTGCATCAGAGAAGAAGGTGATTCTTAGCGTAAAAAGAAATTGGAAGTGGATAATTCAATGTTTCCACGGGAGACTTAGTTTTCGATAATATTGGTTTCCAAGATGGAACCGATTTCTTAATCAAATACACGCGTAATGAAATATTGATCCATGACCTACAAGCCACACATCCATAGCGCGAGTTCTCAAAATATTTTTTCTCGAAAACTAGAATTCCTGTAAAAAAATATTATACACTTTTAAATAATTTCTTCATGTAGAATTATTTCGTTTTGGGTTGTCCTAATTATAGTACCTCTTTTATTCTAAAACCCCTCGAAATTAAATTACAAAATATAATAAAAATAGTTGCAATAAAGAAACCATACGGATATTACAATTTTTATGTTTGATAGAATGGAAGTCCCTAAAATTTTGAGAACGCTAGACGAGCGTTAAAGAAACTCCACACCTGCACTAGCTTTGTAAAAACATCTTTTAAAAGAGATAAGCCTTTGTAGTGATTTCAAAGGAAAGTGACACGATAAGTGTTTGGCCAGAGCTCTGCCTCGACCATAATCATGTTCATGTGGTTTCACTTAGAATCCCTAGATCCTAGACAAACTGGACACAAGACCTTCTACTAATCCGTGAGAACTAATCACGTTGGTCTCTGAGGTTTCTGCAGAACATCCAGTAATTTCATGCTTTATAAGCATTCTCGTCATGGATGGGTAACCCTCTATAAATTTCTATCCTCGCGTATACAGGGTGTTCTGGGGTTGGCGGTACACGAAAAAAAATCGAGGACCTTGCAGCAAGACGAGTGCAGTTGCATAATTAGAAAAAACTGTTTATAAAATTACTGCTTTGACTTAACATTAAAAACAGAACACGAACTGATAAATATATATTTTCACGCAATGAGTTATTGAGTTGATAAGTTTTTAATTCTATTTTTGGCGATTATAATTAAATGTTATTTTTTCGCGTAGCCGAAATTACATACAAAAAATGTTATTCCATATTTTCAATATATTTTTTATTGTACCACCAGTTACAAGCCACCCTATATATTGTTTTATCTCGCAGCAGATTGCTGTGGCTGTGCATTCGTCGAGTACAACCTACTTGTGTATGGAAAGTATTCGTTTAGTCAATTTATGACGGAGTTATGCAACGTGTTTTTACAGATGTGCTCGCATTAAATTGATATGTTTTCCGTGCACCAGTTTTCATTGAATGTGGAATCGAATTTTATGCAGAGAACTCTTGTTTGTTTTCTGCTCGCGTGCACGAATGGTTTACTACAGAAATGTATGGCCAAAATTAATTCGATTGGAGAAGTTTAGAATTCATGTATGGATATCAGTTGCGTTCGGTTGCTGTACTCTACTCCGTAATTAATACAACTTTGCGTTTCGTACTGTTGGGTATAATAATGTTGCAAAATACTTCTCCGCAGAATTACATGTAATATGAAATATGTGATAATTTGTATAGATTGAGATTGGAAGGGATCCCTTAACTTTAAACCCAACGTATTAGCTAATTTACATTTAAAATTTATGCATATACTTAGTAACCCAGTAAGCAATTATTTTCTGTTGCTTTAAATTCATTGGACGCTTAAGAAAGTTTCATGCGTCACAGTATTGATTCTTATAAATTTGGTCCAATAATACTTATAATTTCAGAACATAACATGTTGATATGATATTCGCCTATCTTTAACTTTGCGATTTATTTCGAGATAAAATAAGCATTAGCTACCACATTTTCAGTATAAAATTAGGAAAGGTCAATAGAATATTTTGCAATTGTATTACAGGTACAAGAACATTTTAAAAGAAAATTGATATTCACGATTCGCCTAATTTAACGACATTAAATTATTCGTAAATTTCCGATCTTAATAATCGAAATTAATAGTATATGTGAAATTATTGACAGGAGGTTTAGAACAGGTTTGATTGATCGCTCAGTGAAACGTCATCCTGAAATAACGAACCGAAATTGGGATAATCTCAATGTAGCTGTAGATATAACTGAAATCGAACGAGTGTCGAAATACGAACTTTTATACTCTCGTCTACCTACCACAGAAAACAATTACCGTCGAAAATATTTGAGTAAATTATTTGAATTTCTGAAATTCATAATTAGTAGTGGAGAATGTATAACAAACACATTTCAAGTGAAATTGGTAAAACTTTTCCCAGAGCCATGCAAAAACAACTACCAAAGCAAGTAGGCAAATGCAATTATAAGTTATAATCCACTATTATATATGAATTATAATAGTTTTAATTTGCAATAGTGTCGCTCAAACTACTATGTATGTATATAGATTTACCCTCAGGTGTCTACCTAATTGTAAGATTCATTGAACTAAACGTGATTTTCCTACTAAACACAAACAGGTGCTATTGAGTGCTGGGAAATTGGCGTGCGTGACGATGCAGGGGCAAGAGGGGTACTCCGCTGCCTTGGCGTGACTCTGCCTGCGACACTCTGAGACGTCTGCGGCAAGTTCCCACTCAGTTTTGATGTGTCGCGTTTGCTCTCTACGTCAAGAGGTGCTATATCATCCGATTGTTCGGCCACTGACAAAATTACTTATAATTAGTGTGCCCTGTCTTTGTAATTGTGTCAGAGATGGTGAGCCCATAGGGATGAGATTATACTAGAACCAGTCAAACCCGCATACTGTAAGGGTTATCCGAAGCACAAAAAAGAAAAGAGATTCTTAAACTATATGAATTTGACTATGGGTGGTAGTAGATGTATTAAGAAAAGATGTATTGTGAATTATACCATTCTCCCACCGAGTATTAATTGCTGTTCCTTCACAATCTACGAAATCTTCGTGAGGATCCTCAAGGAAAATTTTGAGGAAGAGATGACACTGTCAGTAATATTTCTCACAGAACCTGACGTTGGAGACACATGACTGACGTAGTTAGACCCCGGCTCTGGAATCTATGAAATATGTTCCTCTTTCACTACAACCGCGTTATGTCTCAAAATAGAAACACAAAGGTAATCCGCCCCGCGACGATATATAAAACACTATCTATAATATTTTCTGATGTTCACCAATGGAATACACAAAATATTATGACACTAGACGAAAGTCGCGAAACTTGGTAAAAAATCAAAAACTTTGACCCCGATGTGCGAGGGTCGAATATTGACCAATTTCAAAATATTTCTTTTCCCTCGATTTGTCCGGCCAAAAGGCAACTTTTCAGCACTGGGCTGTTTCGAGTTTTGAAAATTTCGGTTTTTAAGCCGAACTTTGCGGTCCAACAACAAGAGGATGGAGACCGAGTGCTAAAAGTAACGACGAAATTTGGGGCAACGCAGGATTATCGACGTAGAAATTTGGGAAACGTGTAGGTACTCTATTTCCGAGGAGCGCATTAAACTTTTGTTAGAGCCGCGAGGAGCCACGGCGATCGATATTGTCGCGGCCTTATCGACGCTATTCGGCAGCCGGTTCCTCGATAAAACACAGATCGGGGATGCAAAAGCGTCAGGCAGAGGAGTTCATTGCACCCTCGAGCCCGTTTCCCGCGTCCACGAGTAATAGACTTTTGATGCGGCGTCCAAATGGCACCGGCGATAAATCGTCGCCCCGATATTCCAGCATTGTCCGTAGATTAACGCGCTTTAAATACTTTCCGTTTCCTGGTGGAAAGTCACGGGGACGTCGGCGATAAATAATGCGAACGGTGCCGGACTCTGCGGCTCGTTGATCTTATTTATGGTCCGGCCAATAGACTCTGATTTAGAGCTAGCGATGGCGAGGGGCACCGTTCGAGAGAGCGCGCGCGCTCACCCACTGACAGCTAGTGGTGGGACCGAGCTCGGTACGCGGTAACGAATATCAATCAATTTATCTCAGCTTCGTTTCTCGTTAGGATTGAGTAGTACTTACGAGGAGAGTGCAGGAGCTTCGAGTCACCAATTTGGATGAAACTTTGCAAGTACGCGGGATGTAGAATGAAGTTTTAACTGAAAATGATGGGATACATTGTAAGGAACCGAGGGAAAAAATTGTTCTTAAATAGTTTATGATTAGGTATCAAAATATCAAATTTCTGGAGTGCGTCAATAAAATTTCATGGCAGATTAGAGTTCAGAGTTCTGCGATGTTTATTCGCGTCATCCGTATATGTAGATTCATATACAAGATATGAAAAAGAGGGAACTTTGAACTTGATTTTCCTAGAAAATTTTGTAACTTGTATCATTCGTGATTTATATAGCAGATGTTGATTTACAAAAGTTTCAAATTCGACTATTACAACGTAGGAATCATAAACCTTTATGTTACAATAATATGTTTATGAGATGCAATTGAAATGTATAGGGGATTATTGCGTTAGAATACACGGTGTGGAATATGGACAAAAATTGAGAAAAATTTTAAAATAAGTGACTTGAGCTTTTTCACTTCTCCAGACACAAAAACAAATATCCAGTTCCATATAGCAGCAATAAGTAGGTACATGAAGTATTCGAAAATGTGATCTTGACCACTTTCAGTTCAGTAAGCATTCAAACCCTGTCGAATGTACTGATGTACAGTGTAGGTGAACCAGGAGAAAGCAAAGAAAGCTGCTCAACTCACACAAGATGCGAGCATGTTTCATATTTAGGGTTTCCTGTAAGATGCAATTATACTAATAATTACTGTGCTTTCAGCTGGTATACACACAGAAGTCAAACGTATTCACTTTCGTTAGACTTGGATGCTACTTACAACGTACTCGGTGCCATCACTACCGACAAACTGCGACCGATAAGCTGTAACTGCTACTCGAACTGGCCGATCGATCCAACGTCGTTAAGCCTCGTTGAGCGGCGATCGGCTGGCGACAATGAGATTCGCGGGATTGATTAAAATCGCGGAAACTACAGTTTCGAGCTCGCGCCGCTTGGAAAGCGCGACACGTAGCCCCCCCACATCGATAATCGCGTTACGCCCCGATAGAAATGTACTTCGATAAGCGACGCAATGAGGAAAACGCCGAACAGTGGGGAGGGGGATGCTTTATTTAATGAAAGGGGGATGGTCTTAGGACGCGGGATGATTTAAACGAAGCCTGCGGCAATTCTTCGTATTGGAAGGAAATGGAGGAAGAATGGAAGGAACTGGGAATAGTTGGAAAAATCAAGGAATCATAGGATGTTTAGGGTTCGTTTGATTCCGCCAAATTTCTAAATGTGCCTTGCAATGAAACCATGACTTTTCCCATCGTCTTTTTTAATAGTTTGGCAAGACCATAGTTTTCTGTTACAGAGTTTTTTCGTAGCATCTGTTAAAGCGGTATTTTTGAAAGAGAATATATTTTTTTTTTTTTGGAGTCCTGTAGTGAGAGGTGAGAGAACATTTGCCGGCTTGATTTGCAGAGGTATCGTCTACACCTCTAAGGTTTTCCTCAAGTGTACACCCGAGGTCCTTGCAACAAGATGTGAATTCGATATCGGTTTCTCTCGTTCGTGTGCTTGAAGTTTGGAACTTAGGGGACATTTCTGTGGAAGTAAGTGTTCTGGGAGAGTGAGTGTTACTGTGGTTTTTGAAATGGTGAAAGGGGATTGCAAGAGTGAGTTTATACCCCTGGTACCGAATCATTAAGAATGGTCCGTGCCTAGTGAAGGTTTCTTTTAAGGGGGTACTCTAGTGTAACTCCCCGTTTTTCAACGCGTTAATTAACATCTTAGGAACCAAATGGTTCTTTTCCAGATCACCAGTTTTGAAATTCCGTCAAATGCAAATGCACTGACAATCGTTTTCATCTCCAAAACAAAGTGTTGTTGAAAAAAACTATACGTTAACAATTATTACAACTAAATTTCCCAATAATACAACACGGCAACACCGTTGTAACACTGAAGGGAAAAAATCAATCAAATCAAATTTTATTTCTCCAAGCAAATAATTTGCTTGTGGAGAGGCGAATATTGGCAAATATTTGTACTAATAAAAATGTTTCCATCCTACAATATATTTTTATTGAAAAACTTATTTCCCACTCATGAAATTATTTCATCCCTCCCATTCTGTAATCGCTCGTTATCGTACTGTAAATTATTTTATTTGTTTCACGATATTTGCGGACAAGATCAAAGTTTTTAATTGAATTAGAGTGCAGGAACTTTTAATGACAAAAGTTTTGCAGCGAAAGTCCAGTCCTTGGCAAGAATTATTCGAAAGTTTTGCAACTAGCACCGTGCCGTTACGCTAATATTTCGTCACGGTTTCAATTTCGCGTTGTAAAGAACTTTCCCCGCATATGTTGTTGGTATTTAATTCTCTCGTGCTACTCGAGAGTTAGTCCACCGTATTTAAATTTTCCACGTAGACGCTAATCTTCTTAATGCGTGGCAAGATTGCCAGCTTAGTATGACAAAAATCCGTAGTGCTGCAGCCCCCAGCCCCTTCGCGCTGGTACTGCTCACTGGTACCGGAAGACCTAGGAAACATTCTGGGGAATAACATCGCCAATCGCGTGTCCGCATTTCCATAAACGACCTCGTCGAGCACAAAACGATCTCGTAATTACAGTTTCGAAGACACTTTTAGTAGATTCCAAGTAAGAATCATTTCAATGACTTTCAACGCTTCGACGACCGCACCTGTTGAAGCAAACTCACGTCCACTGTTGATCTTTTTCAAATTTCTCACTGTGCACCAGTGGCGTCTTATCGTTTTCAGGGGCCCTGAGGCAAGCTCCATATGTGGCCCTCTAAGTTATTCTAAATTAAATAAAATAAAAAATGCCGCGTTATTTTCAATTGAACACGAAATTTTAGATAGTTTATGTTTTGATGATAACCTTGATGAATTCATTTCGCTTAAAAATAGAAAGAAGGTCATTGCATCATTTCCATCTGCCTCCTCAACTCGCTCTGATTACTATAATTCAAATAAAAGGGCCTCATTTCAAGTTTTTTTAAGTATTTTTTATGTATTCATTCAATACTTTTTTTCGTATGTTACCAAATAAATATGGTTATGAAATGAATAAGTATTGAAAGAATTAAATAAATAAGGTTAAATGTGGTGTCCATTCCTTGAAAAAAGCCTAATTTTAAAATCTAAATTTTAGTGTATTCATTATTTCCTTTCCGCCACAGTTGGAGATCCCATTTCCTATATTTTTCTAGGTTTTACAACCCTATTTGTTTTTAATTGTTTTTAAGACGGCACTGATATCCACTGGTTTTTGCATAAATATGAAATAAAGTTGAATTCTTAAAATGATGGATAGTAATGGATCAAGATCGTGAAATCACACATACGTGGCAGCGGTTTTGAAGTGTTTTTTTTTTTACGAATACATACAAATAACTTTTATATTCGATTACTTTCGGTATTAAAGTACAGGCACGTTTATATTGATCGAGAACTTGTCCAGTGAAGCCTATCTTTATTCGGCTCTTGCTACTTTGGTGCCTCCGAGGCATTTGCATTTCACAGCTGTCGCACAGTTTCGCCCTTCGGAAAGAACGAGTACCGAACTAGTTAAAACTTACACAGCGCTGGATTTAAATTAGCGGCGAGGAACCGGGAAAATATCCGAAATGTTTCGCGAAGACTGCCTCGTGGAATGAATTATTCACGAACAAATCAGAGTGTGGATCGAACTTTCGATTTCTAAGCAGTGGGATTCGGAGTTCGCAATTATTCATTTGTGCAAATGTAATTTAAATACCTAGTTGTATACGATTTGGAAGAATGAAAATACGAGTATCAAGCAGTGCTACTGAAGGTTTAAATAGTCAATGGCATTATTATCACATGTATGCGTTGTATTAGGTATATTTAAGCTGTATATTACTTGGGATAGTTAGTTTTTGAAGAGCATTTTTTAATCCATAAGCATTTTAATCCATATGAAATATTATCTTCGATATTTCATTTTAATGGAATTTGAGTACATCAATTAAAGCAGATTAAACTTTTCGTATCATGGTTATAGATTTCCCATAACGATTCTGAGAGCACAGAATGTCTCTGATTGGTGGCCCCATTATGTCATTGAGTTCATGAGTGGTTCATAAATTCAAATAAAATATTTTTCTGTACTTGAGGTGAAAAAGCTGATTCGCTTATTGTGCGAATATTTACCAAAACCTCTTCATTAAAGTACATAGCACACAATCTATATCTGTATTATTAAATGTATAAATTTGAAGTTGCATACTTTGAAATGCATTTTCTTAGTAAATATGAATTGTACCCACATGTGTGTTACATCACTTTGTTCATCTTGACAAGAGGAAGGTTCTATCTATATATACATATATAAAGGTAGATAATAGGTAGATAAATACTTGTTAGTCCCCAGGTGCTCGCTAAGGAATCTTTTTGAAAATTCCTTCCCCTTCTCCGAAAAAGAATATATAACCCGGGCAACTCCGGGAACTTTATGCTAGTACAGTATAAAACATGTATGTGATTACTAATTGTGTGGAAAATACGTCGAATATCTTCAAGCAAATTTATTATTTTACTAAAGATATGAATATCTCAGGAACGATTAGTCTGTGTAATTGTATTTATTAAACCATGAATACTTTCCTTTGTGGATGAATTTTCTTTAATGAAGAAATTAATAATTATGAATGAACGAATAGTCTTAAATTACGTAGTGAAACTCCACTGATGAATGTACCTCAATATTTTTCTACTTTATGTTTCAGAACTTGAAGAATCAGATCATGACGACGAACCTGTGGGTCGAACAGGTGAGCGATATTAATTTATCTCGTTAGGAAGAATGTTGGCAAAATGTTGTAGGGTCAAACTTTAAGGATTTGGACTAATAATCAACATACACAGGAAAGCCTTAAGGGGTTTTGTCATTTTTGCCGATTATGAAGCATTTCTTTTTCAATTATCTATAAAGAAATAAATTGAAGCTGAGACTTGTTATTAGACACAAAGTTTATTACCATAATAAATTTTTAAAATATTTTTGACGAAACAAACATGTTTTTTTCAATATTTATGATATTAGTAAACATTGTGACAAAGAACAAGTCTCAGCTTCAATTTATTTCTTTGTAATTAAATGAAAAAGAAATGCTTCATTTTAGACAAAAACGACTGTTCAATGCCCTTAACAAGCTTGGATTTAAAAATTATAAACGAAGTGCTACTTTACCTTACACCAAATGCTTGGCGTGTCTTACGTTCGTTTCATTTCTCTAATTTCGACACATAGTTGGACACATTGTGTTAAAGGCACTTTGACACACTCACGAGAGAAGTGCACGAACTTTGAGTCACCAAAGTCTCTTTTGCAAGCAATTAGTGCATACCATTTACAATAATCTGTCAAACGTCCAAATTAGAGCCCAATCAGTGACGCGAACTTCGTGCACTGTCAGATGTCCTCAATCCACATGTCCCTGAAGTTTGGACCCGACGGTTTTCCAACACTCTGTGTAAGTTCATTAGACCTTCAGTTTAATCTCGGGCGGGAAAGATTACTGGTCGCTACAAAATTCTCACAGCCTAGGGGATTGCATTTAATTACTGTGTTGCGGCAATTACTTGCCCCTGCAGTTTTTAATTTATCACGTACATAAATACACGATACACACTCGCGCGAGAATTTCAACGGAAATGTTTCGTTGCTATTGCAAGCATCCAGCTAAACGATATTTGAAACTTAAGTATATATGGGAACGTACAATGGGTGAGGAAATATCAAAAGGTTTTCCAATTAAGAAATTTAAATTCGTGATTTCATTTAAATACAATGCTGTCATCTATTTAGTCGAGGGACATAATCCTGGTCACTTGATTTCTTCATAGTCTAAGTCTACGTGACAAAAGTGGCATCACATTCTTCCAGAAACGTAGATATATACAGGGTGTTCCGCTATACGTGGGAATTTTAAGGGGTGATTCTAGACACCATACTAAGACGAAAATCAAGAATAAAATATTTTGTGGAGGCTTCGTTTGTTACTTATAAGTTATAAGTGTTTAAAGATAGCTTCTGAGTTTTGTGTGATTTTTGCGCGTGTGTGTCTTAATAACACAATGGACCACAATAGTGGTTATAATGGAAACAATGGATTTTAGCGAGTAAAGGGTAAGTTAGCCTTTAATGTTGGATTAAGTGTCACAGAATCGTGTGACCATGCTGATTGTCGGTAAATTTTGTCGTAGCTTCTCTGAGGTGAGTGACCCCGTGTTACAGTGGCTTTGACGACCACTACCCGACTCCTTGACTGACTTGCCCCACATGCAGCGGTGCACGCAGATTGCCTGCTTTTAGACACATCTTTAAACGCTTATAACTAACAAACGAAGTCTCAACCGCAAAATCGTTATTCTTGATTTTCATCTTATTATGGTATTTAGGATCACCCCTTAAATTGATTCCCACGCTTAGCCGAACACCCTGTATACTGAAACATGTGTACAATCTTATTCAGATATATTCTGAGTCGATAATATACATTAAGCCGTAATTGCAATTGTAAAATCTTCGATAGTACACACTGAGTGTACTCAAAAACATACTCTATACTCCTTCATCGTTGATCAGTGTCTACACCTCGTGTCAGAACTGCCTGTTCCTTTTGAAGTTCTTACCTGTCAGCGTCCTAAAGGCGCAGACTTCTGGCGAAACTCCCAAATGTCCTGTGTCACATTCAGGTGGCGCTTACACGTCCAAAGGGTGACCAGAACCCTCCACCAGTTGAAGTTAAACAGACATCGCCCACGAAGCTATGCGAATATCATCCTAGTAAAACAATGAGTAACTCTAAATAGAATTGCATGGAAAGCGGTGGAATCAAACGGAACAGTTGAAGACGGGGGTGTAACTCGCTCGTGGAAAGTACAGCCTGGCAATTCCGAAGTAATTCGCAACATGGTTACTTACGCTGAGTAATACGTACCCGTGTAACTACGTAGCGTTGCTCCCTGGCTGGCTGCTAGAAAGAATCGGGATAGAAAGGGACGCCACGGTGAGATATTAAGGCGCAGTAGGAAATGTAATTGAAGAATAATTAAGCGAGACCAATTAACATCCTCAACCTCGTCCCGCAAGCAACTTGAGAAACGTCTTCAAAGATAAAATCCACTAAATTCGTTAGGCGTACCTACACATGCAGTTTATGCTCGGCAAGCAACGAACGCTTTCACCTTCAAGAGCAAATTAGCTTCCTCGTTTAAAAATTTGTTGCCCGCCGTGAGAGTTACTGTTATGGATAATAAGAGGGTCGAGTAACTTCGCATCTGCTGCGTTATTCACGAAAGTTGTATTTATGTTATAGTATCTATAACGCGTAAGTTTGCAGGTTGCATTATAAATTTGTGTTGGCCATTAGTTCGAGGTAACATTCTGATGCTGTGGGGTATTACTGAGTATTCATGCTTGGAGCTACTTGTCTTTATTGCAATAACATTTTAAGTGCTTTCGTAAAATCGTAATGGCTACCAGCGAGAGGCAATATCGTGGATGTGCATTATTATAAATTATCTATTTATTGTAATTAGAAGCTTATGTTCTGTGCGATTTTATATAATTATTATATATTAACTGGCACGATGAAATGTTAATCAGTATTAAATTTGCTGGAAACTATGAAATATTGAAGATTTTAAATTGGAAAATTTACAATATCTATCGGTGCACAGTAGCGGACAAAAAAGTTGCCACTTTTTCGATTTGTTTTATTTTTGTTATTTTTTAGCATCAACTTGTAACTACGGTATGTGTTAAATATACATATTCCGGTGGATAATTGAATGCTGTGTAAAGCCCAGTTAAAGTTGAATTTATTTAACTAACAAATAAATGTTTTAAATGGCATTGAGCGGGACAACACATTTTTGGGGTCGAAAAAGGAGTTACCACTTTTCCTAGCATTTTACGCCGTTCTAAAAGTAAAGGGTGCCTCTATAAAATATTAGATTTTTTATTATTATTCAAAAGCGGTCGCTTTTTGTCGGGTTTAAAACTGCCTCGTCTTGTTTAATGTTATCTATGCTTCTTGTTTATTAGTTAAATGAATTCAACTTCAACTAGGTTTTATACAGTTTTTAATTCTCTAACAGAGCATGTATATTGGGCACGTGGTGCAGTTCTGAGTTGATGTAATAAAGTAATAGAGTTAGAGTGGATTAAAAAGTTCTAACTTCTTTGTCCGCTACTATATTTGTGGAATTATTTCTGTGCTGATTAAAACGAGCTACATATCGGGGAAGAAGTAGTTTTTATATTGATTTAATGAAGAGATGAGAAAATAAGATATAACAAAGAGAAATTTAATAAATATTCTATATTTCACTGGTTTTGACCAATTGTAAGGAAATCGAGTTTATACCTAACACGTTCACCTCTACGTACACGCTCTTAAAACTATATCAAAGGGAGAACTACGAATCCACGAACGCCACAAAATCAGTTTCTTGAATCAAATGCATCCCAAACTCCGAAAATCGAACTTTGATGTTGTACCCGCACTAGCGGATCTGTGAACCTTGCAACACAGAATTCTCGTGTTTTCGAACTTTGTCGTCGAGAAGTTTGCAACTCTATAAACTTTGAATTTAACGAACTCGCTTATCACTTAGACAAAATTTTGAGTGCTTGTAAAGTCAGTGGCAAGTCAGTGGTTCTCTTTCTCATATACGTTTCTTTATCTTTTGCAATTATGTGACGAATGTGTCTGCCGATTAACACCCGAGTGATTCGTCAGTCAATGACGACTCGTGATCGTCAGATACGCCAAACACTTGATTTAATCGACTTTGACGGTCGATGGGGGCAGGATCTGAGATTGGGACAGCTTGGATGGCAGAGGGGTTTGGATCGTTACACCGAGTCACATCCGTCTCTCTGTGTACTTATGCGTGTACGTACGTGGGCTGGCAGGTATTCCGGACGCGTCTCTCAGCGACACGCCATCCTTCAACGTCGAAACCACCCTCTTTAGCTCTCCCGGCTAACTCTGCGGCCCGACCGTTTGCGACAACCCAGCAGGCACTACGTACAACCGGTTTGCCTTCGGCTAGCACTCGGTACAACGAGTATACACGCGTTGCACGTGTAACGTGAAGTAACGGCGAAGCTCGTCCACGTTGCGCCACTGCCCCTCTGTAAGCACGTTCCGAAATGCTTCGTTTTTTCGAGCCTCGCTCCTTTTTGCTGTCGGCCGGCGTGGAGCTGCGAGGCCCTGTTTCAGACACATATCTGTGGTTGAGGAATCAGCTTTTGTTCGCGGTGGTGAAAAATAGCGCGGGTCTAAAAGTGCTTTCGATGTCGTGAGCATAATTTTTTAATAGTCTTGCGGTGACAGTTTTAGGTTGGTGGTAGAATGGGAATGTTGGTACGGTATGAAGGTTTTTTAGTGGGAGGCATGAAATAGTTTGCTTTCGTGTTAATCAGCTGATAATGAGTAGGAAGACGGAATTTTGTGTATGTTTTAGTATTAAGGTTATTTCGCAATTAATATGGGGAATTTTTATGACATCGGGGTATGATGTATTTTGCGTGAAATTAGGGCGGGTTTTAGTCATCATTTTACTGATTTCTAATTTGTTTAACAACTAGTGGCCATCGAAGTTTGCAATTTTTATCTTTCACTTTCAACTCTGCGGAATTTCTTCTTTTATTATTCCAATGCTATAAC
The DNA here is from genome assembly GCA_963971345.1 of Andrena flavipes. Taxonomy (NCBI): domain Eukaryota; kingdom Metazoa; phylum Arthropoda; class Insecta; order Hymenoptera; family Andrenidae; genus Andrena; species Andrena flavipes. The sequence goes on from OZ020480.1 coordinate 15,367,395, forward strand.
ATATTCCTCCAATACATTTTATCAACACGATTTCACAAGTATACGTTTGGGTTAGGCATAATAACAGCTGCGCTGAGCCTCGCCCATTCTGGACATTACGTTCCAAACTCAACTGCGTTGTAACTTATATTTAAAAGAATAAAGCCGACTTATTATTATTATTATTATCTCATAAACAATACAAGCGACTTCCTCTTTCTGGGACTGTAGAATGTTAATTTGTCGTGTTTAGAGGGGCAACTTAGAAGAGTACTTCGCAACGCTGTTACCATGTTACAAACAATTCATTATACCGGTTATCATAAATTATATTCCCGCCGCAAATGAATTTCTTCGCCGAACTCCGGTTTCGCGGCCCGCGTCCACGGGTGCACGAATTAATCTTCCAGCAGCCCTTAATTGCATTTAGTTTCGCCGACATCCCGAGCATCCCGAGACCGTCGGAAATCTCTGATACGTTTCCTGAAACACGTAGACGTATCTGTGGTCGACAGGTGGTGGAATCGATTACTCGATGAGTCTTCTGCTGTCGGGACTCTCAGTCACATAGGTATCGATAACTGCGCCCGTTTTAACGGCCAGTCAATACATCGGAAATAAATTGATAACAATAGAAGCATACCGATAGCCTTTCTATCTGTGGACACGTCTCGGCTCTCATTCCACTTATATCTTCGCTTCCGTTTCCCCCGGTATCGGTTACTTCTCTGTTCGGCCTCTGTACGGCTGCAGAGCCTTTCTCTTTCCCCACTTCTTTACAACTGCGTTCCCTTTTTCCTGTTCGAAGACTGCTATCATCTCGAATATCGCTCTGACTCTTGATTTCACCTCTCCTTTCCTCTCTCACCTTCGTCACTCGCCATTCAATCTTTTCTATTGGTATCGGCTAACAAAGTTTCGTTGCATTACTCTGTCAAAGAGGTTTGCAGGTATCCTGAAATTTAGGTACAAATGTTTTGTAGCGATTGTACTCTTTTCGTGGAGAACGTAGGTATCTATTAATAATTTTTGTTATTGCATTGATGTATTGCCAACATATGAGTTAGTGGGAATTGGTTTCGTGTGTAATAGAGACAAAAAGAAAGTGAATTAATAAAATGACCATATTATTTAAAAATTTATAATTTATCTGAGCAGCATTTAAAGTATACTGAGAAAAAATAAATCAGCATTTCACGAAGTAATCAGTCGCTGTGAGATTGGCAATTTATGCATTCCTTATTATTGGTATTACGATCGATAGTGCGGCTCAAGTGGACCTATGTATCTCTTGGAAGAAAAACAGTGAACCCACTCTTCTTCCATAAGTTATGGGCCATAACTGATTCCGAAAATGCAGGCAAACAAACAACACAAAGGCATTCTTCATTCCCTGCTGCACTTGAAGAATTCACTGTGATCATATTTTATCCTTAAGAAACAAAGAATGTTGCATAATTTGGAAAAGTCCAATTTAATTAATAAACAAAAAACAGTGCAAGTATCAAATAAGTGTTATGATAACATTAAAGATAATTCAAAATTTATCTACTAGGTAGTCATCAAAAGAAAACATTCATCACGCTGTAGTTATTACTCAATTCACAGTGTTCTGTTTCCAAACTGTTACTAAGCAACACATGAACTGCAACCCCATACTAAGAGATATCGCCGAAGTCAATTAATATGTGAATAAAGACTATGCCCCAATTTAGGATCCGGTACAAGTTAGAGAACTTTCCCCTAATAGATCGGAAGAGTATTGGCCTGGAACTAGTAACGAGTCGAATTAAGTAATGCCTTGAAACTAGTGTCTTAATTAATGATTTTTGAACCGATCAAATGCAGTGGTTTTCAAGGTTTTAGAAATAGGAGAAGACGTGACGTATAATCTCGAGTTTCTTAGAACCTGTAGTTGCACGTTCTATAAAAACGCATTCGAGTCCAAAATTGACAGTTCTTTTCCTAATCCTCTGTCAAATCCACTTTGGAAATTCATAGTAGATATAGGTAGTTTACTCAAGCTCCTTATAATAACAGCTTGTAAACTACTACGATACATTTCACGTTTACTACGAAATTAAAGCGAAATTTGCGCTGATTACACAAAGTGTGTGGGACGAAATTAATTAATGCGTAAGTTTTCCTTAATTATGTATTTTCCATGAATTATAACTGCATGTGCCCGTGCCGCGATATATGGGCTGGTGCGTATTAACAATGTTAAATTATGTAACGAAACGATGCACGTTTATGATGACACTGTCATTGTAAACGTTTAGTGTCACACGCTCGTATGAGCAAACAGCAGTAAGCATTTAGTCAAAGAGGCTTTTAATTAACGAAGAGTTTCAGTCCGATATTCAGTTTAATGGCGCACAGAACTAATTGGCAATATTTCAGATAGGTACTTGATAATTATGTGTGTAATGAGTATTTATATTTGGAATAAACGTTTTGGATGCCCCATGCATACGTTTTACAAACGAGCGGACTGGGAAAATGTGTTAACAGACTATTTGCAATTGTAACAATTTTCTTTCGTAGAAAGGTTATCTAAATTGAAGGAAACATTAGATATTGAACAAAACACAAGATACCGAAGGTAACGAATGCTGCTGGAGAAAATGCAAGAAGTTTCCACGAGACATTCAAGTTTTCGTTGCAGTGTACGTAAACAGCTCCGAGGTACCTGTGATAAGGGAACGATTGATTGCAAGGAGAAACTTCTGATAAGAAGCGCAGAGGAACTCATATAAAGGAAGGAGACAAAGTCACGAGCGTGTGTACAGAATTGGAGAAAATAAATTCCGACGTGACCGTGTGGATATTTATGGTCTACTTTGAAAAAGAGCTAATACTTCTTGCAATTTTTCTCGTAACCAGGGCACGAATGTGAAGCCCAGATTTATGTGTTTGCCAACGCTGTACATCCAGATCAGTAAAACAACGCACCCCGTTCTATTTGATTCGTATGAATGAATTCGACAACGTGTTTTATACATTTGAGCAAATTAACTGTGTCAGCGTTTTTATTTTTATAAAGTAATATCATACTCTGCGCGATGAGAGTGCACAAAGGCTTGAAAGACTTCAAAAAACTGATGGCCTTCATCGATATTTTTACTCTTTGAATTACTATATCGATAGCTTTACAAATATTGTATGTTCACTTTTAGCGTTTTCGAGAAAAACTAAATTCACCTTTTCGTAACTTTTTTCCAAAACGTTATACATACTTGCAACATTAAATTTGCTGTTTCTATGTTTGCCAATAAAAATACGGTTTATATGAAAAAAAAAACAAAGATACACCGATATCCAAACAACAGAATATAGTTTTCATAACTAAGGGTGAATGTCTGAACATTTTCTATGTACACTCTGCTTGAACCTCTGATTGGATCTCCGACGAAGAAATTCTCGCTGAAGTTTCGTGCTGTCTGCGGACCCCCGCAGGATAATTGGCCACTAATTAATGGCCGTAGGGCAATCGAATTTCCACGAACTTTCTCCGTCGCAAGAATCCCGAGCGCGAAGCAGGCAATAGGTATCCTCTGTCGTTTTTCCCCGAAAAATGGAATTACGTCCACGGAAACTGAAGTCATGCTTGGATAATCCGTCATACTATATATTTTGCCCAGTATTATGCATATCCAATGAACCTGACATTAATATCTCGCGAACGTCACGTCACCCTGACCCCTCATTAGTAATGAACTTCGTGAAATTGTCAGTATAATGGACACCTTTTTTATTACCATATTTACGATTTATTTATTACACTCGAAATTACTGACAAAGCATTCCACGGGTTTTCAACGAACTTTTTTATATTCAGCATAGCTTTATAAAAGGATGGTAACAATGTGTTTCGTTCAAAAGTACAGTATTAGTCTGTGAATTAAGGAAAATACAAAATTAACTTGGTGGGTAACTAGGCCCTTGTCAGTTTTCTAGACCCGTAACGCAACGACCTCGAAAGGGTATCCCGAGTTGCTGAGATGCTGTTCATGGTAGTGCTTGCTCTTTAAAGGTCTAAACACACTTGTCAGTTCCGAGTCAGTACCGTACCGGCGTACTAGTGGTAAGAAGAAGAGCCCCTCTATTCCCCTCTATGCCCCTCTGTCTAACGGTTCTGACACGGAACTGACAAGTGTGTTTAGACCTTTAACCTTCGCCGGCGGTGTCGGGGTTCTTTTGGACCTAATAGTCCAGAGAAATGAGGATATGTCTGGGGAATAATTCCCAGCAAGCTACATTTTCGTATAAACCTTTATTTCGTAGTTTTAAACAATATGTCAAAAGTCCCTATCAATCCGACATCTGTTAAAAATTTTATACAAGATCAAAGGTGAAAAGAAACAGTTGCTGCCGAAATTCTAAGAGGGTAACATTGACCCCTGCAGGTCCAAACTGCTCTAGACGCCTCAACGTAAAGAATTTATACTATTTCCTTTGTTTAATCAGGCATTATTTTTTTAACATTTTACGTACCTACAAGAATTTTTAGTTCAATGCGTTCAGTTCAATCACATCTCGATCAAGTGAATAAAAGTTACTTGAAAACACAATCAGTTCCACAATGACTGAACCTCGCCTCTGTACGTTATCTGTATTTACCTCGAAACATGAACAGAATACCTACAGTAGAACCCATTCAGATCGATTCGATATACGTAGTCAAAGGTTAAACAGAAAAAGTATCACAGGTTTATCATATGTTCGCAAAAAGTCTGCATCCACCGTGACGCTATGAAGGAAGGACAGTGAAGGCAGACACCTAAGGATAGATCCTTCTCACCCGCTTTCTTGTTACCGAGAAATACGTGCCACACTCTGCTACCTATACGGGGCTTGGCTGTATCTACGTCTGGCATTTCTAACTTTCTTCCATCCTCGCGACCACTTCACCCTCTGAGAACGTTCCTCTTTTTCATGCGGCTCTATGAAATCTCGCCCAATTCCGGTGCACAATTTTCTGCTTCGATATGTTCCGGTATACGTGGCACGTATGTTTCCCTACACACGCGAGCGTGGCAACTACGGAAGGTACACAGGCAACCGTGTGTGTGTACGGACATATTTGTTCATGTTGGGGCGGAGGGGCAAAGGTTCGTGGTATCGATAAGCAACGTGCCACCGCGACAGATCGCGTGAATATACGAGTACAGGTGTATCAAACTCTCTCTGGAACTTTGATTTACGATGTAATCCGCACGAGGTGCGAATTGACTATAATTTGTAGCGCAAATTGCATCGAGCATGAAGCTCACGCCAGTTCTTTCATTGTAGACTTTTTTGCTCTCTGGAAATAAAATTAAATGTGGGTGTTAGATGGTTTCTTAAGTAGGCATTTACAAATCGGTGACGATAGACGTGGATTTTTGCAAATCGTATTAATCTATTGTTACGTCGAGTTAAGGGGTATTTGCGGGCTTGAGGTTTCAAAAAATCTTTATTTTTACATATATAAGTCGACAGTATAACATCTTAAGAATGTTAAAAGTTCATAAAGGAATTTGAAATATTTTCGAAGTTTTATCGTTGAGAAGCAAAGCAAATCATGCGATCTACGTAGCACAAAATATTGAACGCACACATATCCAATATTAAACTAAAGCAACCTTAATTTTCTGTAGTGGAATTCTTTGTGGACATACTTGTATCCAATTTATTTTTAAAACTGTATTTATTTTGGCTTTCTTTGTACATTTAATTATATCATCTCTAAATTATTCTCTTTGTTGTTGACTTGGGGGGTATTAAAAAAAATTCAGTCACAATAATAAGAAACTGAAAGGAAGTTCAGTTCAACCTTCATTGAACAAAGAACATACAATCTTTTCTCTTCTACTAATTTGTAACATCAATTAAGAGAAAATGTTGGAAAAATTAAAATATTACAAAAATATCAACAACAACATAATATTCTAAACATAATTTTCACATATGAAAAATATTCAGTCATACCTACTACTACTTAAGTAGCATTACTTCGTAAACGAGGTTTCGCCCCAATTAAGCCACAAATCGTTTCGTTTCAAATGAAGGTCGTCGAAAAACGGATCATTAATATGGTTATATTTTTTGTGTTGGTTGTTTCAAGTCATGGTACGATTACAAGCTGCGATGGGAGCCGAAGGAGTACGGAGGAGTTCACATGTTACACGTGCCGTCTGATCACATATGGCGGCCCGACATAGTCCTCTACAACAAGTGAGTCTGTCTGCTGCTCTTTGTTCTATATTCTAATTACATCTTCTATAGTTTCACATTACATTACTCTATACTACATAGTAGTGGCAAAGCATGCTGCCAAAAGACTCAAGTCGTTTGGACATCCATTTCTTCGGCCTATCCTCGAGCTACGTAGAATTTAACAAAATTTCTCTGCATTCTGGCAAAACGAGACAGGAATCTATCTTGACATTCACCAACATTCTGTACTGAAATTCCATCTATCTCGAATTTTATGCTGACGATATAAGTAAACACAGATATTTATACTTTACAATCATATAACTTCAGAATTACATTCTAATGTTCACTGAACGTTTGATTCAATTTAAAAAAATTTTGCTAGCAATCATAGCGTATGAGATGAAGATAAATTTTATTTCTTCATCTTACTAAATGTGAGGATGATTTATGTACACATGTAACGTTATACGATGGTTTAGAATTATTGGTCAAGGCTTGTTTGATTAATAGAACTCGTGAAAATAAATAGAGAAGTTTTAAATAAACATACGTTTGTAAACTAGTCCATTTGAGTCGTTCAGCTTTATATTTTGTAAAGATTCTTGTATGGTTACACATACCATCAAGTTACTGACAACTTAAAGACTTCAGGGTATCAATAATTTCAAAATTCATCACTTTACAGACATTTAAAACAGATGTTCAGATTGTGTTCAAAGTGGATGATTAAAAATTACTTATTGTACTTTTAAATAGCAGGGTGAAGACAACATTGCGACAAACTTAGCTAATTCACCCAAAAAAAGGTAATAAAAGTGGAAAAAACTGGGATCAAATATCACGTTTTGTACAGACACATCAGGTGTCCGAATACTAATCGACGGGATGTACGCCATAGTTGTCGATACTCTGAACTGTCGAGATAAAGTGATCCTACCTGCGAAGAGCTTAACTGACAAAATAAAAACTGAAAGAGTCTCGAGAACGACTAATTTATGGATCCATGTTTATTAAAACTTCTCTTGTCCGTTTTTATCAGCTCTGTTGACTATTCAGCTCTTTACCTGTAACTTTGAAACACCCTTTACACGTGATCCTTTACGTAAATGGTCCTTCCCGGCGACCGTCTTCAATATATGCACACAATATCGCGCACGTTATGTCGCAACCAACAAACGAAAGGAGAAACGAGTGTCCACTCGACTTAACAAGAGAGGTATCATCGTCGTGCATATTGTATTTCAAAGTAGAACAGTCTATTTGACGTCAGACTGCATCTCATATCGCGACATCGTTCCGAAAGTTACGGAAAAATGTGAGGTGTTGTCGGGCCGGCGATTTTTAGATTCAATCTCAAGCAACCCAGTGTAAACGCTGGATGAGATTTATCGCCGTTCCTCATCTCTTTCTCGCATTATCACTTTGTCTGCCTCGTCTAACGTTCACTAGGGCTGTTGGTATTCGTTCGTTTATTGTCGGACGCGGGAGAACCAGACTGCCAACCACGTAAATATTTGCCGGATGAAATAAAAGAGCGTCTTTCGACCATCAAATCCTGTCGATATCCGTATTATTTGCCACTGTTGACAGTGCACAGGCGATCGTATCGTTTAATTATCACTTTTGTCGAAAAAACGTGGGATCTGCTGCAGTTATTCCATGATTCGTTATTTCAAGCTGTTATCAATTATTTGAATGTTTGTCGAGTAAATGTTATTTGAATATGAATATAAAAATATGTTTTTTAAGGTATTGGGAAACATTGACATTTTGGTTACAAATAATAATTATTTTTTGTGATTTTTCGAATGCACTAATTCTGGTAACTTTATAGAGATAAATGTGGACAAATTTTCATTTTTTAAGACGCAATAAGAATAGATTCAACATTGAAAAATAATAAAATAAATTGCTTCGTTTCCAAGTTACAACTATTCTTACTTTCTATATGTATAGTAACCTGTATTATATTTCGTTTTGTTATTAATTTTCTTACCTTTTCGACACATGTAGCTGTTAGCTGTTACTTATGATTCGCACAATATATTCTCCAATTAATAATAGTCAGACAGATTCAGTTATACCAACTTAGTTTATGAGAAGCTTTACAGTTAAGAAACTAGTTCTTGATCAGGCACTAATTTTTTATCAGTTCGTGAACAATTTCCAGAATAAAAATTCACAATACAAAAAAATGTGTGTTACATGTGAAAGCAGTTAGTATTGCGACGTTTCGTGAAAATAAATATGCAGTTAGCACACTTGCAGAAAGCCCTTGTTGGACGTCATCTCTTACTGATCGAAGTAAGAGATCACCATCGACGACACAGCCGATTTCTTTGGTGGTTTTGCAACTATTAATAGTTATTTTCATAAATTTTGTTTATTAAATAGTTTACTTACAATGTAGGGCAAGAATTTTAGTATTATATAAGTTTGCTTTAAAAGCCAGTGATCATTATTTAGTTCCAATTTTTTCTTGTGTAACTAATTTCTTGATGACCTGAATGTTCAGACAAGTGTTGGGCATACGCTAATATGACAAGCACAAAGGAGAAGAACCCTTATAAAAAGTATAGGTAAGAAGATTTAAAATAAGCTCAAGAGGATATAAATCATAACGAATTATCTTGTGCCTGTTGTCATGTTCCTTACGTGATGAGAAATTAGTTCCTCGCCTAATCAAAAATTAGTTTCCATATATTTTAGATGCCCAAAAACTAAGTAGTTCCCAGCCACCTTATTATTCCATAGCTTATAAATAATTAAATCATCCTTATTTTCAATTTTTTACAATTTTTGCTTAAAGTTTAAACAGAAACTTATCTTTTAGTATCAAAAATAGTCTATTATTTAGGATTTTATTAGGTTAAAAATCAATATTAAAGCACGAAGCCATCTAAACTGATCACAAACTAGTTCCTTAACCGTACAAGGACACAAAGCTCGCTATAACATGGAAACAAAGTAAAACTGGGTCCATATTCACAGGAATTTATTTTATTCTTCTTTAGTGTCAACTCCGTTCCTTAACCATTCCGCACGTACTACTCAGCACCCTGTGCACACACGCTTAAAAGCTCGAGCCATTCGATGTTCAAACGCGCCTCCACAGAATACGGGCACGCGCGGCGCGGATTATCGCCGCAATATTGAAATGCCCGCATAGATCATTGGGTTCCTCATGGGCTCGATATTTATGTAGGTCGAGGACCTCGCTATTACGCAATTATCATCGCCATCTGCACTGCCCCGTGGGCGATACGGATATCGTAGGCTTCACGTGCCTTCACACCCTCCGCTCTGGATCCTCTTTCGCGGATGAATATCCGATCGCAGAACGGGACGAACGCACAGAAAAACAGAGCAATCTCGGGACGATTAAATAGATGTACGCAGCCCTAGTTCCGAATTTCGGCGGCTCCCTTCGACTTGGTCCGCACATATTTGCGTAACTTTTGCCCCCGCTCGCTGACGAACGAGCGAGAGCCAGCGGAGAAGTAGCCCGTCCAGTAATCGTCGATTTTCGGCCCGTGCCCGACACTCACGGCGAGCTCTCGATGTAGTTACCGGATTAGATTATTATTCATATCGCATGAAACATGGGCGCTGCGGCGAATGTTCGTGTGAATGGCTCTTGACAAACGGGCCGACGTCACGAGAGAAACGTTTCCGCCCGTTCGACGGTGCGGCCACTTCCGAGACCGCCGCGGAATCTCCATGCGACGGCGCGGGGGACGCTGACGATCTGTCCCTCGATATTGCCACAGGCCGCGCGTTCAAGGCTGACCATCTTTCGAGGTGCGCCCCGGAAACGGGGCGTACGCGGCGTTCGTGTAACGAGGAACGACAGCGATTTGGATTCGGGGAGACTCGTAACGCGTGCAAGTGGCCACTGGTGGCTGAGGATATTTCTGTCGCAAGTAAAGCTTTCGTTGAAGGGAAAGCATATATGTCGAGTGGGTTATGAATGGAAATTGGGGAGAAAAGTGAACTTTCCGGAAATCGCAAATTAACTTTCAAGGGAATTTGATTTTTCTGCAATGGGGTAGTGGAATTCATATTTTTCATTGGTTCTTAGAATTGGGGAAGGGTAAATGGCATTAGGGCAGGTGATATATTAGAGTTGCTGTTTTGAGCATATGTATATAAGAAAGTTAAGTGTTGATTTTTTTCAGGAGTCGTTTTGGTAGAAAACGAGTAATGTTCTTTATTGCTGCTGCACAAGTTGAGTAGCGGGTTTAAATTTTCATTGCTGCGTTGAAATATTTGGATCTTTTGTGATTTTGGAAAATATTTTGTTAAGGAAACCTGGTGCAAAGTTAGAGTGTTTGGACCAAGCTTTTTTAGTTAGGAATGTAATTAATTAATGCGAGTTTAAATTGTTACATGGTTTGGAGATGGGAGGACATTGGGTGTTCTAAAGTTGGTTCGTGTGAACCGAGAGAATTCAGTAGGCTCTTATTTCGATCTAATTATAAATGCAATATTAATTGAGTAAATAAACTCGCGAATTATTATTCTTAAATTGTAGAATGATATTTTTAGAATTTGTCACATAATTATTTTCAGCAAAAACATTTTCTCCATTGAATACCCATAAAATCAAGGCCATACACAAATCAGCAGTTCGTTTTGAAGGAAAGTTATCTTTGTGTTTGTAAATAAACTACAAATTTCTATTTATTTATATTATCTAAGAATTTGGGAATTTTGATTATTATGTTAGTACGCAGTCGGATCACCAAAGTTTCTGGTATCGATGAGTGAAGTAGAATCAACCACTGTTCCATGAACAGCCTTGATACCACATTCGATTTCAAGTACCCATAACTGCGTAGAAACAAGATAATTATTAATTAATTCACAATTACTGTTTCCAAGCGACGAGTTTGAAACTGTGGAGACTGAAACAGAGTTTCTAACAATTTCAGGAGTAGACGTGTACGTATGCGTTCATAACGATATTTACGAAGTCTCTTCCAAATTCGACAGTTACGATAATCTACGAACTAACCAATTGTTAGCTCAGAATTAGTATTGGATTGATGAAATAATATTCTTCTTCATATTCGGATCTTTATATTCAAACAAACAATATTTATAAATATTCGAGCCGGTCAAAGTATAATACTATGCACAATGGAACTCGTTTCAAATCTGTTTCACATGGCAATTTAATATTTTAAAACATATACCTTTTACAGATTCAACTTGAGACTCTATTCTCATTTTTTTTATAGCGTGAGTTCCTCGAATTATTCAAATTCCACAAAATAAAAGAATCATTTCTGGAATCATCCAGGAATACGAGATTGAATTAAATTAATTACCATTTAGCTATTAAATTAATTACTAAATCAAATTAATCTATCGAATTTGATTACTAATTAAAATATTCCGTTTCCATGGAACATCTGTCAGTGGAACATGTTAAAATAAAGTTTCTGCTCCTCGGTATCACTCTACCGCAATGCCACGAATCGCGTTCCTCCTTTTTCCTCGCGATCGACGAGCACAGCACTCCCTGCTACCTTCACTTGAACCCCTCTGGCAACAGGATCCCGTCCCTCTACTGACTTGATTTCTGGCGGTTCTATTAGTCCCCCCCCCCCCCCCCGCCACCCCAAGTTTATTTCTCTTTTTCCTTTCGACGTTTTCGTTTCTTATTTCTGACTCGCTGCCCCTCCGTTTCTGTTCCACTCACCTTCGCTGGACAGGTTCGCCAGGTTCACCCTGTTCCGTATTTTTTCCCTGCGACGTAGGCTGCGTGCAAAGCCAGCGATTTATCGCTTTGCCGTGAAGCGTGTTTCAACGATTGGTATCGGTTGGAGAAGAAAAAGATAATACGAATACGGAAATTTGATGGGTGCCTAATTTTATTGGCTCGTAGGGGAAGAATGCTTGAAAATTAAGTTTCTAAGAGTAGTGGGGAGTCGGGTTACCCTTTCCGAATCAAAATAGGGAAAACTGGGGCTAGTTGATACGTTATTCTGTTTTCAATTTTTTCCAATTTTATTTGAATTAATTAGTTAATAACAAAAATGCCAAAATATACTTTGGTCTTTCCTCTTTAATATATAGTAAGCGAAAACTTGAGAAAATACATACAAAATGAATGAAAAAATGTTATTTGAACGATGAATTTGCTATGCACTTTTTTTCTTATATAAACGAAAAACAATTAAAAACAAATTTCTTTTGCTGGATCGTAGTAAAGAATTGAACAACGAATTCACTTATCTCGCTCAAATGGAGCTACGGTGTCGAGAAAATTCGTCTTCATCAACCTGCCCCCTGTTTCAATTAGCCCCGATCTCCCTTAATCCAAGTAACGTCAAAGTAAAATATTTCTTCACTCATATTGGTTCTTAATGATTCCCTTTTTATATACAGACTGTCTTACGTTAATCAATTCTCATGAATGTCATTAAAATGACTAAAGACGTTGAAATATAATGACTTTCAAATATCTGAAACGTCATCAATAAAAACAATGTGACCATTGTGCAGAGCCCTTCCCCCTTTGGAAATACCCTATGTCCTTTTTCTATTCCTTGCAAACACTCTAGAAGTATTGTTAACGTCCTATATCTTCCATACAATTACCCCCAACACATATTGCACACACTCTATATAAGTATATTTCCTATTCATCAAAATTTAAAACTAACCAAGAACGCCACATAAAACACCCCAAATAAACATATAATCAAGCACATGCTTCATTACTCTAAAAAGTTATTCCACCTTTTCCTGACTCAGCTTATGAAACCACGAATCTAGAAACTATGTGTTTCAATTTCATAATCCCCATTCGTATTCAAATACCCAGAACGCCCACGTAACCGTCAATGTATGCAAATTACGAGCACACTTGGATCGCCGAAATTCTTCGCCCAGTACTCAAAGACTGGGATTTACTTTAATTAAAACATAACAACGTAGGGACTCGCGTTTGCTTACCGCGGATGCGCAAGCATGTAGGGCACGTTGCACGTGAAACGTAATGCAGAATCTGCCTTCGAGAGCACTTCTACAAACGTCTCGGTCATTCCGTACCGACTGGCCACCCCCTCAGAATCGATGTTCCGTTAAATGAAAGGGTGGCTCGAAAAGGATTTGCAAAGGCTGCTTATATGTATGCGCAGGGGAGACACGGCGAACCGTATCGCAAAACAGAGGCGCCTATCAGAGCCGCGCCAAACGCGTCCTAAGCCCCTTTGCCATGTATTAACGTAATTTAATGCGCCGCTATAACGCGAGACCTGAAACCCCGGCGCGCAGCTACTGCCACCCTTCGTTTCGAATATATTATAATTTACGTAATATTTAACCGCACATAAAACACCATATCATAATCCGTTTAGACTGGAATCTATTGTAACGTGTTATCGTGGACGGCAAACATTGGATTTTCCTTGGGACTTTGTTAAAATTGAATTTCAGAGCTGCGCGATAATTAATATGATTAGTGGCAGTGTTGCGGGGAGAATGGTGTAATTATGCAGAGTATACGTGGTTAAGGCCTGGCGATATTTAATAACACTACTTTCGCTTGATTTTCTGTATTTATTCGCTGGAAATTGAATGGAAGTTTGCTTAAGTAGAATATGTCAGTGGATAATCAGACTCATAGTAAATGGAATACTGGATTGGTTAGTTAAATGAAGGAGGAAGGAAATATTTGAGTAGGTATATAGATGCAGGAAATTTAAGATGAATTTTTTATGGATGAGCTACTGGAAAAATGTTATATTTATTATATAAATAAACACATATTGATTTTAGGGAAGATGATTATTACGTTACAATTCGTCACATTTGACATTTATTTATTAGATATCATTGATGTATTTAAATGTCCATTACAAATAATTCATTAACAACGAAAATAATTTTTAGAATATGCACAATTATTATGGAGTAAAAATCTATTGATAAAGCAAGTTCAGAGACATAACTATACGAGAAATCATTGCTCGTTTTCACCCCTTATCCTAACTATAATATCTCCTTATTAATTCCGATACTGGAGGTCCCACTGTAATTTTATCGTTCATACCGAAACTGAGGAAACAAGAGAACGTTTAGATACAGAAGCTTAAGGTGGCCCAAAAAGGAGCATAGAATCATAATTATTTTCATAATTAATTATTTCTTTAGATCCTGGGAACAAAGCAATGAGTGACTGTATCTGCCACGAACCACCAATCTGTATCACGTAAAATGGTCCCAACGGTATTATTAACACAAAGTAATTACATTCATATTAAGAATCCATTCTACTTTGCCGGTCGGAAAAGAGCCCCATTTCTCATAAATATTTTTTCAACGACTAATATACGAATATTAATGTTTCTTTTTGTTAAATGTTTATTATTCCTTGCGACTTGAATTGTAATTATATTTTGGAAATGTGAAAAATACAATTCTGTACAGCAAAGAATAATACATTTAACAAAAACTGTTGTTGGAAAAACATTCATGAAAAATAGGCTTCTTTTTTGATTGACAAACCATCATGGATCCTTAATTTCCACAAAAGATATGGAGGGCAAAACTGGAGGAGACCCCAAATGACGAGCATTGATTAGCGTGCTCGCAACGACGCCGACGAATTCACGAACGGTTCATGGATCCTTGTATCGTCGGCTTTGATGAGGGTGCCAGAGCGATAGGACAGCGTTATTACGTTCGAGAGATGAACGAGGATGGAAGAGCCTACCCCTCGTGACTATTTCGAGAATCCGTTGCCCCGGATTGACGGTACGTGCTGGTACCAGGCGCACGTACGAAATGCGAGATAACACCTTCACGCGTCCCCGGCTGCATACGGAAATGCGCACAGGCTCGCTCGACCGCTTAAAGGTCATCCTGGAACGCTTATATATCGATTAAGAGCCAACTGGCCTGGATAGTCGTCTTCCACAGAAATCGGCCGTGTACGATTGAAACGCATCCAAACGAGTAAATACGTTACCCTCCGCGACCTCGAAGTCATTAACACTTTAAGCAAAGCATAGCAATGGGTGTGATTCCCTTCGCCGTCTTTCAGATTCAGAAATTCTCAACAGTGGTTCGGTATTGCCTGTAGTTTGCACGTTTAGAGATGGGTTTTCTGAGGCTCTAATTGTCATTCCGAGGGCTTGGGGATTGTTTGCCGTTTTTA
The DNA here is from genome assembly GCA_963971345.1 of Andrena flavipes. Taxonomy (NCBI): domain Eukaryota; kingdom Metazoa; phylum Arthropoda; class Insecta; order Hymenoptera; family Andrenidae; genus Andrena; species Andrena flavipes. The sequence continues at coordinate 15,382,750 of OZ020480.1, forward strand.
GAGCAGTTAGCTTAGTGTGGGGTAGGGGATGTTGGTGTGCATCTGGAATTGAGGATTGGGCCGAGGTTTTCCTATACTACGAGTGCATATAGTGACTCCATATTGCATATTTCCGTGTTGCCTGCAGAAGGGTTATGAAGATGTATGCAAAATTTGGGAACAATTCCAGGAGGCATCTATTTTCATTCTTATGCATTTACCTTCAACGACATCTGGGACAGAGAAATATGTAGCTTCCTTTGGTGAGGAGTAGTTTGTCGAAATAGTCGAAGTAATTTTCTCCGCACTCGTTTTCGTCCCACTCTTTTGACAACATATCATTATCTTGTACAATGGAATTTTCGCTCCTTGATTCTGAAGATGCGTTTACAGTAAAAAGACACATGTAGGTAGTGTTTAGAAATTTTTCGTACCATTCATATTTTTCGAGATAGTTACAATTTTTTCAGATACAACGGACACACTGTATATTTAACTAATGTGGTCGGACTGTCCCGCATGAATGTGGTCGGACTATCCCATAATCAAGGCAGTGATCGACTACCTTGTCAAAATAAATTAAAAAAGAAAATTTTGTGTCAATGACACACAGCACTCTCTCTCTCTCTCTCTCTCTCTCTCTCTCTCTCTCTCTCTCTCTCTTGCGTCAGTCTTAAAATATCAACACTGGCCGGATTCCCCCAGTGGTCGAACTATACCGGACTCATCCTATTTAAATTATTGAAAATTATTGAAAATTTTTCGTATATTCTACTCCACGTTAATTTAGAGCTCCATGTTAATTTAGAGCTGGAACTCGGTGAAACAGTTCTGTCTACAGCCATCATTTCCATCTTGCTTTGCTAAAATACGTGAGAGCGACGAATCAATGGGTAAAACTGTTCTCCGTGTATGTGCCAAGTTCCACACACGTGTAAAAGTTGGTTTGCTTGAGATTAAATGGACTCTTTGAAAAAAACCCTGCTTTCTGGAGTGTACAGTTTTCAAGAAACGGGGGAACAACACGTTTCCCTCTCATCGATCAATTCCTTTAATGTTTCATATGCAGAGGTACTATTTTTGAAAACATTCTTTTTAACGATTTTTAAAATTTATGTGATTCTAAACCCCTAATTTAATTAATCTTCATTTTATAATATTAGCGATTAAATAAGATAGTTATTCCAAACCCATGCTACTTATCACGTTGACTTAGAACTCATATTAAATAAATCTTCATAGGTATTCAGAAACTTCTAAATATTACCGCCATTATGCGCTTTGCAGGATATTAAGTGCATCGTTGAACTATTCTATTTTCGCAAAACCGTGTGTTTCCATTTTATGTTACATTTATCCCCTATGTATCTTAAAAGGGTTTGCTCATTAATAAACATATTACTATGAATATTCTTACTTTGGACCGTACACATTCAAACGGTCAGTCAATGTGTTAACATTTCAGTTAAACGTCCTCTGATTTTTTTTGTTTAATGCATAAAATAGATAATGCAAATTTTTCGCCCATACGCATTTGACTTTCACAACAATAATAATTGTTGTACTTCTTTCCGCAGGTGTAGAATCCCAGATGTTAAAGTTTCTGTGTATCTGCCAGTTCAATCGACCTTCATTTCAAAGCACACAATTATACCATTTATTAAGGCTTCGTTCTGCAGGAGCTAGCATCAATTACTCGGCAAAAATGAAAGAGCTGGCGGGGCGGGTCGAAATACCCTTTAATTAAGATCTTCCTCCTTTATTGTCTCTTTTCCCTTTCACTCCTCGGCGACTCTTCCCAGGGGCGGAAATGGGGGGACGCTCACACCCAAACTAACGCCGAGATCGCTATAAGGATTTGCTTCCCCCCCCCCCCTTTTTTTCGAGTGCTTCCTGAAGCCCGAAGGAGGCAACCAACTTCTACGAGGGCCCTCTTAGACGCTTAACTTTAACTTAATCTTCCGCAGTTAATTCGAATCCCACGGATATCCTCTTACTTCGGATAATCAACTCTGGCACTGGAACGGTCAAACGCTGCAAATGATTGAACACTGGTTGACAATCTGCACGAATTTTGAATAATTCTTCTTTTCAGGCAGCATGTTGTATATCGCTAAAAATGCTTAACGAATACGAGTGAATATTTGTGATATATTTTCGTCTTGTGTAGTAGATTAACATGAGATGTTGTTAGAAAATTTATTTATATTTAAAGTGGGATAATTTTGGGGTTTAGGTGATATTAATACTTTCTATGGGAATTAATTGTTTGCTGTATGAATGTTCTGAAATGCAGTGAAATGATGAAGTAGATTATTCATTACTTAGTGTAATAGTTGATCCTGTAACATATATTGTACATGCAGAACAGTTTATTGCATTGATTTCTTTTCATTTTAGGAGAGTAAGATTACATCGTAACTAGAACGCAAATTAATTATAGATTAAACTTATCTTGCCGTACACAAAAACTAAGGTCCGACCTTGCGTATTAAAATTTTTTAAATGGTATCTAAATATTTACAATCGTCATTTCTGATATCATTGACATATTTTTAGAGAAACTAATTTTTGAAAATTCTCAGAACTACTTTACATTCCAAAATTGTATACATACACGTATGTAACAGTGTCTTAAATTACTTTAAATGGATATTTAGTCGATATTTTTCGGTTCACCCCTGATTTATCTTCACGAATTTACATATTCAAAGTTTATCAATATATTGTACGTGTAATTGAATTATAAATCTGATTTGGGATCAGATTGAGCGAATTCCTTAACGAAGTAACAATTTGTCGTGGTAATAATGGTCTGCTGGTGCTACAAGACGATGTCGCCTGGTTCAACCGGCTTACGTAGTCACCCTAAATAACCAACTGTAATTACAGTTTCCAGATTAATGGTAACATGGTAACGTTAGAGCAGTCAAACGTCAGCCTTTGACTGACCGCGACGCATCGATGAGAGTTAATGACAATTTGCATTATTTGCATCGCATGAATCGATTAAATTTTGAGCATCATAGGGAAAGCTACTGAACTTGCATTGGAATAACTTGTTACTCCTTACATTTCTCATATTCACAAGCATGTTCGTCGAAGTCCTTTGACGAAATTTGACCTGATTGTTACTTTGAACTTCGTATTCAGTGTACGAAAATGTAACAAAACTAAAAGACTGATTTTAAATGATTTTTATGTTTGTATAGAAAATAGAGAATATCATTTTTTGTAGTTAACAAGGAGACCACGCGATGTTGTATGTGCTTAATGGAACGTGGTTGGAATATTATATTACTTAGAATAGAGTCCTTATTGTTACATATGTTGTAAACTATTACAATATGTGTCGAATATTTCTTGGATTTCTAGGATTTCAAGTTTTGTTAAAATCTGTGAGTAGAGCTTCATGTTGAGTAATTTAGTACTTTATGTGACAACGTTCAGTTTTATGAATGTAAACTTTTCCCTACCTTTCTAATAAGTGCCTATTATTAATTAATTACTGGAACTATCTATCTCTATCATTTCCTCTCTTTTTCTAATGAAACGTTGCTGATTCGATTAAAATGTCATTTAAGTCGAATAAATTCAGGAAGAAAATATCTCTGTTTTAAAATAAAATTATAATATGAAAAAGTTCCCTGTGCGTCCACGTGTAAAAGCTGGCGACATTTACCAAATTGCACTCTATATAAAAGCATAATTTTTCTCACAGAAACACCATTTCCAAAATTAAAATAAAGGTGACATATAATAGTAACAAAGAGACCTCAATATTTACGTCAACTATTTAATAACGATAATTGCAGATTGAGAACTGAGATATTGAGAATTAAAATTTCATAAACTAAAATTTAGAAAAGTGGATGGGTACGTATAATATACAATAAAAACAAGGCAATTAACAATGTGGAATTTTAAACTACACACAAGAAACATAACAAAAGGGAATGGTTACCACCTAAACTACCCTAATACAAACATCAGTCCTAGCCCACCATAAAAGAAACCAAAGAACATTCCAAAGTACAAATGTCTACTACTCACGAAATGAAAGGGAACGAAACGTGCCTACTTCCCTTAAATCTCGCTTCGCTTCGAATGAAATACGAGCTGGCAGCCCTAAATTCCGTCTTCCCTCATCCTCCCCCGCCCCCACCCCACCCCGAATCTATTCTATAAATTTGAAATTTCCGTTACTCATAAATATTCATATGGAAGCCCACGCGGTGACCACGAATAACACGGTTGCTCGTAATTGAAAAGTAATGGAAGAATTGGTACCGCTGGGCTGCAGTTTTTAATTAAAACACCGCGGCGTCGATGGAACGCCAGGTTCCTTCGTCATCGTCGTCATCGCCGTTTTGTTCCCTCCCTCACAGGGCAGCTGACATCCGCTTTACTTGCGCCCCTGGAACTCCTTGCGCGCATTAGCAAGATGAAAATCACTGGCGAGCATCCATTCTACGCTCCACTTTCGCCCGTTGTCCTTTTCATTTCTCGGCGGGCCGTTTGAGAACTCCTCTCGCTCGATTAAGCGTCTTCCTCTGCCAAGAAGAACTGGTTCATTAATATGGCGACGACGGTTACGACTAAGACAATCGGGCCGAGTCATTAATTCTGTCACCGCCTTTGCCGCATGCCAGTTCGACGGTTCGTCTAACATTTTATTGGTATCCGAACGATTGAAAAGTCTTCGAACATTCGAATATTCGGAGTGATCGAATTTCGGATTGCGCCGAATAGGCATCTGAATCTAAAATATTTTTTCACACTTTATCGTGAAATTCTTTTCATAATTGAATAATGACAACTCTATTCGAAAGCTATCGAACGCATTATAAATTTTTATTTTATTGTTTCCGGTGTGTGTGTGTAGGTTTCGTTGAGTTGTGTGGATGAGTAAAATATCTGAAATTATGAAGAATCCAATACAACTATTATTTTTCTGTAATTGAATATCGCAAGTTGTTGTTCTCATTATTTTAAGTATATAGCCGTATTAAAAATCTGAATTTTATCTGTTATACAAAGCATTAACGATTATATACTTATTGTTTATCAATGTATAATCGATGTATAACAATTCTCACCCCGGAATCCAATAGTAGATGCTACGATAATCTGCTATTTTTATACGAATTGCAATCTTTCCATTTGCCTAGTTGTTTGGTGCTCATCGTCGATAAAAATTTCCCACCTGTTAAACAGCGATTGGCTCGTTGGGAATTTTCGATGGCGTAATTAGCCACCGATCGATGCCTGCAACTTCCATGTCGGGTTCGTGAAAAGTTCTTGGGAAAGTTGAGTACGCTCTCTATAATCGACTAAATTCGGAGCCTGTTGAACGAGAATATTGGTAGCTGATAATCCATCAGTGTGATTGGATATTTGGAACATACCTTCGGAACTGGAAATTATATTTTTGTAAAGTTTTTATCATTGTAAAAAATATTCCAAGATTTGTGCTGCCTGTAAGGCTCTAAATAAGTGTAGTGCTGTTTGGGAACTCGTGTATGAATTTCTCATCGCAATACTTGGACGTTACAACCTCAAGAGGATTGCAAGAAGAAATGAGCGTCACCAGCTCGCAACCGCTGCGGTTGCGAAGCTTACAATTTAGAGCGCGACAGAATCAGCGAATACGTACAAGGAAAAGAAACACATTGTGCAATTCTGTCGACCCGTTTTAAGTAATGGTACCCGCCTCGTTATAAAAACGCAACGTTTTAGGTTAGTTAGTAACGTGTACGCGGGGCATAAATTGAGATGTCAGGGTGCAGTGCTTTGTAAAATTTTATTTCCTAGATCTATCGTTTAGTGTATATGGGAGTTTAATGGGAAAATAATTGGTAACGAAAAAAATGTTTTTTGCTTATACACTTGAATATTTTTCTATTCGATCGTAACACAAGGCTGGTTGTGTACCTATATGTAGGTATAGTGTATATGTAACTCTGAAAAGAGTGGGGGAGAGGAGAAAACAAATTGACAAATTTAATTCTTTAGATATTGCAATAAAAATCATGAAAAATTTCTGAAATGCAAAGTCATGAAATTGGGTATTTTTTAAACGCCCACATATTAAAATATGATGAAAAATCAGCTATATAAAATTTGATTTCATCTTTATCGATTATTTTATCATCACACGAGCCCAGTGCTAGTGATTTGTTAGACGTAAGACCGCTAAATACCAAGCACTCCGCCATAGTTCTTCATGGATAATACATCTGCCTGGTACAATTATCGATTACGCCGCGAACGTGTCAGAAACGTAATGAAGGGGTTCAATGGCTTTTCAATTGCCAACATGAAACGAATACGATGATGGATTTTGTTGTAATACCGTCGGACTATAATCAATCCCATAAATCGCATTTAAAACCATGCAAAATTAGTATGTACATATTAAAACGTGAAATAATGTAATCCCAGAGTCTCTAACACTACAATATCTTTACAGAATAATTACTTCGCTTAATAATAACGTCCATTAACGACTAATAGCAGTCGACTCGCGTAAACTAATGCTCAATGAAATCCAAGCAATACGTAGGTCTAATAATTAATAATTTTTCCACCTAATGTACGCATATCTACTTAGGTAGGGTAGATGTCCCAATTACTGCCACTGTGCCTATTAGTGCATTTCATATATTTTATTTAATAAAAACGTAACGTATAAAAAATAATGTACATTAATAATAATGATAACAATAGTAATAGGAAGAAGAAGGCGAACTGCCCCAACTTAATAATAATTTTTTTTGAATACTATTCTTTATACGTCACGTTTTTATTAAATAAAATAAATAAAGTGGTAGTAACAGGGACACTGGCAGTAATTTGGACATCTACCCCAATTTGACTAATTAAATTTTATAAAGCGCTCTGAAAATGCCACACGGTGTTACATTATTTCTACGAAATATCGAGGTTCTCTTGTCGTTTAATGGATACCAAAAACGCCGTGCAAGTTTCAGTAGTACATTACGCGGAATCTTGCCGTTTTGACCTAAATGTTACTAATTGGAGCCTTCCTCAGAGCTGTCATAGGCGTCGATGGAAGTCGAATGAAATGACAGGCAAATGTCCTAAAGGTAGTAAATTTTCAACCACTCGAGAAACGTCGATCTCTCGAGCGACGCCAGAAGAAGGGATGGGGGATTAAAGTGTATCGCCGAGGCACGATCCAAAGATGACGAAATCCTCAGAAACGTAGCGATACGAAATACTCTGCGCACCATTCCCTGGCACTCGTGTGATTTTCCTTCTGTCGTTAGTTTCCCTTCGTTTTCGATACAAAGAGTGAGAGAAAATGGCCAGCGTCAACGATCACGTGACAGTGGATAACCTAGATTGCGAAACACCGTTGGTTACACGAGTGGCGAATCTCCGTGGAGTGCTTCGGGAATTACGAGATGCCCTGCGAGACGAGAGGCTGAATCTTCATCAGGAAATAGAAATGACGATATTGCACAAGTTTATGCAGTTGCAACGTAACTACGAAAGTTTAGCAGGTTACGTCAGTTACTCCCTTTTTAGAAACTTATTTACGGACTTTTATAAATCGTAATTATTTGTAAAGATGGAATAAGTATTGGGATTAATGTTGAAAGGTGTAATCACACGTTTCCCATTATTCCCTTTGCATTCTTAACTAGTTAAGTGTCAAACCTAATTGCAGTGAATGTTTTCTTTGCTCCTTTTTCTGTATTTTTATTTATTTAATTGCTATCGATTGTTATATGAAACCAAAAATACAATTTGCTCTTTCGCAAAAAGATTAGCTTGCTATTTCTGGGATAGTAATGGGGAATGTCTCATCAAAAGTTTGGTTATATCTATAATAGTACTTGTTTCATTTTTAATTGGCATACTTATAAACGTATCATGATACAACCATGAACATAATTTACTTACCAGTCTTATCGAAGCAAAATAATTTGTAAGAATTTAGAATTCTTTCACATTTTTAACATTAAATTACTGTTCATATTACTTTCCCTAAATTTCTAACTTCAACGTAATGCACGTACAGTAAACTCTCCATAATTCGAGTGCGCTTAATCTAAAGTCTACTTAAACCGATGCCCACTTAATTCGAAATCGTTTTCTGAAAAAGTCAGCGTTAGCATCGTGCTTCTCCTAGATAGGGTTTCGTTCCTCGAGGATTTTCCTCTCGCCTCGAGTTCTCCCCAGACATCGAACGCGAGGTGTATGTTTCACTTAATCCAAGTTACCAATAATTCGAGCTGACTTGGATCCCACTTACACCGGATTATCGGCACCACACTGTATCCTATCATTACATGTACAATTCTTGAATTCTACTCTTCGATTCCACTTATCCCACGTGAAACGAGTATCAGTTAGACAAATATTAGTTGGTTGAAAAAGGCTCTCAAGTTCTTTTCTATGAGATGTACAGTATAAGTACTACTATAAATATTTTTCACCACTTTGAACAACTTTAAACCACCTTTCTAATAACATATGATTTCCATCGCGAAAGAATCATGTCAATTTTCATCATCTCCCATCTAATTCCGAAGTTAAAAACAGCGTCACCCGATTCCTCTTCACTTTGCCATTCCAACGGTGCCTATAAATCGTAGCACACTCTGACGTCACAAACCGCTCTACAGACTTAACGTTATCTTTACCTCTGAGCCGCAAAAAAAAGGGGTGGAGCCAAAAGTCCCAATGAATTAACACAAACACTACGCTGATAGCTAGAAAGCAATCGATTGTATCCGATAAACAATTTCACCCGCCTTGGGAAGTTTATGAAACAATTACTCGGCCCGCAGGTCACACGAGACGTAACTATCGGTCGGCGAACGGCGTGCGGATTCCAGCCGGTCCTACGAAATTACGCCGCGCCGTGTACTCGAACGGAGTAAGTTGGTAGCTCGTTAGTCGACGTCCAGCCTGTAATCCGTATACCGAAACGTTAATCAGGACACGCCGAAGACGAACTGCCTAGCATGCCTTGGGAAATCAATGTATCAGAGAACCGTCCACGAGCTGCAAGATGAACTGAACTCGTTCGAGCGGCGTCTTTTAGCGCCGACGTCGAGCTTCTATAAGAGGAAAATTTACGACCTCGAGGCAATCTGCTCTGCTGACCTCAACAAAGTGAGGTCCAGGTTCGTGAGGTCCCTGCAGGCCTTCGAGAATACGATTGACTCGATCGAGGAACTCCACCCGCGGAGAATCAAGAGTCCAGTCTGCCCTTGCGCCACAGCCAACCCTTCAATGGAGAATAACACGGACGGTTTCCGGCATGAGTGGGCAACTCCGAGGAGACCCAGATACGATCGATCGTTGCCTAGGTCCAAGTACGTTGATACACGCACTTCCTGCGCTTTGATCCTTAAGGATGTGCGGTATATACATAGGAAGCTGGTTTCATTAAGGCATCCCATACAGCGATGGTGAAAAGACAGTTTGAAACTCATATTTTTACATGTCTGCATAGCCAACTTAAGGGGTCTCCCTACGTAGTTTGAACTTTTTAAAAGAAAAGTATTGAGTTTTATAATTCCAAACTTTGTATGTTTATTAATTGAGATTCAAAGAAACTGTTGATTTTTACTTTGCAATAATAATTATTTTATTCAGAACTATAGTGGTATTAGTAAGAGGGGTTTGAAAAATGTTTGTCATTGGCGACCATGATCCTGGCTGTCGTAATCATATCAAACAAAAATCGCAAATTTTTAATTCATACATATTTGATTAAAAATACCACGAATGAGGTCGAGTTTAGATTCATTTCCACCAGGAAACTAACATTTGTATTACGAGGTACGTACAAGTTTAACAAAGAAAATAACGCAACTTTACCGGGGAGAAATTTGTCAAGTGTATCGGGGGATTATTAATGGGACTCGGTGTCAAAGCTGGTTTATTAAATAAGATCAGGCAAGGAAGTCGAAAATATAACTGACGAATTTTTAAAACAAATTCAAGACAATTTATGAAACAGGAGTAGAAAGCTTACAATCACTAGAAAGATGTGCAAGGGATTGTAGAGAATAAAGGTATTTCCTTTCAGGCTTTTGTGCTTTATATTTGTGAAATGACGTTGCGCTATTATCTCAAGATCCTTTGACAAGTTGTAAATTAAACTTGAAACAGAATAAAGAAGGATAGGAATGAAAAACCTGAAAAAATGATGTTGATATTATGCTTTGTTGTTTATAAACCGGAAACATTAATATAAATAAAACTAGTTTGTGTGTAGAACACAGGACATGTATTATCAAAAGTTTAGTTCCATGAATTTTAGATTCTGTGATTAATAGACACATTTCATTCTATTTCGTGTTGCAAAAATATTAAAAATTCCAGCTTTTTCTAATGTCAGCGAATTTCTCTAATTCCCTTTTTCTCGCTTTGAAGTCAACGATGCTTTCAAATAGATTCCCATGTCCTTTCAATAGCATTTCTTTGAAACAAAGGAGGGTTTCACAATGAATTTTTCGTACGGTCCTGCCGTATATTGAGTTCCTGTAAAATGGGAGATAAACATGATGAAACGTCATCCCGAGATAAAATCCAAACGTATGTATCGGAAATCTGGCTGGATTTCCGCGATAAATACAGAAGAGAGCAGGGATATCAAATACTTTCCTTGAAAGGTTATACCTCCAGAGCAAACAGAACCAATAAAATCTCATCCATTTTGTATTGATTCCCTTATACTTGCTTCACGTAAGTCGAGAGAAAATATTACCGCGACTCTTCTTCTTCCATCGCGGGAAACAATACGCGTTACGTCCCACACTATCATTTATCACAAAGAAGATTGCAATGTAAAATTTGCCATGAATTTGAGAATATCCTACTAATTCTTAAGCACGCACTTTAATACTTCTTCACTTTGTTTGCTCAGGTTCGTATCATAAATTTCGAGTTTATTTAAGAAATACATAAATAACTTTGTGTTACTTATAAATGTACTCTAACAAACGTGTGAGTAATAGAGTATAGATTGTTAAGATTTTTGGGGTAACAGAAAATGAGAAATTATATAAAGGGTCTAGCCGGGTAAACATAGGAAAACGGCCCCAGCATCAATTTTAGTATTTATGTATACCAGATAATGCTCTCTGCCTAAAAAACCACTGCGAAAAATTTCAGATCTCTATCCGCCACCCCTCACTCCCCTCGTTAGGGTGATATGGAAACAAAATCCCAATCATGCACGATTTTTTGGGCTCCCTATTAGTCACGAGCCCGTGTAGTATAATCTGCCCAGAGGTTTTATATTCATTTTATTTTTTTTACATGTGTTCCACCAATCCGACTCCCCTACAACTTATATAGAGAATAGATAAATAGTGATGCTTTACTCCTGATTTTTTCGTAGGTGTCACTGTAAGGGTTCTTGTTATTTTCTCCCTTAATGATTGTTAAATACTACCTATTTCACTTGTATTTTGAAGCATTTATATATCCTAAGTATTTATTGAGAAAAAAGATGGTAAAGTTTACGGTTGTTATTCCCATATCACCCCAACTAGACAGGGTAGAGATCTGAATTTTTTTTCAGTGTTTTTTTAGGCAAAGATCATTATTTGTCATACATAAATACTAAAATTGGTGCTGGGGTCGCTTTCCCTATGCTTACCGGGCTAGACTCCTTCTGTAGTTAATATGAAAGAAGCAAATGATTTCACAGTTCCTTCTGGAACATTTGTTATTTATAACAATAGGTAATCATTGAAATATGAAATAGCAGTTATGATGTAATTATAAAACTATTCGTGATAATCAATTACATTTTCAAAATAAGTATTTTTACTTATAACAGGTCGACTGTCATCGAAAAGGATCATTATTCATGGTGGACGCGCATTTGTTCGAAACGGTACAGCGACAGCGAGATGTACAGTAAAGCATACAGATCAGTGTGTCTCAGTGATCCACAGACTGTGGACGTCATCGAGTCTGTGGATAGCTTGGGAATGAGCAAAAGTTTCACTACAATTTTCCCATGCACTCTCACACTCGCGCGTACCCCTTTCTAACAAGAAATTTCAAAAGACTGAGATGATGAGAAGACTGTAAATTTGCTTCGACAAATTCTATTTTATGGTCCTCCTTCTGAAGTTCGATTGCAATTTATTAAAGCAACGTCTGGAGAGCTTCAAAACTTCGGATTTGTGAAGACGATAGCCAGGAGCGAGGAATCTTCACTGTAATCGTTCAAGTTGGTTCATTTCTCTTTACCAATAATTTCCCTTAAAACTTCTTTTCCTTTCAAATTCTGCCTTCTGATCCTTCATGATTAATCAACCCCTCGGCACTGAAAAATAGTAAGATCATAAAAATTGACCACAAGATCCTAATCTTTAAGGGATTATTCTTGTTTAAAAAGTCAATTTTTGTGTCTACCAAAAGGATTCTTAATATTGAAAACATTGCTCACTGATGAAACTACTTTTTTTTTTGCAACGTAATTACAATATTTATACATGTAAACGTCCCATGTACGATTTCGCAGAGAAAAGATTGTTGAATGTTTTATAAGCAAATTTCTACACTTACCATAAATTTTAAAACAGTTTACATCTTTCTCCCAAAATTTACGTTACTCTGTTACAGCAATTTCCTCGACGCCCCCAGAATTGTCCCAGAATTCCTCGTCCACCCCCAAGCCGCATCATCCACGTGGCTAAGCCACGTGATCACACTTTTGCTACATTTTACCCGAGTATCTCAATTTCCCACTATGCTTCCTTTATATCTACCATCTTACATATCGTTTATAAATTACTTTACCGTCAATCCGTTGTTTATATTCCTCATTCCCGCCCCGCTTTCGAATATGTGTTCGATCCCCCGTTCGATCGAGCTTTATCCCGTCGGGGACAAACGAAATTGACGAAGAGAGAAGGGCGCCCCGTAAAAAGAGAAGAGAAACGGAACGATCTTACGGCGAAGCGTTTCAACTCGTTTTCCGGACACGCCGCATAAAATCCCAATGGGAAGGGTATCTTTCGCGTTTCCACGTTCTGTTTGCGATTTTTCCTCTTTCCCCGCCGCCCCCCTTTTCCAACGTCTCGAGACTCTTCCGCCGCCGTGCCTTTCGGAAAAACAATTTTGCGTCTAACTCCGTTTCGCCCTTCTCGCGCCCCGCGCCCCAGCGTTTGCGAAAAAGGGGAAACAGGGATGGCTCCGTAAAGAGATCGCATTGACTTACTAAACTAGCCAGTCGCTTTTCCCTTCCGTGAGCCTGGAAGACAGAGGACGACCTCGTCGACAGAGTTCATAAAGACGGCGCTACGCGCAGATAGATTTCTCCGTTTTCTTATTTTCATCTGCTAGTGAGGGTGAAGGGGTTGGGGGAGAGGGTAGGCGACTTCCAGACTGCATCGAATTCCTCGAATATGAAATCGAAAGGTGCGTATTCCGATTGGATATATACGCGATTCTATGCCGGCCGGATGCCTGCGATGAAGCGGAGACTCAAATATACAGGGTGGTCTGAGAAACGGGTAGGATAATTCAGGGTGTAGGGGAGAGTGGGGATAGTTGAACCACTTTTCTTGTCTATCGCTATTATTCACAATTAATTGAAGATTTTAGAGTCTCTGGTTGTCCGAGAATCTCTAAATGTTTACAGATTCTTCTCGAAACGATATAACGCTTTGGGACTGAACATTACCTTGTTTTGAAACGGGGAGTTTCTTCGTTTTGCCTTTGTTGCCTTATCGCAGCGACTGACTGCCCCTCTCATTCATTCACAATTGATCTCATTCACGCAACAGAAGAAGTGGAGGGGATAGCGATCACCTTATTTCGAGGCAGAAATCCCAGCGCTTTTTCGTAACACTACTCTGTACGCTAAAAAGAAACCGAGCTCGGAGTTCGCTTTGGAAGGAAAGATTTCGGCTCTCGGGCAACACCTTCGACCCTTCTAAAAGAATATTGACGTAGGCACAAGTCAAAACCGTGAACACAGTGTTAATCTGTACCGTTTCCGTGCGTAGAACTTGTCCAGAGCGACGTAGCGGCCAAGCAGAATGTTATCCATGGCGAGCGACTGGGAAATCTAGTCCTCGTGAGAGTAGCAATTTCCCGCTATGCAGTCTCGCGAACAACCGTGCTACGACGCAACAAAGAATGATGCAGGAAGTACGTTTCCCAGTAGCGAAAACTATTTCAGCTTGAAATCGACGAGATACTCGCGAAGGCTCGTCGATACACGGAGTCGAAGATTTTCCGGATGACCGACCAACCAGGCCGACGCTTGCAAGAAAGTGAACTTCCAACGGGATACGGGATTCCTCCTGGTCGTTCTTTTTCCTTCCGTTTTAACTCAGCACGCGACGACACGCCGTTTCGTTTTCAATTTCAGTGGAGGCGCGGAAGATGTGGTGGGAGCAGCGTGGCACGGGAAACTGGGCAAGAGGCGTTCGGATTATGGGACTGAACCCCACTTTCAACTCTCTATGCCACTGTATGATATGTATATCCTCGATAACGGAGGATACCATTCCTCGTGACAAGTGTAACGATAGAACGGTGGATTCATTGCTTCGTTCTGCTCGATAAGAATTGACTGTCGATGGGTGTTGGCTTAAAATTTGCAATATTGTGGGATGATGATAAGGAACATAATACACTCGAGGAAAATGAAGGGGCCAGGAAAAGGGGAAATATTCCCAGCCCCTTCGCCATTGCTCACGTGTAGCATATATTATTGATGAGCAATTTATCCAGAACTGTTGAATTTTCTATTATCCTGTTACACGCACGCCCTTTGTTGGAGAGCAGGGAGCGTGTTAATACTTTATCCTTAGTTATGGACGGATTCACAGTGTCTAATTGATTAACAAAGCTATTGTTCTTCAGTCATGAGGATTGGACTATTTATATTTTTTAAAGGACCTACAGACTTCAGAGAATATGAACAAAATACACTTTCTAGCAGTGAGAATGCTATGTGTGTAACTGATTTCAAAACCCATTGTATTACGCGCCTCCTCCTTCGATCACCTCAACCTTCTACTTTATGCCATTATAGCCACAAGGTTTACACATAAAACCTAGAAACAAACGTTGCTTTAGAAAGTATAGATGAGTACGGCAAAGTGTCTCCCATAAAAATACCCCGGGAATCCTAATCACCTAAAGCTGAGGCTCACCGTCGCGTAATTTGGGAAATAATTACGTGGACGTCGACCTGGGAAAGGCATCGCCGGTTCCTCCCTCTCTGGAGAAAGAAGAACAGTAGACCTAATTCGCGAACAAACGGCGCTTAAAGCTACGAAACACCATTGGATACTTCCTTTTCACGGATGCAGCAGAGGGAGAGGGAGACTCGGCCAAAGAAGGGTCGGAGTGTATTAGATTCGCCAAGTAAGCCTTTTACAAGGGTAGAAAGCGGGTGACAAGAGGAACAAAAGCGGGGCCGCCTTCGACCAGGAGCAAACGGCTGGAATGGAAGACCACGGGCATGAATATATATATCTATATATGTACACATACATAGGCGACCTGCCCACGCATACGTGCACAGACGTTCTCGCGTGCACAACGATGGGCAACGGTACAACTGCGATGTACGACTAACACGCGGTCGTAAACGCGTAGATACGTGGAAATACGGGCACACCTGTAAAAAAAAGGGACTGGAATATCGCATGGCACTGTAGCATCGACCCATTGTGCGGTGCAGAGTGCACTCTCTGCTAAATCAGCCGCTCTTTTCTTCACTTTTTGCTTCCCTCGACCTCACCTCCGCTTAGCGCCGCGTCCTCTCTCTCCCGCCCTTCCGTCTTCCCTATGACTGTTCCTCTTCAACCACTCCGCCTCCGGTCCTTTGGCACATAACCTTGGCTGAGACGGAATGTCGAAGCGGAACCGAGGTAACGAGACACCCAAAGGGACGTTTTTTTTTCACTTCTCCTCTCTGCCCTTCCCGGCCGCCCGTCCCCCGCCCGCACTTCTTATCCACCCCCCCCCCCAACCATCCCCAAGATCCCGATTGCTCTCGTTTTAAAACGTAAGAGTCGGCTTTTGCATGCCTCACCGAACTCCTTTCGAAGTTTCCCTTGCTGAATGCCCGAGAAAACTTCCTCGCCGGTCTCATGACGCCGCGTGCGAGCGCGGCGTCGTCGATTATGCCCGCCCTCGCCTAGCCCTTCCTGCCGCCAACCTCTCCTCCCGTAGACGGCAACGGATATCCTGGAATTAAATCTGCTTGCAGCATGGAAATCGAATTTGCCGGCGTCGTTATCGTGGAAGTGATTAATTACGCGAATGTTGTTTATCAGCGTACAACGCTCCGGCCGAGACCTCGGGTGGACCTTGGCGAGGGGGTGGGGGCAAGAAAAGGACGCGCTGCTTCTTACTAGACATTTCATTACTGTCGGAAACGCGATCCTTTGTTCCCTCTCGAACTGTCGCGCGCCACACCTTGTCCAGGTGAAACAAACACCCTCCATTTACGGAGAAATTTAGAGAGCCTCGAAGACACGCTAATAACGCATGAGTTATTGTAGTAGTAAACTAGTAAGTGTGTTTGTAGAGGGTTGTACAGGAGACGTAAAAAGGGGATCGATGCATTTGGAGATATAAAGTAGGGTGGATCGTAAAAATAAAAAATGTATAATTCTTTTCTAGTAGTGGAAAAATTTGCCTGTTGAAAACTAGATTCTGTAAAAAAAAAATTGAGGTGATATAAAAGGCTACTTTTGTCTACTATTAGAAGCCACATATAATAAAAAAAATTGTGCCCCTGTATTTCGTTCCACCCTAAATTATAGAGTAGGTATTGATCACAGGAAAGTTTAAAATTTGTGTATTTGTTAATGGGTTATATTTTTTTAAACGACTTTAGTGATCGTATCAGTGTCAGTAATATATTCTGGGGGGATTTAATTTTTGTATGTCGTGCAGAGGGGTTGGGTCGTAAGTTCTTGCCCAGTTTACGGCAATCTGTCTTTCTTCCTTGGCCTTAAAACGCGGGGTGTGGTACAGATGGGGAAGTACGCAATTAGCAGGATGGATTAAGACTGTAGAGCGCAGTGGCTCTTACTTCGATGAAATGAGAATTTATCGTGTGAGTTTGTATAAGATAAATAAGGGACGGGGACGGTGTTAAGTCTGCAGAGTGATTTTGGACTGTTTGACTGCGGGCGAGCCAGATTTCACTGCTCGAAGAATAAAAGCTTCACTTTTTGCTCCCTGTTCTATAAACTTACACAGTAGCTACGTTTAATATTATTTTTAAAAAAGACACGCAATTCTGAATATATATACCTATACAAATTCTCAATAAAATCGGTTGAAAGTAATTGAAAGTTGCTTATTAATTGCAATTTTGGCGCAGCCGTTCGATTAAGCGACGGCTACAATGCCCTCCTTAGTTAAAACCTGAAGTTTTATCATTTTCTTTGTTCCATCCATTCAAAAAACAATGAATAAATTAAAGTGTTTCTAAATCTCTACGAAGCACGTAGGATTTTCTAATTTCACTTAAAATGTAAAACACGTGTGGAATTTCAGATTAGACATTTTACTTAAGGAGAGCAGTACAGTCAAATGGCCTTAAAGTTTGTGATTTCGAGCTTTGAAGCAAAAGATTCAAACGATAGCAGGTTAGAATTTTTTTTTCTAAAAGTTGTTTATTATTTAAATGAATTTCCCCTTAAAAACACGCAATTTAAAAGAAAAATTCTCTTCCTACACCGAATAGTTTTCAAGATATTCGATAAAACATATTCTCAACCCTCGTGTTTGGGAGTTTTTTCCACCTTTTCAGTATGGACGATTGATAAACAAAATACCTATCGTGTATTTTTCTAAGGACTACTTCTGACAAAAGTTTCATCAAAATCGGTGTAGGTACATATGTAGTTGTTTCATACGTTCCCTTGATATTGCCCTCTGACTAACAAACAGCAATGCACGTCGAATCATCCCCTACATCATATGTTTCGAGACAATAAATCGTGCCCTCACAGGCTGTCCGAAAATTCGTCTCGTATGTCCGTGAAAATAGAAGAGGAGCGGGAAATTCAACGCAGAATCGAGGAGGTGCCGGTAACTGGAAAATTCACCGGCGTGCACCGCGATCATAAATACGGAAAGTGTGCCACTTGGAGACACGAGAGTCGTTACAACCAGCTGGATCGCCAGAAATAAATCGTGAAGTGGAATCGGGGCCAATACCGCTTGCTTAGTGGAGCCGTAGGAAAAATTTATAGTTACCTTGCCGAGGTGAACGGTTAGTTAAAGGCCAGCAGTTTCCTATCGATGAGGGAACGCCTGGTCCGCTGCTCGTTCATCGTCGGCCAAATGGCCGGTTACACCTGTATACATATAGCATGCACTTTTCCAATGCACTTAACATTTAGCTTCGTTCATCGCCCAAGATAGGTAGGATCGTGCTTCTCCGGAGATAACCGCGTATCCAGAAAGAGAATCTTACGTATTGATCCCTGATGCATCTATAACCAGTTACGATCCACCGAAACTGCTTCCCGGTCTTCCTTTACGACCGACTTGCATTTGTTCCTGAATCTGCTGGCTGGTTAATTGAACTAGAAGCTTGAATGGATTTCAAAGCAGTTGCACTTGCAAAGGTATAAAAAGGAGCATTACCCACAGCTTTGGAGATATCCAATGTGAGTAGATCCAACGAGTTGTAAATACCTAAGGTACTTCGTTCGGGTGTACCGACTTTTTCTTTGAATTTGATTCGTGTATCAAGCCAGTATTTCCTTCGCCTATAATGGTACTTTTAAGTTCACCCTCCTATTGTTCTGCATTGATGATGGAGTTACATGTGCTGAAGTTTAAAATTGACTTCGCAACTAACTGTACACGCGCAAACGTTACTGAATAACATTGCTGGAGTTCGAGCTACTTTCTTGAAAACTTTTGCTATTTTACTTCTATTGTGGCAGCGAGTGTATAACGATGTTCCTAAGTATGGTGCTTGCAGCTTCTGCGATAAATATTTAGAATGTTTCGGAGTCAAACTTGAACGCTGAATGATTGAGGATGCGGGGAAACATGCAGACTTTAAACTCTGCACTTTTCTTAGTGATCGATTTTATGTTCTTGGAACGTTTGAGTGTTCTTATTAATTATAGGTACGTCAGCCTCGGGTATCAGCCTAGCATTTATTTTGCAATTTAACGTGAATATTCTCTAATAATTAAAACACTTTTCTGCTGAACTCATCCACTGCATTTATGCATGAAATCGATTACAGCGCCTTGCAGAGGTACAGTGATGTCATAAAAGCAGTAGGGGGCAAAATTGGTAAGACCCTTGAGTGTCCTGGCGACAAGTCAAGACCCCAGGGATGTATCCTACATACTTTTTGGACATTGGTGTTTTAAGACCCTGGGGCGTGTAGAAATTTCACCAATGAAGTTCAACCCGGTAATAGGCGATGAAGAACGCATTTGGGGTTTACACCCCCAGGAATATGACTATATTATCGCTTTGAAACGAGTCCCAGGTTAGTTGCTATATATCTCTGCAAGTCACAGTATACAGAGTGCCTCAAAAGGTTGGGACGAAATCGATAAAGGGTTATTCAAAATGTCAAATAGCTGCAAAACATTTGTAGGAACCCCTGTTTGAAAATTCATTATTACGGAGTTATTAATATATATGTGGTTACATAAATATTTGTCATCGTTATCAGTTATTATTTACATAACTTTGCGAGGCTTTAACTTTTAACAAAGGTTCAGAATTTTTTTCTTTTATAATGATATAAGCTTTCAATCTTCAAAGTGGTGATTGCCGGACACTTTCTACTCCTCCTGGTGTATTATACATTCTTATAAATACATTCTTCATGGAACATTCATAAAAAATATTCGATGTTCAACTAACAAGCATTATATAACTTTGCTTAATGGGTAGCGACAGGGCGTGATGAAAGCCCGGAAACTGGAAAAAGTTCATTACGAAAATAATAGCGGTGTAATTGCAACTCTGTTTAAGAGTTTACCTAGATATTACTAGAAAGTGATTGAATTTCTCTCGTCTCCATCATTGTCCCCCTCTTCTTCAATGGCGCAAAAGTCTCGTTGGTCGTTAGTATAAGCAGCGATGTCGATTACAAGGGTCCTTAATTACGACGTAACTCGGCGAACTTTTTCATTAGTCTTTCTTTGGACCAGCATCTCAATTCACCCTGGACCTGGCCCCCCTACTTTCGAACTCACAGAATTCCTTCTTGGAACTTTTTCTTCGACAATCGATCAAACCTCTGAAGTGAGCCCCTCCGCCCCTTTTTCCTGGATATGGAAATAAATTTCCATTACATGAACGCTTGAGCAAAGGGCTCTGTGCCTCAGTTGCCCACAGTTTCTCCCGTATCTTTAATAGTATTTATTTTTCCCTAACCGTTTGTAAAAAGATATTTTAAAATAAGTAATTCTAATTCTTTAATCGTTAACGCTCACAACATTTTTGGCAACTATAACTAATTGCAAATAATGATCAATAGATTCTAATAACTTACAATAATACCTGTATAGTAACTTCTACGTGCAATCTTTATCCATATGAATAATTATTACATCCTCTGCCCCTCGACAAATTAATTGCTGCGACAGCACAGAGCGGTGTATGGTTGTTGGCTTGATCCATTGTCATGTTATGGTGCTGCCTTACGATAGATTAATCACGCGGGGTTAACTGCGCTACCTTAATGGGGACATGCAGTACCTACATTCATTTTAACAAGATTTTGAATATACATATCTTAAAAGTACCAAAATAGATAAATGTGGTTGGTATAAAATATAGATAAAGAATTTTCAAAAAATATCTTAAGTAGGTTCGTTGACATTTTTTTATTTGATAACCTATGTCTCTGTGAAATGTCTAAGAGCTAATTACACTACATAGTTGATAGAAAATAAAATGTCAAATATCAAAGGAAATGTATAGCTAAATAAAGTTATTTCAATATTATCTGCTAACTCTATTGCATGGTTTTGAGAACTCTTTGGTATGCAGTACGGATAGATTCAATGTGCATCACATAAATTGCCAAGGCCGTTCGTGTGCAAGAACGGTTCCTAACGATCGAATTACCGCCACCTAAGAAACTACGTTTTTCTGCCATTGTAATTACACTTAGTCCGCACTTCACGAGGGAGGCGGCGGAATATTTTTGCGGAAGTCTGTCACCGAGTTCTTTTGGGCTCCGGTAACGGAGGGATTTAGGCGCGATTAGTTCCCCTGATTATATCGATCTGCCGTTAGTTTTTCTCCCTCGCGCGCGCGTCTTACACCAGCTGCTGCAATTTGCATGCAAGATTAACGAGAGAAGAATTTCAAAGGGGGTTGAAGTTCCGTGTCACTGAGAAATAGTCCGTCCGCGACTGTGGAAATCCGCGAACAAGCCCTACAATCCGGATTTTCAAGATAACGACACAAGTATTTCTCCGGGGAACGTATAGCCACGGGCAATCTCTTCGATTGGAAGACACCGGTTTGTCCTGCGACACATTTTCTCAAACTCGAATTCTCCGTGGTCCTGACACCAGTCTTACACACATCCACCCGCTGATCACTGGCTTAAGGCCTTTCCACACGAGACGCATCCGCGGCTTACTACTAGTATTCCACCCTCGCTTGACACAAACGATGCTGGCTTAAAAATACGATGGGAAATCTCTGGATAATCTGCGAAAAGATTGGAAGAATTCTATGAATCGGGGGAAGCAGGGATTTTATCCTCAAACAAATAAATGTAAGTAAGTTTTGCGAGGTAAGATATTAAAATGTATGGGAATCAGAAACACAGCAATCTCCACTAAGTGTTAAATTTGAATTACAAAAATGGAAGAAATATATAACTTTTGAATTTTTGATAAATATAAGCAACCAGTAGATGTGGAATTTAATTCAGAGTACTCATGATATAATAACATTAAGTGTTTTGGACCAAATTACCGCGTTCATTTTCCTTTGTTCTCATCAAATCGTTTTTTAATTGTTTTCTGATAATGAGAAGTGGAACATGAACAGTAATGTGAAAAGAAACCAGGCATATCGTGGAAAGAGATGTTTCTCCATCAATTGTAAAAGTATAATTAATGTCATTTGTTTAATGAGGTATGAAGGCTCTTATCTGTTAACAATATTACCATCTAATCAGTGGGATTAATACCGAGGGATATAATTTATCAATTTGTGTGGTATGCTTTAACTTTGACGAAAATTCATTTGAAACAGTAATTACAAGGATCAAAGTGTTTCGAATATTTTATAATAAACTCGCACTAACAATCCGTCACTCAGAAACAACGTTAACATAATCCTGCCTTCGAATTTAAGACACATCCTTTCATCGCTGCCGGAAACATAATATTTCAATACCCATAAATATCCATAAACGTTATCATCCCATGACTTCATTAATCCCAAACATCGATGAAAACCGAAAGCACCGTCATTTCAGCCACACCCCCACATTCCCCTCGTCAGCATCGAAATCACATCCCCGTGAAGGAACTATTCCAACGTATCCTCGCGCAAAAAGCAAATACACATACAGCCTTGCAGGGCACACACGCGTATCCCTGTGTATGCAAGCGAGATTAGGTACCGCCCCGAAAATTCGGCAAGGAATCTCCGGCTGAAAGCTCCCAACCACTCAACACGGACACGTTCATATCGCAAACGGCTCGTCCATCAAAACGGAGGGAGAAAATAAAGCGGGCGAACGACCGAAATTTCCCGAGACTTCGTTCTCCGCCCTTCCTCCTCCCCTACCCTATCTGCCTCTCTTCTTTCCACCAGCAGAAAAGCTGCAAAAATAATACCACGGGACTTGCGACAGAAACAACGACGACAGCTTAAACGGTAATGGTCGGCATGAGGGAAGAGGGACGCGGACAGCGAGGAGCGGTACGCCAGAAGGGTGGAGGGATGGTTAGGGGAGGTGGGGGCAGATGGAGAGATCAGAGGTTAAGTGAAATTGAAGTTGAACCCGCTGATGAAAACGGCTTGCGGGATCTAAGGTGACCCGGGTCTCCTTCGCAATAGTTTCGTTTCCTTTTAATCTCGGTAGGGTTTTCTACCAGCCAGGAGGAAGACTGCCAATTCCGCTTCCATTTTTCGCGGACACCGGCGGCGAGATGAAAGGAATATGTGTACGTGTGGCAGCTCGGTGTGTTGGTTAATCCCACGCCACGAGGAAAGCGGAAAATGGAGGTAGGATTCGTTAAACGAAGCAACGTAACGACTCGCTGCGAAGAACAGTGGCAGGAGTTCTTTATCGAGGAGAGTTACGTGTAAGTTCGCTGCGTTTAACTTGTTAATAGTATTTTCCCGAACGTCCACGAGAAATAACGTCTTCGGAGGCGTGTGTGGGGAGGAGTCGTGGGGATTATGAGAAATGGGTTCTGATGATGTGGCAGGAAACGTGTTGAGCCATTAATTCGTTCCGTGCCACGCGGATTACGAAATATCGCATTTATCGCAATTGAAACTTTCGTGTCAAGGAAAAATATAGTTTTTAATTCAATGTTGTGAACGAAATGGAGGAAAAATAAGCTGAAATTATGTGGAATTTAATATGACTACTATTTTTGTAAACAGGTTTTTCTGATCACTTTGTATGGGATTACCGAAAATTTGATTTTTTGCGGTGGCAGGCAACGGGTTAAGATTACTTCTGGTACTTTGGTACTGATGTAAAAACGTTGTGTTTATTCTCATCGAATCGAATAATCTTTGTGGATTGTTTTTATAGAATTTAGAGGGAATTATTCACGGTGAATGTTGGTGTCTTTGAAAGCCTTGAAGAATCTGGCTCGCAGTTTGCGTAAAGTAGTAGAAAATTCGTTATACACTCTCGATGAGTTTGCGGGGTAAATTAAAAGGAGTTGAATTTAGTTTAACTTTGGTGGGAATTGCGTTTGCATTCTTCGCAATTCAGAGTAGAGAAATTAATGACGTATAATTTTCTTTGAAAATTAGTTTTGCAAAGAAAATTTTCTTAATGAAGACAATTTATGCAGTTGAAAAACCATGAATCGCGTTTAATTTTGTGTACATTATCTAAAGCATATCATCCTTCTATCGCAAGTAGAAATACCCAGAATTGGTCAGACACGTCCGACAAATGCGTGTATATACTACTTGACAAGTCGTTATAACTGAGTTTCTCGAGAACACAACTATGTACAAAAAAATTGACTTTATGTTTTCAATTTATTTTAACACGAAGAATCACATCTTTTTTTATTACGTCACAAATTACACCCTACCTTGTGTAATACCGAATCTTTATAGCAAATCAATATGTTTAACACCGCACATACTATTTGTCTCTTTATTTTGTAAATACTTTTATGCTTATAATATATTTCTGACGATAAGAAATAATGTACAAAATTGTTTAATGGTCACATTTCGGAATTGCAGGCATTCTCTACATTTCATAATAAAAATAGAGGTTTTATTAAACTTGGCTTAGCAAACATTTCATTCCTGAGATATGATTACTTAAAGTTATTACTTTAAATTAACTGATCATTCTCGATGATATCAAATTCATTGCTTATGTGTTTTTGCATTTACTAAGATGTTTGTGGTTTGCAATACACTACAAATTTTGAGTGACTTCACAAATAAGAAAGGTGTACATGTAAAATTAAAGAAATTAACGTTTCCGTAAATGCCTTATATATTGGTATTATCTAAAGTTAAAACTAATTAATTGTTTAATAAAAAATTTCGAAAACAATCATTTCTCCTGAAAAAATTAAAATAACGTATTCTCTCGATGATATCAGATTCTATGTAAAAAATAATGAAGGAAAGTTTGTATATATTTCTCCATATTTCCTTTTCTTCGGTAGTTGTTTCATGCAATATGTACTTCTCTAGAAACAGCCCATATAAACGTGAATAAACGAGCATGTCCGTTTAAGTGATACTGGAGTATGTATTCTATTCGAAAGCTAACTGAACCGTAACAGTTATTCGTACAAATATTAAATATTTGTCATTCTCACTTAACCGTGAGATTGCACGTGTGCATCAAATATTTACATTAAGAATCACCTTCGGTAACAGCTAGAATAGTTTTTGTCAATATTTTGAGAACCTCTACTTATGTACCTACTCAGTTCACGAAACATCGCTTTTTGTTTGCACTATCGTGACAATTATTTTGTCAATATTTGTAAGGGATACATTATTGAGAATGTAGAATACATAACTTTTTCAATATAGTTCACACACACGATTTTAAATCCGTTGATATATTGTTGTGCTTAAAGATATACATTTTTGTTATAATTAATAAACAAAAAATCTCATAATTACTTTCTTCCTGCTAAAAAGTCTCTTCTAATTAAACTTTGCAAAGTGCAGCTTTCTACATATTATTCATAAATACATAAATATGTTCACAATTTAAATTACTTTGCATATTGGGAATTATTCTGTATTAATCATACGAAAAAAGCATGATTGAATTTTCTTCAGTATTTAATGTAATAAAATAAAAAAAAAAATTCTTTAAGTAAAAAAATTAAAAGATTCTTATACTGCTTCCAAATATGTTTGTAAATGATCCCGAACACAAACATATATTCCACATGTAATCTGCCAGTCTTCAGGCTCAAATTTCTAGAAAATAATGTCTTCTTCAACTTCATTTAATAATAGAAATTGTAGGTATTTTCTTCACATTCTAATATCACTGAATAAAATATTGGATATTAAATAGCTTTCAAACACATTCTAAATTACTTTCCGCGCAATATGTACTACGTCCCATATTGGAAAAGATTGGAGTCTCTCCCCTTAATAATCTCCCGCTCAAGTATTCGAAAAATTTCTAGATATTAATACCCCCTTAAACAAATTGCTATCAACTTATCGACCTATTTAGCGAATAAACAGACGTTCAGTTTCTCTTAACATTTAAACATACAATGACGAGGCATAGTTGTAACATAAATTATATTTTCTATACTCGAACAGACATTGTTACGTGGTTGAATTTTATTTAACAAGAAATAATATGTATTTTGCTAGAAACTTCTTTTTCGTGAAAAATTATACAAAATGACTGCAAAAAAAGCTGGCCCACACTTCTGGGAATGACTGGATCATCTGAGAAGGATTTTCTCAAAATTCGAATTATTTTGGAAATTATAGTAGTTTGAAGAATTGACTTTAATTTTTTTCATAAAAATTTGCACTGGAATGCTTGGAAAAGTCGAGTAATTGAAGTATAAAAAAAATCCTACTCTAGGTGGGAGATAATATATTCTAGTTTACATATCTTTTTTATATTTCCGTCTCAGAGGATTCAGTCAGTCCCGGGAGTGTGGGCCAGCTTTTTTTGCAATCCTCCGGGAGGAATTTTTCTAAAAAAAAATTTCTAGTAAAATAAAGGTTGCTCTAAAACTATATTAAAACTCCAAGCCCTATATTTTTACTTATACGAACAAAAAAGTCTCTAACTTCGTCTTTCGTTAGTGACTTCAGGGTGGGTTCCCCCCTTAAGGGTCAATGTTTAATCGGTCTGTGACGTCTCACGCCTAGATTCCCACCAGCCGCGCACCGTTCATAAATCTACGCGCAATATCATCCACCCATGTCGTCGAATAATCGAGCTGCCGGCGCATGTTCGCGATCCTTCATATCATCTCAAATAGATTTCAACGGTCGTGGGAGTGTTCTCCCGATAAAAGGTTTATCGGCGTATCGTGCTTGAAAATCGCCAGGTACATTTGATCGATGATCGTTCGTTACGTTTCAAACCCACTGGCCAGGGGGTTGGGAAGAGGGGGAGGAGGCGAGAGGTAAAAGGGAACAACGTAGACCACGATGATATAACGACCGCACCGAAGATGGGTGGCTCCGATTAAGGCACCCCCTTGCGATCTTTATAATATGCCCCCCTCCCCCGGTGCACCCTATCAGCGCTGCCTTTCTAAAACCACGTGCCATTGGCTCCCAGGAGGGCGTTATCATTGCACGAAGACGTGTACGCCAACGAGACAGATATCTGGGTTAATGAATTGCCAGGATGGAGAGAAACGAGTCACGTGTGTGCTCTCAGTGAAAACAATGGGTCGTACGAAAAGTGTAGCGGACGAGAAACTCGCCATTTCAGAGCCAGTGAGACCGGGCCTCGCTCGTATCGCGATGACCAGAGTTCGATACTATCGGACTGTCGATTTTGCTTTAAGAATACCTAGACCAGGAGGACTACTCGTAGTAAGTTTTCTGTGCATATTGGGAATTGAGATTTGTACTAGGTTGGGTGGAGGTGTCGATGAAATTAGAGAGTTTACGTTGAGGTTGGTTATATTCTGATGAATGAAAGTGCTGGTAAAGGGGCAACTGGGAGAATTCAGTGTGTTTGCAAGATTCATAAGGTGGTGATAGTGATATTGAATTGATTTAGAAGAGGATATTGTGCTGAATAAAGGATTTTGTATGATTATTAGTTCAATAGGTATTAAATTATACGATTCAACGAGATTTAACTTTTTTCGGACTTGTAATATATCAATAGCCGTTTCTTATAGATTTTTGTGCGATGAATACGAATCTGAGAACGGTGGCGAAGAATGGTTTGCGGATTCGTATTCAGGACACAAAAATCTATAAGAAAAGGCTATTGAATGTTACAAGTCCAGATGGCTGTTGAACAGTGTCAGTGACGCACTCGGAATTCAATCTTGGGGGAAGCCGAGTTGAACGGATAAAAATATTTTCAATGCAAATTCAATAAAATACATTAGGTGATTATAAAGATTTATGTAAAGAATAAAATCGAATTTTCTTTTCTTTTTACAAAGCTCTTCAATTACTTCAGTCGTGGTTACATTAATCTCCTTTTTTCTGTTTCTTTGGGGATGCCAGGGACCGTTTACAAGCAGAACACCCTGAATATTTTCGTGTTTATAGCCCACCATATACGACGCACATGTGCATCGATGTTTGTTTGTATGCTGAAATATTCAAGGAAGCTCAGTGTATGCTCGTGTTGGTGGGTAAATCGCTCGAGGCAGCTCACGCAGGATTTTTAATACGCACGCATTGCCCTGAAGGGTTGTGCCGATAACCAGACCATTCCAAATCGAGAAAGGCTATGTAGACTATAGGGGATCGGACAAAAATTTGGGGAGTTGTGATCGAGGGTCAGAGGAACACCGTAACAAAATAACCTGAATAGGGTGTAGTTGCATGTAGGCTTAGGGTAAAGTCGCCTAATATGAGGCTCATTTCTTAAAAAAATCATAACTCCATTAAAAACACTTTTATTAAAATTCGATACACATTTTAGAAGTTTATATTACAGATTCACACATGGCGGATACTCAGTTCAGACTGACTCGACCGTTAGTGCTGTTCCTTTGTTAGCTAAATTATAACGCGGTCAGGATACATAACAAACAAAAGTGCCATTCGGCACTCGGCATACATTAACAACCATTTATATCGATAGAGTAGCAAACTATATATATTCAACAAGTACACTGACCATTTTGGAGGTATTTGTAATTTAATCTAGCCACTTCAAAAACTTCTCTGCAACGTGTTCTACAAATTATATGTGCTTGCTCAAGACGCTTAATTGATTCAGACGCCACCACGTGGAAAAACAAGTACACGGTTAATTACGAAACAAAACAGCATCGCTACGACATTCAAGAGCTCTCTAACCTTGATAAGCTGGGGTCTTGTATTAGGAGAGGTCTTCATATTAGGCCACTTTACCCTATCTAGGTCTTCTTGTAATAGTTTCTTAAAGGCAGAGCTTGTTTCTCTGAGTAGCGATGGGATTGAGTAGGTTATAAGTAGTGTCAAAAGCTGATAAGTTATGTTAGAGTTCTATATGGATACTTCAAGAAGGAGAAACAGTAGTTACACGTGAAACCGAATCCTAACACAATGTTTTGAATTTAGTACGGACCCATTAAAAACCGAAGCCAGTTTTTATAGACCTGAGCCTAGTTAAAAGCCAGTAGATCTTGTAAATAAGTATGATACAACTGTGAATGTCATGAATCCGTGTGCAGAAATAAATCGAAATTGTGGAATAACCTTTTTCGAATTAGGTTTTGTTTTCGAGAAGCTACAGTTTGAGGATTCATCGCTTTCAAATGGATTTTCTCGAAAACCAAGTCCTACTTGAAAAATGTCCTTCAATTCAAGTTCTTAATATATCTTCTCCATAGTAAGGAAGATAATCACAGATTATACAACTAAAACCTTTTTTCTTATTTTGTTTATTATGATCGAAATAAGAGCCCTTGAAGAGCATAATAATTAATAATAAGTAACCATACCAGTGAGATGTTAAACCGTGAATAAACTGTAACACTTATAGTACATTAGTTAAAATAGTCATGCCTCTAATGAACAATAGAAATATAGAAGATACGGTTTGATTCGTTTCCAACTATTTCCTCATATTGGATTCTCTTAATATACGGGAATATTCTTAATTTATATAAAAAAATTTCTTCCTAGAGGGTGGTGGTTGAAAAGGTGAAATGAAGTAGAAGAGGTCTTATAAACATGGTATCAAAAACGTACGTAGAATGAGATAAATACTATCAAAGATCTCAAAATCTTCTAGTAATCTGAAACGCTAGATTCGTCGCAGAAATAAAACCGCAAATATTAATAATAATAGTAATTATTTTAAAGGTGTCATAGATCAGGAAACACTCCACATTAGAATTTTGTTTTTGGACTGTAGTGAAGCAAGCAGTCTACACGATCGTTGCATTAGCTATCAGAAAAAAATACCACACCAACTGTTTTCCTATGTAATTATGTCTAATAAAAAATGGCAACTCTTTCGAGAACTTATTACCTATGTATATCGCTGTTAAGGCGCTTAAACTATGAAGGCATTTATCTCGCTACGTATACCTTCTTCATATCATCATGTTCACAGAACTTTCTATACTTCGTTTCACCTCCCCAATCGCCTGCCCTGAGGCAGCCGTCTTCTTCCGAAGCACCCTGCATTTACTCTTCCAAGCATCATTTCCTCCTTTCCTTATCCATACCCATACACTTTCGTTTCAACGAAGCTTGTCGCGTCATCGTTAAAATTTATCATCTCTAAAATCCGCTACCAGCTAAGGCCTGGAACACAATGTAAAAGGCATCGCGACATTTCTAAACAATGTTCGGCCATTAATCTCCACAAATATTCCCACCACTCGCAACTTGAAACGCATTCGTTGGCGCGCCACGCACTCCCGCGTTTCGAAAATCAAAAACGCTTTGGAATCCGCGGACCAGCCTCTCTGGGCAACGAAAAAAAAAAAATGTAAACACTCGAGAATCCCGCAGCGGCGACACTCGGGCAGCGTTTGGGTGGTGCGCGCGTTGTTTGCCCGTTCCCGCGATGTAGCCTCGCGTGCGCGACGATTATTCGCTCCGACAGTCGTATATTTTTCGGAGGAATTCGCGATCTCGGTCAGACGTGTCAGCCACGCGTCGCCAAAGTCGTTTAAAAACCCAGACCTCGCGGTTTCGCATGTGGAACGTGAGCTCTCGCAGACCCAGATCTCTGGCCTTGACAAGGCATCAGTTTGAAAGCACATGTAAGAGAAAAAAAGAAAGTAAACGAAGCTAAAATCAACATAAAAAATTACAAAAAAAAAACCGACGGCTTGGTATCGAATCGGAAATACAAAGTAAGCTCGACCGCCGCAGCGCCCAGAACCACTAATGTGCTCGCTCGCAGCGCGGACGGCAACTTCGAGGTGACCTTGGCCACGAAGGCCACCATCTACCATCAAGGATTGGTCGAGTGGAAGCCCCCCGCCATTTATAAGTCATCCTGCGAGATCGACGTGGAGTACTTCCCATTCGACGAGCAGACCTGCGTCCTCAAGTTCGGTTCGTGGACCTATGACGGCTTCAAGGTAAACTTGCATGGTAGCCGCTAAGTTCCGTGGCAAACAAGACACCCGGTGCCCCCTTCCTCGACGTGGAGCGAGGCGGCTCGCGATGCGTCGGGCGAGGACCCCTTGTAGACCCTAAGGCTAGACACTATTACACGAACGATCGGCTCGTCGTGTGGATTTTCAAACTCCGCGGTACGAAGGCGATCCCGGCGCTTGCATGTATGACGAGACTACTCACTGTCAGCGGGAGAGTCGAAAACCACGCTAGAAGACGGATGCTGCCGGCTTTCGTTCCAACAGAGACGCGCGTGGTAGAGGTCGAGCGTAAGGGTAGCCGAAACGAAGGATACCTATCGTGGGAGGGGAGGAAGATAGTTGCACAAGTGGGGGAAAAAGGGCTATGAGAAGGGTTGGAGAGGGTTGGGAAGGGTGTAAATGGAGGGGTCGCGGAGCGGCAGCATCCGGTGCTCTTCTCGAGGAGCCAATCGTGATCACGTTCGGCTCGTTTCTTCGGTGATTCCAGCGCCGACGGCAACTACGAGGTGACGCTGATGACCAAGGCCACGGTCTACTATTCGGGATTGGTCGTCTGGCAACCGCCGGCCGTATATAAATCCTCCTGCTCCATCGACGTTGAGTTCTTTCCGTACGACGTACAGACCTGTGTTTTGAAGTTAGGCTCCTGGACCTATGACGGTTTTAAGGTGCCACGCAACAGCAACGAGCACGATCGCCAGATTGAAACCTTTTTGCTCGTCCATATATATGATCGGTCTTCCCAGTTTTTTCTCCTTTGTTGACGTTTCGTTTTTTGTGTTCCATCAGAGAATGCCACCTTGATACCCGTAATCGTTTCTGCGATGCGCTGGTCTTGGACGTCATACGTCATATTTATATATATATATTATCTATATATACTATATATATACATATATATATTTCGATATTGTTACTTGGTGTGGACTGCAGTGTTATTTGATTGACATTCGTCGTGATGTCGTACGGTCAGCTCGTTTTTATATATTATTCTGCGGTGTGCTCGAAGGATTCTACAGGCTCGCATATTTGAGCACGATCGTTGAAAGCGTCGTCGTGTCGTTGTTCTCGCGAGGATCCAGGACACTGTGACAAGTACAGAGAACTCAGTATTATCGATAATTCTTACTTATCGCCTTTCACAGTTTTAACTGCACAAACGGATAATTCGCTGGTCGGCCGGTCGATGGTATATTGCCACTTTTCTTCGTATCTTCCCACGTGGCTTGGTTTCTTGCGTGCGTAGTAAGTCTCGATCCTCGCTTCGACGAACGACTTTAAAGAGAGAGATACATCGAAGGTTTCAAACGATGCCTCGATCACGATCCGTGGATCGAGGTGAAAAGAATCCGCTTCGAAGCGTATCCAAGCTGGACAGTCGCCTTTGCTCTTTGACATTAGCAGCTCGATGAAAAGATTCAACGTCTGATCGTCGGATCTCATTGTTTATTATCATAGCTGTTACGAAACTTACAATTAGGGCATCACTGTACATGACACACGCGGACGAAGTACGAATTCTCGCGACGGAGTTTCCGGAAAAACTACACGCAATAGAATTTGTTCGATGTAAATTTACACTATTACACGGGGAATTTCGATTCACGTACCAGCAGATCATTCAGAAAGGTTCTTGTTCTGTTACACGAAATATTTTTTTTTTTTATTATTTTTAACTTTGTTCTAGCAATTAAGTCATTCGTTTTTTTAATAGTTTGTCACTCTTTTTTAAATTGGTTAAAAAAGGTTATGATTTCTTTGACTTTATTTTCGCTGAAACAAAATTCAAGAAATTTAATCAATGGAATGCATAATTTGAATTATAATTACTTTCAACTTTCAACTATATCTCCCAATGTTCCGAGTTTCTTCTGTAATAATAGTTACTTTATGATAATTTCTGTAACTAAGTTTTATGATTTGATCTCCTGCAAGATTAAAACCTGTAATATGGTATTCATCTTAACAAAAGTGTCATATCCAGAGTATTCATATGAAAATTTACTTTTTCAAAGAACTATCGAATGTGATACTTCGATATACAAGATAAACAAATAAATACTTGTTTACAATTCAATTTCGTCTTTAATAGCCTAAGAATTTTAATTTAACATTTCATATCGCACCGTTATAAAACACTAATATATCACAACATAGTATTTTATAATACGATATACCTAAAATGTTCAGTCAGTCCATTGTAATACAATAGTATATTCTATTAATTCTACTCATGAAAAAAATAATACCCCAATTTCATAAATATTACGATTAATAAAATATTCTAATGAAAGAAGGGGAACAGAATATTATATTGTAATTCTTCGTTAAGCTCAACACGTGATACATGTTACATTGCAAAAAACTTTCTGAATGATCAGAATGAACACATTAAATTTAATAGCACTACATTATATTACACAGTAACACGAAAATGTGTTTTACACAAGACAACGTTTTTGTTCTCCCCTTGGGAGCTTACGTTTCGTCCATATTGTGGCTTCAATCTGGAACTTAATTCCTTGGTCGTTTAGGCGGAACTAATTAAAACGTATTTAGCGAACTGAGTAATACCGCGGTAATTTCAATCTCGTATCTCACGCCTTAGATATAGTTTTCCAAACCTGTCTTACCATAAACGAAAACATACTGATCCCATCACAGTGACTGTCATTTGAGTTTCAGACGAAAATTAATGGTTTCCTCGAGTCATTCGAGTTACGAGTTAACCTTGAAATTTTAAAAGAAACGCTCCGAAGCTCGATGTTCTTTTCATTTACTTACACACATTACACACAAACACACACACACACACAGACACTCATACACACCTTTGCATACATGGCATGAAAATTATCGAGCATGTTTCGTGGGAGCATCGCTTATTAAGCTGACTGTGTAGCGAAACGAAGAACTGAATGTAAAAAGGAAACGAGACGAAACCATAATCATCGTGGAGAAAAGAAGATGCTGATTTGAAAAACTCGAAGCGTGGAAATGTTTGTCGTGTTCCTCTATACTTTCGTTTTGTTTTTTTTTTTTTGTTCTTAAGTATTAACGCTGGCTCGCGCTACGCAGTTCATTTTACCGCTTCTCTCAGGTTCGCGGGGACCGAGAAAATATGAAATTGTCGCGTCGTAGATCGCACCTGGCCATTCAAAATTCGCGGCACAGCGTTGCCTCTTGAAGTTGACCTCGGGCTTATCAAGTTAACAAGGTCGTAAAGATAACTGGATTATAATTAGGTGGCTTTTAGGGGACGCTTTTATTCTGCGTACGCGTAATTCTAGCATATCTGCATTGCAGCGATGAGGAGCTTGTGAAATGAAAAGGCAGAGGAGAATAGCGGAAAGTGGCAAGTTTTCCAAGTCATCCGAAATGAAAAATTCTCCCGCAGCATGACTCTTTGTATTTTAATATTCATTAATACATCGAGTCATAGGAAAGTTATAATAAAGATGCGTAAATGTGTGATTGTAAGTTACCTAAAGTAGTTACTTTGCTTCGTCCTCATTTTTGTTGAGTAAAAGTCGATGGATAAAATAATCAATTAGAAAATTATTCAGAAAGGCTATATCGTTGGAGCTAATGAAAGCAAAGTAGGTATTATAAAATTATAGCTTCAGAAGAACACACCATCCAAACGGTGTTAAATATTTCATCTACCTATTATTACTATAATAAATATAATAAATTTAATATGACATAATTTAATAGTAAAGTTAGTTAAAATTTATTTCCAAGAAAGTTTCTGGTTTAACTTAACGTCACTCCTTTATTGATTTATCTACGATTCTTTCACTGATCAGGATCCGAAGAAAATAGGGACGAAACATAACAACCGCGATTATATTCTTGCATTTACGTGTGATTATTGTAATTTTGCTATCACTTCTATAAATAATTATTCCTCTCTGACTACCTAAAATATTCAGAATAATGCTGTGTAAGAATTTTCCTAACCCCAGGATTTCCAAAAAAAATTATTTTCAATCATTGTTCTTTCACCGACTTTGCCACCCACATGAGTGAAAAATAATTTCGAATAACCCTTCGTTCGACCTGGGTGACCTTTCATCTCGGAAAAATTAAGGGCTCGCGTAAACCGATTCCTCCGATAAAATCGTAAGAAACGTTCGACAGCGAAATGTGGTCAGCTATTCGGTTTGCAGCCATTTGGAAGAATAGTGGATCCATTCATTACGTGGAAAATGTAACCAACCGTTAGCCCCGAGCCCCCGCCGCCCCGCACGTGACTATGGGCTGAAAATTTATTGGATTGTGATTATGGAATGCTTGTTGAAATTCCATGTTCACTGCTCGATAATAGAATGCCGGGAACACAAATACTCGGCATTAAATATTCATGGGGGCCGGATAAATGTCTGTAGGATTTTTATGATGCGTGAAATCTTGGTAGAACGTTCGGCGAAAATATGTAAAATTAGTGGAGGTCGTATGTATGTGGAGGGAAATGTCAAATAATATTTGAGTCTTGTAACGCAGCAGTTTGCGAGAATTTTCTATTTCCCAGAGAAATCATTTGAAGGTTTTTCGAAAATCTTGTGTGGGGATTATTGAGGGTGTACTTTGGTCTCCATATAAGATTTTTTAATTGTTAAATATTGTTAGTTTTTTTTAACTGATATAAGTACTTTATAAATAGGTACTTAGTTATAAATACTTTATTATTTTCCAGTATTTATAACTGAGAACTTGAACGTTACTGAAGAAATTGATAGGGTAATATATTTTTGGCTAAGTAAGATATATTGTGGACTACCGATTTCGGTTTTGTAAATTTGCATTAAAAATATGTTTGGAGATGGAAATTATGCGATCAAAATTATATTGGAAGGATTTTATAGCATAGCTTTTTGTTAGCAAAGTTGGTAATTTTTATGCGGAATTTTTTAGGAGTAACTATTGGTTTTTGGCCCTTTGGGTCTTTTTTGGCCGTTGAACCATAATCTCGGTAAGATCCGACTACTGCTTCTGGGTAACGTGAAAAATTGGCGACTAGACATTTACGTAGGAAATCGAAGTTCTAAAGGAGGTCAAAAAGCCACTCCCTATTCTGCTATAGAAAGAGCCATAGCCAGAATTTAAATTCTTGTGTCCCTTGCCACTTTTATTAATAGCAACTGGTCACGTGAAGATTTTAAATATAATTCTTTGAAATGGAATTATCTTATTTTTGTCACCGTTCGCGGTTTAAACAATTTAAACTACTGCAAGTGACCAGTGACATGGACGGCTGTGTGTGCTGAATGACCAACCACGTCTAGACAGTTTTTTAATAATAAATCGCGCGATCGTGCTGACAGAGGTTACGAAAGGCCTCAATACGTGCCATTCGGTCGAACAATCCGATTATATTTGTACCTAAGTGTTTTCCTGGTTCGTCCACGTACATGTCGACCAATGTCCGGCGAACATGCAATTAACCGTGCCAACAAAAGCGATTGTTCGATGAAATGGGGCGCGGTTAAAGAATTTCCCCGTCGATTTCCACCACTAACGGTCACGCGACCCGGGGTTAACGACACGCGAGCCGGGGAAATTAAAATTCGAATACACGATGAAGAGGTCGAATTAAATTTCACAGATTTTCGTTGGCTATTGGCCTGTGGTTCTGGTTAGTAGGCGCAACTGTTCAAATGAATTTCGTGATTAGTTCGTTAAATCATGTGGACCTCGTTAGATGTGTACATGGCGATTCAGGGAGAGAGGTCATAGTTTCGCAGGTTATAATATAGTAATTGTAACAAAATAATACTTTTCCTTATACTGCTGTTGGTATTTGAAGACAGTGTCTGGATTGTTATAGTATTGGATTATTTCGTAAACTATTTCGTTAGTTAAAAAAATATAACGTTATACTATGGAGAAAATCTTTAAAGGTATCAGTAAATTAGTATGTTTATAATTTTATTAACTGTCATTTTGATGAAAAAAAAAATATTAGATTTCTCTCATGGCAGGGTTAATGAAATTTGAACTACCTTCCTTTCAACTATAAATAATTATACAGTAGTAAACATCGATTGCCAGTCCATGTTTCAGCAAACCAATTTTCGGTGCTTTGGGAATAGCCAATCATAATTTAATTATGTTGACACTGTTTAGTAGTATCAACAATGGTATAATAAATATTAATTCAATAGTAATTAAATGAGTCAACTATTATTCCCCTGTCGCCTAATAAATTAATAATGCAATCACGTGCTTTAATAAAACAGATAAATGACTCGGGGAATTGCGTGAAAAGCATTCATCTGATATCTTAACTCTTCGTGGTTCAGTTTCTGGTGTCCAGTCGTGGAGGAAGTTCTAGTCATCGTCCAGTCACAGAACAC
This sequence comes from Andrena flavipes, assembly GCA_963971345.1. Lineage (NCBI taxonomy): Eukaryota > Metazoa > Arthropoda > Insecta > Hymenoptera > Andrenidae > Andrena > Andrena flavipes. Next base: position 15,420,041 of record OZ020480.1, read on the forward strand.
ATATTTCTCTGCATTCGTTCTTTTCATAGAATTCTAATAATAAATTCATTTCTCATTTTTCCATTTTTTCATTTCCTGTTCTCACACTCTGTTCAAACTCTAGTCACGGTACAGTCACGTGCCATTCACGCTTCACTCGTAGTACAGTGCAGACGCGTGCCGGGTCATGCAACTCGTTTGATCAAAAATTCCTGGTTTAATGAGTTCCCCTGCTGCAGCAATAACAGAAACGTAATTTTCTGATATCCGTGACACAGCTATTCCGCCATTAAGAGTTAAACGGAATCTAATGAAATCGTATGTGAAATGCGTTAAAAATTATTGCATTAAGCATCGTCGTTAATTTTCTTTGGCAGTAGGCTGAAATATATTGAACGTTAATTCATCTATAGTATTATATAAAGAGATATATCATATAGAGCTATTAAATTCAGGTTCATTGATAGAGGAGTGCTTCTCACGATCAACTTGGAATTGTATATTACAAAAGAATACAAATTATGTGTTTTATAAGCTCTGTGAACGATTCTTATTTTTCCAAATTACTATCTTAAAATAAAAAATTATTACTACAATGTGAAAAAGTAATCTTTCAAACTTAATTATTTCTTTAATTATGTTCGATTGGTCTATGTGACAGAAGAATATTCCCTACACTATTAAAAGTGTAGACAAACAGTGTTCAATGAGAAGCGTTCAAAGGAGATAAATGGAGGCTAAAGTATCGTCGGAATTAAATTCTGAAACAAATGGAAATAAAAGCCTTTTCGTGGCTAACGAAGGTTGTTTCTACTAAATATTTATTCGTTAGTTACGAATGAATCTCCAAGTTTCACTCGTTATTCCCGACCGTGCTCGGCTCTGTGAAAAGCTTTTCCCCTCACGGTTAGGTGCGATTTTTCGCGATTCTTCTTTGCTGGCGCAATAAAGAGAAGATCGATATTCTGGTTCACCTACACGAGGAAATCCTATACACTTGTACCACAGCGTATCTCTTCTGACCAGGCTGCCAGCCACCAAGGCTTGAAAGTTTCGTCCACGCGTGGGAGGACACTCGAATTCGGCTTTCGCATCGAAAGTTTTCTATTAAATTTCACGGAACGGTGTAATCCCTTGACAAAAGCTCCCATGGGTTACCAGTGAATAATTTCGACACCCGCTTCGCAGTTTATTTCGATTGTGCAATAATTCTGTTTCCATTCGTAAGCGTGCATTTCACGTCGGCCAGTCGAAAAGAGAAAAAAATCGATTCGTAGGAACGTAACCGTACGCGTTTTATCTTCTTCTTGCGTGGGAAAGCATCTTTCACCTTCGAGAAGAAATTCTGGTGGAGGTTTTGAAAAAATCCCAAAATTACATTTTGAATTACATTTAGATATGTTAGAATATTTTTAACTGTAGTATACCTACACAGTAAAAAGTTAACGTAGTTATTAGTTAATATATTTAAACATGCGCGAGATATGAAATTTTTGTTTCTATAAAATTTTTTGGTGTCTTAAACGGAACATCACTTGGTCGACTTAATTATCAGTTAGGTAAAATTTTTCTTAAATTGTATCATTTTTGTTTAAATATCTATATTTGTAGTCTACTTTATGGTACTCAGAATCAGAGAAGATTTGTGTACGAAATTTTTATTTCAAATAATTTTTTGCCCACCTCTGCTCAGAATTGAATGTCATAGTGTGAAAATAATGAGAAATAGACTGGAATTCTTAAATTACTGTTTCCAGAAAGAAGCAATGCAATTTTTAATATTACCTTTAATATTGCAGTGTTCTATGTACCCCTTGTACATTTGCAACGGAATTTGAAATTCATATTCCACATGTTTCGTAACTGAGAAAAAAAATTATTTTGCCCCCCGTGTTTCCAAAACCCTGTATAATAAACTTGCCAACCAAGTATGTGCACAGACTATCTATGAAAGTTGGAAGAATACAGAATTTCGAAATTAAAATTCAAGCTCCAGAAAATGAAAGGTTATTAGGGTAAAATTGAAAATAAGGAGTCTGCTTTAAAGGGGAAATAAAGTTACTAAAATCTCGCAGAAATACGATTAACTATTAATTACGAAGTTAAATTGCCATGCTGTCGCATGAATATGATTATTCAAATTCCCTTGTAACTTGAATACTGTAATGATAAAAGTTAAATGCTGTTCGAAGTGGAAATAACTTCAACGTCGATGTTGTAAACCTTATAACTCGTATTTTTCGAACTAGATACATACACAGTAATAAACTACCATCAATAAAAGCACAAGATTTTGTTTAGCCCTTTCCAGTTCAAGTGATACATTTCTCGATTTTTAAACGAATTTCTGATTCTGGTTTCAGATAACGAGAAAATAAAATATATCTATGATACTTCAAAAGTTCAAAAAATCTATATTTGTGGATATCTATGTAGATGTTACACGAGTTAAGATATGAAAATTCTATCCCACAATAAGTCAAGCTAGTAAGAAAAATTCTGGAAACTGTAACAGCCACTAAATGGAAAGGGTTATACGAAAAATGGCAATACCAGATGAACACTTACCAGCTGACAAATCTCTCTGATACAAACACCACTTTATGTAATCAAGTGTACGTATCTTCAGTAACTTGCTAAATAATTGAGCATGCGCACATTAATCGGACATACTCTGTACACCCTTGTAATATGTGTCCTGAAACTGAGACAACTATCAGACTGCTACCACAGATCCCTCTTGTTATGTTTAACTGGGGAAACTGCTAGAAACATTAAGGTAATGGCGCACTCACTTCCACAATCATACACACATGTATGCGTTGTTGTCCTGTACGCAGAATTACACAGTCGCATTAAGGAGCATCCCATTAGGAGCTGACCTCCCTTATAACTGAAATGTAGAGCGTTCAATTTTGTCGTTAAAGTCAAGTTTAGTGGTAAAATGTTAAATACATATTAACAGCATAGCAAATTTGAGAAGTTTTGAGTTATAACTTATATCATAATTGTGTTTGGTGTTGTGCTACTTGGGTACGTAGAAGCATTAATATACATGTATAATACATAAAATTCTTTTGTCGTAAATGAGAAGAAAAATATTTATAATTGAAAAAGAATAACGAATGTTAGTAAATATCTAGAAATAATAAATATAAGTTACAGTTGTTCATAAAATTAAATCGAAATAGTGAATATTATTATTATTAATGCGGGGCTTATGTGAAATAGTTTCGTTTCTTCCAAAAATGTTTACAATTCGACCACATGGTATACAATTCGTACAACTAAAACAAAAGCAGGGTGGAGGATTCTCCATGCAGAATACATCGAATATATGAAATAAAATGTTTTCATACAAGGCTTTATTTCTCGAGTACGAGTATATATATACATTCTACCACTTGACTAACGTGTCTGACCATTACCCAGTATTTCTACTTGGATAGATATCTGTAAACGATATAGTATATATTACCTATTTGTGTTCCATCAACGCTACTATCATCATTTCTAATTATCACTGTGCAATCTCATTATTGTCGCCCCGCGAAAATCCAATTGGGACACCGGAGTAATATGACTGAAAGTAAAAAATAATTTCCTGTCTACATAAATTGTATAACTTTTGAGTAAACATTGCATTCGTACCAGATTTTAAATCTGAATCACTTATTCGATTCTTTTCTGCACGTAATTTTTTATCAGGGAAAGTTGCTGGCATTAAAACTACTAATTAGAAACCTTAGTATTTCTGAGCTGGATTAACTAAATCATTACTAGTTTTATACGTAGATATATTGTGCGCTATCCTTTATGAATTAATCGCACCTATAGTGCTTCCAAATGCTGCCCCCTTTAAATTTATCGCTCCCTAAACTGGCAACTTTGCTCAGCCACGGGCTAATGTACACTCATTTGAATCTCCACGACTGATCATCCGTGTCAACGTATACGTGAGGACACGTGCAACTAGGAGAATTGAGTGCAAAGTGAACAAGGTAGCTTGGAAGCAAGCGAGCAGCCAAAGACCGTCCGGTGCAGCAACATTTGCTTTACCCTCTAAACATTGTAACACGCTTACAGGATTTAGCGCAAAGTCCATGACCGACGGCGCGCCATGATGATCCTATTATGGTAAGGTCAATAGTCGAAGGCACCATTCGATAGGAACGCGATAGCACAGCGAGACGAAATCCAACGAGAGGCAAAGGCATTATAAATAGCTTTCGAAGACCGAAGTGTTACTTTATCGAACGTTACGTTGAGATAAGTAATATTTAATACATACCTGTAATATTTATTACAAAATGTACAGTATAATTTCTTTAGTAAACTTCCGTTCATAAATCAACCAACTACAGCCTGCCTTACACGAGCACCCGGGTATCCCGGTAAAATCTTTTGCATAAATTTTTATTTCAAAAACGTATATCGGGGCAAAAGACTTCAAAGAATGGGGACATAACATAAAAAATTACTAAAGGAATCATAGAAATGGGTACCCGGTTGCGTACATAAGGGGGGGGGGGGGGGGGTCATATACCGAAATATGCGATTTTTCGAAAGATAACAAATTTTTTAAAGATAAAGAAATTCCCTTATTTTCAGTGTTTGATGCGCCATGAATGTTTCCAGAAAAATTGGAACCGAATTTTTTTTTTTAATTATTTGAAACTATTCTGGAGGATGCCCCGAAGAAAATCTTGTAAAAAAAATGTTATCAAGATTAAATAAGAGCCACCATAATAAGCACGCTCGCGTACCTTAAACTGTAATATTACAAAAAAGAGACGATAACAAAAAAGATCAAAAGCATGGAATACTTTTCTTGCCCTTCCATTTGCACACCGTACCAATATGCGTGTATAGAAACGAAACCAATCTCGTATTTCCAACTTATTTTCACAGAAGAAGTTTCCCCTTTCGCTTTTGCACCCCAAATTTAACCTCGCTCTGTATATCACCATAAGCTTCTTGGACACATCGTGGTGGATAAGCATTTTGAGTCTATAGGTGCCCGTAGTGAGTGATGAAAAACCCACCTTCCATCTTGTATCCCCGAGGGTATCACTTTACATGCCACTTGAGGGTGTCGCGAGCATATGCGTCGATACATCTGTTTAACCAACAATACATCTTATTATTGCGTAGGCTGTCATCGCAGTCGCGTGTCGCGGGTATCGCAAATATCGGCTCGTTTTGTGACTTGGTCACGTTGACACGAGCCACTCAACAAGTCAGAGACTTGCTGCTGCCAAGTTAAAGCCGCAACTGCGCTATACTTTCCCCTAAGGGCTTCTTAAAGGGGATCTTCGCGTCGTGCGGCAGGAAAGTTGCTCCCCAGCCATGGTTCTTCGAAACGGAATAGGCTACTCTTATCGTTTTTCGATTATAGTACTTCCATTCACCGTCCGACCGATCGAGCTTAACTCCTGCAAAGATCTTATTCTTAGATCCTAGAACTGTTCAAACTTGGGGAACATGTTGTGCACTGGATTCCTTTATTTGGGGCTAAAAGCTTCCTCGTTGAAGGGATAGTAGAATGAACTGGTGGTTACTTTGGATGATACTGGATTCAGCTTCACAAAGATGAACTTTAGCATTTCAAAGGGAGAATACGGTTGACAAACTTGTAGCAAACATCACGAACATGTTCATTTAAGAATATTTCAAAGATTATTGCCAATCCCAAAGAGTATTGGAGAGAGAGAGTTTAAGAAGCATGCTTCGAATTATATTCATGGCAATTTTTGATTTTCTGTTATTTCTTTTATTCAGTCTCTAAAGTATGTCGTATAATTATGTTGATTTGTGCTATTAACTTAGTGTAAAGTAGAACGTGCCTACCATAATGCGTTTGTTTTTGTATTTTGCATTTTCTATTTTATATTTTATTTCATTTTATTTTGTAACTTATTGCATTCACGTTCTCTTTTAATTATTATTGTACTTTGTCATCTGTCTTCAGCTTAGACTTCTCACTGTGCTTTTGGGAACGTAATAAAGACGTATTATTATTATTATTATTAATGAAATATGTTCAGAAAAATTCTTGTCGTACGTCATCTACTTAGGTACTGTAATTTACAGAACTTTATAATTTATTAAATGAAAAACGGACCTTGGTCCACCAACGACTAGGGGGACAATAGAGTCCTACCCTTTCCTGGGAATATGCAACCAGTAGATTTTTCTATCACCTCTCAAAAGCAAAAAGCACGACCACTTTCGAAACGTCGGGAAAGTTGGACCCTTCCTCGTTACGAACAGCAAACCTTTCGGTCCAGACATTCTCGGCCAGCATTCGGACCGCATTATGCAGTCTTTTCTTGTTAACATTCGGAACACAGTCATTTTGTCTAGCGAATCTTTTACATGCAAATTCAGCACCACTAGCTCTGCCGTTTAAAACGGTCACGGAAAATTATTTTGTCGAGCGACAAATCACTATTATACGCGCACCATGATGGTAGTTGGTGTTTATAACTCCAATAGAACTGAAAAGACAAATTTACTTATATTTATTCGTGGTAACGTGCCCAGCATCTACTCCACCCACGGCACAAACACATACGTCGATGGTTATATCATTCACTGCGTGTGGTTTGCATCCGTGTGATCGTTATTTTGCAATTGCACGTGTCTATGTCAGCCTACGAGGCGATATTCACTGGCAGTCGATTCAGCGCGAGATTCTTCCGAGTAGAAAAGCAACCTGTAGCTCGTTATCGAAGAATATAATATAATAGCCCACTGTCACGCGACAAACTGTCGTCTCGGCATTTTAATAATACGCCTCGACCGATCATTCTTATTACCGCGCATAGTTCCGGGACTAAATTATGCGTAAATGCATTTACTGTGCTGTAGATAATTGAATGCTTCGCATCAAATAGAATATGAACAGTGCAAACAATGGTATAAAAATCGTCATCTTTGACATTCTAAAAATAAATAATATAAAAATGATTTCTTACAATAATTAAAATGACGGTGTTATAATGTTATGGTAATGTTAATGATCTATTATTTATTATCTTATCTTTGTTGCTGGAAACAAAAGATTTTTTTTGTCAGGGCACACTATTGAATTAACATTTAATGAAATTAAATGTGATTTGTCCACGATATAGTAATTTAGGTATTTTGTACTTGCGTAAAATTCATAAAAAAATGTGCATAAACAAATTTGTCACGCACCCCTTCAATTATTAACATCTCATATTTTTCATGTTAAAACGCTGGTACAACGATTGCCAAGTGCTGAAAAGCGTGAAAGAGGCGTAAATCCTTCAAGCTTTTTTTCTACTAAATTCGCATCTCAACTTGGCTCTCCAGTTCTATTCTCTCTGAATCAGTCTTATGATTTTTCTTCCACGGTTTAAACCGGATCTTCGCCCAGTTTGGCTTGAAACTTAGTTAACTAGATATACCATCGAGGTTTTATTATTCTTCCATTACACGTATTTTTCTGACGTTCTATTATCGTGAAATTTCCTCGGTGAAAATAGATTCCCAAGTTTTGACAGCGAGAAAACTCAAAAATTCTTGTTTCATTACTGTTAATAGGAAGATAAATTTAAACTAAAAAGAAAAAAAATCTTTGACTTTTTAATACGTAGATATCTATTTTGCAATAAATTTGTCTACTGAAAATTCAATTGAGAATTATCAAGGCCATCCAGTACCTTCTTATTCTCGTTAATATCATATAACTTGAATTTTGTCAAGACTCGATACTCTCTAATATTTACTTATCATATATCACTTCAACTTCATAATTTTTGTTCTCGTTGATTCATTTTCATTCTCTTCATTCTACTTTGTCAACTTATTTGAACAGATTAGATTTCGAGTGTAACTGATAGTTACTATTCAAATTCAAATCATTACAACGAAATTAAAGTTGACTACAAATCAATTCCTACGGAGGCATATACGAGTGCAAAAAAAGACGCACAGAGGCATAGCCAAGTGTAAAAAGGACGAAGGAAGTCGTTTATCTTTGTAGAGAAACCGGACGCAGTCACACGCAGTAGAAAGCAAGGGAAGCCGATTCGGATCTTCTTTCATCGGTGACCAGTGGCCGAGAGCAAAAATGTGTGAACAACTAGAAAAAAGGAGATCTATTTCTTAGACGCGTGCAAAAAAGATAAATAATATCTTATATCTTATGTCACTATCGTGGACGAGTGCAAGGACGAGCGAGTATATCTGTACGTTCGTACGCAAAAAAAGCAAACTCAGTTGTATGCGCGACGAAAAACAAGTTAGCGAAGGCGCGAGTCACGAGGAGCAGGTTCTTGTGGGTGCAAGATGGATCAAAGTAACAAAGTGTGAATAGGTTTTTGAAAAGAAGGGATATAGTTTCGCAGAGAACATTATGTACATTTCGATGTAAATTTTTTATTTTTGGAATACGTTGTTAAGTATTGGAATGGCAGAGATTATGTATTTTCTTATTTTTTATTAACTCTCTTTTTTTCTTTTTTTACGTATGAGTTTATTTTGAGGTGGTCGCATGAACATTGGAATATTTACACATATTTACTTGTTTGTTTAATTACCAGACAGCAACTCAAAATGCGTAACTCCTTTCCCTTAGCGTTTCGTTTGTGACATTGAGGTTCCGCCATTACAAAAATGTATCGCGTCGCTATATGGCATCCATTTTTCATTCCTTGTAACAATCTGGCATAAAAAGGATTCATTTTTCAAACGAAACACAAGAAACGAGAACATACTCACCCTTTGTGGACGATTGATTGCCAGCAATTTGTGTAGTATCCATTGTTCACATTTGCGAGTCTTTTCAATAGTTTTCAAGTGACGCTGGATCGTGGAACGAGATTAATTTGCAGCCAGTTTTTAACGGGTACAGTTGTATCGCAACATATTTCTGTTTAGCTCCACGACTGCTTCAACATGAAGATCATCTTCAAACCTGGAACTCTCTCAATGAAATGTTTAATACCTATCGTCATTATCAAGTGTTGAAGCGCAATCAGATATCGATTTTTCTGCGATTTTTAATATTATAATATAAACAACCATACACATTATTATACAAGTCTCCATCCCTTCCCATTCCTTCCCACCTCCATACTTCGCTTCGTCCAGAAAGACCCAATACCACCATCCCTTATTTCTTCAACATTTTCAACCTGAAAAATAAATCTACCGATCCCTGCTTGCGACTCAAAATCGGCCAGCGACATACTATGCAAATTAAAACGTGCATGTAGAGTGTAGAATATAAACAAGAATGCCTACTGTCGAGCAATTAATTCGTGCATCGAACCGCCGTTGATTCGCCTAACCCCGTCACCATAAAGAACCATTAATCCAAGTCAAACGGAAACCACTTGTCTTCCATCAAAGGTATTCTTGATCGGGAGGGGTTTGGGGGTCCCGATTATGTATACAACCGTGAATGGCAGAGCTCTGAGGAATAATGCGAGTTTATTCATTCAGACGAAAGAAAAATGGTGAATATCGACCGGCAGAATTACCAAGGCAAATAGCGTAACACGGATTACACATACATACATAACGAGGCTAAGGCTCCGAAGCTCACGGTCTGCGAGCTCGCTCGCCCGCCTTTTCTACCTGAATTCCCTACAATCTCGGGGCACGGCACCATCCCAGCAGGTGCTTACGATCTAATCTGATTCGTGCACGCGGACTTGTACACCAGGTCGCCGACCTGCCGGCACAATTAGGAGAACTATAGTCACGCTGACACTTTGGCAATGTATCTGTAGACGCAGGCCTCGGTATGTAGATCTCTGCATACAGGGTGCTCCTTAACTGTGAGTAGAAACGTGATTGGTTAATAGGGCTCGCTGAAAGAAATAAAAAAGTATTAATGGACCTGGGTCGGTAAACTAATTGTCTCGAAGATATTCGAGTTTGTGTGCTGTCAATTCTGGGATGAAAACGACGAGTAGCTTTGACGATGGGTGAATTTAAGGTTTGGCAGACGATGTAGTATCGTTGTTTTACTATTGAATTCTTGGCAACCAAAGGCTCCTCTGTTTCTCGTCTTCTTCTCTTAATACCTCCTACAAACCTCACTGTCTCACTGTTACTCGGTATGACTATAAACATCTTGTCACTGCCAGTGTTCGAAACACGTTTTCGAGTAGAGCGAGTACCTCATAGGCGTTTATCCCCGATATATTTTCTTACTTGGCAGGCTTCTATTGGGAAAACGTTCTGCATCCAGACACCTTGCTTCAGCTGCAATACGCTCAGACGGACATCGAACTTCTTGGGATTAGTATAACTTACCATTATGTCTTCAAACGCGCGGTACACACTAAGAACCTCCGACACATTGTCTCCTCACGGAAATACGAATTTAAATAAATCTCACTCGGAGATAGTGTCCACAGAATATTTAAAAAGATCGTGCCCAAAGTATCGAATAAAAAACACAATACGTGCAAGAAATAAGGAAGAATAATTAGGTCGGTGCAAATTGTTATCTCGCGTAGGGAAGAATATTTTTTGATTTTTAACTATTTAATTTAATTTATTTGTTTTTGAATTCCTGTAACATTTATCGAGACGTAAGCCAGCGTTAGCAATTGTTATTGTATCTTCACTATAAACAGAGGAATTTTTACGCTCCCCATGATCGGTAATTTCATAAACACGAACCTAATTAAGAACAGGATAATTTATGGATGGAACCATATGGAGGTCACCATGACTGTAAGTGTAGTTACAGTTCCAAAGCTTAGGCCTTGAGTCATGGGGGATTATTCCCTGGAAATATCTCTTCAGGATAGGAATTAGCGATCTTGGCGAAATCCTGCTTCACTTGTACTGAAACCGTGCAAAGGCTTTGACAGATTTAACGGGGAACGAGGGAAGCAAGTATCAAAGTTACACCAAGTGTGAGAAATTACTCGATTCGTCTTCGAATTTATTTTTCCATACTGATAATTTTTAGTCGGATGTGTGCATACTTAACAAATATATAGTACCTTTTGTTGAAAACGAAGTTCTATATCAAAAAACCATTTTCTCTAATTTCGACTTATACCTATTTTCATGTAGAATCACAGCCTCTCGGGTTGTACTACCAGATCGCCGATATCCTGTGTATATTTAGTTCTATTGACTGCATTCTACAGTTCTCACATTGTACAGAATCAGTGCTTGCAAAAATCAAGCCGTGACCATTCTACATCTGGAAATCATCCATAGCAAAAGCAAAAGTAAGTAGGTCGCTCGATAACTCTCCCTGATCGGACGATGCTATTTCAACGTGGAATTCATTAGCTCGATTTATCTCGATCTGCAGGTTCTGCCAGCGCTATTTCCGGCAGGTTACTTCCTCTTCGTGCGACGATGCACGTCCTGTTCGTCATATGTAAGCAGCAAGTTGCGGAGTTGCTTACTGCGATAAAGGTGACAACTTATTATCGCGGGTAATTTAAATTCAACACAGGATCCGCTCAGTTTTACAAGTGCAGTTTTTGGGTAGACGTACTTTTCCCCAGGTTTGAGCATTAACTAAATGAAAAATTATTTAAATAAGGCATCAAATAAAAATTACTTTAACTGTTCTCGTTTATATAGAGAGAAAGTCCAAATAACATTTTTTCATTCATTTTGTATGTATTTTCTCAAGTTTTCGCTTACTGTATATTAAAGAGAAAGGACCAAAGTATATTTTGGCTTATTTGGTATCAAGTAATTCATTCAAATAAAAATGAAACAAATTCAAAAAAGAATAACGTATCAAATAGTCCCGAACTCCCCTAACGGGGCGTGTTTTCGACACAGCGATTCAATCAAATGGAGCTTACGCCCTGAGAACGATTTATATTGATGCTCGTTTTAAAGGAGATCGTAAATGAAACGAAATGTTCAATACCTTCCGGCAGATACCATTTTAACGAGTACATACCTCGCGATCAAATAGTTGGCAATAGAAAGAGATTCTATAGAACAGACATTTCCAGGCTCGAATCTGAAATTCAGAAATTTGCAATTAATAGGAAAAGGGAACTGCACAGATTATAGCTAGGTAGTTTAGGTTAATTTTTGTCATCCTAGTCGCGATGGGTACAAAGGAAGAATATTAGTAGGAATAGAGAGAGCTTTCCCTTATCTGTGTCATATCATAAATTATAACATACTTGTAGCTTGTAGGTTAAAAAATACTTAGGTACACGTAAGCTTTTGAGCGTAGTAGTGGGGAGAATTGAAGGATCAAGAAGAGGGTAGTCTCGTATCTTCAATTAAACAGTGTGTTATCTTTGGATTTCTTTTAAGATAAGAGCACGATGTATTAAGATAAAATTTCCTATGTTAATTGTTAATAATTAATTATGAAAGTATGTACCATGGCTATCTATAACAGTATTGCCATTTTTCTGATTGAGGTATGTACAAGTAGGTGTAACTACTAAACCAACGAACTTTTGCATTGGGAAATCTGAGAAAGAAATTAATTTTCGTTCGACAGAGTACCAGATCTCATGCTCAAAAAATACATTTTTCAATTTGTGATGAAAAGATTGCAAACGTATCCTTTTCCATGCCACCATCCTCCCGCCTGAAAATACAATTTTTGGAACTCGATCGACCCATCAAATGCAATTTGTCGCTCGACGTTGAAACTAAGAGTAAAACTGATAGGGACGGGCTTGGGAGGAAAAAACCGATAACGACTTTTTTAAAATTTCTTCTATAAGTGGATTTTACGCTTTTGATCGCAGTTTACAGTTACAGATCTTGTTATGCGAGAAATAAAGTCTCCGCGAGTTTTCAGAACACGTCGCCCGTTAAACGACGCGAGTTGTGCAAATGCTTTTAATACATATAATCGTGAAGCTACATTCGCGTTACAATATATAATATTCTTTATAAACACAGCTAAGTTAAATGCGAAAATATAACAATAGTAGCTTGCAATTCTGTAAATACCAATTTATTAAAATAATTAAGTTACTTTTAATAGTAGGTTCTACACAGGGATGATTTTGGGTCCCATTTGCAATGGTTTCCACTGCGACCCCTGTTACGTACATTTATTTTAGTTGAAAATAACGGAAACGGTTAATTGAATTTCACTTAGAAGTTGGAACTACGTATTCAATTATGATGAGCGTACAGTTCACGAGGAATAAAGGTGATGTGCCAAGCGTTGCAGAAAAATGGCGAATGAAACTTTGTGAGCCAGTGTCACATCCATCATTCGTCCCGTGTTCATCGCGAGCTAGTCCACAGTACTGGTGACAAATGACAAAAGAGTGGTGGCCTCCCTTTGCCGCTGTGATTCGTCCGTCCCGTCACCAGCAGAACCGTGGACAAAAATGATCGACTTGAGGGGCGTAGAAAAAGCTTGAAACGGGACGAACGCGTTTTAATTTTATGTAACTTTGTTCGATCTTCTCGTATGGAAATGGGGATCTTTGCATTCAAATACCAGGATATTTCAAAGGCAAAGAAACGGTGGATGAGTGAGAATGGACAGACAGCAAATATGTGATCCTTTCTGCGGAACAGTACCTGGAACGAAGTCTCGGGTTGGCGAAAATAAGAAACTGTATATTATGCGAAGCAATTTTCATTCGCTGCAGCATTCGCAAACTTAATTCGGTTGCTAGATCCTATTTAATGATAATTACTTAATAGAACATTTTCCACCCTTCCCGTTCTGCCTTATTTGTTAATAGGATAATTGCTCTTTGTTTACAAAATATTTGCATATAATTGAGAAATATTGCTTTCCTCTCCACTTGATCAACCCGTGCACTGACATTTTCTTTTTAGCAGCCGTTTTGAACGCGTAAACAGTGCCAACAGCGAACCTCTCAAAAGTTATAATAATTGGAACTATGTACATTATTAAATACATAGTAACAAAGTAGATAATTATAAAATAACATGGGAAGAAAGAATCGGGATTCTATAAATTATATTTTCCCGTAAATATAAAACATTTTTATTAAAAAGCTAATTCGTCATAAAGATAGTTATTACCAACACATGAAATATATAAATCTTTGCTACTGAACGCAAACATGCGCAACTTAAATGCAATACTAATTAATAATTTCCGAATCACGTTTCTTTTAGGAAAGTACATCTGGCGTTTTCATGATTAATTGCACGCTACTTTACATTCAACTTTGAAGATATTTTCCAGTATATGAAACCCCCAGCTTTTATGACGGTGAACGACCACGAGTGAAGTTCATTAAGATTTTCAAAGCGATGAAAATAATCTCTCGAGCGCGGCTTTTTAATTAATTTAATCCGTCTCACTGACTTTAGTTTACCATATCGCGGTAAACGCCATGCTCAGCTGACGCATAAACACGTGGACAGATGTGACGTACATTTGTCATTCTAAACGTCAGCCTCCATTAATTAGTTTTGGGGTGAAGGGGGGCGGTAATAAAATGTAGGGGTATGCTTGTACAGCATTTCACGGAATATTGCGTAAAAATCTGTCATGGGATAAGTGTATTTTGTTTAGTTTAATTGAACAACATTTAAAATACGAATTGCATTAAAATACATGTAGTTCAGTTGCTGAACCCGTTGACCACTTCTTGTTTTTCCGATTATTTAAATTTATTCAAACGTGTACCCTCAAAGTATGAATATTTCATATTTCAATCATACACTTAATATTTCACACTCCTCCTAACGACAGCAGTACTGTTCAAATATTTGCATGCAGTACTGGAAATATTGATTACATCACTCGAATACACAAGTTATCATTTATACCTCTCTTATTATTAACACTAGGAAAATATTATTACGAAATTTATTTGTTGCAAAATATGTAGCTCACTATCTTGGCTAAAACAAGTTGAACACGAATCATTTTATCATTTTATTTTATAAATTTAAAAGTGATGCAAGAAATATTTCCAATACTCTACATTTGTATCTTCTTATACCAAACACTCCTATATCTCATTTCACACTATTTCAAGTCTCATATCGCATTTCCCATCTATTTCTATTTTTTTTTAAAATGAATGTTGCCTCTGTCAAATAAATGTATCTAACATAGTCGTGAAAATTAAAAAAAAAACTATTTTGCAAGCGTTCCCTGGCAATCCTCGTAACAATCAACAACTTAAAAACAAAAATTGCCATAACAATAAACTCGTAATAAATTATTAAAAGAAATTTATATTAACAAAGCAGTAAAGAATACAACTAAGAAATATTACAAAAATGACAAATATGATTTTGTCATAGCAACCAACTAAAACTACTATCCCCCTCTTACAACCATAAGGCACAGCTAATTTTAAGAATCTGTCGTAGCGAGAAGCGTGAGGGTTTTAAAACGTAATCCACGATGACAGCAAGCAAGAATTAATTCTATCAGCGATGCAGCTTCGTAATCCTCGTGTGTTATGTAGCCCCCGCTGAGATTTGACGCGGGCGGCCGCAAAACTAACACGTACACGTAGGCGTTAAATGTGAAACGTCGGGCTGCCGTATGTTTACACGTGCAAGACGTCATTCAGCCGATTTACGAAAAGCCTCTGATGCGGCTCATGAAACGGTACCTGTTGAGTGGTCTCCAGAGGGTTGTTACGTACACGTTACTGGCATGCACATACATTTGCGGTTCCTGGCAGAAAGGAGAGCGATTAATTTCGGTTTGACTCCCGATGCAAAATTCACAGCACGAAAAATCTTGCGCCGTTCGCAAAAGTCCGACAACTTCTGCGGTTTCCGATACGTGATGCTTGGCATGGGAACGCGGATAGAGGCAGAGTAGAACCTCGATTATCCGACTTAAGGCGGATTCACATATATCAGTTTCGTGACGGTTCAGTGCCGTGAGTGCCAAGTCGGGAATCCATCTGGAAGTTAAGCTAAGTTATGCTGTGTTATGCTATGTTTTAAAAAATTAATTTCAATACATCCTTAATTTTTTTTTAAACTTTGCTTAGCATAACTTCAATACATTCTTAATTTTTTTAAAACTTAGCTTAGCATAACTTCAACACATCCTTGATCCTTTTTAAAACTTAGCTTAGCATAACTTCGATACATCGTTATGGAACCGTTTCCACCAAAAGTTAGGATAAGCTGTGCTATGTTGGTTTTTTATGTTTTTTAGCACAGCCAGATATAGTAGATATAGCATAGCATAGCTCGGCTTAGCTGCCAGGTGGAGTCGTGGCTTCGGTAGTGAAAAATATCGTTTCCCTGTTTTGGAATGGAGCGGTTCATATTTGCCCGTGTCAGTTACTGACACTGTCACAAAGGGACCACTGACACTAATAACACTGAACCGTCATGAAACTGACATGTGAGAATGCGCCTGGAACCGGGGGAGTTGAGTGTGTGGATATCCGAATTTTTTGATAATAGAACACTTAATTTCCGATATTGATCTTTGTATTGTTTGGAAAAAAAGGAATACGTGTTTTGACAAATAACTGAGGAATGATAAAATGAAACATGATTGAGTTCGAAAATTATAGGAATCAAATCTTTTTAGCTAGTAAATTAGATAAGTTTTTAAACAAATTCCATTGAGTAATTTTATATTTATTTTGTGCCATGCACCAGAGATGGGCAAAAATGTTACTTAAATAAAAATTCGAATAATACCTAAATAAAAGTTAAAAAAATTATTTATCATGTAATAAAATTAACCCGGTTTAACTTTATATTAAATATAAAAAATAACTTTATTTCTCGAATAATCTGAAGCTAAAGTAACTTTAATCGATCCGTTACTCAAATAATTTTTTATTTAGTTAATACCCAACTCTGCCTTGCACTATAACCACCATTCTTCTAAAGTCACAGATTTATGCTCTAAATCTTTCTTCTTTCTTTCAAGTTTAAGCGCCTCAAAACTTTGTATAGGTACTGTTTTATTATTCAAAGCCCGTACGATATTAAGTATAATCTTATTGTCAATTTGAAACCTTTACGTAAGTCTCATCACAATTACCATATTCAGCAGAATTTGTAACAATCTTTTATTCCTTCAACATTATCCAGTAAAATAACTCTGCCCGATCGACACACGGAATAATTTAAAGCCAACAGAGTGAAACCCAGAAATCTCTTAGTTACTGATACAGAAAAATTAAACCTAAAATATAGACGTCCCTTAACTGACGTGTAATTTCATCCACTCCATTATTCGTCGTTGTAGAAATCTATGAAATCTCTTGTCTGTGGCAGGAAATGTTTCAGCATTTAAACGAGGGCGCGGAGGCACGGCTCTAGTGAGCAAACACAAACGTTTAACGTCGCGATATCAGGCTCGAGACTGTCGGTTTATTATTGGCATACGATTCTGTGTAATCTCAGGCTATTTGACATCGAAGGGAGCAGGTTTGCCCTGCCTGCCAGAAATCGGCGTGGAATTGGAAATTCGTGGAAATAGTGTAACCCGCGTGATGCATTCGCACGAGCCCCCCGAGAACGTATTCGAATTCTAACGGACAGAGGGAAAGTGGAATATCCAGGGACGTGCTGGCATTTTCCCTTTAACTCGCGATTCTGTCCGCGCCAAGCGGTGACTTTCAGATTACCAGGCCCCTGTTTCAGCAAGATCGTAATTTTGCGAGCCGTTAATGACCGTGACGATGCTGCGATAGGAGGTAATTCTGTGAAATTCGTTACTCGTCGTGGTCGAGGGAACAGCGAACCGTAATGATTATAATTTGTGTGTCGTTTGAGTTTTATGTCACGTCCAGGACGTAATGGTTTTTGCTATGGTTATTACTATGGTGGATAGTGTAAATTCTTGATGGGCCACTCGACAGATAACAGTTTCAATAACGATATTGATACGAGGCATTGAGAACAAAAGCGGACTAACCCACATTTTTTTCGAAATTGAATTAGTAGCAATGATGTATTTCAATAGGATGTACTAATCATATAAAATAGGAAAAATTAATTTCTTTTCTGTGTAGGTTAGTCCGCTGTTGCCCTCAATGTCTCATAATAAAAACAGTTTTGTCTTGAACTGTTATCTTTCGTAATTTTTTATGTATTTATTTAGACACTTTTTAGTAATTTATTGCTGGCTTCTTCATTATATGTCTCTGAATCTTATGTACCATTACAGGTTTAAACCTAGTTTTTAGAGAAACGCTAAGAGTGAACATACAATATCTTTGAGCTGAGCCATCGATATGAACCTACGATCGGAAACTATTACACATAGGTACATATTGCTGGACACTATTTTTTTGCCGATCGGTCACGTGAAAAGTTAAACGATATTCGTGTAAAGTAAATATGTATCATTTGATACATAGATGGCATTGTTTTAAATTATCAAATATTAGTTAGAAGAAGATGGCGTATTATTTCAAATTTAAGAATTAGTAAACTAGTGGCTATTTAAAGGAACAATCTTTATCGTCAAAAAAATGTGCCGCAATAAATTAGCCCACATTATAAGTTTTCTAAAGTTGTATATAAATTTCACGTATTCAAATTATTTACTCTGTCTTATTTACTTCTTACACAACTTTTAAGAAAATTATATCGAGCAGAATACGTCGTCGACATAACATAAAGCTTAAAGAAGAGGTAACTTATTATCGATTATCAGCAACAATGTTGACTCTGTGGTAACAATCGTGTTCATTGATCTCGAGCTACACCTAATTGTATCTGTGCCTCTGCTGTGGTGCTTGATTGTCCTTATTGTCTGGCAGGCTGATTGTTCCAATCTAAGAAGTAAGTGTGAAGCCAGATTGCTTCCGATCAAGATGCCAACTGGTCTGAAACCTGATTGCTTCGAACTTGCTTTCAGTGACGAATTATTAATAACTGACTGGAGCCAGCTAAATCTGATTTTTTGGAAATATTGCATCTTTTGTTACATTGCATTTGCGGAAGGGGGTACCATTCTCATTTTAAGAACGGAAAATACTTCCCCTTTCTCAGGAAAATGAGCACGTCTCCGTTCTGAAGAAGAGATACCATTTCTTCCCAAAGCAGGAGGGACAATTTTCTTCCCTCAATAACGGGGGAATCAATAACAATTTTCTTCTCTCAATACTTTTCGCTTTTTAAGATGGGGGTTCTTCTCCTTCCTAAAGAAGAGAGATACCATGCTTTGCTAAAGAAGCGGAGTACTTTTCCCATCTTAAACTCCCTTAGAGAAAGGACATACTTGCCCCCCCCCCCCCCTCTCCTCCGAAAGAAGAGGACTACTTTTCCCTCCTAAACAAGGGGAACTTCTCTTCTCTCCTTAGCAAGGGATGTACGTATGTACATAGAGACACTCTATCTCTCTAGGGTGGACGCCACTTTGGCAACGCTATAGAATATCTTCCAGGTTTCGATTTCTCTATTCGGTTCCTAAGAATCGTTAAGCACTAATTGCTACGTCATCCGCCAGAAATTTTAATGTGCATGCCTCGTCATTACTCCGTTGAAAACTGTAGAATGTAGAAATCCAGAGGTTCAAGAGTAAAGGGGATATCCATTCGTTAATTGGATGTTAACCCCTTTACAGTGAATCGTTACTGGTCAAGTATTGGAATATTAAATAGTATGCTTCCTTTTATATTCGAAATTTGTAGTAGTTGTTGGACAGCATTGACTCGAATAAACTAACGGTCTCTGGATTTGTAAAATCGCACCCGTTGGCGACCGTGGCATGAACCTATTTTATCGGCAAACTTTAACATTTTATAAAATGTAAATTGAAAACTTTTTACTCGGTTTAAATCCAGTAGGTACGCTACATCGCGCCCGACACATAGAGTGATTCGCCTAACTTGATAAAATGTTAAAGGACTCGTAAGCTGTTTTCCCGTATTATGAAAATCTGCTTTTATAAAACAGATTTTGTAGTAAAACTGCTAGTAGGTATTTCGGCTGAAACGTGTAAACTTTTTATCGCATACTCGGTCCTACTTTTTTTACTTACCTTCAGATATTCCTCCAACTTCTAAACTAAAATATTGGAGATTCAATTTAAACATTTTATTTTAAAAAAAAAATGTATAAATTAGATTTCGACCGTAGATCTTAACTGAAATGGTATCGGCGCACATCTTTCAAACATCTTTCCATAAAATGAAATTTTCATTTACGTGACAAAAAATTGAACATAGAATATTTGCAGTAGCAATTTAGGAGACGAATAAATTTCTACTAGCACTTATTTCTGTGCTCCTAAAATTATAATATATGTGAAAACATTCTAAATAGGAAGGAAGCTAAAAAATGAAGAAGCTTTATGAATAATATTTTCAAGTAGCAAAATCGACAAATTTATTACAGGGCGGTTCACTTTCATTTCGATGCGTTTCAGTCAAAGATTCCCAATATTAAAATTTATTTTTGTGCTATCGCGTCGCCGTCAATATTAGATTTCTCCCGACGGAGGGGGAACTGGAGCACGATACCGTTCTGAATACCCCGACGATGTAAAAATTTTGTCATCTGCCAGAAGATGAAGAGGGAAACACCAAAATTGCGTATAAAATGATTTATGTGTCGTATGGCTCGCGTGAGTCCTTTGTGAAGTTTGGCTACATCAATCATCCGTGCTTTCAAAATGGTTTTTTGCTCTCCAAGAGCATTCAATTCTCCACTGGGCCGGTCGCTTTATTTCGGAGCGCCCTTATTTTTCATAAATACATTTTCATATTACGCGCACTCCCATCCTGATTTTTACCACTTGCAATTTATATCGTGGACAACTAAATCGATAACAATACATAACGACTCACAATCAGTTGGTACTTCTCTGTGGTGGGAGATTTTTTGATAAAATTTCGTGCAATTCTGTGAACTGAAATTTTTATCTGTACATCGTCAGTAACATATGCATACGAAGGGAAATTTTCAGCAAATAAAATGACATGTTACTTTAGTTCGTTTTGTATGCAAACGTAAATATAGCACATTGTACATTTACATACCCGCAAGATAATTAATTGTAGATAATTTCGTATAAAAGTAATACGATAACAAATAAGGAAGAAACTTACTGGTATGATTCTCACTTCTTTAAGAAACTACAAGATTGAAGTGATGCAAATAATACTGAAACTACAGAATTCGAAGGGTTAATTAAATACATAGGGATGAGGAGAATTTGAGACCAAATTTTCCTATAATAAATTGAACATTTAACAATTAAAAAAATTATAAAAAATATTTCGCAGATCACTCAACCCCTCCTCCATTCTAAGTTTACATAATAGCTGTCACACACATATGTTAAACAATGTGACCACACATACACATACATCTTAATTGCTATAAACGTTCAAAGATGAATGAAACACAGAATTCTCACACCTTTCCCATGCATTCCTCTGTTCTGGTGGAAACGTGCCATCGAAACGGTGTAATATTTACGCGCAAGATTGCTTTGAACGATCAAGGGCTTCTAGGATAATCGTGTATAGGGAGGTTAAAGAGGGACGATGAAAAGGAAGCTGGTTGCGAGACGCGAAAATGACTCGGGGAAGTTGAAACGGGGTGGCAAAACAATCGAGAGATTTGCCAGGCACCGAAAAGGACATTTGGCAATGTTGCCAGGCTCCAAGTGCTCTCGTCTGAGATGAGAGTGCTTTTCGAATCCTGCCGTGAAATCTATGAAAAGAATATATTCTGAATATTTCTACCGTTCCACCTCCCGTATCGATTCGGTGCAAGACGGTCTTTATTTCCACGCTTCTGCCAGTGAATCTCTTCCCCGGATATTTAACAATCGAACCAAAGTCTGAGACACAGCAGCCAGTCTACGTAACATATTCATGTAGTATTAAAATGCGCGATACAAATAAAGATACTTAATATTATATCGTTCTCGCGAGCAGAAATTAAGGGACTGGGGAAAAAGAGAATTGTACGTGGCTTAAGGAGCCTGTAAACGTGTTGTATTCAGATATATCGTTTAATCAGTAATTCGAATAATACGTTCCGTGCCATCATACAAATTCAAAGTTTTTGTAGGACAATAAAAAGTGACGGAAAAAGTAAATTTTGATGTGTAACAATTGTATATTCTTCATAATATTAGCTTTCTTTTTTTCTATTTTTATTACGACTCTAAATTGAGAAGTACCTTTATGTGTTGAATGAAAGATTCACTTATGATCCGTGGCACGGAGCGTATTGATAAAGGAGACGAATAAAAATGAAATATATTTTTTTGTTATAAACGAGAGGGGGTGCACGAGCTTCGGGTGATCGATTTGCTTCCAATTTTGCAAATCTGATGTAATTGCAAGTCTGAAATATGATGTAGTCATTAAAATTTCGTGGGAAAAATCAAGTTCAGAATTTGGTATTTTCTAATTCTATATATCTGGACCTATGTTGAACTAGAAACCGAGGGGTTTTCAAATAACTATTTAATAGTAAAAATAATTACATACATGCAAAATTTTTAGGTAGTATGCTCTATGCATCGTGTATTCAATTTGAAATAAGTTTGTCACCCCAATCTTATGCGAACTTCTCGAAAGATAACTAATAAACAAGTATCCCGCATTTAAAAAAATTATGTTTCGAGTTTAATCCAATTAGCTTGTTACATAGATTCGAGAGTTTTATGAATTTCTAATATTCCCGGAAGTAAACATAAACAATGCTAAATTTAGTTCATATTATTGTCTTAGGTATTAGATTATGATGTAATTTTTTATTCTACTTAAGAGAATATACACCAAAGTTTTCGTGATTAAATCAAAGAGAAATTAGAAAAGTTATTGTTGTCACTATGTGACGCATGCGTTCGGAGACTTTAGCAATTACATTGAATATAAATTTATGATTAGAAAGAGTCTTATGCCTTTTACGACACTCTCACAAGCACAATGGACACTTTCTTCATATTCCACACACGTACACCCTGTACATGACACGAATCTCTCCTTGCAATTAAGAAGTAAACCACAGTGTCGTCTGTATTTAATTATTGAACGCCGATAGCCAAGCAGTTGCATAAAAATTATTACTGTATTATTGCGCTAGTTGTGCGACGTTCTTGTGTATTATCGTTGCTTCAGAATTCTCTGTCGATACTTTTGTATGTATGAAGTTATGCTTGTGTGCACCTTTACGTGCATACAAATATGTTCTGGATGTGCAACGTTGAAGAGATTAAACAATTAGCCAGCAACGATATCGTGCAAAAGTGTGAAACATTTATCAAGCACAATTAAAGATAATATTAAAGCATTTACATAATTCGATTATTAATTCGCTTCAAAATATTTAACGTCACAAAGAACTATTATTGTTCTCCTTAACATTTGCCCGCAATAAATAACACAATGTTTAAACATGTTTCTTTCCAGTAAGATACGAATAATATCCTCTTTCACTTACATACTTACAATACAATATCTAGCGTAACAACTACAGTGATACATTCCAAATACATTAAATTTTTCTTTAGCATTAAACGAAATTTTATAAAGATCATTCCTCTTCTTTTTCCTCACTGTTGTTAAGATGCATTTATTAATTACGACAAAAAAATTCTAAAGTCATTGAGATTCCACGCGGATGATAATTAACAGAGAACATTTTGCACGGTATTGTGCACCCAAGTTACCGCTTAAATTCGAAGCATTCGCTTTAAATCGCTTAGAGTAAAAGCTCGCGCAAAAGAGATCAAATCGAACACTGAGAAATTATCGAAATTACCTGCGTAACTGTACCGTGATCGATGCAGATGCGACGGTTCTCGGGATCGGTTTAAGTGTATGAGTAAACCGGGAATTGGAAACGAACACCATCAGGGGCACGTTGATGCAACCAGTTGTGTACATGGCGGGATGACTCGTTTTCTCTGAACTAATTAGGATTCTGCTTAGCGATTAGTTTGATTTTTTCAGTGTCGACTTTGTTTGTTCGTCATGCTGCACAATAGTTGAAAGCGAAGGCATAGTTGAAGAGGACGTTCCGCTGATAGTCGATTTTTAGATTCTTTATGGGCCTTCACGATTGGATGGTCCGTTTTCGTCCAAACTATTAGTGTTTTGCTCTCGTTGCGCTTTTGCGAACACTAAGTGCATCACGAGACATGCACTTTAACTTTCGTTTCGGAATTTATTGTTCGTACTTAGCCCGTAATCACGAACGTGCAGCCATAAGGAGGCAGTGTCGTGAGACGAGTGTTTGCTCGAACTATCATATCGTAGATCATGGCGAATTTCATGCAGAGCGTAAGGATGAGATTACGAATTAGTACGGATTGATATAATTGTTAGTGGAATGTAAACGGTGGGAAATGGACGCTGGCTTGACATTGCGTTTCAATGAATTGCCCCTTCTGTTTTTATCATAGTAATTGATTAAAAATTAAATCGCAGGGAAGTGTAAAGCAGTGGAGACTACAATCTTAATGCAATCAACATTTGTATTGGAATATATAAAGATTATAAGCAAGCAAACTTTTCGTAAATAATGATGTTAATATTTTAGTAACTTTTAACTGAACTATTAAATTTGTATACATAAATTATATTAAACTAATTGTACTCGATTTCGGACTAATATTTTATCCATAATAATATTCAAAGCACTGCTCATAATAATTTTTTAAGTAGATCTGCATTCCTCCGTGCGATTAAATTTTAATTACCCTAGGTAATTAAATATGATGAAACTTTTATGTCCAAGAATACCTTTAGTATCGTAAAACACGCAATAACAACCACGTTTCTGTTTCTCATAATTTCGATTACGTAAATTGATAAACTTTTAAGTGTTACGCTCTGTACAAACCATACATTTAATTGTTGTAATAATTTAAATAATAAAAGAAACGTTTGTACCTTAAGAAATGAGGAGGTGTGATTATCCAGGCTGCACGTTTGTTTTTCAAAAGTAAATTACGTGGGCATGAAACTTACTAATTTAGAGAAAATCCCAATAAGAAACGTTCCTAATTCGGAGGCTTCTTTTGTTTCGCATAGGTCGATCTAAGGCACATGGACGAGAAATCGGGAAGCAACGTAGTGGATGTTGGAGTCGACCTTTCTGAGTTTTACATGTCTGTAGAATGGGACATTTTAGAAGTGCCTGCTGTAAGGTGAGTACGATATATTTCTAAATTTCTACAATTCTTTCCATTTGTGTACAGTTTTGTCTCGAAAAGAACACGCATCTTGGGACCGTGTACTTAAATCTTTGTGATATGATTTCTGCTAATTTTATAACAGATGTACAAATATATCTGTAAATATTTTTTCAAAAAAAGATACGAATAAAAGACTAAAGAAGTCTAAGAAATCTAATTTCGGTTTTGTGATAATTTGGCATTGTTAGGAGCAAACTGAAATGACAATATATCAATATTCTATTTAAGTAATCCATGAACTTTATATATCCAATTCATCTAATTTAAATTCAAAATAAAACACTTGTTAATTGATGAAGAATATTCCTGAATTGTACTATAAATACAGTTTCCATATGTATTGATTTTGGCGTTTCTATTCTATGAAGCATGAAACAGCGAGAAACATTTTTCTGCCCTTATTGCGTTATAAGTATATCCATCATATTTAACTGCAAATTTTCTATTTGTTTCTCCACAGGAACGAAAAGTTTTACACCTGCTGCGACGAGCCGTACCTGGATATTACATTTAATATAACGATGAGGAGGAAAACACTTTTCTACACTGTGAACATTATTATTCCATGTATGGGAATTTCCTTTCTTACGGTACTGACATTCTATCTACCCAGCGACAGCGGGGAAAAGGTGAGTGATATCCTTTGTACGAATTTTCTATTAAAACCAGAGAAAAAGTTACATCACTTAAGCTTTAGATCTCTTCAATTATAATAATCTCATTAATTCCAATTCCTTCTATTTCTGACATTAATGTCTTCCATTTTCCACATCCATCAAAGAAGTATATACGAATTTTTGCATACATTGTTTTAAGTTGAATTCATTTTTAATACGACACGTATTTTTCACTTGACTATTAAGAAACACGTTTCCTTATTTATCTGAATTATTTTAATAAAATATAAATTAATATTAAGACACTCATTTGCGTATTGTGTTCAACAATATTAAAAGTTTTAGATGACTTGTAGAGGAATATAACTCGCACGTTTCAACTTCTGATGTGTTATAAATTGATTATAACTTGGAAGGATAATTATTCACAAAGATTTTTAATCTTCATAATTTACACAACAATTTTTACAAGCGCCAGCAAGTATCGGCAAATGCCAAGGGCACCAAATTCTTCCATCTTAAAATTTCAAATACGTGTGCAAAGCCTCTGCGAACTTTCTTCTGGTCCTCTGTAAATTCAAGTATCCTGGCGATGCCTATTATTTATTAGCCATAATCTTAAGTAGTTCTGCACGTTCGGGGGTTAATGCCCCGGTCGTTTGCGTCTTTCCAGTAACAAAAAAAGCAGCGTATCGACGACTGCTCGCTTCCGCACTGAATGTTTCCACCTAGTGGACAATAAGAAATGCCCCATCAAAGAGTCGGGCTTTAATTAAAACTCGTTGCCTGCAAACGCGTCGTTCTGCCTTCCATCGGCATAAACGTCCACAGAAACGACCAATTGCGGCCAACGATCCCTTAAACCGCACTGACCGTTAATTACAATGGGTAACAGTCGCGATTCCCCGCAACGCAATTGATTTCTTCGTCTGACACGGGACTGTCAATTTCTCTTGAAACAAAAGTGGACCTGGAAGGAATGCGAGTCCAGTTCATAAAAATTTTTCTTCCTCCTCTGTGCTGCGCACGTGATCTGCTAAAAGTACCATTAATTTAATTATATTGACCGCATTGCTATTGCATATCACGGACACAAATGACTAATGGCGGTGTGTTATGTAGAAAATTATGCTATATGCTGAGCCAAGAATTAATCTGCTTAACTTATGGTTAGGGTTACCAAATTTCTTCACCAGCAAACCAAGGGGACCAGTAAAAACCAGTAAAAAAGGGGACAGAACGAAAATGTTTTGAAAAAGGACACTTCTATTGTAGTGGTTAAAAATGACATATACTATGAAAAACACGGCAACAATCTATTTGTGAGCCAAATCATATTTTCCTGTACATAAAGTTCTCTTCAGAAATGTTTCATTGTCAGTGGCGGATTTAAGAAAAAAAGCCCAGGTGGCAAACGTTTGACGGGTCCATGTTTGGGGGGAAATGAAGATGTAGTTTACTAAAAACTGGCTAAATGTAGTAGTACAGAAAAAAATATAGTCAAATCATAATTTTTTAAAGATAGGACACTAGAAGGCCTTCTGTGCAGGGGCCCATTTTTGAGAAAATGGAGAGGTAGTTTACTAAAAACGGATCAAGCGTAGTAGTACGAAAAAATGTAGCCAAACCGAATTTATATGTGAATTTGTTCGGAATGTTGAATTTTACAAGATATATAAATCTCGTTTACGAACAAAGGACTGTCTTATTTCTGAAAAGGTAATTTTAAATTCGTTAAAGTTAAATTCATCTGCCGTCGATCGTTGCGATAGACCACCGCGAAACGCTGCCTAAATCGCCAACGAAGCAACAAATCATGCCAAAGCAAGTCGGAGCAATGACAGTAATTGCTTGTTTTCTGAGGTACTGCTTATACACTGGGGGTTCTTGTTCAGCGAATGAACCGCTGCAACGAATATAAATCCGATGGAGAAACTTTGAATTTATGGGCACTCGTTAATCATCGTAAGGAAAGTTTCAGTAGAAAATTGTGTTTCTGCTGTATCACGAACGCGTGACGCGTGGGAATGCAAGTTTTAGTGAACTACAGCCCGCTGCGCGGTGGATTCTTTCGCTTTGTCACGACACGTAATAGGCCGACCACGAGGCAGTATCGATGATTAGTGTCTCATTTATTTGTGCTCGCATCAGTAGATACAAATCAAATCCACGTGACTCGATCAAAATTGACATTTTCGAAAACAAAGAAGCGTTCAAAAAAAAAATTTTATTCAATTTTGGCCTTTTAGTTTCGAGCAATAATTGTCAAAAATCAAATTACCAGTGGCACACATTTTCCATTAAATTTTTTTTTTAATTTAGGCACTTACAGTGTTTTTTACAAAGACTTCATTCTCAAGCAACCCTTATCAATTCGTCAATGCCATTTTTTCCAAAAACGAAACCCCAAGCTAAAGAATGTTATTCTGCATTTCGGACTTATTAAAATCGCCGCATTGCAGGCTGTACCATCAGTTACAGCACGCACGACTGTTTCGTACTAATTACACTCGTAGGAATAACTGTAATGAAATATGCAGAAGTCTTCACAATTTCACACTTCCACTCGCAGGAAAAAGAACGACCAAAAACCAAGAGCAAATTATCCCGTCACGCTATGAGAGAATAAACTTCGTTACCCGAACTTGCCAGAAAGAATACCCCTCGCAGAATCTATTCAGCCGAGCCTATTATCGAAACAATACATCGTTTAATTATTTCACGTAATCGAAGTTGCCGTTACATTCGAACGCGAATGGAGATAACTAAACGAATATAAAGGAAAAATATCGAGCGAAATTGGCAGATGCCAGCCGCGCGCAGCGAAAACCGATGTATAAAGTGCAGTGAATTGGTCGGGTGGTAGGGGGTTTGCGGATGAGAAACGTCTAGTGGAAGGAAAAAGACAGATGGAACCGGGACGATGCAATTAATTCCTTTATCCACGGGAACGGGCGTGCTTACCTATACTTAGCGTCTGTAAAGCGGACGTGTGTGAAATATGCGCCGAATTAGTTCTCT
This sequence comes from Andrena flavipes, assembly GCA_963971345.1. Classification (NCBI taxonomy): domain Eukaryota; kingdom Metazoa; phylum Arthropoda; class Insecta; order Hymenoptera; family Andrenidae; genus Andrena; species Andrena flavipes. Next base: position 15,448,760 of record OZ020480.1, read on the forward strand.
TCCGCGCCGCTGTCGGCCTCGTTATTTTCCCTTATCTATAGCTAGGAGCCAGTGGTTACTTTTGGCTCCACGGCGCCAACTATTTTTCATTTCCACCACCGATGTCTTGCTTCCCCATCGGTTCTTGCGCCTCCTCCACCGACCTTCGACCTCTTCACCCCTCCTCCATCGCGACACCTCATTTCGCTCCTCGCAGCCCTTCTCCCTCACCCCTCCCCATTCGACTTCCACCTTTTGCAAGCCCTCAAAAATCGCCTGGAGCCGACGATCCCCTTTGTGCAGGGTCCTCGATACCGCGACAGAATAAATAGAGGAAAGGAACCTCGGCGCGCATTTCCGTCATCGAATGCGCTCTTTCACCCTCGCCCTTTCGACGACCCTTCGCCGCCACATCTGGGTCCAGCGCGGGGAAAAAACAGCCACGGTTCATCGACATGTTCGACAAGAACGCTTTTGCACCCGAGTTAACGTTTGCATCGGATGCAAAAACGGCACGCGTTACTGTGACTTTGAAATGCTTTTTCCCTGGTGTTTTTTGGGGCAGGGGTTCTGTTGAATCAACAGCTGTCGCTGGCGTTAGTGACTGGTTGTCGGGTTTGTTGGATTCTTAATGAACCGTTGCGTACGTAGTTTCGTGGGTGTCTGGTATTAGTGAATGATGGGTTTATTTATTAACATTTGTGCAAACTTGATTAATTGCTGGTGAAAAAGTCTTGCAGTTCGACTCGTAACTGGAATTTAAAGTGTACGTGGGGTGTTTTGGTATGAAATTTTAATTGAAGTTATATATATATGACTGTTTAAATAATTAGTTAAGGGGAGTAGACTGTCAAATCGCTGGAAGATCAAATAGTTCCTTGCCAATTAATTACAAGGAGATGAATACAAATTGTAGCCAGTATTTTTGAGAATTATTTTTAATACTATAAACTGTAAAGAGAAAATTTGTTTGATAATTTATACATGTACATGACGGCGCTACAGTCGACTGATGTGTAGGCGCTTCTATGCGGTTTTGCCTGGATTGCGAAAAAAAACGAGGTTCGGATCCACTCGAAATTTTTACAGTATGTTCAAAATATACTCCATTTTGAAATGTACCTCAACGTAAAGTGTAAAAGCTCTGGTTTCCGAGATAAAAAAATATCCATCTATCCACTCTGAAAATCGCTAGTCGCTATTTCAATAACTTTGGTTTAATTCTCGTTTGTATCTTTATTTTTAAGCTCAATATCAGAGCAAAACCAAAGAAATTTTTTTATTCTACGCGATAGTAAAAACATTGCGTAAAAGGAAAAGTCTGTATTTTCATTCATTTCCTTTTAATTAATTCGCAAAGAAGACTTCATTTTCGAGCAATTTGACTATCTAAGTTATACATACAGTGGCGTGCAAAAGTATTCGGTCCCCCTTTGGAACAGAATAACTTGTTGAAAATTGGTCCAAACAACTTTAGTTCTTTTGAGGAGCTAAAGGGATTAGTTTGCCAACCGACGTGTTTCGTCGTTTCGAAAAAAAAATGCACTTGGTGAATATCACACATTTCAGCAGTTTTCGGTCGAAAACTGTGATGTCCACCACTTTTAACCATTCATAGCTGCGTTAACCGAATTCGATGAAATTTCGATAAAAAAGTTGAAAGAACGACCTTTACTATTTTTTTCGCTATTCCGAGCAATTGCATTTTTTTCTAAACGGTGAAACACGTCACTTAGCGAACTAATCCTTTTAGCTTCTCAAAAAAAAACTCAAGTCATTTGGAGCAATTTTAAAAAAGTTATTCTGTTTTAAATGTGGAGGAATACTTTTGCACGCCACTGTATATGTTACCAAATAAATCACGTTTTATAATTTTCACTCTGTGCTTGACTTATTGATATTTTCCGGAAAGCATTCCTTAAAAACATGGCTCTTTCGCGCATCCGTGTCATAAACTCCGCCTCGATGAAATCTTACCTTGGAGACGAGATGGCGCGACATCAAACTAGCATAAAAACGAATGAGAGGGAAGAAATAAAGGTTGTACTGAAAAAGTAATTTAAAGTGGAAAAGTACTAAAACTGAAGACGTCGTTTAAAGAAACACCTGCTGTACAAATTAAATTTCTCGATAGCAGGAAAATGTCTAGTATCTTTAGTAGAATCTCCTACATAAAATCAAATGCTTCCCGCAATTATAATAAAAGACATCCCAGAATTATCATTTTATGGAACGCATGAATATTATCTAAAAATGAATGTAGTAAAAATATTATGTACCATTGAGTGTCTTAAAACTTCAACATATATATAAGAATTTATTGTAATGTAATGTATAAATTAATCACGTTTCACAATAATATTGTTACTCTCAGTTATTATTCTTGTTCACTATATAATTTATTTCGTTACGACCTCAAGGCATTCCAAAATTCATATCAACATTTAAAAATTTTTGGGTGCAGTTTGGATGGGTCAGGAAATTACTATGGAATGATTTAGTACATTTTGAACTTCCATTTATTTCACGTCAAAAAATAAGTGCTTGTGGCAAGGAAGCATTGATGTTCTACGTGTATTTGATTTTGGAAAAGCATTCAGAACTTCTTAAAGAAGATCATACATCATGAATCCATAGATGAGATTCGTATTACACGATCGTAAATAGCCCTCACCTTGCGATGACAGACTGTAATCCCACTATATTCTCCTTAGACACAGTTCAAATATTTTTATCGAGAAGTGCGGTTGAATATGTAATTCATTTTTGTTCTTTTATCTAATTTACAGGTACAGAAAAAGATTATCCAAGTTATTATAGTAAACCTGAGCGGCATCAGAAGAAATCAGACAGTAACTACATTTACAATATGTCTTTGTTGCCAATTCCTTCTGATTAACTGTTCAAATATTTCCATTTTCAGCTATTTCATTTTACTTAATTTGATAACATTTAAATTTAAATCTATGCTGGTTATTTTATCAACTTTGTATGTTTATCCCGTAAAATGAATTTCGAATCTGCCTTTAAAATTTCAATTTAAGTCGTCCACTCGTCCTTGGCTTTATTTTCTAGCAACTTATTATTACTAGACTTAAAATTATTAAAGCTCTTAAGCTTTTGTAGCTCTTTTTCATGAAGAAACTGTTACAATAGGTAAGCAGTAATAGTTTGAACAAGTTAAAATGTGTACGATGCGCGAAGAACTTGCACTGTTAAACAAAAGTATATTAAATTTTCCTAAAATTTCAATCTAGCATGCAAAATGGTGCAGCGATGAAATCAAACACGAAACATAATCAAAAAGAAGCGAGCAAATGCTTAATAACCATTAAAAATAGGTACATATGAAATATTTTTTTCGTATTATCACAATTAGAGAAAACAATTAGTTTGTGCAGTTTAGGTGGGACACTCTGTAACCGAATATCATATAATAACATTTGGTTAGAATCAAAAATGAAAATTATGAGCACACTTCGGTCGAGCTCGTAAAAAAGATTTGGAATGAATTCACAAGCATAACCTACATTCTTCGATGGATTTCGATCGTGACTCTAGCCGTAACCGAAAATCTCATATGAATTGTGGTCTGGGTCGTAACCGAAAATCTCCCATGGATTTCGGTTGAGAGAACCGCGAATAACAGTTCGGTAATATCAGTTACCGTAACGGCAACCTTAGCCATAATTATGATACTTCGATTTCGACTCGCTGATTAAAAGGGGGCGTGAAACTTTTCATCCCACCTCGATCAATCGGATGTTCATCTTCAACTTTTCTTCTTGTCTTGGCTGTCCTCGTTGTAGGCGCTTTCACATGAGATATCACTGCGAGTCATTAATAGAATTTACAATGTGCTTGTACATTTTCAGCTATTATAAAAAAGAACCAAAGAAAATATGAGAATATGTTTGAAATATCAGTTGCTAGTCACAAAACTGTATTTATAAGTATCATATATCTTTATGTCCACTTTCCCCATCCAGAAAAAAGAAATTTTTCTGAATCGTCAAGTCTGAAATGGGTGAAATTTAAACTTGACAGGAGAGCATCCATCACTTTCAGACTTAAAAAAATCAATGAAATTTTTCGTTGATAGTGAAACCTACCACGCTGATACCATAGCAAACAAGATATGATACAACTAGAGTGAGAAACGAAGCATAAAAGTGGACAGGAATACCGTCAGATTTTTTCGGAAAAAGATGGAGGGATGAAGGCACAGCTATTCGGCCTTCGAGGCATGTCAATCAATCCAGGAGAATCGATAAGCAATATCGCGGTCCGGTGATTGACCCGTAGCCACCGCGGTCACCGAAATTGCCATGCTCTACGCCTACCTATTTCTTTTTGTGGCACTAGGTACTCTCGTAACGCAAACAAGCATACGATAACATGACAGCTCACCTATCGTTGACCACTGTCAATAGTTTCCACCTCTGTCATCGTTTGCCTTTATCCCTTCTTTCACTCTAAAACATGTCTGACAACTAGGAGCGTGCGAATCGTTTCGAGGCTTGGGAACCCGATACCCTCGGGATTCCCCCGAATTTCGGGTTCGCCGGGATTCCCGAGAATTTCGCGACCCCAAGAATTTCGGGATTCTCAGGAATTCCGGGATCCTCGGGAATTTCAAAATTCTCGAAAATTTTGGGATATCCGATAATTTCGGGATTCTTGATAACTCCGAGTTCCTGATATTTTCGGAATTCCTGATAATTTTGAGATTCCTGATAATTCCGAGATTCTTGATAATTTTGGGATTCCTGATAATTTCGGGATTCCTGATAATTTCGGGGTTCCTGATAATTTCGGGATTCCCGAGGATATCAGATCTGGAACAATACGCGAGTATCGGGACTCCGATTGTATACATTTTGACACTTGTAGTACAATCACAAAAGATGCAATGTTATAATAGGATAGTTAAAGCAAATGTAACAATGTTATTAATCAATCTAAAGTTTTATATTATATAACAAAATGTTACAAAAACATTCCAATGGTCCCCCACTTTACGGTATCTATTATACGCTTACTGATAGCACGTAGACTATACAAATTCCTATCGCATCGTAAATAGAAACGACGTAAATGCGGAATAACGTAAGTCAGGAGGACACGTGTTACGGGATCATTGCACCTACATCACTTGTATAACCTACTTTAATATACACCCGTAGTCTCGATCCACAAACGACACCAAGTACCGTCCACTCCAACGATCAAGTAATAACTACTTTATCGCTATTACAACGCGAGCCATTAAACCAACGATGCAGCCGCGTCGATGATCGATGTTAAATGATTAATCAGCCCGCCAACATCCCCCGTTGAGCGAAACGAATCGCGTCGATTAGTCACCGAGACCGTCTCTATCAACCCACTGTAATGATAGAAATTTAAATCGCCGCACGAGTGGGGAAAATTCATCCGCAATCTCAGCTATGGCGTTATCATGGTTAGCGCTCGCCGCATCGTATCGTAGCGCTGGAATGCAAACGGCCTCAGTTGCGTTCGTGTCTAGACGCTAATGGGCCAGAATTGCGGCCGTGCTTCCTGCAGCGATAGAATCTGGACGATTCGAGCCTTTTCGAATCGACCGGTTGCCCATCCGCGGAGGCATCACTCGGACCTACCCGTTTTCCCAGAGCTGCATTCCTTCACCTCGATTTTCGTCGCGGTGATTAGTCTAAGCGATCAGCGATCGAAGAGTAATTAGTGATTCGAGCGTCTCCTGAGAACAGAAACGATGGACGAACCACCTCTGAAGGTGTTCGTCCTGACAGCGAAATGTCGGGACATTTAACTCGTCGGTTCGGAAATGTCAAACACTCCGACGCTTCACTGCTTTGTCGAAGCCTCCGCGCAATCGGGGTGCGGCCATCGATCCTGATTCGCCCGGCCCCGGAAATGGATGCAATCCCCCGAGTCATCCCAAGGATTCGGGAATTTTAAGAATGCCTTATTTGGCATTCGCTGTCTAGCGGTGGTTCAACGTTGAGAGGACTCTGGTTGCAGAGGTTGGGTCTATTTGGGGACTGCTTCTGAACTGTTTGGCTTTCTTTGACCGTTATTTGGATTGCTAGTTTTGGGTGCTTATGATTTGGTGGGAATGATTAGGAATGGGAGATGGTTTGTTTAAACTATTCGGAAGTTAATAGAAGGCGTTTCTGCTTTGAAGTTTTGTTGGGTGTAGATGTTTGTGTTATAGTAAGAATGATTAGAAATGAGGCATTGAGAGAAAAATCCCATTGAAAATAAAATAAGTCTTCCTATTTTATATGATTAGTACAGTCTATTGGAATACAGTTTTGCTACTAACTCAATTTCGCAAAGAATGTGGGTTAGTTAGTTTTTGCTCTATTATATCTGCTCATTGTAGTGAATATCGTAGCGAGTCAATATTTAAGAGTAATTATCTATATTGATGAGGACTACTTTCTAATATCCTTAGAGGGATATTTTCAAAATTTAGGAGGGGACATTTTATGTTCGATTAATTAATTTAAGTTCCTTATAATCCATAATGTTTTATCAACATACGAATTGCATACAGTATTATATTCCTAATTTTTGTGGGTGTTCCAAATGTGTGAAATAAACATATATTTTTTCTTTATTATTTCCTCTATTTCTTCAAACAATTATGATATATTTAAGAGACATTTTTCTTTTTTCCTTTTAGATGCCACTCAGAGGAGATATTTTTGGCATCACCCTGCTTTGTTCAACAGCAGATATTTTTTTGTTGGGGAATATTCTTTATATTATACACTTCCAACCGCATATTATGATTTTTGATTAATAAAATTACTTATCGCTAAAAAAAATTCATAAAATATCCCCTGTTTTTACAGTCCTGGATGTATGTAACCCCTTAAATTGGAAAGATAAACTTAAATTTGTTTTTATTTGCTTAAACTCCAACTTTAATTATATTCGATATTAAATCCGTAAATGAAATCAGATAATTCACTCATTTGTTTTAAACTCGTAATAATAGTTACATACCTACACCCGAAGCATCCTTTATCAAAACGCGTATCGTGTATCGTGCGAACACGACCGAGCATCCCCGTTACGCTGTCTGTCGATCGTCGTGACTTCTGATTAGCTGCTGATAGCGCGAAACAGACATGGCCGATGTCACGACAAGACACACACCAATCGCGCGGCAATATCGTGCCAGCTATGGGCAAAATACGCTATCAGTTAACGACCATTGCTGTTGATGATCGTGTTGCGTTTAATGGCGAATTCAACCACCACACGCAGCGACATTACAATCTTTGGACACGAGCATATTGGCAATTTCGACGTTAATTTAGGTACAATGTCTCGTCACTTTAGCGCGTTCCTTGTACATCATATTTTACGTTGCAATGCAATACTATGGAGCTTCTATGACACGCCATATGAAAAACGCCATAAAAAGCAGTTACATTACAAATTGAGGACCTTGCAATAAGAGGGGTGAAGCTCCATTTTTTACAGTTTTTGAATTATGACGTGTAATGTACAGGGTGCTCATAAAAATGTGGGACATTTCTTCAGGATCGGTGCTACTGATCCAAAATAATAATACCAACTTCTTTTTATCATTTTAGTGATTAGAACCGATCCTGAAAAAATGGCGTATACATTTATTGTATGAATACAATTCTACATGCCAATGGTAATACTATAGTATAGAATTTGATTTATGGCACTTACAGTGTTTTCTACCAGGACCCTTTAATTAGCGATTAACGCTTTGAGTGGCGTGGGCGTGTTTTCACACCGAGGGATTCCCCTTGCCCATGTATTTGATATATTTCCACATCGATATTTTCTTCAAAGTAATATGAAAGTATTATCCAAGAATCTCCGAATATTTACTTTGAAAAGAAAAAAATCTCGAAGCTCTTTTCCTCCACTCGCCTCACAGGTCAAACCTCCAATGACTCATCTGGTAATAAAAGTTTTAATTTCTACATTCTCTATTCACTCCTACATTCTTCATTCTTCATTCTTTATTCACCTCCACCAAAGTATTACCAATGAAAATCTTGGTGAAAATAAATCTAAACTCGACCTCATTCGGACAATCTTTATTATTTATTAATACCTCAGTGTATGTACATATCCCTTGCCCCCAAAGAGTGTCCATTGATCCGTGACTGCAGAGAAGGAGGAACCTGCGTTGTCGCTGGCAAAATCGAATTACCCGATCATCTCGTGAATGTTCCATTCTCGCGATCAAGTTCGGCTCTTTATTCTCGTCATTAAACACGATCCAATTTAACGTGAGTTCGGAAGGTGCCTCAACTATCAATGTAGAACAATATTGACCCAATTGTACTAGCAAAAGCAGGCTGTGCATCAGGGTGCTGTAAACCCGATAGATCCTGTCGTTCGCGGCCGGAAACGTTACTCGGAAGCTCTGGATTAATAACAGCGAAATGTGTCGTTGTAAAATAACAGCTTAGGAGAATCGAAATTCGTGCCTGTCACTCGCTGCTATTTATTTTATTCTCCTTGTGCTTTTCTTATATTTTTTGAGAAATTAATTTCCAACACCACTTGATTTTACTGCTTTTCTAACGAGGGGACCACGTCAAAAGTTACGCGTCGATTTTAATGTAACTTTATAAATAAACGAAGAATCAGAAAATATTTTGTTGCTATTTAGTCTTTCGTGTAAACACTTAATAGTTTACAAGATATTTAACAGTAAGAATGATGTTTCATTATTTATAAGAAAAATAGAAAAGTGGTACATTTTCTTTGAACACCATTATTATATTATCTTTATTATTAAATATCTCGTAACCTATTGAGTGTGCAGATGAAAGGCGAAGCATGAGTGAAATATGTTTTCGTACTCCATTTATGTGCAAAGTTTCATTGAAATTGGTGCGTAACAATTTATATGGTTCCATTGTCAACGAGCAAACGTCACACGAAGGTTTCTGGCTATCGAAGTTTCTTTTTGACAATTTTTTGCCCGAGACTTCCAACGGTAAATAAATTATTCAAAGCGGTCAGAACTTACTGCTGACTTCGTGTTGCGAGTTGGGGCGTGGGATATTTGCCAACAGGCCGAAAATTGTGGTTTACTACGGATTCATTTTATGTGTAAGAACAGGCCAACGAAGTTTATGCTGGAATACAAGTGGCTAGGACCAAGTGACAATGATTTATGTTCCGGACTTTTGCATGCTATATTAATTGTCATATCTTTCCTGATTATTTAAATTTGTAGTATTTCGAACAAAGTATGTAGGTAATACAAACTATCACAGAAAGTGAAGAGTAACGAAATTGAAAAGTAAGGTTTATCATTATCTAAAATTAATTTTAATATAAACTCAATAGATCTGATATAAATAAATTGCAAGTTGAAGTGTTTCAGTTGTACATTTATCAGGATATTAAATAACCATGTCAATTGTCATTATAAATTGAAATTACTAATTTAGAGATAAATATAATTTTGCTATATAGGTACATAATATAATTAGCGTGCTTAAGAAGGTATTAAGATTAAACTTCACAGAAAGTTTTTCAACGATTTCTCAATCATCTAACTGCCACTGTTTCTCCATAAATAATATAAAAGAAGTAATATAAAATTATATTATTCGCTATCCATAAATTACACATATAAAATCTTCAAAAAGTATCATGCTAACTGTCTTGCACCATCGTTAAACCTTCCATACACCTAGTACAGCCTAATACTCTACCCTACTACGTTCCGATTTTCAACGCCGATTCAACTGAAGGATCTTAAAAGCTCCTTCAAAAGCACACGTGAATATAAGCCCCCTCTTTCAAGTTGAAACAGAGTACGCGCCTGTACAGATTTAAATCGCCCCTGCTGAATACTTCATAATGAACTACAGATTGCAAAGACTTCTGAAACTCATCTCATGGAGCATTTATAATATTGCATATAAAATATAAACAATGGGTTCATTATAATATTTTAGTGATTTAATATATATTTGGTGATGATAATAAAATGACAGTAAACCAAAATTATTATTGCATAAAAATTTCTATGATATTTACATCGGCATTGGGGACTATTAAATATAAAACAACTTGAGTTAAAAAAATAAAGGGATTGTTAATGCAAATGATAATGAAAAGGGACTATTAAGTTCTTATGGAAACAGGAATAATATTACATCGCAGTATTGAGTGTTCTTTCCCTTGATATTATCTAATAGATTTCACGTAGAAATAATGTCAATGGAAAATCCTTTATTTGTGCTATAAATACGAATTTCCTCAGTTCACGACTTCTACATCTCTTTTGAATGGACTTTCCTTTGTTTCTCGCCAGGAGAAGCGCGTTGAAATGAGATGAATGGAAATACATATATCTTAATGCTGTTGAGGAACGGATAAATAATCTGTAAATAGAATATACTGTATTCCAAGCATATTACATCACAATATGGTTCAGAAGAATATCGAATGGGAAATTATTTTTTGAAATTAGACCTTTATTAAAATGTGACTTACAAAACCATTCATTTCTTCTAGTCCATAGATACTTATTTCATTTCACTTATTATTCATTATTACAACTATTATTCAGAAAAATAGTAAGGCCCAGTTCTTAACTGCTAACAAGCTATAAAACAAATTTCTGTAAAACTTTCATAAAAAAAAACGAAATAACTGTTTTCATTCTAGCCTAATTGACCTGCTTAACACATGCTTGAGTGCTTAACATATGCTCTATTAATAGTCCTTATAAAAGAAAGGATTAAAATTCAAAGATGGACACATCAGAGAATGATTTCACTGATAATATTTTTCAAATTTAATCCTTTATTATCTGCTTCATTTTCATTAGGGGAATCGTGAAAGTAGTTCACATTTGTTTTCAATGAACTTTTCACAAAAGATTACTCGAAGCTACAACAATTTATTAGCAATATCTCTACTCATAAATAAAAGTACATGAGAGCATGTCAAGAGATTTCCAATAATATTAATTGGATAACAAGCAATGATCTTTAATAACTGTCCAACCTCAATAATTAAAGAGAAGCACATAATCCCACTGAATGTACCTCTTTCCACATATACATATACACATTTATCACACATATACAGAGATCCTATCCCCCCTCCCTTTCTCGATAACCGTGGGTCGACCAAAGAATATAGGTCGTTCTTAATAATTCCCTATATGTGAACTTTAACTTTAGACGGCCAATTTACCATTACAGGTCACGCTCTCCATCTCCATTCTCATCAGCCTTCACGTGTTCTTCTTGCTAGTCGTCGAGATCATTCCGCCTACGTCGCTGGTCGTGCCGCTGCTTGGAAAGTACCTGATATTCGCCATGATACTCGTTTCGATAAGGTAAGTGTTCGAAGCATGTTCGATGTAACTTGAACGGACGCGCAGTTAACACCGACTTGTTCGAGTTTATCGCGACGTATAAAAGCGACAAAGTGATTTCCGAACAACGCAAGTTTCCTGCCTCCCCCGGAGCGTATCGAGTAAGCCCGGTGAACATCCGTGGTTACACAGATAATACAAAGGATGTACAACATGCAGAAGCGCAAAGTGACTAGCAGACAGACAGGAGAGTTAACTTCAAGGGGAAAATCGTCGTTTCCTGAGCGAAGGCTTGCTTTAAACGTATTTGTACTCTTCCTCGCGCGATTTTCTCTCATAACGATAACCGTGGGGAGATTTGTTTTACAGTACGAGTTACTGTACGTGGAAAGGGGAAGAACATTTAATTAGTATTGATTTTTCTTTCTTTTTTGGAAATTAAAATTATGATGTTTCTGGCATTGACACTTCATCTGCCGCGTTCATGTGGGCGTGACTTTAAGAAACATTAGGATAATCGAGCCTAAGAATTCAATCGCAGTTCCCATTTATTATTTAAATAACTGTACAGCTGGAAGATAAATATGTATATAATGATCCTGGAATGTATACGGCCAGCGATTTTTTTAAACAATAATTGACAATAATTTAATTTCTACGCCACCACCCTGTATATTTCGTACACTTTCCATTAAAACATCACAAACACATTATTATTATTACTTATAATATAAAACAATCGTGTTTAAAGTATTCAAACGTTCCTGGGCGTCGATCGTAATTTATAAATCAGGGAAATAGGTGCTGCAATAAGCGTAACAAAATCTATCAACTGTAAAAATCATATACCGAGCTTTGCATCCGCGAGAAAAAACTGAGAGAGAAGCACCACGTGTGAAATTTACGTTCCGTTGCAGCGATGCGTATTTTCCTTCGAGGTGGCTGACTTATGACCGAGCTATTCCACTTCGATTTCGTGGAATCCGTCATGCAGTCTTCCACATTGCCTTCCCAGCATTGATTCCGTCTTATTATCAACATTTCGCGACACACGTCACGCGCGAGCAGTGATTCACTTTAACGGCGCCGCGACATCCTTTCTTGACAATCAAACCGCACCAGTTGACACGACAGGTGCAGCAGATGTGCCAGACATTACTCTGATCATTCTACTTTCCGCGCGCCTCTTGCGTTCGGCCATAACGTGAAATGACTAAACGTGATTGGCCTACACAGGATGTTTGACTACTGATGCTCATCCTGTTAGGGGATAATTTCATAGGCCAAAATGAAATGAAAATTTGAAATAAAATTGTCTAATATCGCGCTTCGTTTTCGAGAAAATTAACTTTGAATTTTAGCTAAATACGCGTTTTTTTATCTAAGTTGTGTTTTGATGTCTTTCTTTGGCAAAATGTTATGACGATGTATTTTGTAAAACTGGCACTTGGACCCATTTCCTCTGTTGCTCCTGGAACCCTGCAAAAAAATTAACTTCAAAATTTGAAAAAAAAAAACTATTTGAGGTAATTTCGGTCGATATTGAATAGGGTGCTTGCACGTTTAAATAGTATGGGAAAAATTACGGAATTCTGATTAAATAAAATATCAATGACTAATTCAATAGGGCATAAGTTATATTCCAAATATTTATTTTTTGAAACCATTGAATTATGCCCCATATATTTTTTCTGTGTCTTCAGACCAGAAAGAGATATTCTGGAATAAATATATCTATTCGATTTGAAAAATATTGGTGACAAGATTTCACTCGCTGTACCGTTTCGTCGCACCTTATCGAAATGCAAGTTCTCGAAAGTCTTTCTAATTATCAAAGTGCGTCATCGCGATATTCAACGGTCAAACAAAGGGTTTTTGTTTTCGGATCTGGGTTATCACACAAATGGACCGTACGGGCCACCTTATTCTGAACGTGTAGAGAGGCTACTTCGGAGAAAACGTTGTTTATGTGGACCATGAAAATCTAGATGCTAAATAATTAAGATTTCATTAAACGAATCAATGAAATTTATAGAAAATATGCTTTTTAAATGTAGAAAGCTTTGCCAAAGGCAGTAAAAATTGTTATCTGAAATAATGTGAGATATCAATTTACACCCCCTGCCTCTTAAACACTTTAAAAGGAGAAAACCAACAATTTTAAACCGGCAAAGCAGATCAGAACCATTCGGAATTCAGTGAATACAACAAACTATTAAATTAAAAATATAAAACAATGCTTAGAAGGACGAATTGAATTTTTAATATTTGATTAATATGTATTCAGTGACTCTTTTATTTTTAAGAACAATTACTCGATTGTTTATAAAATAAATTCAATTGACGCATATTCCTATTAAGATATATTTTTACCGAATTACCCTTCGTTTCAATCAAGCAGATTTTAGGTCGCATTAGCAATTGATCAGTGACACAAATATTGAGATGCACTGGGGATGTCGCATGGACGAATTTCATTCCACATTTTTTCCAATATAGATGCGTTGCGCGAAGATGCTTATCGAAGTGTGACAGAACAAAGACTAGGACGCAAAGGAGAGGACTAGTCAAAAGTTACTAAAATACTGATGCTACATAAAAATTCACAATATTAATTCTCCAACCTAAAAGCAACCGTCTTTGTTGAAATCCCACAATCTACACAACAACGAGAATTTTTCTCATCATCATCGATAAAATTCCTTTTCCTTCGTGCCCTTAGTAACCTTTAAACATTTGAAATTCAGATATTAATAAACGTATTCAGTCTCATCTTCTGATGGAGTAATCACGTCTGTTCTAGTTTTCGACAAGTTCCATGATTAGTCGACACAGGTGTGTTCCTTCGAAACCGCGATAGTAACTTCGACAAACCACTTGAAAGGTACCAAAGCTTTCACAAGACAAAATTAAATCCTCCACGACTGAAACAAATTCTGTTTCTCACATTATTCTTTACAAACAAAATACGCGTCTGTTGAGAATTAATGAAAAGCTTTTCCGCAGAAAGAAAGGGGTGGACAAAAGTCACGCTGTAAAACACGAAGGAAAAAGAGGAACTACATTTCGTTGCATATATCAGCGGGGTGGAGCGCATTACAGGTTTACTTTTATGCGCAATAAAATACACGTTCGTCGCGGGAGACAAAGAAACGTGGGACACGGCGAAGGGTCGGGGGATAAAAATGGGGCGAGAAGGAGGGAACGAAGCGGACAGAATAAAGCGGCGAATGCCCTGAAAGTCCTGAAACGTTAATAACGAACAACTGAACACGGAGGCCAGGCGAAATCGTTTCGTCCCAGTTTACGACAGTTTGTTGTCGACTTTAAAATCTTGGTTTTGAACGAGCGGACCTAACAACGGGGGAACACGAGCGGGTAGTTTCTGGAGGTTTGGAGAAGGTCCAGGTCGGTGGCTAACCCTCCCCCAACCCTTTCCCTTCCACTCCGTAAAGCTAATGTCTTGTTTTACCGCTTTTACAATTCGAGATCGTCTCTTTGCCCGTCGTGGCGTGTGTACGTCGAAGAAACGAAATGTCTCCGCCGCTTTTCATCCCGTATCTCGCTTCCTGCCGCGATCCTACACCGCCCACACCCACGACCACACACGCGCGCGCTATACGCTATCGTTGCCCTTTTCTCCTCGTCCTTTCTTCCGTCGTTCTCGCTGCAATTTCCTACTTTCTGGAAATCGTTTTCTCCCATTGAAAAGCCTTTTAATGCCGTTATAATTAACGTTCCTCGCGATTGATACCGACACCGAGGCGAGACAATGGGGCCCGGCCGATCGATCCCTTGCATCCACGTTCCTGCGCCGCGTCCTGAGACAATGCAAATGGAAACGGAAGCCGTGTCTGCCGCGGCAGGAAAAAATTTATGAGCATTGTCCGTGCTTACCGCGCGGCCTGATTCAATGGGTAAAGCAGATGAACGCCAATGAAGATGTAGATCGATGGATGGAACAAAGAGGGGGGGGGGGGCGGGGGGAGGGTTCGCCTGATGTGCATTGGAATCTGCACTGTTCGAGAAGGTGGTTGGGGAACGGGAACGGAAGATGCGCTTGAAATCCACCGTTTCTGCTTTTTCAAGCGATATTTTCGATCGCTTTTGGTGTTTTTTGGTATCTGGATTTTTGTCCAGGTCTTGTAGCGGCGGGATTGGTACATGAGAGATGATTCTTTAAGGGTGTGTAGTTCAAATAAGGAAACTATTGAGGCCGGTGTACGCGAGCTGCGTTTCTAGTGCTGAGATTGTGCAAGCGGCTCGACTCGGGTGCTCTGTGATCGCGACAGCCCCACCCAAGCTTAATGGGGAACGAGGGCGTTGGGAATCAGGGTTAGACTGGGAGATCCCTCTGTCTGCCTTGTAGAGGTCTTTAAGGGGCAACACACACTTACGACTACTAAAACCAGGGTGAACTTTGACGATTTTTTTTCAATGAAAATATTTGACAATTTAAAAATCTTTCCACCCATCTTACAATACATACTGTTATTTAACAATTGTGTAAATTTAATTTCATAAGTATGAAGATTGAATATGTAATAGCAATTTCCGTGAGGCAGTTGTTTTAGAACAGCTTCCGCAAATCTCCGGATTTTATCCGAAACAAGAAAAAAATATTTTTCTTAAAATACATAAAAGAATCTAGTTTTTGTCGTACTCGATTTTAAAAATATCAAAGTTTTGCAAAATTACGGCCATATGAATACAAATGTGGTTTCGCAGTAAAAGTCATGCTTTTCTAATTGATAAAAAATTAACTAAAGTGGGGCAAGGGGTTTCACCAATATTTTTAAATTTTGTGTTTGAGATATTTATGTATAGAAAACCTATTGACTTTCAGAATAAATTCATAATTTTAACATATTTTACACGTTATGGATAGTAACGTGTTAAATGCTCGAGTGATAGTGGAAAAAATTGTAAAGAATTTTATGAACGAAAGTGAAGGAAGAAGCTGTCTTTAAGTCGTGTTTTAAACTTTATACTATAACATTACAAATTGAATGTACCACGATCAGTAACGCGTCGTTGGGAGAATTTTCTTTTGTTTATTGTTAAAATGTGTTATTAAGCGGGAGAATTAAACAATTACTCCTGGCTGAAAGTATGTATTCTGAATTCTAGAGGTTTCAGATTCACTTGCAACGTTTTTCACTTCCCTTCTGTAATTAAAGAATTTTATGTAGTTCAGGTATGACGTCCCTCCATTGCGAAGCTTTACGAGGGCAAGCAATAATAGTAAAGCTTTTGTAGCAGTGCCACGTTATTACAAAAAACGAATTGCTTCCATTGCATTTATTTTCAACGCTGTTGTTGTATCACTTTTCGTTGTGTGTCGAGGTCACTGAGAAGTGACTGCTAAATAATATTAATTTTATACGAGTTTGCCAAGCGAGAAAAGAGGGACATTTCATTTAGTTTTACCGAAACTTGCTTTTGTAAGTGTGATACCATGGAATAAGTAGTGAATGTGTACTAATGAAGCTGTGCAATTTCACGTGACATTTATTGTACAATAAATATAATCAATGGCATAATTATCTCCGTCATTCACATTCAAACTGTCCATTCTATAAATTAAGTCGTAATAATTAATAAATTAAGTATAAATTAAAAAATAATTCTCAATATCACCAGGAGTTAATTCAATTATTTTGTAAATGTAATACAAAGAAACACCAGAAAGTTTCATGATTCAATATCGTCCAGCATCATTAATAAATCCATTGATAGAACTTGGAACAAAATACTTTACAGCAGAATTTCAAGCATAAAATTTAATAAGAGAATCTAAATTTTCAATTCTACAAATTGTTAAAAGTGAACCCACGAAGGATATTAACTAAATCTGAAGCATCCCGAGATTCGCTTTATAAGTCGACAAGAATCCCGTGAAAGAAATATGAATTATCGATGACTCTTTAATATCGCCACTCCTCGATCCTAGAATGATTCGATTACTAAACTTTCCCCCTCGAAACCCGTGAGTTTGCCTGAAAAACCCTTCCACTGGAGCGGGTCGATTAAAGTAAAGCTTAACGAGAGCTAGAACCGCTACAGGAAGAGTTCGAGGATCCTTCCTTGAATATTAATCGGTTCCCTATTTCTTATTGCTTCTGTGGCAGATGAGAGTGACGGCAATTCAAGATGATTCAAAACATTTTGAGTTAAAGCCCGAAATTCAGGAGATCCTAAAACGTTTCGCAACATTTTATAATTTTTGACTTTTATGAAAAATGAATTATAGGTGATAAACAGGTTTGTCAATAAAAGTTTGTTTTTATGTTTATTTATCTTTGAGTCAACCCAATTCAAAATCTGATTTCGGGCAAAAATTTGAAATACCAAATAAAATATAATATTTTAAGTAATGAATTATTGAAATTACTTCACCTGTTTCTGTTTTAAAAGTAATTTAGAAATAGTAACCTTATCTTACGCGAAAACCAAATACATTATTTCACAATGTTTTTTTATTTTAAATAACTGTTTCAAATAAAATAATAAATGATCTTAACAGTGTTCGCCTTCAGCTCAATTTTGAAAGACAGCTGTGTCGAAAATAATTTGCGAGATTATTTAATAGAAAGTAAAATGAAAACCATTTGATTAGTAGCCTAACAACAAAATCATACGGAGAAAAATCATTTGCTACTTCGAATGAACCAACCTGTGTGCATTTGAAAATAACTTTTATTCAAATAAGATAATATCACGCATGGATAATCATTTCTAATATACTTTCTTCAAATAATACCCACGTTTCTTCCAAAACAAAACAGAATCACCAACATTCAAACCCCAACACTTTCACCACTGTCCAAAATTCTAAAACTTCCAAACTTATTCCAATTTCAAGACATTTTCAAGCTCTGTCAAACTTCGACGTTCTTGATTTGTTCAAAATATTGGTAAAACAACGATCTCGAGCTGCAAACTTAGCAGGGGTGGACATAGCACGTGCTCGCGCCCAAACAAACGGGTGCAGGGGGCAAGTAGGGAAAAACGGGAGAAAACGAAGGGAAGGAGGGCCCGTGAAGGGGCACAGTGACCGAATCGAGGCGTCCTCGTTAGTTAAATGTCGTTCATACGGAGCCGCAAATGGTGCTATTAATATTAAACGGACGCCCGGTGCCTGTTTCAAAGAGAATTTCCCTGCTCGTACGAGGCAGCCAGCGCCCTTTGAAAAAAGCCCTTACGGGCCAATGAACCCATACTGAGTGGGTGTGAATAGAGACACTTCTGAAATTAATGTTCCGGAATGTCGACGACCGGCTGACCCGTATATCGAACGGGAAGATGTGTACACGAAGTGCAAGCAATTCTCGGACACCAGCCTCGCTCACACAGTCAAACGGCCGCCCCCTCCTTCGCGCGCTGCGCAAGAATGATGTTTCTCGCTGTGCGAGTGCGGCTGGTGTCCGAGAATTGCTTGCACTCCGTGTACTTACCTGGAATTTTTGCTTCGCCAAGGGAGACAAACGGCGGTTTGAATTGGTGTGGCTCGTAATCAACATGGCGGGCACCGCACAAATTTTTTGTATATGCAGATGCAAGTGCGAAAAATGAGATGGTCTTAACAAATTTTTTTTCAAAACAAAAATTATTAGAATGTTGTTAATTTGTACGAAAACTGAGTTGCTTGGAATCTAGTGAATTCTTGTCCTCGAATGTTAACGGTACGTTCTAAGATGTATAATACTATCGTGGAAT
The DNA here is from genome assembly GCA_963971345.1 of Andrena flavipes. Taxonomy (NCBI): domain Eukaryota; kingdom Metazoa; phylum Arthropoda; class Insecta; order Hymenoptera; family Andrenidae; genus Andrena; species Andrena flavipes. Next base: position 15,467,811 of record OZ020480.1, read on the forward strand.
TATGTTTTTTAAATCAACACTTGATTTCAATTGAATAATTGATTTTGAATAGCAGCCATTTTAGGGAAAAGTATTACTTCGCAAAAAAGGCGCGATTGTATGGTAGATAGTAGGTACGTCTTAGAATGTAAAAATGTTAATATAACCACAGAATATCTTCTTTTTTCTACCAATCAACTTCACTGATAAATAACTTGCTGTGAATTTAATATTTTACTTTTCGAAGAATGTGTTTACGGACACTAATACATTGCAATTAAGAAAGCGTTATCTTACTCCAAAAATAAAGTGTAAAGTAGGGCACACTTTTTGAACGTGCACAGTAGAGAGGAGGAGACAGCTTCGCGCACCTATACCATCACGTTTCCCACTGGGGAGCAATTTTCAGTTTCATTAATTTTTGTCACACCGAACGTGTCGTCGATCCTGTTCGACCTTTTTACTCTTTTCCTTTGTTCTTTTTAATTGACGGATATAGAATTCTAACACTTACATTGTAAATGGGAACAGAGAATCATCTGTGGATAAATATAGTGAGTATTCCTGAACTATGATCAATGTTTCGTGAGCTTGAGCTTGAAATATTTCACTAACTATGTTACATGCCATTTTCTGAGAATCCGTCAGGAACGTCGACGCGAGTTTCTTTGTAAAATGGGATTGGGGTTAAAAGGTATTTTTAGTTTCACATGGTGAGAAGAATTTGTGATTTGGGGTGACAGGGTAGGAGGATATTGATTTACTTATTTTAGCAAATGTTCGAGATAGGGCTTTGTCTTGTAACAAAGTCGATAGGGATGTTTCCGTTGGTTTCATTAATGATAACGTTATTTTAGCCGTTTTGAAGACTTGAAACGTTTAAAGGGGAACAACCGGATAATTGGCCGAAAATTGAAGGTATCTTTGGAAATTTATTAAAAGCAAACTACTTAATGAATCATTTTTTTGTTGGATATTTAAGTTATACGATTTTTTGTTTGAAATTTATTTAAAGCATACTTAGAAGCTGTACAGAACCAATAACGTACCGTTGCAAAAAATCAGGTTGACAGTGCGGAAGAACTATGTGCGGATGGCTATAGCACGAGGGGAGATTTTTCGGTTGGTCGTTTTCCTCTATTCCTTTTTCAACGAAAGAGGTTAATTCTCAAACAAAATTTCACAATTCTCTTCAAAGGTTCGCCATTTTGTCAGTTTTAAAAAATTTAAAAATTGAACTCGTCGTGCCATAGCCATGCGCAGATAAGGTTTTTGATTTCAGAAAAATAGTGAACCATGTCAGCGGAAACTTTTTGCAGCGCTAATTAACTAACTGTACTGATCCTGTACAGCTTATAAAGTCTGCTTGAAAGACATTTAAAACAAAAAATCGTATAACATAAATATTCAATAAAAAGTCCAAAAAGTTTCAAAGAAACTCATTAAGTAGTTTGCTTTTAATAAATTTCCAAAGATACCTTCAATTTTCGGGCAATTTCCGGAGAAACTTGAGAAATTCGAGGTACCTATAGAAGAAGGAGATTAGAGTTTCCATTTATTAATTTCATTTATTAATTTCAATATTGAATTCCTTTCTTCAAACCACTACTGGCATGCATTAAACAGTGCCTTACAATGTTAAAATATATAGTAGGATAGTAATTAAAAATAATACGACACGTCAAAAAACTATTTAACAATCTTCCAATTTCTTAACTCCGCATAAATCTCAATAATTACAACAAAGACATACATATTCATCTACCACAATCTATAATTCTTACCGTTTCCATAAAAAATTTCGCCCACTTCTTCCTAAATCCTCACAATCTTCATTAAATACTATTTCCGTTTCTAGAAGGAAACAAGACAAGTCGCGTAAATCTCCATTTATTTTCAATCTGCCTTACCTCGTCAACAATCATCGCCATATATCTAGCATTTCTACGTCACAGTAACGTATCTCTCGCGAAACACGGGAAATACAATATTAAAACTGAAAGAAGCACGAAGTGGATCTTATTTACGGGTCTCGCGATTATAGATCCGGCTCTCCAGTTATAAATCACAAGTGAAGCACATTTTCTGGGGCTTGGAAAGTCGTGTAAACGTTATTCAAGCTTAACAGACGGATGTCGCTACGTACATATTACCGTTATATACTAGACTCGGCTCCCTGCGAGATCGCTCTGATTACTGCATTGTTCAGCGGCTCCCCCAGAGGATCCAGGGGGTGCAGAAATGAACACCCACGTTTCAGCGCTGAACGCGCTGCTCGCGTAATGTATCCTAAAATTCGCAGAATGTAAATGATAACGTTCCCTTCCTAACGAGTTTCCGCAATTTAATTCCCCGGCGCGTTGCATTACACACGCGCGAGTTGCGTAAACAAGCTGCGGCGATGCGTTTCATCGTGCATTCGCGGCGGTCACGATGGCGGAAATTTCGCCGAAAAATGATCGAATTAATCGTCTGCGCGAAGGGGTATAAAATGCGGGAATAAAAAAGAGACGCTGATAAAGCATGCTGAATATGCCTAATTGAAAATCATTCAGGCGAATGCGGCTGTATTGCAGAAAATATGGGGATATAATTGTTGTATATAGGGTGGAATATATTTTACTGGTGTGGAAGAGAAATTGGAGCGTAACATGAATTAACCAACGTTGGAGTTTTAAGGGTACCTACTTGGATAATTCACTCTTTTGTTTCGTTTATCGAACCTCGTACGTTTCATATAAATTCGTTTACAGTCTCGTTAATTAATTTCGTAATTGGGACGCATATAATGTTGCCGTGTTATTAAAATCTGTTCACTTTTGGGCAAATAGATGTGTCTTGCAATTTTCTGTTTAATACAATTATTAATTAACAGTGTTGATAATGGGGAGTATATTTATAATGTTACGAGACATGTATTTATTTGTCTATGTTTGTTAACGGGGATATTTGCTTTGCGTAGGTACGTATTCTATATTAGTTTTACTTTTTTTTTTATCACCTCGTGTGTTATTTCCTTCTTTTTCACACGCTCCTGCATTTGTCTTTGGCCAAACCATCGACTTTTTAGTCGAGCAATTGAACAAGGAGGATAATTAATCGTAACAATGAGAATTGTCAAGGAGAGAAAAGAAAAATCGTCTGTGAAAGGCTGGAACCCCAATTATCGGAAAAGCTATTACGTGTGCTTCAAATTGCACGCACGTTCCTTAAATACATTTTCTGTAAGATTTATGTGCTTCAACGTCAGCTACACGTAGAATAATGAACAAAGATATTTTATTTCAACCCTCAAGCTATCATTCAAGCATCATACGTTACATATTTATTTTCGTTTTTAGAATTCAAACGTTAAAGTTCAAACGTGAGTGAAAACTAATTTACTCGACTATGCCAGCACATCCATATGCGAGCATTGCTAACTCGTGTGGAAAGTCACTAAAAATAATAAGTTAGAATTAATTCTATACATCACGTTTTAAGTTTACTTAATCATTAATCAATAATGTTTAAAAACTACATTTTGTGCAAGTGAATAATGATTCTACGTCGTCGACGTTACATTCACGAATGCCTTCAGGCGTTGCAGTCGTCTAATGCCTCCCATGTTCAGTCTCTAACACAGTCCCCGGAAAAGTCTGATTTAAACACCCCCAAGTGTTGACCACTTTCTCTTTTCGAGGCCCACGTCGTTAACGACAACTAAACGACAGGTTGGAGATACGTAGAGAAACGGTCAAAATCTCATTATTCCTTTCAGTATAAAGTCGCAAAAGAGTACTTACACTTGGCACAATGCGAGATGGATCAAAGTGTCAGAGTTTATATTTCGGTTGTGTAATTAACTTCGAGACAGTCTACCAAGTTCATTCTTCTTGAAACATGTATTTGACTGTCTCGGATTAAATTGAATTAAAACTTTAAGGTAACGTGCACGACAAAATCGATACTACCCCTATTCTGGTACGTTTAAGGATTCTCGTCTAACAGCCCCAAAAGTAACTGATAATTAAGATTTTTTTGGAAAACTGTCGGTCATATTGGATTAAACTCTTTTGGGATATAAGGAGGCATCTTTAAACTTGCAGAAAATATTTTTTTATGTTATCCTTCTTATTATTTAATAATTGTAATTTATTTTTAGAAAAAAATCATAAATTTCGGAGGCTGTTACAGGAGACTCACCCTTAAACGTGAAAAGACAAATGGAGCGAGGCGACAGCACATCCAGAAAAGGCAATACAATTTACAGAAATATAATAAAGGAAAATGTTCTTGCTCACTGGCCACTGAGATTGCTGTCGATTTAAAAAATAAAGAGTGGCTGTAATATCTGTCCTGCCGCTGGGGACCCATTTCACGATTATAAAAGAAGTTCTGAAGAAGCAAAAATTATGAAACTGTCTTGACTGCCACGTTAATGGGACTGTGAAGAGAATATTTGTTTTTCCTGTCGATATGTCTAACTTATATTAAAAGGGATGTCACAATGATGCAAGTCATATGATTATTATAGTCCCATTTTTCTCTTTATTTTGTATGTTAATAAATTTTTTTCGCAAGTGGGATCACGGGCAGGTGGAAAAACGTTCTGTTTAACAAACGAAACATATAAAAAGTTACGAAACTGGCGATGTTTCTAAACGTACCAATCTCTGGCTAGCAATAAATGAATCTCCAACCGCTTCATTCCCCAGCAGGAGAATTTTTTCATCGCAGTACTGGCAGTTACACACCACTGGCGCAAAACCGAAACGCCCGAAAGCGACCCAGTCGAATTTTCCGTTCACGTATCGTCTGTTCAGTTTCCGCGGGTTATTGCGTCCTGCGGATCCGTGCCAGCGAAACCGCCTTTTAGCGGGACACGCGCCCAGCCCCTGTATATCCCGAATTTAATACAAGGGCCCCGCACCAAATATGATGGCTTCCTTCCTACGTAGTAGACAGAATTGGAAATTCCAGTCGACCGAAGGAAGACGGAGGAAGTGCCAGGAGACTTCCGTTTGCCGACCGCGAGCCTCCGTTGCTCGCGTTACCTCGGCTACTCCTCCGAGAGTAGAATCCAATTTAAGCATGGCACGATTCCCAAGTCGTGATACCGGCACGGCCTAACTGCCGTACTCGCCAGCTACTTCTGCAGCCGAAACGCGCCACCGAAGATATACGTCCCGAAATTCCGGCTTGCCAGTGTCAAGAAATGCCAGCGGCGTAAGAGAGAAGCAAACACGAGGGCGGGCACTGGAGAAGTAATGCACACGGTCACACGTCGCGAGAAACGAACAGATACATTTTGAGAAACCGTAGGAGGGGGTGAAAGCAGAATTTGTTTGGCTGCGGAACGGTGCTTTTAATTCTCTACGTAATGGCCATGTAATTTAATAGCTTTTTAATATTAATGGTGTGACATTTAATACCAAAGCGCAACATATTTCCGTTATTTTTTTAACGGCACGAGAGAATAATTTAGGGCGAATACATATTGTGGTTGTTAAATTATTTATTTCATGCTCAGATTTGCTTGGATTTCAAAGTCGTTGCTTTGGTTTTTAAATAGGACCACGTGCTTTTATTTAAGTACACATTCTTGTATCTGGTAAGGAATTTAGTTTTTGGTTAGCAGATATTTGCGTTGGTAATATTATTAATATATATTCCAAATTTGGAGGTGGACAACTCATTTACAATTAGATAAGTTTCTCAGATAGGTACTTATAAGGGAAGTTCAGTTACCTGAACATTCAATTTTTTTTAAACTGTACAGATTTGGGAAGAACCTTAATAGAAGTATCAAAGAAATTTTCGTTTATGCCCATTCTCCGATTCATCAAGGCGAAAATACCCCTTAAACTGACAGTTTAGAATTCAGTCAATTTGTAATAGAATTCTGCATTTTTTTTAATGTGATAAGCACATCAAAAATTTCAAAAATAAAGCGTGGGTTTTCTTTTTAATTTAAACAATAAATTTTACTTATTTGACGAGTAAAAAGCTCCGTTTAAATATATCTTTAAAATACTATCAACTAGTACTCCATTTTGCATTATTAACCTACGTCTAATTCGCGTCATTAGTATTTATAACATCGGCGAGTCACAAAGGAATTTAAAACAGCTTCAGAAATCCTATAGTCGTAGGTTCTTCTGCTTATTCGTGACGCCCACGCCGCATTTTAAACAAACACTGTATTATTCCTTTGGGGAAGGTAAAACGTATTCATCGTTTGAAAACTTTTCCACTTAGAAAATAGCCCTCAGCACTTGTAAAATATTTCCTCCTATAGTGTGAAAGTTTTATTGAACGAATTCCTACCCATATACATATTGTTTTAGAATTATCGAAGCGGTAATAGTCATTTGGCAATTGAGTGTCAAAAATTTGTGAAATATTTATCCTATGAGTGTTTTCAATTCTTTACACTTCAAGTATCACTCCCAGGCAGACTAAAATATAAACGAAAGTTAAGTACTGATATTATTAACCTTTGAAAAAGTGAAGTATTCGTAATTCATAGGATCTTTATTCAGTTAAAAAAATTACTTAGTCATTCTGAAATTGCAGTACTATATTCTCATCTATTCCAAGGTTCTGCATTCAGTACGTGTGCAGAAAAGTTTGTGAGAAATTTGTACCTAATCCAAACCACAAATTAAATGCAAGAACAGAAACAAAAAAATTCATTGGAATAAAAAATGAAATTTCTCGTTTTCGTGTTCACAATTTCCACAAATAGGTACGCACACATTTGATAAATTTTCGACTCAGTATTGCCCACGTATTGTGTTACATCGCGTATGGTCCTAATAAAAATAGTAGTTTCGAAATCAAAGCTTACAAAGGAAGCTTCCCAACGTCCAAAGTTTTCCAGTTACACTGAGGGCAGTAATTTAACTTCTACTACGTGACTATGAACGATTACACAATCTTCCCTTGAAACCGTATGCAGGAAACTTTGCAAATTCTGAATTGCACATGAGCCACTTCCACAAATTTCCTAGTACAAGCTCACGATCGTGACTTTGTGATTGTTAGAAAGGCACGAAGATATGCGGAGACTGCTTGAAAGAAGATCTAAAGATAATACTCTGCTAGCCCCAAGTCAGAGGTACAAATACGAATCCCCCAAACATCCATAGACTTACTTCAACAACACTAGAACATTACTAATTCATGTATTATTCAAGCAAGTTTTATAAAAATTCATGTCACATCTTCGCAAGTGCATTAATTAACACAAGTTTCATCTCAACGACTTATTTACTTTTTGCTACAAACGAATTTCAAGTAACATCCATTTTAGGAAGTAACACGAGACCGCCCTGTTAAGCCGTAATGAATTCCTGCTCTCTATAAATATTTAACGCCACGCGTTGATTCGATTTTAATCCAGGCCATTTCATATACTAAATCTGTATATGGATTACCAAGTCTGATAAAAATTTATTCAAAATTCATCGCCCTCGAAATTATTCGCCCGTTGTAAACTTATAGTCCCCCGTTGTGAACTTGGAAGTACGTGACAAGTGAAACGAAGAGGAAATTGAATTCTTGAGTAATACCGGGGACTTTTGTCTGTGTTAAAAATGAACGCCAAGAGGTATTGCATTCACGATCGGGATCGTGTAAAGCGGTTGGATAATGCTATTCGATATTTAATGCACCCACCTGCTTCCTTGCAGTGATAACGGGATACTGTGCCATTACAGAGGCGTGGGCGATATAAATAAAAGAAACAATGAACTGCCCTTTCAACTTCTATTCCCATTCTACTGTGCTTCGATCGCGACTAAGACTTTTTCCGGACAATAGCAGGCGTAACAAAGCATTTAAAACAGCACGAGGTTCTGTCGTACCGATATTAGCACTTTGTGTGGTGTCGGCGTATTCTCGCGTCGATAATTTTTATAATACATCGAAATTATTGTTCGAGAGTCCTTGAATGTTTTCTGTGAAAGCAAATCCAGCTCAGAATTCGCTTTACATTTTGTGGATCCTTCATTACGTTGTCAAGTAACGAAAATTTTAATTTCTATATCCTCTAATAGCAAAATACCCCCGCGCTTTTCTTCGGGTCTAAAAGATATTAAAGACTCCATGAAAACACATTTCATCCCTGTTCACCACTCCCTTAGGGGTTGATTAGGGCAAAATCATGAAATTGGTTTTTAAGCATTTATGTGGGTAACCTTTGGAAGTAAAAATACGGAGTATTTTCGGTTAGGTCAAAATGGACAATTATGATCAGTCTTTGATATCCAATTATCCTCGTACATTGTTTTTGTCCCCGAGATTTTATATTTTGTTTAATTTGTTCGTATTTGCTTTTTTTTTGACGCGCGATCGTAGTGGACATTTTCAAAGCTTTGCGGTTTGAAAGAAAAGGAACCGTGAAATGAAATTCGCGAATAAATTCGTCGATGCGATAAATATCAAGTATTATGGAACGGGGACCGATTAAATCGTTTATCGCTATTTCGTATTGGACATTTTAAGTCAGTGGAATATCACAGTCCTTTGATGAATAAATGTTTCATAACCAGGGGCGATTTTTATGAAATTTAATCGCATGGTTTGTCGCGTTTGTGGGAATTGAAAAATTGTGTAAAATAAAAAACTGTTATAATAATTGCAAACATCTACTTTCAACTGTGAAATTATAATTTGTGATTAAGGAATAACTAGATGCACGTGTAATGTGTTTTATAATCAATTTTTAAAGAATTGTCTGAAAATTTCGTATATATCATCGTAGAATTTTCTAATTTTTCGTTTTTTCATCATTTCCTCAGAAGATGAATTAACTTTATTGTTCCAATCTGATAATGATAAGTAGGTACCCAAGATTAAAAAATCTAAAAACGCTGTTTTTCCAACTATTTCGGTTTGCAAATAAAATTATCGATTTAGGAAATAAAAACTTATTTTTTAAACATACTATGGTAAGAACAAGATAAAGCGACAAAATTTAATATCGTACTTCGTTAAATTTCTCTCCTTTCCTCGATGTATAAAATTCCGTTCTCAAATTTAAATATTTCCAATTATTTTGTGATCATTTCTTCCATGGTGACGCGCCAGCTTTCAAGAAACAATGATAAATATATCCTACACGATAGCAACAGTGACTACTGCAAAATACTTCTGGGTCGAAGTAATGATTTGGAACGTTGCTCTACCTGCTTTTCGTTATCCAGTCATTCTCATAATCGTTTCCTATTGTCATAGAAAACCATTTTTCATCGCCACATTGAATAGCTCTCCAAATAAATATTGTTTATATCTCTGCAGTATAATAATGAAGTCATTGATTAGGTTGTCGTAAAAGCAAAAGGTGCCACTACAAAATATTAGATATTTTTTATTAATGTTCAAAAGTGGTAACTTTTTATTGGCTTTAAAAGTTTGTTGTCTTGTTTAATGTTATGTAGGGTTTTTGTTGGTTAGTTAAATAACTTCTACTGTAACTGGATTTTATACAGCTTTTAATTCTCTTTCAGAATATGTATATTAGGCACATACTGCAGTTTTAAGTTGATATTGAAAAGTAATAGAAGTAGAGTGGTTCGAAAAAGTGGTAACTTTTTTATCCGTTACTGTATTGCACACATATAGTAAAATACTGAACAGAGTAATTTATGGCCAAAAAGTGTGCCATAATTGCAACACAAAAAATTATAAATATTACTATCAGGTAATACTGTAATATTCCTATTTGACAATAGTCTACTTAATAATACTTTTCATTCAACAATAGAAATATGCAAATAATTGTTTCACCATGTAACAGTCGATGTTTTTTTCTCTAAAATTTTTTAGTCTGAAGAAGTCTGGAGGAAGAAACATTAATTTATTTCTGTTTCGTTCCTTCCCGATTTTCCTCAGACATCTTTAAGTCCGCCATACTGCGCTGCAGTATGGTCGACCATAAAAGGAACGTTCCATTCGACGATTCACACCCTGACATAACTTTTCCTATAACTTCGGGATTCGATGTACGCGGATTCTTTCACTGCGGCGTAGCCACCAGCGAAGGAACCTTTTCAGAGCCTCGGGTCAGCTTTGCCACACGTGATGCTCATCCCGGATGTGTAAATATTATCAAGCTTTATATCGAATCATAGATCGTAGACGGTGATGAGGTTGTTAGGAATGGACGTTTTCCCGATCTGAAGCAGCCGCTACGCTTTTTACGGCGTTCTTATCCACCTGCGTTTATCGTCGTACTTCATCCCCATAAGAGCCAGGAAATCGTGGTCTTTAATCTCTGTATATTTTCACGGTAACGGTAGAAGAATCGCCGGAGAATCGAAAGAAGAAAGATACCTGTGGTAAAGTATCATATTCTCTGAGCACACTTGAGCTCACTGAATTTGAAAGCAAGAAATTTATCACCTTTAGGCCGTTCGAAGAACAAACGTTGACGGCGATAAGAAAGTCTAGTAAAGTTTAAATGTGGTAATCAAGCAAGTTTTAGTTGTTGGAATCTTTAACCCGAGTAGACTTGCGCGTTGAATTATGGGGATCACAATCCATGACCATTATTGAAAACTTTCGGCAATTTTTTTAAGATCTTGATAGCTTTCTAAGAATGTGAAATCATTTTATTTTTTTTTTTTTAATTATTCAAAGATGCTTCTTCAAGATTTGGAAATTGTTCAAAAATTGCTTTTCAGGATCTTCAAGTCGTTCTAAAAATTCCTTGTCAAGATTTTGAATTCTTTCCCAGATTCTTTAATCTTTTTTAACATTATGAATTTTTCTTTGCATGGCATTAAATATTAAAGAATAATATCCAGGAGAACAGCAGAATTTCAGTATTTAAAATTGTGCTTTGATAAAAAAGAATTCAAAGTAATTAACAATTAAATGAGATTCACTTCTAATAGGTACCCATAAAAATGCTACAATTATTCTGTGTACATGCCTTGGCGGAAAACTTTATTTTAAATCGAAAAAATTACCATCATTGTCAAATGTTTTATATTTTTGTGTAAGAAAATATTGAATGTAGGTATTCAATTTCCATTTACGCGTCTAACTGTTCCACAAACGGTAGGTAAACTGAGCATTAACCGCAGTGAGAAAATCTTCTCGAAGTGAGAGGTAAATTAGAGATGGTTCGGGACGCTTAGTTTACCGTGTTAAATGAACCACGCAAATATTAATGTCTTGCCAGGCGGCTCGTCGTCGCGAATTCCCTTCCGTTCATGCTCTTTTCTGTTGTATACCTTCAAAACCTACCATCATGTTTGTCATTCTCTTTGCCTACCCCTTAAGGAGGCACTCTAGTATAACTCCCTGATTTTTAACGCCATCGTCAGGAATTTATTAAATAAAAACTATAAGTTTATACTATCCGGCGTTTTGCCTGCACATTGTGGTATGTGTGAATTTTTTTAAATTTGGGCAGTTGGGCTGTTGAAGAACGAGTAGTTACCTAGAGTGCGCTCTTAAGTGGACACTGATTTCATTAGCCGATATAGAAATAAATATATTTTGTCACCTCGAAAGATTGTTCCTCGTAAATAGACTATTTGTGTCACATATCCGAAAATATATAAACATAGTACCCTGTCTACTATGTATACATATGCTAAAAAGGAGGCAAAACTGAAACGAAATATCCCCAAAATTTGCCGCTCCCCAAAATTTACCGCTACCCCAAACTTGACGCTCCCCAAAATTTGATAATCCCCAAAATTAGCCACTCCCCAAAACATGTCGCTCCTTAAAATTTGATGGTCCTCCAAATTTGCCGCTCCTCAAAATTTGCCGCTCCCTAAAATTAGCCTCTCTTGAACCCATACCCAAATCCGCCCGTGAATACTAATATTTAACAACATAATGTAAGGGCTTTTGGAAGCCTATCTTTCTCGTTGCGTTTCAACTAAAGTTCAAGTCCCTAGAGAATTAATCACCATAGGAATTGGCCTAAAAGGTTATTCTCCATCATCTGTGTCTACTTGCCCTCTGGAAATTATGCAGTGATGAAAACTATGTTGAGATCTAACTCACTAAATAATGCAACATTCCCTTTACCTGTATCCCCTATCTCCACATAGATGAGAGCTATAGGTCAGCTAAATTTCTAGAATTACCTAAACCCAGACTTGACCCCCCACAGAATAGCGTCAGTTATCTCTAGAATATAGAAAGAGGAATTCTGTCTACATCCCAAATACTTTCCAAGAAAGCGACTATTTGTTAAGTTTATTAATGACTCTATTTGTAAGTTTAAAATTTTCACCGGTAGTGTGGTATAAGAATACCACATTTAAACGTGGTTTATACCTTTTTTCAACGCCACTGTATATGTAAAAATCTTCCGTGTTAACAGGAATCGGAGTCAGATTCAAAATTCAGAGGAAAAGTTGAAAATACAGAGAGACAGGTTTCGTCTGTGATATCAGAAACGTATGATTTTATTACATCCGTTCGAGCCGTTTGTTCCAACATCCACGCATTATCACAGAATGGGATATCATAGACGTTATAGTAAGGGTCATAATCTGACCATCGCTGATCCAATTTCGAGATCAGTCCACTCGAACTTCTGGTGAAACTATTTATTAAAAAATGATGCTTTGAGGAGAAACCTTGTTCATAGAGTTCAAAATAATATAATATATAATTTTATATAATTATATAAAATGTAATAATATACAATAATATTAAATTACATGAAAATTTGCCTGTCGGATCGATATTACATATCTCTGCATATTAAACAGAACGCAACCAAAACAAACAACCACACAAACAAAATTCGGGACAAAAGAGAATGATAGAAAATGGCAAAATTTGGAACACGTCAGAAGAAAAGAATTTTTACACAGTACTCTTCTGTATGTACTACAAAATCAGAATTCGGATTACGAATTTGGAATTATTGGTAATTACTAAAAATTGTAATAAATTCGCGTAAATTTTCTTCAGATGATATTGTAATTTGTTTCTGATTCTTTGGAACCTACAGTATGTAAAAGAATCTTTCTTTCCCAATGGCTTCCAAAATTTCCCATTTTCCTCCCAATGGATTTTATCACTATCGCCCACTCGCGGCCATTTACATCGATAGATGATGAGGAATTGATCGATAAGGCCTGTTCAAGCTGATGCTCGGTAAAGGGCTGAGTCGCTCTCTTTAGTTTCGTTTCCCACTTCGTCAGCTGGTGTCTGCTTGGCTCTTCCATACAACAGTCTGTTTGAGTGGACAGTGACGTCATTATTCTCGCTAAGTAAATTTCATCACCTTGAGTGCCACTTTTCCTTGGCACTCGGCTTGTCATGGTTTTAAACGGGAACGATGGCACGGTAGCTTCTCGATGTCAAAACGTGGCAACTGCCGGCGACGCGTACAAGTCGACACAAAGGTCGATACCACCCCCGCGGCTCTGCTCGTGAATCCTCCAAGGGAGTAGAACAATGAGTACTATTTATATTCAAAAGAATCACGAGTCGTAAATTATATTTTTACCCCTGTTGCGAATAGGGATGCGACACAGATGCAATAATATTGTTGTACTGTTATTAAGAAGTCATGATTGAAAAGTTTAAAGAAACTGGACTGTGTAGAAGGTAAATTGTAGGTGGAAGGGTTGCGAATGTACCTCTGCTATACCCATTGCAGAAATGGAATGGGAATGCTCTTAAATAAGAAGTTACGTTGGCACGTGTAACTTATCAATCGTGAAGTTATGTGAACAGGATTTTTAAAATGTGTATAAAATATTGTTACGTTATTAGCATTATTTAAACTACATTTCTGCAAAGTTTCAAATTTTTTTAAATCTTGCCGATCATCTCTTGTGAGCAACTTTTCTCTAAAATATTTTTCGATTAAAAAGACAATTTTCATTCTCAAAAATAAGAGGGGTATCTCCTCGTGAAATCAGTTATAATACCATTCCATTTAAATAGGTAATCGATTGTTTTTTTTTCGTTTTCTGAAAGACATACGTTTCAAGAATACTTTCTCCAAATTTTATGAAGAAATTCGTAAAATTTTCAGCGATATAGTATTTTCTCTGATCCGGTGTCAAGCGCGCGACCGAACGGAGCGACACTTTAATCGCGTTTTCCTCAGAATGACATTTTTCAACCACGTTGGCAGTATATAAAGAAAACTATACATTATACATCCCATTGACATGAATAAGGCCATTTATTGTACAAGAAACCCGCCTCTATTACACGACGTTCAGATATTTTTAATTAACGACCCTTTTTTAATTTTTTTTATCGATATTTTTCCCTAAAATATGAATTCTCTTTTCAGTGATCCGCCATATTGTTATCTCTTACGATATTGACTTTCCTGTTCTTAGGTATTCTAGTTTCTAAAGACTTTTGTCACATAATTTTGTTTGATTTTGACACAGCATACATTTTGACGAAGAGTATACCGGAAACAGATTCATGAATTAGGCTTGAAATTTTTTTCACCCTCCAATATGTACATATTAACTATACTAAACAATACATCGATTTATTTGGGTTGTTTGGTTGAAAAAAATTTCCGATGATACCCCTGTTTTTCAGACAATTACAGTGTTTTCCTCCTTAACATCAATTCTTACCATCGTCAACACTTTGCCCTTATTCGCAAGAAAAGTATTTTCAATTCGATCACAGTAGAATCCGATGCAATCGCGAGTACGTGCCCCGTTTACACTCGGAATTAAAAAAGTTTCCAAGCCCTCCATACGCTCGTTGGTTCAACTGTCTCTTCTACAAGCCAATCCCGACCCCCAAAAACGATTACCCTCAAATGGGACGGAAGTATCGCCTCGGAACACCGATAAAGATTCAAAAGTCGAGGCGTCTAATCGAACCAAAAAATCCTAGGTATAGCTGATCGAGCTGCGATCTGGGCACCGTCCCGATTAAGATTCAATCGGAGGGTGGTGAAGAGTAATCAACGAGCCCCATCCCCCCCCCCCCTTGCCGTGGCAGGGCCGAAACGAACGATTTGCAAGTTGAACACGATTTAACTTTCAAATAGTACCAACGAGATGAGGCCCGTTTGCTCTTCGCCTCATTCGCCCGCGCGCCCGTGGAAACTAATCTTTCCTACATCCTGTGAGCACGCAAATATAGACCCCCACATTCATCATTATTCAGGGGGCTCTGGCGAATTAATCACTCCGGGACAAGTATCTGATACAATGCCGCTCTGTAAAAGTATATTGCACGCGCGGTTGATACGTCGAGTCGATGGGATGAAGAAAAAGATGAAGGACAGGGGGTACCACGTACTTTGACCGCCATTAATCTTCTGAGGTGTCTGGCGCAGCTATTTACTAAACACAACGAAGATACTGTTCTAACGATTGATGCTATCTAACGACAAACGGCCCCGTGGGGAAACCGAGGTGCAGTACATATTCTTTTCTAGGGGCAACTGGGGGTGTAGTAAGTGCAAGGCTATTTGCACCACTTGTGGTTCGGTCTGACGGATTTCGAGTAAATCTTTCGGGAGCGGGTTTTTAAGATTCTGAGTTACGAGAAAGTGTTAAGAATTAATTTCTTCGAGATCGTATGTGGCATTATCCAGACTCCAGAGGCATTAAGTAAATAAAAAATTATATGAATAACGAATGAAACAAAAGTTATTTTAACTTTAGATTGTTTCACGAATGAAGTTAATTTCTTTATTCGACGAGAATTTAATCAAGGTCAATTATATTCGAGACATGACGAATATTTTTTTGTATTTTATTCGTTATTCGAATTTTTATTTAAATAACACTGTAACTCGGTCAAGAGACTTTCAGATTTGCATAAAGCCTTAAGCGTAAGTCGATCAGGTCGATCGATCAGTGAAAATTTGGAGGGCATAATGTTAAGGGGGAATGATTTTTAAGAATTTTTTTCAGGAATAATTTACAGTTTTCATATCAAATTTTTATTACCTACCTTTAGTACAATGCCTTAAGAGACTATAAAAAAGAGAATATAAAAACATGCATAAACTTTAATACAGGTATTAATAAATTGATATGTAGTTTCGGTTGCACGTACCGATTTCTTAAACAAATTATTTTTGTAAAAATGGTGGGTTTTAGAAGAAAAGTTTTGAAAATCCGCGAATAAGATGAACAGTTTTCAAAAAAATTGTTTTCGATCAAAGAATCCATACGTGCAAGGGAAACTACACTTACGTAGTTTATAAAAAAAAATGAAATTTGATTTCGAACCGGTTGTTTCATAATTATTACACATCCTACCTGCGCACGTGAGGGGTCTAAAAGATTAATTAATATATTAAAATTAATGCATATTTTTCTACTCTCTTTTTTTATACTCTTAACACATTGTACTAAAGGTAGGTCATAAAATTTTTATAGTAGTAGCAGTTTATTGATCCCCCAGGGGTTACAATCTCCTCTACCCTTAACCACCTTACACCTCTTACATCTTTGTACACTTACACTATAAAAGTTTTATATGAAAACTGTAAATTATTCCTGAAAAAATTCTTAAAAATGGTTTACTTTTCCGGCCGTCACAGTGGTCATCCTCAGTTATAGAGTGAGGATTCAAAATTACGAGTTTATGTAAATATTTAGAGAAAGTATGCGTACACGAATCTGAGAATCATGATATAACTATCCATAAAATGAAATCTCTATTAAAAGCATTCGTAATAAAAAAAATCATACATTGGATATTACATAACAGTTTTGAAAATCAAATCTCAGAAATTGATTAAGATCTCAAGGTTTAACTTAATAACAGTATTAACGCACCAAACAATGTTAAAAATGAAGAACGCAATATTCTAATTTATGAACAGACCGAATACAATTTTGTGATTTTGAAATGTTTTAAATTCGTTGCCCTTTCCGTTTCAAATTGGAGAGTCTCATTCCACCACGGCGATTTTAATAATGAGAAAGAAGAATTAAAAAGAACGAAACCATCCGTATTTCATTACTTTTTTAAAAAATTATTTTCTTTTTAAACTATACACATATGAGGACGAAAAATACACATTTCATAAGCCAGATAAATTAAAAAGTGTTTTCACCTAAAATGTTCACATGCTCCGTACTCTGGAAACAGGTTGTAGAAGCTAGCTGTCAGCGTGAAAAGTAAAAAAGAAAAAAGGAAAAGGGAACAACAAGAAAGAAAGTATGGCAGCGTACCGTGGAGAGCAAAGATCGTGGAAAGAAGGAAGAAGGCGGAAAGAAAGTTTTCGTGCAATTGATAGGACCGCATCCGAACTTTAAACAAGTTGGAAACTTTGACGTTAGCCGCGGCACCCCGTTCAGACGTCGATCGTTGTATTAAATGGCAGGACGAAGGTGTTACAAAGTTTTACAATTTTTTAGTCGAGAATTCCATGGCGCGATTGGGCCTCCTATCTTCGCTGTTTCTAGCAACTCCGTGCCCCTTCTTATTTTCCTCCCCCTTCCAATAAAACCACTTCGCATGGGATCGCCAACGCTCAATTTCCTCGTGCTTTGTTCTTCCTGATATAATCAAACATCCCTCTGAGGAAGCAGAGTAAAAGGGTCCGATCGATCTGTCGGAATAAAAGTTTTGCACCCGCATGCCGTTATTCGAAGGGAAGAAAATTATTAATCAAGAATTTGGAAGCCTGATAACTATAGGCCTGACTAATGTATCTACGTACTACTATTTCTTTTTTTCAAATTTAGTGGTACTCGGACGCTTACAAATTTGCATGAAAAATCTTCACGGTTAAATGTAATAACAATAAATTTAAATAAAATGTTTATTAAGTTTCACCCTTGCAGACCAGAACTTTTGTCGAATGCTGCACGTTTGAAATACGGTATTGTCCAATGGCTAATGAACATGTATTTTGAGAACAATCCACTGGGTAAATTATTCTCTACAAATTTCTCAAAAATATCCGTGTTTTTCCATTTAACTCAATTTGCCCATTTAACAAATTTTATTTGTGCGTCAGTGCAAATATGCACTGCGTTGAGAGAAACTGTACAAATAGGTATATGATGGCCCGTACTGATTTTTCAACTGAACCCTAGCGAATGCGTTGATTGGATGCATATGTGGTCAATGTACTAAAGTTATTAACAAAAATTAAGTAAAAGGCTGAGCCCGCCAAATCCGTTAAGGGGAGAAAAGGATATTAGACGGCTAAAATGAACGGTTTCTTTTGGTTTGGATTGAAGGATGGCGAATAGCTAATACCATTTGCAATCTGAATGAGCGAGTTCCATCTTGCGGAGAAAAGTGTTTTGTGGGTTCAGTTAAAATTCAACTAAAAATATTGATCCGTTCTCGACTCATGGTATTCACCGCCTTGACGCACAGCGCCTTTGTATTTCCTTCAATTCTTAATATTTTTAAGGTTCACTGGTTTTAAAATGTGTGTTACATCCACAGTAAAATATTGTAAAACGTGCAAATGGTATGAGTTATTAGTCATCCTTGGATCCAACCTAAAAGAAACTGTTCGTTTCAGCCGTCTAATACACTTTTACCCCGTTAATTTCCTCTGAGCGTATCATCTGCAATCTGGCATCTCGTGTCGATTACATTAATTAAATCGTGCATTAAAGTAGACAGAAGCTTTGTGACGAGTTTCAGTAAATAACCCCGGATAAGACCGTCGGGAAGGCTGTAATCGTCCTTTGCCCCCTGTTTCCTTCCTGCGGACGAGACGGGGGAAAGGGCGAGGCTGTAAGGCACTTATCCGTCCAGCCTTAAAACTTTGTTCAGAAGTATCCTATGGATTTGTTAGGCTGAAAGCTGGCGTTATCGCTCTGCCAGCGCCATAAGTTTCTCTTTCGCGCTCCAGTAACGTGAGCTCGTTTTTCCAGCGCGATTAGAATTCATGCGGTTGCAACAGCGTGCCAGTTTCTAAATGAACGGCCAGCGGGTCCGAGTGGAACGGCTCTCGCCGAAAAATGCGAAATAAAGGGACACAAGAAGTGGAAAGTGTAGTGGGAGATTAAACGTTTCGGGGAAGTTAATCCAATATTTGGAGTTCTTGCAGTGTAACTGATAGATGATATGTAACACCATATATATACATATAGGATGATTCTGAATCAGAAATATCGTATGATTCGTCATAGACATTATGAGTGTAATAAAAAGTGCAGTTGATCCATTTTTTAAGTCATCTTCGTAGATATTATTAGATAGATACTATTGGAGGTATTATTCCCTGTTTACGAGGGAAATATTGTGTAAAAAGGAGCTGATAGTAACAGATTCTTAGTAACAGAACACTACACTGGAAATTGTAAAATAAGAATTTATTCAGCATTTTTACTTTGTAGAGTTTAGGGTTAAAAGAAATTGTTTAAAGTGTTAAAACCTTCAGGAGTAAAACTAGAAAGACGCATGAGAATAGGATGGAATAGTGATCGCGACAGCTAAGACACGTTGAAATTAGCTAGAATTGGCAACTTTGATAATTCTAACTCGACACTTACGTGACATTTCTGTTTCAAAATCACCCCCAAAATCGATTATTAATATTTTATAGGAAAATTCGAGGATACCCAGTAGGTATCTATTTTATTTCACAGTGGATACGTAAAATCTGATTATGTCCAAAGTGAACACTCTATATCATAGAGTTGCCATACGTCCCGTATATACGGGACTGTCCCGTATTTCACTGTTCCCGTGAAATATTTTACAGAGTAAAATGAACCATTACCTACCAACTTTTTTCATGTTTTATTTATTTAGCACTTAAACGTCCCGTATCTATTCTTGGCAATAAAATTATGGCAACCCTAATGATATACAAGCTTCATAGCTTTTAAAATTGAAGAAAATATTTAAAAAATTGTGGATAGGTATAATAAGGTTATAAATGGTAATTGATTCTTTTTCCACATTCTATTCGATATTCTCATAAAATATTGAGAATTGAGATGTGTTCATCAAGTTGCGAAAAAGTATGGCTGAATAATAATGGTGCGTACTACTTGCGTACTCCTGACGTCTGACTGTAAAGTCCTATTCTACTAGCGTTAGCATGCTTGCGACAACACTACCGAATGATGCATTTCATACGCCAAATTAATATTGAATGAGTGTTCCAGATTTAGAAAATGATTCATCTAAATATACTTCATGAACCTTATAGGAAGATGATTACAATAAAAAAATACGCAAAGTTACGTTGAAATCTTCACAATTTATATAATCTTACAAGAAATTTAAGTCTGACATTACATGTCCCTCTTCAAATTAAATAATTCTGGAAAAATAATTTTTTCGTACCCTAAATAGTTCAAGACTACTTAATTTGAATACCATTTTAAATATTTGAAGCAGAGTTAACTAAAGCTATTCAGCAATGATCTTTCTCCTATGTTAGAAATAAATCACATATAGAATGCAATCGTATATCACAGAACAAACTCGTACGTTTGAAGCTTAATGGCCCTTTCTTTTGAATAATACGTTGAAACGTTCCGTTTTCACAACGCACTCCAGGTACTCCAACTCCTTGAAACAGAGAAAAGCTTTTTACTTCTTGAGAACTCTCAAATTTGAAATATTTCTACACAGATAGACCGTTATTATGGATCCCTTGTTCTGCTTCCAAACTAATTATCAGAATAGTTTCCTTTATTGAATTCGATAATGTACTTGTTATGTTACATGCATCACGTAAAATGGAAATTGAATAAAACATCATTTTGAAAACAATTTATAAATTAATTAATTACGGAGTTATCTATCTATTTTTGTTTAATAATAAGGGAGAATATAGAAACAGAAAATATAGTATTTGGTTCTTTGGTTACCAATCACATGTTTTGTTACTTAATTTCAGGTTTTAATAAACGTCTCCTCAAGTGATTTATTTAGACTAATAAATTATATTTAGACTAGAAGTAATGTATTACTTAAAATATTATCTTTTATTTCATATTTCAGATCATTTTTACCCTTGTCTGCTCTCACCAAAGTCCTTTACACTGAAGTCACTTGTGTGGCTCACGACAGATATCTCTTCTTATCTTAGTCTGTATCAAATGACCACTATCTCAGTCAAGTGAATAGGTATATCTGAAATCTCAGTTGTGAATCACAGAAACGTTTCCTATCCAAGGGCCCCAACTATTATTACTAACAAGAGAAGATCCCCAACTTAGAAACTAAAAAAATTATGAAACTGGGAATATGTAGAGGATTTATAGATATGTATTACACTTTTTTGCAGCTAAAATTCATTCTATGGAGATGAAATTAACACTAGGAAACCCGGCTATTTTCCGATTTTCTGTTATAACTGAGGTACGAATTGTAATAGATACAAAAGAAAGTTTCAGACAAAAGTTACTTCGTTTAATTAGGACCCTCATTCGGTAACTTTCAGTTCATACAGTTCGTGAATTATAACAGAAAAACGGAAAATATCTAAAGAACATTGCGTAATACATATCTATATATCTTCTACATATTCCAAAAGTTTCAAAAAATTTTAATTTCCAAGTTGGCGATCCTCCCTTGTAAATCATTTTCGATATCGACAAACTACACTTTATTACCCACCAACGCGTCGTTTTCCAAATCCTAACTTTACCTCGCAGTAAATGCTTATAACTTTCTGACACGCAGCAAAATACATTATTAAGGGACACCACCGTGAAACGTTTTGCCGATTTCTGCGAAACTTTATCTGTAACCAACAGCGCCGCGAAGTTAGAAGATCCGTGCACACAATACACCCGTTGAAAAGCGTAGCTCCAGCAGAGAGACGTCCCCCTTAAACCATGCTATACCTATCGAACGTCACATAAATGCAGGATCGAAGCTCGCTGGCTCTGCATAAATCCTTAGGGCGAGCGTAGCCCGTGAAAAAGCGATCGTCAGGCGATCCCTAACGAAACTGGAGCCTCGAAAGGCTCTGGCCTCAGCGCTTTCCATCCGCGATACTTTTTATTCGCCTTCCCCGGGGAATTTCGTACGTCACGGCGAAGAACCGCTGTCCTACAAATTTCCAAGTCGCTTCATCATCGTTGCCAATCAGTCACGGAGAAAGAACGCTTAATGGACGAAGCGCGGGCAACGGGGAACTTTGTAATAAGTATGAGAAGAGCAGCACGAACGGGTAAGGGAAGGGGGTGCGGGTAATGGAGGTAACGAGGAACGGCGAAAAAAGAGCGAAGGACGTAAAAACCAGAGCAATCGTGGCAACAAATCGTGAAGCATCGCACCCGTTCGATCGAACAGAGGTGTTTTTATCCTGGACGATAAATTGGTGACGTTGAACAGTTCGGCGGTGAATACAGAGTTGTTTATTTGAATCACTACTGCTTTTAGTGGAAGGAGGACAATTTACCAGAGTGGTGACGGTTGGTGCTGTGTAGACAGCTGTATTGAGCAATGGTGGGGCTTGTGAGGGAGAGTTAGCATGGGGTGGGGATAAAGGAGTGGGTGGTGGGTGTTTAGATGTTGGTCACGCAATAGTAATGTCTTTATGCTAGAGCGTCCGCTGATCTTGAATCTAATCGTTGATGTAGGAATTGCTGTGCGATGCTTGGCTATGATGCTGTTGTTCTTTTTGTTATAAAACATGTAGATGTATAGTAAAAAAGTTGATTAAATATAGTATAAGTTGTTTCTAAAATTTCTACATTGGGTTACGTGAGAGATTATGGTATATTAAATCGTAAATTTTACCAATCATGAAGTTATAACATTTTATTGAAACCTCCTTCTGTGCATTTTATATAGAAATATATTTTCTCGGACTCCTTATTATTTATTAGGCCCGATTAGATATCAACTTGGTTTTTACTTACAAAGGTTACCCACGTAAATCCCTAAAAAGCAATTTCATGATTTTGCCTTAATCAACCCCTAGAGGGTGATGAAAAGGAGTGAACTGTGTTTTCATGGAGTCCTTAATATCTCTTACGTCCGAAGCGAAGCGCGGGGGTAGATTGCTAGTGTATAATAAAATTTCTTAATCACTTCTTAATCATTAAAGAGTAAATGTATAAATCCAATGTACTACAGCGACTGCACATTCTTAAAGTCCAAGTAGAGCGAAATGGCAATCACTTATCACTTTATGTAATGAAGAGATAGGACAGGGTGTTGTCAAAGGAGCAAGAACCAGTGACAAAGTAAAGATCCGTGATAGCGTCGACGGAAACGATGAATATATTCGGGGTGGTACACTAGCCCTTGCTATGTATTCGAAGAACGGAAAGATGCAGTAGGTGTGACACATTAATCAGTGGCAGCATCGACCGGGACTTGTCTCCACCCAAGGCGGAGGCCAACCAAGGAACCGACCCCTTTTCTCTCTTGAATTTCAAGGGGATGGCCGACTGCCCGCGTGTATTAAGCCACACCGTTATTGCTTTTTTCCAACAAACGCAGTGGCACTGTGCTGCCATTAAAGCCCAGATCGGCCATCTTGTGTTCTTGTTCAAAGTGATGCGACGCAGCACAATTCAAAGCATCTTTAAGTAAACTTCCAAACGTTTCGCAAGACCTTTATTGTCCCAAATAATAATTCCTTTATACGTATCATCGATTCGCAACATGTGCTAAATAAATATTACATTGCAGTTTAACGTCAATAGTTGTTGTCCCCAGTACCGATGGGACGGTGTAGATAACTTCCATTCAACTCCGACCAATTAATACGATTTCCCGAAGGAAGACAAAGGGCGAACATAAAAGGGGTGGAAGAAGGCGTCGGTATTTCACGGTGAATCCAGAGAGCCGAGTTCCGAGCCGATAAATGGTCCTAAGTCAAGTCAAAGGAACCTGCTCCAATTTAAATCGTACCCTGCTCCTGAGTACCGGCTGCTAAGACCAGCCATCGCACGACGAATCTCCATTATGAATGGCCTCGTGAGATTTACATTCTGTCGTTCCACCGCAGCCATTCCCACTTATATGTCACGGCAATTTGCCTGCACCCTCCGCGGCGACTTCCTCCCTCCTTCCAATGATCGAAAATTGTAAAATGACGGGGAAAATGTCGCTTATGAATTTCACAGGCGCGCCAAAATGGTCCAGCGTCGAACTAATAGCGTCACCGTGTCGACAAAATCTAAACGACGTGTGGTGGTTGTAAAATTATTGTTTAACGCTTTGTGGCTTTTGCAATAAATCTGTTTTATATGGGTGTTATCATTCGGTGAATATAGATATCTTATTAATGTAAAAGGCGTGTTAAACTTCGTTTGGACGATGCAGGGTTCATTTTTACCCACCAAGCAGTATTCGTGTTATTTATTGCTATTAACTATACTGCTTTAAGAAAATAAGAATTTTGGAATATGATTATTTTGTAGTTCGCGATAGAAGATTACTTTTGAGATTTGTGCAAATTAAATGTGTCGAAATCATCTCATAGCTTTTATTGATTGTCAAGCTATTGTTATTAAAATAATCGGTAAGGTGTTAATTAATTACCGTGAGCTAACAAAATTAATTCGAATACACAACAAATTAATCACAAATATTAAATAAAAACGAGTAATTTCGAAAGAAGAGCGATTCTCAATTTTGCACTGTAGAGGGTACAGTAGCATTTCTTAAGAAATTATATAATTATTTGTAAGCGTGCAGAGGTGTGTAGGAATGTATGTGAAACAATCTTGGTTTGCGGTTACGTATCAAAAAGACTGCAATTATTTGGGAGCGCGCTTATTAAAATTTTAATGAGGGTTTCCTGGCGCTTTTTAACGCACACGTTTCTCCAATCAGAGCATTCTAAATGAAATAAAAATAATGAAACATACAATAATCGCCTTGGATATTGTAAAAACTTTCGAAATTTGGCTTAATATAAGATGTGAAGTGTATTTGTTTTTATTCCATACCTATGAACCCACGGTTACAATATTAAATTAAATAAACGTTATGTTTTTATGGGTTACAGTATATGTGTGACAGTGGTCGTACTAAACGTCCACTTTCGATCACCACAAACCCACAAAATGGCGCCTTGGGTGAAGAGGGTTTTTATTCACATTCTTCCTCGCTTGCTGGTTATGCGAAGACCTCAGTATAAATTTGAAGCAAATAGGTAAATGTTTATTGTCAGTTATACTTTAAAGCTCTTAATTTTACTTTGTCGAAAGTATTTCTTCAAATAGATATACCAATTTCGAAATATTACACAAAAATTTATATAGAAATGGTGTACAGAAATTTTTCTTGGAAGCATTACGTTAAATACTTAGACAATTGGAAATATCGCAACGAAATGATGCAGAAATCCTTTAAAAGTAGTATACCATACAAATTCAATATTGAAGTGATAAGATTTTCTTGCACTAACTAAATTTTCAACATTACTACATACACACCCCTTAAATTAATCATGAAACATATAAATGTCACTCTTCTTGAAACACTGTAAATGATAATTTCTATTATCTATTTAATACTAATAAAAACCTGAAATTTCGCTGAATAATATTGTTACCTCCCTGTTACATCCTGCAACCTACAAATTTACCTTCATTTACAGGTATACTTCTGGCAGAGTGTTAATGAGAACAGTCAGAGGAAAAGAGAAGACTTGCTATTATCCTTATCATCCATCCACTCAAGAGGATAGCGAAGAACACTTAACACCTAAACGATTTCACAGTCATGTCCCTTCGAAAGAAGACCTCTCACCTTCCAGGTATAATGTATAAATTAAAATTGATTATTTGAATGACATTAGAAAAGTCACGCTACTTACTTTCGCAACAGTGACCTTACAGTTAATTAATATACCTGAACTACGAGCCAAAAGTTTGGAATCAGTCTGAGAATTAAGGGAGCACGAATATTATCGTTACATTAAAATTTATTAGAGTTGGAAATATTCCAATTATTGCAGAATGCGCTAACTTCTAATTTGGAGAATATTTGTCACGCGACGCGACGCCACTAATAACCCGCCAGTAATGCTCGCAATAAACAAACCAGAATTTCGTTAATTAAGAATTTTAGAATTTCAAAACTTCATAATTAAAATACATACTGTCGTGAGAAATAATATAAATAGTACTATTTCGAATGCATAAATGAATAGAAAATAAAGGACAATCGCGTGGCAGTTAACGTGTTACTGAAAGCGGTAAATTCATTCCGAAATTCTGGTTGATAGTGTAGGTACTGTACGTGCTGGTGGTGTTAGAGCAAGAGACGTTAATGTTTAGTTACTATTTAATAATAACAAATAATTCGGTAACTGTGTTTTACACTGAATGCAACAGAGTTTAAAAGTTTAGTTGAGCTATTGAAGAATTTTATGATGGAAAGTCAAAAATTTTTAGTAGCAATTTTTAGTAGTTCTCTTACTTTACTAATCTTTCTCTTATGAACTCTCGTTAACTAACGAGATTATACGATTTCACTTCGAAGTTTAATTCAGACGAGATAAGCACACTGTGAATAAATTTTTTAAAATGGACTTTACTTTATATTACTGCATTTTAGATATACTTATAATATTAATTCCTCTATAATTAAAGTGTAACTTTGTTTTTTTTCCACTTCATTGATATTTAATTCAAGCAATATTTAAAATTGATATCCGAATATTATTTACATAAATAAGTTTCATAATTATTTATCAATGAGTTCAACATCAATGCCTATTTCTAGAAATATTTCTACATAAATATAAAAATAAGTCATCCTGAATAATACCCCCATACTTCAAAAACTACTTACCCCCATTAAAAGCAATAAATTAACGAATAACTTGCCAGAATAAACACAGAGTCAGACCAACTGTCATAGGTTTAATTCCATTGCTATCATCTGTGACAAAAAGCAACAATAAATCACGTAAAGTATTCTCATACACTCAGCCGAGAGTATACTTTTATTCCATGCATCTCGTTGAAAAGGTATTGTATGTGTCCAGGAGGTAGAATATTTCTCACTCTCCTCGATGCACCAAATATCCTGTCATAAGAAAACTTTTTACTCAGAGCCCCGCTCTTTTGTTCGCAATTCAGTCTAGCGGACGGCGCAAGATTCGGTGGAAGTTGCTTAATTCATGGACCAACGTTACCACCGCTTCCTCTTCACACCGACTGCGACGATCTTTCCGTTTCCGGCGAGGCAGGAATCGAAGAAGTTAAAAGCCCAGTTCTACGGAGTCCTCCCCCTTTCTCTCATTCACGCTGCCCCCCAGAAATTCACAAATCTTGTGTCTGCGTGCGCTTCATCGCGGAGCATACCAAAATGCTCGAAGACTCGACCAAGGTACTGATTTTTCCACTTCAACACATTTATACATACCTACATTAAATGATTTGCGTTTCACGACTTTCGTTTGCTTCGATAGAAAATACAGGGTGTCACTAATATGCTCATACAAATCCAAAAGGGTGTGATTGTACAGGAAAATATAAGTCGAAATTATTTCTATAATTTGCAGAATTTAACAATAAATGTAGTACAATTTTGAATGAAATGGATTATTGTGAAGAAATAAGTAAAAATTGTGGAAGTATTTTTTATTTTTTTGTATTTCTATTCTTTTCGTTTCCTTGTCTTTCGTATTTGTTTTTCAAAATAACAAAGTCCTGTTCGATAAATAGTTACTGTACAATTTCGACTTATTTTTGCACCAGGATTTATCTTATTTTCAATTTTTTAAGTTTCAATATTCAATCAGATGTACGCGTACCAAACGAGTCTTTAGAATCGACTTTGTTATTTTGTATCTTCTATTTCCTATTTTTTCACACTCGTTTGTGTTGTATCAACAATTCGGTGACACCCTGCATGTATACACAGAATATGGCGAACAAAATGGTCCTAAAAGGGTTAACGTGCTCCGCGCTACTGTAGAATTGTAGGTTTTCGATAGGGCTTCGAAAGGGTGTAAAAAAAAAGGCAGACTGCAATATTCAATCACAGTGCAGTAGCAGGTGTGTGAAATGTTTAGTTTCGGCTTCTACTTCCACTGTTTTATTTCACCGTTGAATTGAAAAATACGCTTGTTCGTGTGATGAAATTTTCATTTCCAATAAATATCGCCTGCTACTGGTGACGCACAGGGCACGACGAGTGTTAAGTGCTTGTAGGAGCAAGTAAGTCCAAATTCTGGAATTGATGTCACCCGCGCGAGATTTTAATTTTAAAAGAAAATGAATCTGAATCTAACTTTATCATATTTCTTCTTCCTTATATCTTCTTCAATATAAATTGGTGTTATATGTTTCGTGTAACCAATGTTCTAGCAATATAAAATGAGATTTTTAAAATGACATTATAATATATTAAACTGTAAACTTTTATAAATAAATGTTATTTATTTAACTTTTAACTTTTAAATCGTTTCTTTTCTGTTTTAAGTTACCTTTGTACATTAACACTTCAACACTTTATGTGTTGTAGGAGTTCAATTTTAACAGTTATTTTATATTCGATTAATAAAAGTACTGGAGGATCATATCGTTTCGAACATATATTTAAGGGTAAAATATAAAACATAGGAATATTTTTTATTTAATATTATTTAAGAAATTAGACGCAGGATAAATATAACATAGATGACACATTGTGGTTTTTATATCATTCTTTTCACCGAACGGTTTAAAGTTTCAACTTCGAATGTATCTAGGTACCTACTCCACAACCTTTCCAGGAAATCTGCTTATCACAACTTTAACGTTTTCAGAGCAGAATAAATGCCCCTGTTTAACCGGAACTTTTTTCGACTCTCAAGAAAATAGAAGATTCTTATTTACACAAAAATGTGTGGAATAAAAGTTTCAGATATTTTAGTACATTTTATAACAGTTTTCTCGGAACAGAAAAGATAATAATCATAAAATTACAGTTATTTCATAATTAATTGAAAATTTTAACAGTTTCATTCGACCCCTGATTATATAGTACAGAATCATAAAGATGTTGAGGTAATAATTGACAACTGGTTACTGACAATTAGTTAGATTTTGGAGCATAATGATTTTTCTCTCAAATAGTCGATTAACTTCTTCAAGTCTGCTGGTTTAGCATTTCACCTAATTTTTTTAACCTCCTGTATATACGTTTCGCCTGTCTAACATTGATGATTTGTAAAAAGGTGAAAGAGGACTGGAAATACGTGGCGATGGTCCTGGACAGACTGTTCCTTTGGATCTTCACTCTGGCGGTGCTAGCTGGCACAGCTGGGATCATCTTGCAAGCGCCGACCCTCTACGACGACCGGGTCCCAATTGATAAAAAATTCAGCGAATTCGCATCCACGACGGTTGTAAACTGTCCGCCGCAATAATCCATGCCCGAGCCCTGCACCGTGGACAAAGACTAAGGACCAGCAACCCGGAAGTACTTTGCTAACATCCCGGAATCCAACCCTGGTCTTAGGAATGTCCAACTTCCTCCAGAAGTAACGAAATTACGGTAAAAAGGGCTCCAATTACCAAGACGATTGTGAAGTATACGACGTACATAGGACTCCACGAGAGAAAACCCAAGTGAAATCAAGAGAAGAAGAAAGAATACGGGACGAGAAAGATCCTGGGGAATGCCAACTACATAAATTGTCTTTCTGTTTTCCCCCGACTTGTCGATGACACTGACGTTGTTCCTAAAAATCATACTGAAACACACGAATAAGTCGACGCGTCGCGAATGAGATTTCTGTGGATGAAGCTCACCGAAACTCACAGCTGATCCAGAGCCGCGATTTCCATTTAGCAAACAGGGGAACAACCGTCGATGGCGTCGTTACCATTTATACGCGTGCATGTTTCTTGGAATTACTCCTTCGTTAAAATTATCGACAGCTTATGGAAGCTGAACGAGGCACAATAAAAATCGTTCGTTTCTGGCTTGGTCTCGCGGAGAAGGGGTTTGCGACCGACGCGTCGACAGGTCGCATGAATTTTCAAGAAACTTATATAGTCTGCTCAAGTAAATCGTAATATGAAGCTGCCACTACTTAATCGGGTTACAATTAAAACAACAAGCTAATTAAAGGTACTGTAAAGAGAAGGAACAGTTCGGTTTAAACCCTTGGCGGCCTTCGCTCGGCATCCCGGGATGCTCGAAGAGATCGGAGGCATAGAAATGGCGGTGTCGATTGTCCGATCCCCAGCCAAGGGTTGAAAACTCTCATGAATAAACTGTCGTACGGTCGCGTGTTTTATATACCCCGTTTACCCGACACGTTAAGAGAAATTATTATTAGGCATCACGATTGTAGGTAGTACGTTGTACGACACAAATTTAGTGTGTAACTTAATGTATAATCCGATTAGTTTTAAAGAATTAGGAACGTACCCGTTTGTACGAATGTATCTTTAAGGGAAACGGAGGAGAGAAAGATGGCGTAGGATGTGCGTGCATCGAAATTTCATTCGAGACTGACGTTTCCTTCCTGTTCGTTGCACTCAAGTTTGCGGAACCAAGAAAATTCGAAACACGCTACTTCGCGATGAAGATGGAACGGGGGAAGCTTTTTGTATCATGGAAATCTTTACAGATGGAGTTTTTGTACTCTCTATGCTTTTTAGTGATATTAGAAAAGGTATGTGGCGAGTTGTCGACAAATCGAAGAAATAGGTGAAGACAGAGTTGAAAAATTTGGAAATTATGTTTTCCGTATGTGTCTCTTTTTATTAATTTTTCGTTCGGAATATAACACGAAATGAAGGAATTCGAAATTAGACACGTCGATTCTTCCCGTAAGACAATAGCAATGCACAAAAATTACTTCTCCTCAAAATTTATTCTTAAATTTCAATCGTAGATGTCTCAGGTGATTAAAATACTTTGAAGTCTCCAATGTGTTAACTAAAATTAATTCTCAAATCTCATATTTGAGGTGCCAATATAATTTATTAACACCATCAAACTATTATTTTCAATAAATAAATACCATCAAACCATTATTTTAAAGTAAATAAACACCAACAAACTATCATTTTAAAGTAATAAAAACCTTCAAACTATTATTTTTACATAATAAACACCATCGAACTATTATTTTAAATTAATAAACACCACTAATTTATCGTGTTCAGATAACAAACACCATCAATTGGTTACGTTAAAATAATTCAACACCCGTTTATTATACTCAAATAACAAACACCAAGAACCTATTACCTTAAATCACATATTGGTACTTTTCGTTCAATTCGCGAACGTTAATCTCGAGAGAAGCATCGTCACGGGCGCGTCCTACGTCGCCTCTGTAAAAATATTGTATTTTGTAACGAAAAATCGAGACACGCGAGACATTACAATAATAATAACCGATAGTACTGTAAGAACAAGTAAAGCATACGAATTCTAAAGCTGATAGATGTAGCTGATTGAACAACCGTTGACGTCGTTGTTCAATGCCGTAGTAGGTGGTTGATGTCACTGTCAGTTCGTCGCTGTCAGTTCGTTACTGTCAGTTCGTCACGATTCCATGTTTTATTTTTACATTACTTTCATTCGTTCCGTTGTGTAACCACGCGTCCTGTATAAAACGTATTACCATCGCGATTAAATGATTGTTAGTTGCGCCTCGCGCGAGCGGAATGATATTCGCGAAAATAATTCTAACACAACGTCGGGGAATCGGCGATTCTTCAGCAAAATTCATGCCGCCGCGCGTCTTTTAAACGAGCACAAACCTCATGAAAAGTTACGGATACTTTATGGCGGACAGTTCGTTTCGGTTATCTGCGCGTAAGACGGGAATCCCTAGTTCTTCGACGTTCGTAGGTGTATGTCATAGCTGAGAGTTATAGTTTTAACGCATCCAAGGTACGAGATGACTTACAGCACAGTGGATTGTAAATACATTTGTAGAGTGAAGCGTATTGGTTCCGTAAATACTGCCATTAGAAAGCGTTGTTAGTGTGAGAGTACGTTTTCGTCGTATCGGCGAGCTCCTCGATTCTTCATCAATTGGTGACTGGGTGAAAGGAACCCGGGGTCCTTTCTCAAATACAATCGCAATTTTGGTAAACATATAAAGTCTTCAATGCTAAATATTTCATAGAGAGATGTAGAGAGCTGTGGGTGATCTGATTCTATGAAATGAACATCGTACTGTATTTTTTTCGAACAGTTCTACTATACTTCAGCAAAATTGAATTGATAATTCTAAGCAACTCAGAAGTGACCACATAAGCCTAAAATTTAGTAGGTAAAATTTAGTAGGTGAGATGCCTTGATATTAATTATCAAAGATCTTGTAAAAGAAATCAGTTTAAGTGAGATATAAATCGAATTCAAAGCTCACCTATTTTAGACCCTCGATATATGCACTCATACATAAAAAGGAAACCATAAAAATGGAAAGTTTTGGCCAAATCGATATCGAAAAACCTTATGCACTCACCTTGCTTTTAGAAACTCTTCAGAAAATTCGCGCTCATTTGAGAAAGCACCCAGGAACTAGTGCTAAATTCCACGTCCCTTCGATCTACTTTTAATTTCGAATTGGACGTGGATTTCATTAACTCGCAAATTGACTGATACGAAGAAAAGAGTGAACGTATGAATGGATAATAAAACCTTGAGAAATAGTCACTGATTGATCAGGGATCGATATGGGGGCACGTAGTACACGGAGAGAAGTATAAAAGTATTTGCTACCTGATCGAAAAATCGTCCAGTGAACGCCGAAGCACATTTAGAGTGAAAATGGAAGCTGCATCGTCGATCTTATTCTTAGATTGCGCCGGAGTTATTAGCGACCACGGTTCTACCTTAGCGGAACGAGCGGATAAGACGTTTACTTTGCACTAGAACGATAGGAATGAACGCACACCTTTTCTATGATAGTATCAGTTACTCATTTACGCGTCGACACCGTGATTAACCCTTAGTATGTGTTGATGAACAGCTGATCGTTAACTTAATTCAGTGAACGATGAACCTTGGGGTCTCACTTTCGCGACAGCAAGCTCTTCGGTCCGCTGTTGTCACTCTGAGACTTCAACGGTTGACAAATTACCGCGGTCGTTCAATTATCGTTGCTGGGTGGAGGCAGATGATCGAGGTAGTTGTCCACTGACTGATGGAAATGGGAAGCTTAAAGACTCTTGAGGAGGAAGCACAAGTGCGCGGTAATCTAGTTAAGAGTTAGAGGATTAGGGAAACATAAGGAAACGTTAAGGTGTAAATAACATGTACATAACGAAGCGTAACGTAAGTCAGAGGCTATAAAGCGGTTGGACTTTTTTTACTATTTCAAAGAAACTGGGATCACACGTTGCACAATGGGGTCCCGCGATATCGTGCTGAACTTGTCGCAACGCAGTGATGGTTGCTAGTGGGAGGATTCGAGCTAAGCGTTTCATTTATTTGTCAATGACAACGAACGGGTCGAGAGAAGTCTTCTGCAACTATTTAATTTCTCTTCGTAGGATCATCAGGATCCTGAGTTTTGAGTTACTGAACATAGTAACGATTCTATTTCTATTTTTATTTTTGATCAGTATTCGAAACACCACGAGTGTATTGTATTTATAAGTTCCTACACAAATCGTTCGAGTTCGAAGAAGGAAGGAATCCATTTCATTCGATAAAAGTTTGTTCAGATTCAGGTTGGTTTATAAATCCCTATCAATTACTCGCAGGCATCGGTTCGATGGTAATAAATTGTCAGTTACGATCATTTCATTCGCGCAACAAACACGTAACCGTTAACGGGTCTAGTAAAGCTATATAACGTAGGATAAAATTGCAGCGCCGTGATTGATAACTTGTCAACATCACCGGTTGTCGTGGCCTTCGACTGGAGCTACATTCGACAATTTTCTAGGCAGAGTGGACGTTTCCACCGCGCGAAAGGCAGCAACGGCGACGGAAGTTCGAATCGTTCCTCGATGCACAATTTATACAAAACGGAAGAAACCTTTTGAAGAGACGAAAAGACGGGCACATTTGCCTCCCCGTGTGTCGAACAATTCCATTAAGATTGCACACACACACATACACACACACAGCTCGAAGACGGTCGTTATGCGGGTGTTCCCAGACTCGTGACGAATTTAGTGTCAAACCTTTGCGGACTTCGTCATATGTTTGTACGTTTATTGAGATTCGAAGCGTTCTAAAGTAAGTAGCTCCCAAACACCAGCATTTCTAACGCGATTTATACATTCTTGTTGGCGGGATAATCGACGGGAACTACTTTTTACGCGCGTAAGAGATCTGTGGGGCGCGTGGACGAGAAGAACGTCCCCCAGGATGTTTGGGAGCCTCTAATTGACACAATGTCGCATAAAATGCCGAGGAATTAACGTAGACCAATCGAAGCTCATTAAAATTCATCAACTCTGTTAAGCGAACGAAAAGGAAGCACGTTTTTAGCTTAAGACGAGAGAAACGAAATTCGAATCGCGTTATACGTATCGACGGCGCGAGGATACATTATTTCGTACTTGAAACTTGGAAACGTATCGACTCCCTGTAATCCCGTGGAGCAATCCAGTGAGCTCGATGTAAATCCTTCATTCGTACCTATCTCGTGACTTCGTACTTTGCCGTGCTAAGTGAACGCGCAACAAGCTTAAATCGCATAATGACAATAAATTCAACAACAACTGAACAATCAGTCATCACGAAATCTACTCTTTTGAATTGTCCTATTGATTCACCGGAGGTATCGTAAACTCAGAATCATTTATGACTCTGGAAGTGTCAGAGATGAGAAACGCGGAGAGAAAGCTTCGGCGAACGTAGTGCGCGCGAAGGGAGAGAAGAGCAAATAGAAATAAAGGGTCCGCTTACTTTGCCACTTCCAGGGCCTTAGGGGCATTCTTTTCTTATAATTTCGTCGCGATTCAACGGTTCCAGTTCATTAAAATCGACACCCGCGTCCCGATCTCTGACCACTTGACACATTTTAACGCGTAGCGTAATAAACAAAGTAGTTTAAAAAAAAAATCTATAATTGAGAAACTTTAGTGACGTAGGCTAAGGAATGAGTAAGTATGACGGTACGATTATATAATAACGATAATTAATAGTAAACCGAGTGTACTGCATAGCACTAGCGCTACTAAAACGAGGATGAAAATAACGAGCAGAGAAACGTAATGGCGAGAGATTATCGAGTATCGATTAACTAACGTTAGATACAACTAATGCGTATATCGTTTGTTAAATATGTACCTATGAATTATTGATGACCGTCGTTCTAAGGCTACACGATGTAAGGACGAGATTCTTGTTGCTTGGTTTTGTAATCATGCTTGATAAAAGCATTCGAAGAATAAAACTTGTTGTCGTAGAAACGGTTTTTTGGTGATCATTTAATTCTCTCGTGGCAGATGCATGATTCTTATGAACTTAATGGAAACTGTGTTACTCATTACTTATTAGTATTACCCCAAAGGGGTAATAGTTGGCCCCAAAGTTGAAACGGGGGTCTATTGAACCCACAGTGATCAGAAAGGGTTAAACATAAGAATTTACGACAGAACGTTCGGTTTTTCTCGAACTTGGTATTTTAATTCGTGTGACACTAGCCCCTCCCCGCCTCTCCCGCCATATCATTAATATTAATTCATGCAGGATTTCGAATTCTATCATATCCTCTGTATAATTGACACTTTTTCAATAATGCGGACAGACTTCTTTGGAATTTATTTAACTAGGAACCACCAATTTATAAAATAGAATATAAGTCATCAGAAGTATCTTCTACTGAACTACACAACAGATAGTACACTAGATATAACGAAAGGATTGCAAAAAAATAAAACACAAGTATGTCCTTAACGAGACTATTATTTTAAAAAAATTTCGAGTATTTAAGCTCACATTATTTTCAACAGATTATCAACGAATAGTACAATAAGTATTATTAAATACTGAAAGATTTTAATGAAGTATCATCTACTCACAATACTACTGTACGTTAATAAATTATAAATGGACATGTTGTAACATATTTGATTGTTTGCAATAAACGCGTCCTGTATTTTTCATATTTTTCATACGCAATTTAGATATAGAAATAGGTACGTAACGTTTCCACGCATTGCTTCGGTAATCCTTCACGGACAATGTTTTGTAGATAGGGGTGTAAGACACACGAAACGTTACTATGAGTCTTCGAAAAAACTTCGCGTTGAGCTTCTTAGAACGGAACTCTAAACGTGTTTGTTCGTGTATTTCTGTAAGGCTGTATTCATCAAACTAACATCTTATCGCTGCCTTCCTCTTTTAGCAGCTTCTCGATCTCAGGAAACGACATCTTCAGCCACGATGTTACGAAGATTCCGTTAGCTTCGACGAGAGCTGCCGCGTACCTCGCTCCTTTCATGCTGTCATAATAGTTTTCTCTGAACGATTGCAGCTGTAATAAACAATCTCACTTAATATTACTTTGCACGTAGCTCGATACGTACCCAAGCCTGCGACACTTGAAACATTGAAAATATAGTAATCTAATTTTAAAAATTCCTTACATCCTCCAGATCTTGTTCACTAGTTAAACCATTACTCATCGATAATACGAAGGACTTCAGAATTGAATAGGATCCGAGAAACCTAAAGCAAAGAAACAATTACTTTATTATCTTCTTTCTCTTTTAAATGCATTCTTTTATACGAAAGACTGTGAAATACTTCTGTGCGATTTCCTGCCAGTTTGCTCGAACGAATCGAGACGCAGCTTGAGCCGCGGCTGGATTTCGAGGGAAGGCTTTCAAAATCACGGCTATTTCATCCTGCTGGAACCTGTCTTCGTGCAGGATTTCGCTGAGGATACTGTAACGTTGGAGAGTTATTATTTTCAGTAATATGAAACTTATCAGAGTGGAAGGAGTTTATTTACAGAAAATGTAATCATTAGGAGGAAGCTGGTATCGTGCACCTCAGTGCTCCGCAACCAGTGTGCCGCAGGTTTCTTTTAACAAAGTTTTTGAATTTTAGTTTTAATAAAAAATTATAAGCGGTTATTGTATTCATTAAAACAAGCATAGGTATCAAATGTGACTAATGAGTTATAGTAAAAAATGAATACCATAGTGAATATTAGTTATAAGTAAAAACATGTTGTTAGTTCGTTAGTTGTGATGTTAAATTAATCAAATAAACAACAATAAATAAATAAATGTGATTTTCCTATATACACTTTGTAACTTGTATATTTTTGTGGTGTAACGCAAAATTCTGAGAAAGGTATAGGTGTGCTGAGGGTGAGAAAAGGTTACGGAGCACTTCCTTCGACTAGCTGCTTAGGAAGTCCAAATTGTATACAATTCTCTTGAGAGTGTTAATCTTCTAGAGGAGAGGTTTTCGATTTCTAACTTAACGTTATTGATCGCGAGAATCTTCCTACTTCTTTGACAGAGAGATGGAAACGCGGCTTAGAAATTTACTCGAGACCCTAACAAATAGCTAGTATAATTGATTGCAAAAGGATTTCACTTACGATTGTAAGATCCATGGTGCTTGGAAACAAGCGAACGACGATAACAGGCGTTTCTTTTCTTCTTCGTCGTCAACCATCGTTATCTTTTCTGTGAAGTAATTATATTCCTTTCGCGTGCCATAACGTGCGAGAGTGCAATAATACGTTTCGCGGATATATGACGGTACCCTGCAAAAATTCTTCGCTAGAGCTTTGAAACAAACTCAAGAAAACCCATAGAGAAAAATCTAGTGCACGGCAATTGTATTTCTTTTCAAATTATATTAAGTCAAATTAAATATAATGTTTGAAAACACAGTTACTTACATTTCCTCGATTTCTTCAGTCCTCGCATTTTCAAATACGTGTTTGGACCAATCCAAGCATTCATTATGTTCAAACATACATGCGATCTTTACAGCGGTCATTGTGAGATGCGAACCTTCTTTGAGCCTTGGACCCACTTCACTGTATAGCGGAGACACAAACTTGACCATAAACTCCTGAAATCGAATACAATAATATCCGGTATGATAGGTGATATGTACTTAGCAATAGTCAGGTATGTAACAGGAAATTAGTAAGACCGGTGGAGTACAAAAAACAGCATTGGAAGTCTTTAGTTGTCAGCCAGGCAATGATAGTGTACCGATACTAGATCGCCTGTCAAATCCCGAATCTACTTAGTCATCACTATTTCCATAGAATTTACGGTTTTTAAATGCCTTTAAATGCTACTTGTTATACTCATTTTTTCTATTCACCATCTATTATTATTTCAGGTAGTAAGCAAGAATGTAGCATCTATCTACACGTACAAAATTAATTACACAATTCATAAATTTTCTATTTTATTGCTCCCTTTTTATTTTATTTAATGCAGAAACGTAATGTAAACCGTTAATGGTTGTTTATTATTTTGGTTTAACCGTTGTATACATTTATTTCTATCGCATAAAATAACATTCTTATACAGGATGTTTCGCCTAACTTTATCACCTGAAATATTTCTGTCATATTTAAAATTTCATAAAAATGTTTCGTATGAAAGTTACACGGTTTGGTTGGAGCCAGCGTATGGTAACAATAGATTTATTCCATTTCCAATCATAACTCACCTGATAATCAGTGAAGATCGATGTTTCATACAAAAGCCTGTTTAGTTTGAACACGTGTCGCATCAGCACATTCCAAGGCAGATAATTCCTTTCCTCTGTCTGCATATATTTAATAAAGTCAAAGACAGTCTCGTACTTCATCAGGCCCACTGCGGCGAGGCTGAAAATGTCGTCTATAAGTGATGCTCTCGTTTCTGGTGGGAAAGCCTCATGATTCTCTTGCAGAGCCATTTTCAGAAGCATCCAGTTTGTGTCATCGTAATGTATACGATAGTAACCTTGAATTATACCAATATCATAAATTTAAATTAACACACAAATTTAAAACAACTACATTTGCAAGTACCTATATAGAATGCGAGCAACGACAAGAGAAATGTCAACTGAAAAAAATGTATTTGATAAATACAGCATAGGTAATGAACTGTAAAGTTATAATAAAATGTATTCTATTTATTCTATTGTATTTATTTCTATTTATTCTGTTATGACCTTGAATAAATTCATTCGAAATTATCCAGATGCATAATCGATGGAAATCGAGATTGAGTACAAATTTGAGACTTCTTAAAATAGACCATTTGGAGGGAAATTAAATTTAATAATAATAATAGTATTCACTGTATTTATTACGTACCAGTCTTGTTAATGTTAAAAAGAATCCAAGATTCGTTTGAAGATCCAATATTATCCAAAGTGATTTTTGGCTCGAGTGGAAACCATATATTTTCCGGAGACGACCAATTACCAGTCTCGTCAATATAATTCAGTGGAATATACCACAATTTAGAGATATCTTCTAGTGGTCTGTCGAATGCAAATTGTTCCTAAAATAGTGAATCATTCATACCAGTTTTCGTCAATTGAGATCTAATTACTGAAGGGTTTCAACTCAATACTAAAACCACCCATTGTAAATATTACGATGATTATTGTAGATATTTCTTAACTCCTCCAAATCAGTAGCCTTTATACCCAAACCTGTGTGGATTATTCCACGCTAAATAGATTTGGATGAAATTGAAATCTGACATATTTCGCTTTAATTCAAGGAGAGTTTAAGTCATCATTTTGCTACTTTCGAATTTGTTTAAAGGATACAGGCTCTGGGTTTATAATTTTTGCCCATTTTCGCTACAGCATATATATAAATAAATTTCTATAAAAAGTATATGAATAATTGTTCAAGGATTGCTCTTTCCGAATAAATTCTTCTCATACAATATGAAAATTATAAACAGATTATTGTTTTTCAAATATATAAATGCTTTCACACAACATTCTGGCATTTCCTTAAAACGTACATTATAAAGATACCTATAGGTACTAATTGCTACTTTTACCTGGTAAATAATAGCGGAGCCTTCTTCATAATTCCTTATAACAGTGACAAACGGATATCCACCTTGAGAGATCCAAGAATTCATCGCCTCTTCGAAAGTAGTTCCAGGTGTTAGCAGAAATTCGACAGCTTCTTCCGCCATGACATTTACAAAATCGGCGACATACGTAGCGTTATATTTCCTGAACGAATAATACGATTCCTTTCATTATCTCACAGCTTCTAATTTTTCACCGCGAGCCAAACCTCGGATGATCTCGCAATAAAACATTCAGCTACTGTTGCCGCGCAAAATAAGCTTCGGTACGTGCAATGACATCATTGACAAATCAATAAATGTCCATTGTTCCATCGCGACTCGTAGAATAAATTTGCAAAATGAAGACGTAAATACCAAAAGGCTGCTAATAAGCGTGTAACTGGTAATCCATCACGATCGACATCGAAACGAATCGATTATTACCACAGTACAGCTTATTGTCCCTGCTGCAAGGGCATGAATCTCCGTCAAGCTGTGTCTAATTGAAACGAATGCTTAATCAAGCGGTATCAGTCGATGAGTATAGAACACTGAATTCCTCGCGAATGATATTATACCCACCACCTCGTTATCAACTTCTCGTAGCCGTTCCTAAAGGCGGTGTTGCCTATCGCGCCATGCAACATGCGTATCAAACATGCACCTACAAGAAGTAATTAAAATGCAACATTTTACGCTCGCCACAATCACGAGACCTAATAACGGCTCCACACATGCGGTATTCGTATTCGATTACAGATCTGTCTCGATATAAGTCCAACGCTTGGGGGACGAATGCGTGAAGACTATATTTGATGTCTAATCGTTCTGTTCATTAGCAGGGCCCGATTATCTTAAAATATAATTTTTAGCAGTAAGTGAAATTTTTTGTAAGTGTTTATTGAATAACAAAAGCCACTTGTTTCATAAAAAAAAACAGTAACAAAACCAAATAAAATATATAGATAGGAGATAGGTATCTATTTTTCAAATCTCAAATAAAAACAACTGTTATAGAATATTTTAAAAAATCTATGTATAAAAAAAGAACGTAAACGCAAAATCACAGAATATATATATTAAAAACGTTTTACCGCTTTTTCAGAAAGTTTTACTTTTTTATTGGTTGCTATTGATTTTAAATTTCTCTTTATACCTATTTTACCAATGTTGGTAGTTACCCTGCTTGCGCAATCCCCCTAGATCTAGCCCTATTCATTACAATATACGAATATTCGTAAAAGCATGCGTGGAACTCGACCATAAGACCAAGTTGGATCGCGGATTTACCTTTCGCGTATTCGTCGTTGACGGGCTGCAGGAGTCGATAGTTGACGTTTTCGTGGAAAGGCCTTGAGATGCTGAAACTATCCATCTCCATCAGTGGCAATTGAATATCAGTGAGAAAAGAGTCGCTCAAGTTCAATGACAAATCTATCTGGAAATGGAGTTTTATCAAAACGGTTTACAACGCTGTCACCGTTTCGGCGTACGAATTTCGGCTGCTTGCCTTTGGGACGATTTCGTGTTGAAAGTAGAGCAGCGAGGCCTCGAGGATCCACAAGTCGGTTCGATTCGCGCTCATGAACTCGTCGAGTAACTGTTGCCCAAATAGAGTGACTAGAACTTTTAGTGCATTGCTTTTCGAGACCACTGGCGATGCTTCGGTGGTGTAAAACAGCGACTGCCTTGAAAGTTTTAAGAGACATGAGTGGAGCTATTAGAAACTTGTTGCATGTACTGATTAACTTTTTCGATACTGAGAATTTGAACGCTTAGTCACGTGCGGGACTCCTCTAGTCATATCTCTTAACCATGGTCGCTGAACGCCTATGGGCGTTTCGCGCACATACTGCGTACGCTGAACGAACGCGTACATCCGTATACATATGTATAACATCCAAAGATTTGGTATTTCATTTTTCAGACAAATGGTTTGTGTTTGTTGAACCACGAAGGGAAGTGGAAATATGGCATTTAAAAAATTATATCGGTCTACAGTGAATATTCGGAATAAGCTCGCAGCTTAAAACGGACAGCCAGTCCATATATGTTAAATATATTTTACTTTCGTACCAGAAATAATACCTTCACAATACTCATACTTCATAGATTCCTCAGAAAAATACGGCGCGTTTTCATGGAACAGCCGGAAAGTACCGAAATCAGGTGATTGCTGATACAAATATAGATCGAAGATATAGAATAGAATATTTTCATACCAGATTTACTTTCTCGAGAAAATAGAATTTGAATCACTATTTTATTCTACAGTTTCAACTTCCTTTTGCATGATCAATCACCTTCTTTTTGGTTCTATGACGAATTCTATTACACCCTGTATATTCAAAATCATACGTTGATAAAGAAAGAGTGGTTGATCCCAATAGTGGTAATTGCAAGCGAAAGTAAACAACTTGTTTTTCTAATGAAAAAAAAGTGATGTCTCTTACTTCATCGCGATTAATCCAGGGCTTCCCATGCTCTCGTCGATCCCTGGGGGCAAGCCCACTAGGTCCAATTTGGGCAAGGGATAGGGTAACGGGAACACATCAATCAGGTTAATGACAGCGGAGTCGAGTTTGTCAAAGAGGTAAATCCCTTGCGATTGCCTGTTCGCATCCTTCCAAAACGTTGCCACTACTTTGGAATCTCCAACAAATGTTACGCCTACAGACTCGATGTGACCCATCATAAGAGCCAAGCTGTGTGGAGATAACGGCGGGGATTCGTCGAACACGTCGATCACCATCGCTGTATTCAAACTTGAAACAAAAATAAAAGAAAGAAAAAAAATTTAATAAATCGTTTTAAAGAAAACCTAATTGCAATAAATGAAATGAATTAAGTATAATAGTCAAAATCTAGTTTTTCTGAAAAATAAGGATTTTTTATGTTTATGACATGTTTTGTTTATCTATCGATAAATAAGTTTCACACTGTGAATTTGGAGATAATAAACATACAAGTCTTTATTATGTTAATACCTAATTAGCAGGTCGTTATTGTTATCCACATCTGAAGTGGTTTTACTTTATAATTTTATTAGAATAAATTTCCAATTAGATGTTTTGAATTTTCCGTAATATCGATTTTGGCCAGAGCCTCGCAAACTCTATTAGAATCTGACGAGGATCACTTTGAATGCTTTCATAGACGATCGATTTCATTGAAAAGTGCATTACTTTCATAAATTACTTACGTGTCTTTCAAAGTCCTAAGAGGCATGTTTGAGAGGACCTTTATTTCTTTGGGATGTGCCACGGACACGGAGAAAACCGACTTTTGGTCTGTGTCGTCGAATACTGGTAAGAGGTAGCGAGCACCAGAATGCTTAAGTTTCGTTCCCATTAGCCACCTAATACGAAGAATATCGAGAAATTACTCGACTTATTTTTACACAAAACACATTAATACTCATAATTTGCTGGTAAGATTACGATATGAACAAATGTAAATATATGTTTATATTTTATATTATTGAATTCTTTAATATTTAATTATAGAGTGTATACAAATATAGTACTCACCTTTCTTCGCCAAACGAGCTAAAATTTCCAATGAAGAACGCATTGTCATCGATCCAGGCTTGGTAATCGATTTCCAGCTTATAAATTCCTTGTTGAATCCGCAAGCCCAAGTAAATTGTGTGAATTTCTTTCTCCTCGTCTACTGTGTATTTTGCAATCTCTATTTCCGACGAATTAATCTCCGTGATTTCAGGAAACAATGTTATCGCTGATAATCTCTCAACATCCGAATCGTTTGAACTCTTAAGCTCGTCAGAATTACGAAACCCGTTTGGATTTCTCGAAGATGCATCAGACATTCCATTGGAGGACACATTTCCCGGTGGATATTCCATATTTTCTTTGTGTATGCCTGTACCATTTTCAGTCGCCGTCAATAAAACGTCGTTTTCTGCGATATATATACCGGCGCGAGTAACTGTGGATAAATTAAATTACGTGTAAGCGGAAAATTTAAATTTTAATTTTGAGTTGATTTTGCTGAAGATGCGACTAGAAATCATGAACGATAATAATTATCAGTTGGCGAACTGGGTCTAAAATTTAGTTACCAAGAAATAAAGAGGGTTCACCCACAACTTTAAGGTTATCATTTAAAAATTTTCAAATTTGCAGAAAATATATAACTGTCAATAAAGTGCAATTAAAATTTTTAAGAAATAAATGTACATAGTTATATTGAAATTGTGAAGGATTTAAATTAAAATACTTTATGGTGACCTACTGATATTTCAGTGTTTAGTGAAAACTTTTCAAGATGTATAGATATTTGAAATGTCAAGTTATTATTAAACTACACGGAGAGAGTGAATGAAATGAATTCCTCTTAAAAATGTGAGAAAATTGTATTATCTACTATGAATTCAAGTCTCAAGAAAACTGCGTGACTTATGAGATGCCCTGGTACTTAACGATGTGTCGTTACTAATTATAAAATCAAAGGCGTTACCAAGTGTTTCATCGTCCTCGGGACTCTCGTAA
The DNA here is from genome assembly GCA_963971345.1 of Andrena flavipes. NCBI lineage: Eukaryota > Metazoa > Arthropoda > Insecta > Hymenoptera > Andrenidae > Andrena > Andrena flavipes. The sequence continues at coordinate 15,512,113 of OZ020480.1, forward strand.
TTAGCATTGTCGTCCTTCCTTCTTCGTTTTCTTTTTGATGGTATGTTTTCCACGCCAAGATCCAATAATGACAGTTTATAATTTGTTACCGTAATGTTCTTCGCGGTCAAAGACAATTGATCTAACCCTGTCGTATCGTTTACTTGAAACTCGATAATTACTCGGCCTTTCAACCTCGATACACCGTTGCCATTAATTATAGGCGTTAGCTCGAGGCGGTACTTTAGGGGATGAACGAAAGGCGAAATCAAAGTTTCACCGATACTGCTGGTATCCTCGATTTCATCGTTCAGCAGATCTATAGTGTCGTATGGCTGTCAAGCAAACATTTTGTGTGAACTAATAGATTTTACAAGTGGAACTACAGGAATAGTTTTGGTAAGTAGAATATTTGTATGATTTAAGGATAATTTTGAAGTGGGTATAAATTTAAAAAAGAATATGTACAGGTAATGTTTCTCTCAAAACTGTAATTGGTACAATCAACAAATTCTTTTAAGGAGAGACGACCGTATAAATCGAACGAAAAATAGAAACAAAATTTTTTCAATACCTAAAACTCATTTTAAACGCGTTTTTCTCGAAACCACGGTTGGAAATTGGCGCCGGGAAAACCCAAATCCCATTTTACCAATCAACTTTAAATTTTGCACAATTTTAGTTTATAATATTCCTCAGAATATGAACCACAATGTTTAACCAAATTATTAATTTTAATTACTGTTTTTAAACAAATAAAACGCGAATTTTTGGCGAAAATGTTTGAAGTCCTGCCATTTTTAAAATATGCAATTTTTGTGGCTCCATTTGTGTTTTGCTTTTGTTCTAAGATAAATCTCGACCTACTGATTTTACGATCTATTCTATTCATGTCACTTACTTTTTTCTTCGGCAAGGAATTGATGTACCATCCAAGGAATCCCGCGGCAACCACGCCAATAATAAAAACTACGATAATCGCCCCTATCTTTGTATACGATAGAAACCAACCATTGTCCCTTTTGTATTCGATATCATCGCTGGTCATAAACTGCACCGGACCACCACTGAATTGTGGCATACTTAAAGCTGTGAAAATCATTGGAAAATCGTGAATCAGGGTAAGCAATAAAAGATGGCGAATATATGAAAAATATTGCGCAGAAACCGTCGATACAGGGTGTTTAAAAAAAAATGTGATAGTGCAATCCCAAACTTTTCCTGATTTTCCATAAAAAAAATGGAGTGAAATTTTTTAAAAGGGGCATATCTTTTTTTGAGAAAATCAACTTTATATACAAGACATGTGGTATTCGAGCACCTAGTTGATAAACTTTTATGTTCTGGACATTTTGCATCTACGAAATATATATTATAAAATTACAGATCGGTATTTCTCAACACGATATGCGTTAATATTTAATCTCCTTATTTTATCCACTGCTCGGTAGGTAATAATATTGGTAAATCACAAGTGAACTTTCGCTGTCATAAAATTCTTCAAGCATTTGAACAGCTTGCATCTTTAAAATTTTTAGAAAACTATTTTTCTTCTATGAAGTGTGGACTCTTTATATACACACATAAACGATGCATGACATGTACAAAATATACGGATACGGATACGGATATTGATTTAAAATTATCATCTTCTACAAAGTAACACTGTGGGTCCAAATTAACCCGGCATCCATCAGTAGAGTATTAAGGAGTCCCAGGGATCGACGGGCTTAAGCTACGCTGAATAGAAGGGGAAACACCTACAGGAGAGGTGGTAATAGTCATGAACTAGGTGTTTCCCCCTCCATCCAGCGTAGCTTAAGCCCGTCGACTCCTGAGGAATCCCCTATTTTGGTACGCCCTGTATCTTCAAATCTTTTCTGCTCCAAAAAACAGTGCCAGTACATGAAAACCTTATAATAAAGAAATACATAGACAACATACAAACGATCAATATTTATTCTAATTCTATACAATTCGTGCATACAGTTTGTTTTTGAATTATCACATGGGAATTACAAATGTTCTGTAAACATTCATCACATCTCGAACTATATTTATTATCATTCCCGATGCATATGTAACACCTGGAACGTTTTCGAAACTCTATAGTTATCTTCTTCCTCTTCAATCTTCTCCCTGTACTTTCAATGGCGCGCGCAATGTGCTTCTGCAGCACCAAGCTCCGGCTCTCAAATTCGCTCGCGCGCCGATCTATATTTTCCGAGCACATTTCATCCCCCAGCTTCTCGAGAAACATCTTCCTCTTCTTCTTCATGGAACTACTACACTCCCACGTAGGATTCTTCACAAGCCATACGACAAACGCATTGTAAGCTGCGACGTCGACGTAATTCAGAAACAGTGACAGCGGCCAATGTTTCGTCGATCTTCGGCAAGAATATTCCTTCAACAATTTATCGAACGTGTTCACGCTATCCTTCGTCGAATTATAATACGAGATTATTTCGGGCCTGTAATTGTCTTCAAGCCCGCAAGTATCATACCGGCGATGCAAGCTCGACAGTGCTATCACACACTTCCGCGGTTTCGGGATGTACGATACCAGCGTGAGTTCGTTACTAGACAGAAATTCAGACGTAAATCGTTCCCTCGACTGTGCATTGATTATAGGTCTCGGCAGGTGTTTCCGATTCCTGCGCATAGTACCAACCAAGAAAATGTGATCTCGTAGTAAGTCCTCTGCCAGGGTAATATCGGTGAAACAGTTGTTCGTGGTAACTACGCGTTCAGATTGGTTCCAAAAGGTGGTAAGTTTCTTCACTACATGTTCCTCTTGACCTTTCTGAATAGTATTCCCCTTTCTTCCCAGGTAGACGTCGAAGTTGCAACAGTAGTACGTTTTCGCGTCGCACAGCGTGCACAACTTCATGCCGTACTTGCCGAGCTCGCGAGGCATGTAGACTTTGAACGGGCAGCGGCCTTTGAAGGTTACTAATTGTTCGTCCACCGTGCCCACGTTCGACGCTTCGTAGCACTCCCTACAGTTTGCCGCGAAAATATTCGTAATGGTTCGGAGCGGCGCCAGCTTGTCCTCAGCCTTCCTTTCCGCCTTCGTGGCGACGTCATCGAAGCGTATAAACTTGAAAATTTCTTTGAACCTGTCCCTGGACATCGCGGCAGCGTAAATCTGTCGCGAGAACGCAGTGTTCCTCCTCCACAAATGATCGGTGGATTCCCGCGACTCCCTGAATCGGCCGATGAGCAATAAAACACCGAGGAACGCCTTAATTTCCACGCGATCTACGGGCTTCCACTTCTTCTGCGACTCTTTGCTGTACGCCGCTTCCGCTCTTTTATTCGTGCAGGCGATCACGGCGTCGATAATTTCGTCGTTGATGAAAAGCTGAAAGCATTCCTCGATGGAAGCGATGTCTTCGCTCCTCGCAGTTAGGGCACAGACTCGTGGTATGCTTCGCGGCCGTTGCTCGTCAGCTGTAGGAGCGGCGCGCGTCCATGCTCGTCCAGAAATAGTCTGGTTTCCGTCGCCCGCCTCGTCTTCGTCGGATTCCCTCGTAGAGAACACGTCGCTCTCGAAATCTTGTAGTTCTGGCTCGGTGTCGCTGCACGACGTGCTCCCGCCGTACGACGAGATCTCGTCGTAATTATCCTGGTCCACGAACTCGCTGAAGGCGCTGCTCGGTGTCGCGAAGTGGTCCGGTTTAGGCATCGCGGATCGATACTTTTTTCTTGCCGAAAAAGTCACGCAAACCGAAACGCGGCTTCTCTGCTCGCTGCTATGTTGTGTGTTATACTAGGGGGCAGCTTTGTAGGCACGTTGAAGGCCAATACTCTCCTCCCTTCCCCTCCCCCATCGTTTATTGGCGTGCGCCGGCTCTGCGTCATCGCCCGACAGCGTCTCTCAACCAGATGTGTCTTCGCAACTGTTCTCTTTCGGCGAAAGTGCACCGGAACCGTCTCTTTTCGCGTGCCACCGGTAATGTCAGATGGGTGGAAGGAACTTGATGTAATAACGGTGGAAAATATTTTAGAAAATGGGTGCTGTTTGTTATCGCAGAGGATATTAATCGTGGGAGGTACGTTGAGAACGTTATGAAAAGGCGAGGAGGGGAAGGACCAATTGAAGGGGTGGGGAAAGTACTGTTGCCTTTGAGTGCGGCGACAAAGCTGCTCCTCGAGATAGGAACAGCCAAGAAATTACATTTCTTCGTGAGCACCTTAAGTGGGGTTACATTTACCTCACCGACAATATTTTCATCAACATAGAGATGCCAGTGGTTGAATGAGAATAATAATCATTATAAGCACTAGAAGTTGACATCGCTAAGTAAACATTGTCGATGAAATGATTATCGGTGAGGTAAAGGTAACTCATTTAAGTGTATTTCTGTAAAGTAGTGCTGTTCAACTTAGTAGGGCTCACTTTTCCTATTCTGTTATTTACTATTGCCATGAACATGTTCTATACATGTAATATGTGCAGTACAGAAGGAACAAAGGCGCGTAAAGGGACTCACTCACAGATTCTAAAATCCAGAATGTTGGAGGGCTATAGGTTGCAGGCTCGAGAGACGCGCACATGCGGGTCTAGCTTTGTGACGTAGCTGCATCATGGCATGGGTCTGAAATGACCCGAAGGCCACTAGCCAAGGATTCACCAATTTATCCAACTAGAAAACCTTATATGATAGAGGAAGTCTATTCCCAGATTTAAACTTGACACCCTAACACGAGTAAAAGACACTTGGAATATTTAATAGGTGCAAAAAACAAATATTTTGCAGTCCTATGTTATGTACATACATATGTACAAATCTTGAATTAAGTCTATACAACCAGACACCTCTTCCAGTCACGTCATTAATAATACTAACAATACGTAATGCGCTTGATCGTCAGAACAAATACAAGAAGTAATAATCAAAAGATGGCCTTTCTCTCTGTTAGTAACCTTGAGATGTGCGCACGTTTCAATTTCGCGATGAAGCACCATTGATAACTGTTTATGCCTACCGCGAAATGTAAATGAGAACGAGTCGTGTCCTCCATCGCGTTTCGTCTACCCTAGACAGCTTTACGTTGGAAACATGTCAAGTGTTTGACGTTCCTTTATCAAATCGATGTTCAGAAGTGCTCGGAATAACTGAAAGCGCGGCAAATTCGCGTTATCACAACATTCGGCGCGAACGTGTCGGCGACATCGCTGAAATTGATTTCCCGCGGTGCACACACGTTCCGCATAGTCAGATGGTGTTACACGCTCGTAAATATGCCCGAGGAATGGCTCGCCAAGGTCCTTTTTCTGCACGTTGTTAACTTTAGCAGTCGTATAATCATTCATAGACCCAGCAAACCTCGACTCGCCATAGTTCCCCAGACATTAACGATACCTGCTATAGGCTTCCTAGAATTCCGCACGGAGGCACGAATTCCATTTTAGAGACGAGTGCATTGTGGAAAATTCTGCGATCACTCGTGGCATTGTTAAATTGGTACTTCGGTAGAAAATACGGAGAAACCAAAAGGAAATATTTACGTGATTGTAGAGTCGTTGTAGAAAACACTCGAAGTGCCAAAAATCAAATTTATGCTATAGTATTGAAAATTGGCTCGTGGAACATTTTTCGATACATTTTTCTTTCATTTTAGCACTTACAGTGTTTTCTACAAGAACTCTTCAAGTATGTTTTGGGGAAAATGTAGGCTGCAAAATGAACCAGATAATTAATATTATTACATTACCGACTTAAACACTGTGGTTATTATTGTGTCATCACATTCTATATCTACAATACATTACTCAGAAATCATTAAAAATGATCATCACTATTTATTACCTTAAGAACAACATATGAGTTTCTTTTACGATTTAATATCGTAAAAGAGGAATATATTTAATTTATGAATGTTATATAGGTAATGTAGGTGATTTTAATTTTTAACCAACTTCGCTCTGCATTCAATTTACATAATCCTCGTTTCACGTATTTCATCATTAAAGCGTAATCTGTCAGTATGAATTAATTAGTTGCATTCAAAATATTTTAAAACGCCAATTTATTATAGCACTTGGATTACTACTTGGATGCTCTCTACACTGTGTAACACGCAGCATACACACATGAATTATTTTACTGCGACCGTTGTGCAAAGTATCGAATATCATTTCAGTATATAACCACCAAACCATAAACTGTACCTATCGTAACTGAAACGCTATAAATGTACGCATAAATCAAACTTGGAATTATCCACGATGGAAAATTCCGCATGGGGATTTAAACAGGGCTCTGATTCCGCAGACCTCGGTTTATCGAGACTCCACCCTAAGATTAAAGCGTATATACCCAGGTAGAATAATTGTCCCAAATTTGCAGGTACATGCAAATGGATGTAACTTTCAATAAACGATTCTTAAACAAAACCAAGATCGCTATGCAAGTGGTGTCAAACATTCACAGCCCATTGATCCTCCACTCAGAAGCCTCGTTGAGATCCTTTATTAAAATTTGGAAAAAGAATTTTAAATTTTTCAATATGAAACGATTAAAAATAAATTCTTCTCAACTTTCAAATTTAGATGGGAAGGGAAAAAAGACATTTTCTCAAACTGTTATTCACTGAAATCGAAAAAGTAAACAGAATTTACAACAGTTCAAACAAAAAGTGAAAAAAAAATTAAGAAGAAATTCTTCTCGATTTTTCTATTCAGACTGGGAAGGAAAAAGATTTTTTTTAACCTTTTCTTTATTGTAATAAAAAAATATGCAGAATTTACAAAAATTCCATTGTTGGCGGATTCTGAGGCACAAGTGTCTTGAATTCGTCGAAGTGTTCGTTGGTGACAATTCAGCCGAATATGTCGAAAATCAAAAGAAGACGCGTGCCGAAAGGAAGTTCGCGCTTCCGCGTGGCACTGAATTGTTTCACCTGAAGGTGTATGTATCGCCGACGATAATGCACGCGACATGGTCGAAGGTTACTACGGTGCCTCATAGGATTACGTATACGAATCGGACGTGTAGTTCTTCACGGTAAAATACTCAACGAGACTCTGTTGCATGTTATGTCACGTGGTGCATGATTATCGTATAAACAAACGAATCGGGAAATATCCCGCTCACACGTTCTCCCGTCATTCATTGCCGTTGAGTAACTGTAAAATGTAACGCTATTAAGCATGCAATTTCGATAAATACGGTGGTAAGCTTAATACAGCAAAATAAGCGTTCGGACGCGACGGATTAATAAATTGCAGGGTCGTGCAAGACCTGTCTGCAAATAACGCGTCACACTGGAGGAATAGAGTTTTCTGTTTACTGAATAATAATGTCTCGCTGGTAATTAAGAGTAATCGCATTCTTGCGCAATGAAACCATTGCCTCCAATTAGAAGTGCAAAGCCGATAGGTATCTCTTTTATTGGACGATAAAAAAAGGGACGTTTGTCTAAGTCCATATGATGGTTACGAAGGGATTACGTGAAATTCGGTATAACGAATAGACTTGAAGTTATTTTTTAAAGAAAATTTAATAAAGTAACGAACTAGAAGGGAAGAGAAATTTATTGCATCGCTCGAATATTAAACACGTTATCACTTATACCTCTCTTATTTTATTAGTGCTAGAAAAATATTGCAAAATTTATTTCTTGCAAAACTGTATAGTTCACTGTGTTGATCGAAATAAGTTGGATGCGAATAATTTTGTGCATTAAATATTCCCAGTGCTGTAGGTAAGAGAGTGAAATGCTAAAAGAAGAAATGAATTTTCGCGACGAATCGCGGTATTGGGAAGAAAAAGCAAAATTGAATTTTGTATATTTAAATTCCTTCCTTATTATAATTATAATTATATTATAAGACTTTTTGTCAGTATAGTGTTAAGATACTTGTATTATGACGATCAAATTTTAGAGTGGAAGTTTGATGCTTCCTAGCGATTGGTGCGCGCAAAAGTACGTGCCGTATCATTCTGATACCCAATTACACGTGTAACGTTGATCATGAGATGTGTGTCATATAATCACTGCAATCGTACGTTTCCTTTCGAAACCATGTGCCTCAGAGCTCCGCGTCTACCGTACGACCGACTGCTCTTATTGATTTAGAAATTTTCAAAGTGCAGACACACCTTTCGAAATATCGCGCAAAGACGAATCGAAATCGTCATGGGAAGTCAACATTTCGCGGAAGAAGGAAATCTCGGTGATAACTCTGGTGCGCTAGCATCTGTTACGCTTCAGAGACACGGGCGTCTCTAGCAATCAAGCAATTATAATCGTGAAAAATAGCAAATAGAGTGTTCGGGATTCCTACTAATGCACACAACAACAGGAACACGTTGAAACGATCGTATCGCAGGATGTTGCTAGCTTTTAATAGAATATTCATGGTATGCGATACAAATTTGTAAGATTGACAGGAGTGACTCAAAAATTCGTTAAACGTATGTAGTTAGGTTTCTTTTCGTTTCGATTTTGTATTTATATTGGCGCATAAAGTATTTGTTAAGAAAAAAGGGGTAAGAATAAATGGCTTCGATTGTGAAGGAAGAATTTTGTAAAATTATGTTGACATGTATATGCAAATTAATTTCTGGGAAGAAACGAATATTATGGAAATCGACTCGCTATTAAATGAAACATGAGATTTGTTGCTCTCATTGATAATTTTTTCTCTTAATTTGGATTAAAAATTCCATTTTCAAACAGCATTTTAATAGCAGTTAATATTGCAACCCCTGTGCTAATCGAGTCACTTTAAAATCTTTGGAGTAATAACAGTTGCTACTTGGGCCCTAGCTAAGAAGTTTCCCCAGGGCCGCATCTTCAAAAACAAATTATGATTTTATCCAAACACTATATTTTTTTTCTGCACTCTTCCTTGTGTACCTCCTCATTTTCCCGAAAATGCCTTTTTCCTTGAACCCGCCACTAAGTAATGACCTATGAATCATTTCTTAATTAGTAATGTGTCGAGAAATCATTGCATATTTCTGTGTGACGTATAGTTGTACCGATCAAACGAAACTGTATAAAAGGTAGAAACGCCTCGTTGTATTTGAATACCGACTTAAGATGGTTTAAGTGTTCAAAACTCTCGAGTGACCTACTGCTTCAGTTCAATGCAACAATCCTTGATGGATAATTCTGTCCATAATTTTAATTGCAATATTGGAATTTTACCGTATTACCATATCAACACCTACTTTCAATGCTTGCGAGAACTCGGTAAAAGAATGTCTCATTTTTCAGCCCAAAAATATAAATAGGCCACACAGTTATGTTTTATTTATAACTGATTATTGAGAATTCGCATGATGTCCATTAAGCCTTGCAACTCTTTCTAGAATTTTTTAAACGACGAAGATCAAAATAAGTTGAATTTAATTCTGTGCCAATTCTTCCACGATTGTACTTGAATTCGTAAGTTACATTTCAAATTCATGAAATAAGTAATATTGAAGTCCCTCAATATTGAAGTATTGTAGGAAAGGTACTAAACACTATTATTTGCACTGTGTATGTTGCATTCACTTTTATCACTTTATTGCACTGCCCTCGGAAGGATCACATTCTTATAAAATTACCTATACAGTAATAAGGATCTTGCAAGGGGTAGTCGCAACTAAGTAGGATGATTGCTATGTAGAAGAAATCGTGAGTAAAACGTAGGGGCTGGTGAATACAAATAAACCTTAGAATATTGTAGAATTCTAATACTGAAATGCAAACTCTATTTTTTAGTTATATTATTCGCCTCGAATTAATAGTGTGCAACATTTATTTACGTCATCGAGATCTATTAAAGAAACAATATCGATTCGACGATTTCTAAAATTTTAATGTTTACAGCCATCTTTCAGTATTAAATATAAACGAACACGATTAATGTTTATTTTATTTGAAAGCACTGGTTACATTCAGCATACCATATTGTATTGTTACAAAAGAAAATACAAAATTCTGAAAATTGAGTAAACGCGTAGAAAATACTAATTTATTTCCCCGTGAAACTAATATTTCGAACAAAGCTTCTAATAAATCATGCATGTTCACGTGTAAGTAAGTCCGGCCATGTCTCCGCACTTAAATTTACAACGTGTCGAAGCCGTCACGTTTTATCTTTATCATTAACATACGTTTCCATCTTGTTGTTTTCGTTTGTGTTAAATATCACAAAAATTAGTAATTACCTTATTAATCACTCTACGTGATCGAAGAGAATGATATCGTTACTACACCCCCTGAATCTTCATCAAACGGCAAGTGTGAGTTGGCCGCTTGTCAAAAAATTAACAAAGAAACTTAAGTTCTACTATAAATAAGACAATAACCGAAAATCAGATAACCAACACTTATGTACAAGAACAAGCAAAGGAGTACCAGTTTGAAAAAATGTTATTTGCTAGATTAAAATTCACCTTAAGACGAAATCCGTGGACAGCGATAAAAGAAACAGGTAGAATGGTATCGTTACTCACAAGTTCTGCGCCCATAATCCTGCCAACTGGAAATGGATCCTCGGCTCATGTGATCAGCTTCCGGTCTCTTCGATGTAAGGAACAATGATATCGCGTGCAACCGCGTGATATGTAAGTAAAAATAGATCGGTCACGAGAAGGAGGGAAACCAAACGGATGATCAACGGTGAGACGATATTCCTTTAAATGCCAATTTAAATTTCCAGCCACGATGGCGCGACTCGTTCATGCAGGTGCAACGCAATTAGTCGTTCTACCTGCGATGCAAGACGTGAACTCCGCCCGGCAGTCCGAATGCAGTTTGTCCGTCCCCACTTTTTTCAATCGTTTGCCACGACGTTGCACCGCTCTTTGTGCACCTCTGTAATTCTGTATGTCGCACATAGTCGTTCAAACCTGCAGTTCCTTATTACCACTTTTTCCCGGGGATTCCTTTCAGGAAATGTTAAGTCATGCTTTAGGTAACGGGGGTCAGAGGCGGATTTGTATACATATAGGCTAAGTAGGCTGCAGCCTAGGATGGAAAATTTTTGGGAGTGGCAAATTTTGGGGAGCGTCAAAATTTGAGGAGTGACAAATTTGGGAAGCGGTAAGTTTTGCAAAGCGGAAAATTTTGTAAAGTGGCAAATTTGAAGGAGCGGCAGAGTTAGAGGAGCGACAAAGTTTGGGAAGCGGCCTAAATTTGAAGGGCGACGAATTTCGAGCGGAAGAAACTTGGGAAAGGTTTAAACACAGGGGCTTGAGTACAAGTTAAAAAGCAAATTACTTCTTTTTTCTCCTTGTAACAATGTAACTTGGGTAGGATGACATTTATTTATTCAGTATAAATTTCAGCTTAGATTTTAGATAATGATTATTCGAGAATGTTGTATTAAATGTTGATGAGCGTAAATTGAGTATTTGATTTATTATGAATACTGAAGAAGGATGTAATGGAAAAACATATTTCAAAAGAAACGAAAATAATCTGTTCAAACACTAAATTGAATTGTATGTACCTATTCAGTATTATATTTATATAATACTATTTTGTGTAATAGTAAATACTTATTGTCCTTGACTTTACTACTTATATCCTTCGGGTCTTTTTTACCCAATCGTACTCTTAGTATAGCGACTTAGAGAATTGCGATTTTTACGATACCTAAATGTTGATTTTCGGAGTGCACACATATCTGTTTTTTTTACCTGGGAAACTAGAGTTTTTACCCTCTAATGTTGAGTTTCATGGCAAAAAGGAATCCATTTTGAACATGCTGTAAAAATTTCAAATCGATCAGAACCTCCGTTTTTTGACAATCACTGCAAAACCACAAAAAAACCACACATATATATGTAGGTATATATTATCAAAAAAAATGTATAATTTATTATATTAATAAACATTACCCGAAAGTACTAGTTATAATTTGTATTCATTTTCTTGTAATTAATTCCCTCAAAAAGTTACATTTTTACCAAAACTGAATGCTGGCCTGGCTTCCATTACACATACGTATTTAACGACAAGTCACGAAACTTTTTCACCGACCTCATCAAATAATGAACTTTCTCTAATAATTCCCATCGCTAATAAACTCCCAAAGTTCATTCCTAATTTCACATAGAAACTTACTAAAACATATCCAAGCAACAATTTAATAAAAAAATTCCAAAAACCTCAAAGATCAAATCATAACCATAAACACTAGTTACTCCCCAAAATGATTCGCCCAACCACCCCCTCTCCAAAACAACCAAAATCATACCGAGAAATCCAACAACAAAAAAAGAAGGACCATTTCAAAGCACAGTGAGAATTTCAGTGAAACACTTTTTCCTATCCGTCACAGTGCAAGTGCGCCAACTGACGATGAACATTTCGAAGCGAAAACACCACTGTGCAGTCGGGGCCTACGCAACACGTCGTAAATTAGACCGATCATGCTACGTGATCCAATAAAAAGTGGGCCGCGCGCGTGGTCCGCGAGCTCGTGTGCGGTACTTGCGTCGGGCCCACCCTGATAGTCGGAAGAAAGATGCCGTGGAGTGGCACGGGTTACCCAGTTGCCCCGTGCTCCAGGGTAACACCGCCTGGCCGCGTACACATAAACATCCCTATCAGGCCTAATTGCTGGCGAATCGGAAACATACGTTCCGCCTGGACGTGGAACGATAGCTGGCCAAGTGTTAAACGAACGTACAATGGCGCCAGGGAACGGTACCAGACGCGGAGGGGTTCGCCGCGCTCGCGGCACTCAATTTTCCATTGATGCTTTCGGGATTGGCCATTGACGCTGCGCTTCACGCCCGTCACCGACGGATACCGTCGCCATTAGACCCTTTTGTGACGTCTGCCCGACGGAATTGGATAATGGGCGATCCACCGATTACACCGCTTAACGGGATCTAAACGGCTCGAATGCGTGCCTCGGGCCACCGATACTGCGCGGAGCAGGCCCTTCTCCTCCCCTCCAACCCCCCCGTCACGTGGTCGTTCACGTTTTCTCTGCACGCCGTTACACTTTTCCGAGTCTTTTCTGTCCCTTTCTGCCGTCGTCGGCTTGGTTCTCCACTGAGAGGCGAGGAGGAAGCCGGAGGACAGTTCGCAAGCGGCTGCGTTCCTACGCGGTCCTTTCGTTTCCAAAGTGGACAACCCTTTGATAACGGTGCACGGTATCAAGGTCAAAGCGACGCTGATCACGCGGGCCCGAGTAGTCTAAGGCGACGATAATTCGGGATAGCTGGAGCGCTTCGGTCAGATCGTCCTCCAGCGCATGCAAGTACGGACGCATTGGATGACGATCGCGAAGTAAGTCGCCTGTGGGGTTACCGTTTATTCGAGAGTCTTAGGACGGGGTGGCATCTTGTTCTTTGGCTGCTGGTAGACGAATATCGTAACAGTAAAGTGTGCGAATCTCGGGGGTACGTTGAAGCCGTTTATTTGGAGAGACGAGTCAACTCGAAAATACTGTTGCGTTGGACGATACGAGTTACCTTTTCGCGGAAATTTAAGAATCTTACTCCTGCGGAGGGAGGATATTTGTATCGTTGATAAGGGAAGTTGGGCGACCCGAAAATTTAGAAAATTATGCTACTTTGTGTGCAAGTAGAGTAGTTGATCCGTAAGAGAAATCTATTGTTGGTGGTGCCATTGTGCGGTTTTAGGGGGTGAAGTCACCCCTTGAAAACAATGCAAAATTTTATTTCTCGTGGAACATCTCGAGAATGGTGAGAGATATTGGAAAGTGGAAAGTTGCATCCTTTTTTTACATCTACGAAACTACGTAAAAGTAATTATCGAATTATGGATTGGTGGTGGGGGTAACTTGAAATGTATGGAATATTTGATAATTATATTTACGCAGTTTTGTAGGTATAAAAATGCAACTTTTGTTTATACTTGCTTTTTATATCTCTCGCTGTTTTCGAGATATTCCATGAAAAAAAATTCTGCATTTTTCAAGGGGTGATTTCAACCCCAAAACCGCACTATGGAGTCAATAAAAAAATTGATTTGCCTTACGCATCAACTACTCTAATTGCACACCAAATAGCATAATTTTTTAAATATCCAGGTTGCTCAACTTCCCCTGTAAACCTTATGTACCATTTGCTAGCGCCGAAACGAGCTAATTCGGTTTCAATCGTTTTAAAATACGGATTTCGGTTTCACGTTATTACTGTCGAGTAAATGGAAGGGGGAAGTTTTACAACTTTTTGTAAGAAACAGGGTTGCATATATCAATTTTGTAAGTTTGCATTAAATTTCGTATAACAAAAGCGTTTTAATTATTGTTTAAATGGAAAGCTACATTTCTTTTTATGCCGTATAAAGGCGACTATCAAAACGAATTCAACGAAGTAAGATACAGGAACGTTTAAATTCAATTCACATGGCGTTAGGAATGGAAAAAATAATTTACATATTTCACAGTTACATACACTATGTAGTCTTATCAATAAAAATATTAGTTAAAACAGTGCTGTAAAATGTTGAAATTATTTCTTTCATTCCTGACTTTATGTAACTTTGAGCGTTACCTTATACTTTCAAATTTTGCATTTAAAAAATGAAAAGTCAGTAAAACTCTTTCCTTTCCCATTTTGTTCATACACCCGCCATTTACAAGAAAAACGCTGCGTGGTAATAAAGTGAGCATCCTCTATATAAGTAATGTCCCTTGTCGAGAAGTGGCTCGGTTAATAGATTAATGGGGATGAAATACTTCTGGAGGCTCAGATATTCGATCGTTCAAATTCTTATTACATTACCTACTCTAGCGACAAATCATAATGGAATTCGTTATCATTTCATCGAATAGTTTCTGAATTAAGATAGGCAGGGACCAAACTTAATAATCATTTCAACTTGCTCTGCAGGAGAACTATGAGGTGGACAGCAGTAATTGCTGGACTAGTGTTCGTTCTAGCCCTACCGCAGGACACCGAAGCTTTCGTTAGTGTAAGTGATTGCCTATAATATCCATATCAATGTAGTTTAATAGTAACAGAAATTTTTCATTTTTCGTGGACTCGTCGAAACTTAAAGTGGTACTTATGAAGCTGGCAATGCTATCTTCTCGGAAATTTTTACATAATTTTTTGAAAGAATGTAATGTGCGGTATCTAAGTTATTTCTGAGTAATTATCTAGGTATGAAGTACTTTAGAATTTACAGAGTAAAGACTTCTTCGGTTATAAGAAATAAGAAAAAATAAATGAAGCTTTATCCTAAGTTTCAATAACAGATACACTTGAAATACACATTAATGTTGCAAAAATTTTAGAGAACTGTAAACGATAAATATTGTATTCCTAGATGCATTAAGAAAACTTTTAAGGGATGAAAATGTAGTAAGTTTAAAAAACCGCAAATATAAATAGTAGTTCTTTAGGTTTGAAATAAGAAGCGAACTTGATTCGTTTATGCGCACCACTCTTTATTTTGAACGTTAACATACATCTTACAGCCAAACATACGTCAATAAGGAATTGTAAAATTTCTATATTGCGTACATTTATCACAAGGTTTAATTGAAAATCTTAAAATTCCCACTCTCAATGAATGGCCAGATAATCCTTCCGGAAATAATCGAAACAGGTTTGTTATTATATTAATTTTTGTTATTATGTTTTGTTTTATAGACACAATGGAGATTGAAACGAAGTATAGACCTAAACGACGTATACCACACCAAGTTGGGCCAGCACAGATTGCCAAAGGAAGTGGTACCAACTAGCTATCACCTGGAACTTCAGCCCTTTATCGGGGATGACAAGTTCAACGGTCGAGTGAAGATCAATGTCACTTGGACGGACACCAGTGACAAAATAACGCTGAACGTTCACCCTGATCTTCACATATCGCAGTACAGCGTTAGAGCTCTAGAGCCGTCTCTAGAGCAAAGGTGAGTTACGTGTGAATTAGTAACAGGGGTGATTGAAATATAAAAATGACTCCGAAACTAGTTTAAATTGGACAGATATTTATAGGAATTTTATTATTATTTTTGTGTATCAAATTCACAATACAAAGGGGTTTATACAAAAATCATAGTTAACCAAAAAGAAGTATATAATGGACGAGATGTGGCGAAAACAGAATTCACTGGTATTTAACCCTAAAGTATCCAAAATATTTCTTAAAATCATTATATTGATGCATTATTCTTGGGGGAAAAAGGGAGAAGGGTTTGCCACTGATGGGCGTAAACGTCGCGGACGTCGAGCTTCCAAATTCCAAGAAACAATTCTACACCATCTACCTTGAGCAGATGCTGAAGAAAGGCAGTAGCTGCGAAGTGGACATTAGTTTCGTCGGCAATCTCACTACCAATGAGACTAGCGGTTTCTTCAAAACCGAATACATGGACGCAAGAGGGAATAAACAGTAATTATAATTATAACGTTCTTTTTGCGCGCGAAGTGAGAAGATTATAAAATAATAATAACTCTGTTAATTACTGCTTCTTTTCCCAGCCCCATCGTTGGGACCTATCTGAGAGTAAATCACGCGCAAAGAATGTTCCCGTGCATGGACGAACCGTTTTACAAGGCGACCTTCAATCTGAGCGTCTTGCATCCAAAGAATATGACGGCTCGTTCGAACACGCCGATCGAAAACAGTGTCGACGTGTAAGTAATGCTTTTTTACAAGTTTTTATTCAGCCTTACTTGCGAGTTCGTTGGTTATTTTGTTAGAGTGAAATCTTGTAAGCTAATTTCGACCTACTTCCACATACCTAATTGATATTTTTGTTATCTCTTCTATAGACCTGAGCAACCAGATTTCATCTGGGATCATTTCGAACAGACACCACAAATCTCGACCTACCAATTGGCTTTAGTCGTGTCGGATTTGGAGAGTATCCCGCCTACACGGAAAGTGAATGAAATTGATGGAAAGCAGCTAGAGATTTGGGTGTGGGGTCGGAAAGACTACATGGACTCCTTAAAGGACGTACCTGACAAGGTTGCGAAGATCATAAATTACTTGCAAGAATACTTCAACAGCTCGATTGTGTTGCCGAAACTCGATTTAATGGCGATTCCCTCGTTCAACGCTGTTAAACCATCTGATAGTTGGGGTCTGATGCTCTTCAAGTATGTATCTCCTAGCTAGAGTTTTATTTAAAAATATGTATAGCAATTAACTGTCCTAGTATTTATACAATATCATAGATTTCAAAAGACAAGCTTCCCTTTGTATTTAAACTTGAACAATCTAAAGTTAAAATAACTTTTATTTGATCAGTTATTTAAATAATTTGTTATTTAATTAATGCCCATCTCTGGTGATACGAATATTATGAAGCGATTTTTCAACGCTACATCAAAACATACTTCCAGTTTTCTTAACTTTTCAAAAATTCAAGTTGATAATTCTCTTTTCTTTGAAAATTCCATTCTAATTAATTCATCGTTCACCAAACGTTAATGAAACAATATTCCTCACCTGGACATCGAATTTCTTTGAGAAAAATATATATGTTATACATTTCAAACATCAAAAAATTCAACATATATCAATGTGATATGTTAAATATACTTAAAACATCTGCAGCAAACAACGTTACGACACATTTCAATGTTGACAACTAAATCACAAAATTTGCAAATATGAATGCAGGGAAAGTGACCTGCTCACTGCTTCTGTTTGGAACACAGCCTACGAACTGATTTATCAGTGGATTGGTCAATATATCACGCCATTCCGCTGGACCGATGCTCCCGTTAACAAAGCACTCAACTCGTTTTTGGCGTCAATGACAACAGTGGATGTACGTGTCATAACTCGTGCCCGCGATATAATTGGTTTCCAAAATTGACAGAGAACTGACGATTCAATTGCAGATCAATCCAGACGAAATGGAAGGAAAGTGGCCAATGACGATGTTGTATTCCCTCTACTACGAATTTGGAAAAACTATACCCTTCTCCAGAGTAGCGGGTATCAGGAACGAAGCTACGTCAGCGAAGAGTACGTACCGATTCCATTCTTCAAATATAGTTTTATTAATTCAGATCATCCTGTATACTAAAACTTTTCTGTAAAAATAGAACGCAATAGAAGTTCCTTTTTTGTCGTCGCTATGTATTATTTTACGCTTTTTTTATTAATGAACGAAACGTTGAAGATAACAATATTTGGGTATCTAGAAGATTTCATTTAATGCAATTTATATCCCACTATATAGAAAGTGTTGAGTAATTCAAGATATTCTCTAATTCTTTAAAGCGTTAGTAGCAATCAACAGTAGCAAGTAGCGTGTAATTAACTCTAACCATCATTTTTACTTATATAAGCCTAATCATGCCATTTTTCCTCCTCGCAGCGGAACTGATATTCCGGATGTTCAATTACACCCTCGGCAAGGAAATGTTCCAAAAGGGCGTCAGGAATTTCGTTCAACAAGAATCAGAAGAGTTAGTAATTGCTTTTGTTAATTAGCCGGGAAGCAAGTGTAAAATGAAAATAGAATGGCTAAATTTCTATAGGTTAAAGTGCCGTCTCCATTGAATGGCTGACAAGTTGACTCACGGCAAAATTGAACAATTTCAGTTATACAGAACAAGTAAATAATCTATAATCATTCTGAAATATATAATCTTACATATATTGGAAACGTTTTTGTACGATAAACGGCCCAGTTAGCAGATAATCATTATGTGATATAAATCTTTAATTGCCCTGACAGCGTTTTTAACGGCAAGCTGACCCAATCAAATGAAACTGTCACTCGCTGCTTGAAGCCATTGCTTCCCGGCTGTTTTTCTTCACAATTAATCTCGATTCGAATTTGTGCAATCGTTCAATACGATCTTTCAGAAACCAGCGAACCTTCTACGCTGAGGACATTTACAGTCGGTTAAATGACGTTGCGAGCGAAATGGATATTCTCCCAGAAGGCCTGACGATCAACAGCATCGCAGCACCATGGATCATTCGAGATAGGGTGCCACTGGTCACGGTCATCCGAGATTACGAAACTAAACAGATTACGCTTAGCCAGGTACGTGCGCATACGTTCGTCATCTTATCAAACAAAAGCGGCGTTCCCCTCAAGGACGCCAGAAACCAGAACAATAATGCGATTTTCGCACAGATAATATGGCGGCGTTGAGAAACGACGGTGCTAAATTTATTTGTGAGTAGGTACAGTTGGAATGAAATTGATTTTCTGCTCTTTGTGGCTCATGGCAGGGTTTTCGGGCACATTCACTTGACAGATGTAGCACTAGTTGGAAAAATATAGAAATTGGTTGAATATACCCGAAATACCAGTTTTGTTAGAAAAATCCACAACGGAAATTAGTGCATGTAACATTATTAGCAAGGGATAAAAGGTAATCGAGGAATTTAAGGAGTATTTGCGGGTTAGATGCCTAAAAACGATACAATTTTTAGGAATTTTTCCTAAATAACTATACAAGATATATCAATGAAATTTTATACATTTTATTAATCTATGTTTATACTATAATTTCCTATTTTTAGATTGTCATAAAAAAAATTATGTTGGTTTTATAGAGGGTGGAGGAGTAGCCTCCTTAAAAGATAGGTGTTTGCAGCGTGTAACGTGTCACTTCGTTCAATCATCGGAAATTGAAAAATCAAATGGTGTTTTAAAGTTCAAGCCTAAAAATAGTGGACCCCGTAATAATATTGAAAATACTGTCGATGTGTGTATATAAAAAAAAATTGAAACCTCAAACCAGCAAATAACCCTTAACAGGCAAATGTAGTGTATTGATGACAGATAAGAGAAACACAGTTTCATAAAAAAAAAATTTTTGGAATTGTTTCACAATTAACATTATTAAAATGCAATTTTTGAATAATTTTACTTAAAAGATTCTTCCCCGTTGTAATATATATTTCCAAAGAAGGAACGATCTTCCCAGTGGAGATCCTTCTTCGTGAATGCGATTGAAACCGGACGGATGTGCAATTTGCGCTGCGGGAATAGTAATACAATGAAAAGGTGTCCACCCTTGAAAACGGAAAAAAATACTGACCCGTCTTTAGAAAAGCTATTATAGCCATTTTAAAGGACTCTACTGTAATCGAAATAAAAACCCCACACTGATAACCTCGATTGTGAATGGCATTTGCATACTGCCGTACGCATTTCATGATTACTTTAACGAGCACCTTAGTCCCTGAAGTTGCGTTATTCGATTATTACCAAAGGAACAGCGAAACGAATAATTACAGCCGCATGTGTAACAATGTAGGTACTGAAGATTCTCTGTGAACCTCTATATGCAATTTGCGTATCTTTCACTAGCGTGATAATTAATTGTAATATATACGTTTTGTTGGTGTAATCACTTGAATGCAAATAACTCGAATATTTATGGATAATCGATTAGCTTTCATTGTCCAATATTTGCCACGATACTTTATATTAAATTACACGATATGTTTGAGATTACCCAACCTTGAGTTCACAAAATTAAAAATAATGCTTTCCATTTGGAAATGTTTTTACAAATCTCCCGCCTTTTCACCATAAAGATATACATATAACCCGAGCAACGCCGGGAACTTTAATCTAGTAATTTGTATAATCTGAATTGATATGATCTGTTAAATGGATATGTTTACAGAAAGTGTACCTTAGAAAAGCTCCACCGGCCTCCACTACCAAAGTCTCCTATCAATGGGACATACCGATAATAATGATGTCTCAAGACAAATTGGAATTCCAGAAACCGTGTCCTTCGTGGCTGACCAAAGGACACGAACCAAAGAATCTCACTATTCCGGATATCACTGACGAAAACAATTTTATTATCGTAAATCCTGAGGAAATAGGTACGGGAACTAGTAAAAAAAGAAAGGAATTTACAAGCGAAGTAAAATTACTGCGCCAATAAAATTTGATTAGCTTCATTTTGCGCTCGATCATTTCAAATTATTGAAATCATATAAATCAAGCATGACGACTTGTTCGCAGGAATGTTCCCCGTAAACTATGACACCTGCAACTGGAAAATGCTGTCGCAATTTTTACGATGCCCAAACCGTGAAAAGATTCCCGTTCTGACGAGGGCAAAGCTTCTACATGATTCGTGGAATTTGGCGTACGCTGGAGAGCTCTCCTTTGGAATCGCACTGAATATGACTCTTTTCTTGAAAGACGAGAGAAGCCATGTGGTTTGGGAACCTGTCTTCATGATGATCGATCATATTGGAAGACGTATCGAAGGATCTGAAGTGTACCCGAAATTTGAGGTAAACTTGTATATTCCATGTTTGAGGAAAACTTTTCTACTTCCTTTTGGAGGTGCTCTGGTCTCTTTCATTTTCTTTTTACGCGCAATGGAACGTACAATTGTAGGTAAAATAAACAGATGAAACGTCGAATGCAACTTAGTTTCGACCTACCAGTTATAAAAGAAAACGCTGCATGTCAAAATTCTTAATATTGTTTTTGCACCTGGACGGCCAAAAACCAGGAACAGCCCTGTGCAAACGATTTCAAAATTATTGTTGCTTCAGGCATATATACAGACCTTATTGAAACCGTTATACGAGGAACTCAACGAAACCGCGCAACCCGACGAACCATCCTGGAAAACTCATATGCGAGGGATGGCGAAGAATTTTCTCTGTCGTGCTGGTTACGAGCCATGCGTTGAAGAAGCAAGACTTCAGTACAAGAAGTGGCTGACTGACGAGGATCCAGATAAAGGAAATCCGTTCGTATTTCACATATACGATATGTATACAATTTCTGTGTTCACATTGGTGGATCTTGCAAACAGGATGAATAAAAAATTCATTTAAATTTCAATGCACCTTTCTGTATCATAATTGCCAGTGGCGGATATAACGGGCGGTCGATCAGCAGTTGCCGGCTATGCCCCGCCCCAAAAGGCCCCCAGGGCCCAGTTTCAAAAAAAAAATTATAATCTTATTCAAACGCTATATTTTTTGTTTCCCATAATTTCATACCACACGCGGATAAAATTATTTGTAATTCTGTTACGTATATAGGGTGTCCCAAAATGTTTGGTATCTGGGCCTTTTTCTTTAAATCCGACACTGATAATTGCATTAATATCGCTTTAAATCAGTATTTATTATCTTCCGCGAGTCATGTATGCCTTTACAAATTTGACAAAAATTAAAGATTTCAGATATGAAGCTGCCTAATATAGGTATCTGGCATCGCGTTATTATTCTTTTAAGGAAAAAGTTTCCTCATAAATATTTTGGATATTAAATTCTACTTATTTGGCGCATTTTACATTATACCGAGGAATTACTTCACTCGGAAGCAAGAACCCCTGTGCTAAATAGTTGCTTTATTAGGTGCTTTGCAAAATTTATCGGTTAATTTAGAATATTTCGTAACTTTGCAGAGTTGCCAATGAATTTATTTGCCCTGTATTCAAATGGGGCACCGAAGAAGAATGGGAATTCGGTCTTCAGCGTGTTATAAATTTCCCTCAAAACAGCCCAGAGAGGAAAGAAAATGAACGCACGTATCTCTTGAAATCTTTAGCCGGTTGTCCAAAAGACTCATATAAAATCGAAAGGTATTGTATTTTTATATTGTATATCAGTTTCTTCGCTATACAGCATAGTTTATGAAATTTGAAAATACTTGGAGCAATGTACCGATGCAATTTTGAAAAATAAGTAACGAAGAAATCCGTAAGCCGTAATAAAATTAATTATCACTTATCATGTTAAGGGATGTAACTACATTTTTACATAATTGTTTTGCCAGGAAATTGATTTTTAAAATAAAATAAAACTGTTCATAATAATTATCTTAAACAATACGAAACAACGTTGTTTTACGTTACTCATTTTTTAATTTATTTGTCCGGAACTCTTGTTATTTTCAAATTTCGTAATATATTTAAGAAAATCTGAAAACTGATATTCTCATTTATGTTTCGGTACGAAAGAGCCGGAAATTATTAATCTCAAATAATATAATATTGTAGATTGTTAAATGTAACAATCCTGGACCAAAATGGAAACTTCACGGACTCGAACATCCACTTGATCTTCAGTATGTTGACTGGTGGGGCAGCTGGTTATACAACGCTGTTCAAATTCTTGAACGCTCACTGGTACACTGTGAAACAGAGATTTGAAAACAAGAGGCACCTCTGGGACGGCATAATAAATTCAGCAACATCCCCGTTCAATACGCCAGAAGGTTTCAACATGGTTTCCGAATTGTATTCGAGTCGCCAGGGTCAATTTGACACAGCTGAGCACATCATCACAGAGGCTCTTATAATTATTAAACAAGAGACGGAATGGAGCAAACAGAATCTTCCAGTAATCGACGCTTGGCTCACTGAGAACTTGCAAAAAGAGGAGGTAGAAGCCGCTGAAGCTCGTAGACGTGCCACTACAATGGCATCTACTGGGACACTCAATTTTCTAGCTGTCGGTTAAGAAAATGGTTCGATTGGGGTTGAATAAAAATGTAAACAATTTAAAACCGTAAATATAGTTAAGTTATATTTCACACGAATTGTTTAGAATCGCTTGGATTTTAGATGTATGAAAAATATTCAGGATATTATCAGGGTAACTGTTACAAGTCGTGTATAATGATAGTATAACTTAAGAATATAAATAGAGCTATCCTGTAAAAATATCAACTTGTTTAAAATTCTAAAGTAATGTAAGAATACTTAGATACAATTGGCCTTTTGTAATGTTATGGACTTACAGCTCGTATTTTATTTATCTATCATTGCACAGATATATAATTGCTATGAAAATTATATATAATTTTTATATGTGCAAAAGAAGCTAGTTATGTGAATTATGAACGATAAAAGTCTGATGAATTTTTGTAAATTTACAGGTTTATTGTTATTGGAAATGATAGGATTGTTAATATTAGATTAATTACCATTTAACTGACTAGAATGTTGATAATAATGTAATAAATGTAATATTATAAATGGTTCAGTGAATTTAATCTCCATTCTAATGAAACATAGAAATAAATTAAAAGAAGTTGTAAATTATCCATTTCTACTGTGTGATAGTGACTTCCACGGCATTCAACGCACGAATAATCAAATTTACATTGTTTTGTTAGAGAGAAATTTTAAACGGTATGGCACAGATGGCACCACCTGTCGTCCCTCTGTAGGGATCTGCTATGGTTACCGACGCTCCACCAGAGGGCCACGAGGCTTGAGAGTTTCTCGCCGGTGGTCGTGGTCCCTCCCATTAGTATATATACGAGTTCATTCCCAGTCTTGACACCAAGCGTGTCTAAGGCAGGGTCTCGCCAGACGAACCTTACTTGATGATGAGGTCCACTTGGCGTTCCTGGGATGGAACGAAAACAAACGCTTCTTTTTCCTTCTCTACGAAGAAGGTGTGTTGGTGATGTTGACCCTTTATCTCCGGGTAGTTCCATCTCACCCCCCCCCCTTCACCTTTAAAAAGCGGCTGAAAGAGGTCGTCGAGATCCCCTTCCGTCTTTCACTTCAACCCCCGCGTCAGTAAAGCCTAGCTTTATTTGTGCCGCCCCACTGTGTTGTTGTCCTTCAGGTCCATGCACAAGAGAGTTCGTGAGAGGGGGGGGGGGGGGGGGGGCTGCTTCGGGAGAGTGAGAAAAAAGAGTGTGTGGCGGCACTTGGGAATTTTAAATAGTAGTTAATTAATAAATGCATTCCCCAAACACTTGTTCTTTCTGAAACATTTAAATTTATTATTGTTTCCAATCAAATAATACGAACTTTCGTATTAAAAATTTGTGCGAAGAAGTGCTGACATAAAGCGAATTTGACTATACTCAAAAAGGCGGGTACTCAATAATCTTCAATAACATATGTAATATCGTATTTTACCAACTGTCGAGATAAAACTACCTACAAAAGTACCCCAGATGTTAAATTAAAATAATCGCCAGATGCCGTCAGATGGCAGTATATCGGGTGCCAGAGCTTGTTATAGACTGTCGCGTCATTACTGCTTATGAAGAAACATACTTCTAGGCCAAGGTAGAACATCTATATAGCTATATAAGATAAGATGGCTAGTTTTTGAGTTTCGTTTAAGTTCTGTTTTTGTCCATTTCAGTGCATTAGTAAGCAAATGTTGTGTAAAGCCGCGGATCTTGCGTACCGACACTCCCGGTGGTTTTTCATGAAATCCGATAGAAGATGTATAAACGCACAATATCATTATCCGTCGTCAGTGAGAAGTGACCGCATACATTTAATCAAAGGTTTCAGTACTTTTTTTCAAATCACACTTGACAGAGGAAGATCAACGTATTAATCGTACTTCAGTGCGTATTTTCTCTTTTGAATATTATCAAACCATAAGTTAAAACGCATCCTGCATTCTCAGTGGTTGTATTCTTCGTTCCATTTACCATTTATGCTATGACACTAATTCTCTGCTTCTTCATTTGCAGACATAATGGTCGAGAATCCTAAAGCTTGCGTCCTGCAATGGGCTGGTCACGCAGGATATGTTACAGAAAAGTTTAGCGAACTGTTGGCACGTCAAGCACTTGTTGATGTTACACTCGTCTGTGAAGAACAGAAACTTCGTGTTCATAAACTGGTTTTAGCATCGAATAGTATGTACTTTGAGGTATGTTTAGCAAATATATTTATTATCCAGTGAGTAAGAAACGCTAATGCTTGTTATTCTTATACGTACGAATAAATTTTCTATATTTTCATAAATTATAAATTTTCAAAGGATGACTAAATAACGTTTTAAGTTGCTTCGCCTATTTTCATTTCAAATTATGCACTTTGAAGTTATTACGCGAGCATGTCGTTATCTCGAAGGAAATTATATCATTGTGATAGAAAAGTTAATCGAAGTATGTAATTTGAAATTTACTCAGGATAAATTTCAAAAGTAGTATATTATTTTTGCTTTAAGATACGGATAATTCTTTAAGATTTTAAGCGTTAATCTCGTGTTCTTGTTACGTAACAAATATATTTGAACTATTTATCGTAAATTTAAATATGTTGATTTTATTTTCTCTGTTCTAAGAATTCACAATGTTTTGAAAATAAATTAACGATTTGTCGGTAACGATTCGCTTACATATTTACGAGATAACAGAAAGTCTATTTATAGTATCAGCTTATAATCATCATGTTTTATAAAAATAGTATAAAAAACTTTATGCAAAATATAATTATATATGTAAATTTATATTTTGTTGATACAACATGACGCCATAATTAAGTATTATTACGTTGCTGCATGTGTCTTTAAAATATCCCATTTTCATAACCATTTACTCTGATATATATATTTCTACACAGAAATTGCTTGATAATTGACTTGTTCGTGTTTTAAAAAATTGCTATATCCTTTCGTTCGCCTATGTTATATTAAAATTAATATTATCTATCATACATTTATAAAGAACACGTACAATAGTGAAAGTACTTTTTGCTTTTGAATTATTTTTTACATAGAAAATGTTAAAATAGTCTTTCCTACTATAAGTCCACTTCATTTTAAAAGTGTCTGAACAGAAATAAAATTTTCACTTCCTTTTATGCCTCTTTTTGCTACTTTATACTATGTACATATGTGTATAAGTGATTTATTAATAAATTTGTAACTAAAGGAGACCAGATACCTACTTATTAAAGAACAATTTTACAGGGATTATGTAAAATTCATGTAATGTAAAGAAAGCGTTATGTATTGGAATTTCCTTATTTATTTGCAAACCATTATTTGAAGAGACCATGTTTGATGGGCATACTTTTCACAGCTTATGAAGAACAAATATACCATATAAAGGTATTAGAGAACTAATTTGTATGAACTTGAAAATAGTAAAGTAAATACACACAAGTGTAAATACTTTTCTTAAGGGTGCGTGTAATATTCTCATTTATCTATATAATATGATAATAGGCAGATATATATTAAGGAACATATGCATGAATAAATTTGTACAAGGTCACGCTTGTGCGACACTTTTTTCCATAAACTCTACAATATGGTTATATGAAAAATCGATTACAGAATTATTTACCACTGAACATTTACAATAATTCAATAAGAAACATTTCTGTACGATATTTGTGTAAACATATTCGACGCTAGTGCGAGTGTTCTACTCGCGACAACTTTCATTGCACTCTGCACATACTATAGTTTCACAAAATAATTTAAAATGAAATTACTTCCCGAACGGATCATTCAACCATTTTTACGTTATTTTTTAAGCATAACAAGCCTTTATCTATTAATACATGTTGTTTGCTTCACTTTCTGATGCAACAGGAAATTCTACAAGATTTGGGTCAAGAACCAATAATATTTCTTAAAGACCTAAAATTCGAAATCTTGAAGGCCATGGTTGAATTTATGTACTGTGGAGAAACTACAATTCCTTATCAATTATTATCATCTTTATCGGCTGCTACAAAAACATTCAAGGTTAGTATTACCACTGCCAAAATAGAATAATTCGATATCTACCCATTTCAAATACAAATATACAAAATTTAACTGTAATACAATGTAATTACTGAAAAGTTAGTTGCGAGACATTAAAAATTTATACCGATAATATTTACTGCATTTGAAACCATAAGTACTCGTATTAATGTAAGAAATAAAAGCTAAGTTAAAAGGTTTAAGTTAGATATACATTCTGGGCCGATATCTTATACAATAATTCTTCCATGCGTATACAGGTTAAAGAATTGACGACTGTGGTTGATGCCATGATGGCGTCCAATGTAGAAACTATCGAAGGAAATGCAAATATCGACAAAAGTGCTACCGAATCGAAGATTATTTATAACAAACGTAGTAACGTGGATTACGTACATACGAAGCATGATGAACTTGTCAAAGATAAGTGTTTTTTACTTTCTAATGAGGACAATAGTGATGTGCATTTAAGTGAAAACCGATCTTTGGAAAATATAGTTGACGCTCCGGAACAGGAATTGGAGCATATGTTGTACGAAGATTCGGAAGATCTTGAAACTGATGCAGAGGAAACTAATGCGTTGTTTTCAGTATCAGGTTCTGTTATGTCTATGGAGAACCAGAATTCAGTTTCATCGATAAACTGTACGATAAACGAAGTACCAAGCGAGTGCTTTGAAAATCGTATAGGACACGGTGATATACTGTGTAGAAGCAATACGTTAAAACCTATATTGTACGAACAGTGCTGTGATCTCTCAGATATTGATGAATGCGAGGAAAGTTCTATGTCGCTGTCACAATCTTGCCTTCAGCAAATTGAGAAAGATTTTGCACAATATAACTTTGAAGGTAGTGATGTTCCTAGTAAAGTAGGAAAATGTGTTAAAGTTTACAGTCATAAGAGGCGCAAGTCCATAGATGAAATAAAAACTAAGCTTACAGATGTAAATAATATCATGCAAAGTCCACCATCTACTGATTGTATAGACTTACTAGATGAGCCATCCACTAATGATATACCAGTCACACTTTTAACGTCATTAGATATGGAAAGTGCTGAGTATATTATAAGTTTAAGTACCGAAAATATTCAGTCCATAGTGGGAGCTACATTAAATGAACAACATACATTGGATACATGTAAAGAGATCGAACATATTCAGTACAATAACCGGGAAAGTAATATAAATGTAAAAGAATTAGAAAGCTCTCGAAATTCCAGCTGTATGAAACCAATTTTACGGAGAAGTTTACGGCTAAACCAACAGGAGATAGACGAAACTGTGGCCGCTAACGAAGCTGCTAAAGAATCTAATGGTAGAGAAAAACATTTGAAGAAATCCAATTCTCTGAATAAAGTAGAACTATGTGCCAAACGAAAGCGTAAAATAAAGGACACGGATCGTAAAGTTCCAGAGCAAAGTGTTAACAATATAACACAGTCCAGTAAGAAAACATTTAACAATTCTCGTAGAAATACAGCAAAATTAATTGTAAAGAAGAATAATAAATCTACATGTACGATGTCTAGCAAAGAGAAAGACGAGCAAGCAGTCAAAATAACTAGCAGATTAAAATGTGACATATCAGGAAGAATGGAGATTGGCTCTATTTTTACATCACCTAAAGTAAATACGTTGGAGCATATAAATCGCGCGCTATGGGGAGATATGTCAGATTTCTCGGAGGATTACGAAAACAGAATGAATTTATTAGAATGCACGCCAAATACAGAAATTCCATTTGCTGTTGGCTTATTACCTTTACGCACAGCTCTGGAGAAAATGCAAGCAACACCGGATTATCAGCCTCGCAAAACTCGGTCATCAGTGGCCCCGATAAAGCAGGATGGTAATAGCCTTAAAAGAAAGAGTTGTACATATTCGGACAAAGTAATTGTCGCCAAGAAGCAAAATAGTTGCATTAGCGATACGAAGGAAAACCCGAAAACGGTTTGTCACATTCAGATCAGAACAGCGCCATCGCAATATGTACGGAATCGTAAGAAATATCCCTCAACGGGTGTCGCTACATTAGAACCACAGACTATCATGAACAAACAATGACAAATATTGACTTTTATATAAACATAGGTATGTGGTTAAGGTAAATGATTCAGGAGATCAATATAGAAAAACACAAACGTTTACGCATGTAATTTTGTATTTTAAAGTCATATATTTTTAATATATAAATATTTGTACATGAAATGTAGAGGTGAATGAGTAGCGTGCGATAAACTGTATCCATATAAATAGTTCCTTTACTTTTTGAATAATACAAAATATATTTTCTTATTTCTTTGGCTAAAATTTCGATTTACAGTAAATGTGTCTGTAAGTGTGTTAAATAGCATCGTAAAAATGAACAAATTTTGTTTTATTGGAAAGGAATGATATAAATAATAGTCACTGCTATAAAAGTGATAGTACTTTTGTTTGTGTTAGACTTTTATATTTATAATGAATAATCATTCAGATATTAAATAATATATTATGATTTTCTAAAGTTATGAAGTCGTTGTATAAATAAATTACAAATCAGATAACATTCAACTTTTGTAATATAAATAATTTTTGTTGTACAAATGTTACTCGAATATTTCATGCACGCATAAATCAGAATATTATACATATTTGTGTATGTTTGTACATATATATAATGATTGATTTTGTTTTTAACAGTAGCTCCTGTGTTGTTGCAGAGTATTGTGTGTAAATACGTGAGAATTAAAGTTTCTCTTATTTTTAAAATATATAATACACTTTTTTAAACAATGCGTGAAGAATTGGTGTAAATAGCCTAATATTTTATATCGCGGTTTCTTACTGGATAACTCTAAGAATTCTTATATATATATTTTATATGATTTATTTATGATTCAAATCAGCATTGTGGACGTTCAATATCTTTGCTTTAAGAAACACTTGATGGCAGCAATGAAATTATAAACCAGTGTAATAATTTTTACTGTAAAAGCAGTAACTGCGAAACTGTGAGATGACAAATGTTATATTATACTAAAAGTATGTATATAGTCTTATATTTCTCACATTTCCTAGATAGTAGTGAAATCTCATTAAATAAAATTTATTCTACATATTCGTTTGCAGTATTTTTAAAAGTAAACAGTTGCTGCTCAACGTAATATAAGTGGAATGTTTATTGCAATAATATTCACATATTTTTTACATAAATTTATACATATGTATATGAAAAAATGTATATACATATATTTGTTCCAGAATAAATGTGTTCAGTGCAATTTTATTGTTCCCTGAACTTTTACGAATATTTCACTTCGTCTCTTATCGCACTCCTATCAACATTGTATGCACTTGTATCTTTTCGTCTTAGCAATATGCCATTCTATGTTTATCGTACTTTCGCGAAATTATAACGAGATGTGTTAAATTGTACGAAACTGCGCAGTTAAGTTCTCTACCTCTGTCATCGAACATCTTCAATTTATTGCGTACGATATTAATATAAATTGCTTTAATAAGTATAATAGGAAATTGCAATCTGGACAGGAGCACGCGATATATTCAATGTGCTCTTGACACTGCGCATAGGACGAAGACAGATTAAAGAAAAACCAGCCACGTTTATTTATAAATAGTAATTTGATTGGCTCATAATGCATACCACGATATATGTACGATCGATATGAGCAAATCACAATTCTCGTTAATATAGGTCTCAAATATCTAATGTACTGAAGAAAGTTAAATAGTGAAGCACATCAATAAATTTAATATAGTGTATTAATATAGGAACATTCGTGAACATACATATGCACATATATATTATGTAGCTCTATTAGGGAGACTAAAATACCGAAACATTCTTCATTTAGATAATTTAATTTATCATCACATTCTATTTATTTTAATAAGATTTCAATCGCCCTAGATACGAATGTGCATAATGTACGATCGATATCGCATATACACAATCACCGATGAATTAGAATCGTCTTAGGAAACGCCATTATGGAACACCTTTTACGCGCATGTACAATTAAGCAGAGGTCACGTCATATATAAATGGTATTTTAACGAAAGACATTATGGAATTTACGTTATCGGATTTCATATATTTCTATTATTAAAAATACCATTATTATTTGAAACACGCCACTTGGAATCTATAGCCATACATATGCAAGTAATGAAACAAATCATGCACGCATGCCGTGTAACATATACTTCGTGCAAACTTGATTTCAATGCAAAATAAGGAAAAAGGCAGTCTAAGTTAAATGAAATGTCTACTTGAAGTGTGTCGAGATATTGCTTGTTAAAAGATAGTTCCATACCAAGTCAAAGTTTAATGTCGCCATAAGTTGTGAGGTGCATTAAACTTACACGCATTTTTTTGGTACATAATGCATGAAGACCGATGGAACAGGTAGTTTCGAAATTAGCGAGTCCCGCCTGCTTATCACAAAACTTTGTAAAGGGGGGCTGCATCGGTGAGAAGGACATTACGTGGCATCGTACAACACGCATACCCTAGTCTCGTGACTTTGATGTGCAGAAGTCGGTGAAAGGTGCACGTTGGATGCGACCAAGCAGTTAGGCAGGTAGGTTACGTGCTCAGTGTTTAGCGCTGCGAGGAAGACAAACCCGCCGAAGCCGACGCAGCGCACCTACAGTGCAATCAATGAGCGCATATTGATCTCAACCCTTCACGGATTCTACACCTGCAGGGGCGGATCACTTGAGCATCAAGCATGGATATCACGGCATAGCTGAGAATATTATAATTCGAATGCATCTGATACGAAAATGATGTTAATCTGCGCTTAATTATGTTTCCTTCCGATAGAAATGATAATTATTTATTTAATTTTATTTTTATTTTACTTGGGCGTGGATCTGATTCTATTTAAACTATTTGTATCAATATTTTTACTAACTTTTTTCAATGTAGCTCAT
Source organism: Andrena flavipes (assembly GCA_963971345.1). NCBI lineage: Eukaryota > Metazoa > Arthropoda > Insecta > Hymenoptera > Andrenidae > Andrena > Andrena flavipes. Next base: position 15,544,419 of record OZ020480.1, read on the forward strand.
TTGTAAAATGATGTATTGAAAGTATATAATTACTACAAATTTTTATATTTTGTTAGTTAAAACAGATTTCAAAAAACTATGTGCAATAATTCTAATAAAATATTTCTTTAAAGATAAAATATGCAATGTAAATTTGTATTCCATCTTGTCATAATAATAATGTCAAGTGACAATAACAAAAATTGTGCAGCAACGATCAAAGTATATAAATTTCATTAATTGTATAGAAGAATATATTTATAACGTAACATAGTATGTGTCAACGATGTCTGAAAATATTAAAGCTATTTACATGTTTATTTTAACTGCTTTCTTCAAAGTATATCGATACCAACAGAAATATCAAATAGCACTAAGGTATTGAATCATTGAATACACAAAACAAAAAATGACTCAGTTTTCAGGCATTAGGTTCCATGTCATCGATATTTGAGTCTCGATATCAATCTCGATACCTCGCATAGACAAATGTTCATTAACAGACATGAAAGGAAAGAGCGTCGCCTGATTTTCATGTGAAATTGTCAATTGCTCGTGGAATTACGCCGGATTTTCTTAGGTGATGTTACGTAAAATAAAGTAGAGACAAGAAGTCTCTCCCAGTCTAACACGAGCGCCGGAAGCTTCGAAATGATTGCGGTAATGGGTGTAAACTATCAAATCCTTCCGTCATTAAACGGGACCCGAATAATTTCCGGGATGTTTCATCGCGAAATTAATGCAACGATCCGATTGGCAAGATACGCCCGATTAAAAAACGCGTCTACCTGATTGTTGTACTAATAAAAAATTTATCGTTCTAATGAATTGCTCGATGGAAATGAATTTAGGCGCGTTAAAACAGAGTTGACCGGGACGCCGCGAGATGTCGGCTGAATCGGTGCCGCGAGCGAACGAAAGAACGTGATTGGTCGCTTCGAAAGTAGTGGCAGACATGTGTTTCGTTTCCCGCCTCGTGGGTTGTTATTGTGTGGGGGCCCCGCCAGTCCGGTGAGTCGAGCGTAGAGAGCATAAGGCCTAGGCCAGAATCGAACCGCCGTTGGGTTGGCTCCTCGGTACGGTGGTGGCTCTGTCCGACTGGTGACCGACCGTGGTCCGTCCGTCATATTCCCGGTTTGAAAGCAAGGTTGCGACTAGTTGTTGCGACGCAGGAAGGTGCAGTGATCTGTGTACGGAGTTGCAAACGGGTCTGCCGGCCATGGAGAAGCGGATAAACCTCGAGAAACGGGGAAGAAACCCCGGCGAAGTAAGCCGAACCCCACTTATTTTATTGCATTGCTTTGCTCGACACGAGACGATCCGCGGGTTGTTGCGTGCTTGCTGTTCTATCGTGTGCAGGGTCTGAGAGCGGGTGCAGAGAGAATCGTGTTCCCTCGCGCGACACCGACACCACGCACTCGCTCTGCGGCACGCCACTGGCTCCTCGAGGACGCACGAGAACTCGGATTTCTTGACGGTGACCGCGTGGCTCCGACGATTTATCGGGCAAGAAGACGTGTTCTCGATGCCGACACGAGATGCTACGATTGCCACGAGAGTAACAGGCATGGCGTGGTTCGCATGAACGGCCTGTCTCCTTGATTTTTCACTACCTCGTACCGATACGCCGCGTTTTCTCTTATTCATCTTCATTTTTTTTTCCTTTACATATGTACACGCGTTCGACCATTTTATTGTGTTGGGATAATTCATGCTCCGTTACCGCCATTAATTTTTCTTGTCGATCGGCAGAAAATTCGAAGAAAGCGATCTGGTTAGGGAGGATTCCCAGGCCAGTTGAACCGCGTTAGCTGGAAAATTGAGAAGCTTGGTAACCGATTGGTTGGCCGAATTCAACGAACAGTTGAGCCAATCGTTTATCAAGTTCTCCAAAGTTTTTCCAACGTACAAAGTTTTCTGACGAATTACGATGGCTTCCTTATCGCGCCGTAAATATGTTACTGCGTTCGGAGAGAAAGCACTATACAACCCGTAGTTACATCCATTTAAGCTTGAATTAATTATTTTATTTACAACGAAACGTATGGTTATATGCGTATATTATGCCCTGCTGGTTCGTGATGTAATACATCGCAGAATCAGCGTCGTTGGCATAGAAAGTAAAACGTGTTTAATCAATGGAGACATTGCTCTCTTCTTACAATGGCTGATTTTTTGGTGTGCATATCCACTCGAGTCGTTTTAAGGAAATGATATATATTTATTAGAAATCGGGAAACTACATTTATATAAGCATTCGAATGTACCATAAGCTTTTTGTTTTCATAACACAATTCGTTTGGCGCACGGCTGTGTTAATTAATTGATCTTCAAAGGTATATGAAACGAAATTAGTTCGTAATAAACTGTTCCTTGGAAGTTCTCCAAGTTGTTTCACTTTAGAAATTTTCCACCTCAAGGATTTCAATATTGACATATTTTTTTCATTACTCTTACCAATATAAACACTTTTTGTTGTACTGATGCAATATTAGAATAATATTCTGTAAACGTTGCGCAAAAAATGTTTGTTTATATCGGTATCGACATGAAATTAAAGAAACTATTTACTTTACTTTGCTAAATAACTAGAAAATTTCATAAAGTGTGTTAAAACATTGCCTTTTTCTTAAATTTTCATTATTGATATATTGCCATATTATCTAAAATTTAAATAGCTAATAAATTTTGTGGTAAAAAATCGACAAACTATGAACCTGATCGTTTCTTATTTAAAATGCTGTGTTATACGCAAGTTGGGTGATCGAATTATAGCGTGGCGTGGCTGTCTCTAGGAGCCCCTCTTTTTTAAACTGCTGTGTATCGTGCGTGCGTACCTATTAACAAGAGCAACTACATCTTTGCAAGTCGCCTACAAGGCGTTTCAGAAAATTCATCATCCGCAATATGTTCAAATTCCGTTCGCAATGCTTATTCCTTGATTGCCCATACAACGCAATACTGAAGTGCAAAAAGCCTTTGACAAGATGGTGCCCCTTTCGAACGAGTTTCGAAACATATGCAATCTCATATTCATCTACTGACAAGTCACGGTCACTTACATATAAAGTATTATGTCAGAGCTAACAGTCCTTTGACCGCGATTTTCGGCGTACCAAGATCATCGAATCTATCAAGGTCAAACAGAAATCCGAACTTGAAAAATTCGCGAAACAGTAAAATCTGAATGTTACACCTCGCTCCTTATCTCGTTTCCTTATTGCTCATCTTTCCAATCACTGATTAATTCTTTATTCTTTATATATAGCAAAATTTTCATTGGTGACGTGTGATTATTTTTTCACGCTCGAAGATAGCAAAGATGTCCTATTCGGAAAATCTTATGTGAGCAACGGGAAAAGTGTAACCGTTACTTGAAATCTGAATTTACCGAAACGACAAACTGTTAGCCGTGTTGTGTGCTATAAATCCTGTAACGATAAATATTCTTTTACGAAGTTCAGTTTTAATGCACGCATATGCGCAATTGTGTTGGCGAGATTGCCACGGCGACAAATTTTCGTTGGAAAATCCGCGTCGTAATTCGTACGTTTCATATATTTTCATTCAATATAGCAAAAGTATATTATGTAAATCAATTATCAGCGGGAAGAGTTGTGCGTGCCATGAGGTGCTGCCATGAGATGCGCGTGCGAGTTGGACGTCGCCATTGTTGCCCGGTGCGCGCGAGAATATTTCTGGTCACAATCTGCTTTCTGTACGTTTCTAGAATGTCACATGTTCGAAAATTTTCCCCACCGTTGGAACGTATACGAGCAAGGATGAACCGATCGCGCGGAAGGTTTTTGGTGACTCTAATCTGCAGTCGTGTTGCATGGCTTGTTACTGATCACTATGCAGCCATCTTGGACGAGTCCACTCTGTCACCAACTGACACGCGTACATTTCGAAATTATAAGGGGCCTGGGATAACCATTTTCCACGTGTTTGCATCGCGTAACAAATTTTATTACATTAATTGGTTAACACTCGGCACCATTATCTCGACTATTACTAATATGTTTATGTGGAACATATATGCGTGGGCGTTTGCGTCGCGTTAACCACTGGCGTTGCGATGCGGTTCGTTCGGCAGTGCTGTAGCTACTACTTTGTGAACCACTACACGAGGACCAGTGTAAAGCAGAATTTTATTAATTTTCTCCTATAAACACAAGATATTCGTTCTACGATACTTCATCCGTATAGATATTAACAACTTCCATTTAAAATTTGCATTATTACTTTTGTTATTAAAGTTTTAAGAACGCGGTGAAAAAGTAATTCGTGATTAATAATGCAAGCACATTGCAATTTCATTCGTCCCTTCTGAAGTTTTAATTTTTCATCATCTATTTACAATCCTTTTCTATTCTATTTCGTGCATGTTACATTGCAGTAGAGTTATTGTTGCGATCGAAACGCCTATTATTTCGTACCGATTAATTTCCTCTCCTGTCTTTTATAAAACGAAAGCACATGCATCGATCTCATTTAATTTTCAAGCTCGATGAAATGTATCGTCTCCTATCCATCTCTTAGTTAACTTGTAGCTGTCATTGATCCGCTCCTATAAGCCGCCACAACTCGTAAACGCTTCCACTATGATCAGTGCAACGCACGGTGCAGCCAATCAGCCGGCCGGTCGGAATGTCGGGCAGTGAATCTAAGATAAGGACATGCGACGACTCGTAGGCTCCGCGTGAAAGCGGGCTCCTCACCGTTAAAATTTCCTACGCTACCGTGTGTACCTCGATTTTAGAGCATTTCCCCCCTGGAGTGTACCAATCGACGTATCCATATATTAATTGAACGGATGAAGCCCTTTTTCTTTACAGATCATCAAAGTAAATAAACAGTAGCTTAGCCAATGTGTCAGGGATGCATGAAATTTCAGATAACCATGTCGTGGAAGAGATCATTCTGAATTGCATTGAAATGAATTTCTATAACATCAGAACTCTCGAGACTACTCGGATTCGCTTGAGTCGCGTGCCGCAGTTAGTACTTATCGCTTGCCGGCTTTTTTGATGCCGCTAAACAAGACGCGTCGTGCACTCTACTATCATCCCCCCCTGTATCCCGGCCACCCCCCTCGCACTTCTCTCCCCCTGTTTCTCCTGTCTCCTTTCTATCTCTCCTCTCTCTTCACCTTTCTCTTTCTCCGATCAATAAAATAGCCCATCTCCCGCGAAAGCTTATCGTTCGTTTGAATTTCAGCGACTGTTGCCTGACTTTTTCATATGCACGCCGAGTTCTGGTTTTTACACCTTCCCACTGCGCCGCTCTTATGAATACATAGCGAATGCAATGATGCATCCATGATACAATGACGGTTTTATTTAATCGAAAGAATTTACGAGTTATTGGAAGCGTTAATCGTAATTAGTTACTTCTCAATTGGGAAACTTGATTTTATTCTCTTTGTTTTATTATTTCCATAGAAAGCAGTACTATTATGTATGTTATTCTTAAATAAAGGAAAATATAATTTCGTTGTTTTTATTCTATATATTTTACTATTATTGTGTATTGTAATCATGTTTTGGGGCATTATTTTATAAATTTAAAATATAGTCACATTAGTTATGTACTTGTGGTTATTGCTTTTCAGATCAAAGAACTTGTCCTTGACAATTGTCGGAGTACGCATGTCCTAGGTCTGACAGATGAGTTTGTTGCTTTGGAATCATTAAGTCTCATTAACGTGGGTCTTACCAGTCTAAAAGGTTTCCCAAAATTATTGAGCCTCAAAAGGGTAAGCAGAAATCTCACTTACGGTCGTTGAGAAACTATCTAGAGCGTTTTCACTCCAAGCACAGAAGAGTATGCGAAACAGAAGCATAAATAAAAATCTTTGTTTCTCGCAGTTGGAACTAAGCGACAACAGAATTTCTGGTGGCTTAAATCATCTTCAGTCAAACCCCAAGTTAACTCATCTGAATCTTAGCGGGAACAAGATCAAAGATCTCGAGACACTTCAACCCTTGGTACGTTATAATATCTCGCATACGTTTGTATTTTAATCATTTCATCTACTCTGTGCGTTCTGTACGAATGTTGAAAATTCTGTTCTGATTTGTAGAAAGAATTTAAAAATCTGAAAAATCTGGATCTCTTTAACAATGAGGTGACAAAACTGGATAATTATAGGGAGAAAGTTTTTAGCCTTATCCCCAGTCTTCGATATCTCGATGGGTACGTACTGTAATTCAGGATCGCTTTATTATTACTTTTATCATTTGAAATTTCTGTGTCCTACATCATTTATTTTATTACGCCTTGATGTACGGTAACACTTTATAATGCGAATTGTTTTGCACGATGCGACAGATACGATATGGACGATTGCGAAGTAGATGATAGCGAAGGAGAGGATGACGAAGTAAATGGAAATGAAGATGGAGATGGAGATGCCAACGAAGAGGATAGCGAGGAAGGTTAGTTCGACTTGGAAATACATTGCGAAAGTAACAGATTCAGTAACGTGTTACGTACGATTTGAATTAATATTATTGAGATGGGTTCTTGTTTTAGTTATGTAATGTTAAAAATTTAGTTTCAGACGAAGAAGAAGATGAAGACTACGAAGAGGGCGGTGTAGGTTTAGAAGCTGTGTACAAGGACGGACTGGAGGTGAGTTAGATTGATGCGTGTAGTAGTCATATGTCGAATGTCCTTGATTGCAACTTTAAACGAAAAATTTCTTTCATACGAATTGTGCATGGTATGGTGCAGGATGACAGTGACGAAGAGGATTTCTTATGCGAAGGAGATGACGACGATGATGACGATGATGGTGAAGATGACGAACAAGATGAGGAGGAAGGTAAATATTTTACATATTAATCTATTTATAATTTTCAGTTAAAATCTGCCGTGCGTTATATTTTGTACTACTACAGTAGCTATTTAGTTTAGTTACGCAAAAAAGAGGTAAATAGTATTTAAACAGGAAATATGTGATACATATTATTACGTATTATTATGCATTACGTAGAATCGTCTCCTGCTCGAGGTAAGAAGAGAAAACATGAAGATGTGGGAGAATCAGGAAACTAGAACCACAAAGAGCGGGTTTCTGGTACTGTTGAATGAGTGTAAAATTCATATAAAAGTAACAATAATTGAGACGCCGAGTGAACATCTGGGAATCAAACTAATTGACCGACCAATGACAGACTACAGTTAGTTGTGTGAATTTATCAGTAAATCATTGACTGACAAATTGTCTGTGGAACAACAAACGATTACCATTGCGGAGAAGAGGAATGTGAATGAATACGATAAAAAAAAAATGGATAATGATGGCATAAAATAGGGCTGCATTCCAGCTGGGCACAGCACGTTTTAGTTATACTAACGATATTTTATATAGAGTATATAGTTAGAATATTAGTGGTGTTGCATAGTGAGTGAAAGATCGGATATTGACGGACTTGGAGAAGGCGACGGCAGTGGAGTTTTACACTTGAAGGAGCATATTTGTCTGTTAGCTCCAGTCGGCCAAAGGCTGGCCACGCTGGAATGCAGTCATCGTTAATCAGTACTAAGGTTACATAAGTTACATTTTAAATACATTATTATTGTACTATGAATAAGTCTAGAGTACACGAGGAACAACTTTTGTACAGGTTTACACCATACATTGAGGTGCATTACGCCTCTGTGATTTTTGGGACAGAAAATAAAGAGATAAATATATGTTGCTCATACATTGAGCTTATATCTATGAAAGACGTATTAAGATAGGAAATTACATCATAAGAATGAAGAAATGGAAAAGAAAATATGTACATTTCGTTCCTTAGAATAATAGTGATTGAAATGTATAATTGATATCAATTAAAACGAATCGATTTATCACGTAAAAGATATCATTAGTGCTTTGAGTTATATCGTTTGGATATAAGTTAATTAATATTGGTATTTCCAAAAGATCAAACAAATTATGAAGTAATATAAGAACACAATTGGACATTGTGGTATCCTGAATTGTAATTTTCTTTTTTTTTTAGCAAATTTTAAGTTCCAGATGTCTATGTACAATGGCAATGAGCCACACAATACATGGCTGTTAAGGTTATTGTTATTTACTCTTGGGCATTCCATGTGCTACGTGCTATGCTCTAATATAACGTAAATTGATTTCATTAATAATATTATTGTAATATCTTCCCCGTTTCAAATTTCAAACGTTAGCTGTAACAATTAAATGTTTTTATATCACTAAATCGTACAGACTTTTTACAGTAACAATAGAATTACCCGTTTGGATAGTTTCTGTTCGTATCCTACAAGTCTAAGCATTTGGAACATAATGTTGAAGACATAATCAAAATTTATAATTGCTGTACATCCATGATTGCCTTTAATTTCTGTCTCTGAAGTTACCATAGCGCTGACACATCTCGTGATTAAAGTGCGAAGTTAATTGGTAATGATCATTAATATTATTATTAATGTTAAACGACAATTATGATTTGAAAAGGAAATAAAATATTTACACTTGCGCTTTCGCACTTTTGAATCGTATTTAAAATGAAATGTCAGAAACGCAAAATTTAGATTAGAGCGGAAGGACAAAATCCCGTGAAATAGGCGGAAAAAATGAAAGGTGGGTCAGACGATGTAGTTAATGGTGAGACTGTGGCAAGTGGATTTACTGGACGGACTACCAATTAACTACGTGATCGTGAGAATGGATGGGAGTGAAATAGCGAGTGAGAGTGCAAGAGAGGATCGGTTTTATAAGAGGACAAAAATTATGGTAGAGTCGAGGATCTGGCGCCTCCTTGTCGCCAGTTAGGTTATGGCCTTATCCAATTTTTCCAAGACTAAAGCAAATTTATATTAGGTACAATGAGTATGACATGTACAGGTCCAAATCTATAAATTTCCAATCTGCAATTTGTAATTGCGGCTCGCGCGGATGTCGTATTAAAAGTTAAATTATAAATAATTAAAAAAAATTAAATTATAAATAATTAAACATTCCGCGCGTCCCGCGACACATAAACTTTTGTCAATTGCAACTTTGGATAGACCATTTACGTAAGGGAATCTATCACCTTCTATTATCAGATATATTACATCTGTGTATTGTCTGTCTGTTCCGTTGTTAAAATGGATTTTTATCATAACGTTTGTTTATTTCGAGCAATCCTCATCACAAAATAAGAAAAGATAATTTATTAATAAAACCATTTACAAATCAAGAATTGTGCGTTTGATAACTAATATCAATCCATCTTGGTTTTTTTTTCACGTAGTCGTACCGCGAATGTTATTCGAAGCTTGGATATTATCATTATTTATTGCGCTACTCCCACTCAGCTAAGTCTTCTTCGTTCAATTTAACGACAAACACTTCCGTTGGCATGTATTCATTTTTACATTGGCCTCAAACGAAACGAAAGGTTATTTAGCGTATAATTTGCTTTTAATACTTATTGTTAGCATAATACACGTCTTAAATTATATCATTTACTTTATGTAAGTAAACAGTACGCCTATGAAATGGTTTGCATCTAGTTCTTAAATCTTCTTTTATAAGGTAACACATTGATAAATATATGTACTGAAACATTATAGGAAAAAAGTTTATTTCTGAACTGGCACAATGGAGAGTTATATTTGGATCCGTTTGTTTTCATCGAACATGGTCGATTCTTACTTTACGCTGTCTGTTTACCCGTCAAGCCGCGTCATCTGTTTCCCTATTCGTACCAACAGGTAGAACGTTGACGCGCGCGGACGGTGTCGCCGCCGCGCGGCGACTCTCTAAACCTAGATAACCCAGGCACGGCGTGTAATTTCGCGTTCGGGCTTTAGTGTTCTTCCGCGCTTCAGTTCGTGCGTTTTGTCTGTGGTACGGTGTGGAGGCAAGTAAAGTCAGCCGGGCTGCGAAGTTGAATTTAGTGTTTTTCGGAGAGGGGTTTCGAAGTCGTCGCTTTTTCAGTAACCTAAAGAAAATGGCTGAAAGTAAGGGTGCGTTGATCGCGAAGACAGTGCAAAAACACGCAGGCAGAGCGAAGGAGAAGGTATGTACCTCGCAAAGACACATATTTATATCTCCCTAACAGGTTTCCTCGAGGAGCATGTCAGTGGATTAAACGCTCTCGACACTACTGCGTTTTTCAAAACCGTTACGATCTTTTCCGTTTACTGTCGCCCGATTTGTATTTTTGCTTCTTGCCACGATTAAGTGTTATTGTTCGAACGTCTGCGAATTTTTTTCCTTCATAACCTCTTGGATTCTCTCCCCGTGGGCGTTGGGATTACCGAAATTTCTGACGTTTCCTTGCTTACGATTATTTCAAGGGACCTCGTGCCTGCCCCCGCAAACGAGCCGGTAACTCGTTAGATTTTCTTATTGTTCGCCCAAAGGTGTCTTATATAATCGGTAAACATGTAGCCGTGGTGTAGCAGAGTTACATTTAAAATGACAATTATGCAACTCTTGGGCTTGGTTCAGCGTAGTAATGCACATAACACAGGCATATACATCTTCCACCATCAGTCGCACACTCTCGGGCGAAGCAATTGTAAAGCCGGGTAGGATTGTCACGTGACACGAATTTTTCACCGTCTGTCGCTCGTGTTTTCACACTCGCGAATTTCTTAAAATAAACTAGGCCGTGGTTCCTGTCACTGAATTATTCTACTTCTTTCCATGTTTTTCTCAGATCAAGATTACTAAGTATATAGTTTCGAACGATAAATTGACAGAATATTGGCGAATTCGATAAGTATTTCTCGATTAATGGAACTGCTCGAATCGTTGAAACACCTCATACACTGCATATACATATATATTGCTGTGTAAATGGTAAAACACAGGAAAACGAGTCCACCGAGTTTTAATTCGATGTAATATAACTAGTACTCGGTAAATTTTATTGACCCTCTTTCGTAATGTACATTGAATCTCGTTGCGCTTATTCGCTGTAGTTTAAAGTAGAATTGCAGTTGTTTGAATCGTTATGTATTATATAACTGATGTCTTCTATAGACTATTTCGTCTTTATGCTTCAATTTAGAAGGGCGGAAAAAATGGTGTATATATACACTTCACTACATAGTTCCATTCGGTTTGTAACTGTAATACATTGTAACATGTGAAATACGTAATTATACAATTGTACGTGTCTTCGAAAGATTGTCGTTATTCAGACGATGCTAATAGGTGCAGGCTCCGACAATGCAGCGGCCGATTTCAAAAACCTATTTTTTTATAGAGACTTATCATAGCTTTATTTATAAAGTTACTCGATGTTTAAATTTATTGTGAGGAAATCAAGATTTTCTTTTCTTACCTATCGACAAACCTATTTCGATTGAATTAACTGTTTTACAATTTTTTTATTGCAAATACTTTCTCTTTAACAACTTTTTTCTGACCTTAAAAATGTTCTTTTTTTCATCAATTTCTGCTACTCATGATTATTATACTGGCTTTCCAGAAGTTACACCTCAATAAAATAGTCACGAAGGCGTTACTTTATTACCTAATAGATTAGTATGATTAAGATCAGAATTTAAGTTATGTGTAAAGCCCAACTTCCTTTCGATATAAAACGTTCGTTAAATTCAAAAAATGTCAAATATTACGGAGTTTCTATCCAACAGAAAAAAAACTTTCCACTTGTACATGCGTGTACAAGGGGAGTCATTAAATTTTGCCATTTTGAATAGTAAAAATGGAAAATTTTATTTAACTCTGTGTTGTTTCAATGAAGTCATTGACTTTGTATAATGTAATCTTAAAATAACCCTGAAATTAATAAGCCAGTGATTATGGCAATCTATAACATGATATGACAACGGTGTAGGTTTAGACAGGGCTTTCATTTATAGAATGCGTTTAAACGGATGTTTCTTTATGCGTCTGCTTCTATCCTTTTTCAATTAATTCTTTGAACTCTCGCGTTGATTAACGTTTAGCTTAAAAATTATCTGAAACGATAATTTCTAACGAATCACTTTATACATATACACAGAGCGGGTCAGTTAATATTATCATTTTGATTTATGTCAATATTATTATCTTTAGGGAAAAATGAATTAAAGTAAAGTTGCACGGTTTCAAGGGGGGGGGGGGGGGGGGATAAGATGAGCGCTAACAAAATTTTTCTAGGTGAAGATGTTTCGGAGATTTGAAGCTAGCATTTGATTTTTTAATTGGGAACTTGTTTTTTCACAATATAAAATGTTCAAGTCATTACGCGTCAAATCGATCACTTTTTGCAATTGATTTCAAGAATTTTGATACAACTGAAATATGACGTAGCTCCCATGAAATTGAGGGGGTGAGGGAGTCGTCATTTTGTTGGTTTCGAATTTATTGATGAAAGACCACCACTAGTCTACCAGCATCATTTCTTTACTTTTACTGCTACAGCCGTTACTTCATTCGTAATCATAGAAGCAGCAAGCTGATATTTATAAGTCTGACTATTATAGAAAAGAGTCATTGGCCAAGCGTGGGCCAGCGAAACTGTTCTGGAGGAGTAAATGACGTCATTTACACGGCTGTGATTTCGTTTGTAGGTATCATTTAAATAAAATAGCGTGTGCATAGGCCTGTTACCTGAAACGGAGTGCACAGCAGTTTTTAGTAGCGCGTCCTAATATTTAAAAAAATTGGCACCTCAGGCAAAGCCTTGTTTCGTAGACATGGCTTCAAAGAATCTGATTATATTTTTTCAGATTTTTAAAAACGCGACATTGAAGTAACATTTGACAATCAAAAACTAGTGAATAATTTTCATACTGCAAAAATGAGTTCACACTTTAGAAAGTTTAATTAGAAAAGGCGTAACCTTCCCGATTAAAATAAAAGTCGATGTGTATTTTTTAATCGAATTCGGAACTAGCAAAATAAACGCATAAATCCAAATCATATTTTGAAAAATAATATATTTTACAATTCAGTGTTCATTAACCTATTGACCAGGTAAAGGAATTAATGTGTCTGAGAAATTCAATAATCGTAGTCACACAAAGACAGCTAATAGAGTAATTAGTTAAGTGTACATTTGTGTTGGGCGATATAGTTCCCACAATTTTTTTCTCTAGCCTGATTTATTATATATAGGATTCCCACATCTTAACTCGTCTTACCTATCCCATCTATATACGTACACATATCTATATAAATACCTGATATAAATATTGTCACTTTTTAATTACCAAAATTCAAAACCCGAAGTTATACATCTACAATATAAACTGGAAGTTTAAGTGTCTGCTGAAGAAATTACTTAGTTAACAGTATCCGCTCATTACTTACCTCAATCATACATCTCTAATTCCCCAAATCATAATATATGTACGTATAGTTTAAGTATGTTTCTGAAAATTATTCAAACACTCTGGAATAATCTATTCCAAATAACATGTATGCTTGTTATACAATCATATCCACCTGTGTGGAACTAATAAATGCTCCACGGTTCATCGAACGTCTCCTAAAATGAAACGAAAATGAGAAGGATAAAAGCAACGACGTTTGATGTCACGGTGCTTCGACGAGGACAGTTGATTCTTCCACGCTTGCACCAGCAAGTCGCCTCGTGGATGTTGGAAACAACTAGGTCATCGGTACCGTACGGATGTTGCGTAGGGATCATCAGGTTCTCCTAAGGCTCGCCAGTTCTTGCATTTTGATTTTCAACGGTGGAAAACATGCGGGCAGCTACGACATATCGTCGAATCCTATAATTCGTAGGTGTTTTAACCGGCTTTCATGGCGGAGGTTATACAGACTTATCTGGTAGAACCGGTCTAAAATATTGCCTGCTATGCCGCGGGGTTACTGCTCTCTTCCAAACGGAGAGCTGTGCTTAAACCGAGGAAAAGACAGAAAATCAGTTTATAAATCCACTATCCGTGGAAGAAAATCTGTGTCAGGCTGTTTCGAGCTGGTGATATGGAGCAGTCACATCAACGTGATTGAAGCATTCCTTGTATTTTGAACGGACTTGAAAATGTGCCTTTTTGGTGTAACATACAGGATGATCCGTTATGGGCGGTACAAACTGAAAGAGGCATTCTTCCTGAGGAAATAAGTCGAAAAAGTAGAATATCATTGTTTTTTCTGGGGATTTATTGCTTAAAAAGAAAGGGTCTTGGACATTTGTTTAATGAGCGCGGGAGTGACTAAGAATTGGTAGAATTAACTCTGCTGGACAAAATTAAAGGATCACTATAATTTCTCCAAAATTTTGGTTATTTTCAAACGGCTGTATATCCGCGAAAAATGGTCGCAAAAAATATTTAAAATAACACTTTAACATTTTAAGTTTCTATTTTTTGAATCAAGGACTCAATCTTTAAAAAAAATAAATAAAAATACAAGAAAACAAAGAAAACGCAATTAAAAAGAAATGTTTGCTCTACAAGAGCCTTCCATTGGATTCATCTGAATTTTGTTTTAACCCGTGTATACGTTCAATTGAGACAAAAATTTCTGTATCTTGGAACAACATTTCTGAGTGGATTTGTATTTAAAAATGAATCGATATTGTGGAATAATTTTTTGCAAACTGGGCTTCCTTTTCGAGATAAATGGTTTTGAGTATCTGTCCAGTATCTGTGCACTTGACTAAGAAAACAGATTTTGTTTAAAACAAATCATGGTTTGGAAAAAAAAGGCGAAAAAAGTTTGTAAGTTTCAAGTTTCTTCTGCCTATAGATCGAATAAAAGAGCAGCGTTCCTCTAATATTGTAACAGATACTTGTACTTCGCGAGAATTTGCTTATCTTCCTCCTTCAGATAAGGAACCGTCAATTTGTTTCGAGGCTAAGTAGCTCTTTAAGGTATTCTCCGTAAAGCTCTTCTGAGACTTTCACGGTATACTTCTCTCGATAAAGGTGTTGCTAAAGAGCTACATATTATCTTGTTTACAAAATTTCTTGCATTCACCTTTACCTTTTTAAATACCATCGTGACGTGCGTACATATTTTTAAAATGTACAAACTGTAGTCTGAATTAAAATGTTCACTTAACGAAATAATTAAAACTTGAATCGCTGATTACCCATTCAAATATATGTATTCAGCGATTCGCGTTGCCTTTTTCTGGACACATTGGTGCACGCTGATAGGAGCGCAGATAAGCCTGGCAGCATTGGAAAAAAGGGACGATAGATTCGATCGCGAGAGTATTGGCGGTCGCATGGAAAAAGTTCAGCGAGGCACTCGAGGCGAGGAAAGTCAGTGTTCCTATATACCAGAAACCGAAGACCATTAAGACACGGCAAAGGACTCTGGTGCCTTTTCTCGTACCGCAGAAATGCAACAGCATGCCAGGCTATTGCGGTATCGTGCATTATATCAGAATTTACCTTCACATTTGCCTGGCTACGGGTGAAACCGAGAGGACGATTCGTCTGTGAGGACGTAGAAACGATCGTTAGAACAGTTCTACAGTCTTCGTGGGCAATTTCAAAAATCGGAATAGATAATTGAAATTCGTTAATGAATTTATCCATCCTATAAGTAATGTGGTTTTCTTCACAACTGACAGTGAGTTTATAACAATATGTATTACTCAATGGAGAGGCATCGTTTATCTGTGGAGATTTTTCAATCTGAGATGGAATGTTATCAAGCGTAGGTAAAATATTTTATTTATTATGAACATTTAAGGTGGACGTGACGAAGGACAATGTTTAGCATGTTATGTCGTACGAATTTAAACTTTGGGTTAGATTGGCGTGGTTTCACGTCTTTTTTTTTTGGAAAGCATTGGAATATTTACGTTGAAAAGAAAGCAAACTTGGACATCCGTTTGTACAAAACATTCACGGCAGAAGTGACCTGTCGGAGAAGCCTAACCGACAGAAGCGTATTTTCAAAACCTTGCGCCACTCAAACTGTTAATTCCAAATTTGTCAGATGTAGAAGATGGGAAGATTGTTTAAGTCGGAGCTGGTTGGAGAAAGGAAATTGAGAGAAGAATAAAATATATAAAATTACTGAAATTCACGAGATTCATTATGAACGTAGTGGTGGTGTAATTTTCTCGTAGCTTGTGCTTTGATATATAAAGTTTAATCGTTCGTCGCATATTTCTTATTATAATATTGGTTCCTCTTGCTTTATCCAGAATCTTACATGGACGTACAGCGGGGAAAGAATGAGCGTGCGTAGAATGTGCTTTCACTAGACGATGGACGTTGACCTTTGCAATTCCAACGTTTATGTTAGTGTAATCAAGATCTTTTTATTTGTGAAAGCTGTTGTTTGTCGTGGCATTATCTACCTGTAACGTAAAGTTATTTGCGTTCCATGGTAGAGCCTACTGCGTTCTTGAAATCTCGTCTTCACATTTGTTTATTCAATACACACAGTGTGCCTGAAAAGTTTTTACTTTGACCATATAAAATAACGAATGATCAAATATAAATATATTTATCTCCTGTAGGCTTTCACGTAATGTTTACGTTGTATGTGTAATTGGCAAAGTTAACATACTATTCCACAGCTACTAAAGAATTCATATTTTGAAATGGCTTTGAATTCACTTGCAATGTTGACTTAAAATTTCATTGATAACATGGAAAAATTAATTTTTCCTGTGTAACTTCACTTTAGAACACACATGCACAACTGCGCAGAGTTGGGCCATTATTCGAATAATTTCGAATAAGATTTGCGAAGTTATTCGAGAATAACGACTAATTTTTTATTAGAATAAATGTTTGTTCGGATAATGCCCAACTCTGAAGCTGCGGGCAAATGGTGAAGTTACGGCCAGTAGATGGAAGAGGAGAACAGCTGTAGTAGTGGAAGCGCAACGCCGCGTAACTAACACATTGAAAGTGGGTACATTGCTGTACCCGTGGATCTGCTCGGCTGTGCTGGCAAGCATCGGCGGACGCTAGTATGTACATGTATACTCACCGAACCGCCGCGCCTGCCTTAAAATATTTACTATTAAAAAAGGTTTACCGAAGTACGATGGGGATTATGGGAGCATTAGGGAGGACTATCTATGTATCATACGATTGGTTTCTAATATGCCTCGTTATAAATTGTGACTAAGGAGAAAATATGAAAACAATAGCCTACGCATACAGAGCTTTAAAAATTAATGGCGCACACTTTAACGCTATCGGTCCAGTAGTAGATACCTAACTACCAGAGATAAAACTTTTTTTTTTAGATTATAGTCCGAAGTAAAGCTCAGGTCATACATATTTATCAGACGCGTTCCGCCGTACCTCAAGTCAAACAAGCTTCAGATTACATCTAAATCAGATTATCGGTATTTCATAAAACTGTAAATCTTTTACAATCATAAGTGGTTCTGATAGACGTCACAAGTAGGAAAGGTAATATTTTTCAGCATCATCGTTTCAGGCCTAGTATATATATATATATATATATATATATATATATTGTGTATATTTCATATTCTTATCATGAACCACCAATGTATACAATTCGATAATTCCGTATTTGTTTTTACTTAAACTATCTACCTCAAGTTATCCTAGTATTTTTACCATCGATTCAAGTATCTTCAATGTTTAATGCTGTCAGAGAACTTTCATTTCCACGCACAATGAGATTTTAATAATCTTAACTGAGAAAATGTTCATCAACTTGTTGACGAGGTCCATTCTGCCTTTAATCCCAATTATCAACTCATTTCGTTCACAATTAACACGCCGCCTCACCCAATTCATTATTCATTCCACTTTTACCAGCGGCATTTTCAAATTTGCTCGCCAATCCTGCATGGAGGAATTTTCGAGTGACGATTTAATTCGTCTTTCTCCAGTTAACAAGTGAAATTCACTTCCTGCGATGATATTTGCAACAGAAATTCTTCAATTAGAAAAACCGATCGAGATCAGTCGTTCGCAGACCATAAAGTCTTTTCAACTCGTGAAAGTAAATAATGGCTGGATCAGACTTTTTCTTTCATCCATTAGCTGGACTTTGTTTCCCTCGAACTGGCTGCTAGCTTCGTACAACGATTCCACGTATTTCAGCAAACAAATATACCGACGAAACTGCACGAAAGCGTGCAAACGGAAGTCTCTGTGTCCATAGTTCCCTAGGCTACGATTTCTATCGTGTCCACCTCGCCTACCAGTTACTATTCTCGTCGCCGTGTCCCGGACGCTTTTGCTCCGTGACTGTCGGCAAATATATCTACGAGCTTGCTGCTTTCGAAGATGCTATCTCTCCCTTTTCAATTCCGTTAGATTCCATTAAACCCACCGCAACTCGACGGGCTGCTGCGTCACGGGAATCACAATACAAAAAAAAAAACTCGTGGAACGATTACAACTTCGAATAACGAACCGAGCGTGTGTGGGAAATGCATCAGGATTTCGTGACACTGTTGAATGACGGTGGAAATTCCTTTGACTTCATCTACACTGCTGTATATATTCATTGCATAATCCTCAAATCCGCGTAGTGTGCGAAGGCTTCATAGTTACGTTAGCTAAAGTCTTTTTGTTTTCTGCCTTCAATATTTTTTACTTAGCTTTTCGTGACTTGGAGATTTAAGGGATATATTGAAATTTTGAGGAGTTGGGAGGGAGGGTAAGGGGACCGCTATTATAAAATTTTAGCTTCGGGTATTTCTTACTTTCTGAGATATTAATAAAAAACTTTCGACATAATACATTGAAATCTGCGTATACAGACGTTACTAATGCAATCATTTTCTCATCACCGTCAACTGTTGCACAGCCGACGATACAATAGTGATATTGCCCTCATCACGCGATGCTTGTAACTGCAGTCTGATTTTTAGTATTCCCAAACTCCCATCGGTTTTGTACCATACCTTACTCACCCGCAAGCGGGCGCGCGCCCCCCGCGCTACCTAGCCACAACCAATACTAATACCGTCAGCTGTGAAACAGTCGAAACAGTAGACGGCGACGAGAAAATGATTGATTACTAACGTCTGCATAGGCAGATTTCAATGTATTATGCCGAAGGTTTTTATTAATATCTCAGAAACTAACAAATACTCGAAGCTAAAAATTTATATTCGACGTTCTCTCCCCTTCCCGCCCGACCCCTCAAAATATTGGTTCATTACTATGGTTGGGTCATACCGCAGTACAGGCGATAAAACATATTGGTCCCGCAATATATTCCTAATACTAATATTATGTGAGATGTAAGTGCCAAACATGTTAAAATTTATTGGCATGGAGCAGACAAAAGTGCAGGAACTGACTATCGTTCGACAATATGCTGTGTAACGTGTTTTAAACGCCTGTTACCAAGGTACCGTTTTCATAAGTAGACTCAAGTACATGAATCTGATTCCGTGAAGAAAATCTCCCAAAGGATATACATTATGTACACACGTCTGCTATCAGTGATACTTTTAATAACATCTAACTTTCTTGAAGGTAGATCTAATTTTTAAATTAACTTCCATGGACAGCTTTCGTTAGCAAGACACACACATCAATTATCGTGGCTTTCCCTAGAATTTATTTTCGTTCTTCCTCAATTTTCGAAGCATCTTTGGACGCAGTCCAAGTAAGACTGCCAGGCGTGGAAAGAAAAACGCTGGTTTTGGTTGTATTAGCGCGATTTCGAATACTCAACCTCGCCTTCGTTTCGATTACAACACTTACGCAGCATTTATTTCTTCGATATTGTAATTTAGGAGATTTATTGAAAATGTTAAAACCCAAAGTTTCGTCTCAAAGAATCCACCACTATTAATTATTCCTCTCGCGCGAAAGATTTTCAAAATTCTTTCGCCGCTCATGCGCGGAGGATAGCGTCGATTCATCACGTTCTAATCTTCATCTCGAAACACGAGCGCTTGTTTTACACTTGGTTACGCTTAATCAGCATAGTATTCGATATCATCAACACAGTTTAATGTCTTTATCACGAGAGACTCAGCTCTGAATACTACGCGCATAATGTATCGCCTTTTCAATTTCTTAATTCCATTATTCACTTCTCCATACGTCACTCCAGTGTCTGCCGGGAACCTACCGAAGTGCAACAAGTGATACTCTCGAAGAATAATCCGCATTCCGAGGCATCTGTTGGAATCGTTGGACATTCACATTCGTTTCGCAGCGAACGTTCTCGTCTGGAATCTTATCTTCGAAGGGTTCCCTGTTAGCCGCCGTGTCCAAAGGGAGGAAAACGTAAAACGGAGGAGCGACGACGCTGGCCCAGGTCCAGCAGAGTCGGTTGACTCGGTATAAATACGGAACGGCTCACGATAAATGCAGGAACCTCCTTTCTCTCTTCTTCTTCTCCATTCTGGTGTTTCTTTGCTCAACGTTGCATTTTTTCTTCCTTTTCCCCTCGTTGCACTTCGACGTCATCCGTCCTTTTTCTCATTGTTGTCAGTCTCATCCTGTTGATCTTCCTTTATTTCGTCTTCTCCATTTTCTTCTTCTCCATTTTCTTCTTCTTGCCGCGTTTAAAACCAAGCGAACGGCGTCCGCAAGAGGGCAGTGTTTTCTTCTTACATCATGCAGCGCGCGCTATAAGGGTGATCCGTTATTGATGGCGTAACCGTAAAAGAGTGGATTCTTTAAAAAAGAATCTTTATAAAATAATAGAATATCGCGTTTTGATGTGGGACTTTATTTTTTAAGAAAATGATTTCGAAGGTCTTTTAAATAATCGTGCAAGTAACTAAGAATTAGCAAAATGCAGGAATAAATTTGGCACATCCGCGGATGAAATGAATTCTTGTAAAAAAATGGGTCAAATTTGTAGAATAACTTTTTTTCTAAGCAAGACTTTGTTTTCGAAAGAATTGGTTTTCTTAATCAAGTGCGCAGGTACCAGGCAGATTTCTATAATCAATTTTCTCCGAAAGAAAACCCAGTTTGAAAAGTCATTCCGACTTATCTTTATATATGGATCCACATCATCCAGTTTTTTCTTTATCTTTTTAAAGGAAGCCCGAATAAATTATTAATCTACATTTTTTACTCACTTTTTCACGAAGAATCACTCATTCACGGTTGTATATATGTATACTCGCTGGTAGAGCTACCGGAAAGTCGTTTCAGAAATTCAATGGCGGCACTGATAGGAGATTAAATGTTTAGCTCCTGTGTGTTTTTCATTGGCGTTAATGGGAAACTAAATGAGTATTGAGACATTCTAGACGTCCTTGAGCGAAACTTCAGTCCTTATCTCCTTATATATCTTTCAACGAGCTTGTCTCGACAATCGAAATAATGTTTAGTCTGACGCCCGGATGATTTACAAGTTTCTTATAGCGCCGCCACCATGTGTACAACCAACTCATTTGATTCTGGCCGCTGCAACACAAAACCTCGACGTAGAGTGGGCCAACCTCACGGTTGGCGCCTGTTTCGTGACCATTTCTACAATATTTCGCGAATCTGATTTACCAAAGGTTTTAAAAATAATCCTTTAAGTCAGTTAAGCTTCTCCACCGTTTCTTTTCAAAGTAAACATTCCAGGATGCTTATATAATACTTTCGATGTATTCCAGAAACTATCGACATGAAATATAAAATGTAATTGGTCGGAATAGCACAAAAAAAAAAATAGTGAAGGTCGTTCTTTAATCTTTTTTTGTAAATTGAAGGAAGTCATTTACATACCTAAAATTTCATCAAATTTTTTTATGAAATTTTGGGCATGTATACAACTCACTTAAATCTACAAACGGGATTTTTAAATTTTCATTACAGGTTCAGGTAAAAAAGTGGAAAAAAGAAACGATCTTTACTATTTTTTTTTCGTTACTCTGACTAATTGCATTTTTTTTCAAAACGAAGAATCACGTCACTTAGCAAACTACTCCTTCTAGCTTCTCAAAAAACTCAAGCCGTGTCTACCACTTTTAAAAAAGTTATTCTGTTTTAAAGGATGTTCCAATAGTTTTTCTCGGCACTGTATGTGCCATTCGTACCATAGTCTGTTCCCAAAACGCCGGATGCCTATACGTTACTGGAACGAATACCAGCTATGGGAAGTTAGGTCATTCGCAAGAATGTACCACCGATAATGGATCATCCTGTACAGCGACGGAGAAACGTCACAGGCGAACGCGATACACAGTGTCCGCGATGACGTTGAACCGTATGGATATTAATAACACGCCGATTCCACCATCCTTTCCGGTGGGGTAAAAAGATGGGAAGACGGGCCTCGAGGGCCGCGCACAACCGTAATGCCGCACTCGTGAACCACTAATAAACGGAGAGTTGACGTTACGTAACGTTTTCAACTCTCTTCTCGCGGCCAAGCTTTCCTCGTAAGCGCGACGTAATTCCTGAAGAGCGTGCCGCCGTCACTCGTAAAATCCCGCTACACTCCATCTTTTTTAAAGCCTGAACCTCGGAAGAGACGGTCGTCGAATTTGTATTGCGGCCCCGATTTCGTTTTAACGTACAGAGCGTGGGATAAGTGTTTGCCTTGGGTTTAGTGATTTTGTATTAAGGTTTTGATTTCTTTTTGGCATTGGAGATCAGTTTTAGTATTAGGCAATAGCGTTTCTGTCAATGTTTATCTTACAAACGAGCCCGCTGGCTGTTGATAACTTTTAAATTTTTAAACTTCGTGGATTCTTGGAAAGCTTTGTGACTACACCTTGCGCAGAGAATAAAGATCTTTCGATGAAACAATTTTGGCAACGCTGAATACGAAATAAGATTGAATTCTTAGGTTCACGTGCAGTAATAGGTCGAAATTACGAAGTCACGTATATGTTACGTGTTGCGAGTAACGCGTTGACAAATTGTATTCCATGCGACGCAGGTATCAGCAATTCTATTTCAAATTCTCAAATTATATGGTTGTCAATGTACAACTAACGATGTGGTTTCATGTTTCGAGCATAAATCTTGGATTAAATGTAAATTCGTTTCACCAAAATATCCAAGGTGAAAAAACAAAGGAATTCTCTCTGACAAGCGAATGCGGACAAGATATGTTTTCTGTCCTCGTTGCAAAATAATCCTAGCGTTTCCATGCAGGCAAAAAAAGATGGAAGGAACGCGCTGAAGTCGTGCCAAGAATTGAACACTACGATGTTGTCTGCGTACTGAAGAGGAGCAGGTGCAACGTCTAATATATGCTCATCGATCTGATTCACTTTTTTCTCTTTTTCTTTTCTCTGGCAGTACGTTCACATCGCCGATTTGTCGCCTTATTTAATGAGGCTTCCCCTACAAACAAGCCGTAGAATTAAAGTGCATCGTAAGACAACTCTATCGATTTAAAACAAGATGAAAGTCGTTGCAGTTCGTACATACATTTTGTGGAAAATTCGGCACACCAAATGGGCATTTAATTATAAATAATTATTTTAAAATATAACTTTCCAGAGTCAGTCATTTTTTGTACGTATTTGTTGAATAACAAAAGCGTTATGTTTTGTAAAAATTTAATATTCATAGAAAACAATAACAAAACAAAATTAAATATATAGATTGGAGTTACGTACCTATTTTTTAAATTAAAAAAGAAAAGGATTTAAGGAATGGAACAAAACAGATATAAGAAAAGGGGGAAAACCCATGATGATGGGTGATTTAAAAATAATTTATAAGTTTGATACTAAATTCAAACATGTATTACCTACTTCTTTGTCACTTTTCCAAAAAGTTTTACTTTCTTATTGATTTTTATTGATTTTAAATTTCTCCTCCTACCAATTTCGCCACCCTCAAATTTGCTGCCACTCTGGGTACTTGACCTGCTTGTGCCTCCTAGATTAGGCGACCGTGAATACTATAACCATCGACGAGTAACGTACCTATACCTATTTCCACCACAGCAGTTAAAATTACCGATGCCGATATATTTAGAATATACCGTCGTATTCACGTATTGAAAATTTCAAGAAATGCAATTTTTCACAGAAATGAGAGACCAATAATTTTAGTTAGTTCTCACATTAACACTTTAATGGCCCGTGCCACGAATGCGTGGTTTCACGATCTCGATAAGTTACTTCCCATGATCCCAAGAGTTCCACTTCATTTCACATTCATCACCGTCAAAACTACACCATCCAAAGAACTCTATTCTATTCATAATATACTCTTTTGAATGATTCCCAAAAACCAATGAGCACTCGAGAAATTTGAAGAAGATCGACGGTGACTTTCCCCCAAAAGATTCGGCCGTCACAGTGCTGTGTTAAATGCTGAGTCCATCCATAAAGTAGGTCCCACGTATTATGGTGCGCCCTGTATAATGTATACCCACATACAGTTGCCGCGGCAAAGTGTTAATATAGGTGTACCTCATTGCCACACCCCACCCTGCATAAGGAAGATCGTTTCGAGTAACGACAGTGTACGCTGCTGAGAATCCCGTCGCAGCGACGCGTCGTAAAAACAGTCTCGTAACCTCGATGCGCAAGGCGGAAATGCACTTTGGTATACAGCTACCGGGAGAGAACAGGATCTTGTGGTACCGGTCCGCCTCGATATCCTTGCTGTACCTGCGCGGTTCTCGTAACGGGAGCCTTCCTCAGTCACGACTGGCAAAAGGACTCGGCGAGTGCCGTTGCGCGGCGTTCGGCGGCAACGGCCGTCGCATACGAAACGCAACGGCCACGGCAGGAAACAACGGCTCTGGAAGAGGAAACGGGGAGGAACCGAGTGAGTAGCCAGGGATCGGAAAAGAGTGGACGCGGGAGAAAGGGTTACGGGCGCGTTTCGTTCATTCGCCACGAAACGGAAATGGAACGAATCATCGCCGACCCATTGTAATATTCGCTCGCCTCGTTTCGTTCAATTAGGTTGCGAATTCAGGTCGAGATCACCTGCTGCTGCGTATGGCGAGCTGTCTTCCGAGCATGGACGCGTCCGCCCAACGAATCGCGTGCCTACCTGATGGAACGTAGAAAGTCGATCTATCGATTGTTTTCGTACGGTTTTTGCCTTTCGTTGGGATTCGAGGTATGTCGTACGTAGGGAGTCGATTTTAATTTGGTTGGTTTTAATCATTCATAGAGGAGGAAAGATTGGGTTAGGTGGTAAAGTTTCGCGAGCGTATCTGCGGTTTTATTCCTGTTTCATCTGCGATTCGGTTTGGATTTGATTTAGGTGTATTTGAATAATTCAATGTTGGAATAGTTAATGGGTACTGGGATGTACCAATATTTATGGGATATTGCAATGTTTGAATACTGAAATGTGCCTTTTCTGATATGTATAATGTTGAAATGTGAGTGATGTTTGCTGAAAAGATTTTTCGATTTGATAAATAGTTTGGGATTAATTAGAGGAAGATTATTAAAATAACAAGTAAAATGTTATTAATTTTTGTGACTGATAACCATTATCGACGGCGGAATTTTTTTTCTCCTTACATTCGATCATTGTCAATTGTTATAAACATTACTAATAATTAGTAGTTATTGATAACATGAAATAAAAATTAATTTTAAAACTTCTATACAAGCAAAAACCAACAGGTAAATTGTGCTACAATTTCTATTATCCTATTCTTTGTTTCATATATATTCATACTGTTTTTTGCTTAATAAAATACATAAGTTTAGTAATTATTTTTTTTTAATGCTGTTAATGAATCCTAATTATCAGCAATGTTAGTAACAATAATTTTATTGACAATGATCGAATGTAATCAGAAAAATTTTTGTTATCGATATTGGTTAGCGGTAACCAAATTAAAATTTGGGTCAGCGATAATGGTTACTGGTACTCAAAATTAAATTTCCGTCATCGATAATGATAACCGGTACTCAACAATTTTTAATCATTTATAATGGTCATACTTAACCAAAATCATTTAATTACAGATATTAACTCTTATACCATAACTTTTAAAATTTGTCTTACAACACTTATGATGTCTGACATACCTATACTACTTACAAAGGTAACATACATTTATTATTCAGTGATGCCCTATACAGTTACCTAGTGATATTCTATGCCGCATGCAACGATACTTAGTTTGCAATACTTCTAAGATCTTTTATTTCTAGTCCGTTCACTGAATATTTTAGTCCTTCGTGAATAAATTACAAAATTCATACCACTGAAACATTCTTTTGACGCTGCCTTTAATTCTTCTCCTCCGTACATAATTTCGCTATAGGTACATACACCCGCGTGCGATACACAGAGAGTTACACAATATCATTTTCGCACCCACAAACTGAACAGCTCGTACCTACCATCATGCATTAAGCGACCTAACCCACTCGCTTCTAAATTACAAGTTGCCACAAGATAATCACCGTTATTGTTGCGCCCGATGGAGATTTCCAATTAGCTACCAATAACAGCTTATAAATTCTAATAAAAGTAGCTTTAAAATTACGCGACAAACCAAATTCCTAAACTGATCGCCGTCCATTTATCGTGGAGTATTATAAATTGCAATTTCTCATGGGAACCTCTTGCAGTAGCGTACGAAACGAAGACGGTGCCCGCCTAGTTGTCAGTCCGTGGGAGTGCACGTAAAATGATAGTGGATAACGCACGGAGAAGGTGAATCGCCTGAGCGGGGAAAACGAATGTTAGTTATTTAGAAGAAAACAAACGGTACGGTCTGTCTAGCGATAGAAACTCGGTGCGCCGTAAGTATATGTATACGTACGGCGGTTCTTTCAACTGGGTTACGACCCAGTTCCTGCTATTCTCAGCGAAACTGCCAGACACTTTGCTCGTCGCCAGAAAAAAGGTTAATGTCGGCATACCTGTAACCCACGTGCTCAACCAACGAAAATGGCTAACCTGTTAATTCATGGTAATCAGCGTCCCGTTTTTTCCCTAACACTTCACGAGGATTGTTCGCGCGCTCTACCAGAAGACACTGGCTTTATACAAGTTTCTTTCTACTCGCTGCTCGACGCTCGGCGAATTTCACGTTCATTAGCTCCGTTACATAAGCCATTAAGTGATTTTATACTTTTCCCTCTTCCATCGTGTTCGCAAATATCTGCGAGTGTGCAAAATTATGCGGTGAAATATTATAAAGCAAATTCTACAGTAGCCTTGCAAGGCAGCTTTTATGAATTCTACGATGGTCCTAAATTCAACCTAAAAGCAACCACAATGTCTTCCAAAATAGGGACTGCAAAATGTGGAATAATATATTCTAAGCTCGAATATTTTATCTGTACACGCTCGTGTATACTGAAGTACCATTTTGGAGATTGTAGAGAAAATTCTTCTTTCATTCAATATTTCTAATTGTTTTCTCTTCGTTCAAAATCGCCACGTTTCTAGGCGTGCCACTAGTTGTGGCGCACCCTGTACAGATCCCAACAAACGTATGTACGTATTCGAAATCGGATTTCAAATAGGGTCGATGGCTGGGGTACGGATTTAGACGCGTAGTTGTCTTGGCCAGGCTATTATTCTTTCGATCCCGACCGCTTTGGAAGCCAACATGTAAACCGACACGTAATTGCCGTGTGGTGGTTGGCCTATTGTCGAGTCGTAATTCTCGTACTCACACGTTGTACTGGGGTTTAATTAAATTTCTTGTAACAATCAGGTATGCGGATCTGCACGGGCGTTTAAAACGTTCGCGAGAGGTAGCTTCCTTTTGTTGGCGCCAGATTGTTGTGCAAGGAAAAGTCGACAAGTATGTGAAAGTATTGAGATTTTTTTTATCCAGTATCATTCTTCCTTATTCTGGTCTAATCCTCCCCGTGTGCGTGTCTGCTTTTAGATCATAATTGTGGGACGATCGTGCGTGCGTCTATTTTATGACAACATTTTTTAAATTGAATGGAGAAAAATAAGGACGGCATAGTGAAAATGGTAAAATTTCAATTTTCGCGGTCATTTCGAAATGCTAGACAAGATATTTTAATTAAGGATGGCAGACAGATAGAATGAAAGATTAGTTTTCTTTCTTTCTCTTTTCTTTACTCTTGCTGCTCCTTTCTCCTTTCGAATAGTAACAGAATTATGCTGCGTTGACACTGTAACATATTCCCCTGATTCACCACCTCGAAACGTGATAAAGTAGCGTTGCGCCTCGAGTTCTTGCCACTACAATGTCACGAAGTGTAGATTTACTAATTGTAAGGTACTGACCTACATTTCTCTAATTTAAAATTGTTCTGATACAATTGCCACGGACACTAGGTCCTATATAGAAACATTTATTCCATCGTCCACAAATACACACGGCGTGCCACATTTTCATAGCTACTTAATTAATTCATTTGGTATCTAATTTACTTCGGTCGAGATATCGACCACTGAATACCCAGCCAACAATCACGGAATAATATTTTCCCAATAATTAAGCCGTGTGAGGTTTCAACGATCACATGTTAAATATACTCGAGTGATGCAATATACAGGGTGTCCTGTAATATGTGGAACTCAGTTCAGAGATGTATTCACCACTTGAAAATAATATAAACGTATCATATTTGACCTTGTTGACTAGTCATAGTGAGTCTTGTATTCTGTCAACCTCTAAGTGATTATCTGCACAACAGATGCTCAAGATGACCATCTTGCACCTCAATGCATGCTTGCAGGCGTAATATGTCCAATCTTTTTGTTTTCTGGGTAGGTACTTTTTGGAGTATCTTAGAGGAAATCTTTTACTTTTTCTTCCATTATATAGAAATCGTATGGATTATTAGCTCTCATCTGTTATATTAATTTATAATCCTTTATGGTGGGTTTAACGCTGAACAGATGCCTATCAATAAAATATTCCCTGCATTTGAGTATAAACATTATTCAATTATTCATTGCAACATAAAACTTGTTATAACTCCCAAAAATAATAAATATCTACAAAGTTATTATATTGAAATCCTGAATCCATTCTTGAAGTGGATTCCACATATTACGGGACACCCCGTATAATTCCAGCAGGGAAATAGGTGCTTGATAAAAATTGGCCCTATTAGTTAAAGCACAGTTCATTTTGAAGCTTGTCTCTTTAGAGTTTAGAGCGTTGCGTTTCTCCGTGTTTGGCCACATTGCATCGCGCACGGCGATTGCGTGGCCACGTCGATTTATCTGTGCCCTGTTTCGGTCTCAGGGTGAACCAGGTGTGATCGGATATCTCGTGCTTCAGGGAATGTTTCAAAACTGAGAGCAACACACTGCCTGGTTTCGCCGCTTTGCTTGCGACGTTATCATTCGGTAATTTGTTTCAGGTAAATTATTCTGTGTATTGGAGAGAATCGATTGTCCAACTGTTCAGACTATTAACTGAATCACTTCCCGAGCAAAATCACAGCTAGTCCACTGGAAAAATCTTATTTAATACTCAACAGTATTTAGTTAATCAGTTTATTTGATTTGTAGAATATTTTTTACTTGAAATCGTTAAAGATGATCGATGTAGGTTCTATGAATTACTTACGAGTAATATTTCCCAGTGTTGCCAACTGAATTTTCAGTTTTCCATCCAAAAAAGACAAAAAACAGCTAGAAATATCTAAATTTTCCAGACATACATCTAAAAAATATATTATGTATTACTAATCCTCCAGTACAGTTTATTAAAATGTAAATAATAACACTTTTATTCAATGAAGTAATAAAGATTAATATTTCTACTTGATAATTCTAAATTAAGCAACACATAAAATCATCTTCATCAATATAAGATTGGCCTGGTTGAGAAGAAAGTTTAGGATCTTTTTCTGATGTAAAACATCCAAATTGGCAACACTGCCCTTTCTGTCAACACACATGCAATCGTAGGAAAATTAAATTTATTCCCGTTCAAATTTTGTGCATATTCTATTTCACGTCGACGAATATGTTATTAATACTTTGCACTAGCCTGCGATGCGTGTTAATACCTGTTCTATGAACTTTTTCTGGAAAGTCCTATAAAGGTAAAAGTCCAGTGGCCTGAGATCTGGAGACCTTGGGTTTGATAGAGTTGGTTTTCTTAACAGATACAGTAGCACTAATACTAGGAATAATAATTAAACCTAATAATCGACTTATTCTTAGCCTGTATCTTATTAAGATGCTGGCTGCCACAATGACATTGAAGGTTCTCGTGGGACTTTGAAAACCGATTAAAAGTTTCGGCTGCATTATTCAGTTCTAGGGATATTAAAGTTCCATTTCCCGCAGGTACACTTTACTTCTTCCCTTATTTCACTCCAATATCGATTTGGAGGCCATGCAAGTACCTTTGCTAAAAATGTCACTTGTGATTTATATCTTTGGTCACTATTAACCCATTAGTAACTTTATCAATCCCTCGCGTTTTGTGCCTTATTTTAATTTTCTTAACGAAACTCCACGTGATCACACACACACATGTATATATATATATATATATTTCTCTTATTTTCTGCTCATAGCACAAACAAATTTTTTACTCATTAAAGAGTCGAATATTTCCATTTCTGTGACCATTTAGACCACTCTATGAAACTCTGTGCTTCGGGGCAGAGAGGAGGGGTGGGGGGATAATAATAAACGTTGTAGCTGTAAAGACGAATAAAATGGGATGCGCTCTAGAAATCTCGCCGAGTAACACGAGGCAGAAAAGTGCATAAACCAGCTGGAGGTGGGGAGCTAGTTGAACTAAACCCTTCGTGAAACCCAAGATCTTGATACGTCGCTGAGACGCCAATTTAATTCACGTCGAGCAATGTATTTGCTACTAAACATGCTCGCTGCTACCTGCTACACGTTAGCCCGGATATATTAATCATTTTCACGGGGGAAGTCACGCGATCGAAGGAGGATTTATCATTCTATTACGATCTCGTTAAGCGATAAATGTAATTGCAATTTTCGTTCGCCGTTACGGGCCAGCTTCCTACAATTTTCTCATTTCACGTTGCTACGCAGTTAACATTAATGGCCCCGGAAAAGGGAAGGGGGGACACATCGGGGCAGGGCAAGCATTAATGGTTCACTGTTTTGTAATTTCACATCATACCTTGTGAAGTATCAGTTAATTTTATATTAGTTTATTCGTCTTGCGTTTTATTTTTTATTATTCAACACATTGGCTGCTGTGAGTACCACATTTGGTTTATAGTAGTGCTGCCAATCAGTGTAACTGATGGAACTAATTGAGGACCTTGCAGCCCCTTCTTTACTAACTTCGAGTAAATTAGAAAAAAACTGTATAAAAATATTGCTTTGACTTTACATTAGAAAGAGAACACTAATTGAAAAATGTATATTTTCACATAATAGTAGTTATTGAATTTATAAGTTTTTATTTCTATTTCTGGCGAAAAAATATTCTGCAATAAAAATGTAACATGAATAGAAATATTAATAGCAATATTAATAGAAATATTTTTATTTATTTGCAATAAATCGCTGATTTGTTATCGGATTTGCATCAAACTATGTAGATTTTTTTACGTATATTACACGTCATAACTCAAAAAATGAAGCTGCACAAATGATTGCTGCAAGCTTCTCACTTGTAAGTACTATGGTCCTGCTAACTATATACAACATAATACGCCTTGTTGAATTTGTTTCATTAATAGCTGTACAAATTACTTACCATGACAATTTAAGGTGTAGAAAATATAGTATCGCTTTCGAAGAAATAACTAGCTGTCGAAAAACTCAGCACGGTAGGAATAATATTATTCAAAACTCGGAGAACATTCATCAAGCTCCTCGAAAGTCATTAGGACTTACACTTAGTCTATAGCTCAATCGCATTAGTTCGGTTTACGAGATTACTTGGGCATGCTTAATTTAATTTGCGAATCGCTGAAACTCGGAACTACCTTTCACTCGGAAGAACGCTGCTTAAGGAAATACAACTCCAGCTATTTATCAGCTCGGCTCGATGAACAAAACTAATTCGCGTATTCATCAGATGGTAAATTTAATTGCATCCAATTAAGGGAACCAGGTCGCACTTGTTCCGTAGCTCGGTACTTTAAAGCTAAAGGATACGGTTCAAAGTATACATACAAGGTGTCCAATTTAAATCCGTCCACGCAAATATCTTCGAAATTAGTGACGATACCAAAAAATGTTAGATAAGGATTGAGTGATTTCATGGGAGGCATAATTTGATGTCAACAGGAGTTTCTTTTGTTGTTGTAAAAACGTAGAGAAAATACGAAGGCTAATTTCGCTTTTTTCGGACCCCCGGTGGACCACGATGAATTTTTCATTCCGGTCGAGCACATCTAATAAATATGCTGGAGTGGACCGTCGATAGTACACGCGGGCCGACTGAAAAATTCAGCAAAAATGGCGTTGCACAGAATGTTTTAAATGCAACCATATACAATTACCCACAAGTTTGTTCACATACCTAAATGGAGGAGAACTAATTGCGAAAACTGCTACCTTGCTTTTGCTTCTTTATCCCTAGATCGAGTGTGTATACTTCTTAATGGATTAATCGATGCATACTTCAGTCACTATAAAAAAGTATTAGGGTACCTTTAATATCGAATAAAAAGATACATGGCGGAGTAAAAAGAAAAATGGAATGACACGAGAAACGAAAGTGCATGAAACACAGAGAAAAATTGTTTCATAGGCATGAATTAATGTGATCATAAATTATGTATACGATATAATACGTGCCTGCAAGTATATCTGATGCACTGTTACGGTGAAAAAAAAAATCGTTTCCTCATGATTATACTTTCACTTGCTGTTAGAGGTTGCGTGTGAAAATCCCTGATGCATTTCATCTGAGGAATTCAAGTTTATAATGGGCTGAATAGATACGCGTTTGTCGTTGAAAAGAAAATGAAAATTTTATTGGTATTCCATTCTACATGTAATTTCTTTTAGTAATAACAGCTGACAAAAGTGTGAGGGTAATTGTAACGTTACGCGAATTCTTGGTTTTATTTTGGAGGTATGATAATTATTATTCAATCCTCTTTGGGTATTGATGCTATTACCTACTATTATTTATTTTTTCTAGAAATTTTTAGATAGAATAAGAATAGTCAAAGTGAACTCGAAATTCGACCCATTTCCTCCAGGAAATCCTCGTCCATGCATTGCTACTCACGCGAAGCTCTACTGGAGACTATAGATATTTTAATTGTCATCCATATGGGCACATATTCATACAGCTATTCCCATAAAAGCGACTGCGCTATCTTGAAACAATACTTCGTCGAACTTTGCGCCACTCAAACTGTTAAAACAGTATTATCTTACAATTAGTACAATATCACAGCATAAACGGAAAGATGCATAGCCGTATCGTGTTTGTAAAGTGACGCGTTATGCATTGCGGAGTGCTCGAAGGAGTGAGGATACGGACCGAGTATCGCGTTTCGTCAAAAGATCTGTAAAGTAGACGTATTTCCGGAGAGATAGAGGTGCGGATAATTTATCGCATGGATAAATCGATAATTGTGTTGACCTTCGCTGCGGTTACCGCCCGATTACCACCGCCATGCCGTCACGACAATTTTGCTCGATTAGTATGCACTCGCGACAATAGGGTTCATCAAGAGCCTCGACTTACCACGCAGAGAACCTAAAGCGTACGCGCTGCACGTTCTTCAAACATTTAATCAAATTTTGCTGAGCGTTTCGCTTTCATCGAGGCCGGAGGTGGACAGAATTTCATCTAGATTATGCGTAAAAAATGAAAAGAAAAAGAAGAAAGAAATTAGCTATTTGTTTTATATTTTTAGTTGAGGTAAAAAGTGAAGAATTGTTTAAAGGAGAGATTCTGAGCCATATAGAGCTCCATGCAGGTGAACATACGTCATATTTCATATTTCAGATCATAATTGTTATATTTTGTATGTGTTATGTTTCAGATCATTCTTCTGAGATTAATTGTGAATTATATAAATGGAAAAATAGAATTGACGTTTTTAGTGTTTATTCACATGTTCATACAGTGTTTTCATTCTTTGGCATTATCGTCTAATTTGCGTTTTTGCAAATTGAATTATCGTCGTGTAATCTTCGAGTGCGTGTTCTTTTTAATGGTTAGTTAGTTTTAGTATATTCTTATCATGGTTTAGGTGGAATCTCATTTACAATGAATCATACATACATTTCTTGTTTTTAAACAACCTTGCGCATCACAGCGTGAGAATATAGAATTTCATAATATTTATTCTGTTTCGTTGTGGCTTAATTTGTTGTGCAGTATGTTCCAGAATTCTAATCAAATGTACTAATTGGATTAGCCTTGTCTGTATGAAAGGTTAATGTTTGATCAAATTAACGCGATACCGTTGTTGGGTACAAATTCGTGTATAAGTTATTCGAGGAAAGGATTTTATATTTTGAAATTAACTTAAATCATGTCATTTCGGAACCAATTAAAAAATATTTGTGTAGATTCTATAATTTATTACACCTAGGGAAAAAATTCCTTTATTTTACCCGTTTATACAGTGAAACGTAGAATCCGGAAAAATAGTTTTATTACACTTTGATAACTTTCAGTTTTATAGTTTCCTGCATTGCTTATTTGACATTATTTTCATATAATTTTTCCTCACTAGATTACAAATTATGCTCTTTACCTTAGAAGCTACTATTTATAAGTTCCAGGACACAATTTATTTTCAAATTCATCCCACATTATTTGTACTATTGCACGAGTGAATCAAATATACCTGTACATGTAACATTAACCACTAAAATAAGCAATATTATAATCAATATTTTGACAATATTTTATTTTCAAGGTCATCGCCATGTTAGTTCCTTTCCCGTCAGCAAAGGTCAATCACTTTTCATATATCTCTAACCATTTTTTAATACAATTCAGTGTTCACCATCAGAAAATCTTTTTATACACATCATTACGTTGCATCGAATAATTCTGGCTCGATTTTCGATGGTAATGTTCATTTGCCTCTTATCTTTTATCAGCAACAGACTGTTTACTGTCAAGGACGATAGTCCATGTTACCACGGCGCAACAATTGGCATTGTTTCGCTGGTATCAGCGTTTATACTCACACTTTCAATGTTGACGACCTCAGTGATCGAAAGAAGCTTGATTATTACACGTCTTTATCACTATTCTTCGAAATAAAAAGGCACAAAGATTCGTGCGATACAAATATCAACACGTACTGTACGCTACTGTCCTCGGAAGTATGAGTCACGCTGCAGTTTTATTCATTACTAAACATGATATTGCATAATTTTTGTTACACCATTCGCTTAGAACGTTATCCACCTGTTTTACGCGCCAACTCCAATGCTAGCCTATGAAAATCTCACGCGCGAAATGCAGTTCGTGCAAAATCAATTTTGCACCGTTCATCAAACTTTTAAATTAATGTGTATTCACTCTTAATGGGTCACGTCGCTGACAGTTGTTTCGTGGGCCAATAACGGTTAAATGCAATTACTGGGTCGCAGTACTCGGGTATGACGAGGTTTAAAGTATCTGTGGGAAAAATTGTTACTGTTCAATTTTTTTCAATCAAAATTTACGGAGATATATTTAAACATATTCAATACATGACTAATTAAATATGTAAATAATTAGGTCATTCACATTTATTGCGCTACTCTTCGTTTCTAAACGACATGTTGATTTTCCAGAAAGTTTTTTAAATAATTTAAAAGGTACGTCCGCCAATATGTGTAGCTTCTTCATTGTTTTCAGTTACGAAAGCACACAAAAAGGAAGTTTAATACGCGTATCAATAACGCAGCATGATTCTACAAGGTTACTTTTTCCTTGTTGTTAACAGTGTTCTTTTTTTTAATAATTCTTTGGACATGAACCGTTGTTAACGGTGTCAGGCGCGGAATGAAGTAAAAAATAAACTAAGACAGGTAGAAGCATATTCTTCCACAATTTGAATCCCAAATAAGGTCATCTTGCACGATGGTGTCGCAAGTTTCCAATGATTCCATCATACCTAATACAGAGGCCATCTAATATACTATCAATTAGCATATGCGTTGGCGTATACACGTGGAGTTAATTGTGTGCGCTCCCAGTAGGTTTTTTACCATGCACATAAATCTGAAAAATGTCATAATTATAATATCCTAAATATTTTACAGTGAAGGACATAGAAATTTATCTTTTTTTCTTAATAACCAAAATACTATTTATGATGCACAATAATTTTCATGTAGCACCATTACACATTTCAATTCATATTTAATATCATTACAATTTCGAAGAGATATGTTATTTTACGTTGCAAGATTAATTTATAATATAGTATAAGATGGGCATTATAGGATTTTAGTATTAGTAATGTTATTCTTAAATTTAAACGTATACAAATTAATAGAAAGAAAAATCGTTAAAATTATTAAGGAAAAAGAATTACGCGACTAATCGATAAAATATACCTATGTTCTTGGCTCGCCTTTTCATGAGACCCCTTCTGACCCCATTATATCACCAGTCTATCAAGCACTTTGTATGTATGTTTAAAATACCACAAGCTTAATAAGCATCGTTTAAGGCTCCTGAACCCTTAAGTGTGATTCACTTCTTCGTGGATCATTAGAAATTGCATAAGAATATGCCAAGTGCATCGAGAAATGCGGATGCACCAACACTGATACAGGTAGCCATACTTACGCCCACACAGTCACTGCAGTACCTCTTCTTCAAAGAACCATACCGGCCAGTAGTTTCAGTAGAATGTGCCTGTCGACACAGACCTCTGGATTTGTATATTTTCGGGGTAAATTGAGGACCTTGCAGCAAAAGGGGTACAGCTCTATCTTTACCAATTTCGAGTAAATTGAAGAAAAAACTGTTTATAAAATTATTGCTTTGACTTAACATTAAAAAGACCTGTGTTGACTTAACCTGTTAATGGAGGTATGGCTTCTGTACTAAGTAGGGCGAGTTGATTCGTCCCGAAAATTGAAATTTCATGCTTCCAAAAGGTGTAAATAATATATTGAAATAGGTTGATTCGCCTGTAATCACAATTTCAAATAGACTAAAGACGTTTGTGGTGAAGAAACGATGTAGTTGACAGGTTAATGGCATACTAAGCGATAGTGAGGTTTGTAGGTGGAGTTAAGTGGAGGCGGTGGGAGAGAAATGAGTTCATGGTAGGTGTTTGCTTCCCAACCATTCAATATTGATGCCTCGATACTAGATCACCTCCCAAACCTCGAATCTAGTCAACACTATTCCCGCATAATTTGTTCTCTTTAAATGTCTTTAATTTCTCTTTACTATGCCCACTTTCTCATTTTCTATTTGGGTATTGGAGACTTCACTAGTGCTCATTGTTAGTACACTTATACGTATACTGGCTTTTACTATCTGACTCCAACCACAATTTAGATTCTGAATTTATATATTTTTTTGTGTGAAAGTAGTCGCATTTATTTAAATTAGCCAGGCATAATGAGCTAAGGCACATTTCATGATCCCGCAGTTTATCGTTCGAAAGCTTTTAGTCGACACAAACACACACACACATATCTCTAAACTTCCTGCTTTATATATTAAGATAATAAGCCTTCTTTACAGTGTTGTTCACTGACCAATAGCTGGTCAATAATTCTCGAGACCGTTTATATTCTGGACACGCTCGTACGTCACTCCCATTTCCATTCCATTTCTTGCTGCACACAAGTTGGTTCTCGTGGCCACGAAACGCGTACATTCGGTTTTTAACTCGATCGGCCGTGAATGATTCAGCGATCGTTTCGCGAAACCGAAAGAAGACACGTGAAATGAGAGTCACACGTGCGTAGGTGTGTTGCTTACACCATTGTGCCTTTAGTTTCGATTTGGGAATGCTGTCCGTCGCGTTCAGCGCTTGGATAAGATTTCGTTGTATCCTTTCTTGTCTCCTCGAAGGAAATGATAGAAATGGTTTAGGGAAGAAAGAGTTTGACTGATTCGAGCAGCGAATAAATTCAAAATGTTAATAACAGATCAAGGAAATTAGAAGTGAGAGCCAACTTCGTGACACAACTTCTTTCTGCTTTTATATGAATATAAAATGGACTGCTGTAAACTGCTTATTGGTTGTCAATTTTGTTTTCAAATTTGTATTATTTCTGAAAGATGTATCTTTCTGAGATGTGTATTTCGTAAGGGAAACTCGTGGAATCAGTTTCGTTAAGCTACTCTGAGGTGGGGATCACAGAAGTTTAACTTTCCATTCGGTTAGTTAGTTAATAGTTTACACTATCAGTATCAATATAATATAGGTATTATATCGCGATGAATTTTAAATATGAAGCTCAGCGCAGAGATTAACATTTAATATCTTAAAAATCGTTTCATTTATGGCGATGAAAATTGCATTAAACCTGCACCAAACGAATGTAGATTTTTTTAGTACCTACCTATATTACACGCGATAACTCAAAACTGTGAAAAATTGAGCTGCACCTTCTTGCTGTATGCTTCTCAATTCTAGATCGAATTATTATGCCGAATCTGTACACATTTAAAAGTAAGAATAGAATTTATTGACGATAGAAAACTGCATGGACATAAGAAAGCAATACCAGTCATGCAATTCAATTTCTTTGCTGCTACTTAACATAAGAACAGGGCTGTTAGCAAAGTGGATAAAACGAGGACAGAGGCCACTTATTGTTTTATAAGATAGTTCGTTACATACATTCTATCTGCAATCCGTCCGCGGCATATTAAGCGTATGCGAATGCTATTTACAAGGATAACATGAAAGAAACACCACCCATGACTTTCATTGTTGTATTGAATCATCAGATTCCTAGAAGTTGTCTAGGACAACGTCATTCATTCAGTAGAATACAGAACATTGCATAACGTTAAATAAACGCAAGAATTAAACATTTCATCGGTACAGTTGATGCATACGATTAATAATTGCAACTCACTCAGTTATCCTTGATCACAGCATTTTATTGAAGATATGTAAAGACAACAATAAAGCCTTCTGCTTACTAGGATTATTTCTCGTAATATAATCTCATTTTCAATAGACAAAATATCTGAACAACTACAACCTACACATAAGCCCTCTACATCACCCAAAATTACACTATAATCAGAATCAGATTCAAATTTCCAGCTATTTAATCATGCAATCAATACGAAGACTGTTTTGAAATAACTTCAAACGAAGGTTATTATGGTTGACCTAGGTAGATGTACTACCTAGTTCGTGTATCCAGTTACAGCTGTAAATATTCGAACATTCGAATGATTCGAATAATTTTAATACCTTCTTCAAATATTCGAATAATTTGAATAATTTCTTCGAATAATTTGAATGATTTCTTCGAATATTCGAATAATTGCGAGTATTCAAAGAAATTATTTAAATTCTCTGATATTCGAATGCTGAGATTATTCGAATACTTAGATTACTCGAATATTCGTTACAGTCCTAATCCAGTACTTATGAAGATTTCAAAAATTTTCAACATCCTTCAACTGTTAGCTCACGAAATTCTATAATGAGATAATATGATAAACAGTCGAGCCACAAATGCGTATGGTGTGTATAATCGAAACTATAATTTCCATCCAAACTCCTCAAAATACCATTAGGATTAGTCTATGGCACATTAGCATCCGCGAACATCGAAAGTGGGATACGGGATAATAAGTTGATAGCTGGCGTTATCTGGCGGCGATAACGAACGCGATACCGGGCGGTACTCGTTTTAATAACGATTCCGTGTTTCGCACAGACCATGCATCCTTTGAATCCTGCGGTCGGGCTGGGCTCAAAGAGAATGCGGAAGTCTGACTGGGTCTGCCCGAATATTTATCGTAACCGCGTTCGATGGAACTCCGCGAAGTAAGTACATAACAGAAGTTGCAGGTTTTGCAGTACATACACGCCTTTACCGTACACCGTTGACCCATTAATCACCAAGGTTGGACAGGCGTTACATAAGCAGCCTTTCTTTGGGGATTATCCTCATCCAGGTTGGTACGAATAAAATCTGCAATTCTTTGCAGAGTGCTTTGTAATATGGAATAATTGGTATTAAAGCACTCTTTGGTAATAGAAGCCTGGGCATTTTTAGAAGTCTGTAACTTGTGTTTTTAATGAAATTGCATTGTATCTGTGAAGGGTAGGGTGGGATTCCTGGTTTGATGAAAAAGGAGTGTGAAAATGTGGGAGTGAAAAGGGAAGTGAAAATGTGGAATTAAATTTGCTTCGAAAATCGATTTTACGAATCGGTTCCGCCTTCAAATTTTTTATTATTATTTCATATTTTCTATGTGGTACATGGAAATTCAATGATGAATATACCTACATCGATATATTTTGGGAAAAGTTGCTCTATTCAAACTGAATATGTACGAAAAGGGAATTAGTACAAAAAGAAAAACACAAAATTTCAGGTTCACGTTCTGTATGCATTCAGTAATATTGTACAAAACCTGAAATTCAATCACTGGAACATTTGTAACTGGTAAAGATAAGCCACCTAAACAACAGTTCAACCAATGAATGACAAGATTTCAAAGAATCTTTTCCACTATCAAAAAGGTGCCCCTGCCATTTACTGTCCCAAGAATTCCAACAAGAATATCGAGACCCTGAAACGAGAGTGATTCCGATGCAAAGATCCAGCCGACCTAAAGGTCAAACGCGAAGAATGATTGTAGTTTATGGAAGTTCGCAGAAGTCCCCTTCGAAACGGTGCTGAATGGCCCCCAATTTT
Source organism: Andrena flavipes (assembly GCA_963971345.1). Classification (NCBI taxonomy): domain Eukaryota; kingdom Metazoa; phylum Arthropoda; class Insecta; order Hymenoptera; family Andrenidae; genus Andrena; species Andrena flavipes. The sequence goes on from OZ020480.1 coordinate 15,584,949, forward strand.
GCCAGCTCAATGTTAAGGCCGGCACCACGACCTGGCTGAGGTGTATACGTGTCTGCTGAGGGAGAGGCCGAGCACCAGTTGTCGGTCAGCTGTTTCGGCATACCTGAAGCCCAAGTTGAGAGGCGGCTGGTTCGACGAAAGAAAGATGGACAAAACGTCCCGAGATGGTTCCGTTAGCTCGACCAGCCGAGTCGAGATGCCTGGTCAAGGTGAGAAAGGAAGGGGCCCGAACTAATACACCGACTCCCTTGGAAACGCAGCATTGCTTCACATTCCATTCCTCGCGTTTCCCAAATATTTTCCACGCTTTCTATCCTTCCATCGCTCCATCGTCCGCCGTCGTGCTGGTCGAGTGCGTTCCTTTGTTGAATAGTGGATAACTGAGTATAGATACTGTTGCTGGTATAAACAAAGTGTCGGCATAAATTGAACGCAGCAAAATGATTAACAAAAGGGATAATGGAGAGGGGAACCGAGACATTAAGAGCAAAAAGTGACTAACCCACATTGAAAGAAAATTAATTTTTCCTATTTTATTGCTATTAACTCAATTATTGCTATTAATACAAATTTTCAAAAATGTGGGTTAATTCGCGTTTGCTCCCAGTGCCTCAGCTAAGATCTCACTTGCGGGGCATAAAATTTGGACCAGCGATTTGGTTCAAATTGTAATTTCTCAAACCCTCAATTTATGCCCCATACGCAAGAAGAAAATTGTAATTAAATCGGGGTGGTAGCTCAATCGCAATTTATGCAGTAATTGCACACATATCTATAGATTTCTACGAATTTGTAGTTATTTATGCGATTAGTTGAAATAGATAAAACTTTGAACTCGATTTTCTGACAAAACTTTGGGTAATGCGTCCTATGCACTTAACGTATTATTATACTTAACATGGATTAATACTTTACCCGAAACTTGTACAACCGAAGCCCCTCCGTTCTAATTTACTTCCCACTGGTCAGTTTAGCGCAAAGTCTGAAAGTGCTGCACAGATATAGTGACGTTAAGGTAGCAAGGGGTAAAGTCGATAGCACCCTTGAGTGTCTTCCTTCAAGTCAACACCCCAGGGACGTATCCAACATACGTTCTGGACATTAGTATCGCGCCGTGTAGAGATACAGTGATGTCGTAAAAGCAGCAGGGGCCAGAGTCAAGGGTTGCGCCCTTGAGTGTCTTCCCTCAAGACCCAGGGGACGCATACATTCTGAAAATTAGTAGGTATGTGTATACTTTCAGGTCCTGGGGTGTGCAGGAATCCGACCAAATAAGTGCAGTTTTCTAACAGGTGACGGGGAACACATTTGGTGGTTTGTACCCTCAGAGATATCGCTTTACCTACGTGCCACCTGAGCAGGTCTTACAAGGAGAGTGTAAGAAGCTCGGGTCACTGATTTGGCTCAAATTCTGCACATGCACCCCGATCAAAAGTTTAAGGACAGTTGTTGCGTGTATTGTTATTGTATGTATTTTCTCTAAGCGTAGGAATAATTAGGTAACCGTTTAGAACGGTGCTCCGCAACCGATGTGCCACAAGACATCCTTTTTTTAAATACAGTTTTCCATAAACAAATGTAATTTCTGTTTATACACTTTGTAGCTTCTATATGTTTTGTATATTTTTTCTTGTGGTGCACTGCGGAATTTTGGGAAGGGCTTAGGTGTGCCGAGGGTGAGAAGAGGTTGCGGGGCACTGGTTTAGAGATAAGAAGGAATATTATCTCATTTGATAAAATTTAGAATAAAGAATTTATCACCGGCTTCTTATGTTCAAGACCCCGGAATTTAGAACTTTGAGGGAATCTTTTCCCATTCTATTTCAAAGTTATAAATGATATCAATCGATTCGTCTTGACGAGATCTTTCCAGTGGCGTATAGAAATCGCTGTTCTCTGTCGGGTCTGTAATCATTCTACAGATATAATATTGTCCTTTGAGGCATCTCTTGCTATCATTACAAAAATCTAATGCATCGTCTGTCCAAGCTTTCGCTACCATCTCCATTCCACTAACTGGGGGCCCCTCTTTTGCCTCAGTTTCCTCGTCCTTGAATTTTTTTGTCCTATCGTCGAGCGTTTGCTGATCCTATTCTATCGAGTAGTCAGGTCGAGTATCAGCAGAATAGGTGTGCTCGATAATGGCGCTGGTTTCCTTTTTTGTAACGGTGCAGCAACGTGAAATTAGCTCGTCGACTTTGGCTTATCGGCTCCGTTGCACAAGATACGGTTAATTACAAACCGATCTTGCTTTCGCGAATAGCTGGGATGGTTTTGTTTCAACGACGAGAGCAAGGTGTTTGATATTCTTTACCGATAGGTTGCAAGATGCTCGTCAGGCGATAGCATAGGCGATGCTACACTGTGGTCGTTTTATCGCGAACGCAACAAATGTTAGCTGTTTGAGGATGCAATCCGTGCTTTTGTTCGAACGGCTGTGGTATCGCGTCAGATTCTGCAAAGGTAGGCGTGTCGGTTTGTGTGCATTCATTTATCGGTTCGATAAGCCTGTGACAAATGGCAATGTCCTGTTTGGTAATTATGGAATAAGAAAATATAGGTGTATTAACGAGTGCATGTATTAGTATGAATAAGTGCTTTAATTCCTTATTTTTAATTGGGAAATTAAACGGTCGTCATTTTATTTAGAAGTAAAAGTTTAGACTCTTAGCTAAGATACTATTTTAATTTATTGATCCCTTCGTTTTGTATTTCACTTTGGATAGCATCGCGACCATAACAAAACACTGGTAGATAATATTAAAAAAATTGTAACTAAATTTTGCTCGATAACATCTCAATGAATATAGGTACTATTAAATGAACCCAAATTGGATCAGCAGAGGCTGATTATTCTAAAAAAGAAAGAAAGGAAAATTTAAAGTAAACACCCTTTTTTAGTCTCTTAAAGCCAACGATACCAAAAGAGTAACACAAAACTACAGTTATTCCTTATTATCATTCCTTCTATCGTACATTCTTTCCCCGACCAGAGATCTGTGCTTCTACGTTTCTTAGTATTATAATATCGATGGCCTAGTGCATAAATATTCTATGCCCACCTTTTGTGAAATGCGAGTTTTTATATGCAATAAATAGTTCTTCACAGTTTCTTCAGGCTGTATAAAATTATATTTTTCTTCACTATATGTCCCTGAATCTTACGTACCATTACATGTCTAAACCTGTTTTTCTAAAAACAAAACGCTAAAAGTGGACATACAATATTTGTGCACTAAGCCTGCCATATATTCCATAATTTGTGACCATTACATGGTTTTAAAACGAACAAGAAATGCATAAAAGAAAATCGTCCTATCTAAAGGCATTTCGCAAATTTAAAGGTGATTTTTGATTTTTAACTGGGCACATGTATTTTTCTTATAGCAAAATGCAAGTATACATTATTCCTGAAAGCAACCTAGGGTTGCCAACCGTACTATAATATGTAGTATTGTACTGTATTTTTGTCTAGTGTACTATATATACTAATAGATAAAGATAGCATATAGTATGTAAAAATACTATATTTCCAATACATCGATAAAATTTCACAAGTTTACTAATTTTTGTATTTTATGCCTATATCAAAACTTTATTTTGCGAATTTGAGTTTTAACAGAGAGAATTTTTTTATAGTAAATATGAAATGGCGAGAAGAGAGAAACTGTGGCAGTCTATCTCTGATAAGAAACGATCTCGTCATATATATTAACTTGGAGTATCAGTTCAATCAAACCCTTGACATATCCGTTAAAGACAATAAATTAATTACCAATGCACAAAAAATAGACGTTAAAAAATAAGGGGTTTTAATGCAGTTTGATTTTGTACCACTTCCCTCTGCAAAGTACTATATTTTTCCATAATGTACTATATTTTTTATCACAGTTTAGCCGTAAAGTAAAAGTTGGCAACCCTGATGCAACCACCATAGATTATCATGGTCCTGGTCAGAGTAAACCATGTTACTTCAACCCATTTCTCTGAACAGATAATATTGACGTGGATGAATGTGATCATTTCAAGTGCCCCACCCTGTATAATATATTATACACACTATCTGTAGTTTCCCCGACGGCTATTGCTTTCTTTCGTGTCGTATCCATACATGTAAGTACGTGTATAGCCTCAAAGATAATAGCGTGGGAGGGAATCGTGCTGAAAGTGTGATAACCTTTCGGAACACCATACTTGCGCGGCACTGTACACGATCACGAATTACGGTCCGCAAATGGTCGATGGATTGGCCGCTCGTGTAAAAGCGGGCTGTCTGCCCGAGGTTGATGTCCGAACCTCGCGCCAACATTCCGGCTCCTCGTCCCTTCCTGGTGGTCTCCTCGGTCCGCTTCGCCATGGCGAAACCAGTGGACAAAGGTCCAACACGTGGAAGGGCCTCACTTTCGTTCAGAGGTGTTATTATCCCGTTAACTGGGAAGGGCGAGTTGAGCCAGTTGAAAATACTCCAACTACCGAAATGTCTTGCGCGAAACCAGTTAATGCCTCGTGAAATTTTAATGAACAGTTGGTAGTCCCTTCTACCTTCTTCGTCGCGTCGAGATTGGTGGACAGACGGTCAAGGGGTGGAAGGGCCTTACTTTAGTAACTTCGTAACTGAGGAAGACTAGTCACTTGAGGGCACGTCTGTATTGGATAAAGCGAGTTAATGCTGCGTGAAAATTTAATAATTCGTTTCCAATTCGAAATTAGTGGACAAAGGATCGATGGTGGAAGGGCCTGGCTTTGGTTAACTTGGTAACTGAGGAGGGTGAGTTGACTTGTCGAAGTAAAGTTCCGATGAAGTGGGTTAATGCTGCGTGAGAATAATAATTAGTTTCTAATTCCTCCAATCAACTTCGTGACGTCGAGATTAGTGGACAAAGGGAAGATTGCGGAAGGGCCTGACGTTGATTAACTTGGACACGTGTATATTGGATAAAGCGAGTTAATGCTGCGTGAAAATTTAATAATTAGTTTGTATTTCCTTCAATCTACTTCGTGACGTCGAGATTAGTGGACAAAAGGTCGATGGGTGGAAGGGCTTGCCTTTGGTTAACTTGGTAACTGAGGAGGGTGAGTTGACTTGTCAATGTAAGGTTCAGATAAAGCAAGATAATGCTGCGTGAGAATTTAATAATTTACTTGGAAATGCCTTCAATTATTTTATACGCTTCTACTGCTGATATTTAAATTGTTTCACTTACGACATAGAATGACCAACGTTAGACCAGAGTTGGGCATTATTCGAATAAAGTTTTGTAGAATAATTTTCGAATAAAAATTTGGAATAAAACAAAGTTATTCGAAAATACCGAAAAAAAATTATTAAAATAATGCCCAACTCTGCCACAGATTAATGTAGCAAGTATATTACCCAAAAATTCCCTTATTCCAAGAATCATGTCTCCCTGTTAAATTGCAACAATGGCGGTTCTACGGTACACACCCACACAGTCCACATGTATATTAGCAAGGGGTTTGGTAAAAATCCAAAGCAGTGTACAGAGTTGCATTGAGACGTTTGATTTTGCGATATGTGCCTGCAAGCTGAAACTCTACATTTCGACTGCGCCCGAGTGCATAAGCATCTACGAAATGGCGAAACGGGGCCATCATGGCACAATAATAGCGGTGCAACGGCAGATTTCGGGACGTCCGCTCGTCTATTAATAAATTTAGGAGAGGACCATCTATTTTGGAGACGATAAGCTCGCTCGAACCAAGTTACACTCTGTCTGACGACATTGTTGCGTGTGACGCGCTCTTCGGTCGCTGGAAAGCGCGAACTGAAAACGAGGGAGGACTATTCCGCGAGCTTCCTTGAACTCGCGCCAAAACGGAAACAGAAAAAAGTAGTTCGGGTCAACTCCCGTATTCTGATTTACATCCTGTTGCGCGTGGCACGAAAGGTTTTTCCGTTTATACTGAAAATAACTCACTGTTGGCTTTAACACATTTTAAATAAACAGTAAGAAATTAGTTGTTGCCCTTTACGTAAGGCTATCGCATACTATCGACGTTTTGTCCTTCTAATGTAAAGTTTAGATACTTACTAGAGAATGGCGAAAGTACCGCAAAATTAGCAGCAATATACAAATTTAAAAGATCCATGGTAGCACATTTAAAATATTTTTCATTTTTGGTACTATCGCTTGTATCATTCTTCCTGAAATATAGAACAAACACCATAAGGAAAGTGACTGCTACTTTCTGTATTAATTCGGATACTGGAGGTTCAACGGTATCTTATAAGAATCTCATATATTAGTGACAATAAGTATGAAACTCACGTGCAAAAATTGAGTGTGATACGGAAAACAATTACTCGCGTCTAGTTGTAGGAAGGGGTGCCACAAATGATCAGAAAGCCTGTTTCTGTATGTTGTCATCCGTATGGAAGAGTGAAGGCAGTCATTGCATATGCAGGTCAGCGTTTAGCGTAAATGGGCTTATACATACTTTGTTCCTGCTGGTAGTGCAAGATATGTTAACTGACTAACGGGACACGCGTCGAACGCGGCGTGACAAAAATTGTGTCTCTCTGAAGTGGGTAATCGTGTTAGGTTTTATGTATCCAGACATGCTAAAAAAATTTGTGGATATCAGTATTTAATGGTGTTCTTAAAATAGGAATTAATTCTTAATGTTATCTATTAAATTCTTAAAAATGACTGTGACATAATATTAAGAAGAAGGAGACTAAAGTCTGTTTATATGACAGATAAAGTGATTCATACAAAGCCGTGATAAATACAATAACAAATTTAGCGATGTATCACCGATTTGTAACCGTTTCGAACATCGTAATTATAGATTTCTCTTAAAAATTTAATACTCACCTCACGCGTCGGATAATAGCGGTTAAAATATTGCTTAAGCAATTTTATAAACTTACAATGAGGATAATTATTATTTAATGTAACACTCGATATTTCGAAATGAAAGAAAAATATAATTATGGGTTCTATATTCTTAATTACATATTTTTGTATGTAATACACTACTTTCATTGTTAATTCAGCATATACATATATCTTTTTGTATCGAATTGTCACTGAAATTTTGCGAACTTCCAAATATGTTCTCATAATTCAATTACATCAATAAACAACTTTTTATCAGTCACAGATTAGGATAAGGGAAATGATTGATATAAGTATTAGATGATTTATAATTATTCTTACAGTACTTTACAGTATAAATTTTACATCCATTTTATTTATCCCTATCGATTTTAAATATTTTACGGCAGTTCTTATAATTTAATTTAATTTAACTAAATAATTTGTATATGACTATTTTAATCTTTTTGAACGATCTTTGTACTTTTGTACACAGCGAATAATTTAGTACAACAAGAAAGCTAGAAGAATTGTTACAGGTATCCCATATTTTCTTGTCTATTGCACAAGATGTCGGATAACGGTTACACATGTTAAGTAGTCTCAGCTGTGCTATGAGCTTGATCGAGAGGGTCGATCTATATGTTCTCTATCGCAGCAACATACTCCTAGGTGGAATATTGAAGTTTCCAATGCGCATGCCTAAACAGAAGAGAGCTACAGCGTGAATTCTGTCGGAAGAGCATTGACTGTAAACATAACAAGCACAACTGACGGAACTGAGAAAGCTATAAGAAAGTAAAATACATATATTATTAGCTGCCGTTTCCAATCCACTCAACTGCACCAACTTTCTCGTTTTCCTATTTACCAGCCCCTCCAGCTTTTTTGATGCACCCAACAACTCCAAAAATCATCTATCTACATTTTATTTATTTATTAATTGTTATATTTATAAAAGAAATCCTGACTGACCGGCTGACTGATTCATCAACGTCCAGCTGAAACCGTTTAACTTAGGAACGTGAAATTTGGAATGTACAAGATAGCATGCATGATAGCGCCCAAAATACCACGTATGATACATCCCTTTCTTTGCTGTTTCGCAGTTTGCACTTGTAATTCGCTGTTTACACCAGATTAAGTAGTACATGTTTAAAGTAGTTTTATTCTTTGAAGAAGGACGGTAGGACTGAACCCCGTATTCATTTGTTTTATGAATTTGAATCTCTGGGAAAAGAAAAAAAAATTTAAGGAAAGAGTTTTTGAAATTCCATCCCTAAGGGGGTGAAAATGGGTAAAATGCGTTTTCATGGATTCTTGAAAATATTTTTTTTATAATGGCAACACTAAAACTTTAATATGCGAATTTAAACTTAAAACTTTTGAACACAACTTAAAAAAGCTCCACCTCGATTTTCTCTTATCCAGACGTGGAGAAAAGAAATATCCACCTGGTTTGCATTCCCATGAGTGGCTTCTAATCTGAAGAAAAGTGGCTCCACTTGGTCCGAGGATGGAACGTGTGCCCCCTTCACCCCTCGTTGGTCGCCGCCACTATTTCAGACCGAGTTCCTTCCATTGGAAGAGTTTGGCTTCCAGCGGGACACTGTCTGCAGAAGGTCGGCGTGCCTCTCACCTTCGAACGGACGACCGTTCCGCAAATAGACGTCGGTAACGGGCTTACGTAATCGGCGTACGCGCGATTTCCATCGTTGCACCGCGGATTACGCTCTTCGATTTCTGATCCGAGCGTACCGCGTGCAGAAGACATCCGCGGAACGAGAGGGACCGTCGGCGAGCGAGCGAATGAGAAATGACTAAAAGTGGACTCGCACGTATCAAGTCCGTGACGGTTCAGTGCCGTCAGCGTCGGTGATAAATAGGGTTTGCCACTTTTTCAAAACCGGGTTTAGAAAACGTTTTTTTAACTAAATTTATAAAATTAGGAAACCAGTTTTAGATACTAGAATTAATATGTACATAATCATGCCTCGGGCGCAAGCACATTGTATTAAAAGTATATATTATTTTGTTATATTTTTTAGTTCCATAAATACCAAATGCACTGAAAATTTTTAAAATAAGCATAATATTTTTTACTATTTTAGGATTTCGCAAAAAAATTAAAATCCTTTTTTTTTAATACTGGAATTCGATTTTTTTTTAATGGCGATTTTGTATAAACCCTATTGCTAAAAAATATCTTTCTCTGTTTTGGAATACACCTGTCCGTGACAATTAGTGAAACTGATACAAGGAGACCAATCCCTACTGATAGCAGTGAACCGTCACGAAACTGATGCGTGTGAATCCGCTTTAACCCTGCGCACCCCAAGTATGCTTCACAGGCATACCGCAGCTTGAAATGAAGTCACATATTGACATCATTAAGCTTAGTACAAGTGAATGAATTCGTGATTCATAGAACTCGATTATTGATTTTAAAATCTATACTGTGCTCTTCCTGTTCCCAAATTTTGTGTTTAACACTGCGAACGGCCGCGGCGTCGGCGTGTTTTAGGACGACCCTTTAGCGCTCAAAATATCATGTATGATATCTACATCCTTTTCTTTGCTGTTTCGCAGTTTGTATTCGCAATTCGCTCTTTACACCAGATTAAGTAGTACATGTTTAGAGTAGTTTTATTCATTGAAGAAAGACGGACCTACCTGAACCCCGTATTCATTTGTTTTACAAATTTTAATCTTTGGAAAAAGAAAAAAATTTATACAAAACTATAAAAATTCAGACCATTTCTAACAATAAAAAGAAACAGGATATTTTTCTCTCAATGGAATCAAGGTGCCGGCGCTAAAGGGTTAAGCTAATCTTTCGGCAGAAGCGATGGCTCTGAGAGGCCTGACGGATTTGAAGGGACATTTCTGAAAACCTTGCGTCACTGAAAGTGTTAATGAATGCGGTATCGAGCAAAAGGTCTGTGGTTGATTGACGAGCGAATAAGTTGGGGTCAAAAGGGTTAACAGGTGAACGGCAGAGGGCTGACGAACTTCGATGGCTTCCTTCGGATTTTGGCGTTCCTCCAATATTCTAGCTTGTTGCACCGTGATCGTCGCCAAAACGGACACGTTTCCACGCATCTCGGGCACATGTGTGCCAGTATGTAATTATGGAAGTCTGAGTGAAGGACCTGAGAAACTTGAGCCAATCTTTTGTGTTTGTACTTTTTCATACACACGAAAGTAGAAATATCTCAAAATTTAGCAATTAAAAATATATAAATATATATATACAAATATTATATTACCCAATAATACGAAAAACATATAATAAATTTGCCCCTAAGCTTATAATTAGTTTTCGAGATGAACGACCCTTTTCTCTAAAGTAGGTACCATATATGTCTCACAATTTTGAAATAATGGTGCAAATAATACGTTTCGAAGATTTTCAGCATTTATGTACGGGATTGAATTTGTTCCATTAACTATTTACTATGCAATGAGCTTAAAATATCGTTCCAACAATCATAACTTAGAGGAGGAAGTACTCCGCCCTCTATAAATGTATGTAAACGATATTGCGATTAATTAATAGTCGTTCATTAAGTTCATACGAGCCATAATTACAGACCCAGTCTAGTCTTAATACCTGATGAGTAAGTAATAACTGATTATGTAGTTTATGGCTGTTGACGCGATATTTTTAAGCCGATCGTATATGGTTATTAAAGACGTGTGCGGGTTTTATGTCAATCCATTTCTTGTTACGTCGACTCGTCTCTAGATTTGCACGTCACGCGGTTCAATTTACATTTAATTGCTGCAATCAAAACGTAAATGGCTCCGTAGGATTTGATTTAGTTTCATTACGTTTCTGTAGGAATATGTTTCCAGTGACAACTTTTTAATACAGCCCTTTTTTCGATTGAATAACTGGTTAGAAATTAACGACACAATTTGGGAATTTTTCGGAACTTATGGTAGGTACATTGATATAAAAACACTGATGGCTAATATTTACATTATCTGTAAATCATACTAAATTTGATAAATTACTACATGTAGGAAAGGATTATAAGTATTTAGGTACTAGCCATTTTTATTATATTATTTTCTAGTGCAGTGTTTCCCAACCTTTTTTTAAGTCACAACCCCCTTTCATAATATTCAAATAACCTTCGAAATAACCACTGTCCTAGTGTATATACATTATAGAATTATTACTAAAGAATACTTCTAAATTCTTAATGAAACTTATCAAAACATGAATCGTGACAATTTTGTCATCTGGATTGAAAGATTCTGAATTTATAGTCACATATGCCTATGTGCTTATAAAATAAAGTTTTCTGTTTATTCCTGTTTAAATTTCAATCATACAGTAGAATAAGGTTATTTTAATCGATACACCAAGAAGCTTATGAATTCCAAAATTTATCAGGCAATTACTATCCAGGTACCGAGTAATGGACACTTGATAGATTTCCAGCAATTCCAACCCGATTCCGTTTTATCTAACGCTTTGTATCTTAAAGATCGTTGTTACGAAATGCGCGTGGCGTTGCGTCACAACTTCTGATTTGAATGACCCTATTATTAGCGTTGTTATCTAGCAGGTGTCGGAAGGAAAGGTGCGAGTCGAACATGCAACATTCACAGCGCGAAATTTCTCCGCGGTCGATGGTTATTGTTTCGTCACTGTACATACATCCTTTCGTAACGTCACGCCTTATTGCACGGCATGATGGTACCCACGCCGAACTTTGTCCCGACTGCGACGTTTTATCTGTCTCTTAACGCCTTAAGGTGGGATACACTGGCGGACCGCCCAGCTGACAGCCAGCAACCGTCGGTTATCATTGATTTCCTTCATAAACATTGGACAGTCGGTGACTGATCCTGAAGCGTTGCCGTATAAGGATATTTCTGTGTGCTTTATCGCGAACTTTTATTTGAATGAAGAACCAGCTCGATCGGACGACATTGGAGATTTAAAGTTTAACCCGTTAACCCCGCGGAGAGGAGTTAACTGGTTACTAATATTAAAAAATTACGTCCGTTGGAAAAGTATGCAAATTTCATTTGTTTCTTATTACCACTATAGAGGTACCTTCTGATGTTTCTTCGCTGTTGATTTATTTGTTTCTTTTGCTGTTTGTAACACATATGGTTAGTAATCATATCCTTTGAGTGAATTGTTTATTTGTTTATCTGTAAATCCTTCTGTCTGGAATTTTAGCATTCTATTTATGTGAAAAATAACGGAAAGACATATTGATTTGTTTTTTGTAAAAATCACTGGCCGGAAATTATTTATATTTTGTATCTTATTTATATTTAGTCTTTATGATTTGAGTTCAGTCACGTTCCAAAAACACTTGTTCAAATCGTGACATCCCCTTATGAGGAGGTGAATAGCGATATTAAAAAAAAAAGAAAGTAGTATGCAGCGTGAATCAAGCTTTAATAGCCCACACCAAGTATGTGCAGGCAAAGAATTTATCCTTGAACAATGAACGATTCGGGCGATCTGACAGAAACTAATGTCCTTAATGGTCATTTTAGACCCGTGCTGACTACTTTTTCTTAGGACAAATCATATTCTTCGATTTCTGAGGTTTTTTCTATTTAATTACTATTTCACGCTTAGGTGAAAAAGGTCCAGAGTTAATTAAAGGAGACAGGAAGAATAATATCCTGCCTTCATCTGAATTCTCCAAATCGACTCAGGAATCGCAATAAAAGTTGCAAAATTAAATCCTGTTTTATTTTGAAGTCATTCTAAGATTTTTTTTTGAGAATCAATTCACGGTATTGGTCTTAATTCACAAGTGTCTTAATTATCATTCAGTTAGCTCCCAGTTAGCCCCAAAGTGGAAATATAATTTGCTGTTTTAACGCTTACTTTATGTTTTATAGCACCTTCCTTGTTTAGGGGTCGTCCTTAAATTACGTAAGACCAAAATCTGAGGAATAGAGGGTCGCGAATTTCTTATGTTTTCTTATAAAGGGGGATATGGAGTCAGATAGCGTCTTCCTACAATTAATCGTGATACTTAAAGTAGTCAAAGTATTTTCACTTCAATTATTTTCATACACTCGCCATTTACTAGCAAAGCACTAGTTAGCAATAAAGTCATCATTTCGTAGAATATGAAATGAGATTTTATTAAAAGAACAAGTGGACTCACCACTGGATCCAGCACTTAAAGGAAAAACTTCCTAGCCACAATTTACGAAAGCACTCGGCTGAATGATTTGCAAGTCGAATCGTATCTAGGGCAGATTCCTATGTCTCCTCATTCATAAAGCAGCATAGTATATAGGAATGGCTCGTTCGAACAATACGTATGACGAAACGGGAGCATGAAACCGTTTTGCAGTCTCGTTTTTTCCACGGTTGAACGGTGCAGAGTACACATTGACCGGTGTACTTCACACTTTGCACATCTGTATCGCTCTTTTGTGACGTAACCCTCATTACATCCTCAGGTATAACAAATCTTCTCGACGTCCCCTCGCTCTTTTAACTCGAGCGCCACTCGTGCTGCGAAGCAAAGAAACGTGTCTTCTCGTCTTATCGCTTGATGACGAATAAATGGTTCAAAGGCTTCCTCTATCGTGCCATTGTAGTTTGTGTTGTTTTTCCATCGATATCTAGCGACGCACAAAACAATACTGCCAATTTCATTACGCTGAACGGGCATTAAAATGCAACTGGTAACTCCAGAAATGCCAGGAAACTACTCTGCGCCAGAAGCTGCGCGCGTTCTCGCGATGCACGTTGCGCAATAGTTCGTGGAATTATATAAAGCTTTAGTAGGTATCCTTTGTTGGAGCAGAAAATTCAGATTGTAATGGACACTTTGTCACGGTCGAACGTCGCCGTGTTTTACCGTAGCGTAATTATGGTTCGCAGATTAGAATGCTGTCGGTGCTCGCGTGTCTGTATGCGCAGGGGCGGATTTGAGTATGGGCTATGTAGGCTGGCAAATTTTGGGGGCCACAAATTTTGGGGAAGCGATGAATTTTGGGGAGGATCCAATTTTGGGCACAAATTTTTGGACCCGGAAAATTTGGGGGAGCAGCAAATTTTGAGCGGAAGTAATTGGCAAATGTTTAAACACAGAAGCTTGAGACAACTTTAAAAACAATTCACTTTTTTTCATGTACCGAATTAGCAATGACCAAGATTTGAGTTACCATACTGAATTAGTTTTGAAATTTTCTGGACTCTTTTAAATTAAAATATTTGATGATATTTCGCCGAAAGGAACTCGTTGTGGAACAAATAAGGATGAAATTAAGTACACATCACAGTGAAGTACTGGGAAACAACTTCTGAATATTTTATTAAGTTCTAATTTTAGTTACACACGTGTTATAATGCTGCACACGATTCCACTGGTGGAGATTGCAGTTGCCATTTTTTCCAGTAGTTTATTATTTCATTTCGAAAGCTAACCCAACTCTACTTTCATTTTCTTCGTATGCGTGTCATTTGTAAGAACACTGAAAAATAACTAGTTGGCTTTATAGGGATACATTGTAATTTTACAAACGATATTGTAATTTTTGTAGACAATTATGACACAGAACCTTTTTTTTTGTTTTGATAGTTAAATACACAAGTCGCAAGTAACTTACAATACTTCAATAAAAGGTCGCTCATCGTGCACCATCTTCCTCCTCCATTCATATCCTTCTGGAGCTAATAGAAATGGATTGCACAGAGTGCAAGACACGTGTGACAAGATGATACTGACGGTGGTTTAGTGTCCATTACACTTAATAACGTTGGACAAAGATGGTCGCCGAGCACTATTTTCAAACGAATTGGCAGTCGCGTTAAGAGTTATTTAATAAGAGTCGTGGGGACAAAGTTGTGGCGTGGAAATATGGTATTCGGCAGCGAGGACTTCGCGATCAGTGATGGATTTAAGTTAGGCGAACAAGTAGGACGAATTTGAAGAATTTTTTTCGGTGGAGAAATGTTTTTATCAAAGAAACATATACATTGGAAAGGTTATACTTTTGTATATAAAATGTGAAATTTTCATTAAAAAGTTCGGAGAAAAAACTGCGTGGCAGCTGTTTCCGTACGTTTTTTTCTTTAAAAAAAAAAAAAAAAAAAAAAAAGGCGTCTGCGATAACCACCATTCAATGCTTTTCATCTGAATCAAGAAAGGAAAAATTATTGTCGCAAAAGAGCGGCCATTTGAACATAGAAATCGATTTAATAAATTGAAACTGAGACTTGTTCTTCATTGCAATAATTTGAAAAAGAAATGCTTCATTTTTCAACAAATACGACTGTCTAGTAACCTCAAGTCCGCCACTGTTCGTGATTATCCATACTTTCGATAGAAATACGCGTTAATTATGCATCGGTAAGCGCACAGTCTGTTGAGTATAAGTAACAGTAAATTACAGCGCGTGGACCAAAACAGCGAACCTTGGGTGAACAACTTAGTATGCAGAGTATGCACAAACGGGGTGTCGTTTAAAGATGCCATATTTTCTAATAGGCAGTTAGTCGATGTCTCAAGGACGCATATTGAATTTTGAAATATTGGCTTTTTTGCAGACTTTTAAATAGCTGATTATAGAACATTGTAAACAAATAACAAAAAATAAAATATACCCAATAGAAGTAAAGCTACATTTCTTTAAAAATTAAAATCTTGAAACTAAATTTACTCAATTTCTGCATAACTTGGCCTAATTAGTGCTTCTAGCGAAACTAATATGTGGCCCCTCAGGCTATGATACAAATTGCTACCTACTATCTAAAAGTTAAATGTCCAAAGCGTTTATTAATTCTTAAAAAATCCCACATTTATATATTGTAAACAGAATAGAGATATTTCTGTAACAAATCAAGACATTTTCAATGAGACATTGAATCCGATCAATATATTGGATTGCAATATTTCCCTGTTTTATTTCAATATCGAATCGAAAGATATGATTCCTCCTTCGGCGAGAACTTCACACGCGATAAAGCGTGTATCCACGCGATGAAGTGCAACGTGCTAATAGAATGTTTCCTCGTCAAGCTGTGTACTTGCTACGAAGAATTATAGGTAGTCTGGATTCGCGATTGAGATCGGCAAACTTCACCTCAACGTGATTTATAAATATCTAAGAATTATCTACGCCGAAAGCAAATGACCCACGATGCGTGAGATTTATTTTAGCGTCGAAGGGCACTTGTTTACCTGTCACAAAAGGTTTCCTTACAAATTAAGCCAAGTTGCTCGAGATGCATCTAAATATCCCAAGGGAGAGCAGTCGAGTGGCAAGTTTAATTATAGTAGAAACAACTTCCAGTAGAACTTCACACTTTGTCTCCAGTTCATGGAACAGCTTATGCTTTTAACTTTGCTGATTATTCCACGTTTTGAGTACCGGTGTATATTTGCATACTGTGGCTTACCACTCTACAGAAACTCTACTTTACATATCGATAATTCCTTCTTCAAGTTGGTAGAAACTACTTACAATTAAATAGCGATGAACGCATTTGTAAAACACCCAACGATAGTGTCGATGACTACTATGTAGTAAACAGTAAATTGGCACTGGAGTCATTGGAACGTTTCATTTCTTGTTACAGTTTCTTCAGAATCTGGGCAAGGTCGACAGAACCGCGGACGATATATTCGACGAACATCTGCAGAACTTCATGAGGCAGCAAAACGCCGCTAACAGACTGCAAAGGGAGTTCAACAATTACATCAGGTGTGTTCGAGGTAAGTTAATTGAAATTGAATTAAATTGCCGCGTGTCGGCACGACGAATTGCGTAAGTGAATTTTATTGGTGGCAAACGACGTGTCTGTTGTGTTCCAAGACCCGAGTTGGGAATAAAAATTAATAAAAATAAAAATAAGAATTACGAATAAAATGAAGTTATTCGTTATTGACATTGTTATTCCTTCTTCGAGATCATTCGAATAAAAATAATTTTCTATACATTTTTTATAAGAATTTAACAATCGTTATTGTCGTTGTTATTCGAAAAAAATTATTCGAATAATGCCCAACTTTGTCCAAGACCAACACAAAAAAAGAGAAGAAAATTAAAGTGCATCAGTTGGTTATTTGTACAACATGAGCAGCTCTACCTTAAAGGTTATTTGTAGATGTAGAAAAGATGTTCGAATTACAAATATCACACTAAAGCCACCCATAATGGGATTTTGAATTCTGAAAATGCTCACCAAAAATTTGAATTTCGATCTTAATTGAAGTCAATGGAATTAAAGGTTTTGAATAAAAAGCGTGACATTTGTACTCTGTGACTTCTGTTTTTGGGTCAAGAACTGTTTGACGACGCTTGCATTGTGGGATAGTGTATCGTCGCAGCGAAACAACGATGAAAACGTGTTCGCATTTGCCAACGACTTTACGAGACAAAAAGTGTCTGTTGACTTGTTGAAACAGATGCAAAGCAGCATCAGAGGAACTTACAGCAGCTTATGCTTCAATTATCATCGCGTGCATCGTATCCGTATTCTATCTTTAAAAGCAACATTTCAGGGTCTTTGCAAAGCATTAATAACTAGGTAAAATATATACTGCAACATTCTGTTTAATAATATGAATCTCAGTTTGTTGTGTTTAAAAACTAATTCTCATTTCCTAACAGGTAGCCACTTTGCTTCTCCCCTACAGTGTTACCTCATTCACAATTTTACGTCCTATTCTATTTCTAAAAATTCAACAAAAAGTAAACTAGAAATTAAAAAAAGGCATGAAAGTCACTCTGTGAAATAAATCTGTACGCCATAGGTTCTGAGCACATGGAATTAAAAATACGAAAGCCATGTTTTATATACTTAACAATAAACTATTCCAAATATTCAAAGCAGTGTGAAATCTCGTAGCGCACGTTAAAGGCGCACAGTAAAAAATGAACGTCCATGATAAACCAGATATTTATAGAGCATGCATGCTCAAATTAACAGATCTGTGCGAAAAATGAGCCGTGTTCATCGTGACCCGTTTTATTTTTCTCTGCTGGTCAGTTATTTGTTATTTCGTCGGAGTCAAGCAATCATATTGAAAATTCTGGCAAAGCCATGAAAAATTAAAGAACCATCATTTTCCCGCGTTGCATGATATACCCTAAAACTGAATAATTTTCTACCTCTCTGTTTTCCAATAATGTTGACATCTTAACGCGTTATATTTATCAGAAATTCTAGCTGGATCCTGTACAATGATTCTAGTTCCAATTAAATATTTTTGTTATCCTAATTAAGCCAGCCTTCGTTCAAAATTCGTATTAGTTGATCGTGCTGTCACTTTCTCTCCTGCATCTTGGACTTTCAATTGGTATTTACTATTTTTAGGTGATTCGATTATTGTCACCGAAAAGTGCTTTCCATAGAATAATAATAATCTTGTTAGAAAATTGGCGCTGAGGAAATTTGAACAGCAGTGTTAATTGGGGAAAGCTAAATTTACAAGAAAAAAGAAAAGTTTTATCATTTTTCTGGCGTTCTTACAGTTCCCCTTTGCTATATATATTTTTTACTACTAAGAGTCCTGTCATACTTCCTTCAAATTTGGTTAACATGCCCTTAACAGGCCATGGTCCAGGGACTTTGAAATGCTCAGTTTAATTTACCTGTTTTTTGCTGTTAGAGATTTGTATTGAAAGCATTCAATCTATTATTCTATTAATGCATTTCAGTCCTTTTGCTTTTTCACCACGTCCTTTTACCTCGGATTGTACAGTTGCTTTTTCTTGGGAAGCATACATTTAAAAGGGAGATACATTCAAGCGAGTCGCAACGTAAAGAAACTAGATAAAAAGCAATTGACGTTTCAAGACACTAGGACAGGTACAACATCAAGCACTTTGAACGTCCTGTTTTTCTCTTTCAATGGCGTAGCACGCAACGTCGAACCTTTAGCGCGTTTAAAGTCATAGAAAGTTTATCTCCCTTGTATACAAGTAAATAAATTAAACGACCATGCAGACTCGTGCACGGTTAATTAATATTTTCCATTTCTCTGCATCACCGCCAGAAGTATTAAAATTATCTTAATAAAAAACTTGCGTATGCAATGAAATTTATAATATTTAAAAACTTGTTGGAAGGTAATTTGCATCGTTGCAACGAATTTGCATATCTCGTGATATACCAGGAAGAAAGAATAAGTAGGATTTAAACGAAAATTATTGATAGAGATAGTTTAGGTACCTGTTTTATATAATTATATAAAGTTGGTACTTGCTTGAAATTAAAACCATATTCCTGGATAATTTGAAACTAAATAACTTTTTCAAATTTTTAAAGAAATTAGAAATTTTCTCAAGAGGATATGTGTTTTGTATCTTTATTTAGTGTTATTGTGTATTAATAATGTATATAATATAGCATTAATATTCCAAGCAATAATGGACTGTATAAGTCAAGTGAAAGAGAAGCTTGAACATGATATGGATCCCAGAATCTCTTTGAGCATACACATCAAGGACCTCATTATTGCTTAGCATACCTACAAACGTTTTCTCTGAATATCTACCTTAGGACCCTTTATATCTACCTTAGATATAACTACCTCAGTCCATTCACTTAGATGACGAATAACTCGATTCCACGACGGATGCAGAGTCCATTTTAACCCACAATGTAATTCATACACAGAATTCATACTTCAGAATAAAGTTTCCTATAATTAGAATCTAGGCTGTTACGATCTAAAATCACATTTTCTTCAAAAAGAATACATGTAATTTGTCATTCAAAATGGGTTTAAGAGGATCTTGCATCCACCATGTGAGAGTTGCCACAGCCAACCTTCATTTAAGAAAGATAAAAACAGAAAGCAAATATGTGCATATATTCAAAATCCCTATCAGGTGCTATAGAAGTGTCTCACGAAGAAGCTCACGCGCAGTACATTATAATTTGCCAAATATTCGATACTTTACTAACAATCGCATTAGATAAAATCATTTCTGCCAATGATCCTCTAATTACCTTAACCAATGGCTTTAGAACTCGTGTCTCTCTCAAATGATGAAACATACCTATGTACATCAATGAATTCAATGAAACTTCCCTGCAAGTTGCAGAAAACTATTTTTTGCTTGTGACGCCTTGCGGGAGAATGTACAGTTCATTGTTCCCCGAAATGAAACGAGAAAATAAGAATGAACGCGCGGTGAACAGGCCGTTTCCGTAGCCTCTCGCGGAAATCCGTTTCTCTACGCCGATGACTTTTTACCTTTCCTTTTATCAGTCGCGAGACGGTTCGTAACAACGTTCGCACACAAGAATACCCGCATGCGCTGTACCAACGGTAGCTGAACGCGGACTTGTCGATAAATGTTGCAGTGTACGTCTGCAGCCTTTCCACTTTAGTGATAAATCGCATCGTTTCTGTCAGAGCCGAAGTACCGCCGACAGCGGCGCGGCTGAATTATTTCCCGTGGAAAGGCTTTCCCAATTTGCAGTTAACGTAACGCAATAATCCCTGCATGTTTATCGTATGGCAGGATTACGAGAATTGGGCAACATTTGCAAGCTACTTCGTAGCGGTTATACTGGATGATTTAGAACGTTGTCATCGATGTAAGCTGTTATGTAGGATGATAGGATAAATTTTCTTGGCGATACCAGTTTCGAGGTTTTTTACTCATTACTTGTATCGGATGAAAGTATCGATACTTACTCGGTATCGGAATAAAAGTATCGGTAACTACTTGTACCATCGAATCACGATAAATACAATGTTTTTTTTTTATTAATAAATAAAATCGATTACTTCTTTTTTCATCATTATCAAATCTTTCCTTATTGGAAGGATACCAAAAGAACAGTTTAGGAAAAGTATAGAAGAAGTCTCGCGGAGCTTTCTAATATGATGTAGAAACTCGTATGTAATCGTCCAACAAATTTGTACTAGGTAGCCCAAGTATTTTAGAAAAAATTTTCAATTCGATAGAATTCACATTATTTCATAGAAATTCAAATTTCAGTTTGGCAAGCTTTTACTGGGAAACACGTTTGTTTCCTCAGAGGTAGACTTTGTCATTGAAATGGTTAATATAATTCGTAGGATTTTATAGTAAATTTATTTAAGACTTTTAATCAGCACACTTTCCGATTAAGAAGTGCTTATGTTGATGTCGTGTGATAGGTGAAATAGTATACGCATGCAATGGTAACAATTACATAAATAATTCGAGAACGACGATTTGTAAAACGCGACAGTATGTTTGTAATAATTGCACTAACGAACCAGAATAATAGTGTGTACATACCATTTGACATCGTTTCGTATTTCGTACGCGAATTATATCATTGCCACCACATCAAATTGCATAAAGTCACCATGACATTAATGCGTTATTTTTGTACCCGAGCGTGTGTCAACGTTTCTATTAAACTTTCAACTTACGTAGCTTCAAATTTATATCAAACTTAAATCTTATTTTCACAGTGAATTGTTCTAGTTTGTAGTAACAAATTGGTCGAAAATTTCACTTGACCGTAATCAATATTTAAGAAGTGAACACAGCTTGCGAGTGGCAGTGGGTTAAGAAAGCACTTTCTTTGCCTGTTTCATGGAAAAAACACTTTCTAATCCCCGAAATCATTCATGTTTACTGGAAAGGTGGAAAATGGTCGTGGACAGATTTTTGGCGGTATTTCCTTACTTGTATTCGAGTAAGGTATTCTACAATCTACAGTAAGTAACAATTGAAGACCTTGCAGCAGGAGGGGTGCAGCTCCATTTTTGGCACTTTTTGAGTTATGGCGTGTAATGTACGTAAAAAAATTCTACATCGTTTGCAAATCCGATAACAAATGAGCGATTTATTGCAATTAAATGAAAACAGAAATATTAATATTAGGTACTATTAATATTTTTTCGCCAAAAATAGAAACAAATACTTATCAACTCAATAACTACTACTTATTGTGCGAAAATATATATTTTTCAATGAGTGTTCTCTTTTTAATGTTACGTGAAACCAATAATTTTCTAAACAGTTTCTTTCTGATTTACTCGAAGTTGATAAAGATGGAGGTGCACCCCACTTACTGCAAAGTCCTCAATTATTCACACAATTTCAACAAATGTGCAATTAATTTTATGTGATCAGTAATACCTTAATAAAGCAGAAAGCTTCTATATGTTTGTGTGTTTGTCTGTCGCCTAAAAACTTTCGAACGATAAACTCTGGGATCACGAAATGTGCCTCAGCTCTTTATGCCTGACTAATCCAGATGAATGTGACTATTTACATTTTACACAAAAAAAAAAAAACTAAAAAACTTTTTTTTAATAAAATCAGAATCTAAATTTCGGGCAAATCCGAACAGTATAGCTGGCTTTACAATAAAAAAAGTCTGGCAGAAAAGAGCGATATTGGTGATTTGAAAATTTCATTAAAAACTATTTAAAAAATAATACACGACACGGAATTTTTGTGCGTATGTGCGTAGTTAATATAAATGGTAAAACATAATTTCATTGACAGAAATGTTCTCTCAACAAAACAATCACATGATATTCTTCTACTTGTGTGCTTACAGCGGTGCAGGCAGCCTCAAAGACCCTCATGGATTCACTGAACGAGATTTATGAAAGTCAATGGACTGGTCACGACCTGTTGTACGTGCAGGCTCAAAACCTAGACATGCTGTGGCAAGACTTCACCCATAAGCTCGCGGATCAAGTCCTAGTGCCTCTCAACACATATCAGAGCCAGTTTCCAGAGATGAGGGTACATCTTGCAATATGTTACTAGAAGAGTTCAGTTTCTGCATGGTGCTTATTAAAATTGCGTATAATAATTCCCCATCAAAAATTCTAAAGTAGCATTTATTATACAATTTTTATAAATCACGCTCATTTCTCATGGTTATTTTATTAATTATGTCAAAAAAATTTCATGGGTGTATGTGTACACCGAAGAATAATGAGGTCCATAGATGAAATTGATAGGAAGGAGTGTAGAAGAAAGAAATGTGTAGAAGATTTAATTATAACTATAAAAGAGCAAGTATTGCTTTGCATATCACCCGTTTTGTATTCAATCGGTGGTTAAATTCCCATTTTGTCACGTGAGACGATAGTGCAACTACGTGCAGTTGATAAAACTGCGATTGTCACGGTGGTATTTACAGAAAAAGATCGACAAACGTGGACGGAAGCTGGTGGATTACGACAGTCAGAGGCACAACTTCCAATCGCTCCAGTGTAATCCAAGGAAACGAGACGAGCTGAAAGTTACCCGAGGAAAAGAGCTACTGGAGGAGGCTAAGCGTACATACGAACAACTTAATTCGGAGCTTCACGACGAGCTGCCTGCATTGTACGACTCGCGCGTTCTTTTCCTCGTCACTAATTTGCAAACTCTATTCGCCGCTGAACAAGTGTTTCACACCGAGAGCGCCAAGGTACGTTTAATAACCGCGTTTACCAATTCCATGTCTCGTCCCAACGGATCGTGTTCCGACGAAGCTGAAAATTACGCTTCATCAACATTTCTGTCCGTTTTCATTTCAATCCAGACAGAAGTTTTGTACCTACAATATTCTAGCAAAAACTATCTACCATGTTAGAGAATCATTGAAACGCTGAAAAATGCTTGCACTTATGTAATTCTGCGAGGCACATCTAAGTTTCAATTAAAATTACGTACCGATAACACTAAATCTTGAAAAAGTGAAAGAATTCATGTTGCAGAGAATTAACCCTTCGTTGTCACACTTTCTTATATTTACAAATCGGTCACACTTTTCAATTACCATCTTTGTATTTTTGAATCTTTTAACTTTTAAGTGAAAATTGTATATTCGTAATACTCATATAACGTAATACTCTTGAAATTTGTAGTTGTGAATAAAAGCGATTTTCCTTGTTAAAATTCACAAAATATTTAAATTGTATTATTCAGGTCTACAAATTGGCAAAGACATACATATCCTGGTGTGCTATACACCTCGCGTGACCACGAAGGGTTAAATAAACTATTCTGTTTGAAATCAGTGTACTATATTATTTCTATTGGCAAGTTCTGTATTTCATAAGCATAACATTGGACAAAAGACTTCTGGTCAATCGACAAGCTAATAGATTGGTGTGTAGAGGATTGCTAGTGCGTATATATAAATGCATGCGTTGGGTGCGTTTAAATACTTTTTATAGATCGATTATAAATTAACTCATGTGAGAGAAAAAAGGAGTATGGCAAGTTATAAATAGTATTGCGGAAGTTCTCCCCTTCCCTGTGTGTTAAGGAATTGAATGACTTTGAGTATGTAAAGTAAGCTCGTATACTTGGGGTATGACTGTGTTCGTTTATTAAACGATGCTGCGAATGGAAAATTAAAAGATAATAAGAAAATGGGGAATCTTTGATTTACCGTTGATTTATTTTGAAATTTGAAAGGAAAAGTTTGAAGACGAATGTAAACAATTAGAGTTACAGACAGTTTAGTTTTGAACAAGTAGTACTCTTTAGAATACAGCCTTTATGTATTAGTTAGATACTTTAGTATAGACCCTGCGGGCCATATGGATGAGCCCAAAAGATCACTGGAAAAATATTTCTAAAAATATTTATTGAAGTACTATATATAAAGAAATTGGGCTTCGTTCGACAAATGATCTCAATTAAAAATTAAATGATGTCTAACTCTCATCTGATAATATTTATCTTAACGTGTAAAACGCCTATTTTATTATAAATTGATATAACTTATTTATAGAGTAGAATCTCGATTATTTCAGCGTATTGTCAGTACGAAGTTCTACTCTGTGGAGAAATCGTCTTACGATGACGGCTCATGAAACATTACGCAACGATTCTAATGAAACTTTTAGTAAACAGTTAGAGAACTAAGAAAATACTAATCTGCAGTACTGAGTTAACCAATAAGCGAAATAAGCATCTGCTTAGGACATCAGGAGAAGAGAGGACACCACAGAAATTTTCTGAATGTCAAAAACCAACTTTGGTTACAAACACTTCTAAGTCAAATTATCGTAAATCCTTAAGAAATCGTACATTGCTTTAAAGTGATCACCCTGTACAAAGGGGCCTCAAAACCTTTTAAGTGCTTAGAGCCTCTAAAGGTCTTAATTCGGCCCTTCTAATCCGCGATCCATAAATAATCTGAAATGCTGATATAAATGGTGCTTTCGATTAAGTGAATTTGAGCGAAATGAAATACACACACAGTTTTGTTTGCATATACGAGTCTGTAACATGATATATAAACTACTTTCAATTAACACATATATTTAACAATTACTTTCACAATAAGCTACTTTCACGTGAATGGCACGATATATACATTAATGACCTACATTCTCTTTCTTACATCCGCGACATTATTAGCTACTTACTGTAACGAGCAGTTACTAAATATTTTTATCTTTCAGGTGTATTCTGAATTGGAGGCAATCGTCGACAAATTAGCTAACGAAAGCCAGAGAGGATCGTACACGCTGAAGAAAAACACGGAGCCACAGTCTCCAAAATCACCGAATGCCAACTCATCGTGAGTAAACTACTTCGAAAGGTTTGATTTAACACTTTGACGGCTGCACGTTCTGTCACGATGCGTTTAAATATAACATTTTCTGAATATATTGAAATTATGTATTCTTTTATTATTAACATTAACTCAATTCCGTTTTTGCACGCTAATATCTTGATATGGTATGAGATTTTCCTAAATTCTTGCCCACATCATCTTTCACCGATTGAGTTGTAAAACGCTCTAGAATTCTGAAATCACGTGGTCTGAAAATTGTAGAAAGTATAAGTGCTGCGACACTCTGGCCATTTTTTAAAAATGACTGCTGTGTACGTATCAATGTAAGACATATGAAGATGCTAGAAATATTAGTGAAGCCAGTTATTGTAATGTACATTTGACATAAGTCTTAAGACTAAACCAGTTTAATCAGGTAGTCGAGTTTATGATGTAACGTACTGTACTATACAGAGATATAGTGATTAAAGATGTATCGGTTTTGTCTTCAAAATGGTACCAAGTCGATAAAAATTTCCGAGATGGTTCTTTTTAATTTACCTGATGTGCTCCAATAATTTTAAACGAATTCACTAAACGGTTGCTGAGTTATATCGATTTTAATTTTCATTGATTTGGCACGAACTCTTATGGAAAGACACGATCTTGACAGATAAAACAGCTGAAAAATAAATTGTAACTTGAAAAAATTGTGAATTCGAGGCATTTTCAATGTTAAAAGTTTAGCAAATTGAAAAAGCATTTGTAATGTGACAAATACCTTTCTAGGAGTAAAAATAAGACTCCAACTGTCGTTCGAGTTCCTTATATCTAGATTTACTATGCGTAAGACGTAGATATTCAAGTATTTCAAATTTGATATACTTTTGTCTAATATTGTACCTTCCGATACATCCTTAAGCTGGGATCCACTGAAGTGGCATCTAAAGCGATATGCCTGAGGGTACAAGCTACCAAATATATAATTCATCCTCTACCACAGTGCTGCACTCTGATCATGTTCCTACATTCCCCAGAATCTCACAGCGCTACTATCCAGAAAGTATATATCTCTGGATTCTTAACTTGAGGGAAGACACTCAAGGGCGCTAATGAATTACGACATCACTATACCGCTGCACGGCACTTTAAGCGGGCAATTTTAACTTCTTCCACAATCATGCAGTCCACTCCATTTTCAAATAATTGAATTAACTCATAAAGTATTCATCTAAGGTTCAAGCAGTGGGATTTGTAATAACAGATCACAAACCACGATAGAGCCACTGAAAAAGTCAACTCGTGCATACGTGATAGCAGTTGTCGAAGTGTTTAACGCTGTTACAATGATACTGAATGGAGCCCTTTCTTGTTTCAGATTAATAATCAACACGCAACCAGCTCAGAACAATATTTCGCCAGGTAAATATACACACCCCGCTACACGCGTCTCTTTGTGCGTTTGAGCCGTGTGTGTACTAATGTCTTGTGCATGCCTGTAACGTAATCATGCCACATAAGAAGTTGCCGAACAACACGTAATTATGTGGCTGAATGTTTAGTTTTGAGTGAGCTTTGTTGCGTGTTACAGCCGTGGAGGAGCCTGCCCCGGCAGCGAGAAACACATCGCCGACCACTCAATTAAACGGCAATGCTAACAGCAATGCTAACAGCAATGCTAACAGCAATGCTAACAGCAATGATAATTCCCTCAATAATCAGGATGCGTCTCCACAAAGCGTAGTCGCGGCGACTAAGCGAGTCGAGGAATTGTACGATATCCCAGTTGGTAAGTAGTATATTACGCGGGTGTAATGAAGTCCTTTTCATACGAGACACATTTGTAGCTGGCAACTGATGTCTTGAATATACAGGTTGGGTGAGAACTAATGGAATGATTGGAGGCATAAGCCTTGTGCGAAAATAAATCGAAAATTTAAGTTACAATTTCTTGATGCAGAACCTTCGTTATTATAAAAATCAAATTTCAGACCTTGAATATCAAATGGTTAACTTTGGCTTTATTACTACATATGGTGTATCTGCGAAAGAAATGAGTTCTTGTGTAGAAATAAGTTGAATATGAAGAATATCTTCTTCTCCAATGAGGTTATGTTTTCCAGAACATCAAGGACGCGTGCGTTCGACTAAAAATCGGTTTCACCTTCGAATAGGAAAACAAAGCTAACCTGTGTTATGCTATGTTTTGCTTAGCTTTTGGTGAAAACGCTTCCATAAGAATGTATTGAAGTTATTTTTTTTAAAACGCAGAATGGCATAGCATAGCAGCACTTAGCATAGCTTAGCTTACCTTCTAGGTATATTCCCGGCTTTACTCGAAGAAAGTTATTTTACCATTTCGACTTATTTGCACGCGGGGATTCGTGTGATTCGCAATTGCAGCATATTTAAGGACAAGTTCTGATGATTTTTAGTTAAATTTACTATTTTCTCGAAAACCCGCATCAAAAATTGCATTCTACATTTTCCATTTATTTTATACACCCAGTCCAAAATACTAATCGCGGGCCACGGAAGAGTCTCGTGTGGAAAGGCCCTAAGCGTCATCGGTTGCACGAATGACGTCGCCGATGACAATGATTGACTATGTATATGTTGAGAATTTTTTTCGCGATATTTTGCAGAATGAGAGTTTTTGTCTATGTGTCGTTGAAGTACATATTAATATGTCTCTAAACTAATCTTTACTAAATCTGAGCGGTCTAGAGTACATTTTGGAGAGTGTTTTAGTATGTGTAAACCGTTGTGCAAATGACTTTTGATATACGTACTTGCCATAGTGTGAGGCAAGAAGGTTGTGAACAAGGCTTTAGGTAATTTGACTGAGCAAAGCATTATAATAAACGAAATTTGGAATACATTTTAGTCTTTATGAAGTCAGGGTTACTTTGAGTTTTTTTTCTTTAAATAGGATGATGATTTTGTCGGAGAAGGCAAGTATATCAATGTTTGAACATCATCATTACCTTCGCAAAATATTCTTTTACTATAGGTAAAGTGTCGCGGGTATCTACTTGCTTTCACTATTTTACAAAACGCAATGATTTTTTCATTAAAATAAATAGAAAGCAGAGATGAATTTGGAAATTAGTCCCTACTAAAAGTTATTTCAAATTGTAAGTACTAAGAAAAATTCATGACCGTGGATGTCATGATATCTTCTTAAACAATATTTACTTTATAACATCCCGACTTTCGTGTTAAATATGAATGAAAACGGTGCTTTTAGTAACCATTGAATATGACTTAAAATTCCCTGGAATATGACAAACAGAAAAGCATATTGTCCAATTCAAAAAGCTCAAAGTGACATTAATCTTGCTAATGAATAACTATTTTAAAAATTTTCGTTGCTGGTTAAAAGAAAACTGGAGAAGAAAGTCCTATTTATAACTTTTTTTATTGCATTATTACATATAAATAAATATAAACATGTAACGACAAGTTATCAGATAACATATATAATGGACTATAGTTACCATAATTCAAATAATTAGTTGTTATAAACATTTAATAATTTTTATATTGCTAAGCACGTGAAAAGTATATGTACATTTCAAATCTCTTTTTATTCTATTGAAACACTCCCAAGATTTGTTCGAAAAGAGATCGAAGATGAAGCAGTTTTCCAAATTACATTTACCTCGAAATGTGTAACATGTATGTGACAGACGCGTACGGTCGTTATACTGTACATTGTGTCAATAGGAGTATGCTGCCTGCCTCTTTATGCATGGTCTTGTTGAAACGGTGGAAGGAAATCCTAATATGTCTGACTTTCAATTATGTATGAAAATTTCCAATGGGATGACCCAATGGTTGCATCTCGCTTTATACATAATCAATGAAAGTCGGAGTTTAAACAGAACTATATCACAGGTCCATGTCTAATGCGGCGGATTCAATATTATTTTAGAGGTCGAATATGAAAATGGTACCAATTTCTCTGTAGGGGCAACGACTGACAACTTGCCACCTGGGGTTTTGTATAGAGTGAAGGCTACTTACAAATATAGACGCGAGGATGTGGACGAATTGTCATTTGATGTCGGTGATATTATTCGCGTGGTAGAGTATGATGATCCAGAAGAACAGGTTTGTGCTCCCTTATTTAAATTCTGAAAATTCACTGCCACGCAGTGCCTCGATGATAATAACAATTAATTGTGACTACAAAGAAATGTTTTCTTGCTTTAGGAACAAGGCTGGTTAATGGGTATCAAAGAAGGTACGAACGAAAAGGGTATGTTCCCAGCGAATTTCACAAAACCGCTGTGAGAGCATTAACGAATTCAGCTATTACACTCCAATGCTCACTGAAACGGCGTATTCTATTTTAAGAATAGTTTCAATGCTAAAAGTGAGAGAGTCACACAGTCATCTGAGGTATTATACATAGAGAATGGAATAAATAATGAATACACATTGAGGGGCTACGGGAAGGGAAGGGGGTGTGTTAAGATAGTTATGCTGGAGGGTACTGTGGAGAATTAATCACCCCAAAGTGCCTTAACCCAGCCACTGTCTGTGCCAACATTCATTGTCTGTAATATGGGATTATTCTCTCATATATCTAATGTACCAATACACATCATTAATAATCTCGAATGAAATATTTAAGTAATTGAATAATATATTGTAATACATCATGCAATACTATAATATAAAAAAAATCTATATATTAAATTAATATTATTTTATGAAATTGTACATAGCATTATAAATTTTAAGAATATTTTATGGAATAACTTTGTGGCCACTGAAATTATCATTAAGAACTAATGTGTAATGATTAAGGCACCTCTGCAATACCCTTTTGTCGGCAGAGGTTTATCGAATTTTGGAAATCCACTTACCTATCTGCATTCATATATTAAGATTTTATGCTGTTTACTTATGTTACGAGGGAGATTAGAATTAGGTCGTCCCGTTAAACGTATTAATATAGACGAAAATGCCAAATTCTCGACGCAATTGAGCAGCTCGCGAGGAAAGTATATAATTAAACTTTAATACGTCATTAATAACATACAGATGAGGAAAATACTATTCTAAAAAAAATTCTATATAAATATTAACAGGAATATCATATGGTTTATTAACAATATATGCCCGAAAGTTTGTTCTTAAAATTTTATATACGTTTTCGTTTTGGTACAGTACATGGTACTTATGTGCGTATATAGATATTCTATGATCAAGTATTTTTGTGGTACACGTTTAGAAAGAATCAAATAATTAGGATGATTATTAATTAAATTATTACTATTACTACTCTCGTATCCATTTGTGTAGTGAAACTAGAATGAATATCAGTGAATGGTCCAATGACAAAAATTTGTAGTGTTAATCAATACTCGTTAGATAGATTTGTCGAGAGAATTTTACATCAGATCTTGTATAACGAACAATGTTTATAATAATATACGAAGATGAAGTAGCGCAAGGAGACCACCAGTTTCAGCTTCCACTGATTCGTGGGTCGTGTGTCCTTCTTATTTTATCGTATTGATCTGCGACGTACAGAACGTAGGAAAGCTGGATTGTTTTATTTTATAAATGAAAAGTTATATGGTTGAAAGATTGATCCATTGTCACACTAATAATTAACCCCATGCACGAATCGAAACCGTAGGCAAACATGCTCGTTTGCGAAGTATTACAGGTGCATATTATGAAACCGTGATGTGTCGACTATGTTTCACAATTACCTATATAGTTATGATATTAATAATAACGACAAACGGACGTATATTTATATTTTTCAAAGTGGACCAACAAAAAACGGGTAAAAAATACAAAAAAAAAATCAAATATCAGATAAGAGAATGGCGTCGACGCACTGGTTTTGTTCGTAAACGTACAAATAATTTACGTATGATACACGATTATATGCGATATTAAATTCAGCGTACAAACAATCGGTAATTTAAAGAAATATTATTATGATGTAACGAGTCATGCTTCACTTTAATATCATACATACGGTTTTGCTAAAATCTGAACAAATATACACATTCCATTGATCCATAAATATACAAATGTTCATTTTCAAAAAAGATTCTCGGTCGTCAGAAACAAGGTTTGATTGATTGTTAATTTTCCTATTGACTATGTAACAGACTCGTGTTTTACTGTACTATGTCTAATATGATAAGAATAATAAGTGGAGCATGAAAGTTGCTGTTTCATTTGAGACTTATATGATTATTCTGATTCATGCTGTTATATGTTTGACAGTGCAG
The DNA here is from genome assembly GCA_963971345.1 of Andrena flavipes. Lineage (NCBI taxonomy): Eukaryota > Metazoa > Arthropoda > Insecta > Hymenoptera > Andrenidae > Andrena > Andrena flavipes. The sequence continues at coordinate 15,616,538 of OZ020480.1, forward strand.
ATCTAGGAATTTTTAAATAACAGTAATATATGATGCGAATGTGCCAATATGATGCAGTATTCTGTATACCGATAATACGATATCGTTATGAAACTACCACGTTACAAATAAAATGTAATTGCTAGTACAATTTAAAAGAACGCTAACTATTATAAACATCGAGAACCAAATTTACACATATTGTATCGTGACAGATGTGTTTCAAATGAGCAATAATGTGAGTAGCACTGATTAATGAGAAATAGATCTAATAACGGTACTAATATGATAAATAATTCAATTTATTGGAGAAATAAGCGAATGCATTTAATTAACTTAAAGAAGATAAGCAGTAAGAAAATGTAGTTTCCCTTCTCATTTCTCGAATATGAAAACGAAGCCAATGTAAATTGCAAATTCAATAGCCATACTGTGAGTAAGAGATATAAAACAATTTTAATATATTCTTCGAAAATAATACGAGATCTATTGAAACTTAAAACAAGTAACTTCTTCGAATCCGTACAAGAATTTTTTGCTCGTATAGAATAGTACAGAATGTAATTAAAAAAAATAATCACTACTTGTCTTCTTTATTGTTTTTATCTATTTATTAATGTAACATATAAGTAACAACCATTGATGTCGATTAGAATTTTTAATGCACCCAATTGAAAAGTAGCGAGGTCTGACATTTAGTGTAGCAGTGGAGCAATCAATTGTTATATCATTTGTCATTTTTATGTCTTGTTGTTTATTTTACTGGAACAATCAGTCATATCTTCATAACCTTAATATAAACTATAATGCGTATACACATTTATCGCTTTAATTGTCCTTTTCAATCGAAGACGATTATAATAAACAATTACTGGTTTGTAGCATAAGTGTTTATGATTCAAATGCGTGTTTTGTTTTATAGCGACCTTTGAAAAACGTCTTCCTTACGTTCAGCCAACAAATTACCTTCCATAAAGTTGTATCAACGAAGAGATTTCACAATGAAGTATTTCAGATATAACACTGCATGTATGGAAAATAAATTGCATATTTTTCCTTGATGGGCAACGTCGAACATTGACTCAATTGTTATATCCACGCGACAATCAAATAGAAGATGTAAGCGAAGCTTTAATTAATAATTCGAGGAGACTAAAGTATGTCACGACTACACGAACGAAAATGTTACACACGATGGAGCGATCCTACTTTGCATAAAACTTGTTCTTTATACTGGACACCAACATCGGAGGAGGAAGTGATTTCCCTTCGTCAATCGCAATTATCGCCGCCTCTTCTTTCTGTAGCACAACGATATGCACCCTTGAGAGGGACTTCTTCGGAATACTGTTTATGTGGTAAACAATGCGATAGAAGAAAATCGTCAAGCTCATCTTACGACTCTCGTGACATTAAGGCAATATTATAACCCTTATATTTGTTCGCGAAGTAAAGCGTGTTATGTGTAGATACTGAAATCTTTGAATTGTCAAAAATCGCAGGAAATACGAGAGAATTTGGAGCTACACTTAACGGGAACTCAGGTAGAAGAGGCTTTAGCAGAAGATAGACAAACTGCTTTGATACAGCATTTAGATTTAAGTACTGCTGCCCTTGAAGCTCTAGCTCAATATGGGCAATCTTTGAAAGTGTCTCAGTCAGCTGTGTGTAGAGTGCTTAACATTAGTCATCTACTGGCACTTCCTCAACCTTATTCAACAAATTCCAATTCTGATTCAACTCATTCAACAATACCTCTCCAACAGGTGCATTGGTTATTTTATTTATTATGTATGATTAGAGTACTTAACGATATTTCAGGCATAAATCAGTAGCATAATACAATTGAAATACATTGAATGTTTTATTTAAACATCTATTTACTAATAATTTCATTGATGCGTGTAACAGCTAGAAGTGCGAAGGAAAAATAAGTTAACCATTCTGAAAAATTTAATGGAGCATTGTAGTAAGCATATAGTACTTCCCAAATATTTATGCGAATTAATGAATGATCATTATATAAAGAAGAGAGACTTCCGTGTAGCAGCAAAGAACTTTAAGAACTTTCTTAGTAACTCCAAATTATCTATACCTCAAATGGAGAAGTTAAACCAACAGTATGGTACTATTCTGAATGACTACCAACAAAGTAGGCATGCATTAGACTTGGAATTACCAAAAGTGATAAATATGTACGGAAATTTCTCTCCGTTTTATATCACTAATGCGCACAACTACTCGTAAATTATTAAGACCGAACATTAATCTGAATATTATAGGCGACTGGCAGTACTTCAAGAAGGTTTTCAGAAAATTAGGGAATTTTATAGTGATGGAGATAAGGGTACTGAAATTACAACATTATTTCAGTCGATCGGAGAAAAGCTTTCTACAGATAATGCAACTGCAGGTAATGTAATTGTAACTTGATATATGATATCTATGAATCAGATTTATAATCCCATTTTTCCATTTGGTAGCAAGGGTTGCTCAAAATCAGCTGTCCCCAAAATTTGAATTGTGCCAAAAATGTAAAGTAAATCGTGTTGATTGAAAAGTAATAAAGAGAAAGAAGAAATTGTATATGATGATATAACTGTTACTCTTGGTTACCAGTCTAAGAAATGCAGCAGATACAAATTATGGACTTCGTGAAGCCTTATGTTACAAGCCTAATCCTGTTATTAAACGATGCCAAGGTTTGACCATGCCACTGAAATCTAACTTGTAAGAATCTATTCTACATATTACCATTACTTTTTCCTACTATAATTGGCTATTTTATTTTTTGTAACCATTTTAATTTTGTTATCCCATATTTTTACTGAATCCATGCAAACTTGCATAACTAATTTCAATGTTGATACCTAATTGTTTAATTTACAGTTGACTATTGCAATAAAATTGAGCAAATACGGTTACTTTTCATTTTCAATGAAAGCAAAATTTAAACACAAGTTCTTTATTTAATTAAAAAAGGGAATATTTACGTAATGGGGAATAATAAATTATAATTAGTAACGTTTTCTAAATTAAATATTCCATTAACAATAAACGCGCCAAAAAAGATTCAAGAAGATTAAAAATCTTAAAACAGAAAAAAGATGTTACGAAACGAATGTAATTTAATTGTACGAAAACGAAATATATCAATAAATCAGAAGAAATAATTTTTACTAAATTTACCACGAAACATTTCTCCAAATTTAAAGAGACTATTCAAAATCGAATAGTAGAATGCGCGGCATCTTGCGGAACTTACTGCAGACATTAAAGGTTATTCGAATAAGTCAAATAACAGGACATATGTATGTATATTGAAGAATGATTTTTTAAATGAGCCGCGTTACTTCATTATTAAATTTAACTGCATTACATTTCAAAAACGGTCCAAATGCATATTCGTTTGGAAGTACAACACAATACTATATAAACTAAAAATCTGTATGTAAATGGTATTCGGTTTATTTGTTGTATAGTTTCCATATCCAAAAAACCTCGTAAAACAAATAGTTACTTGCAAATAGTTACTTACAATCAGCTACTATCTTATAATAACATAGATTGACCCACGATCATTTTTAAATTCCGGAAGCGAAGCTGCTCGCAAAAATGGCGCGGCCAATCAGGTGCACGGATCCATCCAAAGTCGTAGTCAATTTCTACGCGTATAATTTCAGTGGAGAAACGACTGGCAGGTATCGGTGGATGTTGGAAATGCAGATAGACGAGATATGCTGACTCCTACAGAAAATACTTTCGAATGATCCGGAGTAGTCCAATGATGAACAATCGTGATAACGTTTGTTAGGAACTTGCCCGCAGCCCGCAAGGCACCAGACGCGAAAGAATGGAAGGGTGAGAAAGAAAACAGAGGTGAGCCGCGCGCAAGAAAGAAATACTGGAAGCCAGGGGGCCCGGGGATGAGCCGGTAATAAAGAAGGACAGTTTTTTCATCGCAAGGTGCGAGGAGGAGAAAAGAAGGCAGAGGTGGCACAAGGGAGTGCGCGCGCGATCTCTCGGTGCAAGCGGCGACGGCACCGTGTCGCTGCGAGCCATCAGAATCGGTCGGTTGTACAGAGAAGAATATAACCTATATCCGAAACGCCGCGGCGCTGTTACGTTCTCCGTGCCTCCTCCACGGCGGGTGGCGGCCGCACCTCCTCCTTCACGCCGATTTTAATCTCGTTAGCGGACACGTGCGCGCCCCCGCGCCTACAAGCCACTATACGACGACCTGCCGTGTCGGGGCTTCGCCAATCTGGTTTGGTCTAACAGGATTCTCGAGCGGCGGAGGGTTGATAAAAGGCTGCGTACCGAGCGGGCGCGGCGCGAATCGCAGGAGGAGTTGTTCCGTTCGAGGTGTAGGCGCTCGTGCAGCAGCGGCAATAACAGCAGACGACTCGTCATCGTCTTCTATACTGTCCTACCCGGTTCGTTGTTTTTTTCCGTATACGCTGGTCCCTTTGTGATCGGTGCCTGTCGTTTGGCATACGTTCGTCGTCGCGTATAGGTTGCGTGTCGCGCACACGGTGCATATTCAGTGTGAATCTAACTATCCCGTCGCGTGTGCGGTACGGAAAGAGTACGGTACAGACACGACGAGAGAGCGAAGGGGAGCGACGGGGCAAGGGAGCGAAGTAGAGAGAGAGAGAGAGAGAAAGAGCGAGTGAGCGAGAGAGAGGGACGGGGATAGAGTAGGAGAGAAGGAAGCGACTCGGGGTAGACAGAGTGAGACGACGAACGGGAACGAAACAGAGAGGGGGCGAGAGTGAAAGAGAGCGAGGCAGAGGCGGAGAACGGACGAGGGAGAAGGAAAGAGGATAGAGCGCCGGTGGGTTACCACACCCAACCGCGCCGGGGACCGAGTGAACGAGTGAACGAGTGAACGAGCCGTACGAGAGCTCTCTCGCGAGTAGTACGCGGGTACAGCGAGGGACCCAGGGACCGACGATCGAGATTCGACGGAGTACGGTCCGTGACTCTTCAGATCTCGATCCAGCGGACCTCGCTCTCGCGAAACTCGTCTGTCGCCGGTGGAATCGTCGAAATCGCGCCGCGAGCAACGGCTGAACGTGTGCGTGCGTGTCTCCTCTCCCGCTTCCTCGGGCCTCTGTCGCGAGTGGCTCTCACACGTTTCTCGTTGGAAAACGTGCGCGCGTGAATATGAACACGTCCCCGGAAAGGAATCGAAGGAGGACAAAGACATAGGACAGGAAGGAGCCGAGCTGGAAGGTAAAAGAGGAGAGAAGAGAGAACGAGAGGGCACAGAGAGACAGGCAGCCGGCCGAGGTTCGTGCGTGTGCGTACATGTGTTGATGCGTCGCTGGCGTCGTCGAGCCCTGCCAGGAGTGCTCCGTCACCGCGTGTACCGACGTCGTTGAGAATACGGGGATCCCGGTTTACGCATCCGTCTAGCCTACGTATACGTCTACGTCTACGTCGCCCTTTATCGCGCACGTCGTCGCCGTCCGTCGTTGCCGTCGCGGGCAAGCGGTGGTGAAGCGTGCTTCTTGTAGTGGCAGTAGTGGTTGGTGCCGGACGATCGGAGGAAAAAAAAGGAAAGGTTTTCATCGGCTACCCCAGGACGAGAGGGAAGGAAGAAGAGAAGGTAACCACGAGGACGGCGACGAGACGTCGTCGCTCGTTCGCGGTGGCAAGGTAATATCGGCTCGACGACGATACCCTGCGCGTCGAGCTCGGTGCTGTCTACGACGAACCTCGTCGCTCGGCAATCACTCGCCACCACTGCAAATCGCTCGTTCCCTCTCTCCCTTCCTCCCTCCCTCTCCTCCCTCCTACTCCTCCACCTCCTCGTCCTCCTCCACTACCTCCTTCTCCTCCACATTTTTCTCCTCTCTTCCTCTTCTAACCGTCGAGGATCCTGCCGTCCTGAGCCATGGCGTGCTGCCTATCGGAAGAGGCGAAGGAGCAGAAACGTATAAATCAGGAGATCGAGCGGCAACTACGGAAGGACAAGCGAGATGCCAGGCGGGAACTTAAGCTACTACTTTTGGGTGAGTTGAAGCCATGTAATCGTTGACCTGTGTTGTATACAGTCGCTGCCCCGTCCAACCTCCCTTCTATCGTTCTCCCAACGATAACCGCACGGACACCCGTCCCGTTCTATCTGCCTTCTCTCGTGTCCCAGTCCCCCGTGCATGCGTGCATGTACGCGACCCCGCCGTTCGCGATTATATTGGGGTCCGCGGTTGCTCTCGTTTCGCCCGACGCCACCGTCTCCGGGAAATGTCTGTATGTGCGCTACCTAAGACCGTTCGGAGAGCACGAGTGTAGCTGACCGACGGTCTACTATATAGTCGGGCGGTGAGCGGAGCCGGTGTGCGCTTGACAGCTCCCGACCCCGTAGTCGCTAAACGTGATACCCGACGGAGCTTCCTGCTGACTCCTGTATACGTCGCTGCGTTTCCCGAAATCTCGGTGTCCCTTGCCGCGGGTGTGGGTCCGTGCTCCGTTTCGCGCGCCGCGCCGCCCCGCGCCGCCCCGCGCCGTACGTCCTCCGCGACCACGAATCAACGCGGAACGGCACCGCGGTGTCGCGGCACCGCCGTTCAGGCGAATTCTCGCGCTACATTCCGTGCGATTCGGCCGGTCGCGAGCCCTCTAGGTTATCTCGCCGTTGCTCAACGCCGCTGCCATTGCACGCGTGCTCGCTCGCTCCTCTCACGATCGCGCATAGATTTCTCGGGCTCGGCGGCGCGTAAGGACGCGGTGCGGCGTTTTTAGAAAATTGCCAAGATATTAAAAGCCCCTTTATTATTATCGCTGCCGTTCGCTTTGTGGGCCGCCGATCGAGCCATGATCGATTTTTCGGATTTTAATAACCTCCTTTCTGTTCTCTCGTCCCACACGACGGCGCGCGGGATCCTGCGAAGTTATCGGCTCCGAAGTGACAGCATTGTAAAGGAAATTTTTTTTTATTTTTTATTTTCTAAAGAGAACGGCTATGCAGCTCGGTGCCGCGTGTTATCGGGCGATTCACGGTATCGGTAAATGAGAATGGTTCGCGATCAAGAGAGGAGAGTCGGTTCTAAAATTAGTATAGTTATCGAGGGATTTACGCTGATCTTACGTGTACTCGTGTATCTTATCCATCTGCGCGTTTCACTGGGCTTTTTAATAGCACGGTAATTTAAGTCTTGGCCAGTACGCTGGAATGGTTGTGGTTTCGTTCTTTTTTCAACGGTATTCCTCTATATTATTTGCTATTATCGACTGTCAAAAGCGTTGCAACAAGAGGAATTATGCAAGTTTATAGTTTATCCTTTAACATCTGTGTGCAACGTGAACGTTTCAAAATAGTAAAGTCGTAGTGACCTCATGCAGTTTCGGAAATGAAGATGGTCTTAGGCGTTTCTGAAAGTATACGGTGATAGATAGGGCTGCCATAATTGCCAAGCATTGATACGGGACGTTTAAGTGCTAAATAAATAAAACATGAAAAAAGTAGTAATGGTTTATTTTTAGGGTTACCATAATTGCCAAGCATTGATACGGAACGTTTAAGTGCTAAATAAATAAAACATGAAAAAAGTGGGTAGGTAATGGTTTATTTTACTGTGTAAAATATTTCACGGGAACAGTGAAATACGGGACGTATGGCAACCCTAGTGATAGAAGAAATAGAAATACAGCTGGACTTTGTGATTCTATTCAATAATAACTTTCCAGATATATAGGTAAATTAAATATAAACTGCACGAGAAAATATTCTAGTGGAATGTAGGGATTGGTGGGAAAAGTATCACACGTTTGCAATATCTATAGAAGTTTATAAATTGAACGGTAGCATTATTTTATATATTGACTTTATTCAATATCGGAGCTAAAAAATATATGAATATAGAATATCTATATACAATTTCTATTACGAAAAATATATTGTCCGTTGAACCATTGCACCACGTTGGTGACTTTTCGTCACCTATTCTTCAATTTTATTATAATCTCCATTTTATATTTCTTGTTTTTGTCCCCATTTTTCATTTTTATTAATGGAGTAAAATATGCTTTGTGTAAATTGGTTTCGTGTATTGCGCTGGACATATTGATAAATCTGTAATGAATCAAAGTTTTCATTATTAATCGTCCAATATTTTTCGCTTAATCTATTTTTGCATCCATTGTTGAACCTTCTTTATAATGTGAAACATAAGATACATCCGAGTTTTACTAAACTAATGAAAAGCCCCATTCGAGTGTGTAAACAAGAATTGTGTGCAGAAATTGAGAGCATAAATTCGTGGACTCCTCTGCGTATGTGCACACCTAATAAATGGTTAATGAAATATTGAAACTCCGACCAATAAAATTATTTTATTCAGTTAAATTGATTGTGTCAGCTGAAACCAATAGGGGATGAGGTTATTGAACTGTTCAGATAAATATTTAAAGAGAAATGCAACAGATAGCAGGGATGACAGAAATATCAATATAAAATATATTATTATTATTAAACGTCATTATTACGTAGAAGATAGATAAAGAAAGAAACGAGAAAAAAAGTAGGCCAAAGGCGAGGTTTAGTCGCAAGACTATTTTGCAACCTACATAGCTTAAAACTAAGACTCAACCTAAGTCTAAATCTTGTACTAACAGCAGCGTCCAGATATGAAAGGTAAGAGGAAAAAACAGAGTACGTCCATTTTTCGTGATTTTGCGATTTATAGCCTAGGTATTTTGTTGGTGGCAACTAGGCTAAGTTGTTTAAAGATTTGGTATATTAATTAAAAACAGGAAATGTTCACTCCGCACTGAAACAAAATACGGGACGTCCCTACTCTTTGTGCCTAAGCAAAAGCTTTGATCGTCAAGATAAAACAAGGAATTATTTAAGAAGAAAATTATATAAGATTCATTGAGCCTTGTTTCTTTACTGATGGACTAAAGTATTAAAACTTAATGTTCTCGATAAAGCTGTTTTGTGACAATCCCTGTTTTTTCACCTTACCCTTCATATGCAAATGTAGCATGTGGTGTTGAAAAATGGAACAACTATATATATTATAGTAACTGTTTTATTAAATATGTACCTTACAGAACATATTGTAGCTTTTAAAAGATCGAGTTGCCCAATGATCGATAAGGTCATTTAAATAAGTCAACCATAAGCAAAGCATTATAATTTTCTATTTTTTCCCCCCGTTTTCTTTATTTATTATCGATAAACGTTATTATTTATAGTCCAGGATATAAATTTCGCCAGGATAAACGTCACTTTTAATGTATATAATTTTCTTAAATTACTTGTTCTTCTGTCGAAGTAGGTATACGCCAATCGTCGATAGTTCTAGTGTGAAGTGTGGGAGGGGTATTCGTCATGTATTAGGATAAACAGTTCTTGTTACACTCATGTAGAATAAGAATCTTTCAATCTCTAACTACTAGATGAAGCCCATGATCATCGATTATAACATTGCATTTAATGCACCACTGGGTTAGTGCATTCCCAATAACTCGTGTGATATTAGAATAAATTGAATAAAAAAAATCATGTCAAATCTTCATAAGTATATCAATCGACACAATAAATTCAATTCCAACATATCCTGCACTGTCCTGAAAGAGTTCAGAAAATCACTCGCACTTTGACCCAACATCCCCTTTAATCAGCGAAAGGGTTAAAGTGGAAGGGGGCAAAGTAGAGTCGCTGACCCGGGCGAATGATTCGCGTGGTTAAAACTTTCCTCTGTTCGGGTGTTTAACACGAGTCGCAATAAAGGGATCGGTAAGGTAACGCGATCCCCCCGCCCAGCAAGCCGGCCGGTCGCTTTCGTATCCTTTTGTCGCGCTGAGCATTGCGCGTGTGGTGAAATAGCGCGGGTCTGCTCACGATCTGAGAAGCCGGCGCTGCTCGTTACACGCATTGTCTACGCGGGGCTTTCATGCCTTTGTGACTCCATGATTCACGGCATGGCGGCTGGTGCGCATATTTACCTAGCTATTCCGTAAAATGAAACCCGAGCTGAACGCGCTCGAAGCGCTTTTTTATCGGGTGTCATCGTAGCCGTGAGCGACCTAGGAAAATATATCCTGCCGTTTCGCGCGAGCCTCGTCCGTCTTCCGTCCCTTCCTACTTCGTATTCCCCCCGTATCACGCGCGCGTCTTCTTCCCTGAGAAAACATCGGCCGCTCGTTCTTACTCAGCGCGGCCCAACATTGGTCGATCGTCTCACCGTGAAACCAAAGCATCGTCAACTTAAGCGTGTTACATTGGTCGTGCAGTCTCTCGTCATTAGTGTTACTCATTCCTAGCTGATATTTCGCACGGGCAGCCGTCGCGGATTGCATCATCGACGCACACTCAGCCGACTGTTGCTTGCCCCCTCTCTCTTGCTCGGTTCGCGTAAGCACGGTTCCTTTTATCTAATTCCACGTTTCCCAGAGAGATAATGACCTAGAAAATGGCTGTGGCGGTGCGTAAATCGAGCGACGATGGTTCTCAGGTCGGTTATCTTGATCGTCGCTCGCGGCTGCGTGTTTCGTTATCGCACGAACGCGATTATTTTTGACTCGCGTTAACTTCACGATCTGTATCTTTCCGTTTCCGTGACGTTACCAGCTCGTTCTGCGGCCGAGTCATCGCGCGTTTAGGTCAGGTACCGACTGGTACAGTAATTCCTCGTTATAAACCCGACCAACGGGGCTGGTGCCTAATCTATTCCCTTAGAGTAGTATATGCCCTAAGACTATTCCGTGCGGCCGATGCCGCAAGTGGGAACACCCAAGAACCGAGCGAGAGGGAACGAAACAGTTGACACGAAGTTGCCGTCGATTTCTTCGTTCTCTCACTTTCGACCGAAGGATTCCAAGAAATGGTGGGAATAGTCATCGGGCGTACTACGCATGGTAAAAACGGGACTGTAACAAGGATTTACTGTATAGGGCAACGCGTAAGGGCGCGTTCACACTTGTGCGCTGACGCGAATGAAGCAAGTCGGGACGGCACATGGGTAGGCAAGTGTGGACGTCGTTCCGAGGCACGGAAAGTTGGTCCCATTAAAGAAAAATCGTGCTCACGACAGTGATGGAAAGACGAGCCGTCTTCTACACGTGACATACGTGTTTGCTTCTGTTATCTGGCACCGGCTGTTGGGTTCAGGGGCCAAAACAAGGGTTTCATACTTCATACTGTTTGAGACGTACCAGGGGGTTTACTGTGTCGCGCTTACCGAATGGCGCATGCTTCTGGTTTCTTGTGTGGGACTTGGGTCCAAACAACTGTCCCCCACATGTATATATGGATGGTTCAGAAGCCAATCAGTGTAAGTCCATTAGCATTAAACCGTGATTTACACTGTTCGTCATCTGAATAACTTTGTCTAGCAATTCCGTGGGCAATATAAGTACCGCCATTTATTGCCTACGTATGAAAGTAATGACTTAATTGACTCAACTCAAAGTTTTAGAATAAAGAGGTTTTTAAACGATTTTATTAGGCTTCGATCCTCTGTTTGTTTGATTGTTTGTTTGTATGTTTTTATGGTTCAAATCTGGGGCCAGGGCCCCTTGGCGTCACTCGCTGTCTGTGATTGCCCCGTGGCAATCACAGACAGCGAGACAATAGTAACGCGTTCTATTAAATCGAATCTCCAATAGCTTTAGCAAAATTCGAGAAACTCGTCGATTAGTTGGTTACCGTTAGTCGTTGCCGTGATTCCTCGAGGGGCTCTTGGCGGCATTTTCACGATTCATCGTCATCGGCTGTGACTTAAAAAATGCCGCTCACTACGAGGCAGAACGCGCCAGTGCGTTATCGGTATACACGTTTCACACGAAACTATTAATGGCCCGTTATCGACACGTTCGATTACACACGGCAATCGGGCGTTGCCCAACGGGACGTTTCGTAATTTCGACAATGGGAGATGGTTGCCGTCGAAAATACGCTTTTCCTCGTCCAAGTCGAGACGATTAATGCGATACCGGTTGGGAATCCTGGAGGGGTTCGTGGAGTTATTGTGTAACTGATGACATTTACCAAGAAAACTCTTCGATACAGGTGTTATTCTTCTGTCTTATACGTCCTTCAGGTTTTGGAACATGCTTCGTGTGTAATCGGTTCCTGGAAGCATGTCTTCAAGACAGGTTCTTGTGATCTCAGGGTACCAACTTGCAGAGGTATAGTGGCTGACCGGGAACCCACCCAAGCGATGTCTAATGCGATATTCCTGGTATCATGTTCTTCCTCACCTGTTACAGGGTTGTACTTACTTGCTTACATGCATACACTCCAAAGTCTTGAAGTACTAGTAAGCAACAAGTAGGTACTATCCCTTACAGAAATGTAACGATTATCCCGACACCTACTAAAGTGGTGCACAAAAGGATATTCTTCGGAATGCTAACCATCAGTCGTGTTCTTTGTCACTTATTACAAGCTTACACTTGCTCACATTCCTACACACCCCAGGTGCTTAAACTTCTAAATGTCCAAAAGGTATGTAGAATACGTCCTTGGGGCGTTGACTTGAGGGAAGACACTCAAGGGCGCTACTGACTTTGTCCCCTGCTACTTTCACATTAGATACTCTACCCCTGCAAGGCACTATACCTGAGCTAACTCGCCAATATTGAGACCCTGCAAGAGACTCTACCGTCAGCTTTCTGTGATCTCGACACATCAAGCCCCACCCCAGGCTTGATGGGGAGTATGTAAGGGCGTTGGGAATCGGGGTTAGACCAGGTTTATACCTCTGCCCTACAGAGGTGTGTAACGGTTTAGGGTCCCTTTCGTCTTCAATCTAGGCTGAAGTTTAATGAACGCGAATGGTAATCATTAGCAGCCACTCGCTTATTCTGTGAGTTTGAATTTTCGCGCGTTGTTTGTTATGGACCCAATAATACTCGGGCGCGGACTTAGCTCCTATCATCAGACTACACGGTTGTTAGTTGACTGGGAGCTGATAAGAATGGACCTGTAAGGAACGCGAATCCTAATGGTTTGAATATTGTCTCTAGGAGCCGTCCTTAAATTATGTAAGGATAATTTTGGCAATAACATATCCCCTCCCTCTTTCAGTATAAGAATTTGTAAGATTTTATATCCCCCCTTCACCTTCTTACGTAATATTTTTTACATTGCATTTTTACAGACATTAAAATTCTTTTAAACGTTTATATAATTCATTTAACTCGGTTTCGTGTGTGCGATGAAACATCATTTTTTAGGCTGCTCGTATTGAAAATTAGGTTAAAAAAGTATTACGTAAGACACTACGCTGTCTTCCCACTGCCCATTGTAAGAAAACGTAAGAAATTCACGATCTCCTCTCCCTACAAAAGTGTTACGTAATTTAAGGACGATCCCCTACCATTTGTTACGCACATTCTCTGCAGAAAATGTTATTTATTAACCAGCATACTGTTTTGCCTCATGTGTAGGAATGACTATATAGTAGCGATGCGTTGTGTAGAAAAGTATCCTACAGGTAGGCGGAACTAAGGACTTCATGGTACATCTCATATCTAACTTTGCCATCTTGCAACTGTATAAGTAAGCGAAAGCTTTACCATACCATATTGTAGGGAAATGAGACAGAACAATGATGAGAATTTGACACGATTAAAATTGTGATGTGTTTAAAATAATTAGGAAATACCGCTACTCGAGTGATTTATTACTTGGTAAAGTTTTGGATAATTAAAGAATTATAATATGTCAAGTGTGTAAGAGCAGTTATATGTAGCTACAAATGATGTGATTTTTTATTAAGTTTCACGTATGATTGGTGGAATTCGTTTATAACTATTGAAACAATGATCTGATTCTCGGGTGATTAGTAGATAGAGAACATTGTTAGAGTACGTTTTCCAGTTCCACAGGCTAATTGAACGCGTTATAATCTTGATACAACTTTAAACTATTCTTTCTGTGGACTTTAAAGATTCTTTTATTCTTGGGTTCATTAGAAAGGAGAGTTGCAAATAATTCTGAGCAGCGTATTCGAATACAACAGTACGAGCAGCCTTCGAGATACTTACTATCAGACAGTAAACAATTTTGGGTTAACTCCAGGTCTGTAAAATAGGATTATCTTTTCTCAAATCATTTTATTTCTCTTCTACTTCATCATTCATCAAACAACTGCAAATCATACTACCCTTCCACCGTTCCTCACAATTTTCTTTCTCTCTGGAAGGCCCACAAATGTATCCACAAAAATCACAATCTCTAAAGGCAATATCAATAATCTCTTTTTATTTCTCGTCGCGAACGGAAGTGATTTGAAACGCGGAACAAAAATCACTTCCCTTCATTCTTCGCGACTTTATCCGACCCCAAAAGGGGCAGAGCTATCTGCATAGAGGCTTTGACGGATATTAACGCGTAACGCTGGCTATTTCCGTAAACAATGCGTATTACTTGCTAGATCGGAATGCTAGTCGGTGTTTCTTACCCAGGGTCGTTTGTATTTCTAGTCTCTCGGTTTGGAGTAAGTGTAGAAATAAGTTCCAAGCATTAACTTGGACTCTGTTCTTCCGGCCGCGTGGACGCTACGTGAGTAGCGTAGGGAGCGTGGAATAATTTTCTCGGTCACATTCCCTCATAGCTCTGCTGATTGTGTACCGATTAAGTTCTTAACCTTTGGCAAGCAAACGGTGTTATGGAATTCGACGCCGATCCGCCAGAATCAGGCGATTCTTCGAATCCGCCCATCACGCCCGGGACCGGTGTTTCTCCCGGTTATGCATTTCCATAATTCGGTATGCATTAATTACAGGGAAAGTATTGTTGACCCCTTACGGAACGAGGAAAAACGTGTAAAGTTGATTGGCCAATGCAAAGGCCAACGATATTTGGCAGGATGTGGGTTGAAACCAGATTCTGCATTAACTAAATAAAACATATTAACTTTATTCGTCGAGTAAAGTTAACCTGAATCAACTTTATTCGACACATGATGAATAATTTTTTTTAACTTTTATTTGTTATTCCAAGTTTTATTTAAATAAAAATTTTGCCCTTCTAAGATGCTTACAACAATCAAATTTCCACTTGGAAAATTGATTTTTTGATTGTGGCATTTGCGGGTATAACCTGGACCTGAGATCTAATATGCTGCAAATCTTTTTCAAATTTACGAACTATTATTTTGATTCTTGGAAATTTTCGCGGTTGTAAATTGTAAACGTAGTATTCTCGCTATGGGCTCGCTTTGGCTCATGCACTAACAAGAAGACCCTACAGTCGGTAAGGATTGAATCTAGAAGTCAGGTGATGACATTCTGTAGAATATTTTGTGCCAATGCGCATTTTTTATAAACACTTGAACCGTGCCATTTAAAAGATCAAGTTTAAGAGATTGCCATCGAAATCTGATAGGTGAGTGCGAAGGTCTCGTGTTCCTTTCCGCACGAGCCGTAGGTATATACTTTTAAACTTTCATTTCGAATAATTTCAATCTTTCTGTTTTGATTTTGCATATATTAAAGTTATTTTCAAGTTACAAATATCGCTAAGCGCTCGCCGCCAGTCCCGAGCCGCGAGCCTAATGTGAGAGCGTCCTGTAATCGAATTTGATGAGTGTACAAAGCATGTTCACATACTTCTGACTTTCATTTAATTTTCATAATTATTTAAAGGGTGCTAATCTTTTAAATACTGAAGAAGTTTTCATTTTTAAATGTTCTGCAGCTTTATTACCTTTCTTTACAAAAATGACCTTTTTGGTTACAAATTATTCCGTTTAATTCTACATATTGTCTTCAATGACAACCATTCAACAGATCCCCGTGCAGTTTTTAAATTAATTCTTTGAAAAGCGAAGCGAGTTGGTAGAAAGTTTTATTCCAGGTTCACGATTTATTATTTCGAGAAGCATTATCTGTGACTGTGCCATGTATTTTCGGGTATCCTGTATGTCGGGACCGGAGAAAGATTAGCTGCAGCTTCCATATTCACCATGCGTGCATTATTTTCTCCATCCTACGATTACAATCGTCGCGGTTGTCCTTCTGTCAAAAAGTATGCCACTCGGCGTTCGGAGGCTGCTTTAATTCCGGCATAATGGAATGCAGAATCTTTTGAAAGAATTTATAGACCGTTTAAAAATAGAAACACGACTCGTGAATAATTCATTTCCGCGTGAGTCTGTTCTCAAAAATAACACCGAAACTATGTTGCTCGTTTCTATTAATTATATGATACATTCGTAACCTACTATTGTCAAGTTCAATTCTTCTAAACCTAACACAACGTTACTCGAATTAATAACAATAATTTATTAATAATAAATTCCACACTTGACCCGTTTTCATTAATTGAATTAAGCTTCAAAAATGTCACAAAACGTTCAGAAATGTTCGAATAAAATATATAAGTTTCATAAATAACTACAATTTTCAATTTTCCTCTTTGTCCGTTTGTTCAACTTTCAAATAATTCTATCTTATTTCTAAAATAAATTCGTTTTTTTTTTTAAACTGTAAAAATCAATGGAATTTATGGATTTCCTTTAATGGTTAAATCAAGGATAATAAATTTACCAACCGAAATTTCTGTGTGCAGAAGTCAAAAAAGAATAATTCCTCGGCAATTAAAACTAGTCAATGTTATTACCACGATTGTATATACACGTGGCCCCGGAAGTAGTGACATTAAAGACTGTGGTCGCTTTCAATGCTGCTTATACGGGCCATGCATCGCTCTATCTAATGGCTGACCTTCGTTGTAAAATGGGAAACGGGACGGTTCATGCTTGGCCATTCTTATGCAAGATTGTAAATCGACGCATAAGAATCGAACTCAACGAGCTGGAATTCAAAACGTTGATACTTCTCCTCGATAATCAGATTTCAATTCGGTAATCAAATTTATGGTCATCGATTAATAAGTGCCACGCGATAAGTGACCCAAAAACGTAGATTTTGATGAGAAAAAAATGACTTACTCATCGGTTGTTTTTTCAATCTTTCTATGGTCGAAATTTGAAAGGAAAGATTTGAAGGGAAAACGTTGAATTTCGAAATGAAGATATAAAGATTTATATTGATTTTGAAAGAGTTTTTTCAATTTTCAAATATTTAATTATTTTCCTAAGTAGTTTGTAGTTATGATCGTTTAGGTTCACGAGATGGGTTGAATAATTTAATTTTCGAAATATTTGAAATTTTTGGAGGATATCGTCGTTGTCGAGGAAATATTTAATTGTCTAGTATCTAGAATTTTCCAAATTCAAATCGATGGTAGGAAAGTTTCTATTGAACGTTGAATTCGAATTATTTGCATTTTTACAAAAATTTTTTGCAAAGATTTCATTCATTTCATTTGAATATTTCCATATGTTACAAATTTAAAAAATAGGCATTTGTTACATTTAGTCTACTAGAAAAATGGTATATCGTGACAATCGACTGAATAATTTTATAACAATCAAGAATGGTTTTAGTTGGAAGTATTGCTGCTTGAAAGGAGTAAAAATATCTATCGATGTTGTTTCAGCTTGTCACGTGCATAAAACAAAAGATATCAATCAACACCTACGTTAGCGAAAGTGTTAAATAATAGCAAACGATCGTTGGTACGTCTGGTAGAGTCCTAAAATTTGCTGGCTGCTTCAGTGTCAATTTTCTATTTTTTGGTAACCAATGTGTTTAACAAAAATATATTATTTTATACATTCTAGTGCATTAGTGAAGGCTCTCTTTAGTAACAAATCCTATGCATGCGTATTTGGATTTGTCCTGTTTTTGTATAACTTTCTGGAGTAGAAAGCAAAAAATATATATTCTTCTTGGTATATTCGTCCGTTTAATAAAATTTTGATTAATTTTATTATTGTGGTTATCTGTTTAACTGGAAGTTTTTATTGCTTCTGGAAAGTCAAGCATTTTGATATTAGAGATCTATCTCAGCATTCTTTTCTTAAATTGATGTACATTGAGAATTAATATGTAGAAGATAGTGGAGGGAAAAGTATAATGTTTTACGATTTATAGTATAATATTTCAAAATAACCAAGGGAAAGTATAATATTATTGAAAAACTTCAATATTTTTTCAATATTAGTAGTTATCTCTCTAAATAATGTGAGTAGGTATATTTCGTTCGTGAACAAACGTTAATAATTACAAAACGACAATATAGTGTACAGTGAGATAAAGTAGTTGTTATAATGAGTCGATTGGGAAATCATAATTCACATTTTAATATATCAAGCAAGTAATATGACATTAGGATCTATCTCCCAGAAGACAAGAACAATCGTATTTCCTTCTATCCTCTTTTTCCTCTTATCAAGACGCAATATTTTGAACCTCTGCGTGCTGCTTTGCTACAAATTTTCTTCCCCACTATTTAGCCCCCTAGCTCTCACATTTTACGAGCATCGAATCATCACTTGAAAAAGCATACAGGTTTCTTTAATGCATGGATCCTTTCCCATATTCTACGCGTTTTTTATTTCCAAATTATACCTAACTAACTTTACGACTCGGTTTTGCCCGAAATTTAGATTCTGATTTTATAATTTTTTTTTTATTTTTGTGAAAATAGTCACATTCATCTAAATTGGTCAGGCGCAATGAGCTAAGGCACATTTTGCGATTCCAGAGTTTATCGTTCAAAAGTTTTTAGGCGACAGACAAACACACAAACATATAAAAGCTTTCTGCTGTATATATTAAGATAACAGATTTAACGATGCATCTCGAATGCACCCTAGCTACAACGTTAATTTTGTTCCAAGTTATCATTTGAAATCTTGAGAAGTGCGTAAAGTATAAGTACAATCTTTTATGAATGATGATTCAATAAAGTTCTTCAAGTGCTACACGGTTGCAACATTATTTTTTTCCTAAGTATGTTTTGTAAACATAAGAAACATAAGAGACGTGAGTAATATAGAAATTAATAAAGTTATTAAGAAAATCGAATGTTTGATTAATTCGTGCATTGAATCATGAAAATAGAAAACGAGACATCCTGTAAACGTATCAACATGAAACACACCGCTATTTTCGTGTACGAAATGTTTGCCGATCAGCCGCGAATTCTTCTACTTCTTCTTTCAGCGATCTTAATCTTTTTCTTCTTTCGACGAAATTAATTTTAGCACGGCGTATAGCTGCCACGGTAACGAGGGCACCGGAAACGTGTCGAACTAGAAATCTTTTCAGTGATGATCATGTTTCGCCTTCGTGCATACGTTCGCCCGAAACTGGGATCGACCCATGAATGAACTTTTGATATATCGTTTAAATAGTTTCCCTCTGTTGTTTTTAACGAAAATATAATCACGATTTCTGAGTCACTTACAGTTTCTGTAGAATTAAATTTACAAGTTAATATGCATTCGATAAAATATTGAAAATATCTCCCCCATTCATCAAAGGAATGGAGATTTTCGTTTCATTTGTATTTTTCATAGGTCTGTCTTTATATTTCAAGATAATTTCTTGGGGATAAAATTTATTTGTTAATGTACATTCGGTGAAGTATTGTAAAAATTACCCCCACACAAAAAAAACGAAAATTTGTGACGCATTGTGATTAGTAAATCGATGCACAAATGTTATTAGTGTTCGTGGCAGTGCAGCTCGATAAAATAGTAGGAAATGTTTCATTTATTGCATACGCGAATGTGCAGATATTTCAGTTTTATTACAGCCTCCGCTGACAAAATTCGACCCGTTAGAGTTACGTGAAATATTTCAGTATCTATGGCAATGCGTTAATTTTATCCGTAATACCGTTCAAAATGCGAAGCAATTGAGGATAGCCAAAACTATGTATTCGTAATTTAACTTCGTGATGTAAAATTAATTAACAAAAATTTCGATTCAAATGGTTTATGGATCAAAATAAGACCCTCTGCTCACTGTCGACTACCCACTTCACAGTCCAACGGTTAAACAAATACAAATTTTCTTTAATTATGGAGAAACCATTACTTTAGAACATTTACAATTATCAAAAAGAACGATAAATCCATTTAACGCCTCGTTTGGAAAATACCTACTATATTGGAAGCAGAAAGGTGAAGGATTATAGAGAAAAGTTGAATTCATTACTTCGAATCATCTGACACGATGTTAGGTAATTGCAAATCGCAGCGAGGGCAGTCAATCGTTAATAGTATTGTGTCTGCCTGCATTGATGTTGTAATATGGCATTTAATTGACAACGGCTCGCCGGGTTGACCATTTAACTTCGTTTAAAGGAATGAGGATCCATAGGTTATAACGACGTGCGTTACGAAAAGTAGCACGTTTCAATTTTCTTACGGAAACTAGCACGTTTGAGCGGTTTGCCACGAAAAGTAGCATGTTTCGTCTTTCGCTGCGAAAACTAGCATGTTTGGGCGGTTTGCCATGAAAAATAGCATATTTCGTAGATGCCGTGATTTTATTTAGAATTAAGTAACCGAACTATGAGAAAATTATGCTTTGTTGGGTACTGGGTAGTATAGAGATTATAGATGGAATTATTATTTATTAAACAATATTTTCAACAGTTGAATCCTTTTAAATTGTACAAGATATCTTGACTGATTTGCACCGTTTATTATTTGCTGCTGAAATAGTTAACTGGTAGTAAACTATGTACTCTGTAGGTAAGCAAGATGCGGAACATGTGATTTTTATGTAGAAAGACATCGAAGATATGTAATGAAATTTTCCTATGGAGAGCTGGGTTTAATGGATTGGACACGTGGTTTCTTATAGCGATCTTATTCGACTCCCCATTGCATCATAGTGTTTGCTTTAATACACCAGATTTTTTCTTATTAAATGAAAATTGCATTTGAACCAGTTGTAGTGATATAATATCTTGGTCACTAATATTGCCATTTTCAAATAACTTCTCTTAATTTTTAACTGTGGCGTTATACTACAGGAAATATCTACACAGGAAAAATTGAAAATCTTCAACTACAAAAATAAATCTTGTAAAAGCTTAAGATATTGAAAACTTTAAAATACATTAGTTTTATTCATATTTCTGTAATTCCGGGAGCAGAACTCGGTGTTTACGTAACAAGGGGGTGATATTTTCAACAAATTCTAACATAACAAAAAACATAATTTCTTTTTAAAACAAATAAAACAGTGTATTTGTTATTGCTATTTGAACTGAGCCTTAATATATACAAACACTAACACATAATTAGAAATGAGTCATCGTGTAAATCAAAAAATTTTCCACGTGATATTCTATCGTATGCTTAGCTTACGATTTTTCAAAATTCATTTCTTCTAAATCAAAGCCTTGTACGAAAAAAATTTTATTACTCATTTTCAATTCATTTTTGCATGAAGTAATTAATCCTGTCTTTTTTTTTATTCCACTGCAAATTACACTGCATCATTTATTCACGGGTGTGAAAACAAGTTCGTTCGTATTACCGAATGTTCAAACACGCGAAATATTTGAGTGCCATATTGAATTTCAAGGTGTTCATCAAGTGTCGAGGGTCACACGGAAATTCGAAGCTAAAGAAGGAAAAACGATACCAATCAGATTTTATTTTCCCGAAGGCTTCTGCGCCACCCCATTGGACTACACGTTTAACTTTTATTCAGGCCTGCAATCTATATTATCTGTTCGTAGCCAGGTCATGCGCGAGCCTGGGCTTCTCGACTGGCCAGCTCCGACATTGTCCGTGATAGAAGATGCGTCCCCGTGCTCGAATTGCCATAACTTGGGAATTACAAAAATTCCTTATCCTTTATCGGTTGGATAATACGTGTTTCCCTACCAAAACAAACGAAGTATTCGTGACAGAAGCCGTCTGCTGAATTTTTCATGTACAATACTTATTCGGATAATCATTGGATATGATTTGAATCTTGCAATATTCGAATATTATATTCGAATGTGGCTCGAACTTTGCAGTATTCGAGTATTACACCCGAATTTGATTTGAATCGTGTAGTATTCCAGTATTATATACAAATATAATTCGAATTTTTTAGTTTTCGAATATTCTACCTGATACAATTAAAAATTTATAGTAGGTATTCAAACACTCGTATATTTGGATATCAATGGCAGTCAAACACTGCCAATACGGCTCGTTTAAATTATTTATTACGGAACTTGCAAACTTAAACAAAAAAGATTAATGCTCTGACATTTCTTAGATACTAACTTCTTTTTACAGACTCTGTTTCAATCTATAACAAAATGAAACCTTCCATAAAAAATGACTTACCTGGTGTAGGGTTCCTTCAAGGACGTATAAAATATTTGAATATTAAATTATTCGAACAATCTCGTTTCTAATTCATAGTAAATAATATCTACTCCTTCCTATCCACAAGATATTCACAAATGAGTATTAAAAATTTCGTATCTACACTCTGATTCACATAAAAGAATCGGTAGCGAAGACACTTGTTCGAAATACTTTCACCATTCGCAATGTTCCAAGCCCATTTTTGTTGTTTCATAATTATAATTTCCATGTTCGTTAAGTTGAAAAGCACGTGGGCAATGTGGAGCGGTTAAGTTTCAATGGTTTTTCGTACCTGCACACGAGACCCGCATTTATATACACCAACCAGTAACGAGTGTGGCACAATCTGTCGCGACTTGCAATTAGTTCCTCCAAAACGGAATACATATTCGGGGCTCCGTTTGGAGAGAACGCAGACTGTTTTCGACTTATTTGTCATTCCCTTTTCGAATGGTCCCAGTTCTGCAGCCGTTTATCGCATGAGCGAGGCAATTCTGTTCCCCGGTTTTCTTTTTCGACGAAGTTTTCGAACCAGGCGACGAAGCAATATCCATGCATCATGTTGTTCTGTAGCTGCCCAATTTCTGTGCCCCATTTCGAGTTATATGCGCGCTCTGTTCAGTTTCGCGCAAAAATTAGCCTCGAGCGTGCAATTTTTGTATCCTTCTACGTACGCTCGGCCATATTGAAAAAAGAATAATTATTTGTAAATGAAGTTCAACTGCAATCATTGTGTTTTGGATAAAACGGAAAAAGTGAGAGTATTTCGAGTTATCGTAATTATAGTATGAGGGTTGGAAATGCTGAACTTAGGAACAGCCTGATATTGTTAAATATGAGTTATCAATTTGTAATCGTAATATATTGACTTTATAATTAGAAGTTATGTTACAAGTTACTATATTTATTTCGATTCATTTAGCACCGAGGAAAGTTATTTTCCAATTGTTTCTCTAATCATGCGGATAAAGAATATCCTAACGATAAAACTGAGTAATATAGAATAATAATTTTTTTTTAGATGTTATGATATTAATTTTAGACTTTAGAGAACAGAATATAATTGAAATTTTATTCCAGAATGAATTCAGCCCGTGCTTGCAATAATAGAGAAAACATCGTATCGCCGTGTGAAATTTTGTTCACATCAAGATAACTTTGATCAGAGATAGCTTGATAGTAAATTAAATACCATCATATTTTATCTAAAATTATCGCACAATGGTTTCTCGTCGAGTATTATATTTAAAGTATTAACGACAAAGAGATATTTGTATCCCCAAGAGGATAGGTATTATAAACATTCTCAGTTTAGACAATGCACGTTTAAATAATAGTAAGTGAAATCGTGGGCTATTTGAGTGACATTCAACGTGTTAATAATAACAGCATATCACA
Source organism: Andrena flavipes (assembly GCA_963971345.1). Taxonomy (NCBI): domain Eukaryota; kingdom Metazoa; phylum Arthropoda; class Insecta; order Hymenoptera; family Andrenidae; genus Andrena; species Andrena flavipes. The sequence continues at coordinate 15,640,120 of OZ020480.1, forward strand.
TAACAAAAATATGTAGGGTGAGATGCATGTTCACAGTGAATAACTTTTGAATTATTAACATATCCTATTAGAAATATTTATTTACACAAGTTATATCGTATGCTAATAAGTTTTTATGCAACAGTTTAGAAAATTCTCAGTAAAAGAGCATTATGGCTTATTCAGGCTAACCCAATAATTACACCACTGATTATGAATGTGACTTAAGTACACAATCTGGAAAAATCGAATGTACCATTTCTTTTCTTATTTTTCAATATCCTCAAATGATAAAGGCGAAATTTATCTTAAAACGTTTGTAAGTCCATTTACCCACATAAAATGTCATATATTTGTCGATTAATGTTGTGTCAAAGTGTATACCTGATAAAACAAACTCTTTATTCAAATCACTTGCATAATCGATGTCACAATTGCAAGTAGTACATTGCCGGTGAATCATAAATAATTTTTTAAAACCACATTTCTTATCTATCCCACATCAAACTCAAGCTTCTCTGAAAATAAGCTGGTTAGCGATTGGTATCTGCTTGAAAAAAACTCGTCGTTGCGAAAATTGGCCGGCACAGTCGTTGCCCTCAAGCGAGATTACGGAGTTAAATTTATAGCAGATAATGCCGCGCGTTAATTTGCTCAGTTGTCTTTCGGCAGGACGGTCGTTCGTTCTTCGAGATAATGATCGCCGATTATGTGTTTATTACGTTCCACGAAACGGTTGGGTTACTCGCGAATTACAAGGCAGTCTACGGAGAATGCCGCGAAGCAAATCCGTGATACATCGTCCAACGTTTTTTTCGAGGAACTGCTCCGCGATGCACGAGCTTCCTATGGACGTCAAACGGGAAAGAGATAATCCAAAATATGTTCCACGAAACTTTTTCACGATTATTTCGTAAGAGACGAAACGATTCTTCTATTCTTTGTACAGGTGTTCCACGTTGAGGTTGGGACTGTTCGAATGATTCAGTATTCGAATACATGATAAGTAGTTGAATGTTATGGATATGTTTCGAATATTACAGTATTTGAATATTTCGTAAGTACTCGCGTGTTGTGAATATTCTTTGGACGTTACAGTATTCGATGTTACAAATATTACTCGAACATTACAGCAGGTATTCGAAAATACTATGAGTACTCGAATGTTACAAATATTTCTTGAATATATATCAGTGTTTAAATATTCGAATTTTACGAATGTTTTCTGAATATCACAGTATTCGAATATTCGTATGTTACGAATATTTCTTGAATATCACAGTATTTATTCAAAGATGCGAATCTCAAAATATTTTTTTTTATATAATTCTACGTTTGTTTCATCGTCAATAATTTAGGAACGTTTCACGATGCTTGTTCGTATTGGTATTTACAAAGCATAGGCAATGTCATGGTTTGCTTTGAGTCATTTTTGTTATCTTATTTATCGATGTTAAGCTATCAGTCGCTTTAGTTAACAAAGCGTAGTTGTGTATAGAAGAAAATGAACATCGTTCTGTGAAATTTCTCTAATAAAACTATTCTTAGAAGGCAACTGTCTCATCCTTTCTTGTGAAACCATTCTAATCGAGCACAATCTGTATCAAAATTTCTTTGATCGAGGTTTACAAATAATCATTGAACATATGTATATTTGAGAAATTTGAGAAACTGTTTTTCTTAATAATAGGAGAGCATATGAAAAAAATTTATTGCACATTTTCGATTTATTTTTGGATAAGGAATCACGCTCCACCTGGTTTTATCATAATTTGTAAGACCCTCTGTATACACAATCGATTCATTCGGCATTGTTGCTAGTATTTTATGCTTATTTTCACACGAAATACTCCTGTGACTCACAGTTGGTATTTTAAATACACTCATTTGGCAGAGTTGGTTTAAACAAGACATAAAAAGATAAACATGGCCAAGTGATACTGCCAGTCAAAAGTTTGGATACACATATTAGTGGGAAAAGTATTCTTAAATTTTCTACTCGCAGTATAATACTAACACTTTTAATTTTTATACATTTTAAATTATATGAAGTTTATTTAAAACTTTCTCGTCCAAATATCCACATTATCTTTATTATTATTTTACTTCAGTTTATGATAAAAGAAATCTCAAAGTCATAAAGTAATAGACAGACACAAGTATAAATACTACATAACGTCACAAAACTACAAATAAAAATTAAACTACGATCAAATATTACACTCTACATTCTATATTCGAATGTAAAATGCAAATACAACATATGTACTCGATCTTTTAATCGGCAGTGTATTTTTCATTCCAATATATTTCCATTTCTCGTCTGTATTAGAAAAATACAGAAAAATGATAAATTCAATTTTTCAATTTTTTTATAGATTTGATGTATATCACTTTCATAATTACCCATCAAATCTACCCAGTGTGACACTGTGCTCGACAAAATAGGTCTGACAACCTGGGGTTACGTAATACTTTATTGCATTAACTAATACGTTAATGTTATTTACATTATTACTATTTAAAATTCGAATATATTCTCTAATCCCTTCTGGCCACTCTTCTTGAATATCCTTCCCCTTTCGTTGCAACCTTAAGGGTGATATTAAAGGATCCGATGAAAGTAACCTAATACAGAAGGGATCTTAATTATGTTACTTTAATCGGATCCTTTAATATCGTCTTTAAGGCTGCACAAAAGGGGGAGGATATTCAAGAAGTGTGTCCAGAAGAGATATTTTTGAATTTTAAATAGTACCTAATAACATAGGTAAGTAACGTTATCGTATTAGTAAATGTAATTAAGTATTGCTTAATATAAGTAACGTAATGTTATCTAACTAATGAAGGGCACTTCTTCATTAAAGAAAAAAGAATTATTACTTTGTCCGTTCAAAAGTTATAGTTCTTTGGCCGCTGATGCAACGATTCTTTCCCACTGTGCGTCGTGATGTTTGTTCACCGATAAATACCTACGTGTGCATTCTTTCTTCTGCCGTTGACATCGGTATAGAGTTCCGCGTAATTGCACGTTCATATTGTAACAGGTTCAGCGTCATCGTCCCATCCTAATTCGCGACTGTTTAATTAAATTCGAGCGTGATAATTAACGCTCCATTCGATGCTCGGGCGAGCGACACGTGTGCCTGAAAACGAACATTATTATTACCTTTTCAAGCAGCGTACACGCGGTAACTGCGCTTCATTTGACCGTGTAATCGTATTCATTAGTATTTACACCGAGCCACCGTTTCCCATCGTTTTTACCTTTCGCTGATAGCTGTTAATTTCGTTAAATCGGAAATTCAAACGAGGCGTCTACATTAACGCAATGTCAAGCGCACTGTCGTTATTTATCGATTCGACGGATCGCAGAGCAGGATTAACATTCAGCCTGTATAAGAAGACCGTATTCGCAGAATGGCAATTAATTTATTTTCATCTTTCCTTCCTCATTTGATGCGATAAGCTTTTCGCAGAAGTATGGACTGATTACAAGTCTTATTTCGATAGCTTTAAGAACACAATTAGTGTTAATAGCTGTAAACGATTCTAATAGTCTAGAAATAGAAATTGTTTAATAAAAGAGTAGACGTATCCACAAAAATTTACAGAAAATACATTTCCTACGAAAAAACATAGTTATTGGCCAGGGCCACATAGGCCATTAATAAATAAATAATCCTTTTTTATAAAGTTTAAACCTTTATTTGTCTATATAACGAATATGAGAGTTATATACACATCATAGATACATTAAATTATCTAAGAATTGCTACATGTAACCGTATGGCTATTCAATTCAATCATATAGTTTTCAAGCATCCATTTCAAGTTGTTTATTTTGTACATGTAGTATAACAACGAGTAGCGAAATAGTGATTGCATTCGAAGTATGAAAGTAAAAGGTATCTGAATATGTTCATTATAAAAGGCATAATGTACATTATTTCTTAATATCCATCTTTTTTTTTTTAAAGAAGAAACGCCAATCACTGCCGGGTGGCCAACAACTACACTGTTTACCCCTACCATAGCCACGCGGAAGGGGAGCTCGAAAGCCAACGATAGAGAAAACTGTAGTAGTGTGCACCCGTACCATAGGCTTGAATGATTGAGATTCTTGGGGGCCCCTGTGGTCGTTGCCATTGGGACTCCTAAAGGTGCAATCAGACGGCACGTGAGTCGTCGAACCCACGTGTCGTCTTATCGGTCATGGATAGCAGAGTCGTGCTCGCCAAGCCCACTTGCCGAGCCTGGACGATCCGAGCAAGCTCGCCGATCCACGCGCCGTCTGATCGATCATGGATTGCCGAGTCGTGCTCGCCAAGTCGAATCGCTGAACCTGGGCGAGCCGAGCAAGCTCGCCGATACACGTGCCGTCTGATTTCACCTTTAGAGGGCCAGTTATTTCAGCCTAGGGGTACGAGCCTGCACCGCACGCTACTACTTACACTCTTACAGTTTTCCCTATCCGTAGCGCGCCCACGTTATCATTGACTTTCGAGCTCCCTTCCGCGTGGCTGTGGTAAACATCATGGAGCCCGGGCTCCCAAATGGCTCGAACTGGCCTTCGCTGGATTATAGCTTTCACCAAGTAGAACCGTACACATATGTTTATTGAGGAAAATTTCGAAGAGATACAGTCTATGTATTTATATTTTGAATAACTTTACTGAAAGCTCGGATCTTGATTAGTCGACAATTGATTGGAGACTGTAAATTAAGGAATTCAACGATATTCTTTGGACTTTAGAATCCGAAACTGTTTATTCATCAAAAAATTAATAGCTTTTCAAATATACACACCAGGATGTAAAAGTGTGTTTTAAATCCCTAAATGATGAGCTCGATTTATGTCCAGTTCTGATCTTCTCACTCCCCTGGCACTAACGACATCCGGTTTAGCAATCGTTACACGTGTTCTCGGTCTTACAAGATTAACAAACTTCGCTTTAGCCGAGACCCTTTCCAAAGGAATTCGAGCAGAATTCTCGCGGCAGTCGATTTTCGATAATAAAACAAATTCAAATCTACCTTGTGAATCTAAAAAATAAAGAAACTGTTGAACGGAAGGTGGAAATAAACCGCCACAGCAACTGCAAGGAAACATATGTATACACACAGGGAGAACAAAGAGAAAGAAATGCAGCGATAAAGTGATACGTAGGTGAAAAAACGGAATACCATGGACTCTTGGTAGCGCAGGGATTGAAAGTTGATGCGATCATTGAGGTTCGTGCATATATCAAGGTACATACATGAACCAATTCGATTCGTGTAATACATAGTACTCGCAAACCAAAGCATTTTCAGTTTCTGTAAATTTCTCAATTTAACTAGTTAAGTAAATAGTGTTAAAAGTAGAGAAAATTGATAGAGTAGCAAAACACATATGTATAATTCAAACTAAAATTAATTTATCAAAATGTAGAAAATTGTATTGAGCTGAGATTGCAAATATTTTTAATTATGAAAAGATATATGTAAGCATTAACTATTCTTCTTTACTTTCTGAGAATAGAAAATGTCACCCTAGAAATTGCAATGTATTTTACTTTATAGAAGTTTCTGGGCTTCAATTTATAACTGAATTGAATTATTGTATTTTTCCAAGTTTTATTTTTCGAAATACTTATATAAAATTCGAACTGTAAAATTCGGTCATGTACTAGGTCAGTGATTCTCCCCAGCCGGTGGTCGCGAATCCCAAGTGGGTTGCAAAGTATTTTCTGGGGGTCGCCAGTTGTTTTTTTAAATATTATTAAGTTAGAATTACAATTGAAAATACTTACTTTTGATGTGTTTTCTTTGCCTTATATTGGGAGGGGGGAGGGGGTCGCAGGTTATTTGAATATTATAAAAGGGGGTCACCACTCAAAAAATGTTGGGTAACACTGTAAGTTTTATCACTATCATAGTAAGCCATTGAGGTTCTACGATACTCCTTTGCTGTCTTCCCTTCGATTGAAAGGGGGGTGGTGCAGAAACATGCAAGATGATTCATACGAATATTTCAAGAGGTGAATCCACCCTCTGGGACAGTAAAAAAATCATTACACAAACACAAGTGGTAGATACCGTACTTTATCAACTAGGGAAACTTAATGGAAGCGCTCCAAGTGTTCTTGCACATGTCGAAAGAATTTCAATTATCTCTAATTCGCCTATCGTACATACAGGTTCTTGAATGCCCCGAAAAATGAATTTAGCCCCCTAACTCATTTCTCAATGATAAATATAATTATAAGCGAATCATACATTTCGTCCACATTAGCTACAATATTCAATAGTCAAATTTGAAACTCCGCGACGGGTCAGCCCATTATTATCACTACTATCTTAATAATCAAATTTTAATCCTACATAAAAAAAAATTAAGTACATTCGCAAGGCTATGGTAAAACCTTGCTATCACTCGTCATACTCGAATGACGAGTTAACTCGTCTTCCCTAGTTAACAGGTTAATCCTCCATAATTAACCACGCATGCTAACGACCCACACTGCACGACATTTTCCATTTATTTCTGCCTTCAGACACCACCCTCCCTCAACCCCTGACCCTCTCCACCTTGCCGCCTCAAGTATCGGCATGCATTTATGAGTCACCCTGTATATCGGGGCGGTGGTGCTGCGGCTGGGACAGCAAAAGGGCTCCTGCTTTCCACGTCGGCATCTATCGACCCACCCCCGGTGCTGGCAGCGGCGGTGGCGACGGGGTAGAGCCTCCACCGCCCTGGAAACCTTCCGCACGACCCGCCGTGAGTTAGAGCTCTTGATACCCAGCCACCACCGGAGTACTCGAACATCAACGTATAACTGAAGATCAATGGGCGATATTCTGGCCTATGTATTCGCGGGCTCGATTACGCCTACGTGAATAATTATTGGAATGCTCGGGCTGGGGAAGGGTGGGGTGGGGACGGGAGGGGGGGGGGGCTCGGAGGCCCTGATCGCGGCGAATTAACACCGTTCGACGATCCCGGAATTTGTGCTCTAATTCCCTCTTTATTTTCGCGACGATACCCTGCGCGATGGGCATTTTGGCTCTGCAACGATTTCCTTTCAAATTGGACACCCCTCCCTCCTCCACCCAATACGCGTTACACTGGGGATAATTGAAATTTTCGTAATGCAACCGGCGATGTATCGACCGCGCTAGGTCTGATCACTGTTCAAGGGATGTAAAGTGATCGTCGATCGGGTCGGTTTCCTACAATGTGCGCGTATGAAATCATTTAGTAGAGTGTTACTGCTCCCACGGGTGCGGTATATTCTAATCGGCGGAGGCCGTAGAAATTTCGCTTACCGGATACGTTTCCATGATACGGGTAATTTGGGTGTCCGTCTAATTAAAATACCGATCAGGCCCATGCGGGCGGTGTAGGCTGCGCATACGTGTGATATTCTGAAAGTATAGACTGTCGTGAATATTCCACACTTGTATGATTTATAATTGTTGTTTATCGTAAGAAGCCAACATGAGGGGGGACAGGTAATTGTAGCTGCAGCGTAAAGAATTTTACGTTTGTTAGGAACACACTTGAAATATTTCGGTTATTTGCTTTATTCATAACTAGCGAAATACCTGTGCTTCGCTACGGTAAACTAATTAAAAGAAATTACTTTTGTATCTTTGTTTTGAGGTAATTTTTGTAAAGTAAAGGCATTTATGTGGCTCAACTTTGTAAGTAAAAACCAAGTTGATATCTTATCGGGCCTAAGAGATATTAAGGAGTTCGAGAAAGTATATTTTATTTCTTTTCATCCGCTTGGAGACGGAATTTCCAAAAATTCTGGCTTACTGGGTGCCTAGGTACGTCATAAAAACAATGTGACTTTCAAATTTCACGTTCCTAGGTTAAGCGGTTTGAGCTGGGCGTTGATGAGTCAGTCAGTCAAGATTTCTATACATACATAATAATAATATAGATTTCACAGTTCAAACTTTTTCTTAACCACTACTGTATTTACCTGCCAGTCGATCTGTAATGAAAAACTATTGGAACCAGAGAAATCATACGGGTGGACAAATATTTGCAGATCGTGGTGTATGTCTTTCGTTTGAAAGAAACATATTCGCGTTGAGTATATCAAGAAAATAGTTCAGACTATTGGTAAAAGTATAGATGAAATGAATTTGATTTTTTCAAGTAGCTTCTGTCGATATTTCTTTATTAAGAGGAGATAGTGTCTTCTGCAGTTTCTTTTTCCTTTGCGACCTACTCTCTGTAATTACTTTAACAGGCGCATGCTTTTCGCCTGTACGCTCTTCTCTATAAATCTGTTACTTCCACGTTTCATTGTTAGTTTAGTTTTTGTACACTATCGATTAGAAAGTGTGGCTTATCGATGATATCACTGAGATTCCTGCAGGTTGCGATCAGAAGATAACGTCGGATTAAAGATTGCTTGATGGTCATCGTCCCGGAAAATTGTTTTTAATGAATATTTCTATAGTTCATCATTCTTTAGTTTACTGGCCAGTCTTTGATGAACTAAAAGTAAAGCAAACATTGAATAATGCCAGCTTTCTGAACTCTAGAAGCATGAGAAGCGTATTGCAGATCCTCCCCTTCTAATTTATACGCGTACACCCCAAGTAATAAATAAAATGAGTAGAATCGATAATGTTCTCCGCATATAGAGGAGGGATATTCCAGATGGAGTTTGATGGAACGACATCATGGAAAGTGACTATCGTCAGATGCATATTTTATTAATCATAATATAAATACACTGAAATCGTCAATTCCGTAGTTAACACTTTATATATATTTTTATTTATCATTGCGAAATAACGTAAAAATTCATCGTACAGTGATTTTTTATTCTCATTTTGCAAATTATATTTTCCTCTACAAAAGACACAAAGATCATTTACCTGCTGAACTTGCAGTTGCTATTATAATTTCCCTATTCTAACTTACTTCTATAACTTACTCTAACCTCCTCGTTTTTTAATCTAGTCTTTTTTACTAATTAGAATTATTTCATATTTATCACCGATAAAATTACCAGTGCCATTAAAGATCTTTAATAGTACCATTAATAGTGCCATTAAAGATCTTTATTCTCTGTGCGACATACTGTCGGCTAGGTTTTCAAGAATCCGTGCATGATTGGAATATTTGAAAAATTCGAACCACGAGCACAAGTTGGCTTCAAAAAGTATGGGATTCGATTTTACGACTTTGTAGATTCTGTAATGGGATTCGGGGACTGCGTACACCGGAATGAATACTATGGGAAATTAATTTTTGATTTTTCTTATTTTCTTCAATTGTGAAATTTGGAGCTTATGTTCCCAAAATATTACACTGAAATGTAACTCTATCTGACGCACTCTGATCCCCGGTGGACCCAGTGGCGAGTGGACTGCATAGACATAAAGGTGGAATCAGACGGCACGTGAATCGGCAAGTTTGTTCGGCTCGTCCAGGTTTGGCTTGTCAGCGATTCACGCGCAAAGATCGCCGTTTCACGTGTCATCTGATTCTACCTTTAGACCGTGAAATTCCTGGGGCACGTACCTCCTTTGATAGTAAACACGATTAAGCCCCAAGCCTGCGTCAGCTAACCGAGCATTACAGTATTTACTATCAAATGTACCCAAATTGGATTAGTAGGGACAAATACTTTAGGCGGCAAAAAATTCCCAAGTTCACGCTCCTTATCAGCTACTCGTGTGTATGTAACCCTGTAACACGTTCGTCAGCAGCGTCTGTCACAGACCACGCTACAGTTTCATTAGTCTTAGTCCATACAGCTTCCACTTCTAATCAGGCATACAAAGAATTTAATAAATGGATAAGCTCTAAGCTACATTCTGTCACCATTTTAAAAAGTAGACTTTATTTCATATATAATTACAAAAATCCATAGACCAAATTAAAAAGAACAGAACTAGGTACGTCTAAATGATAATCAATATTTAAACTTCGAGATTCAGGATTTGTAGAAAGTTGAAACCTGATTGATTTCTTACAACAAATCAAGGTGTCACAAATATATGGTACCCATAGTAACGTACCTATTAACCCCTCAGGTGCTGACAATTTAAACACTCATCGTACGCCACGTGCGGGACACCTTAGACCGCATCTCTTAACCATAGCCACCGAACGCCTATAAGCGTTCCCCGCACGCACTGCTCGCACTAAACGCATATATGCGCCCGCAGCGCCCAAAAGGCCAAATAGGAACCGAGTCAGAGTCGAATTACTCCGCAACACCCTGAGTCAGTCCCCTCCACTTCTTTCAAGCCGCTTACCCCTCCGCTGCAGACAGACACGCTTACTTTCCCGCCTGGCTGATTTCACGACCTCACTATATCGCCTTCCGCCGACTATACTTTGGGTATCATCGGTTGTTCTCTAGTCGCGCGGGGTTACTCGGGTGTACGAACAAAATCAATAGCAGCGGCTTGGTCCGTACGCTTTGATCCGGGGGCTAGGTCGGAGCGTTCACGCATATACATATACGCGCGGTCGTCGGCTGGCTGCCCGTGGCTGTCGGCGCGGCGATTTTCGTCGCGTTTCTTCCGTTCCCCCCTCGACTGGTGTATCCTTAAACTGGATTACAACTCGACGACGCTGCGACGCGGAAAGCACGACGGAAGAACATCGCGGGCCCCGCCCACCATTCGGTCGTTCATTCATTAAGTTGTTTGCCCGGCCGGCTAGCTCGCTTACACTCGCTGCCCTCCCCTCTCCTTCCTTTCCCTTTTTCTCCTCCGTGCATACGGACGTATTGTCCCGTTCCGAGCCGCTTACCCGGTGCCCAGCGTCTCTCTCCCGACTCTGCACGAAGTTCCACGTACTAGGCCAGCTGCCCGCAACGCCCGGTGTCTTCCGTCGCGGCCCCAGCTTCACTTCGCCTCAGGTCGATGATACGCGAGCGTAAAGGCGCGTTCCCACGGCGCGTGGCCCGCGAGCCTTGCAGGCTCGACGAATCTGTTCGGCGAGTCGGTAAGCCACGGGCGTTTCGACGACGCGGCTAGCCCAAGCGGATCATTCCCGCGGCGCGATGCTCGCCGAGCCACGGCGCCGTGGGATCGCGCCTTAACACGGTTATTGTACCCTGTGCGCTTTCCACGACCCTTTGGCGCGGCTCTTTCTCCGCTCCACCGTGACCCTCTTCTCCTTCCTTCGGCCACGCCCCCCCCCCCTCCCCCTCTCTTGCTGCTCACCCGGTCGCGCTGGTCCTTCGGCGGCGGTTTTACCGTGTTCCCCTGTTGCTCTTCTTTCGCGCAACGGGGAGAGGCGTGAACGTGTTTACCCGAGATCCTCTGCTGATTATTTTGCCGGCTATCTGCGGCGATGCGAGCAAACGATGGGATGTTACATGGATAGTTTTCTACCCTTTTTTTCCTTCTGTTTTGCTTGAAAGTTTTGTGGTGAGCTGGTCGAGCACGGTTCGAAGAGGGAGGGAGGGGGGGGGGGGAGTATTTTTGCTGAACAGCGGGGAAAGCGATGTAACCCTTTCTCTGTTGGGAACGCTGAGTGTACGCGGTGTGCGGAAATTATCCAGTCAATTTGGTTTACTGTACTCGACGACCGCCCATGGGCGTTCCCCGCCCGGGCCGCATGCACTGACTGAACACGTGAATGGGTTGTTCATAGCACTGAAAGGGTGAACGCTTTATCTGCCACTGTCACGCATGCGTGAGTTTACGATTTTGGGTTGTTGTCGCGCGCGAGCATGAGACGTCGATTTTATTGCATATTTATCGAGGGTAAATGTGAACATTGAACGATTTACATTCCGTTTGCAATGTGCTGATGTGATAGTTTAAGGGAAAGGTGGACAGTGAGTGCGATGGTCATACGTTACTAATACAATATCGAATCAAGAGTTCAGTAATGCATTATCAATGGAAGCAGAGATGGGAATTTTTTTTATTTGAATAAAATTTCGAATAACGAATGAAAGTTAAGAAAAATTTATTCGTCATGTGTCGAATAAAGTTGACTCGGGTTATATCCAGAGCTTTGTACTATCATTATGCAACATTAGTTAAGTAAAGCAGTCGGTAATTTTTATCATCTCTGCTTATTTACCATCACCAATTGTATCTAACTTAACAAATCTTCCTCCAAAGATTTCACAGACTTACTTAATTCTAATTTGATAAAATTAAGCTCAGGTTTCGATTGACGCCAGAAATCGAAGTCATTATCGGTTGAAGCTATCGTGGAGTTAACCCTCCCTTAAGGGGACTAGGGAGTTGTTTTCCACGAAAGCAACATTTTATTTTTAAGTATTTGTAAAAAAATGAAAGAAAATTCAGATATATCCATTTAATATATACAATGTTTATTATGGTCATAGAGATTGCAAAAAAGTTGGTATGAAATATACATGTGTTTTAATAATAGTGGTGCTGACTGGTAAACATTTTAATGTTCTTCTGTAGTTTCGCCGTTATATTGGTCTTAAAAGTACAGTTGAAGAAAATTGCACGAAATCGTGTTGTGATCCCATCGCTACCTGTCGACTTCTCTCTCGCGGTTTCCCCGCGTGGAATATTTAGATTTCGCGAATCTGGCTTGGGAATTTATTAGAAGACCTAGAAGGTCGGGCGCACTTCCTTTCGCATATCTCGTCGGCGTGAGTCACCAGAAGCATTCTCTCTGTCCTTCTTCATCTCGTCCTTCCATGATGTGTCCTTTATTTTTAAACCAGCCATCGAGGCCTGTGCAGCCCTGTCTTTCATTGCAATTTAACCGTGCCACTCCGCGTGCTACCGACTGCCTCGCCAATCGCAATTCTTCGACATCCATCGACCGTAAAGTCAACGCATACGTACACATCGGGGAGCCAGCTTCTTCCTCAAACTCGGCCTATACACGCGATTAAAACTGTTTCGAAAACATTTTTCCCCCGTGGCGTGGTCCCCTTTGCAAGAATAATCCATAGGTCACACGATAGAAAATTGAACCTGATAAATAGGTCACTCCTTGAATACAAACGTCTGCACTGTATTTAAAATTGTTTATCTCCGAATAATTATTGGCGAATTAACGAATTTCAAGTCTAATGAAATTTCCTCACTTTTGCGACGAATGAACTCGTGTTACTCAACGTAATGAAATTTTCAAATTACGGGGCAGCTCGGTTAAGCAAGACGGTTTTCAAGTATCGTTGATCCTTCTCTTCTTGATTTGGAATTTCGCCTTCAATCGCTGTGCCGAATGTTAATTGTTGTGTTAAGTATTATTGGCCGAGGCACAAATCTCTGTGGTTAGGAATTATCCTCTGTTATAATGTTTGCTACGTGAAAGCGGTAATTATTTGAGCCGAAGTCGTCGTTTGTAGGTACTTGAGATAATGTTGAAGTACTTAACAGAGTGTCTGCATTTGAGTCTAATGTTCATGTAAATACTGGAACGTTTAATGAATTTTGATAAGACGAAATGATGCGTGACGTTGAAGGATGAATATTTTCTTTTACTGAAGTATTAGAAGTACGTTTGGCGAGCAGAATGCATTTGTATGAGATAGATTGTGGTGCATAAAAGGATTCTCGTTAGAACAATGAATAGAAAATATGGAACTTTTATTCGCTCTAGTTTTCATTTTCAAAAGGCGAAAAGACAATTGGCCGATTATATAAAAATGCCTCAATGGCTCTTCGTGCACTCAATCTACCAATTAGAATGACAATACGTATAATCGTTTCTCAAAAGGGACGTATTATGCCCATTTTTTATTTTCGAACGATAGAAACTTATCTCCATAAGTGATAAATTACTAAAGACACTCTTCTCGAAGCTGCATGTGTAATAATTCTTGTTCTATTTAAATTAAACTAGAGATTCTCAGAGAACCCTTTCCCAATGTTAATTTTGTTTCATACAAAACAGCACAGGCGAGGATTTTTTTTCCCCGTAGGTACTTTCAATTTGTTTTGTCACGAAGGATATAAATTTTTCCTATCATGCAACCATTTACGATGCATTTTCTACATATTTACGATTCATACATTCGTTAATCTTTAATTCAGTTGACTTGATTGGTCATAAATATTGAATCTACCACATTCGAATTTTATAGTAGGTATGTAATTGGAATTCGAGGAACACGAAAAGAAGTTCGTTGCAATTCCCTTCGTTTGCCAAATATTCGTATTTTGCGTTGTACATGTCTATGACTAATCACATATTCATTAGTATGGCATGCCACTGAGTGAGTAATATTAGCCCACGCTAAATTCCTGCATACTTTGTAATTATAACGAGATAGTCGCGGAAGAGTATTCGACGCATTTATCGACACGCAATGAGATTTATATTTTTCATACCTGTTTATCCAGCAAATAATTATATATTATTCTATTTATATAAATAGCTTGATTCTAAGAAATTCTGAGTAACGGCAAAGAATTATTCTGTTTTGAAACCTGAATTGTAGTAAATTATGAAAAATGTAAAAGAGATTTAGTTTCTTTTAAAGAATAAAATATAATAAATTAACGTAACGATCACTCGGTAGTAAATATTTCAGATTCATGTCAAGTGATATACGGAGAATGTTTTGTTCGTTTGTAATAACTTTGAATGTTGTTTTCTATCATCAGATTTATTTCTGTTATTCATTTTAAGGCATCCCCTCTGTGAATCATGTATGGTACTAATCCATCATCTACAACGAAACTTCTGTATTTAATACTTTATTATTTTTCTTTATACAATCATCATCTTTTTTGCTTAAAGCAAGATTTCAGGGGAAAATATGAAAAATAAACGAATTTCAAAATATTAGCACCAAATAGAAACTAGAATTATATAAAGTGGCTATAGAGACTTGTACCCTTTTATGTGCATTAAAATTTGAAGGAGTGCCAAAGTAGAGGTCATCCAAAAAATGCAAATGTTTCCAACTTTTACAATAGCTATAGTCAAGGATTTCACAAATAACTATATAGTATATTTATCAAGACAACTAAGATATTTTTTATTGACTGGGACGAAAAAGGTATTTTTAAAAGACATTAAGAATAAGCCTCGAAAAAATTTGGCACCGAATTCTAGTGGATTAAAGGGTCATTAGTCTTTAAAATCAGTTTTTAGATAGAAATTAATCATCAGCTCCTAATACTCTAAAATTCACTTATATTCATCCCCTATATTTTGGCAACGATTCTATCCCACATCCTCTCGTTACCTACCCCTGTTAGACGTACTATATATAACGAGTTTAGACTACATAATCCACCTAATATACGGTTTGCTTGCAACCGATGCATCATTAGTAATGCGGAAACCGTGAAGACATAATTGTTCCTCGTGTTATTTACACTACAATTAACCTGAATTGACACACGGCCAAGTATGCGATGTATACGCCACCCACTGAAAGGAAAACTTAATTCACCGCAACCAGAATATTAAAGGCACTCGCGTTTCCTGAAATTTGTCTATCAAATACTTCGGCCATTCAAATATCTTAACACGTTATCCGCCGCCCACACGTATGCGTCACTTCACGATTTCGATCCGTTATCGCACGTAAGCCTAACAATCCCATCTTATCTCACATTTATCACCAACAAAGCTAGGTACACCATTGAAAGATTCTTTCTATTTACAAAATGCGCTTATGAAGCATAAATTTGTTCCAAAACTAGCATCGCGCAACCTTTCGTGGAAACATTATCGGTTTTATATTCACACTGTTCTTTATCACGCTATCAGAGAAACCAATTGAAAACTGTCCTGATTAGACGAATAGCGAGAATCAAACTTTAATGTAAATCTTTTCGCATAAACATAATTCTTTTTCTTCCTGTTTAGACCTTTTTAAAGAGTCGCTACAACGACTCAAGACGCAAGTTATTATTAACCCTACCTACCTACCCTGAAATTTGTATTTGAAGAATAGTAGTGGATAAAATCGATTTTTTCTTGTTCATTCACCTAATTTTAAATATTATTATTAAGGTCTAAAAATGTACAGAAATATTGGCAAAAACATATCCTGGGGTGCGATACACCCCGTGCAACCACGGAGGATTAAACTAGATCGCAATATACCAAGAGCGCGTTACTTTTACTTTTATTTTTGCTACTGTTTTCCCTTTCTCTTTTCTGAATTCTTTTGGTACGAAAACACATGCCACATCTGTATATCTTATTTTATGTATTTATCTTATTCTATGTTCGGCTTCTCTTCTTTCCATGCCGCGAAGAGTCTCGGTATATTTTTCTTTCTCTTCCGTGATATAGGTTAATTATTATAGAGTACCTCTCACTTACTTAGCTATATGCTTCGTTGTAACTAATGGATACTTCCCGTTAAATAAATAAATAAATAAATAGTGCACAATTATAAAAGATAGGTGCTCGAGTGAACCTCTTAAAACGATCTACATACGCCGGCGGCCCGGCCATCATTCACGCCGTTGTAGAAACCCCCTCGCGTGAGATGGTTACGTAGTTACGCGGGAAGGGCGTGTGTTGGTAAGAGCGATTCGTCTTTTCTCAGCGGGGCGCACAAAAGACACACCGCCGTTGCTGTCAGCCGTACAAAAGAGAGCGCGAGAGCAGCGGCAGAGGGAAGCGCGTCTACATTCGGAAGGAAGACGGTGAAGAGAGGAGAGAGATCCATACGCGGTAACGGTGGCCCGGGTCCACGCCGAGGCAAACAGTGTCAGCGAACATTTTACCGCGAACATGTTAGCTAACACGCTCTTCGCCAAATCTTCGCGACGACTATCACGCTGGATCCACCAGAAGTGAAACATTTAGAAGCAACATCGAGATTTCCTCGTTCTTGCCCCTTTGGAAACTCTTAAAAATCCATAGAGATAATATAGAAAAGGTATATCAGCAAAATCTCGCCAATACGTTGCAAATCTTTTTATGGAGATAGAACAAAAAATATACAGATTTTGTATCACTCCAAAGCGAATTAAATATGTATTAGCTTCTGTCTCGCGTGTTATTCCTTTGAACTAGCCGTTAGAGGGTGATCGTAAACTATCGATTGTTTTCGAGTAGTCCCAGAAATGGAAGGAATGCGTGACCGCCAGGTTTCGACAGAATAACATACGAAATGTTAATATGTTATTCACTATGTCTAATAAAACAATCTAGTTTTAATTAATATTTAATTAAGTAAACCTTGAGTTGGTTATGTCTAATAAAACAATCTAGTTTTAATTAAAATTTAATTAAGTAAACCTTGAGTTGGTTATGGATTTTATTAATATATCGATACTACTTAGGTGTGCCGATATTTTTATTTCAATATTTCAAGTATATCGGTACGTCGTATTTATATTTTTCGGAGTATCAGCCAGCCTGAAACCGCCGTGTTATTTGTACCGGCGCGAACATCCTGGCGAACGTTTTTACGCGCGTTTCTGTTCGCGTCCGCCTCGGTGTGGACCCGGGGTAAGGTAGCACGCAGCCATGCTGGCCGCTCGCCCGTTTTCATTCATGATTTCGCGAGGGCCACGCCGACACCGTGCCTCCCTCTGTTTCTCTCGCTCGCTCCGCAGCCACCAGCACGCCCTCCTTTATCGCCTGTACCCGCGCCGCCGTTCAGCCACCCCCACCCCTCGATCCGTTTCGTTGCCGGCGTTACTGCCCCCACTACGCTCAGGGACGTACGCCGATGCGCAAGTGTTATTGTTCTTTGCGAGGAGAGCGGGCAAGGGCCGGCAGCCGGGCTGAAAGGTACAATTACAACCGCGCGCACGACCCAGCTCCGCGAGACGCTCGAGTGTTTAATTCTTTTACTGCTGGATCAATTCCAGTTCTCTTTAGACCTCCCTTTTATTTCCTTATTCTTCTTTTTATATAAGTAGTTTCCGGGCAGTTCGGGGGGGGGGGGGGGAATATCTGTGGCTTCCAAGGAGGTGAATGGAAGAGGGTGAATTTGAAATTGTGGGGTTCAAGGGGTGCTGCGTTGTCTTGGCAAGTGTCGTTTGTTTTAGCACTGTCTGGTTTACTAAAAGTGAAGTCGAGTTATGAGCACGGTGGGGTCGAATGCATTGCGAGTAGACGTGCTTGGTCTTTATGAGTATTTCGAAAATGCCAATTATATTTCTGTGCTGAAAACAGCTGCGTGACAGCGATTATGCACATGCAACGAAATATTTGTTTTTTATGAACACTTCTCAATTGTGACGGAAAGATTCTATTAAATTGATTGAGAGCCTTTGGAGATGAATTCTTTTAAAATTTATTCTCATTTTCATTTACTGGCGTTTTAACTTATTGTCAATTTCTACAAAGTCGAATAGGGAATTATTGTAAGCTGAATTTACACAAGAAGAACGTAGAGAACGTTAGAAATATAATTGCAATCGACTATTTACTTGGGTATCAGGTTTAAGGGGAGAAAAATAATGTAACATGATAAATACAAATAAATGGAATTTCTACTCAAATCTGGCAAACCTTCTGATTTGCAAATCATGGGTTATTATTTAGAGTAAAATGTGGTTTATGTATTGTGTGACTCCTTTTCAAAACTTGTATATATCATCTTCCAACTTCTTTCACGTGGTCCTTTTTATTAGCAGAAAAGGAAGAAAACGTATTGTATTTTTTACAAAATGGAATGGCGTAATAATCCTTTGTTACTTTATGAGAGTCTTGTCGTTTATCTATTTGATATAATATGCAATTATGGTGTGTTAGCAAGATCGTGAAAATTTTATTTGGCAGTTTCAAAATACAGTTCCAGTTAAGGAAGTTTTATTTCGAGTTGTAGAGGTGTTTACAGTGGAACGGAAGGGACTGAAGAAAATTTTTGACGTAGAGAAGTTTTCGAGTTATCAAGGATCGACTGTATTATCTACAAATTCCAAAACTCCAATAAACAAACGATAATAAAAAGACACCAATTTGTCAAACAAGAACCGTACATCTGTTCTCATGCAGCGCACAGATAACCCTCAGAACATACATAGTACTAACGCTCACGCGATAATGAAAGTCCAACGCCAAAAGCAATCGGACACGTATATCTAAAAATATCATTTGTGTACTTACTTTCGACATCCCTATTAATTCGAACGACGGATGTCCGACGGTATCAGAGATTAGAGAATATATTAGAAAAGACGTAGTAGGACGTCACTGGCGTTTGGTATCGCCTCTCGTTTCGCCCGCTTGGTTTTTCGTCGTTGGTGCTCGTGCCCTTCCTCCAGCGACCCGGAAAAGCACGAGGCGTCGGCCGACAGCCGCCGTGTGTCGGCCGCCGCACGGAAATTGTCGAACGGCGGCGTCGGAGGTCGGTAGAGGTCGGCCAACTCGTGCATGTTCCGACGGCTGGATCCGCTTCTCTCCGATGCGATAGACGGCAACAGCCGCCTCGAGATATCCTACTCTAAGCGTTTTTTCTGTCCACGTGTGTCTCTCGGGGAAACTCGCCGCGGGCCGACGCGACGGATCATGCAAATGCAAATATTAATATGCGATCCGGCGGATGACTTACGCAACAGTTAATAACTCGTAATGTTTGTAGATAGGCGAGCGTATTGTATCAGCACGCGATAATTTAACGCGATGTATACTCGCCGTTGGGAACAGTTTCTTCGCGTAGAAAACGGCCATTTCGACGTTTCGTTCGAAAGGATGAAAGATACAGATCTAAGCGTGAAATCAGGTGCTACGTATTGCACGTTAAATATTTCACGCATCGCTACGTCCTCGTTTCACTCTCGCGAAATATCGGTAACGTTTAAGACTATGAACTTGTGGTTTAATGCTCCTTGCGCTGGGGCAGCTAAGTCACCGTCGCAAAGGGATAATTAATGCAGTACTAATTACCGAGTATTACTCCTACTTGGGGCGTTTCGCTTCGATTGCTATTCTTAGGTTATTAAACGATACCCGCACAGTTTACGATTATTGAGTCGCATTTCTTCAGCGTTACGTATTGCTACGCATTTAGAAATAGTTAATACCAAACGTTTCAGAGTGCCTCGTAGTAAAAGAATATCCGGAATACCGTTCTCTGGATAAATATCTAGATCCCCGTCGTAAGTTCTGATACTCCTGACTCAGATTCAGTTGCCCCTGTGAACTCCTCGCAAGGAGAGCAACAGCAACAGGCACGTGGTGCAAAATGGGATGAACTACGTGGTGTAAGAATACTGTATTTAAACCGACAGTAGAATTTCCCCGTATAAGAGTAAAACTGAAAAATTCATCGATCACTTACCTCTCTCGGTGCTTCGAACATTCATAGTGTATGCGTTCACGCGCCCCACGTAGCCCGTTCGGAGAACGCCCATGGGCGTTTAGCGGGTATAGTTAACATCCTGATTATACGACTTCCGCACACGACATCCCGTTAATGTTTTAGACTCGGCACCAAGAATTTACATACCCAGAAGAAGCTTTTGCGAGTAACGTAGGTATTAACGATGACAAAATCCTGTTACAGGCACTGGTGAGTCCGGCAAGTCCACGTTCATCAAACAGATGAGAATCATCCACGGCTCCGGCTACTCGGACGACGATAAGAGGGGGTTTATTAAACTCGTATACCAAAACATATTCATGGCCATGCAGTCCATGATCCGAGCGATGGACCTTCTTAAGATCGAGTACGCCGATTCGTCGAACGTAGTGAGTATTTTTTATCGGCGGTCGTGGCTCCCCTTCCCGTCCCCGTAATTATGCTCGCCCGAATATTCCAACGTTTTGCCGTGCATCGCCGTAGGAAAAAGCGGAACTCGTGCGGGCCGTGGATTTCGAAACGGTTACAACGTTTGAAAGTCCATATGTAGAAGCAATCAAGGATTTATGGGCAGAGGCAGGCATCCAGGAGTGTTACGATCGCAGACGAGAATATCAGCTCACAGACTCCGCTAAATAGTAAGTAGCGATTTCGTTGCCCGCCACCATTATACTTGCTCATAGGAGAGCGTGTCTTTTTTTCCTTTTTCTTATGGATACCACTCGACGGCATCGCTCGATGATTCGCACGTTGCTAAGCGAATTCAATGGGAGCCTGAAGAAATCTGTGAATTTCTGGGACACTTACAGCCACCTTTTTAATCATCGAACGAAATATAGGGGCATATTTTTTTTTTTATCATTCATGATATCTAGTAGTTGACAAAAGTTGCCATTTATAATGATATTTAAGCTGTGAAAATCTGAACTTCGTAAATAAATGTTTTGAGGTGTCGCAAGTCAGTTAACAATTATTATCTTCATTGCTCTTCTGAACTTTATTTTATCATACTATAGCACTTCTTTTTAAAAGAAATTTCCTCGGTAAATTTCCTAACTGTGTATCCTATGTGACTGTTATCCAATTGAAGAAAGCTGCTACGATGAAGGCGTGATGATATATTGTGTAGACAAATGAAAACGCAAATGTTTACACTAAGCGTTCTGGTGCATTGTTGGACGTGTGACAGGCGAGCAGGTGAGCTACAGGTCTAGGCAGTGAACGTGTTACGACTAAAAAAAATTAGCACTTTAGAACACTTTAGAAATATGTTTAAAAAAAAAAAGAAATTTCACCTAATACTTCAAGGTTCTTGCGGCACCTCAAATCTTTTTGGACAGAATATAGTTTTTGCGGGCTTAATCTGAATTACTAAAGGCAAGTTTTTTTTTACCGTTAGAAAACAGTCACACAATTTTGATTTTTTCGTTGCACCCTAATGCGGGGTCTATTTTGACCCAGCCGTGAGTATGCCTCGCAGAGATATAACGATGTCGTAAAGGCAGAGAGGGGACAAAGTTGGTACGATCCTTTAGTGTCGTGCTAACGAGTCGAGAAGTCAGGGATGTGTTTAGCATACTTTTTGGACATTAGTAGCTTAAGATCCTGGGGTGTGTAGGAATGTGAGTAAATAAGTGCAGCCTTGTAATAGATGACGAAGGATACATTCAAGAGACTGTGCACTCATAGATATTATTTTAGCTGCAGTAGGTATCTCTGCGAAACGCGCTACTTGTCCTACTCATTGTTAATTATCAGTATCGCTCCTCGAAGGAAATAAGAATTATGTTATATCGAGGGCCAAAATAGACCCCGCGAACGATATCTACCAAGCGATCCACTTTCCAGGGGGGATTCTCGTCTAACAGCCCCAAAAGTAACTGGTATTTAAGATTTTTTTTTTTTAAAAACTGTTGGTTATATTGGATTAAACTCTTTTGGGATATAAGGAGGCTTATATAGAAGATATATATCTCAAAAGAGTTTAATGCAATATTAACAATACACTTTTGAAAAAAGAATTCATAAATTTCGGGGACTGTTGCACGAGAATCCTCCCCTTAATATGCCATTTAACGTAACTTTAGTATGAAAACTATATTTTACTACATTCACGGTATCATTAAAGCGTCCATAATCCGCTCGACGATCGAGAACAGCTGATGATCGTTCTCCTAACGTTTACCATACATTTACAAGCGCACCATCTATAATTTCTCTCGTCTGCCGTTCGATGTTCCTTCTCTGCGAGAGATTACGTTTCGGGAGTAGAGCGCGGCTCGCCTCGCGTATCAGCCATTGAGTACACGATGTTTCAGTTACCTAATGGAGATAGATCGAGTCGCGGCACCAGACTACCTCCCCACAGAACAGGACATTCTTCGTGTGAGAGTGCCCACAACTGGTATAATTGAATATCCTTTTGACTTGGAAGAGATCCGATTTAGGTACGTCTGGTCGTGGAAAGGAAAGGGGGAAGCTGCCTGTGCCTGCGAACTACTTACATCGGACTCTTTCTGCATCGTGCCTGCATCCGTTGTGACTCACCAATTTCACTTTCGTACACGATGATTCGTCACCTATTGCGTTTCTTCCCCCCTTCTCGCCGATGCCCACAGAGCTCCATTGATCCCTCACCTTTCAGTTTTATGGCACGCGACGGGCACCGAATCCTATTGGGCGCAGAATTCTCCGTTACATTTTCTTTTTCGTTTTCCTCTCTTACCACGAAGAAGCTCGTTTCATCGCGCGTGCTCGCGTCGATTCTAGGTACTGTTCTCTTTCTCAAGGTTTTCCTTTCCGCAGGAGGGGGTGGGAGGGGAGGGGGGCGCGCTTTACATGTGTTTCTATCTCGGCTGATTATATAATTCCCGAGGAGCAGATATTATTTTCGCGTGGAACGACGCCGAGCGACCTCCGCGATTATCGCTCTCGCCTGCCATAAAACGCGAGGGGCAAATCAATGAGCTGTTTTTATTTCTCCCACTCCCCTCCGGACCCCCCCACCCCCCGCCCCCCGTTATCGAAACTTCTTCCAGGCAGGGATGACGAGCATGTGCGAGCTGTTTTGTGATATTTCTCTCCTCGTAATCACCTTTAATACATGCATGGCATGCACTATCAGACTGTGGCTTCGTTTGTTTTGCAGTTATCTTAGTGACCTAGAGCGTATCGAAAAGCCTGACTACCTTCCTACTGAACAAGACATTCTTCGGGCTCGAGCTCCTACTACTGGCATTATAGAATATCCGTTTGATCTGGACTCCATCATATTTAGGTACTAACACGCATTACTTGAACCCGACTGTACACTTAGAAGTACAGTATTCCTTCTCTATCGAGCCGCTGTACACCCTCGTTGCGCGCCCGCGAGTTTAGTCGACCCCGCTTTTCTTTTGATTATTAAAATTTATTAATAAGCGGGATAAATTTATGAAGTGGGCGCGAACGCGACGTAATATGGTTTAGTTTTAATTACACGCGGTTTGTAATTAGAACACTGAGAACGAAGACGGGGAAGCCTGAACCGTACCGTGTTTGGGCTCATTTTAATCAGGAAAATCACGTCGATTCGTCGGTCATACTCTTACGAGGATTTCATGAGAAATATGGAAATTTTACCCAGCCAAGCGCGAATTAATTAAGTGCTAAATAGGCGAGCCACCCTCGCTGTAGACTCGTCAGCGGAGCCCATCGTAGGTCGTATAGAGAAGGAATACCGTAAAATTCTAGTACTAACTCGAAGTAATGGATTAGTACCAAGATATATTCTGCATCCCTGTGACTTAGTCGAACAAAGTGAAACTTTCGTTACATTATATGTATTAAGTATCTTATATGTGTTCTCTTTACACATCGTTATAATCACGTTGATTTGAATTAACAATTTTCTTTTAATCACGTGTTTACTTAGACACTGTGTAATATATGTAGAGATTGTAATAGTGGTCTCTTGCACACAGTTATCGTGTCTAGACACGATAGATAGTAATAGAAAAGCAGTTATAACGATAGTGCAGTATAATAGTAGAAGATAGTTATTAATTTTCGTGTTAGAGGACACTTATATGAAAATCAGGGAGTATTTGAGTACCTGGTTATTTACAATACTGGACATGCAATGTTATTTGCTAAATATTATAGCGACTCTTCTTGTTTCTCTCTCTTTTTATTTGTTTTACTTTCGATTGAAACTTGTACTCGTATTTTGCTTTAAACAGCTTATTGTTTGCATGCTCCTCATGCAACTTATATTTCATAGAATGAAGTTTTTTAAATACCACTACCTAGTGCATAGTAACTTCGGTAGTGTTGTGTAAAAATCATAGAAAGTACTTGTGAATTGCACTTGATAATGACAGAAGTAATACGAGAGTACGTAGTTCGTTGTTACATTAACACGTAGCGTATATTCGTCTAAGCATACTCGGGAAAAGGGTATTACGTAATATGTATCACGTGAATGTATTTTTCAGGATGGTAGACGTTGGTGGACAGAGATCAGAAAGAAGAAAGTGGATTCATTGTTTCGAGAATGTCACTTCCATTATCTTTTTAGTAGCTTTAAGTGAATATGATCAAATTTTGTTTGAATCGGAGAACGAGGTAAATATAATCGCAGAACTTAGAGAAGCATGAGTACTTGCGAACATCCGAATTACGAATACTGAACATTGCGATTGGTTTCAGAATCGAATGGAAGAAAGTAAGGCATTGTTCAAAACAATTATCACATATCCTTGGTTTCAACACTCCTCTGTTATTCTGTTTCTAAACAAGAAAGATCTGCTCGAAGAGAAGATTATGTACTCCCATCTTGTTGACTATTTTCCTGCATACAATGGTGAGTACACACAAAAAGTTTTCAAACACTTATTAATAGGACTCGATTAGTCTTATTAATAATTTACAATCTTTAGTATGAGTCACGCCGCAGTCTACAAAATATATATTGCGTGCGTTAAAAGCCTGAAATATATTATTTATCGGTGCCGTTATAATAATTTAATATTTTCTAAATCAGTTAAGTTAAATGAACAGTGTATTTCGAAATGTTCTTAAAGATATCATTCTGATATTGCGATAATATTTTAGTTACAAATCATTTAACATTTCGTTGTGGGGTAGACGAAATATTAAACTCAATTTAGGGTAAATTATACAGGAAATCAGGTTAATATATTCCCCATTACTTTGGAGTGTCCTGTTCATTTTATTATTAGTAAATGTATAAGTTTTATGGTATAGGCCCTAAACAGGAACATGTACCAGCCAGGGAATTCATCTTAACCGTGTATCTCAGTTCGAATCCTGATCCTGACCGCATGTGCTACTCTCACTTCACGGCCGCGACAGGTCTGTTTAAGTACAACACATTCTGGAAAAAGTTGTAGATTTTTGTAGAAAACTTGCTAAATCGATCCAGTAACTATACTGCTCTCCTTAGTTAAAACGTCCTATCTAACATTTTTTCATTTTTCAAGATATGTTAAAACATTTGAAGTTCTATATGTCTTTTACCTTTTAGGTAAAGTTAGAAAACCCTACGTGCTTCGTAGAGATCTAGAAAAAGTCTAATTTACTCATCCTAACTGCTTTTCAGATTGTTTTACTAGATTATAATGTCCTATGTATTATCTACTAAATTAAATTGTCCTAAGTTTACGTAAGGTGTTTGATTTTAATGGTTTTAAATGTGCTGTGCAAGAGGTAAATTCGTCCGTAGTAGACGTTTGTAAAATGGATATAAATAATTTTTTTGATTGGGAAGACTTCACTTTTCAACTCAATTTTAAAAAAATTTTCCTAGACAATATCTTCATGATTTTATATTTGTTCAATTCACAAGAGGGGAAAAAATCTTAAAATATAAAAATTATTTTTCTGCTGAATTTAAGAAGTTAAATTTTTTTAATGCAAAAGTAATGAAAATTAAGTTATCAAAACCAAAAGTCAGAGTTGAATGTAAAGGAATTTCAGCAGAAAGAAAAGAAAATTTAATTACAAAATTGAAGCCAATCATGCCAGCCAATCGCCTTGCCTTTTGGGAATCATTAAATGTGTCTAATAATAATGCCGATGATGATTATTAACTTTAAATCGTTATGTTCATGTCCATGTTTAATTTGTTCGTATGTTTAAATTATATGTATATGTTTATGTTGGTATGTTTATTTTTATCTACCTAGTTTATGTCAATGTTATTTTTGTTTAAGTTGTACATTTAAAAGTATGAATTAAACACGATTTCAAGTGTTTGCTATATTAAAATATCCTATCTTAGTTTGTTTACTAAGTTAAAATATCCTATCTGAAACATTTAATTAATTGCCACATTAATAATAGATTATGTGCCGGTACACCTACGACAAAAAATTATATTACGCTGCTACGAAATAATGACCACATTTTTTAAATTAAATGACGAAAAACAAGGACAGCACAAAGGAAATTATTAAACTACAGTTTTCTCGGATGTTTCGAAATGCTAGATAGGACGTTTTAACTAATGAGGGCAGTATAAATCACAGAAATGTAACTCTGTTTTTGAAGCTTAACCCATACCCCCAACCATAGAAACGCTATTTCTCATATTTCGGTACATATTCCATACGCATCGTTTAGAATGAACAAGAAATTTTTTTCTCCAATATAATAATAAATCCCATTTACATTAGACCTACTTCTTTGCTTTAGATAAACTTGATTACTTTATACCATTTTTCCCAAAGCATTTTGTGTAAACATTTCACAGTTTTTTGTTTCCCTTTTTTTTTTGTTAAACTGCACAGCCATTAAGACACACGTGTGTATAATGTAATAGAGTTTATATTTAAATCAGAGAATCTTACGTAAGAGATTTATCTGGTTGACGAAGCTTTTAAAAGGCTTCCTTTGCAGTTAATAGAACTAATTCAATAATTCACCTTTGGAACATTCATTGGATTTCACTAAAAGCAATCCAGAATTAGTGGAACAAATAGGAATAAATTCAATTTGTTATTGACGTTATTTTTAATCGTAAATAATAATAATTCTTGCTATACTGTTCCATTTTTCTAAATCTTACGTATAATTTTAAGGTACAATCATCTCTGTAAGCCAGTACAATGAGTTTCAGTGTAATTTTCATTTATTTACATTTTCTTTTGTTTTCGTAAGTACACTTTTATAGGTAGAACATATTTTGGAATTTTATATGCCCAGTACCGATCACTACTCGATTTGATCTCGATTGAATCCTGGAATAATATCCCACTGATAATCTGATTGAGAGAGAAGTGCAGATATCGTATATGCACTTGAGTAAATACAAGTAGAAGTAATATTCGTATGCTTGCTTGTGTCTTTCGCAGGGCCCCAAAGAGATGCCTTAGGTGCTAGAGAATACATTTTAAAGATGTTTGTCGATTTGAATCCAGATACAGAGAAGATAATTTATTCACATTTTACGTGTGCCACAGGTAGGCTTCTAGTAATTTTCGCTGATTTGTGTTTATCGTTGCTTTCTAATATTATATATGTTGCGCAAAATAATCTGCATGATGCCTATATGTCCCAGCATAAGGTGCGTAAGTTTAATCATAATAACAGTTATTTATTTATGGAAAATCCATCTATGCATCGTGTACAACTCGACATTTGCCAAAAATATATTTTCATAGTAAACACTCTTTTCTTTGGTAAGTGTACTGCAATGAACTCGTATTTATTAAAGATTCCTTAAATAAGTGTTATAACATTTATTGTAAATACTTTGAAAGTAAGATTGATTTCCCATGCTTGAAATCTATGTCTGTGCTCACAATAATATGTTGTTTATTATTGCATGCTGCGCTCATCGGATTGTCTATCAGACACAGAGAATATCAAGCTTGTATTCTGCGCGGTCAAGGATACAATTATGCAAACTGCACTTAAAGAATTTAATCTTGCCTAATGTCATTGTGGACAATTTTTGCATTTATACACGATCTTTAAATGACACTTCACACATTACATTCATTTTATCGAGAACGTACACAGATTTTTTATAAAGTTATTGTTAACGTTTAACCGAACAGTGGCAAATCAGAAGCAAGCGAAAAGCAAAGAATAGACTAACTTATTTTCTGTGCAAGATATTAAGACTGCCAATCTGTTTTCCCTAGGTAATGTTATTTGCGCATAAATCACTTCAGCAATATCAAAAAATGAATTAAAAAAAAAAGACAGCGAGACACGATAGAGAAAGTATTTATTTAGTTCCGTTAACGTTATAGATTTGACGATATAGCCTTAGTAGTCTGAGAGTGTTTTTATTTACTTAATGCGACTCAGATGAATTATAACATAGAGTGTAATATATTTTAACGATGGCATATACGAAAAAGTAGAATTTCCAACGTTATGTTAAAGCGATACGGTCAATTTGGTAATTGTGTTTAATTTTAGTTAATTGCCAATCTTATAAGGTCAGTGGAAGAAATATTATGCTCTGCACAAAGCTTTCATGCATGCATTATACAATCTGTATTTACTTGCATACTGCTTGATCGAATTTGATAATTTCGTAAATCTGCAAATTCAATTAAAGGGAGCCGCATTTTGCTCCGACAAATTCTTAGCAACGGTCACTAATGTCTGTATAAATTATGCGTGTATGCATTCTTTTATTGACATATGTGTCATTATCCACAAACCAAGCACAGTTAAGTGTATGTGACAAATAATATTACATTTCATATTCATGAGAACGTGGAACCCACTCAGTCCTTCAAGAGCATGGGATATTTCTGCAAAATTATAAATAATTTCAAAATAGCGTATGCAAGATCTGTTAAAGTACATAACACTTTTTTTCGTTATCTGTATATTTCTGGAAAACCTCTACAATTAATTGTGACTGCAATTTATTGCTTCTCATTGATTATTGTAACGATAAAAGAAATTGTCCTAAATTTATGTGCTTTAGTTATTTAATACAAATATATCATTACATAGTACAATTAAGAGTCATTTTTTTAATCATTCCTACAAAAATCTGTGTTTTCTATACTGGTGTCTTTGGAGTTTTTCGTGCATAAAAGATAACAAATTGCATGTTGCATGTGTGTTGACTTCGGCTTATTCTCTGTCTTTAATTAAGGGTAAGTGCGTTTGTTATATTTTATTACATTACTATTTAATATGAAACTTTAGCCCTCTGTAAACCAAATATTTTTTTTGCATCTCAAAAGATTTATGTTTTAGGAGATTGCCAAGTATTAAGAATTAAGAATAGTATATAAAGTAACAGGTACAGTTAATAAACATGTGCGTGTGACTCCGAAGTTATAATGGCTGCTACTTGTACATACGGGATTTCATTATAGGTGGTCAATACTTTAAAGGATATTTCTACAGATCAGAATAAAACGAAAATATAAAATTACAATGTCCGTTTTCGAAAAGATTGTCTTTTAATTTCAGTTTAATACGCGTGCACCGAAGTGGGCTGAGGGACACACGGATGTAAGAGGAATGCTTCCAGCTGTCTATACGAAGTTTACTTCGGTGCACGCATATTTAGTTGAAATCAAAAGTCAATTTTCTCGAAAACGAAGAGCGATATTAAAAATTTGAATTTTGTATTTTCGTCCTACTTGGCCCTGTAGAATCATCCCCGAGAGTATTAAATCACCTATAGTGAAACACCCTGTATATTTCTTGGCAGAGATGTAGTGAAATCATGAAATCAGTTAGGGATATAAGCAAATGTATCTTATGTATCGAAACAAGCCATTTATTTCACAGAAATATGAGGGGTGTCAAGTATCTCAACTCCATTCAGGCTGCATGGGACTTTCAAATGAGACTTGTGTTACCGCTTCGGTCTTCTTCAATGGGAGTTTCTCCCTAACTGCTGAATGTATCTGCTATTTCACTATATCTCTACCACTAGATGTACACTTCTATGTTACATCAGAGCGACAATGGGTCACAGCGGGTTAATTATTAATATTTAGTTTAAGGGGTCTTCCTACCTTGTCGGACGTAAAACGATGCGAACTTTGGGAATTTTTTAAAACAAAATCATTAGATATATTTACTTCTAGCTTTGTGGTTTTATTTGTCAATCTTTAGAGAATACGAAGAAAAAAGATTGTATGCAAAAATAGTGGTTATATCGGTGGTTAATATAGGCATAAAGTTTTCAATTAATATAATTTGAGGATTTCTCTTAAAAAAATCCCAAACATCGCGCTCCTTTTCAGGCCGTCGAAGTAGGAAGACCCGTTAAATGTATCTTAAGATCATATGATAACTAACGCTTTTTTTCGCTGAATTACTAATATACTGCCTTGCTTAGTTAAAACGTCCTATCTAACATTTTTTCATTTTTCAAGATATGTTAAAATATTTGAAGTTCTACATGTCTTTTACCTTTTAGGTAAAGTTAGAATTTCAGATCGTTTTACTAGATTATAATGTCTTATGTA